>OX371196.1:14127500-15503333 GCA_947310845.1 Yponomeuta plumbellus
GTACTCTACTCTACCAATGCTGTCTACATTGGTATAGTTAGTAGGATAGTTCGTACTCTACCGTTTACTCTACCCGTGGACAGCAGCCTTTAGGCCAATCCAATAAAAAGCGCAAAATTCGTGTCGTTCATTTACACATAAGCCAACGGAGCAGGCCGTTTAGATTCGGACGCTATGGATAGACGTAAAATTGCTTTGAGAGCTACGTTCAAAGATGTTATTAACATGGAATGGCTAACTGGCTCGGACGGGAACACGGTGTTGAGGATGGACTTTTGCTCTGCTTTTCAGCAATGGAAAATGCTTCGTACCTATTATATTTATGTTCCACGCGGGCGTCGGTGCGGCGGCGGTTAAATTTGCACAATCACAATTTAATTGGTGTCGCGGTTAGGGGAAGAGAAAAAAAACAGACTAACTGAAAACACTGAGGCTGCGGCGGGACACAGATTTCTTCATAACGCTAATCCGCATGCCCAATAGTCTTGCTGCACCGACGCGTATGATGTCACGCTTTATTATCGTAACAAATTGCCAACAGATGGCGATACGCAAACAAAAAAGGTTTGATATTATTGAAATAATCACAATTCATCGTCTACAATTTACATTTTACACCCCCTTAGTGCTGAGAAGCAGCACTACAATCACTGAACCTCAAGCAACGCGACTCTAGTGACGGGGCGCCGAAGTACCGTGCCAAGTGCCAGTGCGAGTGCGAATGTCAACCATGCGCACGCGACCGTCACCTCCAGCGTGTGTCGCACTCACTATCCCGTGTCCCCATGAACCGCGCTCTACATTAGGCTCTACGATAAGCACGTAATCACCCACTGACAATGGTTTCACTTCTTTACACCACTTTTGCCTAGATAATAACTTCGGAAGGTACTCTTTGAGCCATCGACTCCTAAACATATCAGCGATTCTTTGAGCAATTCGCCATCGTTTACGTAGACAGAGATCCGCGTTATCAAATTAACCATCATCATCATCAACCCATTATGTCCCCACCAAGGGGCACGGGTCTCTTCCCCGAGGAAGGTATAGGCCATACTCCACCACGGGGGCCAAGTCCGGATTGGTGGAGGCTTGTAAGACTAGTGGCTGGTCTTACTATCAGAAGTTTTCAAGCCGCCCTAAGGCCTCTGACTTGGCTTAACGACTGCCATCTATCGACGGCAGCCGGCCCCAACTGCTTAACGTGCCTTGCGAAGCATTAACCATAAGAGGAACCATTAGAAGAGGTACCAATCAGAAAATGATTAGGGGTCAAAGCCTCGGGGTAGTTAGGGTCGGTTGAGATCGAGACATGTGTTATTGGACGGCTGTTAACTAGTGACTCTACCTCCGCCATCAACGTGGATAACGTCTCCTCATGCGGGGCTCGTTCCTTGAGTGCAACTTTCAAAGCAGTTTTGACAGTACGTACCTACCATTTGCTCCCACGCGCTACCCATCTCAGGTGCACCGGGAGGTATAAAACGCCATTCTATTCCTCTCACTGTTCCATCTTGTTGTAGCCGGCTTAAACTTAGGTCCTGAAGACTACGTTTGAGTACCGCATCAGCACCCCTAAAATTAGTACCATTATCAGAGTATATTATCTCAGGGTGCTGCGGCGCGGCGCGGCGGCTCTTGCAGAAGAGACAGCGAGCAAACACGACCATCTCATTGGCACCGGTAGTGCTCGCCGATGGTAATACTCTACTAACAGCTGAGTTAACTTGTGACGAGCGTCGATGATCACTGTCGTCGTCTACAAGCCGCGCTACTGACACCGTCCGTCTTATCGATGCGACCGCCAACACGGTTTTCTACGGATGTGCTGATGGTAATCCGGCTCGAAGGACCATGCATGATGTGACGCTTTATTATCGTCACAATTTGCCAACAGATGGCGATACGCGAACAAAAAAGGTTTAATATTATTGAAATAATCACAATTCTTGAGGGTCTGCGTTCGAATCCCGCATGTACCAGTGACTTTTAGTTATGTACATTTGTTTGTATAGCAACACCATTCGCTGATAAATTGTGCCCGGATAACGACGACAGGCTTGCCACTTGTCACGTTGGGACCTAATAAACTCGGCAAAACATGGGCCCAGTTCTAGTGATTAGTGCCTCTGCCTACCCCCTCGGGGATAACGGGCGTGAGTTTTTTTTTTAAATCACAATTCATCGCTACACACCGGTTCACACGAAGGCTTCATACACGAGCCAATCCACTGCGTGGGTGGTGGCAGGGAAGCATTGGCGCCATAAAATTTGAAATCGTTCTATTACAATGGACTGGCTTCATCAATGGCTTGGCTTGAGTGCAATCCAATGTAGTGGACTATCTCTATTTACACGATGCCAATCCAATATTGGACTGGCCTAGTGGATTGTCTCAAGTATTGGCTCCGTGTAAATGGTCCATAATACCTTCCTCAGAGAAGAGACCCGTGCCCGCAGAACAGCTAAACCCTCCCGTGCCCACCCTATGCCCCTAGGTGGGGAGTAGTGGGGACCATGTCCTTGGTGGGGACATAATGGGTTGACGTTGACGATGACTGACTTAGTAAGTGGGTTTTATACAATGAGGAAGGAAAGGTCTGTGGTATTATAAATCCGTGCTTAGTGCATCCTATCCAAAGAGGTACTAAATCCTCTCGCCGAATTCAGAGTCAGTCAGACAATGTATGTGTTCTGTGAGTCAGACACAGAAGTTGGAAAGAGCCACTCACCACGCGCAAAAAAAATTCGTAAACAAAAATCCCTTGTCTGCGCAGGCCTTAAAGGGAACTGACGAACAACACTGACTGACTAACTTCGAAACACGGCCGCGCGCGGCTTACGACTGTCGCGATACTCGCGCGATGCACGGAATAGTAGGTACCTTTATGATCGAGTAACGCGCCTCACCGGCCGGTTTTCTAAAAACCATCTCATATTTTTTTGTTGGTGTTGGTGTGGAGTCCACAGAAAGTGGTAATTTTAAATGCTTTCGTATATTTTTTCTAAAAAAGGCAAACGAAAATTTACTTTTAAAATAAGCCGCCCAACGCCCAAACGCTATCTAGGGCAATATGGCGTCGCACAGGCATTGTGACGTCACATCCCAGAAAACCAACCAATGAACGTAAGGGACTTCACACACGACTACTTTACATCCCGGGAGGTATAGCTTTACATTATATTAAAGTATCACACACGGAACAGGTAACGTAATGTATATTTCGCTTCATTTCGTTGACATACGTCTCGACCGACACACGTTCCGGCTGCTAAGGCGTTATACAGGGTGTTACGGATCTGTCGACTTACTACTAGATTTAATAGATAGGTAGTTCATCAGAAGATGATTGAGATTTTGATGCGCGTATGCGTTGGCACATGTGCCAAAAATAGAACGATGTGCATTGAACATCATATAAAGTAAGGAAAATTCCGAAGAGTTTAAATTATATGCGGAATTATCAGACATCGCCAGCAAGTGGACAGGCATGATATTATTACAAAATTGATGACCACTGTGTTGCTACACTTTTTTTTGTTTTCGTTGTTTTGAGGTAGATTGATTTTTGTTACTATCGTTCATGTTAAAGGCAACTTTAATGTTATATTCCATCACTATATACAAGTTGTAACTTCCTATGTTATATCTATAAAATCATAGGTCATCAATTATTATTATTATTAATACGTTTATTGCACATAAGTAAAAATTACAATGGCAACGCGGCGGACTTAATGCTACAAGCATTTTCTACCAGTCAACCGCAGGCGGTGTATCAATCGACTGAATCGAAGAATTGCTCGCAGCCCTGGCTGCCTGAGTGATCTTAAACGATCACGAACGTTAAGCAACATAGGGCGCGTTGTGCGCGGATGGGTGACCGTTTATGATTAACGCTAATGGCATTTTTCCGAGCGGTTCCATGCTTCGCAAGGCATGTTAAGCAGTTGGTGCTGGCTGCCGTCGATAGATGGCAGTCGTTAAGCCAAGTCAGAGGCCATAGAGCAAGACCAGCCACTAGTCTTACAAGCCTCCATCAATCCGGACTTGGGCCCCCGTGGCGGAGTATGGCCTATACCTTCCTCAGGCTTACGAAACGTAGCTTACGGCCGATTTCTGAATTGAGAATTTCGCTAAGTAACTACTTAACTCTAGTGTTGTCTCGTCAAGTATCTCAGAAAAGAGCGTGACAGAACGTTATTTAAATATTTAAGTGAAATTCTCAATTCGGAAACCGGCCTTTAGCGAGCCTATTTATATGGAGCAAATTTATGTGGAGCAAATGATTTTTTTGAGATAGGACTCTGAATACCTATGTCGTTTAGCGACATAAGACTCCTAGTGGAGTTTTTTGAATCACCAAGAAACTTTTTGAACACCCTTTACGAAGGAAGATATATCGTAATATACGGAAAGGTATTGGGAGGTATTGAAAGGTATCGAAAGGTAAATATACATCTTCGTATCGCTCAGTACCTTTAAGGTACGAAGATGTAAGGATGTATATTATAGCTGTCGTGTGTGGTCTCCTGACGATTTCTATGGAAAGATGTAATGATATACAGTGTGGCCCTGGATAAAGTGCAATCCCGAAAGGGGATGAAACTAGACCATGAATCATTGACTAGAAAAATATTAAAAAAAAATATAAAAAATTATTTTAGGATTTATTGGTATTTTAAGTTGTTTCATTAAGGACTCTATGTACAAAAGTATTGATTTCTTCCAAAATAATGGGTCTATTTCTTTGAAATAAAAAAAAACAGTATGCCTAATACCTGGCGATGACCATGAAATAATAAATAGTCCGCAAAAAAGTAACTATCTTGGGTAAAAAAATGTATTTTTATGAAAAAAATGATTTTTTTAGACGTTTATTTTAAAAAACTTCAAATTACTAAAAAAATGTGCCCTATAACTATGTAATTTTATAGCTTACTTTTATTCTTTACCATTTTAGCTTCCAAATAAAAAAAAAACAATGTTCTAACTAAAAAAACACGCTATCTACGAACTTTTAAAGTGGAGCCTAATCGTGTTACCGTGCAGGTAGAGACCGTTTTTTCCCTTGTTTCCGTCCTACTCTGTGCCCTTCGGCAGTCGCAGTCCTTTTGTTCTACACTCAGGTAGAGGGAAGGCGAGGGGAGGGGAGGCAGGGGGTTCGAAACAGGACTTACACAGTCGCTCCGATATTCTCGCCGCTGCTACTACTGTTCTCGTTCTCGCATTGTGTTTTCGTTGATTTGTTATTAAGTTTTTGTTACATTGTTGACTGTTACGTTTTCTACTGTTCGTTACGTTTGGACTGTTCCTGTTCTGCTGTTAAGTGTTGACGAAATGCCGCGATTGACAGAGTTCTCACCTCGAGAAATAGCCGACATGCATTATTATTATGGCATGTCACATGGTCGCACAACAGTCGCTCGGACTGCATACATAAATGCTTTCCCGGGCAGACTCATACCCTCAGCTCGAAATTTTCAAGAGATTCATAGGAGGCTCTCCAACATTGGACTTGGTTTGGCACGAGATCGCCGTGAACATCCAGCTGTCGTTATTGACAATGCGATAGAAGAGGCCATTTTAAACGATCTGTTTGCTGACCCTACAACAAGCATAAGACGATTAGCGTTGCGTCATGGCATATCGAAGACGTCTGTCTGGCGAATTTTGAAAAAGGAGGGATTGCATCCTTTCCATTACCAACGAGTACAACATTTACACGAAAATGTAGATAATCGTCCAAGATGCGTAATGTCGACGTGGATTCTAAGAAAAATTAGAGCTGACCCAAATTTTCCCAAACGCATTTTTTGGATGGACGAAGCGACATTTACCCGAGACGGCATTACAAACTGCAGAAATTTGCACCAGTGGTCTCACGAAAATTCACGATTGAAGCGGGCATCTACTTTTCAAGTAAAATTTTCAATAAACGTATGGGCAGTCTTAATCGGCGACATTTTAATTGGTCCAGTCATTTTACCCAGAACCCTAAATGCTGAACGTTTTTTAGAATTACTACAAAATTTACCCATGTTGATGGAAGATGTTCCCCTGGCTACGAGACGGCGTGGGCGTATGTATCTCCAAATGGATGGATGTCCTGCACATTATGGGCGGGAGGTGCGGCGATTTTTGAAGGAAAATTACCCGAACCGGTGGATTGGCCGAGGAGGGCCAGTAGGCTGGCCAGCGCGTTCACCTGATCTGACACCCCTAGATTATTTTTTATGGGGTGTCATGAAGCAAAGAGTATACAGCACGCCAATAAATACCGAGGCACAGTTGCACGACCGAATAATTCAGTGCGCAAATGACATTAAAAATTATCCAGGAATGATTCGCAGAGCCACTAAGCAAATTAATATTCGTGCAGTAATGTGCTTGCAAAATCGAGGAGGCCATTTTGAACATTTAATGCATTAAATAAAAATGCAAAATTGTAAATTACGGATAATTTTATTAATAAAGTTATTGTGATTAAAGTCTGACTTTTATTACCTACTAAAATGTAAATAACTCCTAGCCATTTTTTTAGTTAGAACATTTTTTTTTTTTATTTGGAAGCTAAAATGGTAAAGAATAAAAGTAAGCTATAAAATGCCATGGTTATAGGGCACATTTTTTTAGTAATTTGAAGTTTTTTAAAATAAACGTCTAAAAAAATCATTTTTTTTCATAAAAATACATTTTTTTACCCAAGATAGTTACTTTTTTGCAGACTATTTATTATTTCATGGTCATCGCCAGGTATTAGGCATACTGTTTTTTTTTATTTCAAAGAAATAGACCCATTATTTTGGAAGAAATCAATACTTTTGTACATAGAGTCCTTAATGAAACATGAAAATCTTAAAATACCAATAAATCCTACAATAATTTTTTATAATTTTTTTTAATATTTTTCTAGTCAATGATTCATGGTCTAGTTTCATCCCCTTTCGGGATTGCACTTTATCCAGGGCCACACTGTATAGCGTGCTATAATATACATCCTTATCTTATAGCCGTCGTGTGTGGAGTCCCTAAGCAGAATGAATGATTAGACGCCATTTTTACTGACATGTGACTTCATCATAGAATTATTATTATTTATTATAATAAATACATAATAAATGGAATGATTATTATTTATTAATAATAATTAATTTTTTTTATAATAATAATAGGGTAGTTTCCAGGGTCAAAATAATTTAATTCTATTTAGTCCGTATTTTAGATTATACAAAAATATTGGATACGTATTTTTTCTTTTTTCGATTAAACAAAAAATAGCAAAGATATAGCCCATTGAAATTATGTGTGACGTCACTCAGTGCTACAAAATGCAGCACGGCGTAACGTCACACGTAACTTTAATGGGCTATATCTTTGTCATTTTTGGTCTAAATTACAAATAAAAAAATACGTGTCCCTTATTTTTGAATAATCTAAAAGACAGACTAATTACATTTTTTTGGGAAACTAGCCTATTTAATAATATTAATTTTATTTTTTTTATTTTATTGCACTTAGGTAAAAATTACAGTGGCATCGCGGTGGACTTAATGGTACAAGCATTTTCTACCAGTCAACCAGGAGGTGTATGAAAATAACTGATAGGCATACTGTAATATTGGTCTCACTCAAATAATTGAAAATCAATTTAAACATTAAATATCTTTATTTCATCATAGGTTTATACTTAATTTTTTTGTGCTAATTACAATACTAATTTCTGCGTAATCAAAAAATTATCCTATTTTTTCTTCATAAATTTCAAATATTTTTTAGCACTAAAATTGTCCTCAATGTCATCCGTAATTTTAACCTTCTGCTTTGGTTTCCTCTTTTCTATACGGGCCTTCCTTTCTTCTTCAGTTAGATTGCTGAGGTCTAAAGGTAACTGCAATAAAAACACACAGTGGCTTTTTAAAACATTAGTACTGGAAGCAGCCAATATACACACGTCCCACTATAGGGCAAAGACCTTCTCTCAGAGAGAGTATAATCAAATGAGTAGTTAGGAGTATAGTTGTGGCTTAATCACCACATACCCACTGCGGATTGGCAATTTCAAGTGCTGCGGTATGTGACTAGCTCATTCATTCAGATTTCCTCACAATGTTTTCCTTCATGGATAGCGAGTGGTATTTTTAGATAACTTAAAAAACAAAGTCATAGGTACGTGCCCGATCTGAGAATCGTACCTGTGTCTCTTGCTTCACAGTCCATTGTTCTACCCACTGGGCTACCACTACTCTGGGCTAAAACATCTGATCTAGTACAAATACATAATAAGTAGTTGTAATAAGGCAATAAGTCTGCCAATTGTATCTTTCTTTTTGCACCACACCAGTGTTTCTGTATTGCTTTTCTGGTGTACAATAAAGAATTATCTTATCTTGTTATGCAAAATTCAAATAATTCATGCATCCAATAATTGAACCTCAATTATTTGTGTATCTGTTGAATAGAAATAGCATCACTATCATCACTGTAGTGGAAAACTGCCTTATTTGACCATATTTCATCATCATGGCAGAATTTGAAGATTTGGGCTATGACAATATACAGATATTACAAGTGTATTTTCCATGTTTATGAAAATATCACAAGGTATTCTAGTTTGAGATCATGCACATGAGTGTTCTGCAGATGCAATCATAAATGATTGACCTTAATCTATAAGCTAGGTGCCATCAACAAAGGATTTCTCCTGATTAAAATATTTGATGCCTGGACGAAATTACTGTTACTAATAAGACTGCCAACTTTACTATTTTGATTTATAAAATTTCTGTTGGCTAAATAATAGCTACATACAATAAAGAATATTGTATCAATCGTAAAAGTTGTAAGTAAAGCCGACTGATTGGCAGTAGTACTTCTTGTAGATCAGTGGGAAAGCCACAACTCTCATTTCAACGTTTAAAAAAAAATTAAAGCCAGTAACTGACAGACTCCACAAAACCTAGCTTGATGTGAGTGCCACATTACAGGACAGTGAATATGTTATATTGCTTCGTTTTGGCTAATTATTGAGACAGAAGATGTCCCTCTTATGCATGCATAGGATGCAAATCACTAGATACAACCAAACTAATAATAACATAATAAAAGTAAAATTAACGAGGTGCCCAGATATCACTACAGATGCCTTGAAATGCCCTTGCAGGGTTTAAGACATGGATTGGTTGGTAGGTAAAGTAGGGGCGGGGTAAAGGTGTTTACGAACTGTTTTACGACATGAAGCAATAAATGGAACCTCTCGATTGTGACAAAGCAAGACGAAGGGCCGGTGACGCGGTATATTCCATCAACCACAAAAAGTTATGTAAATACCTTAATAATCTTTCTAGGTTCATGATATCGTATGTTGATAGATGATCCATCTGATAATACAACAGTAGTAGGATACATTCTGGTATACACCTCCCTGTGTATTTTTGTGATACTTGCTACATTGCTATTGAGATGTCTGAGCGAATTGGCGTTAATCAGGTATATTTTTGATAGAATATGTTTATTTAGATTCATGTTTAATAGGATAAATACAAAATTAACGATAAATCGCGTTTGAATAAAGGTTAGGTTTTTTACAGATTAGATTAAGAACTTGCCAAAATATCACAGAATAGTCGATCAGGTCAACCAACAGTACGAACGCGACAGGGCGGGCGGCGGGCGCGGCGGTGACGTGCGTCGGTTGGTCGGACGGGTCGGCATCGGATCACAGTACTCTGTGCACGTGCATCGTATCCTCAGAATAAAAGGCCTTCCACACGATCGGAAAGACTCTCCGACCAAGTGGCCTTGGTCGGGTTGGAATTCGTTCCACACGGTCGGACAACTTGACAACGTACAGTCGAAAGCACGTCATCATTCACATTTGAGTAGCAAAGTCCCGGGTTCGAATCCCGGTTGGGTACAAAAAAAAGAAAAACTGGTCTTGGATGTTTACATGCTTATGACGTCGCTGTTTCTGGCTCCCACGACACAGGGTATCCTAGTGTGGGACCAAAAGCGATGTATGTAAATGCAAGCCTGTATATAAATGTTATTTTATGTGTAAATTGATATGAATTCCGTCAACACCTCCCGTTCGCGGCTTTTAAAATGCGAACCCATTCCAACCATTATTCGAAACATAATTGGGTAATTGACAAAATGTCAATTAAATTACTTTTAAAACGGAATTTTGTACCTATGAAAATACCGCATTATGAAGTCATTATTCAGAGCACTCTTCTTATATTTCATCTATTTAACAATTGTAATAACTAATAATTAACTGAAAGAGATGCGAGTATTTCCCGAAATATTTTGTTTAAATCGAGCATTGAAGTAATTTATAGTTAGTCGTGTCAACTACCGAATTCGAACTTAGTGTTATAGAGATACATCCGCTCGCAGCGACGGCCAACGCAGCGTTGCAAAACCAAGAATTATAAATTCGGTAGGGTTGCCAATAAAAAATCGGTAGTTTTCGGTAGATTTTTATTCGTATCAATTTTGACAAATTATTATTTATACCATCCTTGAGACAAAATTTTACTGAACATGGCTTTAGGTATATTAAAATCATAGCAGTTTTTATCGCCTATGTGTCTCTTCGCATGCAAAAGCCCAACTAAGGCATCGGTTGACAGGCGGTTGCGGTTTTTAGTTTTTATTAAATTTACTGCAGAAAAAATCCTTTCCACGTTTGCAGATGAGTGCGGTAAAGATAAAATATGAAAAACGAATGTAGTCACTAATCCGAATAAAGGTGGTCCGTCACCGCCTTTCATTTGAGCCACATTTGCCCAGAAATCTTCGGCATCATCTTTAAACATATTAATTTCTTGAGTGTTCCTAAGCAGGCGCAACTGTGTATCTATGTCCTGGTAGTCTTTCGCATCAACGAGTCCGGGAAATGCTCTGCAGAGTGGGATTAGACTTGGGTGAATTCCTTTTTTTACATTTTCTGGAGCCAAAACATTTAAGTCTTTCAGTGGGTTGTTTTTTAGGGGAAATCTTTGAATAATTTGCTCAGAAGCTTCAATATAAAACTGTAGACATCTTGTTCGAAATAAATTCAACTGATCTGCAGTCAAACTGTTATTATTCAGTAAAGTATCCATAACTTTTGCTCCAAAGTACATCTCATGTATATCCAAAAAGTTATGAGGATTTTTAAAGTTCACATCTTCAATGTTAGTTGCATTCAAGTAAGACCTCTTTAAAAAGCAGTCTAACAGAGTTTTCAAGGATGCACACACGTGCGAGTATAAAATGTGAATTCTAGCACCCTCCGCTTGCATTTCTTTGTTCAGCTGGTTAAAAATTGGCAAGACAAAATCTAAAAATTGAAGGAATAAAAGAGATACCGGATCGTTCAATTTATTTAAAATATTTGAGGCCATTAGCAACTCGTTTTGTGAGGCGGCAGCATCGATGAAATATAATTTTAGAGCAGGATATTGCTCTAGAATCCGACTAACAGCTGCATGTACCGACAGCCATCTCGTCTGGCAAGGGTGTAAAATCTTGTGAATTTTTAATTGGCAAAATATTTGAAACTCTTCATACTCTTTTGTTCTTTTCGGACTTGAACCGAAGTAATTATAAATGTCCCGGACTAAATCTTCGACGAATCGAGGGATTTTCTCGCCAGCATAAGATGCGCATAAATGAAAAGAATGGCATATACATTTCATGATGAATAAATTTGGGATTTCTGATTTTAATAAAACCATCACTGAATGTCTTTGTCCCATCATTACATTTGCACCATCGGATGCAAATCCAATCAAATTATCTTTATAAGGAATATTGTTGTCCATGAAAAACTTTACAATGCTTTCACAAAGCTCTTCACATCTGCTGAAGAAAGGGGAATCAGGGCGAGAAAAGAATCACGTACTTGATTATTTTTGACATACCTTGCCACCATGCAAAGATGTTCTGTCGTTGATAGGTCTGTTGATTCATCAATAACCAACGAAAATTTAACATTACGTAAATCTTCACAAAGTTCTGCGAAACTCTCTGCACCAATTACATTTTCCACGATAGACTGCACTCTTGGACGTGAGCATTTTAAACTTTTTGCAACTTTAGAGTCTGGACAAATCTGTACAACTAATTTAGAAAGATGATCAGTAATATTATATGGAAGATTATGCTCAGCCACAAACCCAGCAATCCGGATTTCACCTGAAATGAATGAAATTGTTGATTTAACAATTCATTATACAGACTCTATTTTACATTGCTAACGGTGCGGCGCAAAGAATTTGATAACATACTTACCTTCTTTCACTTGATGTTTAAACTGGGTAACTTCTTTACTAACGAAGTCTGACAATTTTGGTTGAACAGCTAAGCTCTTAACACTCTTTTCGTGAAGTTTAGAACTGGCATGTTTTTTGAGAGCGTCGTATCCCGAAGATATATTTATCTCCTTATTACAAGATTTGCACATTGCAAAAGTAGGTTTTGATAAATGTGGAGACAACCATGCAGAGAATTCCTGTCGTAACTCCCACTCTTTTTTATATTTTTGTTGATATTTCTTTCGCTTGACACCTGTACTGGTCGATGCGCCAGCACCAGAATCAGAATCTGAACTTTCCTCAGACATTATAAAGTTAACTTCGCACTAAGAAAATGAATACGTACGAGCTGACGAGCTCTACGAGAAAGAATGAATCGAATATGAAATGTTTTCAAAAAAGAAGTCATTTCATGTTTACAGGGGATTTCCCTTACTGTATCCTATCAAATCCTTCTAGTATTATGAATCTTAATACGTATTCTATAGAGTCCATTTTATTTATAGTATTTGGAGCATACGGCCAAACAAGGTTCTTCCCCTTGGCATCGAGCGAGACGATAAGATCAGAATATGCGCGAGAAAAGGATAGCTTAATAATTTCGTTAATAAGTGTGATTGAGATGGACTATGGGCAGGGTTCATAGCATGTTCATAGAGTAAAATAGTGTAGTGTTGCTACAAATAATAAAGTATTTAGTTTTTTTCTCGTAAAAACCAGCGGCAAACTAAAAAATCGGTAGACATGCCTTCGTAATCGGTATTTCGGTAAACGAGGGCTAATATCGGGAGATCTACCGAAAAATCGGTAGGTTTTGCAACGCTGGGCCAACGGCACACTGAAGCGCTCGCGGTCGGACGACAGCCTTCCACACGATCCATTCCGACCGCCAACACAGCGTGTCGTGATGGCTGCGCTTCCGATCAAGGCCGTTGGATTCCGACCAATATTTGGTTGGACAACCGGCTTCCACACGTGAAATTTTTACACCAACCCGACCAATGTCACCTTGGTCGGAGAATCTTTACAATCGTGTGGAAGGCCTTTAAGATCGCATCCGGTTGTGTGATGGGCCGGCGGAAGTGGGAGGAGTTTCGTTCGATGGACAAGGGAAGGGGAGAAGAGAGTGTGGAGGAGAGTGTGTGAGAAAGAGAGAAAAGGACGCGAATGAGACACAAAAATAAATTAAATGAGGGCGATGTTGTTTGGGGTCGGCCGGTGTTTGTGATTTTGTTTATTTCTTTTGTGTTATTTCGAAATTACTAATCATGGGTTGTGCGCAAAGTGAAATAGCGCCTCAAAATGAAACACCTAAGAAAGGGTGCACCGATATTTTGTGGCTCATCATCTATATTTTGTTTTGGATTCTGATGGTAAGTTCTTACTCCTATTTTACACTTCTTTTTTGACCTATTATTAATATGTACTCACTAATCAAGCTAATAATGAATTAATTCATTCATACTGTGTCATACTCATAATAGAAACCTTTTTACATTCGACAACACATCAACCTTTACCTTTTCGTTGCAAAGTCGCCCGTAGAATGAATGAATTAAGAATGAGTTCACTTCATGGATGTAGAGAGTGAAGTGTGGCCTAAAATCCTCACTCCAATCACTGTCACGAGCCCTAAGTTAAGTATTTGTTGCGTCGATTTATTCCGACTTCGTCAAGCCTAATTAGTCCGGTTTGGTAATGCCTGTAAATGACAGCGAAATTTGTCCGGAATGGTCAAGGCATCAAATTAAAACACATTAAGGTTGCACAACATAACAGTTTAATACAAAAATAAAAGATAACTCATCTTGGGAAACTAAATCATAGGTAAAATACAACATATTTTTTATTATTATATAATACTAGCTGACCCCCCAAACGTTGTTTTGTCAGATAGGGGTATGAAAAATAGATAACAACCTATTCTCGGACCTACTGATGGTATACCTATATAAAATTTCATCGAAATCGGCTGAGCCGTTTCGAAGCCGTCTCAATGTTAGTTTAGATGTTACATTGAGACACGAGAATTTTATATATTAGATAATTAATATAATAATTTAATAGAGAAAAAAACTAGTCAATGGATGTACTGGGTAAAATGTGGTAACCCTGTGATTATTATTGACCATTTCGGACAAATTTCGCTGTCATTTACAGGCGTGACCAAACCGGACTAATTGGGCTTGACGAAGTTGGAATAAATCGTGTTTTTTACTCTTCCTTCGTTTTTTATTGATTTATTAAAACTACAATGGTTTACTAGACAGTACATTGAGTATATTCCAAAGTTGATTTGACCCTCAGATTAACAAAACGACTCTGCTACACAATGTACCTAGAATTTTATTGTTTTATCTATAAATTTTAGTTTTATGAAACCCAGCCCTATAGTAATAATAATAAACTCACGCCCATTATCCCCGAGGGGCTAGGCAGAGGAACCAATAACTAGAACTGGGCCCACGTTTTTGCCGAGTTTATTAAGTCCCAACGTGACAAGTGGCAAGCCTGTCGCCGTTATCCGGGCACAATTTATCAGCGAATGGTGTTGCTGTAAGAAGAAACCCAGCCCTGTTGTCAAAATTTCCTGAGTTCGCGAGACATTTCGCCCATAATTTTTCGGTAAAACGAAAACCAAAAGTCAATATTAATTATTTAGGTACATTCTACGAACAAATAAATTTTTGTCTGAATTTTTATAGAATGCCCCTCTGCCCTTTCTTTCTTCTTTTTACTTTCTTCGTAATTTCACTTATCTTTTGTGTGAAAAGATAAGGCAAGGACTCATCTTATATTAAAATCCATTACAGCTGATAGTTGCAGCAATCTCATTTGTGTATGGAAACCCATTGAGAATTATAAATGGCTTTGACTCATTTGGTAACACTTGTGGAGTCACACACAACAAGAAACTGATGAACTTCCCCCTGGCCGGAATAAGCACCATGGATAAGAACTACCTATTCTTTCTGGATGTTAAAGAGCTACGGCATTGCCTGAAGATTTGTGTTAAAAAGTGCCCGACAAGAAATATGGAATCGCTGGGGGATTTACAAAACTTCTATCGTGAGACCGGATCAAGTCTCTGCAGATATGACATCAACTTGAACAATGTGACATATACAAAAGACTTGCACAATTACTATGGACCATGCCCCACCTTGCCCGTCCATGACTCCTTCCCTGTACTGAATAGGTGTGTTCCAAAGTCTGCTAAAGATGTGACTGAAAAGGTGTTCACAGACTTCTATGAATTGCTAAACAGCTGGGATACTATCGAACAGATGTTTTCAGACCTCTATTCATCATGGAAAGAAATGATCATCTGTGTTATTGTGGCTTTCAGTAAGTTCCGCCTTCATTATTATTACATTTTTATCTAGTACCTAGGTGTCTCCTCCAGTCTAGCAACTGGCATACTTCATTAGCATGGCAAAAAATCGCGGAACATACATGGGGGTGATTCGGGTACCCCTACGGGTGCTCTATCTCTGGACCCCCCAATGAGCGGAATAGCGCCCTGTCTTCAGCTTCCCGCATCCAGCAAGTCCCCATTGTAAGGTATTAATTAGATGTGCATTTCTGTGATTTAAAAAATACCTACTTTCATTAGGTACTTAGGTTAGTTGGAAGAGAATGCATTAAGCATTAGGCTCGCCTTTGTGCAAAACTTGTGTTTTATAATAATAAAATACTTTTTCAAAAACTATTCGTTCGCTCTTGGCAATCGTGCGCCCGAAGAACCTGGCTGTTATGACAGTTTCCAGCATGTCCTAATACACCATGAGGCTACCGCTTAAACCTATATTTTTACCCATAGGCCACTGTTCTGTTAGATCAATAACTACAATAGCTTGAACTCATTAACGAAAGTAGGTAAACTATGTGACTCGCCCTAGTTCTATGTGAGCTCGGAATCACGCGAGGTGTAGGCAGATAATATCACAATGATGTCATCAAATTCACTCAAGTCGACCTAGCTGGCTAGTGGCTTGCTGAGCTAAAAATATCTCGTATGACTGATTGTATTTTAAGTAAATTCATTGTTCAACATTATAAAAACATCCTTCAGACAAACAGGAAGTTAGGAAGTTCATTAAAACACGTTTGTTTGAGTTCACTTTACCGTGACGTTGCCACTTACTTTTATTAGTTCAAACTGTATTTAAGCAGCGTATAAAATCCCTCTACAGAGCTGAGGCCTTCTTTCAAAAAAATACAGAAAAAATGTAAAGGACTCACAATATTTTCCTTCACAGTTAGTGAGATATACCTATGTACGAGCTGACGCGGCAAACGTTGTTTTGCCATATTTAATTAACCAACAACCTATTAGACCTACCAAATAACGCCAAAAAATCATTAAAATCGGTGAAGCCGGAGCAGTTCGATAACAAACACTGACACGAGATATTTTTATTAGATTAGTACCGAAATTCATAATACTGTGCTTGGGACAAGGACTTTATATACAGGGCGTCCCATGGCTATGCCACATGGAGGGAAAGTACCTTTTATATTGTAGATGGAACATTTTACTGAAAGAAGACATTATTTTAATTTCAAAAACAATCTAAACTGCATTCATAGATTTTTAAATAATTACACGGTTGAACCGGGAAACGAACCCGCTACACGGGAAAAAAATTACCCTGTAGCTTTATCACACCGATCGGAAGGCTTCATCATAAGGATTATTTTTTGCTAAATAACATACTATCAGAAGTAAAAGGAAGACCATGAATTTTAACATTACATTCATTTAAATAGAAATAAAATAATAAGTACTAACTAATATAGTGTAAGCAATTATATGTGATTGTAACTAACATTTTATTTTTGTTTGAGGGATTTGAGTTAAAGTCTAAAATAAACGTTATATTATTATTATTATTATATAACGCAGGGGTCAGCCATCGCCAGTCTCAACAATATTAAAGTGCGATAGGCGACCCGGCCACTGCGCCGCCATTCGCATCGGCTTTGGCTGTGTAATCAAGTTCTTGTCAGTTATCTATAACGTATTTTGTTTGTTTTTGTGTTTAAGTTCTTATCATTGATCTATAATCGTCTTTTGTATGTCTTCGGACTTCCAAAATTTCCTGGTTCATGCAGATGTGAAAGATTGGATAGAACCCTGGAGATTTTTTTCCGGAAGTTTTCAGGAAGTAGAAAAATAAATAAGTACTTACCTAATTAAGGTATGTTTTTACCAATGCCTTTGTTTTTCAGTATGCTCTCTTCTGATGGTATCAATCCTGCATCTCCTGGCCACACTGGTATCCTGGATATTCATGATTGTTGTGTCGATAGTCAGCGTCGTAGGCACTGCACTCCTCTGGTACACCTACCACCAACTAAGGACTGGCCACAAAGACTTCGCGGAAACCCCATTCCTAGTTGTAAGCAATATGAACGTTTCTTTTCAAAGCTGCTGATACATTTTAATAAAAAAAAAATCCTAAATTTAGGATGTCTGAGGACAACACAGAAACTGCGACATAATGAACGTTACAAACTACCTAGTAGGAAAACTGAGTAGGTATTAAAATAACTCTATAAAAAAACTCCTTTGTGTTTGTGACGTCGCTGTTTCTGGTTCCCACGACACGGGGTATCCTAGTGTGAGGCCAGAAGCAATGTATGTGCCTGTATGTAAATGTTGTTATGTTGTTGTTGTTGTGAACTGGCCAAAAATGACATTTCTTGAGAAAAAGCCCATTTATAGGTCAGACAGACGACGTCGTGACCCGTGAGCATATCAGAGGGTCCGTTGGCAGCCTTCGGGAACGGAACCGTTCTCTAAAATATCCAAGATATTTGCGGTCCCTTACCTTCGACCATTAGACAACCCTACTGTAATGTATGCCCTTAACGTAACTAATTAGAGTCCCTAAAGCTTGATGTGCTGTCCACTATATCTGTTTAATATTTTGTTTCTTATTTTCAGGAATCACTTAAGAATGAAAAGGCTTTCTTATGGTACTCCGTAATAGCTACAATAATAACCTTAATCCTGCTCATCCTAGTGTGGGTAATGCGATCGCGCGTGTCTTTCCTGGCCGCCCTGTTCAAGGAAACAGCGCACTGTCTGGGTTCGATTCCAGCTTTGTTCCTACAACCTATCATTACGTTTTTCTTCCTGATCATTTTCTTCGTCTTTTGGTCTATTGTTGTGGTAAGTACACACGTTATACTAGTTAATATTGGAATAAGACTGCGAGTTGAAAAAAAAAACATTCAATTCATTATTGACGACCTCTGTGGCGCAGCGGTTAGCGCATCTGACTACCATGCGAGAGGTCCCGGGTTCGAATCCCGGCTGGGGACAAAAAAACCCAGGTCTTTTACATGTTTGTGACGTCGCTGTTTCTGGTTCCCACGACACAGAGTATCCTAGTGTGGGGCCAGAAGCAATGTATGTGCCTGTATGTAAATGTTATGTTATGTCATTACAATTTTTCAATTCACCAGCAGACCTGACTGAGCAAGATGTTTTTTTTTGCCATATTAATAAGTCTATCGGCTATTCTTTACTCGCAGTCCCGGCCGCCTGAGTGATCTGAAAAGATTATAGGGTGCGTACATTGCACGGATGGGTGACCGTTCTATGACTAGCGCTAGTAGCATTTTTCCGAGCGGTTGCCGGCTGCCCTCGATAGATGGCAGTCGTTAAGCCAAGTCTGAGGCCGTAGGGCGGCTTGAAAATTTCTGACAGTAAGACCAGCCACTAGTCTTACAAGCCGCCACCAATCCAGACTTGGCCCCCCTGGTAGAGTATGGTCTATAGCTTCCTCAGGGAAGAGACCCGTGCCCCTCGGCGGGGACATAATGGGTTGATGATGATGAGCTATTCTTAGACCTACCAAATGTACACAAAACATGTCTTAAAATTCGGTGAAGCCGTTTCGGAAGAGTTCGATAACAAAAAACTGTAATACGAGATTTTTATATATTAAATTGATTTTAGGTATGTCTAGCGACCGCGAACTACCCAGGCATTCCGTACAAGACTAACTTTTTTATTAATGGCACATCAGTCCCTGACCATGTGGACAATAGTGCTGTTCAGGCTCAAAACTTCAAGAATGCCAGTTCTAAGAGTAAGTTAATTTACCTTGGCTAGTCTTAGGGACATCCTTACTAATATTATAGACGCGAAAGTTTGTATGTACGGGTGTATGAATGTTTGTTAATCTTTCACGCAAAAACTGTTGAATGGATTTTAATAAAACTACATATAAGATATAGGTGGTGGTGGCGTAGTGGGGTTGACCCTTGCTTCTCGATCTTGAGAGTCTGGGTTCGAACCACGCATGTACCAATGACTTTTAGTTTCGTACATTTGTTTGTAAAGCAACACCATTCGCTGATAAATTGTGCCCGGATAACGGCGACAAGCTTGCCACTTGTCACGTTTGGGACCTAATAAACTCGGCAAAACGTGGGCCCAGTTCCAGTGACTGGTGCCTCTGCCTACCCCTTCGGGGATATCGGGCGTGAGTTTATTAATTTAATTTTAATTTTATAAGATATATAGAATATTCTTTATTGTACACATAAATTCCATTTACAGAATTATTATAAATCGAAGTACAATAATAATAACGTAGTTTATTCATCAACATAACAGAGGCAATGATTTATGAAGATATTTTGTGAATTGTCAAAGATATAACGATAGTTTCAAATAAGTAGGAAAAAATTCGAAGCTACTCAAAATACTAATCCTGTGCAGACGAAGTCGCAGGCACCAGCTAGTCTGCAATAATTGAAAAAATCCATGCCACTAGAGCGGGTGATATGGTACTTTTAGCAAAATTGAACCGTGGCTTCTATCGCATATATCATAAGATCTAGTACCTAATAACGAGTTCAGTTTTTATTTAGAACACGGATGTCTTAGTTTTTTTGAAACGAGAAATATAGAAGCGAAAGGAATTCCATACTCTCTTACATTATGTCAACTATTGTCAACTGCCAGCTCATGTTTTATTTACGTTCCCAATGCATACTTGGTTTGAAAAAAAAAACCTGTGTTTATTGATTACGGATCATACTTATCTATCGGGAAATAGTTTAATTCTGACTTTTGTATTACCTTATTAAAGTAATAATTAATTTTGCGCACTCGAAACTTATCACGAACATAACTTATCCTACCGCCACTATTTTATTTTTTATATTTCGTACCACATGAAACAATAAACGATCTTGAACTTTGCCCAGTAGCTGGCGTAGAACCGGGATTAAGTGAGTACAAATTAAATAGGTAGCCCGTACATTGTAAAGCACTGTTAAATCTATGGGCACATGCTAATTTGTGTTGTATTCAGCTTTGAAATTACCATATTTTGTGCTTAATTTCTCACTTCAAAAAGTAGAGCCAAGAAAAAGTAGTATTTTGTTGGAATAAATACTTTTTAATACCATTCGCTGATAAATTGTGCCCGGATAACGGCGACAGGCTTGCCACTTGTCACGTTTGGGACCTAAAAAACTCGGCAAAACGTGGGCCCAGTTCTAACTGATTGGTGTCTCTGCCTACCCCCTCAGGGATAACGGGCGTGAGTTTATTATTATTATTAAATACTTTTTTTTTATCCAACTGCGCCAGACGTACAGTAGTTTTTTAACTCTTTTTAAATGCTCATCGTCGCTAGCTTTTCCTTATTATATTATGTATTTGTTTGTTTTCTGGTGTGTACAATAAAGAGTTCTAATCTAATCTAATCTTATCCATGCCACAGACTTTACACTGGAACATATCGAGTTTGATCCGCTGTGGGTGAAGAGCATGTGGTGGCTGTGCCTCACATGTCTCGTCTGGGGCAGCGAGTTCATCCTGGGCTGCCAGCAAATGACCATCGCCGGCGCTGTCTCGCACTGGTACTTCAGGTAAGAGAAATTATTATATTCCCTAAGAGGATCTTGACTAAACATTAGTTCTGTGGTCCTTAAGCCTGGAATGGAACGCTGAAAAAGATAAAATAAGAATATTCTTTTTTGCACACAAGAAACAAGAGACAAATTAACGTTACAATTAAAAAATAATACAATAATCAGTCTTATTGCTATTGAAAAACCTCTTATTTTGAGCAGCTCCATATGAAATTATCAATTTCAATCAAGAGAAGGTAGTGCCTATGTCGCATTTTGAAGCTGAATAATATTTGACAGTAAAATATAGTCCAACAATTCTTCACTTCACTATTAATCGTTGCTGTAGATATAAATAAGACTGATTGTTTGCCCCTACCCCTCTGGGGTACAGGCGTGAGTTTATGTTATGTTTTAGGTTTACTGATTGTTCTGAAGTATGAAACTGATGAACGTAATTTTTTTCGCTAATACGACATACAGGCACATACATTGCTTCTGGCCCCACTCTAGGATACCCTGTGTCGTGGGAAATAGTCCCGTTAGTTAGTAAAAGTTTTTGATACTGACTCGATTATATCTCGACCCGTTAAGCAAATAATACGTTCTGTCCTCCTTTTCGAATTTTGGTGTGCTTGTTGTTCATAAGTTTCCGAGTAGGAGCTCGACTGAAGAGCGATGTTAATTTCATTAAAGTAAGTCCCTGGCCGCCTAAGACTTTTTTTTTTTACAGAGGACAGAGGGCTCACTCTTCGCCGGTTCTATATTCGATTGGGAAGCTACTGAAGTACCATCTCGGCTCTGTTGCGAAGGGCTCCTTCCTGATAACGCTATTCAAGATCCCGAGACTTATCCTCACTTATGTTCACGCCAAGTAAGTGTTGAATCTTTATTACATTTATAGCACATTACTCCGCCGGCACGAAGCCAACAGCTCCTACTAGCTTTATAGCCTCTTAGCAGATTCTTCTGTTTACAATAATTTAGGATTCGAATTAAAAACGTATTCTAAACGTATATAAAGTGAGGGCATCGCTTAGTTTACGAGCTCAGGCAAACGTCCAAAATCTACAATAACTATGAAAATATCATGCAGAGAAACATAGAAATAGAACACTTAATTGTACATAAAAAAGGAAATTACACAAATATTAAATGGAGAAAGGAAGTACATACAAGGTGGACGTTTTTATAAAAATTCAAAAAACACAATCTGTGACCTAAGGAACGTTACAAGTAAAACTAGGTATGTGTCCCTTTCAAACAACTAGTTTTACTTGTTCTACTCAAAATCTTGGCCAACTAGATTCTCCGCCAAGAGTCCGACTTGCAGAAAGACAATGATCGTGGGCGTGTGGCAAAATCCAGCAGAAGCCAGCGGTGGGATGATGATGATGATTATAAGATCATAGAGGTTCCGCAACGGGTCTTTGAAGTTATTGGTGCGCTGTAGATCCGACACCGAGTCCGAGCTAACACGAACGTCCGCGTTACACGGCCATGGTACGTCTGGCGGGCTCGCGCGTGTACGTTCGCTATATTGCGAACCGAGGGAATCCCCCTACAGTTGTTATCACATCTATACTTTGTTTCTTCCAACAGACTATCAGCTAGAGCCGAGAAGGGTTCTGAAGTAGCAAAGTGCGGCCTCAAATGTGGCATCTGCTGTTTCTACTGCCTAGAAAAGTTCATCCGCTATTTGAACCACAACGCGTACACCATCATCACCATCGAGAGGTGTCACTTCTGCAAAGCCGCTGCCAAGGTGAGCTGTGCCTTAATTGCACCACTCATTTTTATGGTAAGATTAGACTGGTGTTGCTAATTTCCTCATTATTACACGGCTAGTTAGATCGTAAGTACAAGTAATGGGTTTCGTAAATAAATAAATAACTTCCATAAAACGCAATCGCTTGTCCTGGTCCCAAACTACGTGTGCGTAACGAGGCAAGCACATCATCAGAGTGATTATACTGAGTTTTTTCATTTCACTTTCGATAGCGAGAGCGTTTGCAATTTGTATAGGAGTGACAAAGAGACAACTAGGTGGCGCTTTGTCACTCCTATACAAATTGCAAACGCTCTCGCTATCGAAAGTCAAATGAAAAAAACTCAGTATAAGCACTCTGTACATTTAATTACGCCGGCGTCAAGCGAGACACGAAGCCACGACTTGTATTGTTAGTAGATCAACAACACGGTTAATGTAATCACGCGCATTCACTGGGGATTATTTCTTACACAAACAATTTTGCTTGTAATAGTTTGTCCTAGTAGAGAAATGTCAAAACTACTTGCGAAAGAATTTTCCTCACTTTTCCCCTTTTTCAAATATTAAGAGACAAAAGACATACCTACAATACTTTATTATACAACCAGATTTTATTTCCTTTACAAAATATGAGGTCTTATGTCTTGTTACGTTATCTTTAAAATTAACACATGGCTACCAACTTGCCCTGTAGGCGTTCAGCACGATAGTGAACAACGCACTGCAAGTGGCGACCATCAACAGCGTGGGCGACTTCATACTGTTCCTGGGCAAGTGCATAGTGACCGCGGTGACCGGCATCATCGGTCTGCTGCTTTTGAAGCGGAATGCGGACCTGCACTTCTTCGCGGTGCCCACACTCGTCATCTGCATCTACTCGTTCTTCATCGCCCACTGCATTCTGTCTCTTTACGAGGTTAGTTCTTTCTTACGGATATGTGTGTCCATGCTGCCGTCCTATAGATATCAGCAGTACGTTTCATTTGGTAAAGTTTAACGTTCATTTACCCAAAATTATAGAGTTACTAGCGATGCTAGCGATAACAGTGACACGGCAGAATGAAGGTCGGCAATATTTGGGTCGTCACGGAAAGCATTGTCACTTTACATGGTTAGTTCTTTTGATTATTGCAGGATGCCTTTAGCACAATAACGGCTAAATAAGGCCTGGTTTACATTTGCTTTATTTTCATGCGTTTTGAGCATGCTTTCCATAGATTTTGAATAAAATAGAGACACAAAAACGTATGCCGATTCATAATTTTTATTAGGCAACATACTTCTCTAATAACTTTTATAAAATCTTAAGTACATAGTATACAACCAACCATTACTGATTTATTATTTACTTATGTACTTATAAAAAGAATTGGCGTCTCTATTCTATTCTACCTCTGTGGAAAATATGAAAATAAAGCTAATTTAAACCCAGGCCTAAAAGTGTGGTCGTTAGGTCAAAAATAATATCTGAATATTTAGTTCATGTGTTACTTTCTTGTACAGTCAATCTTCAGATTTTAGTTGAAAAGTCGCCCGTAATGCAACGGAGTAGAGTGCATGGGTGTATACCATGATGTGCTGTCAACTGTACCAGTTGTACCACTTTCAAATTCCTGAATGTCGGCACAAGTGTAAAGAACGTAATTACAAAAATAAATAAATCTCTGCTACGGACTCGTTATTGCATACCGTTACACTGTGTTGACACTTTATTTTATTTCTCGACTGAAAATATAGTTTGTTTGCCCTATTCAAAACCCATTTGTGCAGGAAAATAATTGTGTGCAAATCCACTGCGAATACTGAGCCTGAGGCAGTTTTACTGCATACCGCGTGCAACTGCGCGCCTATTTTGTTACCTATTACAAATGGTTAATTCACGGGCCAGGGCAAACTACCAGTAGTACCATGCTTCCTAGAAAGGAATCAAAGACATAACAAGACATTATCACAAAAACGAAATAAACCGTCATTTTGTTTCCTTGTTTTATGTAACATCTGTACATTTTCTCTGGCCAGATGGTGGTTGACGCGCTGTTCATATGCGTTTGCGAGGACCGCAACATAAACGGCAGCAACGGACGCTGGAAAGACTCGCGCCTAGCCGAGCTCGGCGGCGGCGAGTCGCCCAAGCGAGTGCCCGACTCCCAAGAGGGCGCCGAGATGCAGACACTACAGACTGATAAGTACTGAGATTGTGAGTTCATTGATTCTACCGTGTGTTAATTTACTAACGCCCGTCCCGAGACCCACGTATTATCATTACAAAAAGACCTAAATGTACAAAAGAATAATGAGAAATAGTGGCTTCTTAGGTTAGGTTAGCTTAGGACATATTGACTTAGATCAAAAATTGACTACTTCCTAGGAACCTTTGTTATTATTATTAATACTATTAAGGCACTTAAAATAATGTACAATACGGCGGACTAATCGAAATGCTCCTTGGCGACTGTCACGCGTCCGTTATCCGTGCGCTGCCAGCACACTTGTATCCAGGGAGGCCCTATTTTTTTTAATTAGCAGTTTCTTTATCCCACTGCTGGGCAAAGGCCTCCTCTTTAGATATCCACTCTTCCCTGTTCCCGGCCAACTCGTCCCACCTCGTTAAATATTTCTTTAAAGGAGGCTCCGTCAAATATTTTATATTTTATTTTAATTATTAATTTAAACAAATAACCATGCTGTAAATATTTCAGGCATCTACCTGTTGCCATTATTACCTACTATCGCGAAGTAAAATCACGTTTGTTGTACAGGAGCCCCATTGAAATATTTATTGTTTTAGTATAAAATTTAGTTGTAATAGCAACAAAAATGCATATGTGAAAGTTTCAACTGACTAACTATCATGGTTCATGAGATACAGCCTGGTGACAGACAGCCATGTCTCAGTAATAGGGTCCCTTACACTTTGGGTATCTACCTATGAAACCATAAAAACAATGATTTGATTTACTATCAAAATATTAATAATATAATTTGTTTCGGTGTCTACTATGCGTAATTTAAGGGTCGGGCGTCAGTTTAACACCCGGTACAAGCCTTTTGGATCACAGAGGCTTGCGAGGAGGCAAGTTGTTTTAGGCGCCTAGGTCTGCCTCAAACATTCACATTAACTACTTCGTGGAGTCCTTAAGACTCCGAGGAGGTAGTGTCGGATGTTGCATTATTAAGTCCCGCAGCGTTTGTGGTCCGAAAGGGATGCGGCTTCAGAGGTGCTTCAGAGGCTCTGGAACTGCTGAGATTGTCTTACAGGAATAAAACACCCCAACGCGGTCGCGGCAGCGGCGGTACTTCATACTAAATAGCTTACTGCCTTCAATATTTACTCTATCCGTTATCGCGAAAAAAAGTTTCAAAGCCAGTAACACAGGATCTTACTGTACACACAATAAGTACACAGCTGTGTATATTTATTATACAGGTGGGTTTGCAGTTCCTATAGTAGAAGTAGGTATATTGATAAATATAATGAGTGACCTACTCCACTGTATGGAGTTGTCTGATTTAGCCCCTTTATTCCCGGTATGTCACACCACCTTATGTGACACTGTTACATTCTGGGACTCTTTTTCCTAGTAGGTATGTCATACTCCTACTCCGATCTGTCATATACATACATATTTTGACTCGTTTGAGTTGTTTAAATCCTTATCCGATAGAGTCGAAAGTTACGTAATATAAGGGCTGTCTTGCCTGGACCTGGGACCCTTCGGTTCAGGTAACTCGCCCGTAACATCATTTATTTCTTCTCCTTATCCACCTTATATCGTCTCTCCACAACCCAACACTAATACATCTCGTAAACCAACAAAATGTCATAGCCACTTGGCCACACATTCATGAACACAATTTCTCTTGTTTCAGGTGATTCTCAACAACGTAATACATACGAAATAATTAAGTATATCTCAATGGTACAAGCTTTTTGTCTTTTCTATTTAAGGGAAATGCCACTCGTAAGTGAACTCCCACCACGATTAAATTTTAAACTGAGTACCTATTTATAGTGTAAGACCCCATGCCAGGCTTATTACAATATTGTGTGCCTATAAAATCATTTTTGGCTTTTAATTTTAAAAAACGTGGATTTTTGCTGTATCAAAAACCAATTTTGTTTTTAAACCTTTTTTTTGTACTTAGATTTAAGAATTAATGTAATTTATTATTTTTTTATATTATAGCTAGATGTTATTGAATTTTGCATTTTACAAAAATTGTGTATTAATCTCACTCGTTTTCATCTCAATCACTTTTTATAAATTTTACTTTTTATTACTATTATCATAGACCAATACTATAATATATTATACTACTAGCTGACCCGGCAAACATTGTTTTGCCAAATAGGGTTATGAAAAATAGATACCAACCTATTCTCAGGCCTACATACATTACCTATATACATTATATAAATTTCATCAAAATCGATGAATCTATTTCGGAGGAGTAATTTGGGAGGTTTTTTTTAACCATAGTTATTAGATTACCTACAATCTAATAAAAAAAATCTTGTGTCACAGTGTTTCCTATTGAACTCCTACGAAACGGCTTCACCGATTTTTGTGTATTTTATTTTATTAGGCACACGAACAGCATACATACAAAACATAGTACAATGGTGTTACAGGAAGATAAAGTTACGTGTATGTACACCACTTATAGGTAAGCACAGCGTTTACATAAATTAAGCTTACATCGTAAATTACTTGATGATTACTTGATCATGGTATGGTAATCTGAATAGGTCGTAGACTAATTAATACAGCAAAAAGTTTGCTGGGTCAGCTAGTAATGTATAAAAATTAGCAAGCACAAAATATGAATTGACCAGTACAAAGTAGTTTGTTTTGTCAAATCTAGTACAAGACAACACTTTTATTGAGTGTCACTATTTTATTTGTAAATCTTATAGAGAACTTTTTAAGTACCGTCCGTAACCCATTTGTGAAACTTGTAAGTTTAATTGAATTGTTGTAATAGTATTATGAGCAATGTTTATTTATGCAGGATTACATTAATAATTATGTCTACCTCTGTGCACCTGTTCGTAATGGAGAGACAGGCCCTTCCAGTAATTTTTTTGTAACAATGGCATTATGCTGTTTTTATTTAGAAATATTTGTGTCATAATTTTACTTAAGTAATGTTATAACATAAGAATTTTGTCTAAGCTTTGCTTTGAAATAAAAACTCATCAATAATCAACAATATTGTATATTTTATTCAATACATATCACTTTTTTGCAGACTTGTTTTTAAACTGTTTCCTCTTCTTGATTTGATCATGAATAAGTTTGCTCTTGGCCTTAAGTTGCTTCCGTCTAATAGTCTTCTCTGGTTTTGTTTTTATCTTCTTCATTACAGGTGTAGGTTCATCTTCACCTGCACTTTCATCCTCTTCCATTGAGTGATCACTTGCAACCTCCTCTTTTATTTCTTCTGAAAATAAGTAGTATACAATGGTCAATGTGTGAAAGACAAGATAAAATGTGATTTTTCTTTAACTCTACCTTTAAGAAGTTCATCGTGTGCTTTCTCCATAGGATCACCCTTGAAGAAATCTCCACCATCAATGTCAGGGTAGCCAGTCTCTGGTTTTGTAGCTTCATAGACGGCCTTTTTCTCCACCCTCTTTTCATACTTGTTGGCTGCTTTCTTTGTGAAGGCTTGCCGCAGCTTGGCTGGGCTTACATACTTTGGGTTTTCCCACAATGTAGCCCCTCCAAATGATCCCGAGAAGATTTTGACCTAGGGACAAAGTAATTTGCTGAAATGAGAAAGACAGTTGTGTCCCAGATATGGGGCTATTCTAAAGCACAACAAATTATAGTCACCATCCAAATTTGCATCAAAACATTTACTTAATGTTGTAGTGAGTTTTTGCATGGTTGTTAAGATTGGTTAAGATGTCCAGTATAAAATTAAAAAGACTAATGTTTCAAACATTAACAAAATTATTATAGCGCAAAGGATGACTAAAAAGTCAGTCAATTGCCCTCCATGTGGCACAATGACAAGCAAAACTTAGATGATGGATGTCAACTACAGCAAGTGCCGTCAAAGAGTGTATTTTGTTTAAAATACACTCTTTGACCCTTTGATGCATTTACTCACAGGATTCAATACAAATCTGGGTCCAATCTCAGCCAAAGCACCGTCTTCAGACAAAATCTGATAGTTTCTGAACCAGATTCTATTGTCCAGTACCATGAAGGCATAAACATGGTCAAAGAAGGGTTGACTCTTTGGGTGGTAATTCGGAACTCCAAATATTTGTGTGAGAAGCTCTTTCAGCACAGCATAGTGAGCATCCTTAGTAAACTGAGGATCAAAAGATAGGAGTGGTCTTGAACCTCGTAGGCAATTGCCAGTCATCTTTAGCTCACCCATGGTGTAAACTGAAATATAAGAGTATTGTTATTACAGGAATATAGGGGTAGAAATAATATGTACATATTTTATTTTTAATTATATAAATATAATGATGTGTAATCAAACTTACTATTTTCCACCAAAAACTTGGCACTGGGACCGTTAGGAACGTTGGCCATCCAAAGATACAAGTCTCTCATTTTCCTCCCCTCAAAAAGAATACATTTGTTGCAGTTCTTCATTTCGCTGATTTCATTGACTACATACAGGTTTTTGCTCCTCTCCAGCTTCGACTCAGTCTTGTGATGAGGCATCAAGCGCTTGATGTCTTCCATCAGGTGACGGTGGCGGTGGTTTATGCCACGGGCCGCAAATACTAGAACTCTTTGCCTGTTTATCCATTTTACCTGCATAAAATTATATTACGTAGGTTATCAATGACAATTGCATTTGCAAAATCAGAGAGTAGATTTTCTAATTTCTTCCAGTTAAACTTACGGCTTTCGGCGTAGGATCATCAGACATCCTGACAGGTGGTATAACGACCACATTATCATCTTCTTTTTTGGTCTCTTGGACTACTGCTTTCGATTTCTTTACTTTAACCACTTTAGGTTTCTTTATTTTAGCCATTACAATTATTTAGGAATTGAAGCACGTGGTAGAAAAACTGAAACAAGCCGCTGCGTTTTTGTTATGACAAATATGACATGACTTGACCACAGAGTACTTTTTATATACGGAAATAGTGAGAGCGTTTGCGATTTGCATAGGAGTAACAAAGAGACAAATAGCTGGCGCGCTTTGTCACTCCTATGCAAAACGCAAACGCTCTCGCTATCGAAAGTGAACGACAAAACTCAGTATACGCACTCAGGACTTGACTTGACTGCCTCCTGCCACATCACATATTAATTAAACAGAGATTATGTATGGTCATACCACCACACTGACATACGACCGACCCAGCCCCAATGAGGTAGGTCTGTGCCCAGCCCGTATTCTCTTCTCATCTCAGCTTCTTTTAGTAGTGTGATAGGTACTTATTTCTGTCATACGTAGTATCCCTATATCGTCTGTGGTCATAGGTTGATTTTCTGTGTACAGTTGAGCCAAGTGGAGCTGAAGTGGAGCGATTGCGAAATTTGTAATAGCTCGTACTTTCAATAAAATGTGGTGCAGAGCGCTCTTTGGATATGTTATAACACCGAGTACACGGAGTACGTGGGCCCAAATGCGATGTGCATCACAAGCTCTACCTCAACTTTCTTCGGTAAGTTTTGTAACTTTACTCAATAAAGTTTATATGTGGTTATTTGTAAGAATTATTACTATCATTTTTATAACACGATAATGACAACAATCGCAAAGATTTGGAATATCTAACTCTACTAAAACTAAATCTACCCCTACACAACTTCTATCAACTGCGATTTCTCCTATAACATCTTGTAATAATATCAACCAATTTTTTGTCAACATAGGAAAAAAGCTGTCTAATGACACTAATAAAAACAATCCCTTGCAATCGCACTACCCATCTCAATTACACCCTTCAAGTGTCACTTCCTTCGTCATACTAGACACCGATCCTAAGGAAATTTATACTTCTATCCACTCTCTTAAAACTTTCACTGCTACCGGCTGGGATGGTATTTCTCCCACGATCCTTAAAAGGTATTCCAAGCCTTTGGCTCCTATTCTCAGCTATATTTTTAACCTCTGCTTTCAACAAGGATTTTTCCCTAGCGCCTTTAAAAAAGCCATCGTTCATCCTATCTTTAAGAGCGGAGACAGATGCTCGCCTACTAATTACCGGCCTATAGCTATACTTACAGCCCTCTCTAAAATTCTGGAGTGTCTTATAAATAATCGACTACAAACATACCTCGAAGACAATAATATAATATTATCCCCTAATCAATATGGTTTTCGAAAAAACATATCAACTACCGACGCTATCCTAAGTCTAACAAATAATATAGCTAATAATCTAAACAATAACAAGAAAACACTCGCCATATTTTTAGACCTGGCCAAAGCGTTCGATACGGTGTCTATAGCCTGCCTACTTCTAAAGCTGCTTTCAATAGGAATCAGAGGTCCCCAACACGATTAATTTCGCTCGTACCTCACAGGACGCTCACAGTGCGTCAAAATAGGTCCCCATACTAGTAATGAACTAGAAATATTTTATGGTGTGCAGTATTTTAGGACCCACCCTTTTTTTAATTCTAATTAACGAATTATGTAACTTACCGCTAAAAAATGGGTCTATTACCACATACGCCGACGACACGGTTCTCCTCTTCCATGCCAACTCTTGGTCTGATCTCCTAAATGTTTCTCAAACAGGCTTCAATGACGTATTCGATTGGCTTTCAATTCACTCTCTTACCCTAAACACTGCTAAAACAAAATTCATCCCCTTTTCCGTCACTTCGGCAAACAAACCCAAAACTAAATTAATTATACAAGCTCACTCGTGCTCCAAGCAATCTATATGCAATTGTCCCCCCATCTGCCAAACCGATCATATTAAATACCTTGGTATTACCTTAGATCACAATCTCAACTAAAAATGCCACATCGACATTCTAACATCTAGGCTACGTAAAGTAATGTACGTGTTTAAATCGATCCGAAACGTCGCTCCCCTCATATAATTAAAACAACCTATTTAGCACTCGTCCAATCTATCATTACTTACTGTATCCCATGCTGGGGTGGTGCAGCGAAAACTTTTTTACAACCTCTTGAAATTGCACAACGAGGTGTACTCAAAGTTGCGACGAGTTGCTCAAAACGACCAATTCTATTTCCCACTGTCGAATTATACAGCCTCTGTGATGTATTGACAGTCAGACAACTTTTTATCCTCCATACAATATTGTTACAACACCACAAAACACCCTATACAATTATTTCTAAATGTCGTCGCAAAGACTTAATTTGTAGCATTCCTATGCCTAAACTTTCTTTCACTAAACGCCACAATATTTATTTAGGTCCATCCCTATACAACAAATTCAACAAAAAACACCCCGTTTTTCACCTGTCCACTTATGAATGCAAAAAGAAAGTTGTATCAACCCTTAAATCTCTTTCCTATGATGAAACTGAAAACTTTATTCTAAGCTCCTCCTAAACACTCACACTCGTACGCTCTCTCACACACACACACGCACGCTCTCTCACACACACACGCACACACACACACACACACACACACACACACACACACACACACACACTCTCTCACACATACACACACACACACGCACACACTCACAAACACAATGCATGTTAGTTTTACTTGTAATTATTTTTAATCCTTGTATTTTAATGCCCAAGTTGGTAGAAGACAAACAGGTGAAGAACAGATATTAGGCAAGTTTGGACATGGTAAAAGAAGTGTAAATGGCGGTAAACTAATCAATTTCTTACTTGAAAACAACTTGACACTGCTTAACTCGGTCTTTAAGAAAAAATCGAAAACTAAGTGGACATGGATTTCTCCTGATGGAAAGACAAAAAACGAAATTGATTACATATTGACAAATAAAGCCAAACAGTTTAGCGACACGAACACCATCCAAAATCTTAATTTTAACACAAACCACCGCATGGTCCGTGGCCACCTCACCTTCTGCAAAATAAAGAAACCTAGAAAAACGGTAGAAAGAAACGCAACCACTCCCTTAGGAAAAGAATCCAAAGAGAAAATAGCTAATTTAGTAGAAATGGTCAACAATAATTCCGAAATCCCAGTCCTAGAAAAGTATGAATATGTACAGAAAAGACTTACAGAAATAGCAAACCAAAAAGAAAATAACAAACCAACAATTTTTAGTGAAGAAACAGCAAACCTTCTAGAAGAAGGGAAAAAACTTATAGTAGGAAATAAAAAAGAAAACCAATCAAAAATCTCAGAACTTAGTAAAAAGATAAGATCAAAAATGAAGAAAGATAAGAAAAAGAGTAGACTACAAACTCTCGAAAAATATATAATACAAACAGGTGGTATAAAGAAAGCCCTAAAAGAATTAAGAGAGAAGGGAAAAGAATGGATACCCAAACTAGGAAAAAATGTTACAAAACGAAAGGAAATCCAGAACTTAGCAACTAAATTCTTTAGCGATCTTTACTCAAACAAAAACCCAGACACACCCGACCAAGATGAAATAGTAACAAATCACACAGAAGACCAAGTACCATGCATTTTGGTGTCCGAAATAGAAAAAGCAATAGTCTCACAAAAGTTAGAGAAGGCACCTGGGCCGGACAAAATCCCAAACGAACTACTAAGGGGAACAATAGAGGAAATTAGCCCAATCTTAACAGCCATCTTCAACGAAATACTACACACAGAAACAATCCCAGACCAATGGGGAGAATCATACATAATCCTTATACATAAGAAAGGGCCAAAAGACGACATTGGGAACTATAGGCCGATAAGCCTCATATCCAATGTCTACTAGATCTTCGCCAAGGTGATTCTAGGAAGATTAACGAAAATACTAGACGAGAATCAACCCATCGAACAGGCGGGCTTCAGAAAAAACTACAGTACAATAGACCATATTCACACCATCAAACAAATCATGGAAAAATATAACGAATACCAAAAATCCCTACACATAGCCTTTATTGACTACTCCAAGGCATTCGACAGTCTCTACCACAAGGAAATCTGGACAAGTCTAAAGAAGCAGGGAGTAAATGACACCTATACCAATATAATCAAAAACATCTATTGCCAGAGCTCCAGCTGCATAAAATTAGAATCAAAAGGTGAACCATTCCCCATAAAAAGGGGCGTCAGACAGGGTGATCCATTGTCCCCCAAATTGTTTGCTGCAGTTCTAGAAAGCGTCTTTAGAAAATTAGACTGGGAAGACTATGGTCTCAACATAAACGGCAGCCGCCTAAACCATTTGAGATTTGCTGACGACCTAATCTTACTGGAAGAATGCCCAAAGAAACTGGAAAGTATGGTAAAATCCCTAGCCAATAAAAGCAAAGAAGCGGGTCTCGAAATTAACATAAGCAAATCAAAGTTGATGACCAACTGCGCAGAAACCGATATAGAAATTGAAGGGTATAAGTTTGAATATGTAAAGGAGTACACTTACTTAGGGCAAATTATCTCACCTGTAGACACAATGTCAAAAGAGATAGATAAACGAATAGCTTCTGGATGGAAAAGATACTGGTCTCTCAAGGAAATCATGAAGAGCAAGGATCTAGGCATAAATATCAATACGAAGACCTTCAATACATGTATTCTCCCCTGCCTAACATACGGGTGCGAGACTTGGGCCCTCACAGAAAAACAACGAGATAAACTTGCAAAGTGCCAGAGATCAATGGAGAGAAGTATGATAGGTGTAAAACTAAGAAACAAAATAAGGAATTGTGATATAAGACACAGAACTAAAGTTATAGACATACTTACCCGCATTGATCACCTGAAGTGGAGCTGGACAGGCCACATGCTACGCTGTAAAGAGGACAAATGGAGCAAGCAAGTGACACTCTGGTACCCAAGAGACGGCAAAAGAAGACTGGGACGTCCCACAAAAAGATGGGAAGACGATATACGCCTGACTTTGGGTCCATACTGGACAAGAGTCGCAAAGAACAGAGGTTACTGGCGTCAGTTGGAGGAGGCCTATGCCAAAAGGCACACCGAATTAAGGGACATAATTTAGTATAAGTTTAAAATTAAAATGCAATGTAAAATAGTTCGGAAATAAAGGCTTTATTATTATTATTATTTTAATGTTTAAGCAAACCTATTTTACTATTTGTTAACGACTCCAGTAATGCCACCACTGTCTAACTAAACCGTCTCATATAGAGGCACGGGCCTGTTGCTATTAATACAGGCTACTCGGTAGCCTAGCTATAGTAGCAGACACCTACTTGTTTCATTCATGTCTTCTCTTTTATTAGAAATAGTTTAAACTTAATGTAAATTTAACCATTTTTACTATCAATAAAGATTTATTATTATTATTATTATTATTTTTACAGGAAAAATACAATGTAGTTCGGAAAAACTTCAATAATGTTGAAGAAACTGATGTAAACTTCTTTAGATCCTTTCTAAGCGAACACAGAGTCATAACAGAAGATAACGAAGTAATGCCATTTAATATTGACTGGATAAAAAATTGCCGAGGTAAAAAAAGCTTTAATCACTTGTGCTATGAACAATTAAGTAAAGAAACTAAGAACAATTAACTATTTTTATGGTGAGCCGATTGGCTCAGTAAAAATTCTGCAGGATAAGGTGCAATTTAATTCTGATTTAATTAGATGTACCTGCATAAAAAAAAATATATGATGCATGTAATGACATGGTAATTTTCTTCTAGGTCAATCAAAAGTGGTGCTTAAACCAAAATCTACTGAAGAGGTATCAAAGATCCTGTCTTACTGCAATCAGAGGAAATTAGCGGTGTGTCCTCAAGGAGGGAATACTGGGCTCGTTGGAGGTTCCATCCCCGTCTATGACGAGATTGTGCTCAGCCTTACTTTGATGAACAAGATCATTAGTTTGGATGATATATCAGGTAAACGACAAAATACTAAATGCATCTCACATATCCTCATTATATTTTTTTCTCTTAAATTACGCATAATTGTAAGAGAAACAGGATTCTAAAGAAACTAGTGCTTTAAAATAATAAAAACACCATTGAACATTAAACTTTATATTTGTCGATTATCTTCCAGGTGTTCTCCTGTGCGAAGCTGGCTGTATACTAGAGAATCTGGACAACTATGTGAGGGAGAGGAACCTCATCATGCCTCTGGACTTGGGCGCAAAAGGCAGCTGTCAGATCGGTGGCAATGTCAGCACTAATGCTGGAGGCCTGCGTCTCCTGAGATATGGCAACCTGCATGGCTCTTTGCTGGGGATTGAGGCGGTAAGTAATAACTTGGAGCCTATGAAATTATCTCAAAATTTAGATCTGTAATATCAAATATCTAAATGTCTATTATCAAAAATACCTCAGGTCACTGAATAAACAATACCTAGTTCCATCATGAGCAGAAAATATAACAAACCCAACTAAAACCTGCAACTAAAATGTATATTTAATTTCGTTCAGCATTTGTCTTGTAAACAAAAGGTTGAAATTCATTAAATTACCAATGTTTACCAAGAACTAAATAATTTGATAAAGGACTCTTTCGCTATTGACTCGATAGGAATATCGACCTCACGCCGAGAGAATACAGCTCATATTCGCGCACTCGATATTTTAGATAACACAAGTCGCCAATAAGCGACGGCTGCGTAGGCTTTGATAGAAGCATCACAGAAAATGTGCATTTCTATACTAACCGTACTTGTCGTGCTGACTGTGCAGTCAGCTGATCCGGTTCCATAACAATCTATCCATGCATCCGTATTTTGATACCAACGCGGGATGCGGAGAGATGCGAGTTGCTTCAAATCATCGAGCCACTTTAAAAAACACTCGTAGTCGCTCGGATGGATGCGGCAATTCCAACCCACTCCGCTCCTGTGCACACTCTGTAAAATAATCTTACCTTTTATTGTAATCGGACTTAAGAATCCTTGCATGTCATAAATTGACATAATTAAACTTAGCATTTTGGCCTTTGTAGGAGGTTCACTTCCACTGAGAGTTTCCTTAGGCAGGCGATTGAATGAGATATAGAACGCGAATGTATCATCGCTCGGATGCCACATCAAACCCAAAGCGCGCTCAGTAATATTCGTAGCTCCGTCTTTCAGCTTTATCGCATTTTGCGACAAGGAGTCAGCTGGTACGTTATCTAAAATCGTTTTACAATTACTTATCCAACCTCTAATTTCGAAACCGCCACTTTTATGGATTTCGATAATTTCATGAATAAGCTTTATTGCGTTTTCCGCAGAAGAAGTGGAGTACAAACAATCATCCATATAGTGACTGTTTACGATCACACTTACCGCCTCCGGATACACGTCTTCGTATCTCAATGCATTTTTATTTTTCACGTACTGGGCTACGAAAGGAGAACAAGTAGCACCGAATATTAAACTTTGCATTGCACATACCTTGAGCGGCGCGCCCTCCGTAGGTTCCTGCCACAAGAAGCGTAGAGCACGTTGGTCCTCGTGGCGTATTTTGATACGCAAAAACATATCTTTTATGTCTCCAACGATCACGTAGGGGTTGGTACGAAATCTGAGCATTATACCAAATAATGAGTTGTATAAATCGGGTCCTGTTAAAAGAAAATCATTCAAACAGTGGTCTTTCACTCTAGCTGCCGCGTCAAAGACTAACCTGAGCTTCCCGGGTTTGTTCGGATTTTGCACCCCGAAGTGCGGCAAGTACCAATACTGGCCGTGAGCGGACGTGAGCTCTTTACCTGACAGTTCTCGAGCGTATCCCTCGTCGAACAGCTTGTGCATCTCTGCGGCATACCTATTGGCATATGTGCTGTCCTTGCTAAATTTTCTGTTAAGGGAATGCACTCGAGATAAAGCAATATCAAAAGAATCAGGCATTTGAGCGTTATGGTCTTTAAAAGGCAAGCCTACTTCCCATTGTTCGTTGACCTGGCGACTTGTGTTATCTAAAATATCGAGTGCGCGAATATGAGCTGTATTCTCTCGGCGTGAGGTCGATATTCCTATCGAGTCAATAGCGAAAGAGTCCTTTATCAAATTATTTAGTTCTTCCAAGCAGGGCTCGGAATGAGTTAGATGAAAGACATTGCAATTAGCGCGAGAGTGAGTGCGACCGCTGTGGCCGTGAATGCACCATCCCAGCCTACACTGCGTGGCATAAGGTTCATTTTTGTTCCCATGAATTACATTCAAAGGCGCTAATAAATAATAGTTATCTTCACCTATAATGAGACGTGGTTTTACACACTTTTTGCAAACGCGGTCTTTTAAGTGCAGCAAATGTTTACATTGAAGGTTGTCTATGATCGACAAATTCTGCATTGGCAAATTGAGTTTCGTGACTTTACGGAACTGAACAGGGTAGATCTGAGACTGAGAGTCCATGTCCATACCACTTATGTCTACCGTTACCTTAGGAGCGTCAGATTGAAGCAACTCAATACCGAACGCGTCTGTGAACTTGACTGCACACGATTCTCCGGTGACCAACGCCAACTCGTCGGCTAGGCTGCCATCAATGATGGACACGGAGGCGCCATCATCGAGCAAGGCGTACGTAATCACCTTGATCCCCGTTGGGCCGCGCAATTTTACTTCTAACACTTTCAGCAGTACTTCACTACGCGCTGTAGACGCTACGTGGGCTACCGTCGACGACGACAGCGGGTCCTCCAACGACGGCGGCGAGGACGACGGCGGCAAGGGCGACGGCGACAGCTCGGGTGCTGCGGTTTGCATGTCTGTTGCGGCGACTGTTTGTGTAGCTGGCTTATTATAGTGCAATAAGCGGTTATGCGGCAGGCCACAGTTATCAATATCGCATACGGGAACACTGCAAGCGTTGTCGTGTCGTGGCAGTAGACAACAATAACACAATCGCCGACTTCTGACGAAATTCCATCTATCTTTGCGTAGAGCACGGCGGAACGCTCGACAATCTCTCAAGAAATGCACTGCTTTCTTGCAAAATCCACACTTCTCTCCTTGTTCGCATGTCGTCGTAAACACATTGTGCTTTTCTCGTGGCTTAGTATACTCTGTGCGTGTGTGTTTATTCTCGAACGATTGTCGACTCTCGGGCGGCTGAATTGCCCCGACAGTAAGTAGCATTTCAGACTCTTGTTTCAGGAACTCAGCAAACAAGGCAAGCTTAGCTATGTCTTCTGAGCGTCTACTGTAAGCATAATCCGTCCATTTGCCAAGTAGCGAACTGGGTAACTTACAAATCACTGCGTTCATGAGCTCAGGGCTTCTCAGGTAATCTGGCTTATCTAGCGCGCGAATAGTAGCCACTGCGTTGTTTATTTTGACGGAAAACTCAATCAATCCATTCTGGTAATAACTAGACAAAGGTGCTAACTTCTTTAGCTGAGCCGTTAGCTTTGTAATTATGATATCAGAACGACCAAACATTAACTCCAATGTGTTCATGACTATCGAAGGCGGTGTATTTCCGATAAGTAGATTGGTCACGGCTTCTTTCGCTTCACCACGAAGCGATTTGCGTAAGCGCCATAGGTTCTCCGAGTCGCTGAAGTTGCATACTTGAGTGGATTCTTGATACGCACTTTTAAAGTGTAACCATTCGACATAATCTCCACCAAAACTTGGTAGGTCGCGAGGAGTAGCCAAGCGGTTTAGTAGCCGGTCTTCTCGTTGTGAACACGACTGCGCCATCATTTCCTTCAGAGTAAGGGCCAGTTGTTTTATTTCCGAAGTAGATTCATCTGGGTGCCGAGCCGTAGTGTCGAGTGGCGGAGGGTTCCGAGCCATTGGTAGCTCTGCTGCACAAGTATTCACTTGGCTGTTCTCCAGCCATTGCTCAACTTTATCGTCAGGGACAGACGAACTGACAGAGAGACTGACGACATCGTTTTCTTCTGCGTCCAGATGGGCAAGTTTCGTTTCTAGCTCCTTCTCAATGAGTTGAATTTCTATGGCCGCTTTTGCTTTGGCAGCTTCTAATTCTAGTTGCTTCCTCTTTGCCAACGACGAAGCGGTAGACATTTTGGATCGCGCTGTGCTTCGGGCCGACCGTGCGGCAACTATGGTAGGTGGCGTACAAAATGGAGGCACATTGTGCACGACATTTATCAGTTTGCGATCGCTTATTTGTGAAGATGTTTCACTCGGTTGTTGAGCTGCTTTTGATGTTGTAGCTGCCGCTTCCTCCTCTTGGCGTCGACTCTGACTACGCGTGACTATTTTCGGTGTATGATGCATTTTCTAACTGATGTGCTGATGGCTATCCGGCATCGAATGGGACCAAACAATTGTTGAGGATGGACTGCTTACAGCAAAGGAAAATGCGTCGTGTTATATTATTGTGCCACGCGGGCGTCAGTGCGGCGGTGAAATATGTACAATTAAAAATTTGAATTGGTGCCGCGGTTAGAGGAAGGGCTTAGGAAAGGGCAAAAAGAACAGACTAACTTAAAAATAATAAAGCTGCGGCGGGACACAGATTAACGCTAATCCGCACATGCGCAAAGTCCTACTGCACCGACGCGTGTGATGTCACGCTTTAATATCTTCACACCATTGCCAATAGATGGCGATACGCAAAAAAAAGGTTTAAATTAATATTATTAAAAAATAACAATACATCGTCTACAACCAATATGATGTATTATAGTTGTTTGCCTGTCCTACGACATTCATTCATGTCATTGAACCAAGAAGTATCAACCCCTGTAAGGTATCAATTTATTGACTTTCATAGTATTTCGTAAATGGTTTTACCCATAGGCAAAACCTCAATGAAATTTATAATATCTTTTGTTCCACAACCAGGTAAAAGCAGATGGTACTATTATAGACTGCCTCAAAGCACTGAAGAAGGACAACACAGGCTATCACCTCAAGCACCTGTTCACAGGGTCTGAGGGCACCCTTGGCGTGGTTACAAAGGTTGCAATTCATTGTCCGGAATTGCCCAAAGCTGTAACTCTTGGTTTTTTCGGTAGATATTGTTTTACATACATTTTATGTACGAGATAAACTCCATATCTCGAGCACTCGAGTTATCTTTGAATAAACATTTTAGTTCGTTTTGTACTGAACTCCGCAAATAAAATAAAAACCTCTTAAGATAGACAGGATTAATGAGATAATTCTACAAAAAAAGTTTTGATCGCATGTTCTCTCAAGTTCCCCATTATAGACTTACCATGTAGTAAGCTTGGCCTTGGCTTATCTATATTGTCAATTGCAGGAGTAAAGAACTTCGATAGCGTACTTCAACTGTACAAAAGTGCAAAATCAGCTCTTGGAGAGATCCTGTCAGCGTTTGAAATGGCCGACTCCGAGTCCATTGCCTGTACGTCGCGGAATCTTAATATTCCGTAAGCGTAAGCATTATTACCTCCTGTAAAGGTCCCCTTCCGATCTTGGCTTCCGCGACACGCCAGGGTTGCGTCGCACATATCTTCTCTATGCATTAATATGCAGTGTAGGCAACGCGACACGTTCGTCAGAAGACAAAAGTCTCGCTGCCTAAATAGAAAGAATTCTGAGATTTTCACGGGCCGTGGATCTCTAAATTTTGCGTTCAATTTTATGACTCTTGAACTGAATTGTAAAAAAGCTCACGGCGAAAATATGGTGCCGGTCTTTCAAAGCATAAGTGTCGTCATGAGCCAATTTTGGCTCGCAAAATATACTTAAAGAGAACAAAATGCGCGATTGCACACGACGAAATAAAAATAGATTTTATCGCACTTTTACAATACTAAGTTTGTAAGAGATAAACATGCCAGTGATAACTAGAAAGATAATTTTGAATTTACATAGTTGTCTATGTACTTAAGTAGGTAGTGGAAATGAGCTAATAAGTAATAATAAAATTGTGAATGCAGAATTATAAGTAGGTACTTATATATTTTTCAAATGTCTAGGACTTGGCTATGTGAATCCATTTTACCTGGTTAAGTATATAATATTCTATACCCAGCTAAAACGTTGACCTAGGATTAAATACAAAATTATATAATAATACTAGCTGAGCCCGCGAACGTTGTTTCGCCATATAATTTTTTTTTCACTTAGCGCTATGAAAAATAGATAATAACCTATTCTCAGACCTACCGATTGTATATATAAAATTTCATTGAAATCGGCCAAGCCGTTTCGGGGGAGTATGCGAGTAGCATTGCGACACGAGAATTTTATATATTAGATTTTTTTTAAACCCCAGGTCTTGGATGTGTACATGTTTGTGACGTCGCTGTTTCTGTTTCCCAAGAAACAGCTATTCTACTGCGGGTCCAGAAGATATGACTGTATGTGCCTGTGTGTAAATGTTTATGTTTATATTACTGTAACATCAAAGCACAAGTCCTGTATTGTGCAGGCAATGGTCAAAGTCTGTAAAAACTACAAAGGGGACGCAACGATTTCAATTTAAAATATAATAAATGAAACATTAACTATAATCCTTAGAAGATTAGAAATCACACATCACTATTCTCTAGGTCTCCCCCCATAACAAAGGGTTACTCCATGCACCCGCCCGTCTGGCGCACGTTGTTACGTGTATAGGAAAAAGTTGTATTTATGCTACGCTAAAAAAATAACTATACTGGCACGATTTAGGAATGTTGAAGTTTTAGTAGGCGCGCGCCACTGACATGAATTCGCCTTTCTCTGTAGGTCGCCGATATCGGAATACCCGTTCTACGTACTGATCGAAACGCACGGCAGCGACGAGGCGCACGACGGCGAGAAGCTCTCGCGCTTCCTAGAACGGCAGATGGACAGCGGCCTCATACTGGACGGCACGGTTACAGGAGAACCTGCCAAGATGCACGTGAGAAATATCGATGGATCCCGTTAGCCCCATCTGGGTGAAGGCGGTCTAATTTCATTTCAATCTAAATATACAGTGTGGCCCTGGATAAAGTGCAATCCCGAAAGGGGATGAAACTAGACCATGAATCATTGACTAGAAAAATATAAAAAAAAATTATAAAAAATTATTGTAGGATTTATTGGTATTTTAAGATTTTCATGTTTCATTAAGGACTCTATGTACAAAAGTATTGATTTCTTCCAAAATAATGGGTCTATTTCTTTGAAATAAAAAAAGAACTGTATGACTAATACCTGGCGATGACCATGAAATAATAAATAGTCCGCAAAAAAGTAACTATCTTGGGTAAAAAAATGTATTTTTATGAAAAAAATGATTTTTTTAGACGTTTATTTTAAAAAACTTCAAATTACTAAAAAAATGTGCCCTATAACTATGTAATTTTATAGCTTACTTTTATTCTTTACCATTTTAGCTTCCAAATAAAAAAAAACAATGTTCTAACTAAAAAAACACGCTATCTACGAACTTTAAAGTGGAGCCTAATCGTGTTACCGTGCAGGTAGAGACCGTTTTTTCCATTGTTTCCGTCCTACTCTGTGCCCTTCGGCAGTCGCAGTCCTTTTGTTCTACACTCAGGTAGAGGGAAGGCGAGGGGAGGGGAGGCAGGGGGTTCGAAACAGGACTTACACAGTCGCTCCGATATTCTCGCCGCTGCTACTACTGTTCTCGTTCTCGCATTGTGTTTTCGTTGATTTGTTATTAAGTTTTTGTTACATTGTTGACTGTTACGTTTTCTACTGTTCGTTACGTTTGGACTGTTCCTGTTTTGCTGTTAAGTGTTGACGAAATGCCGCGATTGACAGAGTTCTCACCTCGAGAAATAGCCGACATGCATTATTATTATGGCATGTCACATGGTCGCACAACAGTCGCTCGGACTGCATACATAAATGCTTTCCCGGGCAGACTCATACCCTCAGCTCGAAATTTTCAAGAGATTCATAGGAGGCTCTCCAACATTGGACTTGGTTTGGCACGAGATCGCCGTGAACATCCAGCTGTCGTTATTGACAATGCGATAGAAGAGGCCATTTTAAACGATCTGTTTGCTGACCCTACAACAAGCATAAGACGATTAGCGTTGCGTCATGGCATATCGAAGACGTCTGTCTGGCGAATTTTGAAAAAGGAGGGATTGCATCCTTTCTATTACCAACGAGTACAACATTTACACGAAAATGTAGATAATCGTCCAAGATGCGTAATGTCGACGTGGATTCTAAGAAAAATTAGAGCTGACCCAAATTTTCCCAAACGCATTTTTTGGATGGACGAAGCGACATTTACCCGAGACGGCATTACAAACTGCAGAAATTTGCACCAGTGGTCTCACGAAAATCCACGATTGAAGCGGGCATCTACTTTTCAAGTAAATTTTCAATAAACGTATGGGCAGTCTTAATCGACGACATTTTAATTGGTCCAGTCATTTTACCCAGAACCCTAAATGCACGTTTTTTAGAATTACTACAAAATTTACCCATGTTGATGGAAGATGTTCCCCTGGCTACGAGACGGCGTGGGCGTATGTATCTCCAAATGGATGGATGTCCTGCACATTGTGGGCGGGAGGTGCGGCGATTTTTGAACGAAAATTACCCGAACCGGTGGATTGGCCGAGGAGGGCCAGTAGGCTGGCCAGCGCGTTCACCTGATCTGACACCCCTAGATTATTTTTTATGGGGTGTCATGAAGCAAAGAGTATACAGCACGCCAATAAATACCGAGGCACAGTTGCACGACCGAATAATTCAGTGCGCAAATGACATTAAAAATGATCCAGGAATGATTCGCAGAGCCACTAACCAAATTAATATTCGTGCAGTAATGTGCTTGCAAAATCGAGGAGGCCATTTTGAACATTTAATGCATTAAATAAAAATGCAAAATTGTAAATTACGGATAATTTTATTAATAAAGTTATTGTGATTAAAGTCTGACTTTTATTACCTACTAAAATGTAAATAACTCCTACCTAGCCAATTTTTTAGTTAGAACATTGTTTTTTTTTTTATTTGAAAGCTAAAATGGTAAAGAATAAAAGTAAGCTATAAAATTACATAGTTATAGGGCACATTTTTTTAGTAATTTGAAGTTTTTTAAAATAAACGTCTAAAAAAATAATTTTTTTCATAAAAATACATTTTTTTACCCAAGATAGTTACTTTTTTGCGGACTATTTATTATTTCATGGTCATCGCCAGGTATTAGGCATACTGTTTTTTTTTATTTCAAAGAAATAGACCCATTATTTTGGAAGAAATCAATACTTTTGTACATAGAGTCCTTAATGAAACATGAAAATCTTAAAATACCAATAAATCCTACAATAATTTTTTATATTTTTTTTTTATATTTTTCTAGTCAATGATTCATGGTCTAGTTTCATCCCCTTTCGGGATTGCACTTTATCCAGGGACACACTGTATAAAAGAAGAAACTGACTGACTGACTGACTTAGAATCAACGCAGAGCCCAAACTACTGAACCTAGGGGGTTGAAATTTGGCATGGGAGTTCCTTAGGGAGCCTAGGGGAGCACTAAGAAAGGATTTTTGAAAATTCATCCCCTAAGAGGGTAAAATGGGGGTTCAAATTTAGTATGAAACTTTGTTGTTTTTGAAGTTATTCGAATGAAATTTAGTACGAAGGTTCTTCATTAAAAATTATAAAACACGTATAAAATAGTTTTTTGAAAATCATCCCTTAAGGGGGAAAAAGGGGGGGTGCAAACTTAGTATGAAACTTAGCCATTTTTGAAGTTATTCGAATGAAATTCAGCATGAAGGTCCTTCATTGAAAGTCATGAAAGATGTGTAAAGTAGTTTTTCGAAAGTCATCCCTTAAGGGGGGGGGTAAGAGGGGGTTGCGAAGTTAGTATGAAAGCTCTTTCGCATGCGCTAAAAGTATCCCTATCTTATTTGCAAACACTTTACTCAACTAAAGCACACGCGGACGTAGTCGCGGGCAACAGCTAGTATTGCTATAAATTTGTAAAGACTCCTCAGAGTTTCTTTAATCTGCGGTTACGTCTTTTCCTTGTAAAGTCTACTCGTATAGACTATGTTAATTGACATTTATCGAGTGTTTTAAAGGATCACCTTAATAAATAAGACCGTTAACATTTATCAAGGATTTTGGTCGTCCTAGGTCGTTAGTCCATTTGGTTAAGAAGCAAATATCAACACCCACAGCAAATATTTACAAAAGAAGAAGAAGAAGAAATACATTTATTTACAAAAGTGGAATGAAATTAAATTTATGGCCATCAACACGCTTGCCTCTCACTCAGAGAGAAACCACCACGCGTGCCCACCGTGTTACCGTGTTAGGTTTCTAGGTATCATGATCACAGTGGCGGATTAGCCAAGTAGCAAGAGTAGCAAATATCTACTACGGGCCCTGCGCCACGCTTTCTGGGGCTTGCTTCGTAGGTAGGACTAAAATTCATGGTATACGACGTAAATTGCGATGTTGAATGATATTGATTAAACCATAGACTATCAAGTATGAAGACTGCTACTCAGTGTATCTTATGTTGTCATAATAAACTACTGAAACTTGGCCCTGACTGTAACCAGGAAACGGCTTAATTTGCTTTACGGAGTTGAGTTAAAGAACACGAGCCAAAAACAGTTCAATCATCTCACTCTGTTGGATATTGAATATGATTTGCTCTATGATTATCTACTATTATTTCTAGCACAAATAAATCCAGGAAAGATTATTTGTACTGCTTGTTTTATTCAATACCAGGTTCCTTGAATAATTTTGCTACGGGCCCCGCGATGGCTTAACCCGGCACTGCATCATCATCCATTTGACGCTTACTGCAGGACATAGGCCTCCTTCATGTCTTGTGCCGCTCGCAACCAGCGACTCCCTGCTACCGAATCCAGGGCCTAAATTCTACTAATGCATTGTAGTAAAACTGGGAAAAACTGCAGGCAGATGCTGGATGCGGCAAGCCGAAGACAGGGCGCTATGGCGCTCATTAGGGGAGGGCTATGTCCAGCAGTGGTCTAATATAGCCTGATGATGATGATTGTAAGTAGTAGAATGACAACTGTTTGAACATGGCGATTTAATTTCATTGCCGCTTCAAGTCAACGTGAGTACGTAGATCAATAATTCTACGCGTCAATGGTATGAAAAAACGCGTCACGTGACCCGACCGAGTATCTGTCATCGTACTATAATACACTAACAGAATCGAGACCCTTGTTGTCAGAACTTCTCCGCCCCAACGGCCATCAGTTCTGCGAGCTATGTGACCCGCCCACGCTCGATTTCTAGGCTTAGTTGGCACTAAATATTACGATTGACTATAAGACTAAATTACGTCAAATTTCAGTCCATCTGGCGGCTACGCGAGAACATAGCGGAGTCGGGCCTGCACGACGGTTATGTGTTCAAGTACGACGTCTCGATCCCGCTCAAGAACTATTACGACCTTGTGCCGAAGCTAAAGGAGCGACTCGGCACTAAGGCAACCAGAGTGTTCGGATACGGCCATATTGGTGAGTGTACCTACAACTCTTTCTTGGTTTTGATTTTGATTGGTGGTTTGATAGATATCTTTAGATAATTAGGCCACAGGGAGTTCGCTTTCGAAAGGAAGAATAATAATTTATTGTCATTGCTTAAATACAGTGTCGGATAACGGCGACAGGCTTGCCACTTGTTACGTTTGGAACCTAATAAACTCGGCAAAACGTGGGTCCAGTTCTAGAGACTGGTACCTCTGCCTATCCCTTCGGGGATAACGGGCGTGAGTTTATTATTATTATAAATACAGTGTGCAGAAAGATCGGGAAGAACAGTCTATACATTTACCTATCTAATAAAAATATACAGCTGATATTTTTCTTGTGATTGCCTTTCCAGTCGTGCCATATTTCTACCATCCATCAATACTATTCAATTCAATATATTTTATTTCGGAACAAGTCCATAATGTTAATATATTATTTTATAGTAATATCATCATCAATCCATTATGTCCCCACCGAGGGGCACGGGTCTCTTCCCTGAGGAAGGTATAGGCCATACTCCACCACGGGGGCCAAGTCCGGATTGGTGGAGGCTTGTAAGACTAGTGGCTGGTCTTACTGTCAGAAGTTTTCAAGCCGCCCCTAAAGGCCTCTGACTTGGCTTAACGACTGCCATCTATCGACCGCAGCCGGCACCAACTGCTTAACGTACCTTGCGAAGCACGGAATCGCTCGGAAAAAATGCCACTAGCGTTAGTCATAGACGGTGACCCATCCATGGACTGAACGCGCCGTATGTTGGTTAACCTTAGTGATCGTTCAAGATCACTCAGGCAGCCCCGGCTACGAGCGATACTCGGCATAATAATATCTGCCTATTTTCAATGAATGACTTTAAGGAGACCGTTGACGCATTGTATCGTACGAATAAAATATCTGTGCCTCTATCCAGCAGTCCGCAGATAATATATGACGAGCGAAATATTATCCAATAAGTGCAACACTTATCTTAAGGGTTCAGGGTGCACTTTGCACTATTAACCGATATGGCTCTCTTATCTTGTACGTAACTTTCCTACATGTTTGACATTATGTTTATTGAAAGCAATGCTTTATAATAATGGGCCACGATTATTTATCCCACTACGACTGACGTGGAATTAACACAAAGAACCCCCATGTTTTAAACCAAAACATGACGGATCTATGTGGCAAGTCCACGTTTTGTGCAATAAAGAATTTATTATTTGGCCATTTATGCGTGATATGATAACCTAAGAATAATAAGAAATAAAGATAAACTTGTATGGATGTTGGTGCCGGGTGTATTATGCCTCTTTTACTACGCTACAGCTAAAAAATTGAATTTCCCGTCACCGTCAACCAACCATCGGTTATGTTTCACTATTTATTTAATTACTTTTGCGCGCCTACCAAATCTTTCCTTTACTTCCTGCGGTTGACTGGTAGAATATGCTTATAGCATTAAGTCCGCCGCATTGTATTATGTTTTTGTTTTAAATGTAAGTGCAATAAAAGTATTAATAATAATTTTACTATAGCCTACTCAACGTTAACGTTACCCATGGCGAACAAGACTAATCACGAGAACAGGGACCGTTTTTGAGTGGGAATTTTGTAGGGAGAAATAAGTCTATGATTTTTTTATTCGTAACTGGTGAGAGACGTAGAGTAGAGTCTCAGTAATAGGGTCCCTTACCCTTTGTAGTAAGAGTCCCTTACCCTTTCCATACGGAACCCTAAAATGGTGTTCGAGTTGAGATCACTAACTGGCAACGCATCGTAGGATGCTCACCAGCTCAGTGGACCGACGATTTGAGGCAGATCGCTGGCAGCGGCTGGATGAGGACTTGGCACGCCAAGGGGATGCTTATGTGCGGCAGTGGACGAGTACGAGCCGATTGATTCTTTTTCTATCGGTACGACCCATTTTCTGAAAGACCATTCAGTTGGACGCCATGAAAGCAGAAGGCCCCATCTTGATTGAATAGCCCAAGTGACGCCTTGTTTTCTTCTGATGTGTTAATTCGTTACAATGTTCTTTCTTTCGGTAGGCGATGGGAACATCCACATCAACGTGTCCGTTCCGCAATACAACAGCGAGGTGGCATCCCTACTAGAACCTTATATCTTCGAGGAGGTCTCAAAGCTTCAGGGGTCCATCAGCGCTGAGCACGGCGTGGGCTTCCGGAAGAGGCACTTCCTGCACTTCAGCAAAGATGAGTCCGCAGTGCAACTCATGCAGGATCTGAAGAAACTGATGGATCCCAATGGAATACTCAATCCATACAAGGTGTTGCCAGAAGTCTGAGTTTGTTCTAAGAATTTATCATCACTGGTTATATTACACCCGGGCACCCCTAACCCTTTACCAGGCATAATAGTTGCCACCTTAAATTCGCTTCTTCCACTTTGAACTTTATCACTCTGAGATAAAGTTCTAAAATGTATACTAGTTCAACCTGTTAAGGGCTAAAACCTAGTCAAGTTGTTATATTTTCTGTTTTTTATTGTTATTAGATTTAGAAAAAGCTAATGTACTTCGTATTTGCTTGTAATTACTTCGACATAAAAATATTGAACACTATTAAATAAGGTATAATAATATTTTTGTAAGTTTCTTTATTTTACTTTTTTATGTTTGCAAAATAGTTTATTTATGATATTATTAAAGCCAGCTGCTGGAATTATTAAAACCATACTATTTTGTTTATTTAAATGACTTTTATTAAAATATCCATTTATTCTTATAACATTCATAATATCACTGCAACAAAAATACAATGGAATATTACAAACATTTACCTAATTGCTTCAAATAAATTATCAATTTCTAATTTCAATCTATAAAGAAAAACTGGTGTTTCTTATTACTTGGACTTGTTGCATTATAATTATTAGTCATATTTTATTGCTTTGTGTATCAACTTATATAGTTTATCGAGCAATTAGGTCAACAATAGTTCTACAATCTGACACGCATTCCAGGCATCTATCACACTGTACCACTCAGTTCATGTAGCATTCAACAAAATGTAATAATTTGGAGAGGTTCTCGGTAAGTTCCAACTTATCGCCACTGCGTTGACGCTCCATCGTAGATCACTACTGGGACTGAGCATAATTGTGTTGGAAATAATTCTTGTACAATAATAAAGCTTTGAATAAACTGCCATTGCGTATAAAAAAATAATACAATTTATACATTGATGCGAAATTACACTCAGCAGCCATTGCCTAAAATAATTACAATTATATGTTTGTCAGCCTCCTACTGTATTTTTGACAACTTTTAACCGGACTTTTGGACTGGAATAGTAAGACAAATACCAGTTTATGACAATTTCAATGTCAATAAAATTATATTTTTTATTTTAATTATATCAGTTCATTTTTCTTGCGACAAAATTACAAGTGAGTGAATCCAGAATACATAATATATATATCTATGTGTATGTTCCGTGCTCACGAAAGTTTTATTTCTAGTTTGTTTTATGGATTGAAAAAACAGCGCAATCACTAAAGATAAACGTTTTAGAGTTCGGCCTCCATTCATTAACCTTGCATTGGTAAAATTAAAGAGCTACAATTTCTACATTTTCTGTATTTTTCATAAAGAAATGCGAAATTGGCCCGAAATAATTGATTTGCAGTTTAATAAGTTTGTTCGCTTGATGTGGTCATGAAGTAGAAAATCAAATAAATGGAGAAATTACATGAGATCACCAAAATATTATTTATCCTAGATAGACAAAATGTAAACAAGGAATGATGGCTAGTTATGGCCTTTTCATAAATTGATAAATACTCATGGTGGGTCAAATAGAAGGAAATCCAAGTAACATCTAGTTTTTGTATAACTAATATAATGTCATAATAAACGAGTGATAGAACCATAAATGCATCTGGCACTTTAAAAGTAATCAATTCGGAAGCTGCAAAACCCTTACATCTACACAAGACTTGTTTACATTTTAGTCCACATAATTACTTTTTCCGTTTTATTACTAGACAGGCTATTTACGTGTGAATAATTTAAATTATTTAAAATTTACTACGAAATTTAACTATTCAGATGAATCATCCAGCTATCCAAAAGATTAGCTCGTTTCCATAAAATTATTAACACGTAAACACCAAGAATACTATTATTATGCCGACAGACCAAACTGTGCGAATAACATTTTATTGTTACGTAATTACATTTAAAAAAGTAAAAGAATACTTACATCAAAAACAAGCATTTAACTTAAGTCTGCATTTCGTAAGTAGATACAATAAACATGGTGTCTCAATTCGGAAGAGTTCCTCGGTAGTGATATCGTCGATCGACACTCGTCTCAATCCATCTCTGAAATCCCTCTACAGTTACGAGCTAATAACTCCAGTTACCTAATATACATATCTTTTTAGGGTTTATAGCGTTTTATATATTTTTTTATTGTTTTTTCATTGTCCTAGAGTACGGGTAGACGCGCGTTGGTCTGTCGCGGGGCGGCGAGACGGTTATCGCTTGATCTGGTTGGACATCTTGAGGAACTCCAGGAAGCCCTCTTGCATCTCCGCGTCCATGCCGGTCTCCCATGCCTCGTTCTGAAGCTCCTCGCTGAAACAAGAGATAGCGTTACTTGTTTATAGTATGTCCATGTTGCAGCCTTATTCACTGACCGCGAAAGCCGACGGACCATTTTTCGTTCATTTCAGCGTTCCAATCTGAATCTTACACTTAGAATGAGCGTCGAAAAACAAGAACGCTGAATACATTAGTAAACCGATCCAACAAACCGAGTCTGGTGACTATGCATTGTGTTCAATACACTCCATTTATCTATACTTGACTTTTTTTCCAAACTTTAAACGACACTAAATCAAAAACCTTTAGCGGTAGAAAACTCGAAACAGTCTACAAATTTTGTGCTAGCTAGTACTAAATTTGCAAACTGTTTCGAGTTTTCTACCGCTAAAGGTTTTTGATTTAGTGTCGTTTAAAGTTTGGAAAAAACGTCAAGTATAGATAAATGGATTTATAGTGATATTGGCATTGTAATGGCCGTTTTGTTGAAACGGTTTTATTTTCTTTTTACCAATAAGCTGCTAAAATGACGTTTAGTCCTTAAGTCCTGCAGTAGTACCGAAATATTGAGCTCAAAACGAGAAAATTAATCGCTGTAAGAATTCCTTTCTTTTCTTCCTTTGAATCTAACAAACTTGTATCGGTTCATTGGGACTTTCAATTTTCAAAAATTAATAAAGAGGCAACATTCATCTATAATATAGATTCTATATGAATCGGCTGATTTCCAAGATTTTCAAGAGTGATGGTAGCCTAGGCCACTTTTAGAGTGCCAGCGGGAGAGAGGAGCTAGGACGCTCCTTGCATTCTCAGTCACGCGCGGTGGCGCCTGCATTGAGGCAGGGGTGCATATATCTACACGATCTATTAGCCCTGCCCTGTGCCCCAGTGCTCGACCAAGCCTCTAGTGCCTATTAGTAATTTCGGAAAGAAGATCATCCTCTCGTAGCCTCGTTTGAAAAGTAACACTGAAAGAGAAGACGATAAGACTCGCGCGCCTCCACGTCTGCGACTGAATGCAACTAAAACTCACGAATAACCTGTATTATGTGGAACCCAGGAGCGTGCATAGGCATCAGGTGTGCGCGCGACGCTTGTTTGTATAGGCAAATGTAGGATCAACGCTATTTTCACTTTCTACAAGTAAATTTGGACCACCGGTTACCAGCGAACATAATAATCATTGAAGTAAGTATAACCGTTTTAAAACATTTTTTTCAGCATTCGTTTAATTTTTCTTTTCTCAGCAGTGTATAACGATCGACGCGCTCTCGACTGCACTTTGTTATTATTATAAATAATTTATTGCACAAAACACATGTTTGATACAAAGGCGTTCTTAATGCACTTTGTGATTTTGCACCACCTTGTAAATACACCCAAACATAAAATAAGAAATACAGCTTTAACAACCGGAGTAGGACCATAATTATGTCATTTGCAATGTTATTTTATTAAGAAATATTTTAGGATTTTTTTTTACATACATATGGTCTTTTAATGAGTTTAGTTCACAACTTGCTTATTAGTAAACCGTGGACAACATAGTATGTTTATTAATCCTAAATTCTGTTGATTTTTGTAATATTTCTATATGTAGTTGTTTGTTGCCCTATTTAAATAAAATAATGACTATTATAATCGATTTGGCGGGTAGCATCCAGTAGAGCCTTTGTAGTACTCACAGAATGTCCTCCTCGATGGCGGCGTTCTTAGCGGGCAGGTTGTTCTGCAGGAAAGCCCGCTCCTCGGGCGTGAGCGTGGCCCCGTCGGCCAAGTAGCCCTCGGCCGGCTCCACCGCCTCGCCCGCGCCATACTCGCCGACCTCGCCGTTCGGTGCTGAGAGTAAGAATACGTTATTGCACAACCAACCGACCAGCCACTAGTCTTACAAGCCTCCACCAATACGGACTTGGCTCCCGTGGTGGAGTATGGCCTATATACTTCCTTCCTCAGGGAAGAGATCGGTGGGGATATAATGGGTTGATGATGATTGCACACCAAAAAAAAAGTTACAACTATGATTTAGGTCGTGAATTATTTAGATTAGATTAAAACTCTTTATTAAATTACGATGGTTTGAAGATAAGTGCCTTCAATTATGTCTTTTCTCTCGAGTCGAAAGCGTCAACTTTCTCCTCGCACAAATATAAGGACGCCAACATACAAACTTACGCTAGTACTCTGCATAGCATGAGACCGTGTTTTGCCACTGGTCCTGACTCATACATTTATTAATAGTTGCACGCGAAACATAAAAAAGATATTACTTAAGAAAGAAGGAAAGGTCATTGCATATAAGAAGGCGAGCTTATGTCATTCGTCTCATTTTGTATTGCCCTGTTTTGGTTCCGAGATAGCCTGTTTTGTTTGGCGACAGCCGGGTAATCGTCGATCTTTCTATCGTTATTTAACAAAACCTCTTTCCTAAATACATACTTGTAGTTGAACTAGCATTGAAACCATATTTGCGTGGAAGTTATCACTATTATTTAAGTTTAAGTTTATATAATATAAAAAACAATCATGTATAATGTTGTACCTAATTGGTTTTGACACAAAGATAATAATTTTTTGCCGTAACGATTTTGGCAAGTAAATAAAAAATACACTTTCTACTTTGTAAACGATGACTACATCAGCTGTTTTATTTATTCAACCCCAATAATGAGTCAGGTCTCTCAGACTTGCCAAGTCAGGTATGCTGTGACGCGAGCCAAGTACGTATACAGAGGCCGAGACGAATCGATTTCTGAAACGTACAAAGCATTCTAGAGACCGCGTTACTGACTCACTCTAGGGCCTAAAATTAATAACATGTAATGTACAAGAAGACGGGCGGTTTCACGTTCTGCGATGATCCAAAGTGATCATATTGGTTCTTACATTTGCGCTACGTCTGTCTGCCCCATGAGGTTTCTCAGCATCAACCCTTTGACACTCATTGCTGGGCATAAGCACTTCATGTTCACGCCTTTTCACAAACATGTGACATAACAACCACCCTTTTTACAGATTATCTTGTTCTATATCTTCGAACCGTCAGGCTAGTTGTCTACATAAAAACACAACCCGAGCCACAATTTTTTAATTTTTTGCGGCGGTGTGAAGCATTTATTATTTATTAATCAATCAAATCAAATAATTTTATTCCTAATAAAAACCAAATGTTTACTTTATGAACGTCGAACTTATTAGTTTCAATTAAAATAGATTATGTGAAGAAGATGCTAACAAAGAAACTCCCACATTTATTATTTTCAGAACAGCAGCAAAACAATTAAGAGTACATTTGTCGGTCAATGACCTATTCAGATCAGTAAACGTATCAATACATAATTACGATAGATGTCACATGCACATAAGTTGTTTGAAACTTACAAAAACTACAACAGGGGGACAAGATTAGGATTATAGGAACAAGACGACACTGCTGCGGCTGCATTTCAGCGAGCTACCGGCACGGACCGCATCCCCCAGGCGCGGCGAAAATGCTGTGCGTGGGGTGGAGTAGGTTACCTTGGTTGCGGCGACGCTGCTGCGGCTGCGGCTCGGCGAGCCCCCAGCGCGCGGACCGCAGCGCCAGCACGGACCGCACGGCCGGCAACCCCGAGACGCGGCGCAGGCGATCGAACACCTGCGCCATGCCGGCCGGGCAGTCCGCGTCCAGAGCGATGCCAGACAGCTGCAACGAGCGAACGTATCAATCCGACTTACAGGTGCGTTCGTGGTACAAAAGCCTGTTACTGTGCTCTAAAAACCTATCATATATTATAATTAAATAAGAATTTTTAAAAATAAGTGTGGGTGCTAGGTGCAGCAATCGATAATATTCAAGCATTCTAGCAGCAGGATAATCCTGGCAAAAATGACACTGACTTGAAGGCCGTTTAAACATTCCTACAAGACTAGTGTGCAGTCGCTCCAACACGAAGAATTAACATACAATTGGAAAATTGATTTGATCGACTTCAATAAAAATTGCAATTTTTATAAAATGTGCGTAAAATAAAACTGTGCGACATTGAAACCTGGAAAGGATGATAACTTACTTTCAGAAGTTGACAGACTGCCTTGATGTTGGATTCGTTCTCAGAATCTAATAGGTGCAGGAATATCCTGCACAGGCTCTCGCCTAACGTACGGATACGTCCTCCCTAGAACAATGAAAATATTTAGTATACAAGCCAAGTACTTTCCTCGTATTATTTCCGTAAACAAAACAGACAGATTGTATTCTGCGCAAATTGGCGGGAAAACGCTATGTAATAAATAAATGTAGGCATCTATTTTTAGCTTGTTGACAACTATAACTACGCATCGGCGCGCTGGCGTTGTTTACAATCGGTAATGATAAAAACGACAAAAACATCTCAGTCTGTGTGGAATTTCGAGCCATTTCAATGAGGTATTAGATATATAATTATGTAAAAACTAGCTGCCCCGGCAAACATTGTTTTGCCACATATTTTTTTTTTCACTTAGGGCTATGAAAAATAGATAACAACCTATTCTCAATCCTACCGAATATACATGTAAAGTTTCATCAAAATCGGTGAAGCCGTTTCGGAGGATTATGCGCAATAACATTGAGACATGAGAATTTTATATATTAGAGAAGAAGAAGATATGGCAGTCCCGAATGCTGGCCGTTGGCTGAGAGTTATTTCACCCACCTGACTGTCCTCAAGCTGGGTGTAGATCTCAGCTAGGAACATTGCGAAGCCGCGCATATTTTCTTCAGAAGTCTCAATGCCGCTGATGATCTTGTTCTCCTCCATGGTGCAGCGTTCGAGGATGCAGGCGCGGAAGGTGGACTCCTCGGTACCATCGGGGGAAGCCACGGAGTCATACATGGAGCACAGTCGCGCGCCGTTGTAGCGAAAATTAGGCTCGCCTATCGACTGCAGGAAGATTCATTCCTATTTTACGTACTGATGTCATCAACTATGTTTCGTGCGCGAGTCGGACTCGCACTTGGCAGGTTCTTTTTATGACTCAAGAGTGAGGACCAAGACTGATTATGTTTATAGGCTGACAGATAATTTTTGGTTGTTTACGAGTTTAAATGTTTATCAAACAAAGGAATAGATATGCATACCTACATTGTGTAAATGTTGTGGTTTTGTAACTGCTATAGGATTCTGGCGAAAGTACCGTAAGACCTTGACGGTAAGGTCATCATTTTAAAATTTCAATACCATCAATGCTATTGAATTATGCATGAAGATACCAGCAAAAGGTCAAATAAATAAAGCATTATTTGTGATTACTTGCCACCTTACTATTTTAGTAAGGTAAATAATCACAAATAATGCTGTGATAGAAGTCTTCAGTGCAAAAAGAGGCATAACATACAAAGAAAATTCACATAAAGCTTCGTCAAAAAGTCAAACTTACTTGAATAACTGTTAAATTCTGCCATATAGGTTAGAAGGGAGCCCTATACAATGCACTATGATAATTGGGACAACTCTTCATAAACATTTTCTTACCTGATTGACGATGGCTTCAACTAGAGGTCTGGTGTAGCTGATGTCATTCAGTGTGGGTGCAAAGGAGTCCACAAGGGGACCGCACAGTGTATCAAATTTACCTGGGTCGAAGGTTATCTCACACATAACCGTTATCAAGTTACCAATATTCTCCTGAAATAGAAAACAACTCTTGCAATTGGAATTAAATGCTTTCTTTGTCTTTGATTCCAGTCAAGCGATTATTTACTCAAATTTCTGAAAGCAAGCTTTATGATTAATAGTTATTTGCATCTCCTTACAAATCACAATAACAAATTAAAATAAAAAAAATAATAAGAAATTAAGCAATCTTCTTAAGATCTTTATTTTTAATCTTGCATGCAGCTATAAAATTAATGGATGGACTAACAACGAGCGAAAACACGAATTATGGTTATGATGTCATTTAAAGGTTATGTCATGCCACATACCCGCATATCCATGTTCTCCGCCTCTCCCAGTGAGTAGGACATCTGTTCAAAGTTGTAAGGGTTTTGGTCCTGAGCTTGCCGCAGTCTGTCCTGCACGGAAAACCGCGGATGGTGGCGGTGCTGCTGAGTGGGCTGCTCCACTGCATAGGGCACTTGTTGCGGGTTGTAGTTTGGCGGGTACCATTCCTTCGCCTCCGCTGACAAGGTGGACTTAGGGGGCTCTGTAGGAAATCAGTAGGAATTTTAAAGACATATATTTTCATTTGTTGCTTAATGAAATGAAATGATTAGGGCAAAGATTATGCCAAATATGCACACCATATGGCATATATTATTTGTCATAGCCTTAGTGGTTATATCATAGGTGATTGAATTTTCAATAACATTCACTTCTCTCACAAAACACTTTCTTTTTGTGGCTAGATTACAGAATAAATAAAAAACAATTTTGTTTGCTATGTACCTATAGTTCTAGTCATATTGTGACTACACTTCGTTTCGTCTACTGGATCACCAAGTAGAAGCACAATATTTTTTTAAGCCCGCACAAAGCAAATGACCGAAGCTCCGTTGTTCACTAATGGAAAGTTACAAATTTAACCACTGCATGACCTCAAAACCCAAAACGATTACAGTGCAGTTGCAAAATTGCTGAACTATAGACAATCGCGACTGAAAATTGTATTCGTAACGCGGACGACCACTCGCTCGAACCTTGCCGACGTCATTAGAAATTTAAATTCTACTTTCACCTCAAGTCGTACAAACGAGAAAAACAACGAGTCAACGAGTGAACTAGGGCGACAGTGGTGCTGCGTCGTGGGAGTACCACACACGAATGCGGTGCGGACTCAGGCATTGCAACAGTACCTCTTGCATCGTCGGCTATCTTTGGCCGGCGAAGTTCCCGGGGCTGGTTATCAACTTGCTGCCAACCGCGGCCCCTGCCTCTGGGCCCGCCGAGGTCCCCGTTATTCATTTCACACAATTAGCTCCGGATAACGACTGTTGCAAGCAGAAACTTTGAATAAATTCCATAAAATTCGAAGGGAATAATGTTTTAATTAGCTTTCTTTAAAGCTTTTCAACTAAACTCGACACGTAAACAAAGAAAATTGATGTTCGACAACTTCTTGATCATTCGACAATTTCGACAACGAACCACCATATTAATTTGTGAGAAAGAGATCGTTGCTTGTTTTTAACGCGACAAAAAGAGATAGACGAACTGGAAACAAAAATAAGATTTTTTACTATGGCAAGCTGAGAGTATCAAGGTTGCCACAATAAAAATCTTATTTTTCTTTCAAAATGCAAGGAGACATTAGATTGCCCGATTATCTGATTGGTACCAATACACTATCCGATCCGATCATTTTTGGGACAGCTTGCCCCGATCTCAGATTATAATGAAACCTTGTTTCTTTTTAATCTTCTTTTATTTAAATAAAAATAAAAAGATCCTTCATACTCTCAGCTAGTAAGCATTGGGTCAGTCAGTCTCACTATTCCAATTCCCATTGAGCTTTCCCATTGATGGTAAAAGTGATACTACTTGTATCACTATCCCCATTGCGTTTATTTAACGCTACTATTCGCGACCAATAAAACGCACGATATTATGACCTCTGAATAATAACTTTCGTTATTGTTCTGAGAGACTCCCAAATCAACCCCCTGTCTCTCCGTCTATCTAACCATCTATGATCTCTTCGTTTCGGATACATTCCATCAGATAATGGTTACCTACATCGTCTTTCACTCCGCATAGCGTCCGGAACGAATTCGAAAAGAACCTTAATAATTTGATACATCTTTAGATTAATTAACTAATCAAAACCAAGGTAGGTAGGTATACGGCGGCAAAAACTTTTTAACTATCACCGTTGGTCACTGAGAATAATATTCTGAAGGTGCTGAAGCACGCTATGAGGAGTGATGACGGATAAACTAATTTGGACGAAATTCGGATAGTGTCACACAATGCCAGAATTCGAACTTACTCATCGAGATCCCGATTGGAAGACGGCGTTGTAAAGCCGGGTCCGCTGCGCCATGTTACAAAAAAATGTAACACGTTATTAAAACAAAAATGGGGCGTGGTATAACACGTAACGTAACGTTACGTACTTAACACGTAACGTGTCATACCACGCCCCATTTTTGTTATAATAACGTGTTACATTTTTTTTAACACGCGTAACGCGTTTAAGGCTCCGCTGCCACTGCTCGTTCAATTCGTATTTGAATAAAAATTGGGGCTCTGTATACGAAAATTGAAAAAGGCCCTGTTTCATAATAACTACATTCTTTTTAGAAAATAGGTAATTAATCTTGAAAGCGAAAACTTTCATTCATTTCTCGAATTTATTAATTGAAACGCTCGTAGCCCCGGACGCCCGAGTGATCTTAAGCGATCACGAATGTTAAGCAACATAGGGCGCATTCAGTGCATGGATGGACCATTCTATGACTAACGCTAGCGGTATTTTTCCGAGCGGTTCCATGCTTCGCAAGCCACGCTAAGCAGTTGGTGCTGGCTGCCGTTCATAGATGAGCCAAGTGGTTCAAAAAGTCGTAGTCGTTAGGCCAAGTCTAGGCCTTATGGCGGCTCGAAAACTTCTGACAATAAGACCAGCCTCTAGTCTTACAAGCTTCCACCAATCCGGACTTGGCCCTAGTGGTGGAGTATGGCCGATACCTTCCTCAGGGAAGAGACTCGTGTCCCTCGGTGGAGACATAAGCTTGTATATACATAATATTAAGCTCACGCCGCGCCAGTATCCCGGAGGGGGTATTAAAGGTACATTCATTGACGTGTGAGTCATGTGACACGATCGTTAGGTCAAAATTAGTCTCACACTTATACACAAAAAAATATTTTAATGAATATTAAATATATAATAATAGTAGCATTATGTTCTCTGTCATTACACCTTTAAAATTAAGTATGATATGTAACTATTGTCAATATTTAGGACAATGCCCTTTCAATGTATATAGGTAATTTGAAAGTTGACTATAAAATGTATCTGAAATTGTCATAGTAAACAAATTGTGGTGTATTTTACAGATCGAAAAGCTGTAAGGAAAATGGTCGAATCATCCTTCTATTGGTTTATTGCTATAGTTTCAGTTTTTTAGGAATATTTTCATTGCAAAATATTCCTAAAAAACAACATGTTTAAACTAAATAATCACTAATAACAGCACTATTAACAGCAAATCTTCAGGTACTATCAACAGCAAATATTCAGTTACTTTCTGAATGTCTGCAAGAAAACAGGTTAAGTTAATGTTAACCATGCATAGTTAAGCTAGTTAAAAAATAAATCTAATTTGTAACTAAATCATAGCAATTTATTTACAAGAAATTATATACAAATAAAATCTCTCACAATATAATTTTCTAAACCAAAACAAATTCGGTGAAGACATATTATTAAGATTACCTAATATTATACATAGTTTGTTTCAGAAATTTACTAAATAACACCAATATATATATTATTTAGAAAATATGAGATAAGACTATTATTGCTTATGTATGTAAGCTAATACAATACTTGGGGCTGGTTTCTGAATAGAGAATTTCACTAAGTAAATAGTACTAGTAATGTTCAGTTGCACTTTTTTTTGAGAAATTTGATGAGATAGCACTACAGTTAAGTATTTACTTAGCAAAATTTTCAATTCAGAAACTAGGCCCTAGTTGCAAGTGAGTTAAGCAAATAAGTAACTAGTTATTCTACTAAAACATTTCATACTATATACTAAAAGATTCTCCACAACCGCAAGTGCCTTTTATGTTTGGATTATTAAACACAAATTCTGATGAAAGCTTGTTCTCAACAAAGTCCATTTCAGTACCTGTAAGAAAAGGAAACATTATAAGTACTTACTATTGTCTTTAGATGACTTAGAGAGAATACCATGGATGTGCAATTTTAGGTGATTTTGTAAGATTAATTAGATTGTTGATTGTTGATTAGATTGTAAGATTAAAAGAAGAATTAAACACTGTTGGGTGGATATCTTTAAGAACTTAAACAATACATGTAAAAACATTGAAATTACATTATTTGTCTACTCTATTTATACATTATAGGTGTACTTTGGTTTTATGTTTTAATTTTTTTAAATATTTTTAGTAGCAGTTTTTGTGCCTCCAGAAAAGTTATGTAGACTATAGTTACAAGGTATTTAATATAAACCAACAATTTGGATGTTTGTTATACCTCCTGGTATAATCCCTAACCGCCATTCATCCTGGAACAGGTGCATACCTATAAATACTTTTTAAATTATTCCAAGGTATGAAGTATGTAGGTATGAAGCAGGTAATGTAAAATTATAAGCAATTTTTGGCACAATTGATGTTGTGAGGTATATAGGCGCTGCTTTTAACATATTGTTGCCTTAGTGGTTAAGAGAGCTGTGCCACACTTTTGACCGAATTGAGTAATGAACACCACCTTATTCTGCGTTAAATGGAGATTGTATTGGTGAAGAGATCTAAGTGATAGCTCAACTAGCAGTTTGGTTTTCATTCAGATGTGAAGGGAGTTAAATTATTTTTTCCAGGCACTTATTTTTTTTAATTGGCTCTATCTAGGAACCACACAAGTGTGGCACAACTCTCTTCACCACTAAGGTGAAAATACAGGAATACCTATCAGAGCCATCTAAAGAACAAAATTCTTACCTAATAATGTTAATTGGGCTTTCTTATCAATGATAATGGTGACACCATCCTGTTTCACTTCTTCATCAAGCTTCTCCTTCTGTTTGGCGTAGTCGAGCGTGTACGAAAGCCCATTGCAGCCGCGCTGGCGAACGCCCACCTTTAGCCCCACTGAACCCTGCGCCTCCGGCGTTGCCATCAGCTCTTTAACCTTCTGCACGGCTGACTGCGTTAGGACAAGTGCGGCTCGCGTTGGCAGCACCCTCTTCTTTACCGCTCTCACTGTGGCACTAGCCACTATTTTTGTGGCCATTTGGCTAGTGAAAATGTAAAAAACAGTAGTGAGAAACTGAGAATCGTCACAATTTCAGATTTGTGCCAAAAAACGAACATAGTCAGCTTCAGCCAAATTTACAACTTCCATTACAATATTAAGGTGCAAGAAATATGATATACAAAGACGATATCAATGGATATACCTTTTCTTATTCGTTTGTGTCCACAATTTTCATTATTTCGTAACACGATTTAATTTTCTATTGCGACAAAATTAATGACACTCAGCTGTTTTGAGTTTTTGACATTATTTTCTTTTTTATTGTAGCGCCACAGAGTAGTACCACCGAGTTTCCACTTTGTATTCCATTTTACGCAAAAAATAAACAGTGTGTCAAATAATTTGTGAATAATATTTTAACCAAGAATGACAACTTCGAGTCTATGTAATGGAACGAATTAAGTCTGTTTTCTTTTATGAAGTCGGATGTGGAGCAGTATATAGATCAACTCTAGCCAATCAAAGCATGTAAAGTCTTTAATTGAACCAATAGAAATATATATTTTAAAAACCAACTTAGATTTGGTGCAATGAAAACATGCGGGCTTAAATGTTGGAAAGACACGTCTTCTGTCGTCTCACTCAAATGTCGCGTGTGATGTGAATTTCTTTTGTAAATGAATTGAAACTAAAATATTAGAACAATGGGTGGGCAAAAGTTCGAATATGATGAAAGTGGCTCGACTTTCTTTTACTTTGTACTCTCTTTCCTTGCCTTGATCCTGGTGCCAGCGACATTTTACTATTGGCCAAGGAAGAAAAAAGAAGGTAAACGCTTGTTTTAGAATAAATTCTGACGATATTCATAATTTCATTCATTTCGATCGATGTATTTTTTATCCAATATGAACTAAAATAACTTAGGAACCATATGTCATGTTAATTACCGTTATTTCTACGATACTTCTATTTTGCTATGCATAGCCGATTTTGATGTAAATTATGCTAATTATACGAAATATTCTCTCCAGATCCTGCAAGACGCTTGGAACAATGTCAGTGTCCCAGCTGTGTGAAGAAACAGTTGGTGTTAGAACAATCTCAACCTTACCAGGGTCTGAAGAATTTTCTTGTGAAGTTAGCTATTATCTTAGGATGGCTACTACTAGCGTTCTTAGCCTACAAAGTGTCCCAGTTTGACTATGAGATGTCAAACTTTGATCCTTATGAGATTCTGGGGCTTCCTCCGGGTTCAACACAAGCAGAGATCAAGCGGTCGTACCGCAAGCAGTCTCTGATTCTCCACCCTGATAAAGAGACTGGAGACGAGAAAGCCTTCATGAGACTTACAAAAGCTTATCAGGTGAGATATCATGTTTGTAGACATAGTTGTAAAAGAATTTATTTAATATGTACCTACTACTCTACACTTCTTTTTTTAGTTTCCGGTATAAAGCCATTCATATGTGTCAGTGTTGAAGTTCAGCATATTATTATGTATTTGGACTATTTTATTTTTTTAGATAACATTTATCTGAATTATTATAAATTTTGCAGGCACTAACAGACGACGAGGCACGACGGAATTGGGAGAAATATGGCAACCCAGATGGTCCTGGCGCCATGAGCTTTGGCATTGCCCTGCCCAGCTGGATTGTGGAGAAGGAAAACAGTGTTTGGGTACTGGGGCTCTATGCCCTGGTATTCATGGTTGCCTTGCCAACTGCTGTAAGTCATATACTTTCTCTTGACACTCTTGCTATTAGAATGTACATTAGTATGCATATTATGCAAGTCACATCACCAAATTATTCCAATAATATTTCATTGTCTAACTGTATATTGGCAATAATGGTTACCCATTTGTTTTAGTACCTTACCTAGTATGACTACTTGGGGATTGGTAATGTATTAATTACCAATGCCCTCTATCAATACTCAACAATTTATGTGGTCTATTCAGTTCAATAATTATACATTTAAAAATGTTTTCCTTTGTTACACAGGTTGGAACCTGGTGGTATCGCTCCATAAGGTTCTCGGGCGAGCAAGTATTGCTAGACACAACACAGCTTTACTTCTATTTCTGTCACAAAACACCATCCATGCCTCTGAAGAGAGCCCTCATGATCCTGGCTGCATCGTGTGAATTTGATCGAAGGCATAACTCTGAGATTATTGAGAGGGTCACTGATAATGAAGAAGTGCCTATGGTAAGATTTAAATTTTAATCTTTGGAGATAGAAATCGAAAATAATAAGAAAAAAAAATCATACCCTGTTGATTTAGAATCGACAAATGTGAATTAAACTAACATGTCAACACATTCGATACAAACCACAAACTATTTCTCTTACGTTTTTTTATAGTTTAAGTTAAGCCCAATGGCTTTAGCTGGATGTGCGCTCCTTTTTACTGTTGTCCCTCCAAAATATTCAAATTCCGTCAGTCCTCCTTTTTGTCGAAAACCTAAATATATCACATGCACATGTGTGAGCAATGAATTAGACATGTTATTGTGATTGTTAAGAAAATTTTATTTTGTTTTTATTCGCTTCGGCCGTATAGGAAACCGGAGTTTGGAAACCAGTTTCCTAAAAAGATTTTTTTATCCTGGTACGTAACTGGTTTCCTATAAAGATTTTTTTATTCTTTTCCGTAACTGGTTTCCTTTAAAGATTTTTTTATCCTTTTACGTAACTGGTTTACTAAAAAGATTTTTTATATTTTTATGTAACATAATAAGTAAAGTACATTGGCAAGAAAAAAGTTACAGTAGCCATTTCAATAGAAATTTTCATTATGGAGACTAAAGTTACTAATATTCTTAAAACTAACAAAAAAGTAAAAGCTATCAAGAAATAGACACCGAAATTGTTAATGCAATAAAAAACTTGGGAAATGGACTGATAACTGTGATGACTGTATTGAAATTATTTCACCATACACATTTTTATTTTTATTTCAAAATTAAGGATATTGTTTTCATTTAATCTTAAGTAGAGTTGTTTTTATATTTGTTAATGAATTCATTTTATGTTATTTCATTTTGAGTGTTGTGAATGTTAATTTTCTATATCTGATTTGTTATTTTACATTCGTGAATAAATAAATATAAAATGTTATAACATGTTAAGTTATTATTAAGTTTTACAAAAACCATTAATTAAATACAATACTCAATTCCAATAAACATTTCATCTGCAATCCGGTTATCAGTTTCGTAGGTGGCTGAAATAACATAAACATAGTACTCTTAAGAAACCAGTTACGTAGAAAGATAAACAAATCTTTATAGGAAACCAGTTACGTAGCAGGATAAAAAAATCCTTTTAGGAAACTGATTTCCAAACTCCGGTTTCCTAAACGGCCGAAGGCTTTTTATTATGTTTGCTGTACTTTATATTAGGTCACCTAACATATATGCAGAGTACATAGCTGTGACTGACAGACTGACATGTTTGACCCTAGGTTAAAGATTTCTTTCTGTCATTGAATCTATGAAACCCTAGCAAAAAATAGTTAAACTATCAACTCATATTTTGAATACTGCTAGGTGCTGTGGATGGTTTGCTTTTAATTTTTATGTCCCTAGTAATATTTAAAGTAGTAGATAGTTAAATCTGCTGTAGCAATATTTTACTGTAACCAATCACTTTCGCATGCTTTTCACCGTAATGAAAAAATTACATATTGGAAATGTAAATCATTTTTACATAAAATTAAGCTACACTAATTATAATTTTCTGTTCAAAGTTTCGTGTGCAATGAAGTATTATTCCTGACTTTTATTATATCAAACCAATTTTCTAAATCTGGACATTTGTAAGAGTACTTGGGCAGTTGCGTAAAAATAAAAAAAATGTATATGAAATAAAAAAGGAAAAGAGGAACTATACCTCACAATAATGACGGCCTCTGTGGCGCAGCGGTTAGCGCATCTGACTACCATGCGAGAGGTCCCGGGTTCGAATCCCGGCTGGGGGACAAAAAAAAACCCCAGGTCTTGGATGTTGACATTTTTGTGATGTCGTTGGTTCTGGTTCCCTCGACACAGGTTATCCTAGTGTGGGGCCAGAAGCAATGTACGTGTCTGTATGTAAATGTTTATGTTTATGCCTCTTTAGGGTTCCCTACCACAAGGGGCTAGAGACCCTATTACTAAGACCACTGTCTCTCAGTCTGCGAGACAGTGGTCTTAGTAATAGGTCTTAGTAACTTGACAAATCTCGTCGAGACGCACGCTTTTCGCCGTTATTTGACTGACGTAATGAGTACATGTGTGTCCCGAACATACTTTCTATATTTGGACAATTACTTGGCCAGTTAGTTACGTAAAGAAAACTTTTTTTCCCGCTCCAAATAAAAAACCCATATCTTTGCTCTCCCAGCTCCTTCGCGACCTGCCGAATCTTGGTGAGAAGAACAAGGAGCAGCCGCTTTGTCGGCCCTACAGTATCAAGGCGCGGGCGCTTCTCCACGCCCACTTGTCGCGCATGCGACTGCCTGAACACACTCTCGAGTGCGACAGGAGATACGTCGTCTCGCGCTGCCCCGATCTCGTGCTCGAGATGGTCAACTGCGTGAATCAGTTGATCGCGCTTGCCTACGCTCGGAGAAGTAAGACTTAGTAGTATGTTTTAGTTTGGTCACTCTAAAAGTACTGATGGTGTTTTATTTACACCATCAAACGGGCCGTCATCATTCGAACTCATTCAACGTCATTCAGACTCGTCATTCGCCTGCAATAAAATGGGGTGAATTAAATTAAATAAAAATAAATAAACTCACGCCCGTTATTCCCGAGGGGATAGGCAGAGGCACCAATCACTAGAACTGGGCCCACGTTTTGCCGAGTTTATTAGGTCCCAACGTGACAAGTGGCAAGCTTGTCGCGGTTATCCGGGCACAATTTATCAGCGAATGATTTTGCTGTACAAACAAATGTACGTAACTAAAAGTCATTGGTACATGCGGGATTCGAACCCAGACCCTCATGAACAAAAAAACTGAAGATCATATTTATAAAAACACGATTCCTATAAAACGGTCAGAATAGTACAGGTAAAGTAAGCCTAAAAATTCCAGTTTGGAGGCGATTTGTGTACATCAATGAAACTTTGTTTATAACTTCATCTTGGTAGTAGAAATGAGGATCTGCAGAGTCCTAACGAAATTTTGGGGCCCTACCCCTTCCCGAGGGGGGAAATTAAAAAAAAAAAACAATCTAGGCGTTAGAAGTATCACTTTCGTTGCGCTGGATCGAATAAGACCATACTCGAACTCATAGGATCAATATTTTGCGAGATATGAAGGGTTTTTGTTTAAAAAAATGGAAAAAGAAAACGTTTGTATTTCTTTAATTTTGTTGCTTCTTTTCCCTTCTTTCTTCCTTTCGCGGCATACACAAACCTCCTTTATTATTCTGAGATAAAAAGTATTTATGTACGTTTATTTTAATCCTGCCCTACAAGAGTGCGCTGCAGTCTTCAACAAAACCACTGCTACAGCTGAAGAAGTACGGAGAGCAGGTGAATCTTTGTTTCTCAAAGTGTATGGCGTCAATCTCGGTAACGCCACTCTTGACGGTCATCGTTATACGTTATTCAATAAATCTTTGAAGCGTGCCGCAGCCAAATTGGAGGCTCTCCCACCTACTTCTGCAAGTGCGATGCAACACTCTTTCAGAACATACCATCAAGCCCAACAATGGCTGGGAAATAAACAGAATCCTGAAGAGTGGGGTTGGTGTCGTCAAAATGATGATCTATGCCCCGTTCGCACCATCTTACCACCAGCTCCAGATGAAATAATGGCCCTTATATTTTGCTCGTGCAAAAGTGGATGTTCCACTCTAAAGTGCTAATGCGAAAAAAGTGGGATACCCTGCTCGCCTGTATGCAAAACATGCGAGGGGCATTCTTGCTCTAACTCGGACTTGGACAAAGGCATGGCCCTTGTTGACATCGATGACGATGATCTCACTGATTTTGCAGAAGACGAAAAATCAATTTAACATTAATAATTAGTTCATAAGCAGTTCATAGTTAATACATACTGTACCTAGTGAAAAAGTAATAAAAACTACTTTGACTTGCAATGTCTTTTCTTTTGTTTTTTTTCAACAAAAACCCTTCATATCTCCCAAAATATTAATCCTATAAGTTTGAGTAAGGTCTCATTTGATTCAACGCAAAAAAATACACAGAAAATGACACTTCACTCGTCTAGTTTGATAAATGTGCATTTTTTTTTAAATCCTTCCTGACCATACCCCCTAAAATATAGGGGGTAAGGACCCCTATATTTTGTTAGGACTCTGCAGATTCTTATTTCTACTACCAAGATGAAGTTACAAACAAAGTTTCAATGATGTACATAATTTGCCTCCAAAAATATGCTATTTTCCTGTATTAGAAGCAATTTAAATAATATGTAAGGTATATGAGGTGAGGATCTCTTGGCACTGACCTATTTTCTACATAAGGCTCCTTTATAGCTTGAACTACTTAAGAAGGATTGCGTGACATTGACATGTATAAGTACCGAATAAAGTTTTTCTACTCTATTTCAATTGAAAAACCTTAAAAATTCTATTCTCTTTCAGTACCTCGCCTTCCGACGATCGAGACCATAGAGAACTGCATGAAAATGTCTCCGATGATTGTGCAAGGCCTGTGGGAGTACAAGTCTCCCCTCCTACAGCTCCCATACATCACTGAGGACCACCTCAAGTATTTCACGAACCGCAAGAAGCACATCAAGTCCCTATTGCAACTTGCCCAGCTACCTGGTGATGACAGGAGACAACTGCTACGGTTCCTAAACGACAAACAGTATGAGGACGTCATGAAAGTGCTTGGGAATATGCCTTATATACACTTCCAGATTAACACTGAAGGTAATGAGTTCTTGTTTACGGACAATAATTTCAAAATGTCAAGTGATGTTACGTTGCAATTTAACAGTAATAACTTTGGCGTTCAAATATTTATTTATTCTGGTGGTGAAACAGTTAATTCACCGGGCTGCCAGATTTTATTTAGCTATTATTATACTTTTTTTATTTTTATTTTAAAAAGTCTATACCACGTTTAAGCTTTTGGATTTTCTGCGTCGTTTTACGAAGCTTTCAGTTACAAGGCATGTGGGCTAGTTTGGCAACTAGCCAGTCATTCGATAGACCGTTTTTTGCTAACGACTCCTTATTGCCTTCACAGTAATCGACGACGAGAACTCTACGGTTGTGACGGCGGGCGCCATAGTAACTGTGACGGTGAACCTGCAGCGGACCAACATGAAGGAACTCTTTGGTGATACATCCATCAAAGAGAAAGAGATCAAGTACGTAATTAAATATATTTGATTAGATTAGAAGCGGTGGTGCGGTAGTGGGGTTGACCATTGCTTCTCGATCATGAGGGTCTGGGTTCGAACCACGCATGTACCAATGACTTTTAGTTACGTACATTTGTTTGTACAGCAACTCCATTCGCTGATAAATTGTGCCCGGATAACGGCGACAGGCTTGCCACTTGTCACGTTTGGGACCTAATAAACTCGGCAAAACGTGGGTCCAGTTCTAGAGACTGGTGCCTCTGCCTACCCCTTCGGGGATAACGGGCGTGAGTTTATTATTATTATTTATATTTTTGCAAAGGTGATCCTTGCTGTGTAAGGCGTTACATAACAAGCGCCCTAGCCGCCCGTCTTGCTTGCTTGCTATATCAATAACCTTCTTCAGAAGGGAGCTCCGCCAGTACTAACCAGCTTAGTATTATAGTTTCATCTTCGAATATGTGGACACCAAAAGACCAGATAGTTACATAGACTGATACACGTCACGAAATACATTATCTGTGACGGTAAAATTAAGATGGTATAATTATCATGTAATACCGTCACGCTCGACGATTAGTATGCTAAAATTTTGTCGGCTATAAACAGTCGACATAATTCCCACTAGCGCTTTACTAGTGATGCATAAACGTCACGGTAATGATTTCAGCCTCTATTTTTAATTTAGGTTTTTTTGTTTTTAGTCCTGTGACGACTAAAAACGTTTTCATATCATGTTACTCGTATTTGGCTACAAACCGCAGACATAAGAATAATCCTCCTCGGGTCATCAGTTTGAAGTTGGACAAATATTTCGATTTGGGTTGATAAAGATAATTTATTTGTGAAACATGAGATATAAGGTTGTTACATTGAAATACGTCTTGTAATAAGTTAATAATAAGCCAATCGGGACTTACAAAATATTTTAGAGAGAGCATCATTGTTTGTCATTAAAATATATATTTCTATCATACATGTATGTAAATGTTTATGTTTATATAATACTTTCCATACGAGCTTTATTTACTTCAATTATGTTTATATTAGTAAAAAAAATTTGATGTAATACATTTTAAAGCGAAAAAATACATCAAAGTCCACGAAATCGGAAGAATTTTCTTGCAAACGTTGAGTTTTTTTTTTACAGAGTACATGGTTTTTTTTTGTACCTACAAAAGTGTCTTCAAAGTCTTTTATTCAAAAATATTAAACGGTTACTTGCTTTCATTTACTAGTGGAACGAACCATAAAAGTGTCTTTTTTTCTTCCTTTTTTTTTGCAATCTGTCTCACGACATTTAGCTAGAGTGTTGGTCTCATTCATTGATAAGTGTCTCATTCATAAATCTTATTCATAAAAATGTATGACACAAATTTATTCAAGAAGGATCAAGAAATCAGTAAATGTTACTGACCTATTTAATGTATTTGCAACTACTGTCAATATAGACAAAGCCCTTTCGGTCTCAGGGAAGCGGACGAGGACGCCGGCGAAGAAAAAGGCGAGAAGGGCGACAACGGCAAGAGCGACAAAAAAGAGACGTTCAAGCGGCCAGTGTGGATGAAGCAGCAAAAGCGGCAAGCGCCCTCCAAGAAGGCCGGCAAGAAGCCGCCCGCCCCCAAGCAGGCCAAGCCTGTCCCGCCCACGCCGCCACCAAGTGAAGAGAAAAAGGAGAAGCCCAAAGAGCCTAAGACGAAGGATGATGAAGGTAAATAATGACACTGGCCGAACTAAAAACAAAAAATATTGAAAAGTCATTACAAGTGACACCCTATAACCGACTTTAGAAATTTTGGAAATAACACTGACTAAAAGAAAAAATATCTCCAGACGTAAATAATAATAAGAATTTTTTTATTAGTATTCATGTCTCTACAGTCTGTTTTTTAAATCAATGCAAAAAAATAACTGTCATGTTGACATATCAATGCAAGCCAAGGGCTGTCAATGTCTGAATGTTGCTAGTACGTAAAAACCAAATAACCCCATTTTACTTCAAAGTTAAAATTGTGTGTGCTACATAGGTGTTTTTTTTAGACTTTCCTCTTATGAGTAATTACATTTTAATGTCTTTGATGTGATAAGGATTTTTGTCACATGAGCCTTCTATTCACGGTAAAACGGTATTTACCGTTAATCGGTAGATTTATTTTTTATATTTTATAGTGGTAACCTTGACATTTTATAGTGTTAACACCGTGTATTTTTTTTTTGCATCGAATTAAAAAACGGACTTTAGTGCCCTCGTGATCACCCGAATTTACCCGGAGAGCGAATTTTCGCCTTCCCTTCCACATGTCTTCCCCGAGAGACTCAATGTGAGCTCACTTCCAGCGAACGAGGATTCCGAAGCGGGCAGCTCGGACGAGTCGCGGTCGGCGAGCTCGGCGTCCGAGGACGAGGAGCGGGACGCGGACGCGGCGTCCCAGGACGACGATGACGACCAGTGGGAGAAGTTTCAGCGCAAGATACAAAAACGGGAGCGGCTCGAGGGCCGGCTCAAGAGCTCGCATCCGGTGCACTGTCCCTACTTCCCGCTGGTGAGCCTTGTATTTTTAATGACTATTTGCATGTATGCGACTATAAACTAACGGGTCTATCGGCCAATAGACCTGTTAGTCAACACTTATCCTCTTTCGAAAAGAAAATCATGTAGATTTGTGTCAAAAATTGTTTCACTATTATTGACGCGAACGTAGTCGCTGGCACTACTAGTGTATAATAAGTGTTGAGATTTTTTTACTGTGAAAAGATTTCGGTTGCCTAGGCATAGGTAATGGTGCAGCAATATCGGCCCTTCGAAACAAGTCTTGAGTCTGTACGTATAACTAAAAAAACCTTCAACCCTTTCTTGAGCGGACCACAAGGAAAGGGAAGCTGTATTCAAATCCCCAATAATAAATAAATAAATGGCCCAATATACTTGCAGTACATTGGGAAACAGCAATCATATTTCCATAACCCTTCTTCTGCCCCCTAGGAGAAGCAAGAGTACTGGTGGTGCTACATTTGCGACCGCAAGTCGCGCACGTTGTTAACGGCGCCTGCGCACGTGACGGCGCTGCTTGACTCGCTCGAAGTGCAGCTTCGGTTCACGGCGCCGCGGTGGCCTGGCCTCTACACGCTCGCCTGCTGTCTGCGCTCGGGTGAGTGTCTGTATTAGTTTAGGGAGAAGCTTACCAGGCCTGTCGCACTCCACGTGTAGATATCGAACGCGTAAGTACATGCGGCGGCCACTCCGAGTGGCTGATAAGTAGAAACTCACGCAGGAGCGAGCAGTGAGCGCGCGCGAGTTACGCGGCAGAAAGAGAGGCAACGTTGGGTTGTTGCTGAAAATCAGCGCTGCCAAGATCACTGCGTGGACTTCGTTGCATAATGCTGAGCCTCGACCCTTTGTCTTAATATGATAATAAATGATTTCTATTCTATTCGTTCTATGTAGGTGAATATAACTGTAGCTTTTTTAGCGCCGTGCGATCTGAATTGTACCTAAAGTCTGATTTTTTATTCCGTAGAATTCAGACATTTCGTAAGTGTTGCTACTGAAAAAGTTTTCCACCGAAAAAGGAAAAAAATTTGACCCATTTGAGGGCAATAAAAAATAAAATGCTACGTATTTTTTATGTTTTATTTACAAAAAGGTTAATCTAAATATTTACTTACTCAAGTGACCTAATCCAGAAATAACAAATATTATAATATCACGAACAATATATCGAATTAACTTTAATTACTTTATTTTATTCTTTGCGAAAAGTGAAGTATGCCACTGTTAGCTCTCTTAATAATTCATGTCAGCGATGATGATGATGATGAAGAAAAAGGGGACACAATTGTCACTCGCCTTAAATTCTCTTTTAATTTGGAACAAATTAAATGTGTAGACTCAGATTTTGAGACTCGTATTGAAATTGAAAAATGTGCTTGGCCAAAAAGGTTTCTAATCTCTGACATGTCAAAAAATGATAACTGTCAGAATTCTACGGAATTAAAAATCAGACTTGAATTGTATCGCTGCTAGAGTCCCTATTTCTTTAATTGATTTTGCGGAGTGAATCTTCTGTACCTGTACTATTATGTATTCTGTGAGCTTACTCTCTCGAAATGCAGCTTCGATTCACGGCACCGCGGTGGCCCGGCCTCTACACGCTCGCCTGCTGCCTGCGATTTATGATCAACCCACCTCTACATTAACTAATGTAAGTTTCCAGGTTGGCGGTCTCCACTCGAGAACCTTTGTACCACATCCATAGTACTTCAGTGTTTGTGACCAGCTCACTGCTTCCTCTACTAATATGTATTTGCCAGTTAGTGGTCTCCAATCGAGATTCTTTGTAACTTATGCCCTGTTTCTTAGCTATTTGTTAGATATTATAATTATATGTGATCAGGCCATCGCCAGCGCCACCTCGACTAATAGAGATGTTTGCCAGTTATTGGTCTCCACTCAAGAACCTCGTACCCCATCGCCAATGGGTAAGGTCCTAAATATTGGCAATAATAGTTACAATGATACTTCATTTTATAGGTATAAAAATAAGAAATTATTATGCTACAATTAATCATAAATAATATTTACAGTTTTTTTTGTATTTTCGTTAGTATCACACGTCAATGAAAGTACCCTTAATATATTTTTTTTATGAAAAACGCCTAGATAGTGGCATCTCTGTATTCCGTAAAAAAGAAAATATAATTTATTTTTTCCGTTTGCACAAATAAGGAGATGACAATGACAATACTTAGGCATTGATCAGCGCACCGCGACGTCACCTAAAGAAGAGTTCAAGTAGCGATAATGGTATTTGAGAGGCGAAGCTCGGAGCATTGGTTTACACAAGGCTACTACAGTCTGTTAGCTCTTAGAATATATCTCGGGCTCCAGAATAGGCTTCGGTTTTCGCCGAGTGTAATAACACACGAGTGTAATACTACTTCCTGCTCTTTAAAAAACTTTTATTCACTATTTTGAAAAGTTATGTAAAGTTATAATATAAATAACAATACAAAATAAACCTTACCTTATTGCAATATAATCGGTTTATCCGATAGTAACCAAGGTATATTCTAAAACCTAACGGACTGTATATTATTGCGTAGAAGCAATCGCGACTCATCATCATCATCATCATCATCATCAACCCATCATGTCCCCACCGAGGGGCACGGGTCTCTTTCCTGAGGAAGGTATAGGCCATACTCCACCACGGGGGCCAAGTCCGGATTGGTGGAGGCTTGTAAGACTAGTGGCTGGTCTTACTGTCAGAAGTTTTTCAAGCCGCCCTAAGGCCTCTGACTTGGCTTAACGACTGCCATCTATCGACGGCAGCCGGCACCAACTGCTTACGTGCCTTGCGAAGCACGGAATCGCTCGGAAAAATGCCACTAGCGTTAGTCATAGACGGTAACTGGACTGAACGCGCCGTATGTTGCTTAACCTTAGTGATCGTTCAAGATCACTCAGGCAGCCCAGGCTACGAGCGACTCGCGTGCGAGAAACTCTCCATGTGTAACAGCCCCTTAACAGGCGTATCCCTCGCCAGACTCGTACATCGGCATGGACCAGCAGCAGGAGCTGAAGTTGGACGTGAAGGAGGCGGCGGCCGTGCCCGCCGCGCACCCGCAGTGGGACCTCAGCGACTCCGACTCCGGGGACAATGACCAGGTTCGTGCACTCTACAAGTCTAGTCTACAAGTTAATAAAATTCTTTATACTACACCTGCTTGGAAAGTACCTTGATACTTTATCAAATTTACGGTAGAAAGTACGTCATTGCATATCGAACAAATATGCGGGGAGAAAACGCATCTGAGCGGGAGAGAAAAGTGTATGAAAATCCATTTCTTACGTGGTTTTTCTTTTTTAATTTTGGGTAAGACTATGCGCCGGTAACCTAAATATCAAAAGCCAAAAAGTTTTTACAGTGAGTTTTTATCTCCAAGTTCGCAAAATGACACTGGCCACTAGCAACAATTTTCTTTCCACAAATTATTCTTTTTGTGCCATATTGTATCACATCAGCTATTGTACCCAATTTGTGGATAGAGAAATAAAGTTTATTTGTATTTCTTTCTTTCTTAAGTCTACACAATTATCGGTCAAATCGTTTATGTAACTTGACAGATGTACATCTATGAAGTTCCTTATTTATTTGACAGGAAATCATAGAGCTAAGGTTTTTCAGTATAATCTATCTCTTATTTCATAGAAGGTATTGATTTTATAATAATAATTCATACCTAGGGACACTTTGTTTATGTAAGAATGAAGATATTTTGTGGCTATTGAGTAGATGATACAAGTTGTAGACAAATATAAACTTTGTTGACAAGAAGTATAGTCTACTTTTAGAAATACCCCTGAAGATATATGAATCGTTTTAATTTTACCTTTTTCTTCTTTTTGGTTATAATTATGTACCTATAGTTATTTGCTTTTAATATCAATAAATAAAAGTCACAAATAATCTCACGACCAACGTGATTAATGATTATAAAACTTCGCAAACGCCTAGAATATTAGAAAAGTCAGGTCACTGACGACCTCGATGTGACGATAAAGACGTTAAAGTGTGCGACAAACCGTTGATTGGCAAGCCACTTTCTTGGTAGAGTTCTGTTTTTTATTTTATTGCTGCTTTAATTTCGCCCTCACAAATGCATCATGTTGAAAAGTACTTAGTACATAAGTCTATTTTAGCAATATAATATCTACAATGTCTGTGGTTTGTACTCTTCACGCGTATTTGCGAAACCGCTCGCTAATTGTGAACAAAACATACTTTTTTTAAATGCCCCAGGCAGTGGTCACCCGAGTGGTAATTGCAAACGTCAGTGTGAGTAAAACTGTGAATAAATCATGTTCAATAAATCGATGATGATGATGCATTATTTATCAGCTATGACGTTTTTCGGAAAATGACAGGAATCAGTTGTCGATATCCTATTAATCACGTCTGATCAGTTTGGGTGTATATACATGTTTGTAATGTCCTTGCCTGCTTACCAGATAGTACAGGCTACCCTAGCTTGGGACGAGAGACTGTTTAGTTGGTTCTTTTAAAATTTTTGCTTAATGGTTTAATATCGATACAAAAAAAAACCTTTCGTACGCGTCCGAAACTGTAAGTACGTAATCAGTTACGAAAGACGAAAAAAACATCTTCATCTGATACCAGTTACGTAGGAATACATGTTTTTCTTTATACTAATCTTTAGAATAATGTGAAAATAGCGGTAGCACAGCAGAACAGAGCAAAGTTATCAGTTGCTCTGCGCGCTAGATTTTCCTCTGTGTTGTGGAGGCCCAGATAATGTTACAAAAAATTTGATGTGTTGATTTGGACAAACATTTGGCTTTTGGCGTCATAGTAACTTTTGTTCAGCTCACTGATACCTATTCGATGATGTATCACACATGGCTATTGCATTCCTTTGACAGCCATTCGTTTCTTTTTTTTTAGTTCTTCTGAAAACGGCTCATTGGTTTTCCGATTTAGATTTACGATTGGAAGCGTCTCCGAGTTTCCAGTGTTGTGACATTCAGCGTGGACCTTAGCATCGCGAGTTTAAAAATAAAGAGGGGTGCAGTCTACCGTAATATTAGTATTTAGAACTAAAGATTGGAAGTCGAATCTAGTAAACTAGTAGTACTATAAAAGTACATAAAAATAATAAATACCAAGATTGATCGGTCTCTCTGTTCAGCACGTAATAGCGAACCTTCTGCCTCCCGTTATACATATTATTATGTAGTAAGATAGATGAAAATGTATACCAGAATTGTCCAAGGCTAGGGAAGATATCGCAAACTTCGTATGTTTTCTTATTGTAACGTTTTGTCCACAGGGTGGCAACGAGAGTGAATTCACGACAGACGACGAGGTGGAAGACGAGTAGCTGTAAAATACCTAAGTTATTTTTATAGAGTTTATTACTGGGGTGTTTGCGGAATCAATTGTATGATATGGAAGTGAATGAACATGTTTTGTAACATATAATTTTATGTAGACACCTACACTGTTTCTTATTTCCTTCATTTCCACTTATACACGGGGGAGTAGTTCAAGTTATAAGACTTCCTATCTTATGTTTCTTCAACGTTGCAAACGAGTACCTAAGTAAGTATTTATTATTTGAAATATATAATATTTGATAAAAAAAACATTCAACATGGTTTCTACACAAAGCGATTTTTTTCATCCATCCTCTTGTATGTTTGTGTGATTGTTCTGTGTTTGTGTGCGTAACGATATTTAAAATTTTACTTGGGGGCATTTTTTAATGATTAAAATAGAGGTTTCCTTCTAATATTTATGTGTAACTTATAATCTATAAAATAAATTATTTACAGAATGAGTGTAAACTCAAAAGATAGGAACTCAAAATTGCCTTTAAAAATTGTTTCTATTGAGGAAAGTCTACAACGGACCGCAGCAAATTAAACCTGACGGGAGATAATCATTGCCTGGAGCAATCCTTTGGTATTTGGTGTATGTTTCATAAAATATTATATCATCAAAGTAGTCCCAGGGTCTTCACAAAAAAATCGTGAAATAAAAGATTAATAAAACCGACTCCACGATACAATAATGATTTCGGAAGGAGGCGTACATTGTGGGCACCGACTTCAAATTATAATCGTATTCTGAAGCCGATCTTCTTGTTTAATTATACTAAAGGGAGATATTTTATTGCTAAGAAACATTTTTTAACAGTCATAGTAAGTTCCATTATTTTTGAAAGAGCCTTTTGAAGGGAACCCTCTTTTTAAAGGCTCTTCAAAAATAATGGTGAGCGTAGGGTACTTTTGCTTGTTGAGCTTAGGGTACGGAGGCTGGGCGGCAGGGCGGCAGGGCGGTAGGGCGGCAGGGCGGTAGGGCGGGGCGGGGCGCGGGCGCCGGCGCGTCCGCGCCGCACTCTCGCGCCGCCGCTCGCCGCACGCTCACGACCGCCCGACACCCGCCAGCGAACGGTGTCGTATTACCCGCTCCAAAAATAATCCGCGAGCGCGGACGCCTATTTAGAAACGATCGTGCGCCGTGTTTTGACCCAGTGATTGACAGTGCCGAGTGAAGAATTATCAATCCTATCGACGAGGGAACCCCAACAACGTGAGTACCTTCATGTTTTTAGCTCCCGGAGCTGCGGACTCTGGACGCGCCAGGGTACGTTATCGAATGGCTCGGTTTTAAAATAAACAAGGTTTCTTGGAATTGATCGCTCTACGGTTAAGAAACGTGCTAAATTAAGAGAGCATTTCCAGCTAAACTACTGTTGGATCATTTGAGAGGTACGTCGGATGTGCAAAGGATTCGATTAAACGGAATGGACATGATAATTTTAGGTCATTGAATAACATTATAATGATTTCTGACGGACGGAGCGCCTTCCAACCCGACTTATTTACTGAGTATGATTTTCTGAACAATTTATCCTGTACAGTGTTCCATTAAATAAAGAAGTTAGCATGGATTCCAATAAGAGCCAGGGAACAACATCGCTAAATTATTGTACATTGTGGGATGACCAAAACACCAGTCCTGATGTGCGTTTGCAGTCAACGTTTAATGTTCAACATCCGTCGTCATCAACAGTGAGGCGTTTATAGTCGAAGTTTAAAGTGCGCTGATTAAGCCTGAATCAGATATCAGGAGCGAAGATTGCATAAGTGCTAAATCCCGTCCGAATGTCGTAGGCCGTGACTCAATTGTGGCTGCTCGAGCTGTGATTTGCGACGAGAGTTGAAGATAAAATTTTAACAGTTGTTGGCAACATCAACTGCACAACTAATTGCCAATTACATAGCAGCCTCCGCGCGGGAAGTGTTTCATCCCTCGGGCCTCGGGAGAAATGCATTTATTACGAGGTCGTTAGCGCATTGTTTTCGTGTCATCGCTCATCGCTATGAGATGCAGTTATGCGACTACGCCTACTTAGCTGAAACAAAAGAAGACGGATTAGTGTTGCTGAGAAACCGCGCTGGGAGCGAGTATTCGTCTCGCTCCACAACATAACACTAGATCTGCAAGCAATGCAGTCTAGATTGATGCGATTCTTGCTATACAATACGATACAAAATCATTGTTCTTCGACGATAACAATTATCGTCGAACAATAGGATTATTCTATTTTATTGCCGCCCTTTATTGTTTGTAACAATTGTCGAGAATTTTCCCCGTATAGCCAGATTTGTTTTACCGAAACTACCCTTTACAAGGCCTCAAGCGGCGTATTTATCCGAGCACCCAACTAGTTTCCATGTCAGTGACTTTGAATATAGCCTGGAGTCGCGATTGGTGATATCCCAAAGCATTGGTTGGGCGCGGGCGCAGCGATGAATCGAACCAAGCTCTGATAGCGGGCCGGTTAGACGAGTCTTGGACCGAGTGCAACGGCCCAAACTGAAGGGAATCTTAAAACGCGCGTACTTGCCAGCAGCCGTTGCATTTTATATCAACTTGTAATAACTCTTAAGCATTCGTAATGAGAATCAACAACCTTTCTTCCCATTAAAACGTTTGAACTCTGAACGTACCTGCCTACCGACCCACTACATATTTTGATAAATCCAAATCATTACCACCGAAATTGTCGAGATTTCCTGAAATTATTGCATTTATTATTGTGCTGACATTTACCTACAGAAATATTTATATTGACGAGTGCTAAAAATATGTATTTCCTAGTAGCGAATAATGATGGCACTGTAGTAAACAATAATTGGTCCACGATTCCCTTTGTCATACGATAAGTAGGTAACTACGTAAGCTGGCATGAATCATCCCTGGCGCTGTTGATTGTGCTAACATCGTGGTCAACTCTGTATATTGATAGTGCAAATAATACTGCAAGAAATACTCCGAACGTGGGGTCACTATTACTCATTACTTCCTACTCGCAAATTCTTTGTACAGTCGGCAACACACAAACCTCACGTATGCACTCTAGTACTGAGTTATGCTACGTGCGACTTTTAAACAAACATGGGTAGATCTGATTTAAACTGTACCCAACTATATTGTTTTAAATAATTAAGTACTAAATTAATAAATTCTTAAAAATCCTGAGTAGGTATCTATCAAATTCGGACAATATTGAACTGAAAAATAAGTCTATATTTATATTGTGTTTAGGCTGACTCGGGTAGCAAGGTTTTGAACAACCTGCTGTCGCGCTAATGTGCCTAAACGTGTAAACATGCACAACCCACCGACTTCCAGATAGTTTCTAAATAACATTTTAACCGGAGCCAGCAGCCATGCGTAGACCTATACATTGGCACGGTTGGCTGCGTCATCATAAATACGTCAATATTTATGTGCTTGGCATAGACCGGGATCAATCACGTACATCCGTTCTCTGGAGACGAATACTCCTTACTTTCAGATGTTAGCGAACGAACTCGCGAAATTACTGGACATCGATAAACATTGCCTGGGTATTTTCAATGTCCACCTCCGGATAACCGTAATTCGCGCGTGCGTTTTTGAAAATTGGGATGTTGAACTTAATTTCGGACGGAACACCCTCCCCGAAAGTTACAAAATCAAACTACCTATTGGATTTTTTTTTCACAAAATGGTCAGTAACTTGCAACGATTTTAATTATACAACGGGGCGAACATTCCGCGTGGACAAATTCTCTAAAGGAAAGCTTGAACATTAGGTATACGATACGGCCGATTTCTGAATTTAGAATTTCGCTAAGTAACTACTTAAATCTATTGCTGTCTCGTCAATTTTCTCAGAAAAGAGCGTGACAGAACGTTACTTAAGTATTTACTTGCGTGAAATTCCCAATTGAGAATTTGCTCTAAGTAAATACTGAAATAACATGCTGTCACACTCTTTTCTAAAGAAATTTGACGGACAGCACTACAGTTGTAATTAGCGAACCTCTCAATTCAGAAATCGGCCCTAATGCCTCCTCCAGACTACTCGCGAAGTTCTTCGACAAAGTACATACTCGGGAAAGTTTACAGAAGTACGTAGCTACACACTCGAGGTTGGACGAAGTAAGACGAAGTGCCTCTCCACATATACCGTATTCGCCTAACCTCGGTCAACTTCGCGAGCAGTGTGGCCACATAAGATGCATCTGCAAAAACATGTAAAAGGACGAGTTCAATTGAGGTCTCCTCGTTGATGTCCCTGATTGTTCCTTAATGTTCGTGGATTTCGTAGAGGTCGCTAATAAATGAACGTATCTTACATACCTACGTACCTACTTCCTTACTTTGAGTGCATACTACTTAAGTAGTCAGATAGGTAAATGAATATTGCGTTCAATAAATTCACCTAAATAGTGTCTGGCATAGTAAGGAAGAATATATTTCAAGAATCTGGGGTATTATGGGTACAGTATTAATTGATGTTTTGCCAAAATTTTGCGAACGTCTTACGTCGCGTGCTGTATGTAACATGTTTGAAAAAAAATCGTTTATGCTCAATTTATGCTATAATTTTCAAGACCGCATCGTCGTCGTCGCATCCTAATTATACAGCGGCAATATGTGAGAAGATGTAGGCGGTGCCTATGCCTGTCTGTCACATTGAACTTGTCATTGACAGTGAACGTACTTCTCCGCTATTAGATAAGTTTCAAGTGTGTTGTTACTCAAGAGTATGCCTGCTATTGATTCACACTTGGTATCGCTAATTACGATAGAGCACATTATGATCTGACAACGCAATGCATTCATGATTCGAGAATCAAGTCACATTGAAATTACATCATTCACCATTTAATCAAAGATTATTCGACTATACTACAATTATTACGTTTTCCCTCCGTTAAAGCAACTTGTTTGTACTTGGTTTGCCGCCACAGAAGTTTGAATTTGTGTTTTGGGTGTAACTGAAATAAACAAACACGGGCTATTTTCCTTATCTTATCTTGGGATAATTTTCAGCGAGTGGTGGTATTGAGCAGTCAAGACTCAGAATACAACTCAGACACGTTATCATCGGTGCGTCCACCAGAGTCGCGTCGCATGGCCAAGTGCCAGCTCTTTCGCAACACCTCTATATTTACTCGCCAAGGTTCTCCTTACAATTTTGGGGGTTATTGACATGACCAATGAGTGTTAATATCTACTTATCATATATTATTAAAGATCAGTTTTTTTATTTAAGTGCATTTCACACAAATGTTTTCGCAAAGTTTTAGTTACTGACATAGGTATTTACCTACCTATTTAATGAAGAACTAAAATGCAGGTACCTAAGTAGGTAGTACCTACTTACCTACTAGGTATATGCCTACTTACTCTGACACTAAATTAATAAACTGAATGAAATTGGAAATATTTTCTGAGATTCTTCCGTTCCGCGACCGCATCGGAGCCATACAAAACTAAATTAGTTTACACTATCAAGCAACATTAAACGAGCCACAATCGAAAATAAAATAAAGTAGCAAAAAAGGTATTCGTGTTAAGATTCCGAAATTAGATTGGGAAAGAATCCGAGAAGATTAGGTTGTTGCCCTTGCACCACGGAAGTCATTTGAGTTGACTCAAATTGAATCAATATTTGCTGACGGCCCATCGATATGCGAAAGTTATGCTGACAAGCCCGCATATTGTCATACCGTAAAAGGATTTGCCTGTGCGGATTTTAGCCATATGTATGGTATGAGTATCTGTACAACCCAAATAATTGTTTGTCGCGAGTCACGATGTAGGTACTGCAGATTCTGCAAACCGTAGGATAGTACAATTTTACTTGGGGTCGTTATCTTGCATTACTTGGCGCCATTGTCGCAGACAGCCACAGATTATAATGGCTGTTAGCTTTGAATACGTAGGCACTTGAATGCAAGCAGCAGACGCCAACGCTTGCGACACCTCGCAGCCCGCCGGACTCTGGCATGTAATAAAGATACGTTTCGTACGCAACAACCGACCGGTTCTCAACTAATCCGCCCGTACTTTCCTTCCAATACCTTTTATTTTCATAAAGTAAGTCTCATATTTTCCGAATAATCTGCTGTGTGAAAAGAAAAACGACCTTATCAGGCCACAGCTGGGCAAACATGATGCTTGGAACGTACTTTAGCATTGTTGATTCCACCACTGACATCACCACCGTATCATTGGAATTTCATATGACTGAATTTTTATAAAATAAAAGTAGCGTGGTTTTTCTTACTTTCCGTTTTACGTAAACATCCATTCAGGAAGCGTCTATAAAAGTAACGGTGTACTACACCTACGCATCCCAAAATATCCTACTGTGAGCTGAGCAGGTGTGAATATTGAACTGGCTTTCACCTACACGAGTGAAATTGTATTTATACACAAACAGCCTAAGTATGTGGAACATAAATATAGGTACATAGGTCAAATAACTAGAGACCACCTCGGATATGATTATAAGTATTCAACAACCAATAAATGTACTAAATAAAATCAAATCACTTATTCCTTCCTGTACAACAGTTCTTGAACATTATTTACAGATCCACGACATGAGCCCTGCAAGGGCACTGCAATTTTATAACAATTTGCTTAAATAAATAAGTAATATTAACTTGAAAACTTATGTAACAATAAATATTTTAGTTTTGGTGTCTATAAACTGTTTTATAAAACATAAATACTTAATTATTACAGTACATAGAAATATAGTAGGTAATAACATTTGCCTATATAGGTATGCTGGCATGATTTAACTTCAGTTGTTACTCTTTTATCAGTAACTTGCAATGTCTTATTTTCATTAATGGTAATGAAAATAATTCTTCACGTAACGGCTCTCACGTGAGACATTAACATCGCATCATTTTTTAAAAAGCAACACGCCGCCGCCGCACTATCTAAAACAGGTTTTATTGGTAACACCAAGAATCGATTGATTGTCTGTGCCAAAATTACTTTTTAAACTCTCACACGTTAAGTTACTCGTAGATATTCATGATAGCTTACATAGGTAGGTAGGCTTTGGCTTGTGCAGTTGTCTCAGATTATTCTGAGGCAGTCAGTTGTCGCTTGTTGGCATTACGACTAATAGAAAAAAAACCTAATTTTTTGGGTTTATTCTGTCAATTTTTCAGAGATATCCACTAGAAATTATGCGAAAGCCTGGCGAAAGGTTTCCGTAGCGAAAATTGTTCCCTATCATCATTGAAATTTAATTACAGAAGCGGTGAAAAGGTTAAAACTTGGCCTTAGTAACAAAAACTGGATTCACAAAAAATATGGACTACTTGCATCTTGGGAGATTACAGTACTCGACTTTCTGTATAAAATGTAACAACGTATGCGCATTATAAATTAATGAACTGACGGCATCACTCATCTCGTGTCACAATGGAATCTACGTCTCACCCAAATACCTGAGCGACCCGGTCCTATGGCCGCCGAAGCGCAGGCTGTTACTCATGCATGACGTCACTATCGACGCATGAGTAACCAGTCAGTCCTCGGTTACGAATAAAATAAAAAAAACCGGCCAAGACCGAGTCTGACTTGCGCACGAAGAAATCCTTTAGAGTACCTAGGGGTATACAACATTAGACACAAAGATCGAGAAAAAAAAACGGCATAAATATCATGTTGTATGGGTGGTTTGTTCGTTAATCACGCAATAACGGCTGCACGGATTTACATGAAACCTGGCGTATATAAGGTTCATTTGTCTATACTTGAGTATTGCGGTAAACAAACCTCACTCGAGCACAAATCACAACATTCCGAAGACATCACACATCGTAGATAACCACAATAAGTTTTAAACACTAACGCATCTAATTAATCAGAAAACTGCTCAAAAATATCTTTAAATATGTCTTTTTTAACCAAAATTGCAATTCAGTATAAAATCAGGACACAGGTTAGCAAAACACACAGATTAGTTTTGATATTTTGTTGTAGGGATGGGTGCAAGTGAATGAAATAACAATTTGAAGTGAATGAAAAAGCGTATGTAAAAGCGTTGATTGCTATCAACGCTTTTTAACGTTTATGGGTTAATAACTCATCATAATAGTTATTACAACTCTTTAAACCCTTTTTAAGCCTTTTCAACATTAGAAGGACCACATTTAAAATATTTTTTAGAGAGTTATTAATAAGACCGTAAGTGTTCTTAGTCTCTTTATGCGCTCATAAATCATGACTTAAAATTCAAAAAAACACAAAAAAGAATATACAGGGTGTCCCGTAAATCGATGTCAAGCCGGAACCAGGTGAAAAGGCAAGTCATAGTAGTTATTACAAAAATAAATAAATAAATAAAAATGCACGAAAAAAGTTAGACATTTAAAAAAAAACAACAAAATCCTGTTGCCACCACTCTTTCCTTTTTTTTTTGTTTTGTAACTTTGAATAATGCTTCTTCAAACTGTTAACAAAATTTCAAAACCAGCTGCTCCAGCTTGGAAGAAAAGGAGACTTTAAAAAAAATAACTTAAAAAATTGCCCATTGTTTATTTTAAGTTTAGTTTTCATTATGTTTGTGAAATGTCTTGAATAAATAATAACAGCCTTTTCACCTGGTTCTGGCTTGACGTCGATTTACGGGACACCCTGTATTATGCTGCAGCGAAGATATCCGTTAAATAAATGTCTACCATATTTTTTCACAGATAACTTTTTTCTCGCTCCATCTATTTTGTAATTTGATATGGCAATACCTGCCCTCGCACACGCACATCTGACACAGACTTTTAGGTCCTATGACCGAAAACCTAGGGCCAAGGACTTGGGACTAGCATTCATGCCAAAAACTCCGGTTTTTAGAGGAATGAGCGTTTTTCCTTTCTTTTTTTTTCTTAGTTCCTTGAGACAATCTAGATGGCGCTATTCGTTTCTACGTACATATTTGTGATTCTTAGCAATCAATGTCAAAGATAGTCCACAGATTACTAAAAAAGAGAAGGAGCCAGGGTTGCTATTCGGACGAGGTTTCTCGTAATAAAAAATAGAATTCAAACTCACAATCCACAGCAAAGACTCCAAAATATCCAAATAGTAAGTAAGCTTATCTTACCTTATCACCAAACGAAAACAGCATATTTTTAGGTAATCAACCATCAATCACAAATTCCACAGAACCATAGTATTCTTTTTTGCTTTGACGATTATTATTACGGTACGGCAGCGCCACCTAGGGAATCTTTTAAAACTAAATTTGACATAAGGAAAAACGCTCATTGCTGTCTAGTTATGACTAGACTCGTGATTTGGCCCCATTTTTCGGTTAAGAGCCCTAAAAATCACTATCGGGATGATGAAGAGATTTAAAAATCACTTTGTGTAAAAATGTCTAAGAAAAGAAGGAATAATTTTATTTTTACTTACATCGCCACTGAACCTTGTGAACCTCTTTAACTTCGTAACTTTGTTAATTAGGACTAGACTAGAAAATTGGCCTCTTGTATTGAGAATCTCCACTGTGTCAAATTGGCGACTGACTGAATCGACTTTCACATAAGTGCACCTCCTAATAGAGTTTTTTTTGTATACTAAGTAGTATCGGGTCTAAAGTCACTAATTTTATTAATTTCTAAACAAAATTTTAAATAATATTTAATATGTTACTTTTACATTTTTTATTTCACTATGAAATATGGTGGTGTTCAGTACCTTTGAAGTTGTAGTAGGTATTTCAAATTGTGGGTTTTATGTTATTTCTGCTAATAGCAAGCTAAAGATTTATTTTTTTATTATCATAATAATCTATCATGTATCTCCAAGTAACAATCATCACATTCACGAACATTTCTAAAACCCAATTCATTCATTCACCAATAAATATTGCTAATCTCAAATAGCTCATTCACTGTTTCCCAACCCCGTAAGTGTAAAATTTTATTGGTACGCCATTGTTGTTTACCGCAATACTCAAGTATAGACAAATGCACCTTAGATAGACTTAGATCTGAATTGAGACATAGGATATTGATATCCCGGTAATCCTGCGTAGACGAAGTCGCGGGCACCTGTTAGTTACCTATAACGATTTTAAAGGCTACGAACAAAAAAAAAACCTATCACATCGAATAGGGTGAGTGAGCGGGTGTGGTGTGACACAATGGTAGCTATCTTTCATTACTTATACTCGGAAAGTTTGTCTAAAGTTGCATGAGGAGCGGGTTGAAAGTAATACTTTGTCAACCCTAGAGAGAATAGTTTTTAACTGACAGAGCTGTCAAATTATAAAAAAAAAAATCTATTTTGACATTTCTGTTGAACCATGTTCCTACAACCACTCAAGTACACCGCGACGTTTAATTGAAAGTACCTGGGTGACCGAGCTTTGCTCGGTACTTTTTTTGTAATATAAAATATGTAATATAAAATTAAAATAATCCTTTTTCAACAAAAAAATAACTTGGAAAAAAAACATCATGACTCGAACCGGGTCTCTTGAAATCGGCCCGAAACGGGGCGCCCGTTTTCCCGTCAGAACTATCCCAACCTTGCAGATAGACGCGAAATTTACCTCTGTATGTTACTATAGCAAATTTCAATTGCCTTAAAACACGGATAAAACAACGTTTTCTAAAAATGTAACCTAGTTAGATCAATTAAACGCCCCCGAAAGCATCTGCCTACAAAATTTCGTGAAAATCGTTGGAGCCGTTTCAGAGATTCTGATTATATATAAATATATATACAAGAATTGCTCGTTTAAAGAGATTACAGTCCGTTTTTTAATTCTATGCAAAAAAATGACGCGGTGTTACCGCTCTAACAGCTATAGGTTAACTCGGTAGATTTTTTTTACCGTGAATAAAAGACTCATGTGACCAAAATCCTTATCACATCAAAGAAATTTAAATTGAATTACTCGTAAGAGCAAAGTCTAGAAAAAAACACCTGCGTAGCATACACAATTTAACTTTGAAGTAAAATGGGGTTATTTGGTTTTTACGTACTAGCAACATTCAGACATTGACAGCCTAAGAATGAGCGTTTTTCCTTATGTCAAATTTAGTTCTAAAAGAATCCCTAGGTGGCGCTGCCGTACCGTAATAATAAACGTCAAAGCAAAAAATAATACTATGGTTCTGTGGAATTTGTGATGGTTGATTACGGAAAAACAAAAATGCTGTTGTCGTTTGTTGGTAAGTGCGATTTTGGATATTTTGGAGTATTTGCTATGGATTGTGGGTTTGATTACGAGAAACCTCGTCCGAATAGCATCCCTGGTTCCTTCTCTTGTTTAGTAATCTGTGGACTAACTTTGACATTGATTGCTACGAATCACAATTTTGTACGTAGAAACGAATAACGCCATCTAGATTATCTCAAGGAACTAAGAAAAAAAATAAAGGAAAAACGCTCATTGTATGGAGATGTCAACGTGACAATATTTTTTTTTGCATTGAATGAAAAAACAGACTAGATTAGATAGATTAAAGTCAAGTATTATAATGAATATTTTTTTTAAATTACTACCTACCTATGTTATAAGTTATAACTTATAATTTACTTTCAACTATTTCAGATTGGGCAAAATAATTAACTATTTTATTCAACGTTAAAAAATAAAATAAATGCCTAAATAGCTGGCCAGCCACAGAAAAAAAGACTGGAAAGCGGCAGTCCGGTCTTCGTTTTCTTTTTCTTGTTTTTTGTTTACATTTTTGTTTATTAACAAAAATGCTTCCGTATAGCAGAGATTTGTTTTATCACAATGAGTTCATCTGATTTTTTCTGTTCCGAATTCGTATTTTCATTTTTACTTTCCGCAGTGTTTAATCTCGAGACAGGGCTTGGCGCCCGAGCGTAGCGAGGGTTACTTTCGATAGTTACTTTCATCCCTTGGGTAACAATTTACCTTCTATTAATCTATAGTGCTTCTTACATTTTTGTCAGCGCACCCTGTCCGTGCGTTCGGTTAAAAAAAGTTAGTTTTGTCGAAAGCAGGACAACCTTTACATTTTCGTTGCAAAGTAGCCCGTAAAGTAGCTGAGCGGAGTGCACGCATGTAAAGGTTTATGTGCTGTGGACTGCACCTAATAATTCCTAGAACCCTAAACTGCAAACTTAGATGCAATATCTAAACAAATAATATAGATAAACAAGAACAAAAAACCTGGTATAAATACACATACAACTACAATATTCAACTAAGCGATGAAGCTCGTTAGGTTGTGTGAAGTAACGAACGTTGATTAGGTAGGTAGTACCTAGTAAGTAGGTATTTGCATTCCTTAGATAAGACTATGTAAACGATTGTACAAGCAGAGCTAGACGAGACATCTAGGAAAAGTAGGTTCTTGCTTGTTTATGCTACGTGATGGAAAATTAAGTATGCAGTAGTTTAAAACTAACTAAAACGCAAACATTGACAATGCGCTAACCTTCATCGAAGCAAGATAGGCACCTAAATATTTAGATTTGCGCAAAAAAGCATAAAGAAATAACATCAACACTGAATAGAATACCGTCCATTAAAAGCAACTCTAACGACTTTTACTAGTTCATCAGTTTTTATTGTGAGACTCGAAGTGAAGCGAATTGATGGAGATGTCAGATGGAGTGCCGCGACCTCTTGATTGGTGGCGATGCAACAACCAAGGCCGTAATGAATAAAGATATGCATCTTAATGCAGCCAGCGGTCTCAGGTACTTTCTTGAAACGATTTTTCATTAACGTTGAGTATAATATTATTACTGTTTATTACTCATTTGGTAAACATTGGAAAGCACTTAAATTTTGTTCATTCTGTTTTGTAAGTACCATACTGATTAAAGTTCTTAGCAGTCTCCAGTCAATTGTGAAGAATAAGCGCATCAAATCAATGAAGACGTCAAGCTGGTGAGTGTCACGACCTCATGATTGTGGGTGTGCGAACTCATCAGTGTCTGGGTCTCGGTTGAGCCAAGGTCAGCTTTGTCCCACTGTACGATGGACAGGACACTCTGTAACTGCCAATTCACATTTGAAGGACGTAAACAAAAGTTTCCATTGGCTTCCCTCCATAAACATTACATAGTTGGTACCTTTTTATGCTGGTCCTCATGAAATGACTAAGTAATTTGCAGTACCTACCTAGGCAAGCTGACAGGATGCGTCTCTTTAATGACACTGCGAAACTAGCAAGGCTTGAAAGCACGAGATTATATCGGTCGTCTTAATAAATTTCGGTATATCACAAAGTGAAATCTTAAATGATAGATAAATGATTTGGTTATTGTTTAATCCCAGCATACGAAAGTTTAGAAAACCTCAGCCTCCTTTCACTAATGTCTTTTGTATGTTAGGTACACAGATCTTGATCGAAGATAAAATAGATCGCACGATGTCTGAATTCCGATTGCGGTCAGTGAGGCTACGCCGCCGAACAGAAAATAAATCTTCAATTAGGTCGATCAAATGCCAGTTAGTTATGCCAGTGCTAATGTTCAAGCGCTATACGAATATTTCTTCGTGTTTTTTGGTTCTCTCATTTTACATAGACAATGGGCAATTTGTAAAAAATTTTGGAACCAGGCACCCTTTGGAACACCCACCAACGACTTTGGAGTGATTGATTAGGTACATATTTTGGAAAGCATTTGTTTAATCGAACTGGTCATTAACATTTTTGTGTGTATTGTTGACAGATGGCACAGTTGGTAACTGTGCGGCTGAACAAGTCGAACCAGGAGCCATTGGGCTTCCGGCTACAAGGTGGTAAGGACTTCGGTGTGCCACTCGCCGTGCAAAAGGCAAGTGACCATGTCGATACTGCCGAGGAGACTCCCAGGGCTTAAAATATTTTGTGCGGTCTATTATTAAGTATCTAATGGCAGTGAGAATCGTAAACGCCGCCCACGTGAGGCTATCGAACTGGCACTGCAGCAGACAGACTTGGTTATTGATAGCAGAGGCCGTGTCTGCGTAGTCAAAGACTGGAACCTCATTCAATGCGATGCGACCAACAGACACTCGTTGGTTCTTTTCGGAATTCTTTTGTCCATTCTATTCTTAGAGTTGTAATTGGAATATTACCAGAACTTACGTCACACATTCAAACAAATTAGTAAATATTGTTAACTTGTCTATCCGCGGCGTTTATCGCAAGAAGATATTAGGTACAAGAACGTTGGTACGATTAGTTATCTAGAAGAGCTTTTACCTCTCATTACTGTTAGTTGGCCTCCTTTATTGGGCTTTTTAAACTCTTGTCGCTTATGACAAAAAATACTTACGCCGTAGTAAGGCGTGTTGAAAAGGCAAACAAGACAAAATACTTACACACATACGCGATGAACAGATTTCTCAGACATATTATTCGCGACTGTGAAAGTAAATGTTATTAAACATTTGCTAATTAATGTTTAATTCCTACGGACTTTCTTGGATGAACTGCGCTGCGACATAGTAACATGGCCCAGTAAAATGTTGTTTCTCCTAATCTCGCTCTTGATGGAATTTCTCAAATCAATAGCCCGAAGGTGTATCGAATCGTGACTATTATCAATGTCAATAACTGACCATAATGATGATTGATTCTCCAATCACATGAACGGTATATTTATCTACTTCCCCAAAACTTGTTTGGTTGTACCTATATGAGGCCTCGTTTTATTTCCACAACCAGACTTTGCTAGTTTACATGGGCAAGGCCATGGAGATGCGGTTAGTTGTACTATGTTACATATTTCTAGAAGAGCGGGCGTGGTGCCGCGTGCATTTATCTCGATATAGATCTCGTCCCACTCAGACCACGTGCGAAATCTTTTAGCATGGCGTGACCCGCACTCATTTACCCGTTGGACCTCGTTCAAGGTGTCCTAATAATGAAAATGAGAAAGGCTTTGCAGCCCATTTGATTTGCTGTCGATTTCTTGCTGATTCACATACAGCACAGATTACAGTTATCTCATGTGCTTAACCCGGATCAGGCTGACATTCAGATAGAGTCTCGCTCAAACAAAGGGACGCAACAGTATTGTTTCTTTTTTTAGAGGCTGGCACTGTTGTCCGGAGCAATAAGTTCAAGATAAAGAACCGTGTTATGATTTGTGTGTCCATCAAATTGCGCGTTAAGGCTTTCTTTTTTTATTTTCATTCAAGTGCCATCATGTTGACATTGATTATTTTCAATGTTTATTTATTACGGCCGCCCGGGATTTCGTCCGCTTGGGATGCAAATAAAAACTTTTCTTGCAGACATACACGGTCTAAGATATTATGTAAGAAATACGGAAAGAATGATAGGAATGTCACCTACTCTTACTAACTTATAAAGTAAAAAAATATTTGGAAGTATAAAATCAAATTTTATAAACGCCCAAGTCGCCTCTCTAATCGGGATCGGGACAGGTTTCAACTGCATTCCTGGAGCCGTGTCACCAATAGGTGCATATACCTACCTACTTTCACTTTGCTCCGCTGGGAGAGTCAATTTCAAAGGACCCTTGACGATTCTATGATAATTCTAAATGGTGGCACTTTCATCCCGGATTCAGGTTCTTTCATCGAATCTTTGATGAAAGCAAGTATCTATACGTAGAATAAATCCGTATTCTACAAAGGAACTAGGCCTCAGGACTTCCCATCCACCCTAGGGGGAATACAGATGGTAGAGTATAGAGAGAGTTGATTTTTTAATTATTTACATTAACTGGAACGGTGTTATTTATGAAAACACGACACGAAAATATTCCTCAAACATAGTGTAAATAGAGACTGTCCTGAAGATAAGCACCGACACTAAATTCAAAGAGTGTTTTAATTTTCCATAATATACCTATTCATAGTTTAACGATATATTTCGATGTACTTGTCGATGTCTTCCTACTTGTTAAATTGTGGGTTAATCGACTTTCCAATATATGTACCTACTATATGGAATCGTTATAGTAAACCCACTAAACCATGAATTGTAGTTCTATGGTGGGGTCAAGGCTGCAAGTTGTTCCCCTTGCTGTTAATATTAAATCACAACTTATATTATATTACAGTCGACAGCACATCATGGTATACAATACACCCATGGACTCTACTCCGTTGCATTGCGGGCGACTTTGCAACTAAAATGTGAAGATTGACGTGCTGTCGACTGTACGTACTACGTCTACATACATATTCCATACTTATTACTATTGTTTACAAACAGAAGCCTTATCACGGGATGTATATGATCCTGAAAAATTACACACTTCTCGTACAAACACTCCTCCTTACTTTCAACACAGGAGAAGAAATTCAAATAAACTGCAACCACTCCAGACTCTACACTAATGCCCGCAATATTAAGTTTAAAAAAAACCGGCCATTGCGCGTTGAGCCACGCGCAGCGTAGGGTTCCTTAGAAAGAGGGGCTTTTACCTACCTATTTTAGAGAAAACAACTTCATCAAAGTAATTAATTGTCAATGGATTTTGTGCGAAGTTTTCATTTTATAACTTGGTCGCCTATAAACGTATACACGGCCTACGTATACAGCCGTGATAATTTTCCTTATACGTTTATTTTAATGCGCTGCTGTCCTGAAAATTTTCATGTTTCTACAATAAACCGTTAAGCCGGGCAGGAGAGGGGAGGACGCCTTACCAAAAATCGCTTTAAGGCTTTATATTTCGCAAACGGAATCGAAAAATATTTTTATACGACCATCAATCCAAGAAAATATATCTTACTTATTTAGTTAGGCGTAGGGTAAAAATTAAACTTAAAAAATTTTTTTTCAACATTTTATTCTATCTTTTTATAGAAAAGCTTTTTGTCGGTATATCCGTGTCAAATTTCTGCTCTTAGTAGGAAGTACGTCTGTGTGCTTCAGATTTTAGTTTTCTAGCACTTGTTGACAGACAAAAGAATATTGGTTAGACTTAAAAAAAAATGTAAATACAAATAAAAATAAAAAGTTTGACATCCAACATCGTTGTTGGATGTATTGGACGTTGGGAAGCCCTTATCTACCTAAAGTTTGTTGGTCCTGTATCCAGATTCACTCTTCGTGGTTACGTCTGACTTCTAGCATAGCAATAGGACCGGCTGCATGCATCATGCTGGTTCTTTCGGTCGTTACGCAACTTTACTGTTGTTGTCCGTTTCAGAACACAATCTGAGTCACGTACCGGTAGGGATTTGTTTTGAAACTGGAACACCCACCGGCGACACAACGCCTTCCGTGGATTATCGATGGTATTTTCTAATTACCCGCCCGTGTTACCAGACTACATGTTTCGGTTATCTATATTATGCACTGAAATAGGAACTGGCTGGCACAAAGTACGCATTTGATAAATTGCCTGCTAGAAACAAACTCGTACAATTTGAGCACGCCAACTAGAATAATGTTACAAGGTGTTTGTGGTTCGGATACAGGTTGTACTTAGGCACAGAATCAGAACAAATTATACATCTAAATAGTTGGTACCAACTAAGTGCATAGATACCTACTCTAAAAAACCAGCCAAGTGCGAGTCGGACTTGTGCGCTATCGCGGTACATGAACCGTGTTATCTAGACAGTGACATTTTCACAGAAGCAGCCTTGTGACAGACGGACGGACAGGGAGTCTTAAGCCGCGTTTTCACGGTCTTAGTGCGCTTGGACCGAGTGCGCCATCCGAGTAAAGTAATGCTTCTGATTGGACGGGTTTTCGCCACGACACTAAGATGACCAATCAGAAGCATGAGTTAACTCGGATGGTGCACTCGGTCCGAGCGCACTAAGACCGTGAAAACGCGGCTTTAGTAATAGGGTATCTTATCCTTGGTGTATGGAACCCTAAAAATAAACTGTGTAGAAATTCATTCATACTCAGTCGAGCAAGATTCTACGCTCGATTCCTCCGGTAGACCAGCGTGTATTGTTTTGGAGGTAGTTCTGAAATATGATTTAGGGACTGGCGCTGCAGCGCGCTGGCCCCTCAGCCTCCATGTATTGAAATAAAAATAAAAACAATAAACAACACATATACGGCACGACCTCGCGCGGCGGGCTGCATTAATTTCTCGCTCTTGTAGTTCTGATGCCTTATAGGGCTTGCGCGTGCGGCGCCGTGCCGAGGGCTGCGGCCGCCGCCGTAGATATAATAATATGATGGTATTTTAAATTCTGACGAAGGCAAATTCTCCGATGAAAACTAGCAGTCCTATTTATAAAAAGTCGATTATACCACAACACTCATAAGACTGAGTCAAAGCTAGATTAAAAGAGGAAATCCTGCGATAAACGGCATTAACACCGTCATACAAACAAAACCGAAAAAAAGACTGGAGAGAGAAAAATGACGACACAGTGTTTATGGGTTTCCAGTTTTCGAGTTAAAATTCCACAGCCAGGGTTGTGTGGGATATAATATGAGGTCACTGCCAACCGCTTGGCGACCGGAAGAAAGCTCCTTGTCTCGCAGGACCAGACTGACAGCTGATGGAGGCTGTTGGGGGGAGAAGTCTTTATAAAACAAGGCGGCACGTTTCTTACTTCTCCAGTTATACAAAACGAAGTGATTACATTCTCTGTGAGTTATACGACGCGTATTTAAAAAATAAGTGGACGATATTGGTCTTTTTACCTATCTATTTAGTAATTTATCAATTACGTAATAGTGATCGCCGTGGCTATGATGTTAGGATAAACTCGTGAGTTTCAACATGTAATTAAATTAATATTCGGACTAGAGTAGTTTAAGTCGCAGAATGGTTCTAATTTTAATCGAGTCCGAATGTACCTTGGCATACTCTTAACATAAGTGACACTAAAATTAATGAGTGCTTTTAAAAAGACAATTAGCTAAAAAGATTAGAATGGGCTCGGCGCAGTGGTAAATAAGGTAATGTTTTTCGGAGGTTAAAAGCTTTCAATGGTAGCGTTCTTCGTTTTGTAAAGGACATCTCGTAAAAACGATCAACCAGAATACATAATTGATCGACTCAAAACCACACAGCAAAACTGTGCTTGGAACAATGCTTCAGTTTGATAGTAGACAGGAAAATGCCTGAGGTCTGACCGGCTGATCTCACCACAGTGATGTCATGTTTCCTTCCGTTCCCCTCGAACCCTTCTGCCTGGAGTTGCATTCCGGGCCGTGTAGGTAATTATTATACTTTTTGTGCGGCGCGGGAATTCAACTCTGTATGGTCACTTTTTGCCGCGCAGCATTGAATGAGGTTTTCAATCTTCTTTGTTATGTACGATCTTAGGTACCCGGTATAAATAAGGTATCTTGACCGCTGGATTAGATTCCTACGAAGTACATAGAATAGCTAATTTCTATTCTTATCTTTTACTTCTTTACGATTATCTTATACTTGTGAAGTTTGTTTACCAGGGGCTCCATTACGTAACTTCTCCAATGTATGGATTCGTCCGATTTGACCTGGGTATACCGAACAGTCAAATATCTATAGCAATGGAACTACTGCGAATGATTGCAGTAGTTCCATCATGGAACTCCGCAATGGAACTACTGCGAATGATTGCATATTTCGACACCTCCGAAACGTCAAACGGTTACGGACTCCTTATTAGCCATTTGAGGCCCTCTGCAGGACTTGTTTAGCTTAATAATTTTCCAAGTTTCATGGTCTTGTGCCGCCCGAATCCAGCACGTCAGACCATCTTGGTGCACACGTTGCGTCGTCCGGTTACGGAATAGGGGGCATAATATAATAAGCCCCCTATTCCGGCATAACTTCTCAGTCCTGACCTTGAAAATAACAATGGTTTTCTATTGTTATTTTCAAGGCCAGGACTGAAAAGGATATTATACATAATTTCATGGTATATTTTATGGCATTTAGGAGCTGATTTTTTTTATCTTCTCCCAGGTGAACGGCGGTAGTCCGGCGGAGCGTGCAGGATTGCAGGCGGGCGATGCGCTGATTCGTGTCAATTCGACCGATGTCTATACGCTAAGACACCAGGAGGCCCAGGACGCCATCCGCCTCTCCGGACCCACCCTCGAGCTCACTGTGCAGCGGTACGTCAGAAAATCTGGTTTAATAATGGTGTTGATCAATCTTATTACGTCATTGAAACAATGACTTACCATGATGAAAAAATTATTATTGTTGTTCCGTGAACTATTTAGAGCCCGACAGTGAGTGAAATAAGACAACGAAATTCGGATATTAAGAATTAAGTTCTTACAGTAAAAAGAAAGACCATTTTGTACCGCATTATTTGAAGTGTTTTGAAGAATCGTGTTCTTCCAACCCAAACGCGATTTTATAAACTGTAATGGTTAAGAACCTAAAATGCAATTACAATCGGAATGGTCATTTTCGTAATTGTTATTACCTAGTTATAATTTGTTCCCGAGGGTGCCAAAGAGACCCTTTAATACTTATACCGACAACAATTGAATTTAGATAAAGTTCAATGCTACACTTATGTCTGTCCGCCTGACGTATGACCATAATAAATAGGCAGCTAGTTGAAATTTTCGCATTCTCTATAGTTTAGAAACAAATATATGTATAATAAAAAACCTGCTAAGTTTGAGTCAGACTGGCAAGGCTCCCGATCTAATTGAGAGAACACAATTTTTGTTAAGTAACTTTTAACTTCTTGGGGAAGTTTATGACAATTCGATGTACATTGCGTAGTCGAGTCTTCCTATTTGTTAATCTGTGGGTTAATCTACTTTGCAATCCACATCGAATTAACATAGTAAACCATGTATTACACTCCTAAGTATTAACCTGGAATTTGGCCTGCGGACTCCATTGCTTCAATAACGCCGCGGACAATGTCAATTATTGAAGTAATTTCAAGTAGAAAACTAGCGTCGGGAAGAAAAACCTATCAAACAGGGCGCTAATTTGACGTTGGTCCACAGCGGCGGCGGCACCTGGCGCCCCACTGTGACCCCGACCGGCAGCCTGCCCAGGCCCGGCTCCAGGCTCGCGGGGACCCCCACCCCCGTCACCGCCACCTCGCTCAAGGCCAATCCGCAGCAGAACCGCGCCTTTGGGTCCGGCCACAACAACGTTGCCAAGCCTTTCGGCTACGTGAGTTTTTTCGTGGACTGCTCTTGTATCACGTAACTTTGCACTCTATCTTGTTAAATATTTAGACGATAGTTCGGCGTAGGCTAAATCAGACCACTCCTTACAGTGGAGGACTTGAGGAGGGGAGGAGTGGTAGCACCCCTGACCTTGACACACTTTAATCGAACATCTGTGCAGTGTGAGACACCAGTTTTGTACTATACAATACAATCATCATGAGTAGCCCCATTTTATAGAAGTACAATTCATGGTTTACAATGACAATTTTATTTAAATTCCGTTAAACGTTAATGACGAACTCTATTTGACGTGTTTTGGAAATAACGAATTTTAGAGATCCTTTATAAGGAGAGAGTGTGCTCCATGTTTCAATTCCAAATTCTGCTTAGTACCTAGTACGTTCAGTATGAAAGATGAAATTGGCGATTGTAGGTTCCGGTTGGGAAAAAATAAATGCTTCTTGTGCTCCCAAATCCAGAGTTATGCCAGACGCCAACTAAGCGCTTGCCTTCCAGATGAACGGCAGCGACAATGTCAAGAGCATAGTGAACAAGCAGTACAACACTCCTGTGAACATGTACAGCGACGCGACTATTGCCGAGACCCTCTCCGCTCAGACAGAGGTGCTCGCAGGAGGCGTGCTTGGGTGAGTCTCGTTTGACGACCACACGTCGTCCGAATGGGTATTTTCCCGAGAAGTGACCTAGGCATTTGTGTGGCGCAAATAAAAAAAACAGTCATAAGACAAACTGCCGTTGAAGACCTGCAGTACGCTCCCCGCTGACGCTAGGTCATTTCTCGGCAAAGTGCCATATCTGGAGAATGATTCACCAATTTGTACCTAACACTACTCATTCCCCAATCCTATTGTATCCCGAGTGACGTTGTCCCTTGTTGACTCCTCCGATTAATCTACTGACACGAAATGTGACGGTGGAAGTAAAAGAAAGGAAACCTCAACTAATTTTAATTGTTGACAGAGTCAACTTTAAGAAAAACGAGAAGACCTATGATGCTGAGAAGAGCGCAGTTTTCAAGGTGCTCCAGGAAGAGCAGAACGACCCCGAACCAGGTACGGAGGAACGCCATGTAAATCACGTCTTATATTGTCTTATGAAACATATCGTTCCAATTTGTCATTGTCTTATAGATGACTGAACAATGCCCTCCTCCGCCCATGTTTGTACATATTTCATTTTACAATTTTCCTATGTTAGGGAGTCGAAAACAGAGTATGGGGATAAGTTGGGTAAGGTTGAATATTGCAAAATTTGTAAAATATTAAATTGGCAATGATGTAGAAGTAGGAGCGCCCAACGCGGCTCCAGCGAATACCGGGCTCCGGCATGTGTCGGCGCCCGTGACCCGGCCCGACGCCCCCATCAACAACACCGGCGGCCTGCCTCCCGGACAAAACATTTGCGAGGACTGCGAGCGGCTCATCACGTAAGTCGGTCGAAATCGCGCGGGCCGACACGGTAGCAAAACGTTCGCGAAGAATAGGCTATTAGGGACAACAATCCTTTCATCCGCATGGTTCCGGAACGCCGCCCCTGAGTGTTCGACGTCTGGTTGTATCCGTCGTGTGTTTCCTCCCCTGAGCCGTGTGGTGATGTAGAAATAATGCAACATTGCGGGCCGACAGAGGCGTGTCACTTTTATTCGCGGGCGAGCGTGGCACGCGCGGCCGGCACGCCGAGCGCGCTGCACCGCGCGCGATCTCGCACGCCGCGGACGTTGGGCACGCCGAGGACGCTGGGCTCGCCGACGCCGACGCCGCGGCCTCCGAGCGCGAGCGCGGGCACGCAGACGCCCCAACCGGCCGACCAGCTGGCGCCCGAGCCGCCGCACCGGCCGAGCATCCCGGTGGGTTGCCACCAGGTGCTGCCGGACGGCCGCGTCGCGCTGGGCGCGCCCGCCGTGCCTCCGCCGCACGAGGACGCCCTCCCCGTCGTCAACGACACCCCCTACTGCTCCGAGTGTAACCGCTACATTATGTAAGGCACCAGAACGAATGCCTTGACGTGTTTGCAACCGTGTCGACCTGTGCATTTAGAACCTACTTCTCTGTTAGTGCTGTGTAGACTGATCTGTTCGTTTAGTTGGTGTTTTCTTTGCTGTGGCTCGTTCTTTACGGGTCCGAAAATTCCACCATTCAAAAACTAGACTCGAGCCGTAGCAATGTCTTATCAATTCAAAAGTCAGTAAAAATGTTGCGGATACTATTCATCGACGCAATATTTGTACTGCATATCACTCTTCATTAAACAACACATTTATCATCTTCATCAATAATGTCTCATAGTTATGCAGGATGTTATTTAGAGTGTCAGCTCAGCATGTCCATTTATCGCCGCACCTCATCAAAGGTATGCACTGGCTTGCCCGGTAGATCGCTCCGCCCGGCGAGCAATGTTAGAGCATGATTATACGATGTACTCTGATGTATTTACCTGGATTTTCGTTCGATTCGCTGCCTATAAGACTAATGCTCTATTCTACTCCAGCGGTGTGTTCGTGCGCATAAAGGACAAGAATTTGCACGTGGAGTGCTTTAAGTGCGCCACCTGCGGCAGTTCGCTGAAGAATCAGGGCTATTATAACCTGAACGGAAAGCTGTATTGCGACATCCACGCCAAGCTCGTTGCGCGCACCAACCCTCCGGCTGCGAACCTTGAGCCCGTTACAGTCCCGCCGTAAGTATTTGTTCTGTTGCCATCCCTGATACACGCGCGTCATATATATTTTTTTTTATTTATAATTTTTTTCTTTGATTCAGTGTCATGTAAATAACCACCCCTAAGTCGGATTTAACTGTACAAATAAACACCCTGTATAAAGGAAACAATTTGAAAAACGTTAATTTCTTTGAAAAAATACCAAACCATCTATGCGCCAAACAACGTCTTTATAAATTGAAATCTATTTATCTATTTTATCATAAAAACCATGAGAGTATTTGCAAATTTTTCAAATTCAAAATTGAACCCTAAGGGCCCAAGTCCTACTAGTTCGGGGTTTTTTCTAGTCCTGCAGACCCTTAAAGGGGCGTCCATTAATAATTAATACTCTTTAAGTAATACTTTTTAGTTGGCAATTAATTACATTAATTATTATTGATCCCTCCTATTCTTCCCGATTTTTTCAAACAATTGATCACTATGGTCTTCCGAACAGGGGTGGCCGCGTACCAACCAACGCTTACTCGACACCATTGCCGCCGCTTTCTACGAACAACTACACAAACGGTTCCTCATCAATGTTTAGCGTAAGTACATTATTGACCATCTTTCTTTTGTGCAGCAAAGAATCGAAACCATCAGATTGATGTGATTGATTCTGGCATTGTTATGGAAATCAGCTTCTAAAATTAAGCTGAGATTTATATGTGCAGCCGTCAAGCAACCTATCGGGTCCAAAACCGTTTGGCTCGTCCATCGGCTCTGCGTACTCGCCATCGCTGTCGCCCCGTTCGGCGCCCATGTCGCCGGCGCGCCCCGCTGTCGCGCCCGCCCCGGCTCCAGCATATGCCCCGGCCCCCGCCCCAGCATATGCCCCAGCGCCGGCGCCGGTTTATGCCCCCGCGCCCACGCCCGCGGCACCTTTCGCTCCGAGTAAGAGAGTCACTTTCGCTATCTAGATGACGATATTTGAAACACTGTAGGTACTACTGTTACCTTTCTTTTTGTATACTGCGGTGAACCATTTCTTTCACTACGGACACAGCCTTTCTATTAGTTTATAATAACGGTATTCCGGTGTTAAAATATCAGTTTGTTTTAGTTTTACCTCTATAGTTTAGTGTTCGTTGCGATTGCTCTAACGGTGTATTTTCTAAAAATGTTCTATGCCAACATTTTGCAAAAAAATGACAATGTCGTTTCCCAGAACCGTGAATTTGTCAATGGTTTAAAAAGATGTAGATCTTAGAGACCTATTAACTAAGCGTTACCGAGACGTGAAATTTAGGTACCTAAAGCACAGATTGAAGTAGTATTTTTATAACATAGAATAAAAATCCTACGTTTACATGTCAGGAGTTGAGAGACAAAATCACCGTGGCCGCGCAGTCTAAACGGTAAAAAACAATCGTCAATATCACGCTAAAAAACGTTCTATAGGTCTGAAGTAACTATTAAAATCTAGATTTGTCTTTGTCAAGTACTTTACATTACAAAACATGACTATGTTAATTGATTTATATTTTGAGTGTTAGCCTTGAACCCCTTGGCCGCCCGGCTGGAACGTGAAAAATACGTAATCGCGTAATGCCTCTTGTAAGAAGTAAAATGAATAGCAGTACTTTGCCGGAAGAATTTGGTTATACATTTATTATAGTTGTTATTTTTCAACAGAGACCCCAGTTTCCCTTTTTAAAGGTAATAGAATTTACAAATGAGCCTAAGCTAAAGCTTTATGCTGCTATTTCGAAACGTTTATTTTTGTAATTTAAATTCTGTATCCGCTACTTGAGCAGTAGAGTTAACTCACCCTGCGCCGCACCTCGCTGGATAAAAGTACTTAATCATAACAGGAATACACAAGAGCATTATTCCTGCCAAGTTCAGAAATCAGCTCCTTTAATGCAGCAACCAGCAATCGCAGCTTCCTAAAGCAATATTAATTAGTAGGTAATAAGTGGCTTTTCAACTAAACTAATCTGTTCTTTCACCATTTCCGTCCCACCCATTCGTAACCCAAAACCATTTTTCCAACTAATAGCAAAGAATGTTAAAACTCTTGTGTGGCCCCCTACAAATCCTCCTGGAGATGACACCCCGAAGCCTCCCCTATCGCGCGATTGTATTGACAGCCTAAAAAGCACAGCACGCGAATCTGAATCTGAGTTAAGGTCGATGGCTGCAAGGTTACAGCAGATGGCTGTCACAGATACTGCACTGCAGACCCAAAGAACACAACAGGTGCTTGAAGAAATGGCTGTTACATCCATGCAAAGAACTGAAGTAGCCTCGCTCTCGAGCGCTGCGTATACTGCCGCATCAGCATCGGCAGCAACAGCGACATCCACCTCGACCAAATCCGAATCCATTATGCAAAGTTCAAAATCTGAGGAAATACACGAATCGAGCTGCATTGTAAAATCATTTTCTGAACAAAGAGATGAGAGTGAATCATTAACTATGTACCAGTCAAAATCAGGCCAACCAATCCAAAACGCTTTTGAAACATCTACCATAAAAGACACTCAAGATTCCAAAAAAACAATGTCTGTTAATAAAGAATGTGAACAGCAGACAGTAAAAAGTACACCGGTGCAACCCGAGAAAATCACCAATCCAATAAAAGAGATGGTTTGTGAAAGAAAACATGTTGCTGAACTGAAACCAGAATCATCAACTCAAGCAAAAGATGTTATGGAAGAAGAAAAATCTGCTACAAAACAACTTACAGAAACGATTTCAGAGGTGTCTGAAAGTTGTCGAAAACAGGAAATGCGAAACGCCTCCGAGATGTGCCTCGAACAAGAAACTAGAAAAGACCAACCTGTAGATCCCAATATACAGGTGTCCGAAACGTGCGAAAAACAAGAAACGAGAAAAGAATCTTTGCAGCAATCTCAAGTGCAATTCGTATCAGCACCACCAATTAGTGTGGAATCCCAAAATAACGACAACATTGTTGCATCTCGAAAACAGAGCCAACCGGTGATTCCAAAAAGTGACATCCCACCGATAAAACCATTACCCCCCAGTAATATTCCGAACCCAGTCCCGCGAGGTTATGTGTGTACCATGGTTGATGCTCTTACTACTGCGCCTGATAGGCCATATTCACCTTTACCAGCACCGTCTGCACCGATAATCGTACCGTATCAACCCATCGCAGAGCCAGTGCAAGAAATTGTTATCCAGCCTGACGCACAACAGAAACTACCATTAGAGCAACGATCCACTATGTTCACGCAACAGCCAAAGCGTGGAATTAGCCCTATACCACCAATAAAACCTTACAATCCACCAGAGAACCGAAACGAACCTATTCCGATGCCACCAGAAACAAAGCCTTACATACCGCCTGATTTCAAAATTATAATTGAGCCAAAATTGCCACGAGAAGCAGCTTCATCGCCGATGGTGGAAGCATTGACTACTGCACCCGACCGCCCTTATACGCCAATCCTGGCAATACCCAATATAGAAAGAGGCTCTCTGAAAAACGCGCTCACTATTGCACCAGATCGATCGTACAGTCCTCTTCCTTTGAGTATGACTAATCAAACACAATCGAGTCTAGTCACTTCATCTGTTCAATCATCTACAATGCAAGTGCAGTCGACCACATCTTCGCAAATTGTGCGACCCATTGCTACTCAAACAACAACTCAAACTGTTGAGCATGTTCATTCTGAATTTTCCTCGATGCAAAATACTTGCAAATTACAGTCATCTGCAGAAATTTCCGCATTCAGACCTGTTGCTAAGCAAACTTTCCCACCCCCACAACCAGAAGAATTTTGTAAGCTTACTAATTTCCCGCCAATAAGCGATGAATTAAAATCAAGTTTTGAAAAATCTATGCAAAAGAGAAAAGAATTAATATCCACTTCTGTAGTAGCAGAGTCACAATCATTCCAAACGTCAGCGATGACTACTGCCTCTAGCATGAGTACTCAAGCATTCTCGTCAGTTAAGTCAGCTCAAAACTTTTTCGAACAGTTGGATCAAAAAGAAATGTTGACATCAACAGCTGTTAGAAATAAATCTGGATTACATAAACCTGACAACATCCCTCAATATCAGAAACACTTTGAACAATTGCCGTCTCAGCGTGGCATTACGCCTGAGGTTAGTTTTGCTCCGGCTATCCTGCAACGTCCAGTGACCCCTACGACTGACCCTCCGACCAAACCTAGAGAGAAATCTCAGGAGACAAAGTCGCAAGGCTTTACCCCAAAACCAGTTCCAGTCGAACCACAGGTAATGACTACAGCTCCACAGCCTCCGGTATACTTTCATAAAGATACTCCAATTTCCATGACATTTCAACCAGTCACGGAAGAGAACTTGCTGCGAGCATCTCCAGCACGCAGTCGGCCTGCTACACCGAGCCTAATAAACAAACCAGCACCGATAATTCCTCATTATCAGATGAATTTGGTTACTGTTGAACATTTGGCACCGGACACCAATATGTTAAATCCATCTAGTCCGGAGACCAGTAGGTCTCCAACGCCGAAACTAAGGTCGCACTCTCCGGCGCAGGGTCCTCCACCGAATCCTTTAAAAGCCCACGCGCCGCGCATTAAGGAAAGCACTTTTCAACGAAATGCAGCAACTGCGCTGTTAACTCAAGCAACGTCAAATCTTCGCAAAGAACATGAAATGTCGCAAAAAGGACTTCAAAGCAACATTGAAGTATTTAACGCGTCTGGCGCAAGGCATTGGGGACAAGACCAGCATCAACCTTCTGTAATAAAAGAACAGAGACAGTCAAATGTTGGATATGCATCTGAAAACTACGAAAGAGGTGATTTGAAAATAAAAGAGGACTCAATGATGAAACAGAATATGGGCCAAAGGCAAATGCAATCGCAGAACGTTGCGGATTATGGGAACACAATTGTTCAATCGACAAGAAAAACATACGAGGAATTTGAAAGTACCCAATCTGCTAAAGTTATCGAAATTCGAAAAGGCGGTTCATCATCATCCGGCACATATCAACAAATCGATTCTAACATTCGTCCTTCTGCTATTAACCCAAAACAAGTGTTTCCACCACCTGTGATGAGTGTTACGGCTTCCCAACAGAATTCATCTGTTAACCTTTCTAATCAGAATGTAACCTCCGCTAGCCGTGTAATAAGACAACCAAATCCTATGACTTCTGGTGCTAACCAAAGTCCAGCGTGTGATCCTACCCCATCGACAGGTCCCAGTGTAGGGGGAGCACCCGGTCGCGGGAAGACGTTTGGCGTATCTTCAGCGCCGAAGCGCGGTAGAGGCGTTCTGAACAAGGCTGCCATGCCAGGGTCCCGTGTGCCTCTTTGCGGCCACTGTAATGGGAATATTAGGTGATTTTATGATTGTGTGTGTGTGTGTTGTTGATGTGAATTTTGCATGGTTTTGTGTTATTTAGGTCTACTAAAACTTAAAATCCTCACGTTTGTTAAGCCTACTACTTACTTTCGTTATTTTTAGATATATACCTACAGTAACATAGGAGTCCATGATGTATGATTAACTGCCAAGCTTTTAAATAACATTTAGTTGATTTAGTGTTTTGATTGTTCTAACAGCTAACGAAACGCCGAATACCAGCACTCCCAAACCAGAAATTAAGAGCCAAGCTGAGGAAAGACTTATCAAGAAAATTGCGAAAATGGCGTTGAACGGGTATGAAATAGGCATCCAGAGAAGAATAAAGCCTGCGGATCATATCCAATCCATGGCCGACAGAATTCAAGACACAGTTGTAACTAAACACCCATTCAATGCAGAAAGCATATCATCAAATGACAGTAGTAGAGAGGGCACTTTACGAAAAGCAGCAGGCAAACCTGGAGACCGTTTCAAAACAGCCGATAGTATTCAGAGTATTGGCAACAAGATTAAGGAAGCTATTCTTAGTAACCATCCAATGGCCGCGAATCTTACGAATGGCAATACACCTGTTCCGCCCCCTATACCGAACTCTCCGGTACCGACATTGAAATCATACGGTACGCCAGTGCCACCGCCTCTCCCCAACACGCCGGTACCGTCTTTGCATGATAGCATTCCGAGTATATCGCCTCCCATTCTAGAACCTCCAGTGCCAAATTTTAAAGTCAACAGCATAGCGATTGTACCACCGCCATTACCAGACGCTCCCTTGCCTACATTTAAAGTGCAAAGCACAACTATGTCACATGCGCTAGGAAATGGAAACACAAAGCGCCCTGAAATTCCAAAAGACTTAGGCTCGGACTTGTCTCAAGTCTCTGAAATATCTAACAATATAAACAAAATGTCTATTTCTAATGAAAATGGGTATACAAGTAATGATGACCAAAATAAAAACTATAAGACTGAAAATAGTTTCAAAAATACATTGAAGAAAAACAATCTCTTTGAAAATACATTGACATTTACTGAACTCCAAGAGCCTAAATGGGAGACAAATACTGACATCAAAGTAAACAATAATTACTCTAACACCATGAATAAAAAAAATATTTTCGAAAAGCGAGACACACCTAATGGAGCTAAGAATACAATTTTGGAGGAAATTAATAAATACATTCCCGAAAAATCACGAAACCATTCCAATATCAATACTGAAAACGATAATAAAGTTCCAATTAAAGAAGATCGTGGCATGCATCCGATTCTTCCCAACAACCTAAATGATAACTCGCTCTACCACTTTAAACCTATGAAGGTTAATGGTACGATCAATGGTAATGAGGCTTTAAAATGCGACGATATCAATGACAAGAAAACTAACACAAGTGATGTCGTAAATGAATCAGAACCAGAAGTCCTTGTCAAGCGAAGAGAAAAGAAAATAGACAGGAACAGTGATGGAAGAAGGGACTCTCACATAATTGCTCGTCCTTTGAGTACTATGACTTCAGTGGACGTTACTGATGGCCTCTACCCTGTATGCCACAAATGTGATAAAGCCATAACCAGGTAACATAGACTCCTACTAATTACTATAGGTACATACACACTTTTTAAGTATTTTTTATTTTGTAGCATGATTCCATAACTTCAAGCACGATTGTTGATAACACAGTAACTGTTTCAAACACTGTTGTATTCTTAAATATTATTTTTTAATTGATTTCACGACATTTTTCTTTGTCAGGGGACCATTCATAACGGCACTCGGTCGCATTTGGTGCCCAGAGCACTTTATCTGCGTGAATGCGACTTGCCAGAGACAACTACAGGACATTGGTTTTGTCGAAGAGAACGGCCAGCTCTACTGCGAGTTTTGCTTTGAGCAGTACATCGCCCCCGCTTGTGACAAGTGCCACGCCAAGATCAAAGGAGTAAGTTCAAATTTCAGCCCAACAATCTATGTGTGTATAGGGCACGAGTCGAGCACTCACAGGTTTTTTTTCTTTTCAATTCTAGGATTGCTTGAACGCCATCGGCAAACATTTCCACCCGGAATGTTTCAACTGTGTCTATTGCGGTAAACTATTCGGAAACAATCCGTTCTTCTTAGAAGATGGTCTGCCTTATTGTGAAGCAGGTAAATATAACCATGTTCCCATTTGGTGATGGTTTCATGAAATCTGGGCTCTTTTACGTTGAAAATGTTTGTTTTCAGACTGGAACGAGCTGTTTACGACGAAATGTTTTGCGTGCGGTTTCCCGGTGGAGGCGGGAGACAGGTGGGTCGAGGCGCTCAACAATAACTACCACAGTCAGTGCTTCAACTGCACGGTGCGTATGATGCGAGCCCTACTAAATACACACTACACTACACTATACATGATTATTTGCCCACTAGAAGTTTTTTCTGTTACTCTGAATTGAAAATCCCTGTAAATTAGTCCCAACTTCTATCGACTTATTGATCTGGCAATATTCAAGGTAGTCAAAACAAAACACTTGAGCAACTGGGCAATTTTGATTGATACCGCAACATCTTATATCTGTTTTAATGACTGCGAATATTGGTCTAACATTTTTTTATTCACATTCTTATATAATTTGAAATATGCATTCAAGCAACATTTTAATTAAATCCCAATAATACATTATAATCCACATTATATCCGTACGGATACCTCTGACAAATACGCTCATCATACGCTGCCACACTGGCTTAGTTTTTGAATTCCTGAATGACGATTTTGCTTGTGTCCCCCTAACAAAGAAATTACATAAGTATTCGTGGTTTTACAAACTTCCTAATAACTGGAAGATAGTTGATAAAATTAGTTTTGTAGACTTGTTTGCTTAGAATTTTGCAGTATCAATCTGTGAATTTGCGTGAAGAATTATTTTATAGTTGTTTTGGCTATTTTATGTACATATCATATTATCGTTGGTTTTAATAGTCTTGTCTACGTATGATTATTACTCTTATCCTCGTGAGAACCAATGTAGTAAGAGAAATACAAAAACCATTGTTATTTTCAAGGTCGGTTCTCAGGAGGTTATTGCACATTTGTATGTACCGAACATATCCGAGATATTTTCTAAGAATGGTTACTCATGTGTGTTATTTTAACTTAATCAACGCATTCATTCTAGCGTCTCGGACATTTACGGTGACATATTCTATACCGTACATTAACACTACAAAATAAATACAGCATAAATACGTTGTAGTATGAAAGTTTCCTACGTCAATTTTGGAATGTTTCAGGTGTGCAAAAAGAACCTCGAGGGACAGAGTTTCTTCGCCAAGGGCGGACGGCCATTCTGTAAGATGCACGCACGCTAAGAGCCCGCAGCTCATGTACAACTCCGACACTGTTTACTCGACAACTACGTTCCGCCCTGTCTCTCCTTCCCCCTGCACAGTCGATTCGCTCCCCGTCCCGACCACGCCATCTCCGCAAAGGACGAGGAAATTGGAAACGCCCCTCCACTTCGATGGAGGGCTGTTTTCCGACATAAGGAGCCAAGACGGTAAATTGCTAAGCAAAGTGACCGTCGATCGTGTGCACAGCGCATCCCGTCGTGACATCACCGATTCACCGACCACTCACGAAACTATAGGAAATAGTGACTACGTTGACAATATTGTCAAAACTGAGACCATTACTAACGAGGACGTGATTAAGATAAAGTTTACTCCCGTGAGGCAAGAGCTAGATGTTCCAAGGTTGCTGACGCCGTCACAATTCGTTCAACAACCCATAGAGTATATTAAAGACGACTTTGAGGATTTACAGAGTTATAAGATGGTAAATTTAGTGTGCAAAGAGAGTAACCTTGATTCTGCGAAGTCAATTGATCGGGAAAAAAGCGCAGATAGTGCGGTGAATCTACAACCAACTGAGAGAGCGCGTACTCCTTTAGCGAACTTTACTGTCTCAGAACAAATGACAAAGATAGATGAATATTTGCAGAAGAGTTTAGATGTTTGCTCGGTTATGGATGGTCACAAGGAGCACCTGGTCTCGTCGAATAATCCCGAAGGGGAGACAAAGCAAAATGAGAAACTAAAAAGCATTAGTTCTATGCATGAGAGGTATCGATCAGATATTAGTACTAGCACTAAGATAGAAAGTAGTTACCAGGGTAAAGAAGAATCACGCGATGTTAGACAAAACACGATTCACGAAAGTGAATCAGTTCCATCTGTTGACTATGGTGGGAGAAAGAAGTCGAAACCAGACAGTGTTCAAATAAGAAGCACTGGAGTGCTAAGTGCTATTTACAATATGCCTATGCACTATCACGCAGCGATTTTATGCTTTTTATTAATTGTATACAATCTCATTTATCAATATATTAAGCAAAATTGTCATGGACGTGTTAAATAAGTACTTACAGAATAAATTATGCCAAGCAGTCATAAATCCATTGAACCTAGTCATAGTAGAATATTTATCTAAATTGGATTTTAAAGTGTCTCTTTTACTCATGAAATATATATACCCATGTTATGTATAATAGTGTCCTGATGCAATGAATAATGAAGATGTATATAATCAGTATATGTCAGTAACCATTAATTTCATTAGCTTCACCATAGCAATTAATATTTCATTTATTTTATAAAATTAACATTTTGGTGCTTTTTACTACTATTAGGAGAATCATTTTGCCATTTGTGATAGTTCCAGTCACCTCTAATATTATAATTAAGGCTTTGTATACAGCTTCCGGAATGTTGCAGTAAATTGTTACTTACTAACATTTAACTGAAAGAAATAACAACGTTTGTAAAATTGAGAGGTGTTTCTACGAGGCAAAAGAACATACTGATATTATCATTGGTGCACCAAATGGATAAACTATACTAGTTCGTTATTAGAATAGAATGAGAAGATATTATGATAACTAGCACACTATAATTCACTTAGTGTCAAGTTTATCCATAGATACTTTTGTTTAAATGTCTTTCGATGTTAAGTAACTTTAAGAACTACTAAAACATACGACGCGAAGTTAAAATAATCTACATTGTATTACAATATGTGTATTCTTTGATCATAATAAATAAGATAATTTTAAGAATTATTTATTTAGATGTACTACTCTACCTACAGTAATTAGATCACTGCAAGTAAGAATATCCGAGCTTCAATAAAATATTTTATTTTAAAGTGCTGTTTCAATTTATAAGTTTGCTTTGCCTCGTTATTTTTTTTTTCTAAATCGTAGGCGAAATAATCCTTAATATGTCAAAACAAGGCTTCCAGATCAGCTTGTAATATGTATTTTTGTTCGTGGATCACCTAGGTGATCTCACAAGGTGAACTCACCACCAACAGGTGATAATACCTGAGTGGCAAATTTAACCGAACTTAGATTGGATAATATCCATTCTAGGTACATACCACAATGCTCCCTTTTATGCATTACATTACATCTATATTAATAATTTCGATCGGGTCTACGGTAGACTCGAACGATATGCACACCAAATGAAAGAGCGTATAAATAGTTGATCTGAGTCGACAACATATGGGCGGAAAATTCGTATTATCGAGCAGCATCAATATAAAAATTATTAAATTCAACAACGGCGTTGCTAAGTAAACATGTCAATGTCATCATTGTTGTGTTAGTGTCACAAGTTTTCATTGTGAACTGTTATGGCTGGTTTACATTATTTTAGTGTTTAGGAGAGTGCTATAATACAATTAGAGAGGCAAGTGCATTAGTACATTACTAGACGTTCGAGTGAACGTTTATATTTCTTCCAGTAGAGTGTCACTTCGTCGACGTCGCGAAATATGCGCTATCCTACTCAAAATACTATGAGTTTTAATGGAACACATAAATAAGTTTGATAATTAGAGTTAATGAAAACAACACGCACCCGTCACGAGTCACTTGCGCACTCTCCTATAGTTCTCACTAAATTTTTAGTTTATACACAGATAAGTAACGAGGATAGTAACGCGCTCAGGTGTTACTGGATAGAACCGTACTATACCGTAAAACGTACTAAAGCAAGTGGCACTTACACGTTTCTACAAAAGCACTCTCCTTGAGAAAGAAGGAAAGAAAGAAAGAAAGAAAATTTATTTATTTGATACTCAAAACAAAACAAAAAAACACACACACACACACAGAATGCGTACAATAATAAAAAAATAACACAGATAGCATAAAAAGCGTAAAAAAAATAAACTGTACAACATGAAAATAATAATTTACATTTACATTTACATACAGGCACATAGATTGCTTCTGGCCCCACACTAGGATACCCTGTGTCGTGGGAACCAGAAACAGCGACGTCACAAACATGTAAACATCCAAGACCTGGGATTTTTTTTTGTCCCCAGCCAGGATTCGAACCCGGGACCTCTCGCATGGTAGTCAGATGCGCTAACAACTACGCCACAGAGGTCGTTAAAGGTTGAGCCCCCAAAATGGGCCCGATTCAGCATAATGTTGCAACAGAGTGTAAAGTAAAGCACTCTCCTAAACACTAAGATAATCTAAACCGGCCCTTTGATCTAATTTGTTAACTTCATGGTGTCTGGAATACCGTGGCATCCAAAAAGGTTATTATAATCTGTGCCAACTGAGAAGGTGTAGTAAGTAATCTGTGGTGTTTTTCATTGGGGCGGGAGCTCAGAAGAAGGTCCTTCTTCTGAGGGCGGGAGGGAAGACAATAATTTGACATTGAGTTTTGGAAGGGTCTGAAAAATAATTGAAAAAGGAAATCAAAGTCATAAATTGATCTTTATTGTTTTGCTTAGTTATAGTTAGGGAGGCGAGGTAGCTAAATGGCGTAATTCAACGGCGCGGTCGAGACCTATCAAAATCGAAAGATAAAATAATTTCGAAAAGAAAAGCTCCTATGGCAAAAACCATTTTAGCGGTGGGTTTGGCGTGTACGGTTTTTCAAAAATGTTAAAAAAAACAGTTACTTGGGCATTCTCGAGCGCGTCAGATATTCATACTACGTATGCCCCGAGTGCCTCTGATAACAACGGTATACTAATCTGCCGGTTTGCGTGGTGGGGGTAGGCATATAAAGTAGTCAAAAATGCAAAAAAAAAAAATTTACTCCAGCGCGTCAGATTTTCGGAAGGAGTGTTAAGTAGGCCCCAAGGAAGCTCCCTTTAAAAAAACTGACGATTTCGGCGTGACGATAAGTTACGATGAATTTTTGAAAATGCAAAAAAAAAAAGTTTTTTTGAAATACTCGAGCGCGTCAGATTTTCATAGGGGAGGTTTATCTCGGTATCCTGAAAGCATATTTTTTTAATCTGACCAAAATGTTGGTGGGTTCTCTTAATCTGACCGAAAAAAGTTTTTTGGTTTCTTTTTTTCCTTTCTTTCTCCTTGATAAAAGCAGTCAATAGTTCCGAACAAAACACACACTTCCTTTGATTATCACTCATCACGAAAATCTTACCACAAAAGTCGATAAACTACAAAAACATATTGAATAAACTGTGAGCTCGAAATACGCAAGTGTATAGTACACGTGTGCCGGATGCCGGCTGACTGAGGAATGGCCGAGGAACAAGATAGATACAGCGAGTGCGGGGCGGGGCTACAGGGGAGAAAGTTTCCAGCACATTCGAGAAATATACCGTCGGGTCTTTTCTCTCTCTTCAATCGGCGTCATACTGAGGGCACATAGGCCTACGTTAGGGGACCATAAATATATATTTGTATATATATATATTATACCGAAAATTAATTCCCTCCTACCGCTTCTTTCCCCACCATCAATGTTGCGAAATAAAGGAAAAATACTGGTAAGACGGCATATTTCCGCGAAGCGCTCATTCTGTATACATGTTTATGGCAAATTCCTCTTTTTTGCTTCAATTCTTGACTTCGTTTTGCTTACGGTACGTCCAAAAAACAATTTGAGGATCAACAGGCTATTGAATAATATAAATATATGAAACTGTACATGTTAATAATACTTTTGTATACAGATACGCGTAACTTTTTCCGAGTCCACGAAAATTGTCGAGAAGCTTTAGAAAAAAAAAAAATTTGAGATATAATAAAAGTCACATAATTTAATCATCGTTATTTCATATCAATTTTTTTTAACACGCTCAGTTTTCGAGATATACTCAAAAAACCGGGAGTTTGAGTTTTTATGATGCTTCAAGTCAAAAAGTTTTAACTTTGGACAAAAATGTAAAGAGACCTTTTTTGTGTAAAATAAAATTACCTTTTTTGTTTATTTAAACTTTTTTTTTTGTAAAATGTATCGTTCGCGACTTATATGCCGTAACGCGTTCTTAGGAAGACGAAATGGCTCCTCCACACTTCCGGTCATGCGGAAACCGGCAGATTTTGTATTTTTTGTGAGTTTTAGATTATATTCTTCAAAATAAAAAAATAAAAAATCGCGCTCGAGAATGCCGGATTAACGTTTTTTTTTTACAAGTTCGCGACCCTATAACTCGGCGGCGTCAAGGACTTATCGTCAGATTAGTTAAATTTAGTCTTTAAACACTAAAATCAACCCCCAATATCTTAATCTGACGCGCTCGAGTATTTCAGACTATCCATTTTTTTTTACTAATCTGATCGTCTATCATAGGCGCGCGTCACTACATATAGAGCTAAATACTTTACAAGGTTGTTCTATTACGTCTAAGGTATCTCTCATATCTTAAACTGCCACGCTCGAGTATTGCCGAAAATTCCCCTATTCGCTCCCTAACTATTAAGTACCAATAAACTTATTGAAATGAAAAAGCCACTAGATAAGAAAAATACCAAAAATTAAAATGATGAAGAAAAACATTGGTCAATACAAAACTAAAAGCTGTAAAGCCAAAGAGAGGGAGCTGTTTTTAGTTGATTAGCCAAGTGGATTCTACGTCTCATACGTCATTAGATTCACTAGCTGTTAACTAAATTCAATGCTGTTAAGTTTATGAAGGAAGCTCATTTAGTAATTTGTGATGAGGTACCCATGACAAAGTTATGATAAGTATCCGATTTTCTCCTTGCATTCCTTCGTGAGTAGCCAGAACATGTCCAAAAGAGCAAGATTGGCTATCCGTAATAGTGTGCTGGTTCCAATACTGATGTAAGCATGGTAGCGAGATTTGGGTATGGCAGAAGAATCATGAAAGTAGGATTAGTGCAGTACAAATGAGATCCTTAAGAAATATGTGTGGTGTTACTTTGAATGACAGAATACGCAATAGTGTGATCAGAGACCGAGGATGTAGAGAAAGAGGATGTAGTGAGTGACTAGAATTGAAAAAAGGAATGTTGCGTTGGTTTTGAGATGTGGAGAGGATGAACGAAGAAAGACTGACAAAGCAAATATATCGGGCGAATGTGAGTGGAAGGGCCGGTAAGGGACGCCCCAGTTGGACATACTTCGACCAAATAGGGGATGTATTAGCAAAGGGCAAGATGAAAAGTACCCGAAACCGATGTGGGTACATGCAACGACTAATGGATGTCGATGAAGCGAAAGTGATTTGTCAGGATAGTGGCAGGTGACAGTCCGTGGTCTCTGCCTACCCCTCTGGGATACAGGTGTGAGCTTATGTATCTGAATGTATTAAGATATATCTACTGGTGGTTGATAAATACAGAGGCGTCACCATATAAAAAACATAGTGGAATATTATTTTGCGTCTACATTTTACCCGAGCGAAGCCGGGTTTTCGTCTAGTTATATATAATGTAAGTCACTTGTTACGCGTAAGTAATCAAAGAGCGTTGGTACCGGAGCGGTAGAATGCTGGTACTGGGTTCGAATCCCTGCATGTACCAATGACTTTGTTCTAAGTTACGTGCATTTGTGAAGTTGAAGAAGTTAAGTTAATAAAAATCGTGAGGAAACCTGAATGTCTATGGTATTCACATAACCCAGTGCTTGAAATCGCCAATCCGCGGTGGGCACGCGTAGTGATTCAGTCCAAAATATCCCCATTTGAGAAGGCTTTGTGCCCTACAGTGAGACCTACATATATTATAGGCTGCATCATAACAATCTATCTATATACCGGGTAAAATTTTCACTCGTACAATATATTTTACCATATCATTGGTATCGATAAGAGATTACATTTATTGAATAAAATTACCATATATATTTTTTAATTTTCATTAATTTATCCTTCATCCAATTTGTAACTCATGGGCACCCATTACAAGGCGTCATCGCGCCGCCGCCGCCGCTTCTTTTCCTTCCCGCAAGCCGCGCGCAGTTGCCAGTTCGTGCGTTTAGGGCCCTCGCCCACGGCGGCTTTTTGTAGCGCTACGGCCGCGCGACGGTGGCGCGTTCGCCGCGCTACAGCCGCGATGCGGTCGCTAGCTGTGTGCCCTCGCCCACGTAACCACGCTTCTGTCGCGATGCGAACGCGCCACCGTCGCGCGGCCGTAGCGCTTCTGTCGCGATGCGAACGCGCCACCGTCGCGCGGCCGTAGCGCTTCTGTCGCGATGCAAACGCGCTACCGTCGCGCTTCCAATCGCCACAGTTGCAAGATGGACTCCGTTGAGGCAACATTAGTCACGTTGTCTTTGGTGCTGCTTTTACGTAAGCAGCCGAAGCGCCGACAACGATAGCGACGTCACGTAGCCCCGGCTGCCTGAGTAATCCTAAGGGCCCTCGCCCACGGCGGGTTTTTGTAGCGCTACGGCCGCGCGACGGTGGCGCGTTAGCAGCGCTACAGCCGCGCGCTTGCATCGCTACGGTGGCGCGTTAGCAGCGCTACAGCCGGCGCTTGCATCGCTACGGTCGCGCGTTGCAAAAGCGACCTACGCGCGTTAGTAGCTACGCCGTCGCGCGTTTACGACGGCTTTTTGGAGGGAGTTATGCTCATGCGTAATGAGTCCATATTTCTTTAAGATTTGCGGATAAGTTCAGACACTGGTATTTTTGTTTTTTTGTACCAACGGGGTAGTAACAAAAAATGTTAGTATTTGTATTTTGGACTTAGTATTACGTATGTTGATTTATTGTACTGGTGAAAAAATATTCCTGTATACAGGGTTACAGGGAAAGTCGTACACTCTGTGTGGAGTTTCTGGTCTTACATCGGACGCGTCCCCCGGGTGGCGGATAGGGGAACGCCCTCCAGATATGGGGGGTACCGGCTTCGGCCGGCGCGGACCAAAACCAGAGGGAGGGGGACGTCCAGTGGCTTGCGCTGCTGGATGTCCCGCGGGGTCCACTATGGGCCCCGCACCCGTAACCCCACACTGAGTGGGGCCGGGGGCCTTCGGGCCGCGAGGAGACCACCTCTATAAAAAACACACGGTGGGGGCCCTCCTCTATGTCCCTCTGTTCAGCAGAGGGCATAGAGGAGGTTGAGGGAGGGTCACAGACGACAGGTTGGGGGACCTGCCGTCCAATATCGTGACGGGAGAAGGGGGTGGGGGGCCCATGCCCCTTCTCCAGTGAGGGTGGGCCTGACTCCTTGCGAGTCAGGTCGACGTCGCCGGGGCGCCGCTGTCGCATTCGCGTTGTGGTTACACCACTTGCGAGATCCGGCGGCGCCCCATTGCACGAGCGACAGGACGGCCCCCGGGGTGTTTTAGGAGGTATGCCTCTCCTATTATTAGTAAAGGAGAGTCCGACACACGGCCGTCGCCCTCCCCCAAGGGTGGCGGTTATGGTGCACAAAGCATTTCACCCCGTTAAGAAAAAAAAAAAAAAAAGGTAAAGTCGTACACAATATTAAAAGAGGTTATTATTTAGGTCATTTCTGATGGATTTTGTTCTATTATACAGTGTGTCCCTGGATAAAGTGCAATCCCGAAAGGGGATGAAACTAGACCATGAATCATTAACTAGAAAAATATTAAAAAAAAATATAAAAAATTATTGTAGGATTTATTGGTATTTTAAGATTTTCATGTTTCATTAAGGACTCTATGTACAAAAGTATTGATTTCTTCCAAAATAATGGGTCTATTTCTTTGAAATAGAAAAAAACAGTATGCCTAATACCTGGCGATGACCATGAAATAATAAATAGTCCGCAAAAAAGTAACTATCTTGGGTAAAAAAAATTATTTTTATGAAAAAAATTATTTTTTTAGACGTTTATTTTAAAAAACTTCAAATTACTAAAAAAATGTGCCCTATAACTATGTAATTTTATAGCTTACTTTTATTCTTTATCATTTTAGCTTCCAAATAAAAAAAAAACAATGTTTTAACTAAAAAAACACGCTATCTACGAACTTTTAAAGTGGAGCCTAATCGTGTTACCGTGCAGGTAGAGACCGTTTTTTCCATTGTTTCCGTCCTACTCTGTGCCCTCTTTTTTTTTTTTTTTTTAGCCTTATAAAGGGCACCCTCCGGAGGACACGGGGGAGGGAGGTGGTGAATGCTCATGCATAACAGCACGGGCCCGGCCGTGCTGCCAATGTGGGACTCGCAGAGTGCGCCTACCCACTAAACACCACCTTGGTGCTGGTTTGGTCCTAAGGACCCCTAAACCTACATCATGAGCGACCCCCCTCGAGGCCGAGGAGGGCGCATGTGCCCTTCGGCAGTCGCAGTCCTTTTGTTCTACACTCAGGTAGAGGGAAGGCGAAGGGAGGGGAGGCAGGGGGTTCGAAACAGGACTTACACAGTCGCTCCGATATTCTCGCCGCTGCTACTACTGTTCTCGTTCTCGCATTGTGTTCTCGTTGATTTGTTATTAAGTTTTTGTTACATTGTTGACTGTTACGTTTTCTACTGTTCGTTACGTTTGGACTGTTCCTGTTCTGCTGTTAAGTGTTGACGAACTGCCGCGATTGACAGAGTTCTCACCTCGAGAAATAGCCGACATGCATTATTATTATGGCATGTCACATGGTCGCACAACAGTCGCTCGGACTGCATACATAAATGCTTTCCCGGGCAGACTCATACCCTCAGCTCGAAATTTTCAAGAGATTCATAGGAGGCTCTCCAACATTGGACTTGGTTTGGCACGAGATCGCCGTGAGCAACCAGCTGTCGTTATTGACAATGCGATAGAAGAGGCCATTTTAAACGATCTGTTTGTAATGCCCGAGACGGCATTACAAACTGCAGAAATTTGCACCAGTGGTCTCACGAAAATCCACGATTGAAGCGGGCATCTACTTTTCAAGTAAAATTTTCAATAAACGTATGGGCAGTCTTAATCGACGACATTTTAGTTGGTCCAGTCATTTTACCCAGAACCCTAAATGCTGAACGTTTTTTAGAATTACTACAAAATTTACCCATGTTGATGGAAGATGTTCCCCTGGCTACGAGACGGCGTGGGCGTATGTATCTCCAAATGGATGGATGTCCTACACATTATGGGCGGGAGGTGCGGCGATTTTTGATTTTTGATTTTTGATTGGCCGAGGAGGGCCAGTAGGCTGGCCAGCGCGTTCACCTGATCTGACACCCCTAGATTATTTTTTATGGGGTGTCATGAAGCAAAGAGTATACAGCTCGCCAATAAATACCGAGGCACAGTTGCACGACCGAATAATTCAGTGCGCAAATGACATTAAAAATGATCCAGGAATGATTCGCAGAGCCACTAACCAAATTAATATTCGTGCAGTAATGTGCTTGCAAAATCGAGGAGGCCATTTTGAACATTTAATGCATTAAATAAAAATGCAAAATTGTAAATTACGGATAATTTTATTAATAAAGTTATTGTGATTAAAGTCTGACTTTTATTACCTACTAAAATGTAAATAACTCCTACCTAGCCAATTTTTTAGTTAGAACATTGTTTTTTTTTTATTTGAAAGCTAAAATGGTAAAGAATAAAAATAAGCTATAAAATTACATAGTTATAGGGCACATTTTTTTAGTAATTTGAAGTTTTTTAAAATAAACGTCTAAAAAAATCATTTTTTTCATAAAAATACATTTTTTTACCGAAGATAGTTTTTTTTTTTGCGGACTATTTATTATTTCATGGTCATCGCCAGGTATTAGGCATACTGTTTTTTTTTATTTCAAAGAAATAGACCCATTATTTTGGAAGAAATCAATACTTTTGTACATAGAGTCCTTAATGAAACATGAAAATCTTAAAATACCAATAAATCCTACAATAATTTTTTATAATTTTTTTAAATATTTTTCTAGTCAATGATTCATGGTCTAGTTTCATCCCCTTTCGGGATTGCACTTTATCCAGGGACACACTGTATAGGGTCCGAAAGTTAACCGTTATGGAGATATTGACTGTTAAAGGTTTAAAAAAAATTTTTTTTTTTTCTTTTTGATAGATTTTTTCTCAGAATAGAGCTCTTAAAGTGGTTTTTTTAATGTATTTAGTTAAAAGGCATGTCAATTCGGCAACGGTTAGATTTAAATTACTTTTTCTCTAAATATTTTTCACATTGAAGCTCTTAAAAAAAAGTAACTTATGGAACTTATTCTGCAAATAATTTTAAAACCTTCTACGACTCTTTAACTATTCAAAAAGGTATAGCATTTAATAGGTATGTGCATAAAATTTTATAATAATGTCATTTGAGTAGGCTTTAGTGGTAGTACCTACATAACTGAACTTCGATACAAAAAAAATATTTTTACTTCCTGGCACCTTTAAACCATGTAAAAAGGTCAGATAGGCCTTTTTGTGCTCTGGAGACATGCTGTCTCAGGTGTTCAGGTACCTATTACAGTATTTATTTTTTAGAATATTCTATCTATCTATTATTTTTGTGTTAGTCTGCTCGTGTGATTCTTCCGTGGTAGATGTGTTAATACGTCCTCTGCAAATGATTTGCGTTTTAGAAACTTCTACGTCTCTTTAGGTATTAAAAAACGTATATGACTTGCTATTACATCGGAAAAACGTTAGCCAAGTGTCACTTAAGATGGCAAACGGTAAATTTTTAGTTGAGGTAAAAATATCTAAAATATGTAAAGAAACAAAAATATACTAAGTAATATTTTTATAATTAGTTTTTAACATGGTTGCCTCTATTTCTGATAAAAATTCTCATTCTTTTTTTTTTTTATTACTCTTCACTACAGAAGTTCGAAGGTTTCTCCTCATTTTCGCAGCCGTTTCCGCAATTATTCTCTGTCTCAAAATTTCGACATTTTCAATTGGCGTTATTTAGTTCTAAATTATGCTTTTAATATGATCTCATAAATAAAAATCCATTGGCGTTAGATCAGGGCTCCTAGCCAGCCATGCAACGGGACCGTCATTTCCAATCCATTTGTTTGGGAAGTTCTAGTCCATACATGCTCCCGTGGTGCGCTGGGCAGCGGTCATGTAGAAAGAACATGTTTCGTCTCAATGCAATAGAAATGTCGTCCATCAAAAAGGGTAACTCCTCCCACAAAAAGTTTTCATGTGTGTCTCGCCATTCAAGCCACACAATAAAAATTAATCATTCCAAAATCCCAGCCAAGTCTCAGTATGAAGATGAATCAGTTCAAAATCCAAGCCAAGTTCACAGAATGAAGATGAATAAATACAAAAATCCAAGCTAAGTCGCGCTTTACGGGAAATTATCAAAGAGCAGTCACGTTAATCACACGAGCAGACTAACACAAAAATAACAGATAGATAGAATATACTAAAAAAAAATCTGAAATATGTGAACACCTGAGACAGCATGTCTCCAGAGCACAAAACAGCCTATCTGACCTTTTTACATAGTTTAAAGGTGCCAGGAAGTAAAAAGATTTTTTTGTATCGAAGTTGAGTTATGTATAGTGGAGTTCATTAGAATCCGGCAATCATAGACAAGATAATTATTTGTCAGTTGTCTATGATCGATAGACAGTGATAGTGTTGTACCTATACTGATGTCAAAGTGAGTGATTGAGCATTGATCAATGAGATATGGGATATGGTTCACTGTTCGTTGGTTTATCCTAAATATTTGAATGAATCCAAAATGATTATGAAGCAATTCAAATCAAGATACACTTTTTGTGTACCTATCGATTCTTTCTATAAAATCAGGATTCACTTTTGTCCAAATGTTTAATGGGAATATTTAACTAAGTGACTATCGCACAAACATGATAAACGATCACCATGCATTAATATATCAATTCCCACTCACACAGGGCAGTGACAGTGAGTGAAGTATAAACGTGTTTTTAATATTTACCCTTTTATGCGTAGATGGAGTAGAACTCCCTTCACGCTTATTAGGGCCCAATAATTGATACAAAACTCTTTTTTTGAGTTATTAGTAAAGAGAATGCAATTATATCCTTCATCTTAAACGACAATGCAAACTCATTTTGTCGTTCAAAACATAAACATGACGGTTTGTTTTGGAAGAAAAAATGCCAGATTTGAAAAAGCGAGTCGTCATGGGTGATAAAAGTGGCAACAGAAAATTGATATTACGCCTTAAAGTTAGAAACCCCACTGTGCTAAGTTTGAGTTTCAATACCTTTTGCTTTTAAAAAAAATCACGCAATTCGCAACTAGAGTTTAGCCATAATTATATTAAAGTTTATTTTTTCGAACTGACTTATTGATTCAAATATTGAAACATTTGAATCAATGAGTTTTAAAATCAATTCAAAACATTGAACAACACTAAATTTCCAAAGACAAATAAGACTTTGATGAGTAAAAAATAATATGTCAGCTTTACAAACTATTGAAATTTTCGTCGTCCGAGTATTTTTTATCAAAATAACTATCCTAAAGAAGTTATTTGGTATAAAAATGATTGTAAGAACAATGAATGGTTCCTTGAAATGTGATTATGATCAGGATTGATATTCAAATGCAAGTAATTACGGAGTACCTAATCGTGATTGAATTGGTTTGTTTACACGATTGTGAGATTCTACAGCAAGCTGGTATAGGTACTACCACTAGAGCCTACTCAAATAACATTATTTAAAATTTTTATGCACATACCTATTAAATGTTATACCTTTTTGAATAGTTAAAGAGTCGTAAAAGTTTTTAAAATTATTTGCAGAATAAGTTCCATACGTTAATTTTTTTTTGAGAGCTTTAAAAATATTTAGAGAAAAAGTATTTAATTCTAACCGTTGCCGAGCAGTTTTTTAAAGCTGTTAGTAGTAGGTGCAGCTTTTGCTGATATTTTTTATCAATTGACATGCGTTTTAACTAAATACATTGAAAAAACCACTTTATGAGCTCTATTCTGAGAAAAAAACAATCAGAAAGCCAAAAATTTTTAAAACCTTTAAACAGTCAATATCTCCATAACGGTTAACTTTCGGACCCTATATAATAGAATAAAATCCATCAGAAATGACCTAAATAATAACCTCCTTTAATATTGTGTACGACTTTCCCTGTAACCCTGTATATAAAAAAGGAGAAGCTGACTGACTGACTGACATATCAACGCAGGGCCTGAACTATAAGGGTTAGAAACTTGAAATTTTTCACAAGGGTTCATTTCATAACGTAGGGGAGCACTAAGAAAGGAATTTTGAAAATTTACTCTAAAATGGGGGTTCAAAGTTAGTATGAAACTTTGCCGTTTTAGAAGTTATTCAAATAAAATTCAGAATAAATGTCCTTCATTAAGTCATGAAATACAATGTAAAATTGTAAAAAATCCCTTAAGGGGGTACGAGGGGAGTGCAAAGTTAGTATGAAAGTTTTCTGATTTTCAAAGCTATTCTAATAAAATGTTGTATTTGGGTTATTAGTCCGTAATAATGATTAATCCCCTTTTTGTGAATTCAATACCTAAGGGGGTTGCAAAGGAGAATGACCAAAAACAGTCTATGTTGCTTTTGCGTTGCGCTTTAAGCATTTATACCTCAAAATGTTTCTTTTGAAAAATGATTTCATAGTTCTATTTGATAAAATAAAAGAATCAGGGGGTTAAAAGTAATAATTAAAAAGTATCTGTGTTGATTGTATAACTTCAGTGGGAGATGATAATGCACGTACCGTGAATGCACATCCTGAGAACGTACGCCCCGGTAATGTACAGCCATTGAATCCGTGTACATGTACATTGTACATGGATTCCCGTCCGCACGTTCTCGGGTCGTGCGTTATCAGCGTTTCTAAACGAATCCCAAAAGAAATACCTCACACACTCCAGTAAAACGCGCAAAACCTATGATGTGAACATTGTATGCTCTGTGATGTGAACGAGGCACCTAATGGTCACCGATTCCAGGGCTATACGTTCCGCGTTTGTGCATTCCCGATACGGAACGGGAATGCACGGACGGGAATGTATAGGCAGGAATGTACATCCCGATAATTAGTGTCATTTGAGCACGAATTCCCGGGCTGTACATTCTCATGCCGTACATCCTCGGTTCGGTCCGTGCAATATAGTAACCCACTTCAGTCACTCAATACAGATTACAAACACAGATTAGATTAAATTATTGCAAAAAGGTGTACATTGCGAAAGTGCAAACTCTTTTGACGGGAATTCAAACGAGCGGTTTTATTACGGTTTTATTTTTGCAAATTGATCCTAGTGGATTTGATATTGTGTAATTAATGTAGTTTATTGTTAAAATGACCATGTGTATGAACAATCCAACCGGCTCTTTTGGAAATCGTTGGGAGATTCTAATGTCCAGCAGTGGACGTCCAATGGCTGAAATGATGATGATGATGATGATGATGTATGAACAATATGTGGAATAAATAACTAAAATAAACCGCCATTGTGGGCTTAGGATAGTCTTGTCTCAATTGTGCGCAGGACCTAAGAATGTTTACGCTTATCAGAAATTATCTCTTTGTCCCCCATTAGGCTCCTTAGACATTGCGACTTTTTGCAGCGATATAGTCGCGATTTAGACGATTTGCTAGTGCATGGATACACTCGCAAATCGTGCATCGTTACACACACACGATATCTGCAAAAAGTCGCAGTATGTAAACGCCTGCATATTTGGCTAAAAGCATAAATAATCTGTGGCATAAAGCACAAACTTCTTCCGTAGGAACGAACCTCAGAATAAGGGAGGAGAGAACTGATAATGACCTATGCTTATAATTAAAACTAAAAGGTGTCAATGCCAATCCAAAATAACACCAAACCACCAAAGTTGTCATAACCTCAAAACATGGGCACAAAATTAAGATTTCTCGAAACTCCCATCTAATATTTTCATGATATTTTTCCTGCATAATCCAGAGCTAATTTCTTACAGTTTACCCTTGGTTTCATCAATGCGCAAGAAGACGCAAAAATAGACGAACTCCTATAGTAAATTGATCATTCTCCTTTAGAAGGTATAAAAGTTCTTCGTATTTACTTCGTATCGTCGCTTCGATTATTAAAAATTTTGCTGCGATTTTCGAATTGAATTTCTTTGTTCTTCCATGTGTTTAGATACCACCTTGAATATTTGCTTTCTTTCTTATTACTTTTTTCATATTAGTCGTTTTTAACTCTTGAATAAACTCAATTCTTCTTATTTTTTCTCAGTTCATATTGTTCATAAATATTTCTCAGTTCTTCAAAATATAACCCGTAGTAAACAGCCTATACTAGTATACGTCCCACTGCAGGGAATAGGTCTTCTCTCAGAGAGAGTATGGTTTTAATTATTTCGCATGCGCTAAAAGTATCCTTATAAATCTTATTTGCAAAAACTTTACTCAACTAAAGCCCACGCGGACGAAGTCGCGGGCAACAGCTAGTCAAAGTATAAGACAGTGCCATGTGCTCTGTGGACAGTGCAACTTCAAAGGGGCCGTCCATTAATCACGTGAGGCTTGAAAGGGGGGGGGGGGGGGGGGGTTTGACAAAAATCACGAAATGTCACAAGGGGGGAGGGGGGGTGTAGTAAGATATCAAGTGTATTTATTTTTTCAAACGCGCTAGTTTTCTAGTTCTAAAAAATTTAAGATTTTTTGTACGAAAAATACACGTGATGTTGGGTGGGGGGTGGGGGGTATTCTTAAACCTCACCATGTATCACCAAGGGGGAGGGGGGGTTGAAAAATGGTTAAAAAAATATCACGTGATTAATGGACGGCCCCAAAACAGAAAGACCATAGAATACAAACATAAACCTGCAAAAGGGTTTTAACGGTCAATTCGCAACTGTTATGAATCATCTCTAATTGACGTGTTTCAGGTATAGACCATATAAAAAACAATACAAGACACTTTTCGGTACCTATTACAGGTAAAAATTTTACATTTTCAGTGGATAAGCGAAAAAGCGTAGGGTGCTTTTCTGTACAATAATATAGATAAAGCGCCGCACGTACGCTATTTTATCTCAACACTGAGTATTACTTATTCTGTAACTACTAGTGCATTACCGTCAAATGTGTGTTGTTTAATTTTTAGAAGTCGGTATATAACATTATTCCATACTTTTTAGTCAACTGCTGATGCATAATGTTAACTGTCAACGTATGATGATTTTGTACAGACTAGAAAGACTTCAACAAGTTATATTACCTACGAAACGCCTACGAAGAATGTTAATTGTAGAGAAAGATATAGAGAATTCATTTATCTATTTTGATCTCTTAACACAGCTTTTCCAATTACCTAGTCTAAAAAACACTTTTCAACAAGTTCTCCACAATTAAGTTGAAAAAATGGGTGATATTTCCTTAACCAAAATCTTTGGTGAATCGTTTTCTCCATTGTAAAAAGCTGTTTATATGGATGAATTAATCCCTCATTTTTTTACCTCACATCCATTTGCACGACATATTTTTTTTTGTCCTGTGTAATGTTTGATTAAAAATATGAACAGAAATCACAGCTTTACTTCTACTGACTGCACACCAGCATTTTGTTTTTTTCATTTATTTGAGTTACAATCTTCTATAGGAAATGTCATTTATTTACTATCTAAGACTTACAGACTAAGCAATTTACATATTATAAATACAATAAATAGGTAGGTATTTCATATTAGGTACCTCTCAATTGTCTTCATCTGAAGGTGTTTGAAACAGCTCCTCATTCTTTCCAACAAAAAACTCAGCAATTCTGAAAAAAAAAACAACATTTTATCATCATGAAAACAATTTTGATCAGTAAAAGAGCAAAGAAAACACAGCTTTCTGGCTCCGACATAAGCTTGGTTATATTTTTTTAAATTGAGCTTTCTAACACCTTTTTTACTGTAAAGATGATTGCTATCAGATTTATTGCCTGCAGTTTTTAACCTGTAGGTGCTACTGCTATCTTTACCAATGCACACAAATAATCTTATTCATCAGTTTTACAAAACTATCCACCAAAATATATCCATGTCTGTCTATTCTATAGCATTATTCTGAATGGACAGAATTCTATTAATAATTCAATTGCGTACCGTGATTTTCAATGTTATTGAATTTCTCAATTCAGAAACAATACATTGTGAAGTTTCAGTGTTTAAAATGAAAACCGCTAAGGAATAACTTTTTAGGGATTGTTGCACTAGTATTCAAATTCCAAGTAAACATTAAGGGGCACATACATTGCTTCTGGCCCCACACTAGAATACCCTGTAGCGTGGGAACCAGAAACAGCGACATCACAAACATGAAACATCGAAGACCTAGTGTTTTAGTCCCCAGCCGAGATTAAAAACCTGGGACCTCTTGCATGGTAGGCAGATGTGCTAACCGCTGCACCACAGAGGTTGGTTGTCAATTAAGATTCAGTCAAGGCCCAGATGGCAGAAATAAGGGACTGTCTAAAAGAGACATCTCCGCCCCTTCCATCACCTCTTCACACCTCCTGTACCCTCCAAACTCATTAGACAGTCCCTATAGTTTAACTAGTAAATACTCTTCTCTGAGAGAAGGCCTGGGATGTATATAGGCTGCTTACAATAGATTATTTCTCTACTTCTCGCGCAAGGGATAAGAGATCATGCTAAGGGGGTTGCTTGGGTTAGAGTATAGTACAGTGTTCAAGAGACAAAAGACTGAAGGGCCAGACGACCTCTGTGGCGTAACGGTTAGCGCATCTGCTTACCATGCGAGAGGTCCCGGGTTCGATCCCGGAGAAAAGAAAAAAAAACTCCAGGTCTTGGATGTTTACATGTTTGTGATGTCGCTGTTTCTGGTTCCCACGACACAGGGTATCCTACTATGGGGCCAGAAGCAATGCATGTGCCTGTATGTAAATGTTTATGTTTATTTATGTTTAATATTTACATATTTTACACATCAATTTACTCAGTTTATTGCCGACTTCATTAGTAATATAAATAGAGGGGAGTATGAGGGCGTTTCATTGTCCCGTCTTTTATTCCTAGGACGCCCTTTGCTACACTCTGACCGCTGTTGGATCTATATGGTCCCAACTTTTGGAAATTTACCTGTCCCATTCGATGGCTAATCCAATAAAGGAGAAGGTGAGAAAGCCATGCCATAGCATAGTAACGCCGGCAGTGGGTTGCCGCTTGTGTCCGAAGTTCTTAAAGGATCTGTAGTTCACAGTACCGATTTCGTGTAGTCTTCTTAGACGCGTGATCATGTTCTGGATTTATGAACACCGTGATATAAAACAACACAGAGAAAATAATCTCTACACTAGGAGAAACCGCAAGGAAAATTATATGAGATATTAATTTAGTTTAATGCTCTGTGATATGATATTATTATTATTTCTTGTTTTGATGTTTTTTTTTTTTAATATAAGGTTTAACGGCCCTGGATACTAGTCCTTTTGAGCCTTTTAGTTTATTATTTTATCACTTCCACTGTTTTACACTCTTCACTATTTACAAAGTATTAATCGTGTTCACTATGTATTTACAAAGGGGGGTGAAGGATCTTGGATCGGCAAGAAGTTCTTGAAGCCGCATTGGAATATTATTTCCATAGATTGGTTCGAGTTCTGTTATTAGAGTTAATCTGTGGAGGCCAAATTTTTGACAACTGAAGATAAGGTGAGCGAGATCGGCGTTATCCGTGCCACAATGTAAACATTTATCATCTTCAGCCAGATTGAGTCTACGGAGGTGAGTGGGAGTTTGGCAGTGTCCAAATCTCATTCGGTTAACAATGGTTATATATTTACGGCAGTTAATTTCTTTGTTTTTGTGATACCAAGGTTGGGCGGGCGGGCTTCCTTGAATATCTGCGTACCAGCTTCCTTTAACTTTGCTGGTTTCTTTCCAGTAATCGCGCCATAATGTCATCAGATGGTCGTTCAAAGGTGCATGTAGATCAGTGAACGGCATCTTCAGGTCGGTGGAATGGTCCTCGTCGGGTTCCCTACTTGCGGCTCGATCAACAACTTCGTTCCCCGTGATCCCTCGGTGAGCAGGTACCCAAAGAAACTTAACCTTTTTACCTCTAACATCTAAATTATACAAAATATTCCTAATTTCATACACTAAATAATTTACATTGTATCTGAAACAGTTACCTTCTAGAGCTGATAGAACACTCAGTGAGTCAGATAATATAATAATCTCAGACACATTAATATCTTGCACATGAACAAGAGCTTGATAAATTGCATAAGCTTCAGCTGTGAAAATACTACAATTGCCATCAATTTTGTAACATTTTGTTCTTTTTAACTGTGGATCATAAAATGCTGAGCTTACTCTATTTCCCGACTTGGAACCATCAGTATACAATGAATAAAGATGTTTGTACTCCAAAAATTCCAGCAGACTGTTTTGATTAGTTATTGAATATTGCTGTACAAAATCATTTCCTAAGAGTATCTTGAAATCAGCCTTATATAAAGGCCATATACTTTCTTTATACATATTTACAGATATACTATTTAGATGAATTATAATTCGCAGTAGAGTTGGAGTGTTACCATTTAGTATTTGTGTAATATTTGCATATGGACCAACTGAGCGGTGTAACATATCAATTGCTTCATGTGGCAAAATGTGGTCTAGAACACATCTATTATTCAAAGCAATAAGTTTTAAACAAAATCTCTCAGCTAGTTGTAAACGTCTGAAATGTAGTGGAAGAATGCAAGCCTCGCATTGCATAGCATTAATTGGTGTTGAGCACATAGCTCCAGTTATAATTCTTAGTGCTTTATTCTGAATAACATCTAGTTTTCTTAATGATAGCAGGCTTGCATCCATATAAGCAATACAACTATAATCAAAGTGACTTCTCATGATACTCTTGTATAACATAGACAGTATTTTGGGATCTGATCCCCAATGCACTCCAGCCAGAGATCAAGGTAAATTTAGTGCTTTTGATGCATTTTTAATAATATAATTGATATGACTTTCAAATGTTAATCTTGTATCTAGCAGTATACCAAGGAATTTCTTCTCATTTAACCAGGGTAAAGGAATATTATTATATGTTACAAAATTGTCACTAACAGTATTTTTCTTACAAAAAACCATTGCTGCACTCTTACTAGGGCTAATGTCTAATTTAAGTTTATTAGAATAATAATTGTTTACCTCTACAAGAGCCTGGTTCAGATTATTTACAGCTATATTTACATCTTTATGTACAGAATATACTAATAAGTCATCTGCAAATTGCAGAAATTGAGCACCCTTATGGGTCAGATAATTATTAATTTGACATGTATAAATGTTGTACAGCAAAGGAGATATAGTGGCTCCTTGCATAGTTCCTTTAAATACTTGACCTGGTCCATGCAAAATATTATTAAACTTTACATACATTGTTCTATTGTACAAAAATTTAAATATCCATTTACAGATGCATCCTGGGATACCAATCTCTGACAAGATGCTTACCAATATGGATGGATCAACATTATCAAAGGCACCTTGTACATCCAAGAATGCACAAACAGTGACAGATTGGCTATGAAATGAATTCTTTATATCTGATATAAGAGAAGTGAAACTATCACTTGCACTGCGACCTTTCCTAAAACCAAATTGTTGGTCTGGTAAGATTCTCTTTGATTCTACAAAATGATCAAGTCTTGTTTTAAGCATAAGCTCAAATATTTTTCCAACACACGAAGACAAAGAAATTGGTCTGTAAGAATTGAAGTCATTACTTGGTTTATTTAATTTTAAAATTGGTATGACACATTGTGTTTTCCAAGAATCTGGTATAGTCTGAGTTTTCCATAACAAGTTAAAAATGTCTAACAGGGTTTTTTGTGCATCTAAGTGCATGTTCTTAATAAGTTTGTAAGGAATGTCGTCTAATCCGGGTGTAGTGTCTTTTCTAGACCTAATTGCGACAGTAAATTCTTGCATAGTAAAGGCACAAGAGAGAAAAGTAGAGTTTTCATCACCATTATGACTAAAGAAGCTATTTAATGAGTCAATGTCTATTGCATTTACAGATGAGGAGGATGGTGCATACTTATCAATGAAAGCGGGAATCCATTCATCATTCCTTAGACTCGTAGGTAATCTAATACGTTTAAATCTTTTAATATAATTCCATATAGTACTAACGGGTGTATATCTGTTGAAAGATTCTACTAATTTAACCCAACCATTCTTCTTTTTTTCCTTCAATAATCTCTTTTTAAAAGCATCTAACTTTTTAAATTTAATGTAACTAGTTGTGGTGGAATCAGATCTATATGAATTTAGAGCTTGTTTGCTTTTCCTAACAGCATCTGAACACTCACTGTCCCACCAGGGAACAGGTTTCCTTAAAATATTTTGATTGACTTTCTTAAACTTTGGTATGGTTAAATCCTTAACTTCCATCAATCTTTCACAAAAATTATTGTAACTTTTAATTGGGTTGGAATAATCTAAACTAAGTTGACCTAAGATCTTTTCTGTTTCAGATTCAAAGGTGAGCCAGTCGGCTTTTCTGTAAAGATAACGCTCTACATGGGTACCAGTGTCATATTTCTCGACTGTGGTGTGGATGTCAAGAATAGTTGGGAAATGATAACTACCCATGGCATCATCGTGCACTCTCCATTCACAAAGAGGAGCTACAGAAGGACTAATACAGGAAATGTCAATTGCAGAAGGTCTTTTGGTAGGACTACCTACTGTAGTAGAGGAACCAGAATTCAAAATGCATAGGTCATATTCATCTAATAAGTTATAAATTTCATTACCTCTAGAATTGGATCTAAGGCATCCAAAAGCAACATGATGTGCATTGAGATCACCAGATAATAATATTGGACTTGGCAGCATATTTAATATTTGTTTGAGCCTCCTACATTGAAATCTACGACGATTAGTATCTGGAGGATGAGCATATGTACAGAGTATCGATAAATTGCCAACATTTGTGGATAAAACTATAGCTGTTGACTGCAAATAATCATAAAAGGGTGTAGCAATTACTGAGTATTTCAAATGCGATTTTAAGAGAATACCTACTCCTCCTCGTCCATCTGTTCCATTTTGAAATATAAAATCGTAATTGGTAATTTTAAATATACTTCTCTCTCTTAACCAGGTCTCATTTAAGAGACAAATGTCAATATCATTATCTTTTAAGTAATTAATAAGCAAAGGTTTTTTGTTAACTGCTCCTTCAACATTAAATTGTGAAATTCTAATAAAAGCTTTATCCATTTTGTTGTAGTGATTTAATTAATACTTCTTGAATAACAGAAGCATTGATCTTACCCATGTTACTGTTAGCTAATGTCACTAAGGCTCCAACCATGCCATTTAAAATAAAGTTACTCTTTAATACTTCATCAAGTAGTGTTGCATTTGAATCAGATTTGGGATTGGGTTTGGGAATGTCTTTTGAAATGTCCTTGTTTAATGGTGTTGTTTTATTGTGTGTTCGTGTTTTTTTCAAAGGGGGAAAATTCGTATTGTAATTTCTCACAATATTTTTGTCTTCGTCTTTACGAGAGAAAGATGCAGCAACTTTTGCATAATTTTGTTTATTATTATTTTCTTCCATTTTGTTTTTTTTAATAGGACAGTCACGAGAAATTGCTAAATGAGGTCCATGACAATTTATGCATTTAAGTTCTGCATCTTTCTTGCACTCAGAGAAGTGGTGTTCTTCAGAGCAGATTGAGTACTTTTGTGTTGATTTACAAAACTTGGCTCCATGATTAAATCTGAAGCATTTGAAACATTGCAAGAGCGGAGCCCTGTATTCGTTCACTCTAAATCTATATAAGTCTAGGTAGACATAGTCCGGTAGGTTCTGCGACATAAATGTCACCGAGACGGAACTGTATGGAACCACCTCGCCGTTCACTTTGCGTGTGAAGCGTCGCACGCTAATGATTTCGTATTCAGCCGAGAGTTGCTTGAACAGATCTTCGTTACTGATTGTAGTAGGGACAAAACGAAGGACCCCGATTGTCTCCACCGACCTTGCCGGTATGTGCGCCTTGAAGAAGTGACTCTTCAGGAAATCAGCGTTCATCAAGAAGTTGTTTGCATTGATGGACTGACCGAAACAAACTCCAATCTTATTGGCATTGATGCGCTTAATGCCCACCACGCCCTTCACTGCCTTTTTAAATAAATTGTTGATGAAGTCCGGGTTTTTATTCCCAAGCCGTTCACCTTCCTTCTCCGATTCTATAAAAACCATATATTCAGCACTTACCAAGTTCTCTGGATATACTCTTTTGTACCCTGGTTTCGTGTATGGTTTGTACATGTCTTTGTCCTTGGAATTTTCGTTCTCACCCTCCGAATCTGACGGCAATCTGGACCTCTTCTTACTCCGAGGAGAAGGATCGGTAATATTCCCAGGGGGCAAAGCCCCCGGGGCATTATTCATACTGATCAACTTATTAGCACTGTTTTTAGAGACTTAAAGCTCAAAAACAAGTTACAGAAATTACAAAATAACTTTTTGATAAATTAATTTGTAAAAACGCGCCCTTCCTTTTGAAATGCCCGCCAAAAACCCTTGTTTTGATGGCAACCAGCCCACAGACGAATAAGGGTAGCGGAAGCGGAAGGAAACGTCAAAAATTCACAGACCTAACAGAGAGAGAGATACAATACAATCATAAAGCCGGGTCCAGACATGTACAGCGCCACCAAGTTATCTGTTCAGGTGGGCAAAATTGTAACGAACTAATAAGCCGTTTTCAGAAAAACTAAAAAAAAATATATTACGGCTGTCAAAAGAATGCAATTTTGGACCTCAGCCCAATAGCCATGTGTGATACATCATAAAATGGGTCTCAGCGAACTGAACAGCGAAAAGTTACTATGACGCCAATAGCCAAATGTTTGTCCTTTCTGAGTTATATTTTATTGAAAATTTTAGTTTTGTTTTCAATACAATATAACTCCGAAAGAACAAACATTTGGCTATTGGTGTCATAGTATCGTATTTTATGATGTATCACACATGGCTATTGGGCTGAGGTCGAAAATTGCATTCTTTTGACAGCCGTAATAATGTTTTTTTTTTAGTGCTTCTGAAAACGGCTCATTGTAAATTCTGTTCCCCTTTTATCGGTTTTATTTTATAACTTACTAAGATTTATAGGTATATTTCCATTAAAATTCAAAGAGGGGTTAAAATATTCTCATTGTTCTAGGTAAATTTCTTAAAATGTTACTACTAAATTCTCTACTAGCGCCGCTATCAACTGAACAGATAAGGTGGTGGCACTGTATCATTTGCCCGATCCGATCACCGTATCCATTAGGGTGGGTCACTTTAGTATGGAAAAAAAAATTGATGAATCAAATTCTAATAGTGATATTATGTTATTGTGTACTATAAAAAGAAGTTTTAGCTAAAAAACGGATTATTAAACATACATCTTCATGCTTCATACATTTTAACGTTTAAATTAAAAATACTTAAACAAATACAAATATTTTGTCCAATTTCAGCATAACTTTTCTTGAAGCAAGTTTTGCATTACTGTTTGTTTTTTTTATTGTTTTTGCTTGTTGTTGTTGTTTTTTATCACAATGAGCGTTTTTCCTTATGTCAAATTAAGTTTTAAAAGGATCCCTAGGTGGCGCTGCCGTACCGTAATAATAAACGTCAAAGCAAAAAATAATACTATGGTTCTGTGGAATTTGTGATGGTTGGATACCTAGAAGAAAAAATGCTGTTGTCGTTTGGTGATAAGTGCGCTTTTGGATACTTTGGAGTCTTTGCTATGGATTCTGGGTTTGAATTTTTATTTTTATTACGAGAAACCTCGTCCGAATAGCAACCCTGGTTCCTTCTCTTGTTTAGTAATCTGTGGACTGACTTTGACATTGATTGCTACGAATCACAAATTCGTATGAAGAAACGAATAACGCCATCTAGTGTATTTCAAGGAACTAAGAAAAAAAAAGAAAGGAAAAACGCCCATTGTTGACATTGCAGCATCTGTCAATATCTTTACACTTCGTTCAACCGCTTGTGTATGGCAAGGCAGCCTAAAAAACAACATCCTTTCATCACCTTTTTTCTCTGTCATCTGAATAACATAAGATAACATAACATTTACATACAGGCACATACATTGCTTCTGGGCCCACACTAGGATACCCTGTGTCGTGGGAACCAGAAACAGTGACATCACAAACATGTAAAAATCCAAAACGTGGGTTTTTTAAGAATAAGTTCGTCATACGTTTGATTTCTTAGAAAAGATGGATTAACGATATCAGATGAAAGTTTGTGTAAAACTGCAGAAGCAATCGCAGCATCAGCTCTCCCGGATACTCTATACTCCAAATTTGTGACCATACCGGTAAACTTTATATAGAACTTTATATAGACTATAGAAGAGCCCTTACCTTCTACCTCAGGGGTAGAAGGTAAGGGCTCTTCTATATGTTTGTGTGGTTGGTGGGTAAATTTGGGGGTTTCCGGAAATGAAACACTTGTATCAGAATTACTACTTGTGGATAAAATTAATTCTTGTTCTGGCATTTATGATGGGTTGTTATTGCTCTTCAGACAGATTTTTCTTGAAGCTTGCTTTCGAACAAACTTTTTTTGTAAACTTTTTGTTCCATCCGGCGATCAATGCGGCCGATTTTCATTTTTCTCTCACCCCGTTGATAAATCAAAAAGTGGTGTTCCACTTTAGGACCTTTAACTTCTTCGGAACAATCCGCTACTTGACTCTTTTTTCAAGTAGGTAGGTATGTCTTAAATGCTAAATATCTCTTCCATTAGACCAAAAAATATTTTAGTATATTTTTTGAGAAAATATAGCCCATTATTTCAGATAATATAGCCCATTAAAGTTACGTGTGACGTCACGCCGTGCTGCATTGTTTAATCGAAAAAATAAAAAATACGTGTCCAATATTTTTTTTAAATCTAAAATACCGACTAAATAGAATTTAATTATTTTGAACCCGGAAACTACCCTATTGTAGCATTCACAATGCTTACTTAGTACAGTCACCAGCATAAATATATGACGGTGGGCAGTAGTGCAAAAATATCTGATTCACCATTGAGATCATAAGAATATGATGACACTTTGCCGGTAAAAATATGTGATGCTTTGTGGGCGGTGTAAATATCGTACCTCACTAATTGCATAAATATCGGACCAGGTTAGAGGAGGGTCGTCGACGCTTTTTTCATCAACGAAACGAAACCGTTGACGTTAATTCGTCGACTAGTCGATTAACTAGTTAAATCTTTCGACTAGTTGACGCAAAACGTGCGAACGAATATTAACTAGAGTTCATAAAAACGGTGGTATAGGAACATCGACGACGCTCCAACATCAAAGTCTCGTTAAATAAATCTACTTGAAGGGTTAACTATTTAATTGTACAGTCACAAATGAAATCTCCTTCATACTTTTCCAGGCTTATGACTGGCTGAATGGAGACATTGGTTGTACATTTAAAAGACAATACGATTAGTATTTCAGGCGTACCAATAATTTCTAATGAACTCACTACAAAAGTCAACTCTCTTTCAAGCAAGCTAAAGTTGAAAGTCTAATCGTGTTTCCCTCGTCGCTTAGACGTTCGACTTCGACGTTGCAAAGTAAAAGACCGAATTATAATGTACAAGTTTGCGTATGACGCTGCATTAAACGATTCGACTCCCGAATTTTGCCGTTTATGAATCGACGGATCGCGCCGCATAAACTGGATAAACGACCAAATAAAGTTGTACCAGTTCACGCGATTATACGAATTTAGTCGTTTAATCTTTCAACTAGTCCATGAGTAAACGGTGGACGGTCCATCCGTTTACAGTAGATCAACGTTGATTTTAACTAGTTCGTCCATTCAACGCCCACCTCTAGACCAGGTAGCTTAAAAATATTTGATCACTGCTAAAATCAAAATTATGTGACTGCACTTGCTGGAATATTTATCTATTAACTATGAAGGAATAAATATCGAATGATGGCAGGCATCAAAAATATGTGTAACATAAACACAAGCAAAAATATGTCGATTTGTAATTGTTCATTATCCGTGTAGGTACCGATATCTTTTTTTACTGAGATGACATTTATATTAACCTCCTTACAGGCAAAACTTTACTGACATCGTAAAAAACATTTTATCCGTCAACTATCTAGTCTGTCAAAATAAAATATATATCAATATATACAGGGTGTCCCAAAACTCAACGTTAAGCCGGTACCGGGTGATAAGGTAAGTCATATTGGTTAAAATGGAAAAATAGAAAAAAAAATTCAATGTTTACAAAATTATAGGCATTTAAAAAATTTCAAATCCTGTTGCCATAAATCTTTACTCTTTCCAATTTTTTTTCGTAATCTGAATAACGCTTCTTTAAATTATTAACAAAATTTCAACACCAGCTGCTCCAACTTGGAAGAAAAGGAGACTTAAAAAAAAATAACATAAAAAATTTGCCCATTTTCAATTTTAGTTTTAATTATGTTCGTGAAATTTCTTGAATAAATAATTTAAAAAATATATTATGGTACTAAAAAAAAAGACTTAATAATTGCAGAAGGCTACACTAGATATTGATATCAAGACTGCGCGATCAATTTCGTTGTTAAAACCTCTAATAAAAAGTATTTTGGCTAAGAAATATAGTTTTAAAGTAAAAAATATTTTAGGTTAAAATAAAAATCATCATTACTCAGTATCTGCAGAGTTTAATTACAATTGCAGCATGTAGGACCATTCGGTACCTAATAGGTGTATTTTCCAAGACAAGACCAGCTGGGTAAAGCTCGTTTTTGTGGAAAAATCACACAGGGTATCCTAGTGTGGGGCCAGAAGCAATGTATGTGCCTGTATGTAAATGTTATGTTATGTTAAATGTTCCTATTTATTCCTTCTATCGATATGTATTCCTTCATAGTTAATAGATAAATATTCCAGCAAGTGCAGTCACATAATTTTGATTTTAGCAGTGATCAAATATTTTTAAGCTACCTGGTCCGATATTTATGGAATTAGTGAGGTAGGTACGATATTTACACCGCCCACAAATCATCACATATTTTTACCGGCAAAGTGTCATCATATTCTTATGATCTCAATGGTGAATCAGATATTTTTGCACTACTGCCCACCGTCATATATTTATGCTGGTGACTGTACAATTGTGGATATCGGAGATGGAAAATCGAGAGGAACTAAAATGAATTAAATTGCCCGCGAAAAGCCCCGATCTTAACCCCATAGAAAATCTATGGGGTTAGATGGTGCAAGATTGCGATACTACAAAATCGCTCGTAGCCTGGGCTGCCTGAGTGATCTTAAACGATCACTAAGGTTAAGCAACATACGGCGCGTTCAGTCCATGGATGGGTCACCATCTATGACTAACGCTAGTGGCATTTTTCCAAGCGGGTCCGTTTTTCGCAAGGCACGTTAAGCAGTTATTGCCGGCTGTCGTCGATAGATGGCAGTCGTTAGGTATGCCAAGTCAGAGGTCTTAGGGCTGCTTGAAATCTTCTGTCAGTAAGACCAGCCACTAGTCTTACAAGCCTCCACCAATCCGGACTCGGCCCCCGTGGTGGAGTATGGCCTATACCTTCCTCAGGGAAGAGACCCGTGCCCCTTGGTGGGGACATAATGGGTTGATGATGATACTTAATATTTGCTTAATCTTGTTTTTATTCATATACTATATCTACTGCATTACCTATAGGAAGTAGTTCTGGGATAGCAGGATAAAAATAGCAAACTCATAGTATGTGAGGAAGATATAAAAATATCAAAATGTACTGAAATGTACGTTTCAACCGTGATACAGAGTAAACGCACCCAAATGTTTGACTATATACCTCCCAATCTAGCCATGTTGTAGAGACCAGGTTGCCCATCCTCTATTGTAGGTAAGTATGTTCTTTTTGCGTTTGAAAAACTAGCGATGTAAAAATTGCAAAAAAGCGTAGTTGGAACTCACGCCAACACTAAACAGAAGTTGCGTACAGATACCCCTAGGCCACTGCGTCATTTACTACTAGGTTCTAAAATAGGTCAACGGATAAAACAAAATAGCACTGTCTATGTCCTCGCTGTTTTCCCGTATTCTTCAAAAAATGAAAAATTTAGCGAGCGATGACGACGTTGCCATGTGGTGCATAAGAAGTTTGTATCGCATACAGATACAGAAAATCCTCAAAATCTATAAGAGACAGACATATGCACTGACAAGTCTGCACTGTTTTCGTGAATTGTCAAAACACATGTTCACATAAATATGGCTGACATTTGTGTAGATATATTTGTAGGTCAGCTTGTCTTCATAAAAATGACCAACTAATTTATAGATATTTATGTAACCATAGTTGTTGTCATACATATGACAATATTTTGTGCAGATATTTATAAATTTTCAGTTGTTTATATATTTGTGAAGCCTTGTGTTGATATTTATGACCAGTAACACGTTGATATATTTTTGATTGCTTAGCATGCTAGATATTTTTGTAACCTTATTTGCACACATATTTTTGAAGCCGCGGAAGTGTTCATATATTTATGAACTCGACTGTACGAGCACCTACATAATTTAGACGGGTAACACCAAAACAATCAAATTCTCGATTTTGTTTTCACGACTAATTTAGGGGTAATGGTGGGCAGTAGAAGCATTTTATGTGCGTTTGATAATAATAATAATAATAAAATCTTTATTCAGTAAGCAGAAGTTACAGTTTAAAACACATGATTGGGGCTCTGTACTAGGTCGAGACCTGTGTTACAGATACCCTGCTCTTCCTTTTATTACATTGCAAAGCTTAATGAATAATCAATATTTGAATCAATGAGTTTTAAAATAAATTCAAAACATTGAACAACACTAACTTTCCAAAGACAAATAAGACTGGATTCCGTTTTCAGCCATCATGGCGTAAAGTTCCATTTTTCGTTACAAATGTTTTCCGAACATCCGTTAGGGCTAAAGTTTCGTACAGGCCCTGTAAAAATAAATACATAATAATAACAAATAATACTTTGATGAGTAAAAAATAATATGTCAGCTTTACAAACTATTGAAATTTTCGTCGTCCGAGTATTTTTTATCAAAATAACTATCTTAGAGAAGTTATTTGGTATAAAAATGATTGTAAGAACAATGAATGGTTCCTTGAAATGTGATTATGATCAGGATTGAAATTAAAATGTAAGTAATTAATTACGGAGTAATCGTGATTGAATTGGTTTGTTTACATGATTGTGGGATTCTAAAGCAAGCTGGTATACGTACAATTTTTGTCTGTTCAATCAATAGCATAATAAATGGTTAGAGAAATAGGTATGTAGGTAGGTACTAAGTACAACCTATAGTTAGGTATAAAAGTAATTATTTTTTTAATTCGATACCTACCTATTAAATTTAAAGACTGTTTTAGCAAAATAGTTGTTCGTGTTTCGTTTGTTTGTTTGTAAAGTTATGTTTGATATTGTTCATATAATATTGAGTACCTGCCTACAGAACGATTTGAAACACATGTACCTACCTACATAAGACCTAAATAAAATATTTAGGGCCGATTTCTGAATTGAGAATTTACACTAAGTAACATAACATAAAATTTATCATGACATTTACATACAGGTACATACATTGCTTCAGGCCCCACACTAGGAAACCCTGTGTCGTGGGAACCAGAAACAGCGACGTCACAAACATGTAAATATCCAATACCCGAGTGTCTTTTTTTTGTCCCCAGCCGGGACTCGAACCCGGGACCTCTCGCATGGTAGGCACATGCGCTAACCGTTGCGCCACAGAGGTCGAGAGTAAATACTCAAGTAACGTTATGTGACGCTCTTTTCTAAGAAATTTGACGAGACAGTACTACAGTTAAGTACCTAGTCACTTGGCAAAAATTCTCAATTCAGAAATCAGCTCTCTGTCACGCTCTTTTTTGAGAACTTTGACGAGACAGCTATAGTAGTTATGTAGTTACTTAGCGTAAATTCTCAATTCAGAAATCGGCCCTGAGTTTCATAAACGAGGTACACACTAAAGTATTCTGTAGGGCTATCTTCTTACGTTGAAGTACTTACATACCTACATTGTAAAAGTAAAATAGTTTTCTGATCTACCTACATACTACTAATACCTAGCCTAGGTTTATCTAGAACGTCATTCGTTCACAAAAGTAAACTGGTAATAAAAGATTAAGATTAAATAGTTATTCATTGAAAGAAGACAACCGGGACTTCACACACGACGGCTATAATATACATTACATCCCGGGATGTATAGCTTTACATTATGTAAGGAAAATTCCGAAGAGTTTAAATTATATGCGGAATTATCAGACATCGCCACCTAGTGGACAGGCATGATATTATTACAAAATTGATGACCACTGTGTTGCTAGACTTTTTTTCTTTTCTTGAGGTAGATTGATTTTTGTTACTATCCTTCATGTTAAAAGTCAACTTTAATGTTATATTCCATCACTATATAATTTGTAACTTCCAATTTTATATCTATAAAATCATAGGTCATCAATCGACTGAATCGAAGAATTGCTCGCAGCCCTGGCCGCCTGAGTGATCTTAAACGATCACGAAGGTTAAGCAACATAGGGTGCGTTCAGTGCGCGGATGGGTGACCGTTTATGATTAACGCTAATGGCATTTTTCCGTGCGGTTCCATGCTTCGCAAGGCATGTTAAGCAGTTGGTGCTAGCTGCCGTCGATAGATGGCAGTCGTTAAGCCAAGTCAGAGGCCATAGAGTAAGACCAGCCACTACTCTTACAAGCCTCCACCAATCCGGACTTGGCCCCCCGGGGCGGAGTATGGCCTATACCTTCCTCAGGCTTACGGCCGATTTCTGAATTGAGAATTTCGCTAAGTAACTAACTACTTAACTCTAGTGTTGTCTCGTCAAATTTCTCAGAAAAGAGCGTGACAGAACGTTATTTAAATATTTACTTAAGTGAAATTCTCAATTTGGAAACCGGCCTTTAGCGAGACTATTTAGTGATTACAGATAGGACTACAAGTGATGTGGAGCAAATTATTTTTTTGAGACAGGACTCTGAATACCTACATATTATTATGTCGTTTAGCGTCATAAGACTCAGTGGCGGCGTAGAGGGGGGGCGGTGGGGGCGGTCCGCCCCGGGTGCCAAGCACCAAGGGGTGACAACATGGTCACAACTTACTCCAGAAGAGCTGCAGAGAGCTACGTTAGAATGTCTAGATAGATTTTACGGAGAACTAGACCATTGCAACAGGGCAATGGTTGACATTCTTAAGACATTTGGCGTTGTTCAACATTCAAACACTCATTTTGTTGTCTAACGTCAACAGAACAAGAGCTTCGGGATATACCTAGTTCCAAATCTTACGAAAGTTTATGATGAATTATTTGCTGCGGAAGAAATTATTTTGGAGATTTTACGTCTGAGGCGCCACTTGGAAGCCGAAAGCATTACTTGCCAAGAAGCGGTCTAGTAGACTACCTTGGAGCTTCTGAAATCTATATATACAGGGTGTTGATTTGTCCAGTTCATCCGACTCAGAGCTGGTTATTTACACAGGGGTTCCTTTTATAACTGAGGGTACTAAGAAAGGAGTTTTGCAAATTCACCCCCTGCGGGGGTAGAACAGGGGTGCCAAGTTAGTATGAACGTTTGCCGTTATTGAAATTATTCGAATGAAATCCAGTATGAAGATTCTTCATTGAAAGTCATGAATCTCGAGTAAAATATTTTTGATAATCAACCCTTAAGGGGCTTAAAGGGGTGCAACGTTAATATGAGAGTTCTCCGATTTTCAAAATTATTTCAATAAAATATAAATTAAACACACAATTTTTTTGTATTAATTATTTTACATGCGCTAAAAGTATCCGTGACTTATTTGCATACACTTTTTTCAACGAAAGCCCACGCGGACGAAGTCGCGGGCAACAGCAAGTTTATTATAAAATGGTACTATTCAGAGTCTGTTCCAAGTCTAGCGCTTTGCCGAAGATTTTTTTTCACTATTGGTGTTTCAGTGGCTTCTTGTGAAAGAAGTCTCTAAATAAAAAAATACTTAAGATCTGCAATGAGCCAAGCGCGATTTACCAATCTTTCCATATTGTCCATCGAAAAGGACCGGTAAGTAAATTTTGATAAAGTTATTGAATATTTCAGTAAAATAAAGTCACATAAGCACGCTTAGACCCGGTTTCATCAAACTCTGTTTGTTAGTGGTAAACGCGGCATTTATAAATCAGCCGTCAAAACTAACAAGGATGTTAAAGCAATGTTAAAATGTCCATGTCCTATGAGCTAAATTTAACAGACCATTAGTAAATCAAGCATTACGTGAATGAAACGCAAACCAGTCATTCAAATTCCTGTCAAACGTTAAACATTTGCGTCTGTGGTTCAACGCTTTTGAGGTTGTGAAAAATTTTTTCTGGTTTGTTTTGTTGTGATTTTGTTAAATTCGTGCGGTTTCTAAATTAAATTACAAGGGATGTCTAAGAAAACACGATAACCTAATTTTTCTGCTAACGAAAAGGATATCCTCACCCATTTAGTGTCAAAGAACAAAGATGTAGTGGAAAATAAAAAAAAACAGACGCCGTTACGTACGACTTCTATGAAACACAAAGGATGGCTGCAGAAGCCCAGGGCCTAGATTCTGTTAATGCATTGTAGTACAATGACAACTGGATGAACGTGGCGATTTAGTTTCATTGCCGCTTCAAGTCTACGCGCAAACTCAAATCAAGCAATGTAGGCGTCAATCGTATGGAAAAAGACGTCGCGTGACCTGACCGTGGATCTGTCATCAAACTATAATGCACCAACAGAATTAAGGCGCAGGTCAGCGTATTCGTCAAAGTAGTCACGCTGTGTTTTGAAAATCTTATTAGGACGGCGTATAACGTCCTCCAAATTTTCTAAAACATCTTCATTTTCAAAAATAATATTGTAGGCAGAGTCCATTTTGACAGTTTTGACGGAACTAAATCGACTGTTAATGTTTTAACGGACCTCCAATGCCAGGATTAGATTTGATGCTTTGTTAAAGAAGTTAACGGTCCATTAGAGCGTGGTGGGACACTCGACAGCATTTAACAGTCCGTCAGAAGATGTAACAGACTGTTAGACCATTAACAAAGCTTGGAGAAACTGGGCCTAAAGTAGGGGAGAGTGGGTATGATTCGTACACCGGGAGCATTCGTACAACGGCCATAATTCGAATACGCAAAATAGTGGTGCCTTCGTATCTGTGTATGTGATGCCCACTCACACGCATAATCTAACCGCGGAGTGGCTCGCCCGTGCGGCCGCCGACTTCGATGTGATAGGTCGTTACGTGTTTTCGCTTCGGGTAAATAATTTTTCGATGCAACTTTAAACGTGTTTTTCTTCTATAAGTTTTGCTGCCATTGTTAACTGATTTTGTGTGGTGTTTGGGTACATATTTCAGTTCATTATTTCGACATTTACTTGAAGATAATCTCAGCAGTTATTTTTATTTTCAATATATTAGTAAAATTTCTTCATTGGGGTAGCTTCGTACAGGTCTGAACGGGGTGGATTCGTACTGTACGAATGATATACAATCTTTATTTGCGTAGCTGATTGAGCTTGATTTGCCATCGAAATCTGCTCAAGGATTAGTAACGCCAGAAATGATCCAACCCTACCCTAAAGTGGCTAGAGATGTGACCAAAAAGTCCAAAAAAGGTAAACAACAGATACTCCCGAAAAAAAATTGGCGAGACAAAATATATAAAGCAAAACAGTTAAAGAAGCAAGAGCAAGAGATAAAACAAAGAGCTAAAGAGATGAAGAGGGCATTAAATTTGATATCATGTAAAGATATGTTAAATAAACCAAAAAGAAAGAGGCAAAGTTCCTGTTCCCCCATTGAAGTGATTGCTGAAGGATCTGATGTGGAGAACGAAACTCCAGTTTTAACTGCATTTGTGAAAGAGAAAGGCTTTATTCTAGTGAAGTTCAAGAAGAAAAAATCTGTCAAACACTATGTTGGTCAGGTGATTACAAAATATAGTCCCACTGGGTACAAAGTTTCATTTTTAAGAAAGAAATCCGGCGCCTGGAAATTTGTTTTTCCCAATAACATAGACGAAGGGACTGTTTACATATCTGACATCGTATATTATATTGCCGGAACCCAAATCTGCTTCTACAGCAAGAACAGCTAACATTTAGCTTTCATAAAGGTCTGTCTATGTACAATGTGCATTAAGTAGATTCATAAAAATATTATGACTCTTGTTACCCTAATGGTAAATATTATTGTTGATTCATTTCTATAGGACATAAGAAGTTAAATAATGTTAAAACAAAAAGCTTAACTAATTATTGTATTTAAAACTATTTTATTATTATGTACTTAGGCACCCAAGGCTGATTCCGTGAAATTTTGATCTCAATAAACGGTAAATTTTCTATAAATAGCATTATTAATCATGATGTACGGAGGTACCCCACATGTACGAAGCTACCCCAACACATGTATGAAGCTACCCCGTGAGTGGGGTACATTCGTACGACTTCCACTTTTTTTTTAAATCGTCATAGCTTGGCCACACTTCTTTCTATGAACAAGTCGTCTAAGGGAATGTTGTTGTAGGCAAATATATAAGCAATCTATCATTGCTCAAATTGTTTTCAAATAGCGTTTAGTTTTTCTGCTATAGGGCTCGAAGTGAAAAGTGTACGAATCCTACCCACTCTCCCCTAAGTAGGTATTTGTGGTTTGGTTACCGTTTCGATTGCGCGGCCATGTTCTGTTTTCAAAAAGTGCCTATGTCAGGATTCTGTCGAAATTTGTCAAAACTGAATGGTGAAAACCAAAAATTTGTCAAAGCAGTATTAAAGAAGTTATTGAGGTTTGAAGATGGCCGCGCGAACCTCCCGCGGAGAACTGCGCGGCCATGTCAGATCTCGGCATCTACAGGGTCTACAGGCCTGGTTTTTTTGTCAATGCATGTTTGAATTTGTCAACAAATGTCGAAGAAAGAAAATTCGTTCTATCACCATTACTTCCGAAGATATCGACGCCTGAACGCCATGGCCGCGCAATCCTCCGGTTCCGCGATTTCTTTAGGTTGTTTTTTTCGTAATCAGGCTTATCTAAATTAGTCAAGACCGATGTTCAGAGCTTGGTCTGAATTTGTCAAAGCCGATGAGGTCTGAATTTACACTCGTTTTCTCATCAGACAAACAAAATTACTAAAAAACCTAAGGACGCTGGCCGCGCAATCGAAACGCTTTTTCATATGCCGATATCTAGTAAACAAAAGAAGTCTGAGATATGATTTATGTACCAAATTCTTTGACATTTTAGGCTCCTTCGATTAATATATTGTTTCACCACAAAAACCTATCGTAACGAGAGTTATTTAAAAAATTATAACCTCTCACACAATGTTTGGATAGGGTGACCATAATATCAGGTTTAAGTTTATCCACGGAACTGCCTGCAACATTATACAGGGTGGCCGGGGGATTGAAGACAAAAAAAAAAAATTATGTCCCTCTTGTCATGGGGTATCCGAATCACCCCCATGTATGTTCCGCGATTTTTCATAGTTTCGGAGTTATGCTTTTTTTTCTGAATTTTCATGAATTTTCGCCTTATCAATTTTGAAAATTTCTAAAAAAAAAACTAGAAACTTTTTTCAATTACTTTTTTTTGTAACTGAATCTTCACAAGTTGTTCTTCTATGCATAAAATAATCAGCTTCGTAACTTTGATAAAAGTTATTAAAGTGTTGGTCTAAAGTAAAAAATTTACGTTCGGTAAATTATGACTTGAATTTTCAAAAATAAATTAAAAATCCAAACAGATGTTTTAATGGTTTCTTAGTTAGCCTCAGAAATGCGCAAGACTCTCAGATTTCATAATCATTAAAAAAAAGCTTAACGAGCTACTTTGTGTACATACGGCCTTCGAAGACAGCGAGGTGAAGAATTATTAAAATTAACCATTTTTTTTTCTGCCATTTCGTCTTTTCTTAGTTTATTAATGAACGAGTCGTCATCATCATGATGAATAAAAGTGGTTTTGTCAATAAAACACAAATTAAAATGTAAAAAAAATGTTTATTATAATAGGTTTTCAAAGGTGCCACCTCCAGCAGCAATACACATTCTACACCTACGTAGGAAATTATCTTTTAATCGTCTAAAAGCTGCTCTGTTTTCCTTTACAACATGTTCGGCTTCTGTTAATTTCTGCCTCAGCTCTTGTTCACTCCCACTTTCTCTGGCGTATGCTATTTCCTTAAAATAGCCCCAAATAAAAAAATCCATGGGGTTGAGGTCAGGTGAGCGTGGAGGCCACGATATTGGTCCGCCGCGTCCGATCCATCTATTGGGGTACGCCTCATTTAAATAATTTCGGACTTGCGTTGCGTTTTTGCGTTTTGCGTTTTTTTTTAATGATTATGAAATCTGAGAGTCTTGCGCATTTCTGGCGCTAACTAAGAAACCATTAAAACATCTGTTTGGATTTTTAATTTATTTTTGAAAATTCAAGTCATAATTTACCGAACGTAAATTTTTGAATTTAGACCAACACTTTAATAACTTTTATCAAAGTTACGCAGCTGATTATTTTATGCATAGAAGAACAACTTGTGAAGATTCAGTTACAAAAAAAAGTAATTGAAAAAAGTTTCTAGTTTTTTTTTTAGAAATTTTCAAAATTGATAAGGCGAAAATTCATAAAAATTCAGAAAAAAAATCATAACTCCGAAACTATGAAAAATCGCGGAACATACATGGGGGTGATTCGGATACCCCATGACACGAGGGACCTATTTTTTTTTTGACGTCATTCCCCCGGCCACCCTGTATAATAGAATATATGACCAGTTCATATAATCATTTAAGGGTCCATATATTGCTCAGTTCCTCAAATTCCATCCAGCTCGCTTAGTACTCACGGAGTGCGTTAGATTAAAAGATTTTCTAAGATTGAGTACCATTATGGAAAAAAAATAGGATTTTTAGCTAGATTTGGTACAATTACCTACCAAGTTTTCTTTGTTTTTTGTTTTTGCAATAACAAGCAATAAAAAATCGTTGAAATGTATTCTGCAGTTTCATGATTTCAGTTTCAATAGCTGTTAAATGGATGATACATCGCATAGTAATATTATTGTAGGACACATTATCAACGTACCTTATTCGACATTGTCTTTTTTATCCAAAATTCCAGCTTGATTTCTGAACCGTCACTGTAGAATGTAATCAGTTTCACAAGAAATTTATCTTGGATATTGTCCATACACTGAGTTCAAGAACCGAAGTCCAGAGTAGGTCACGAAACGACGAAACGTAAAACCAAAAAAATACGACACTCATAAGCACAAGACAGAAAGTCCAAAGTAGCCAACAATCAGGTCGAGACTGGATTTTTCTGAAATTCCAATTATTATCCGCTAAAACTTAAAAATTAGGTACTCTTTATTTAGCCACATGAAGTTTTTTAAACAAAATCCTTCTGAGAAGTGTACCCTAATCTTTACAAAACGTCCCATAAAAATGTCACCGAAAACAAACCTTTTTGTGTGATACCATTTTACCGTACTTCTTTTCCGTAATCCGCTTGTATGCGGTCGCCTTTGTATCGCGCCGCCTTGGCCTGTGATGGCTCTGTCAAAGGCTGCCGCCCGCCCGTAAAACAAAGGATGCCGGTGCAGCATACATCAGCCATTGTCTTTACTGTACTAGTGTCTAATTTTACTTTACCTCTACTTATATTTGGTATAATGCACGCATGAGCATAATTTATACTATTTTTTTTTATTCCAATAACCAGAACTGCTTGCTAGTATTACGACACTAACTAAGCAAGCGCGGTTTAACATGCACCCCACTTCGTTCGTGCTAGCACATGTAACCTAACGCACCCATAGCCGGCAGTAATACTCCCTTTCGTGAGTATTACTGCCAGGTTGTAACTTGGCAGCAGCCCGTATGGACACGGCCTCCACTACCTTTTTTGTACCATGGTTAAGCTAAGTATTTAAAAAAAACGAGACGTTTAAAGCACCCACTAGTAGCTAACATATACAAAGGAAGGACGTTAAAGGTCACTGTACCAATGAGCGGTACGAGAATTTACGTGAAACCTGATATTATGGTCACCCTATCCAAACATTGTGTGAGAGGTTATATTTTTTTAAATAACTCTCGTTACGATAGGTTTCTGTGGTGAAATGATATGTTAATCGAAGGAGCCTAAAATGTCAAAGAATTCGGTACATAAATCATATCTCAGACTTCTTTTGTTTACTAGATATCGGCATATGAAAAAGCGTTTCGATTGCGCGGCCAGCGTCCTTAGGTTTTTTAGTAATTTTGTTTGTCTGATGAGAAAACGAGTGTAAATTCAGACCTCATCGGCTTTGACAAATTCAGACCAAGCTCTGAACATCGGTCTTGACTAATTTAGATAAACCTGATTACGAAAAAAACAACCTAAAGAAATCGGAACCGGAGGATTGCGCGGCCATGGCGTTCAGGCGTCGATATCTTCGGAAGTAATGGTGATAGAACGAATTTTCTTTCTTCGACATTTGTTGACAAATTCAAACATGCATTGACAAAAAAACCAGGCCTGTAGACCCTGTAGATGCCGAGATCTGACATGGCCGCGCAGTTCTCCGCGGGAGGTTCGCGCGGCCATCTTCAAACCTCAATAACTTCTTTAATACTGCTTTGACAAATTTTTGGTTTTCACCATTCAGTTTTGACAAATTTCGACAGAATCCTGACATAAGCACTTTTTGTAAACAGAACATGGCCGCGCAATCGAAACGGTAACTTTTATTTTGGGGGTGCACAACAGAAAACCGCCCGGGTTGACACCTATGCTACGCCGCCACTAAGACTCCTAGTGGAGTTTTTGAATCACCAAGAAACTTTTTGAACACCCTGTTCGAAGAAAGATGTATCGTAACATACGAAAAGTTACTGAGATATATTAAGATGTATCGACAGGTAAATATACATCTTCATATCGCTCAGTACCTTTAAGGTACGAAGATGTAAAGATGTATATTATAGCTGCCGTGTGTGGTCTCCTGACGATTTCTATGGAAAGATGTAATGAGATATTATATCGTGCTATAATATACATCTTTACCTTATAGCTGTCGTGTGTGGAGTCCCTAAGGGAATTAAGGGAACACACGACGGCTATAATATACATCACCTCCCGGGATGTATAGCTTTACATTATATTAAAGTATTACACACGCAACAGGTAACGTAATGTATATTTCGCTTCATTTCGTTGACATACGTCTCGACCGACACACGTTCCGGCTGCCAAGGCGTTATACAGGGTGTTGTTATGGATCTGTCGACTTACTACTAGATTTAATACATAGGTAGTTCATCAGAAGATGATTGAGATTTTGATGCGCGTATGCGTTGGCACATGTGCCAAAAATGGAACGATATGCATTGAACATCATAATATAAAGTAAGGAAAATTCCGAAGAGTTTTAATTTATATGCGGAATTATCAGACATCGTCACCTAGTGGACAGGCATGATATTATTACAAAATTGATGACCACTGTGTTGCTACACTTTTTTTTCTTTTCTTGAGGTAGATTGTTTTTTGTTACTATCCTTCATGTTTAAGGCAACTTTAATGTCAATTCCATCGCTATATAATTTGTAACTTCCTACGTTATATCTATAAAATCATAGGTCATCAATCGACTGAATCGAAGAATTGCTCGCAGCCCTGGCCGCCTGAGTGATCTTAAACGATCACGAAGGTTAAGCAACATAGGGCGCGTTCAGTGCGCGGATGGGTGACCGTTTATGATTAACGCTAACGGCATTTTTCCGAGCGGTTCCATGCTTCGCAAGGCATGTTAAGCAGTTGGTGCTGGCTGCCGTCGATAGATGGCAGTCGTTAAGCCAAGTCAGAGGCCATAGAGTAAGACCAGCCACTACTCTTACAAGCCTCCACCAATCCGGACTTGGCCCCCCGTGGCGGAGTATGGCCTATACCTTCCTCAGGCTTACGAAACGTAGCTTACGGCCAATTTCTGAATTGAGAATTTCGCTAAGTAACTAGCTACTTGACTCTAGTGTTGTCTCGTCAAAAGAGCGTGACAGAACGTTATTTAAATATTTACTTAAGTGAAATTCTCAATTCGGAAACCGGCCTTTAACGAGACTAGGTATTAAAATTTAGTGATTACAGATAGGACTACAAGTGATTTGGAGCAAATTAATTTTTTGAGACAGGAGTTGACAGGACTCTGAATACCTATGTCTTTTAGCGACATAAGACTCCTAGTGGAGTTTTTGAATCACCAAGAAACTTTTTGAACACCTGTTCGAAGAAAGATGTATCGTAATATACGAAAAGGTATTGAGATATATTAAGATGTATCGACAGGTAAATATACAATATCTTCGTATCGCTCAGTACCTTTAAGGTACGAAGATGTAAAGATGTATATTATAGCTGTCGTGTGTGGTCTCCTGACGATTTCTATGGAAACATGTAATAAGATATATCGTGCTATAATATACATCTTTACCTTACAGCTGCCGTGTGTGGAGTCCCTAAAGCCTCCTCTACACGGCGGCAGATGCATCTGCAGACGTCATCTCCAGATGCGTCCGCCGACGTGTAGAGGGGGTGATTTGTGCATCTGTGGTAGGTATTTAACGTCTGCAGACGTCTGCCTCGAATCCGATTGTTGTCGGTTTTTGTGGCACACATCAAAGGGTTTCGGCGCGAACGTCCGGCATCTGTCCACGTCTGCCGACGCATCAGTTTGATCGTAGTTGCGAATGAGAGTGCACGCGTGCTTCTTGTGGTTTAATTCCCCCCGAAATGACTAACAATATGAGCGCCGAGAAAAATTTAGGTTTATTGAGCTGTATCAAGCTGAAAACTATCTATGGAATCCAAAAAATAAATATCACAAAAATAAAAATAATTATGTAGATAGGTACCTATAGCTAACATCCACCACCTTCTTCTTCTCCATTTCTTCTTAATAACTCTGCTGCGATGTAGGTACAGTCAACAGCACGTCAACCTTCATATTTTAGTTGCAAAGTCGCCCATAATGCAACGGAGTAGAGTGCATGGGTGTATATGATGATGTGCTGTCGACTATACAATCAAGTAGTAGTTATAAGTAAATAGCTGCGGCAGCTACGGTCTCAATATCCATTTTTTTAAACGAGGCGAAGGCGTGTTTCGTCTGCCGGGACTGAACATAGACTGATCGACCTACAGACGTGTGGACAGCTCGTGCAAATTCATCTGCGGATGCATCTGCCAGCGTCCGCGGACGCATCTGTTGACGTGTAGAGGAGCCATAAGGCGTCAGAAGATGTAAGAGTTACGCGATAGAAAGAGAGGCAACATGTAGGTGAATATAACCGTAGGTTTTGTAGCGCCGTGCGATCTGAATTGCACCTAATTATATCGCTACTAGAGTCCCTTTTTCTTCAATTGATTTTGCGGAGTGAATCTTCTGTACTTGTACTGTTATGTACATTCTGTGCCTAAACTACTCTTAGGCTCAATTCACACTGACGCAGAGTCGAAGCGAAGCGTCACGTTTTTAAATGTTCTAAATTCATCTCTATTTCTCTATCAATACGGTACGAATTCGTGATGCCAAAATTAGAAAACCCTCAGCGACGCGCGTCTGCGCGCGAATTCGCGCGTCTTCGCCTGCAAATTTTCGAATTTTCGCAACACAACGTACCGTATTGATAGAGAAATAGAGATGAATTTAGAACAGTTAAAAAAACGCGACGCTTCTCTTCGACTCTGCGCCAGTGTGAATTGAGCCTTAGACCTTTACCCAGACATAAATCGGTTGCTCCTGCGGATGATTGTAGTGGTTTCTATAAGTTGTGAGAATCGTATCTGAGGACACGACACGAATGTAAACGCTGATTACGTCTCGAAGGAACCATTTACGTAAAAAGAAAAACCGTGTTACTTAGTACGTCCCATATTAAACTTAAGTATAATAAAGGCGGGCTTACTCATCTTTAAGTTACAATTAACTTACCGCTAATTATGACAGATTAAAATTATTTACAAAATACAGTTGCAATCCAACAGAATTTACTAATGAAGACTAGCTAATTTACAATCTTGCGTGAAATACATTAGGCTGCTTTCACTACAGATGGAAAATTCTTTAACTAATCTACATAATGTAGGATAATTATAATTAACAATCAAATATAAAAGGTATGGTACAATACTGCAATTAAGAAATGCAACAAACAAAACATCAAACACTTTCTAGCTTTCTAGATTCTTGTCAACATTCACTATAGTAGCATTAATTAATAGTATTGTTACAGCTTTATTACTACAACATATTAAAAATAACATTAAGATAATAGGTAAAAATACTTACCTAAAGATAGAAAAATATAAGTCACACAATGACATCCACTTGAACAAGTCAATGTGAGATTGAATCTTGAGACTGCTGTTACGTCTTTTAACTGTCTGCACACATTGTTACATTTGAAGAATTGCAAAATATACTTGTCATATGGCTTTACTCCATAATAAAATTAGGGGCATTTTCAATATGTCTAGGTTCGGAATATGTAGCTTGACTATAAAATTACGATTTAATAGGCAAGCCTTATCACACTACATGTAGTTTTTTGTTAATCATTAAATGAGAAAGACAAAAGCGAAACGTAACAGGAGCCTTAAATTGTCAGAGCCTTTCACCACGGTTTTGCCTGTGAAATAAATAATTTCGGTACTCGTAAAAACGAGTTCAAACCTAAAAACTTTACAACTCTCACTGTCATCGATTTTTTCTCCATTTCCACTATTACTACTAGTTTTACTAGACATAACTTAGTGTTTAATTAAGAAATTATGAATTCCGTTTCTCTCTGCAACACGGCCGCCGTATCGAGCTCGGGATACATAGCGTTATCTTGGTCCGATTAGCGAGTAAAGGTGTATCGGTGTATGGCGTGACTTTTAATCGCGTTGTCGAGCTCAATACAACGATCGTGTCTCTAGGGTTGAGACAAGTAGACTTGTGTGTCTGGTGTAAATTAATTATCTAGTCGTCGAACTTAATGGAGTAGACGCCCGTGTCGATGGCGCCGCCGCGGTAGGAGCCACGCTTCTTCTTCGTCTTCTCGTGCTTGAAGGACTTGCCGCGTGTGTGCTTCAGATCGTTGCTGGCTCGCTCGCCCCACGACCCTCGCGCGCCGCTCTGTCGGGCAAACATTCATTTGTAAGAATTTTGACTTGGATGTTATACATATAATGATACAGGTGATTATCGTGCTTTACCATGTTTGAAGAAAAATATTTTTGGTAATTGGAAATTTGAGCATTATTTCGACAACCTTCTTCGAGATAATACGAAATTGCTGTACTGGCCAATTACACGCGAGCAGCGGCCGGAAAAAGTTCTATGAAAATTCATCGTGTTTTGGGGCCAAATAAAGTAGGTAGGTACCTATAAACTCATACCTGTAGTGTTATTTAAAAATGGAACGATCTTTTACTCCGAACAATGACAACCAAGGAGGTAACTTATCAGAGGTTTTTTTAAATTTCGAACTGGACTGCGAGCGATAGAAAGCTGGATACCACCTATAATACCTATTGAAAAAAAAAGAACACTTTAACGCGGGAAAAACTATTGTTGTTCGTTCGTGGTTCGTCTGATTTTGAAAGTTTATTGAATTTAACAGAATGAGTTCAAGTGATTAAAATGACTGCGATGAACTTATTTTAACGCCACCTGAAATTCAAGAGGCGGCAAGAGCCGTAATAGAAAACTTGTTACCGCCAAAATCGAAAGAAAAAAGTTCTGTCTTAGTAGGTAGGTACTACTTATCAGAAATCAGAAATTTATTTCAACGAACCGAATTTACATTCTGCTTGTTTTAATTTCCGCGCATTATTTGAGAAAAATCATATACAAGCCTAGGCCACAACTAGGCATTGATGGTCTCTCGTATGTGTGCCTTGGCTTCGCCTCGGCCCACATTTCCACGTTCATCCATCAATGCCTCTTTTGCTGGCCGCTGCAGTAATGTGCTATTGTATTTCTACATTAAGGTATGGTTCTAGTTTTTGGAGAAACATTCTACAAAGATGATTTATTTTTATTGTTAGGGGCCGTCCATAAATTACGACACACGAATTTCATGATTTTTTTGACCCCTCCCCCCGTCCTTGTCACAGCTGGTCACATTTGTGAAACCCCCCTCCCTAGTGTGACGTCACATATTTTGCAATTTTACATGTAGATGTCTATAGAATTAAAAGTGCAGTTCCGAAATTAGTTTTATTTCCGATAGAGTTGCAAATAGAGTCTGGAACAGATAGAGTTGCAAATGTTTTTGTAATTTTCGTTGATAGTTCTAAGTTCGTGTTTTAACACTTAGATTATAATAGATTTTGAAATGTGACGTCACGAAATATAGGACCTCCTCCCGCCCCCTTGTCACACAATGTCACACTTCGTCAACCCCCTCCCTCCCCCTTAACGTGTGACGTAATATATGGATGGCCCCTTAGCGCTAATGAACCTCAGCAAGGGAACATAGAAAAAGGCGAGGTACATTGATTTAATAAGAGGTAATGTACCATTTAGTCGAAAGTTATCTTCTTGTTCTGGTTGTCTTCTCCGAAGCTCTTGCGGTCACCAAAGCCGCCTCGGCCTCTGCCGCCGCCGCTGCCGCCCCACGACTGCCTGTCCCCTCGGCCCCCACGGTCGAAGCCCCGCCCGCCGCGGTCACCGCCCCGTCCGCCCCGGTCACCGCCCCGCCCGCCTCGGTCAAAGCCACGCCCGCCGCGGTCAAAGCCACGCCCGCCGCGGTTAAAGCCGCGCCCACCACGGTCGAAGCCTCCCCGGCCTCCGCCTCGTTCGAAGCCTCCACGACCGCGCCCGCCTCTGAACCCGCCTCGGCCCCTGTCGTTGAACCCGAACCCGCCCCTACCCCCACGACCGCGGTTGTTGAAACCATCGAACTTCCCAGACTCCTCAACCTCTCCTTCGCCGTCACCTTCACCCTCCTGTGAGAGTGATGAAACTGGTTAAACCCAAGACAACTCTGTGTAAGGACAGGTCTGAGTAAATGCCCGAAATTATCTAAAGCCATGACTTCCTTCAATTGTAAATTAGTGGTTTACTAAAGGGTGTTTCCCATTGTGCAACACAGAGTTGTCTTTGGCTTCACAAATTTTTGGGCATTTACCTTTGCTTCAAATGAATTGTCCGTTAGTCTAGGATCCACTTCTACTTTTTCAGTAACCACACGTCGGAATGGGACTGCTTTGTGGTTTGTCTTGTTATCATCATTGACTTCAGGTGTGGAAGCCTCATTTGTACCCTAGAATATTTGATAAATACAAATATAATTTAATCTTGTTCAGATTATTATTAGATATTTGATTGATGATCAAATGTTTTTTGTTAAAAGAAATGTACAAGTATTAAGGTTCACACCAGACAAGTAAGCAGGATAAATATAATATACCTTCAAAAAGTTGCTGTAAGGGCGTTTTGCAGGAGTGGACTCTCCCTCAGAGGCTTTCCTCTTCTTTCCCGCTTTGAAGCCATTCTCCATTGGCTGAAACATTTTATGTTACAAATAAGATGTTAACTAATAACTTTTTTTCTGGATTAACTTATTAAAAACACATACCTAGTGTAGTGCTTACAAAAGTTATAGTTAAAAAATAAGATCTTAGTAAACAATGGATTCTTCCATTCTTGCTTGATTACATACCAATAAAACATATTGGCTAAATAAAAATATTCATTCTAAAAATGTATGAAAAGAACTCACCTCATCAGCATCTTCACTGAATGATTTTTTAGCAACTTTCTTGGGTGGTTCATCTTCCTCCTCATCGGAGGACTCCTGCTCTTTGGCAGGAGCTGCTTTCTTTTGTGACGGTTTCTGTGTTTCCTCTTCATCACTGCTGTCATCTGAAGAGGAGTCTTTTTTGGCTGGAGCTTTACCTGGAGGTTTGGGTGTAGATTTATGCACTGGCTTGCTTGGTTTTTCGTCTTCACTACTATCATCATCTGATGACGATTCTTGCTTCTTGGCAGGAGTTGGTTTGGCTGCTGGTTTTGGAGTCTGTTTCTGTGGAGCTGGCTTGGATTTCTCATCCTCACTGCTATCATCATCTGATGACGATTCTTGCTTCTTGGCAGGAGTTGGTTTGGCTGCTGGTTTTGGAGTCTGTTTCTGTGGAGCTGGCTTGGATTTCTCATCCTCACTGCTATCATCATCTGATGATGATTCTTGCTTCTTGGCAGGAGTTGGTTTGGCTGCTGGTTTTGGAGTCTGTTTCTGTGGAGCAGGCTTGGGTTTCTCATCCTCACTGCTATCATCATCTGATGAGGATTCTTGCTTCTTGGCAGGAGTTGGTTTGGCTGTTGCTTTTGGTGCTGATTTCTGTGGAGTGGGCTTGGGTTTTTCATCTTCACTGCTATCATCATCAGATGATGATTCTTGCTTCTTGGCAGGTGTTGGTTTAGCTGCTGCTTTTGGTGCTGATTTCTGTGGAGTAGGCTTGGGTTTTTCATCTTCACTGCTATCATCATCTGATGATGATTCTTGTTTCTTGGCAGGAGTTGGTTTGGCTGCTGGTTTTGGAGTCTGTTTCTGTGGAGCAGGCTTCTCATCCTCACTGCTATCATCATCTGATGATGATTCTTGTTTCATAGCAGGAGTTAGTTTAGCTGCTAATTTTGGAGTCTGTTTCTGTGGAGTTGGCTTGGGTTTCTCATCTTCACTGCTATCATCATCTGATGATGTTTCTTGTTTCTTGGCAGGAGTTGGTTTGGCTGCTGGTTTTGGAGCCTGTTTCAATGGAGTGGGCTTGGGTTTTTCATCCTCACTACTATCATCATCAGAAGACTCTTTCTTAGCTCCTTTGGTAATTTGTGGCTTTACTGGTGCCTTCTTGGGCTTATTGGTAGCATCATCATCACTGCTGTCACTGTCATCTGAGGACTCTGCCTTCTTTGCAGATGTAGGCTTTGATGGAGTTGCTTTAACCTAAAATAAAGTACCATATAAATTTTGCTTATGTTGAACAATATCTGTATGATCAAAATTCAATTATCAGAGGTAGTGACGAATTAAGAGATTTTAAAATCATAATCCATTTCATTAAAAAGTTTCACATCATGGTATTTGACTGCAGAAAGAAATTAATATTGTTATAATGACTGACAAATAACCGAAACAAAAACCTGCAATTTTTTTCTTTTCCTTTAACTGGAAGGGACATGACGCCTCACAGGCTACTACTTTCGAAGTTAAATTTTGTCATAAATTGCATTTGGCACGTTCAAAATTGTGTTGATATTTAACTATTGGAATATAATAAAACAATTATAAATAATATCAATCAGTTTTTATAATTATTATAAGAGAAAAACACTATTAACACCTATTAGTACTCTTTATCCTTGATTGACATGAGATCCATTCTTTGGAATTTTAATGAACCTTACATTAATTATTTGACATATTCAACACTAACACCTAACATGCAACACCTGTGAGGCTACATGTCGCTGGTTAAAGGCTAATTCGTTTGTTAATTGGAGATTTTTAATTCTGACAAATTTGAGTCTCATCCTATATCCACCATAAAAGAGAACCAAAATATTTTTATGTGAAGTCAGTCATATTTCATTAAACTATTTGTAAAATTATGTATACTAACTTGTGATGCTTTCTTTTCATCCTCTGAACTATCCGAATCTGAAGATTCTTGCTTTTTCTTGCTGGCTGTCAGTTTTCCATTTACTTGTGGTGTAACTTTAGGTGTGGGTTTCTCATCATCGACACTTGAATCATCAGAGCTAGAATATGATAATATGCATACAACTTTGGGCCTACTTAGGTTTGAAGAAACCTGAAATCTTATCACGTAGGTAGCAACAGATAGTCAATCGACAGAAAAGATAGTCAAAGTGGGGTTTTTTACTGCTACCATTTTCTTCACTGCATATGTACTTGTAGTTAGATGAATGTACATTTACATTAGCAAACAGAATTTACATTCTTTACATTGAATTTTATGATTAAATTCCGTCCTGACTACATACATACATAAACTCGGCCCTCATTACGGAGAGGCAGGCAGAGATTAGGGTTTACTACTTGCCAAAATATTGTAATTTCTTTTGCTTTATCAAGGTTTCAGGTTTCAATACTGATAGTAAAAATAAGTAATACCTTTCCTTTGCCTTTTGGATAGATTTGTTTTGCTTATGGTACAAGACAAACAGGTCTGCAATTGTTGGTAGATTCTTGGATGATGGTTTCTGGAAATCAAGGACAAGGATGTCTTAAGCTCACATGTGGTTATTTTAGAAGATCATGATTTAAGTGGAATGAAGCCACTCAGAGGTAGTGACGAAATAGAATTACAATCATCATGATCATACACTGTAAGTTCTATCATCATTGCAGCTTTATTCGCATTTGTTTAATTTAAATTGTAGGTTATATTAATCTGAGTGAGACGATAGAGAACAGTTAGTTTACTAAGGTAATTTGTTAAGAAAATTGCAGCTTCTTAATATCATACCTACACGTGTGAATATGTACCGCATCGTACCACACGTGGTTTTGGGTTAGGAAATAGTGTGCAAGCACTTACCGCTTTAGTTTTCTTTAAAAACGTCGACGCTAAGGACTTATCGACTGTAATTAGAAACTGATAAACAGCAGAGAGGACTTCTGCCTGAATTTCTGGACTGGTGCTCATTTTTTCAGATTTTTCCGAAATTATAATTAATACAGCAGCGTGGTTATATTCTCTTTGATTGACAGCAGCGTCGTGCCGTGCGACTTACCACCACAGCCTTTTTTTTTTTTTTTTTAATTGGTTTTACGGCTCTGGGTACAAGCCCTTTTAAGCCTTGCTTCACTTCAATATTATTATTCACTATATTTTTTTAACAGTGTTTGTGATAAATTTATAGAGAGTTTTAAAGTACAGTTTATTAGATAGTAATTCTTGTAAATTATTAGGCACTTCTTTGTCTTTGTTCGAGTCACTCGATTGATTAATTACACTTAATTCACTACACATCACTAATCTTTCCATACCGAAAGCACGGCATATCATAAATAAATGTTCTAGGTTAGAATTTTCAGCTCCACAGTAGGGACAATCCGAATTTTCCACCAGTTTGAGCCTTTTCAGGTGAGTTTTTGTGTGACAGTGACCAAATCGCAGTCTATTAATAGTTGTTATAAAGTCTCGGCTGTCTGCTTCTCTATTATCATGGTACCAGGGTTCAGCGGGCAGGGCTTTTTGTATCCCTGCGTACCATCTGCCTTTTTCTTGGCTTGCAGTTGCCCAGTAATCAACCCATAATGCTTTCAGGTTTCCAGCCATGTGAGCATAGAAGTCCGTGAATGGTATTTTCAAGGTTGAAGAGTGATCTTCATCAAAGTTGGATCTTACAGCTTTGTCTGCTTCTTCATTACCAGTAATGCCGCAGTGAGAAGGTACCCAATTAAAACTTACATATTTGTCTCTTAGAGTTAATTCATACAATACTTGCCTAATATTATACACTATATAATTCAAATTGAATTTGAAACTGGAATTTTCTAATGCTGCTAGAACGCTTTGTGAATCAGTGAAAATAATAATATTTTTACAATTTACAAATTCATTAATGTACAATAGTGCTGAGAACACTGCATAGCATTCAGCAGTAAAGATGCTACATTGGTTATCAATCTTAAAACAATAACTTATCTTTCTCTGTGGGTCATAATATGCAGATGACACATTATTCTGGCTCTTAGAACCATCTGTGTATAGCCTGTAATAATGTTCATCAACTGAGGCTAATAACTCATATTGGTTAGTAATGTTAAGTTGAAGATTATTTACATTGTAATTTACAAGTGCATCGAAATCCATGTTGTACAGTGGCCAAGGGCTACTTTTGTGCATATTTACGGAAATATCATTTACATGACTTAAAATTCTTAATAAGCTTGGAACACATCCAGATATTACATTAGAAATATTTACATAAGGTCCTGACATGTTAAAGGGCAATGGGTCAAGAGGTAGGATTCTACTGATAATGTGTTTGTTGTCTGAAGCTACTATTTTAAGACAAAATCTTTCAGCAATTTGCAATCTTCTCAAGGTTAGAGGAGGAATGCAAGCTTCACACTGCATTGCATTTATAGGTGTGGAGCACATGGCTCCTGTTATAATTCTTAGAGCTTTATTTTGTAAAACATCTAATTTTCGTAATAAAGTAGGACTACAGTTCATGTAGGCTATAGAACTATAATCAAAATGACTACGTACAATACTTTTGTACAACATTGATAAAATTTTAGGGTCTGAACCCCAGTGAACACCTGCAAGAGACCTAAGCACATTCAAAGCTCTTGAAGCATTCTTAATCAAGTAATTAATATGATTTCCAAAAGTCAATTTTTGGTCCAAGTAAACACCTAAAAACTTCTTTTCAGAAACCCAAGGCAAAGCCATGCTATTAAACATTACAGAAGTATTACAACCCAATACTTTCTTTGAGAAAATAATTGCGGCACTTTTTTCTGGACTTATATTTAACTTTAGCTTATTACAATAAAAAATTTTAACTTGTGAAAGACCTCTAGTCAAATTATTTACAGCTATATTCACATCTCTATTTACACTATATAAAACCAAATCATCAGCATATTGAAGATATTTAACATTTTGTGCCGTGAGGAACTTATTTAATTGACAAGTGTACAAATTATAAAGCAAAGGCGAAATAGTTGCACCTTGCATTGTTCCTTTATATACATTTCTAGGTCCGTGGATGTTATTATTATATTTAACAAATAACTGTCTCTCATATAGGAAATTGAATATCCATTTACAGACTCGTCCGGGAATTCCTAAGTCCTTCAAGATGCCAACCAGGACACTTGGATCGACATTGTCAAAAGCGCCCTGTACATCCAAAAATGCGCACACAGTGGATGAATGACTAAAAAAAGAACTGTTTATGTCAGCCAGTAATGAAGTAAAGCTTTCTGCAGCGCTCCTCCCCTTACGGAAACCAAACTGTTCTGCAGGTAAGATATTTTTTGATTCCACAAACCAATCTAGTCTAACCTTTAGCATGTATTCAAAAATCTTACCTACACAAGAAGATAATGATATAGGTCTGTATGAATTATGGCTATTTTCTGGCTTGTCAGGTTTTAATATAGGTATGACACATTGCGTCTTCCATGAAGAAGGAATGGATTGAGTTTTCCAAAGAGTGTTGTACAGTTTGAGCAAAATTTTCTGTGCATCACTGTGCATGTTTCGAATAAGCTTATAAGGAATATTATCTAAACCAGGCGTGGTATCTTTTCTGGATCGAAGTGCACTTTGAAACTCTGTCCACGTAAAACTTTCAGAAAGAAAAGAGCTTTCAGGCTCTAATTCATTAAACAAAGAATTTAATTTATTTGTATCAATATTCTTTTCAGGTGGTGAAATTGGAGCATACTTATCTAGAAAGGCTGGGATCCATTCATCGTTTTTTGAGGTCTTAAATGAAGATATACGTTTAAATCGGCGAATATGGTTCCAAATAACTGAGACAGGTGTGTATCTATTAAATGAATCACATAATTTTCTCCATCCATTTTTTTTTTTCCGCTAATAATTCTCTTTTTAAGGGCATCTAGTTTCTTATAATTTATAAAGCTCTCCAAAGATGACTTTTCCCTATATTTATTTAAGGCTTCAATACTATTTTTAACTGCAATCGCACAATCATCATCCCACCAAGGAACGGATTTCTTGAGAGTCTGTTGTGAACAGGTTTTAACTTTTGGAATGCATTCATCTTTAATTTTATTAAGCATATCACAAAATAAGTTATAGCTAACCAATGGGTTTTCAGAATCAATAAAAAAGTTCTTAAAAATATTGTTTGTTTCAGATGAAAACTTATTCCAATCAGCGTTGCTGTAAACATATCGCTCCATGGCTTCACCCACCTCAAACTTTTGGACTGCTGTTTGAATGTCAACTATTGTTGGGTAGTGGTAGCTACCCATGGGATCACTATGAACTCGCCATTCACATAGGGGAGCTATACTTGGACTAACACAAGAGATATCAATGGCTGACTGATTCTGATGAGGCCTGCCTACTGTTGTTGGTAAGCCTGTATTCAATATACATAAGTCACACTCATCTAATAAGTTATAGACATCAGAACCTCTAGAATTGATGGATCTGCATCCAAAAGCCACATGATGGGCATTGCAGTCCCCTGCCATAAATAAGGGTTTCGGTAATGTGTTTATTATTTGTTTCAGCTGCCTGCATCTGAAGCGACCCCCTCTCGGAGGACAGTATAAACATAAAATGGACAAATCGCCAACATCTGTTTTAAGAACTACAGCAACTGATTGTAAATTATCATTATAACGTGTTTGAATGCATTTGTATTTAAAGGTGTTTCTAATAAGTATTCCAACTCCACCATTACCATTGGGCCCATCCTGTCTAACAAAATTATAACCAGAAATCCTGAAATCACTTTTCTTTTTTAGCATGGTCTCATTAAACAAACATATATCAATATCGCTCTCAGATAGAAAATCGATTAATAATGGTTTTTTACTGTTTACACTTTCAACATTAAATTGAGCTATACGTAAATACTGCTTATCCATTTTTTAAATTGCTTATTAGTACATCCTTAATAACTGAGGTGGTGATTTTTTCCCCATCTTTGGAGTTCGCCAAGCAAACCAAAGCAGCAACCAAACCTTTTAATATTACGTCATTTTTTATAATTTGATCAATAAGTGTTTCCGAGGAAACTACTTCTGGTGACACAATAGGTGTTTTCGAAATAATCGAGATAGGTGTGGAAGAGGTTTTATTGCTGGCTGTTGGTGCTTTTCGTTTTGGTAGCGTGGGGAAATCTGCAGCATAATTCTTTAATAAATTTTCTCTGTCTGACTTATTAACAGCACTTGCATAAGTGACTCTATTCTTTTTTTCCTGTATCTTACTTTGTTTAACCGGACAATCCCTCGAGATGGCCACATGAGCCCCACCACAATTGATACATTTTAGTTCCTGCTCATTGGTGCAGTCCGAGTAGCGGTGCTCACCTGCGCAGAGGGAGCATCGCTGCTTGGAATGGCAGACTCTCGCTCCATGATTAAACTTTAAACACTTAAAACATTGCAACAAAGGTAAGAATAAGAATAAGAATATATTTATTGGCCAAAAGAGTACAAAATATTTCTAAGTTACATATGACTGATACGTTCAATAGCACAAAAACATACAGCATCTGCTACTGAGCTAAGCTTATTGCCTGTATTACAGTAAACAGCGCCTCATCCCAAAAGGTATGGTAAGCGTGTTTATTTAGAGGTCGTGTTTGTACATTAATATGTAATATTATTCCAAAGTACCTTAACAACTTAAAATTTAAGAGAATTTAATTCATTTATTAATCAAGCAAGCTTTTAAAAGTGTGTTGTGTGTGAGTAGGGAACCTCTCTTTGTGTAATAATGTTTATGAGTGAGTGTGTGTGAGAGGGTGTGTAATGTTGAATATTTTAATATATACCTTAGTGTGTAACTATCTAAACTAAATATTTAAACCTACAGCCTTAAGTTTTGTAAAGGAAATATGTATGTATGTAATTTCATTTTATATATAATTTATTGGCTTGATAGGATGAACATACAAAACAAGGGTTTTTTTAGGAGGTTTTATCTTTATCTTAGTAAATTTATAATTTTAAAACTCTAGTTTTTATTTTGTTATTGCCAGCAAAGTCTCGGTCTCCGCATATGACAGATTTTGCAGCCATTTTGTCAATATAATTTTACAATAATGATAGTCATGGGTATGAAATTCCAGCAACTTATTTAATTTATTGTAGATGTAAGGTGCCAGGAAAGGTGAGAATTTTTGGCTGAAAGTTGTCCTAAATGGTCTGTCATATTCACAGACCTTGTATTTACGCCTTTTATCCGCCACAGAAGAGTTTGGTTTACATTTAGAGTGCTGCTGCAATAGAATTTTTAAAATAAATAACTGTCGTACAGTCAAAACTTCACAGTATTTATAAAGTTCATTTGTACTGAAACGAATATTTTTAAAAGTTGAGACTTTCAAGACGGCCCTTTGAGCAACCTCCAGCTTTTTTAAAATAGTTTTTGATGCTCCGCCCCAGCAGGCAATACCATAGCTCAGTAGAGATTGACAAAGGGCATAGTATACCTGTTTTAAACGATAGGGATCGAGAACGTGTCTAAGCTTTTTAAATATATAAATTAATTTTCTTATTCTAGTGCTCGTTAGCTTAATGTGTTCTTTAAAATCTAAGTGATGGTCAATGATAATGCCTAAATATTTAATAGAATTTACCTTTTCTAATTCCGGGCACTGACAACTTTTTAAATTCCTAGTTTGAAATGGACATTCGTGCACAAGTATTTTTAATTTGTTATCTATCTTTTGTTGCCTCATTGAAAAAGTAATAAGTTTTGTTTTGTCAATATTTAACGTAAGCTGGTTTGCACGAAGCCAGGTGTATACTCTATCAAATCCTTTTTGTGCCATCTCAAAGGTTTTTTGCCAAGTACTAGAAGCAAAGGAAAGGGCGGTATCGTCTGCATAGGAGATAACTCTTCCTGGAAATGATTGCATACAGAGAAGGTCATTTAGGTAGATAAGGAAAAGTGTAGGCCCGAGGATACTGCCTTGAGGCACTCCGTATGTAATCGAGGACTCCTCACTGACATGCGTATCAACTCTAACACTTTGATATCTTTCGAGAAGATAATTTTCAAATATGCACAGCTCATTTCCCCTTATACCAATGGCTTCCAGCTTTCTGACTAAGAGTGGAACAGAGACCGTGTCAAAGGCTTTTGCCAGATCTAGAAATAATGTCACGCATTTACTACCTTTGTCTAAGCTTGTAACTACGTGATCAGTTAGAGCATGTATAGCATCATCAGTAGATTTACCACTGCGAAAGCCGAATTGGTTATCTGATAAGATTTTATTTTTTTCCAGGAATTGTTTTAACCTGTTGTTTAAAATTTTTTCTAATAATTTTGAGATTGAGGGTAGTATTGAAATTGGTCGGTAATTGTTGACACGATCTCTGTCTCCACTCTTATATATAGGTGTAACTATAGATTTCTTAAGACACTTAGGAAATACACCGGCATGAAAGCAAGAGTTAAATATATATGTTAATGGTGGTATTAAGAATTTTTTATATTGTTTTAAAAGCCTCGAAGGAATTTCGTCATTACCCGTAGCACAGTCAGTCTTTAAATTTAGAATTGTGGTTTCTATTTCGCTTTCGTCGGTATCCAAAAGAACAAATGAATCAATATTGGTGTTTGTCGTGGTTTCAAATATTGAAGTTGTGTCGTCTTTGTTAAGTTTTATTTTTTCAGCAATATTCTTTCCTATGTTAACTAGAAAGTCGTTTACTTCATTAACTGATTGCTTTGGAGAGTTTTTTAAGTTAAGGAGTTCTTTAGGTACTGATCTTAGTTTTGTAGTTCCTGTAATGTCTTTTATGGCTGTCCACAGCTTTTTATTATCATTTCCCGCTTTTGCGACTAAATCCCTTTCGTATGCTGTTTTAATTTTACGTAATATTTTATTGCAATGATTCCTATATCTGCTATAAGTAATCTTTAATGTAACATTATCTGGTGCTTTTACAGATTTCTTGTGAAGTACATCGCGGTTTTTGATACATCGAAGAAGACCTGCGGTTATCCACGGTTTTATTATTCGTGCACGTTTTGATAGTTTTATTATTTTAGTGTTTTTATTTATGGCCCTTTGTATTTTACTTGTTAAGTAATCCATTTGTATATCTGGTTCATTAGTTTTGTATATAGGGTCTAAGTTTATAGCCAATATATCGTTTTCTAAACCTTCTGCGTCAATAGACTTTTTGAATTGAAAAGCAAATTCAGTAATAGGATTTGTGTTGCAGTCTAACGACAACAAGACAGCTTTGTGGTCAGTTACCGTTGTTTGGCATACAACTGTAGTTGCTTGGTGTTTAGTTTTGATCATGACGTGATCTAGACAAGTTCCACTTGCATCTCTAGTGACAAAAGAGTGTCCAGGTACTAGACCATGAAACGCATTTAATGTTAGATAATAGTCACCATCGTCGTCAACTTTCGAGTCATTGATAGGTATGTTTATATCGCCCATCAACACAATGTTCGGAAAGTGCGCGATTTTTGTCAGTATTGTATTTAATGAATCAAAAAAATTTTGTTTATTTTTATTTGACGGTGAGCGATAAATTCCAACAACTGCTAATTCTTGACCCTTTGATATAAGTAGGCAGTTTGCTTCACTTATAGCTGTTTCTTCTATATTGTAAGACTTATCACTTTTTGTGTATACAACAATGCCGTCATTCTGGTTACCGTTGTTTTTTGTAGTGTAAGCGACGTATCCTTTTATATTAGGGCATATTGGTGTACAAGACAGCCAACATTCTGTCAGTATAATAATGTCGCAAGTGATGTTAAGTTTGCTGAGCTGAACTTCTAAATCTGGTAAATTTCGAGTTATGCTACGAATGTTTTGAGTAAGAATGGTAATTGTTTTATCGTTAGCAGATATAATTTGGGGAATTAGTTCGATTTCGGATTCAAAAGCTTTGTGGAAGGTGACATCGTCAATATGATCTGTGCGCTTACTCCCCATGAAATGTGGAATAACAGCATTTGACCATTATACTTTTGGGGTGGGTATTGGCACAGGTAGTTTGTAGGTTTAGGTTTATAGTGTGTACTAGAAATGAAAGTGTTTGTGTGTAGTGTGTAATGTGTTTAACGTTACTAATAAGTACGGTATAGTTGTGTAAGTATAGAGAAGTGTTCAAAACAGCACCAAAAAAACACCGCAAAACTATTTGGCGGTCGCACTTACAATTTAGTCATTTAGCGTTCCTGAGAGAGTCTAGATCCGCGATTGTGCTGATCTTGATGTGAGGTGAGTTTTCATCTTTTCTAAGGTAGATTGCTCCGTTTGTAGACCAGCAAAACGTGTACTGATGTTGTTTCTGGAACATTCTGGACAGGTAGAACAGCTTTTGAGCTTTATTTGTTAGGGTTTCTGCCACAAAGACAGGTTTGGTGGGACCTTGAAGATGAAGATGGCTAGTGTTCAGCTTTTCTCCTGCTCTTTTTGCCTTGTTAAACGATTTCACACCGCCTAAGAGTTTTTCCTTTTGTAGGACTGTGGCAAACTCAACAATAATCGGATTTGATGAGGGGTCTTTTGTTTTAATACGGTATACATCCCTTATGGAGTTTTCTTCAATACCGGCATTGATCGTTTTTCCGACATTCATCACAATTTTGCACAGTTCAGTCTTAGTTTCGTTTGTGCTTTTAGGGATATTACGAATTTCCACTCCAGAAGCCCGGGATTTTCGCTCCATGTATTCTACCCGGTCCTCTAGCATTGCAATAACTTTTTTGTCTTCCTTTCTCTCGTTTTCAAACTGGGATATCTTCAATAGGTACTCGTCGTTCATTTTTGACATGTGCTCAACACTTTGCGTTAATTGAGCATTTTGGTCCTGCAAGTTCTTGATGGTTGATTGAAGTTTTTCAAAACGTAGTGCTTGGTCCCTAGATAATGAGGCAAACATCTCTTTTACTTCACTTCCACTTATGTCACTCTCCTCAAACTTTCTTTTCTTTCTTTCATTTGTCATTTCGGCCATACGGCGAAGATCCGGCACCGACTCGTAGTGCTGCAATTCCGAGTTAGCTTCAAGTTCACGTAGGAATGTTGACTCGGTCACTGGTTTTTCCGCGACACTAGGAGCCGTCGAGTTCGACTCCGGCTCGCCGCAAGCGAGGTCTGGGTTGGGAGTTAGCGGCACACTCCGATCAGAGTGCGGCGCACATAGAACAGTGTGCGGCGGCGAGTGAGCAACCTTACCGCTGGTCCTTTTCATCGTATCGTGTGTATTAGGAGCGCAGTACTTTCAACTTGTTGACTTAGCGGAGGAGAATCGTGAGTAGTGTAGCATTCGTTATCAGTAGGCGTGTTTAGTAGTGGGGTAGGTCCAATCACGTAGCACCTGGGCGTGGTTTCGTTGCTGCTTCAAGATGGTTGCCGTTTCGGACGAGCCGGATTCGTTGACCGCTGCGCTGGAGTCTTTTGTTGCAAAAACCGGAGGCTAGCCGCGCCGCAAAGTATCAGGCGCAAATCATCCGGCACGTTACGTCTTCAATTTTGTGCACTCCTATTAAGTTGTACGAATTTATTTTGTTTTCAAGTTATTTTAATATTTTAAATAAAACTAACGCAGACAGTGGACACGTATGCACCTGTCGGTGGTCCGGGGGGAAGTGCAATGTATTCATGAACGCGGTATCTGAATATATCTAAATAAACCGCGTCTGGCAGCGCATTAGATAGGAAAGTCACACTTACAGATTCGTAAGGCTTGATCTGTCCATTGACTTTGCGGGTGAACCTTCTCACCCCGATGATCTCGACGGATGCAGTGAGTTTCTTGAAAAGCTCTTCGTTGCTTATATTTGTAGGAACATACCTGAGGACTCCTATTTTCTCGATTGCTCTGGCTGGAATGTAGGCTTTGAAGCCATGTCTGTTAAGGAAATCCTCATTCTGGAGGAAATTGTTGGCATTGTTGTACTGGGCAAAAGTAATTGCAAGTTTCGTAGCCGAAATGCGTTTTATATCAGACACGCCTTTGATATCATTTCTGAACAGACTGGCTAGAAAAAGTGGATTTCTGTTGCCGATGTTCTCGCCTTTGCTGCTCTCTACGAAGACCGTCAGCGCAGCGGGGTCTGCATTCTCCGGGAAAAGCCTAACATACCCAGGCTTGATGTATGGTAAATAACATTCATCACTTAGTTTTGCACTATTTGAAACGTCCCCATCACCGGAAGGTTCGTTTGAATCTGTCTCTACAATTCTTCTTTTTTTAGGTCCCTGCAGCGTCCCAGGGGGCTCCGCCCCTGGGAGCGACATTTTTAAAAACTATTCACACGTAATATTAGTTATTTACAACACAAATAACACAATTAAATTAATTTCGGAAAAAAGTTTTTCAGAGTTTCGAAATTCGCGCCCTCTTCTTTCAAAAGCCCGCCGAAGAACCCACCACCACCGCCTGCTTGCCAGTATTGCCAGCCCCTACAGAAAAAATCCCTCAAGAAAATCATAATCCCTATTAACACCCAATTTTTTTTAAATTTATTATAATATCCACTATAATACCATGTCATTGGTATGTGTAGGTTTTTCGTGACATTAGTTTCACCAACATTAATTCGTGAATGCAAATGAGTTTCGTGCCCTGCGCGTTTTTTTGGTGAAATTAGGGGTCATGCAACTAATGTCATCTTAAAAACACAAAGCGAAACGAATGTCGCGAAAGCGCCTGCGCTATGCAGACATGTGTATTTTGCAGAGACTAACTTAATTGCACCCAAATGCTTTCTTGTTAACCATCCTCGAATCCACCAATGTCTTTTTTTCTTGATAGATTTTTTTTAAGCTTATGTACAACTATCTCTTTAGCTACATTGAATATAGAAAAATAAAGCTTTGATGCTGATGGGGCCATCGTTAGTGCGATATTGTGTATTTCACGACGCTAATTATTTTACGAAATTACTTTCGCATAATATATCGAAACTACCTACTTTCGTGAAACTGATTTCAACATGCATGACACTAATTTCGTAATGTAAATCCCATCAAAAACATAAATGTGAATGAGAGCCAAGTTCAATATTAAAAACAGACGTCGTTATCGACTTCGCCGACAAAAGAATTGAGATCTATATGGGTGCTGCCAAGTTCTCTGTAGAAAATCATGAAATTTTAGTTACAAGATCACTAGAGATGTTAATTGTAATTCAAGCTCAAGCTTTGACTGCTAGTTTTTACCAACAAACCAAATTTCAGAAAAGTCACATTGGTATTATATCAACCGAACAGCATAAGTACAATACAAACAGTTCGTTAGGCAGCGTTCGCGAAATAATACAACTGTTTTAGTATTATAAAATACCATCCTCGTGTAGGACTAAAAAAAGTAATTGAATTCACTGCTATGGTAAGCTTCAATTGCTAGAACAACCACTAGAAATGGTGCTACAGATTGTATGAAAGTATTGAAAAAAGTAACAAAGCGCGATAGTAGGCATCCTGCTAACAAATAAAAAAAAAACTCCAAAAAAATTCTTGGCCCTAAAAATCCCCCTTTTAGGGGTTTCCCCCTGCATTTAGAGGGAAAACCCCCAAGTTGGTGCCAACAACTCAGGATCTGACATCGCCATCTTTCAAAGAATAAGTAACCCAAAGTAGCCGAATATTTGCACAGGTAGCCTAAGTAAGCTCTAAACGCTAAAAATAGAATAAAAGGCCACATTTAAAAAAAAAAATTGATAAAAATGTGACCTTTTATTCTATTTTCTTTTCCTTTTTGCTTTTCTGTGACCTTTTATTCTATGTTCCACTATGCCTATGCCTATGTACGGCTTAACCACCACACGTGCCCACCGCGGATTGGCGATTTAAAGCGCTTGAAACTCAAATTTAGCACAGTTGGGTTTTTAATATGGGTATTTATTTTAAGTAGAAATAATTTTTGGTTGACACTTTTCTCACCCTAGAACAACTCACATTTTTTAGTCGCCGATTTTCTTTCCGAATAGCCTAAATGGCGAAAAATCGCCCACGTTGGCAGCACTGTGCTTGCTTGTTTTTTTTTATATGAGGTTTACGGCCCTGGATACTAGCCCTTTTGAGCCTCTGCTTGCTTGACAGCATTTAATTTACAAAGAGATGGCACGACGCGGCACATTTTTAACGGACTTCAAAAAAGGAGAATTTTTTTAATAATAATATCTTTGTCATTACAGAACCATGTACAAAAATTAAGCCCTAATTTAAGGTTGTCTGGAAGAGATCGCTCTAAGCGATAAGACCGCTAATTGTATGCCATCACTTAGTTATAAGAAAACTTAATTAAATGTTTGTCATCATTGAGCAATAAATTAAAGCTGCATCTAACATACATTATAATTCTTTAATAAGTGCACATATGAAAAACCAAGAGAATCTGCGATATCTTTGAATGACAACGCCTGCATCGTCCTTCAGGTCCTCCGTTATGGGCCTTTTACACGAGGCCAATAGCTGAGACAATCCAGTAAGCCAGGACAATATTGGCTTCGTAAGAATAGAGCCAGGACAATGCATTGGATTGTCCCAAGCCAATGGATGAAGCCAATCCAATGAAATAGAACGATTTCGAATTTGCTGGCGCCAATGTTTCCCCCACTACTTTCCCATTGGATTTGCTAGTGTATTGGCTTCATATTGTGCGAAAGTCGTACGGCGGCTTCATTGTGCACATAGAGTGTCGGGGTACACTTGAGTATCGTCAGTTCTTGTAGAATCCGTTTTAGCCAAACAGCTTCTCGAGCGGCCTCGCTAGCGGCAACTAACTCTGCTTCAGTGGTCGATATTGCAACAGATGCTTGTCGTTGACTGAGCCAAGAGATTGCAGCACCAGCGTAGCGGCATACAACTCCGGTTGTAAAGCGTCCAGTCATACAATCTCCACCGTGGTCTGCGTCACTGTAGTTTTCTAAAACTCCGAGTAGATGGTCAGCTCTATAGCGTAGACCTTGTGATATGGTTCCTTTAAGATACCACATGATTCTTTTGACTTTCAGCCAGTCGCTATAAGTTGGGGACTCTAGCTTTCGTGATGCAACACTGACGGTATAGGCGATATCTGGTCTAGTAGCCACCATCAAGTAAGCTAAGGCTCCTACAGCTTCGCGATACGGGAATGACCTTTCTTCTGTATTTTCGATACAGTCCATTACTTTCCCTGAATGAATGGTCTCTTTGTCTACTGGTGTAGTAATTGGATTGCAGTCAGTCATCTCAAATCTTTCAAGTAGCTTCCGAGTGTAAGCTTCCTGTTTCAAAATGATTGAATCATTAGTCTGCAGTATTTCCATTCCGAGATAGAGGTTAGCAGGTTTCGCAGTTATCTTTAGCTTTTCTCGCAAGTTGCTAAGAAACTCATCTGCTAGTTTCTTATCGGACGCCGCGACTAGTTCATCATCTACAAACAATGTTAGTAGTATCTTTTATTCTCCTACTCTTTTTGTATATAAGCATGGATCCGACGTGCACTGTACAAACTTGAGCTCCTTTAGAATCTCATGGAATTTCATATTCCAGCAACGCGGGGCTTGTTTGAGTCCATAAAGGCTTCTATCTAGTTTGCAAACTCTGTTAGTTCCGTCTTCGAAACCTTCGGGTTGTTTGATGTAAATCTCCTCTTCTAGATGTCCGTTGAGAAAAGCAGTTGTGACATCAAACTGAGTCAAGTGCATTCGTTCGCTTGCTGCTACACTTACTAGTGCACGAATAGTGGCCATACGGGCTACGGGACTGAATGTTTCTTCGAAATCCAATCCCTTGTTTTGTCGAAAACCTTTAACTACTAGTCGGGCTTTAAAGCGCTCTACTGTACCATCTGGGTTTCTTTTTACTCTGTACACCCATTTGACTGGAATGGCCTTTCGGTAGTTCCTGCAATGTCCACGTATTATTCTCGTTGAGTCACAACATTCACTGTTCATTGCTTCAAGCCATTTATCGCGATAGATACTACTCAAAGCTTGTTGGTAGGACAAAGGTTCGTGTATGTGCTCGTCTATTACAGCCATTGCGTAATCTTCGTATTTAGATGGCGGTCGTAATAAAGTTCTTTCACGTAGGTTATACCTCGTTCCAGTTTCAAGTTAAACCTCGTCCGTATCGAAGAATTCGTCAATATGTTCTTCAGGTTCTTGAAAGTCTTGTAGAACTTCTTGTTGTAGATCGTCATCCATTCCCCCTCTTAATTCGACAGATTCCTGGTTGCTGTTAAGCACTTCGCTTTCAGTTTTCGGTCCCGTCGTAAGTTCGGATTCGGCTGGGCGTAGCTCAGTGAGAACGACAGGTATGCGATCAAGTGCCACTGTATATTCGTTCGAGTTCGTGGTTTCTTGCGCTTCCACATTCGTGTCTTCCACAGATGCTACCGGGTGTTCGTTGAAAATGACGTCTCGCGAGCGGATAAGACGACTTTTCTCTCCTTCTGGCACCCAAATACGATAACCATCGTCATCATAGCCGATCAGATAGCCTTTAGTAGCTTTCTTGTCTAACTTTTTGCGTGTTTGTTTGGGTATGTGTGCATAGCAAGTACTGCCGATAATGCGTAGATGCTTGATACTTGCTTTCTTTCCAAACCATAATTCATAGGGAACTTTCCCTTCAACCGGTGTCGGGCCGGTTCGATTGAGAACATAAACTGCGATCAAGACGAGTTCTCCCCACAGTTTTTTCCGGTAGTTGTTTATGCGCATGCATCATTGCTCGTGCAGCTTCGACAACTGTTCGGTTCTCACGTTCGGCACAACCATTTTGTTCCGGTGTGTATGGGCATACTAGTCTAAGTTTTATTCCCGTATTTTCTAACATTCCTTTACCCGTTGATTGTTAAATTCACCCCCGTTGTCGCACAAAATTGTTTGAATATTATGGCCGACTTTCCTTGCTTCTGCCAAGAATATTTTCAATTTGTCTGGTACTTCTGACTTCTCTTTCAGAAGGTAGATGGAACGGAATTTGGAGTAATCATCTTTCAGGAGCAGAAAATAACGATACTTTGAGTAGGAATACGGTAGAGGTCCACATACATCTGCGTGTACTAGCTCACCTGGAGCTGAGGCTCTAGTTCTCGTACCAAACTTCAGTCTGTGTGCTTTGCCATTAATGCAACCTTCGCATAGGTCGTGATCATTGGGTAGGTCGATACCCAATTCACGTTTCACAACAGCTCTGACGTGCCTCTTACTTTGGTGTGCTAGTCGTTCGTGATACAGATGCGTTTCCGTTGTCATAACGATTTCTAAAATCTTCTCAGGTTTCTCGTTCTTCACCTTGAGTTGGTAAAGTCCACCCTTTTGACAGCGTTTTCCGATAAGTTTTGTTTCTCCGTCGATGATAACGCTGCATTGAGTCGGGGTCGACGAGAATGTGCTTCGTGGATTCTTATCGTGGGCGGCAAGAACAGAAAAAAGGTTCCTTTGGATTGAGGGGACATACCAAACATCTTGAAGAGTAATAGGTACAATCTTCCCTTTAACATTTGCCTCAATGACGACAGATCCTTTGCCTCTGACTTTAATTTTGTCTCCATTGGCTGTGGTTACTGTAGACATTTCGTCGAAGTGTTCGAAGGTATGGAAGAGGTCGCTATTATTCGTGACGTGGCTTGTGGCTCCGTTATCCACCCACCAGTTTTCTTTGTTTCGTTCCGCTCCAAGTTTGTCCACGGCGGTGGCTTCTGTAGCCGACATTAGTGTCATGTTCGCACCACTCTGATCAGAAGTCATAGAAGGGTTCATACTCTTGGCTGGTTTGCCATCGCGAATCCACTTAAAGCAGTTTCCGATCCGATGTCCAGTTTCCAAGCAGTACTTACACTTTTTGTGCTTATTATTCCTTTTATGCTTTTGCGTGCTCGTGTTTGCACTGAGGGTGCTTTCGTCTTGTACGTTACACTTGCTCGTTAAAGCCCTCTCAAAAGCACAAAGATGGCTAGTAAGGTTGTTAGTCGTTCGCTCCGCTTTTGGCATCAACAACCAGCTACTCTTGAATGAAAAGTATTCGTCGCTCAGGGTATCCAAGATCATGCATAGAAGGAGCAGTTCAGGTAGTTCTGTAGAAATTTCTTTATTGAGTTCACTCCAGATGTTCTTCAGTTTAGCTAAATGATTTGCGATATCATCATTTACGTTGCGTTTGTAACGGAAGAAATCTATGCAAAGATTATAGGATCGGTCTTCGCTAATACCATCATACAGTCGATGAAGCTAAAGCCACACTTAGCGAGCAGTCGTGTATCGCATGACATTTTTCAGTATATCTTCTTTCAAATTCGTTGTTAACAGAAGCAGGGCGCTCGTGTCTGCTTTTATAAAAGCCGATAGTTCGCTTCGATACGAATTGGCAGCAGCATCACCCCCTTCAGTTCCATTTGTACCTTCGTGGTACACGGGTTTCAAGAATTTTCCCTCGACGACGTCAACGGCACGATCAACACTCCGCAAAAGTATACTTATCTTATACTTCCAGTTCGACCAATTCGTTTTTCCTTCTAGAAGTCCGATGGAAACTTTTGACGTCAGGTTTTCCATTTTTTTTATTTCGCGTTATTTCTATTGCAAATAAAAATCCATAATCTTTAGCTCTGGGCCCGTAACCTATAGCAGATTGGCGTGCAAATAGAAGGCGAAAATATGGAAATAGGAAAAATAATTTAATAAAATATGTAACAACGAAAAGAAGACTTAACATGAAGTGACAAGACACAATATGTCATAAAAAAAGTATTCAAGATCTGATTTCGAACTCTTAATGCTGAATGCTGGCAGTTATGTAAACTAAGGAGTTCTAACATTATCAAGTGCCCAATATACTTGAACTGTAGAACCCTTTTGAGTGGGTATACATATAGGTACCTTCCTACTTAAGATTAAACTAAACTACACCCTATTTACTGAAGCGAACGACTAAGTGTCAACATGTCAAAAATTTGGTTTTTCAATATGCCATATTTATAACACTGCATAATATTTAGGAAAGTTATACAAAACGACATGGCTAATAAATGCCAATAAGCAATTAACACAAAAACACTGTTATTACCTGATTTATCCCTCACTCGCAGTTTATTTAACTAAATATTTAATTTTATCATGAAAATACCATTTGCTTAAGAGATCTATGCCCCAAAAAACACCTAAAATTTCAGTGATCCTCAAATAAAGCGATCCGAAAAGCGCGGGAAACTTCGAACTTGGCGGGCGAAAAAAGCGCGGGAAACTTCGAACTTGGCGGGCGGATTTCTCTGGCACTGAATTTTAAAATTATTTTAATAGTGGTTTTTAAGATCAGTTGTACATATTTGTAGTTAGTTAAAGTAGTTTAGTTTTATTAATTGTTCGTGTATATATTTTTCCACTGCATTGGTAAGTTTTTCCATTTTTTCTGTCGCCGCATGGAGGAGCCACCTGACCCGGGGGGTACAGTCCCCCCGGTAAGTGAAAATATTACTGTTAGAAGTTTAGACTCCAGTAACATGGATACGGATGCATCGGAGAGATCCGAGGGAAATAAGAGAAAGCGTACAAGAGCTACCCGTAGGATCTGTAAACATTGTAATAAAAAGAGGAAGCACCATAAAAATAAAGACGACAATAACATTCAAAATTGTTCATGTGATAGTGATAACTGTATTAAAGATGATACACCACATAATGCTTCCACAACAGCCACACTATCTACAAAAAACATTGATTTGGTTCATCCATTATCCCAGCAGGAGCCGCAGCTTGGTAGGACCCGGTACGAGTCAACCGATGTTCAGCCCTTTATAATACATGTGCAGAGAGATTCCGATGATTCCTCTACGACCACTCTTCATCCAATCTCCTTTGGTCAATATCTGAAAAGGAGAGGATACAAGAATATTATAAATGGCAGTGTTAAACGATTAGGAAGAAACAAGTTGAGTTTATCTTTTTGCGAGTACAGTGACGCTAATGCATTTCTATCTGACTCAGACTTAATAAAACAAAAGTTCAAAGCCTTTATTCCCACATTCAACATAACTAGGATGGGCGTTGTTCGTGGAGTTCCCACTGAGTGGTCTCCCCAAGAAATAATCGACAATATATCTTGCCCCATTGGATGTGGCAAGATCATCAAAGCTAGGCGGTTTAACTACAAGGTTCATGGTCCAGTACCCGAGTGGAAGCCATCACAAACAGTAGTCCTTACCTTTGATGGTCAGGTACTACCCAAACGGGTTTTCGCTTGTTATAACTCTCTTCCGGTGGAACTGTATAGCTATCCGACTATACAATGTTTTAATTGTTGTAGGTTCGGTCACACGAAAATTAAGTGTAATTCTAAACCCCGATGTTACAAGTGTGGTCAGGACCACTCTGGCGATGCTTGTAACATTGAGTCTGATGATGCTACTTGCCTTTCATGCAATGGTAACCATTTTGCGACAAGTAAGGCGTGCCCTGAGTATGAAAGACAAACTAGGATTAAGACCTACATGGCACAAAATTGTACCTCATACTCTGAGGCAATTAAATTACACCCACCAGTAACCAAATCTTTCCGTGAGGTTGCAGCATCTGCCCCAGCCATCCATGTCCAACGTCATGCCATAGGCCCTTCTTCTCCAAAATCTCACAAAAAAACTGTATTTTTAAAGCCCCGTTCCCCTCCGAAAATTGGAAATGGTTACGATAGGGCTACACATCAGTCCCTTACTGCTGAATATAATGCCCCTCCTCCCCCAAATGGTTGTGGTCTTCCTCATAAACGCCCTGAAACAAATATTTTAGAAATTATCTCTGCACTAATTAAAGCATTATCCCCTGTCGATTCACATAATTCACAACCGTCCAACGTTGCCGCACTGCTCAATTTTATAAGTTCTTTATCTCCCCATGGCCAATCAAGCCAAGATTGTCCAGTGGAACTGCCGTAGTATAAGTAGTAAAAAGTCTGACTTAATTCATATTCTTAATAAACATAATCCAATTTCTGTTGTTCTCTCTGAGACATGGCTTAAACCAGGCTCTCTCTTTCGAGTCCCTGGCTATGCCTGTCTTCGAGACGATAGAGATGATAGGTATGGTGGAGTTGCCATACTTATTAAAAACTCCTCTCACCCTCCCATCACACTCATTGTAAATAGTATCTGTATAGTCTCTTTATATTTTTCTAAGCCAAATGTAAATATCCTTTCAGATGTAAATAATATCATTTCAGTCCTGCCTAAGCCTTTTTTGTTAACGGGAGATTTTAACTGTCAACATCAATCGTGGGGAAGCTCTATATCATCCAACTATGGCACACAACTTCTTGATATAATTCATATACACAACCTTTGTATTCTTAATAGTGGTTTACCAACTCGCATAACAAAGCCTAATGAGGGTATTAGTGTTCCAGATCTCTCAATTTGTACTCCTGACTTAGCGCTTATTCTATCTTGGACTCCCTTAACTCACGCATATGGTAGTGATCATTTACCCTTGATCATTTCGTTTCCATTTCAACATTCTTTATCTTCAAAATCCATTTACAAGCCACGCATAAAACATAGAATTGGCAATGCCGACTGGAATAGTTATAGTCAAACTGTAGAACGAAAACTTTCAGAATGTAAACATGAATGTTTTGATGATCCTGACCTTTTTGCTAGAGTTTTGATTGAAGCTGCAGATCAGACTTTTCCAATAAAAAATGGTGCGTCTGGCAGAATACCCTCTCCGCCTTGGTGGGATGATGAATGCTCGGAGGCTGCAAAAAGGAGAAAAATGCTGAGAAAACTTACTGTGCTGCTATGACCCCTGCGAATATCCCCCGCATATCAATTAATGCCTATATTTCACTGTTCGTATGATTCTATAATTTTGTTGCCGAATGTTAGATTGCAGTTACAGGGTATTTCAAAACTGTTAAAGTATAGAGGTTCAATTGGCAATCGACTCACGCTTGACACAAGATTTAAATATAGAATGTTGATATTTGTGGTATGTCAATTTGAATGTTAGACATATCACTCTTCTGACTGACTCAATGCAGGAAACTCGTGTTTGTTGATTATTAAATCATAATAAATACTCTAATGGATATCTAGTGCCTTCACTTTATTCAATAAAGCCCCAAAGACCTCCTACAAATTTAAATAACAGGTCATGGGCTCGCAATAGCTTTTAAAGATCAGTATAATCGTTTTTCAGTGTTTCAGAAATATAAGTCTTTTTTCGTACACATCGAGTTACGAAGATAAGCATAGCAACCAAACAGTTGTTGACAAAATAAGCATAGCAACCAAGGTGACATTTTAAAATTTTGAAGAAGAAATAAACTGTACGTATTTCTTGAATAATTATGGAGAACATTAATAAATTAAATGCAAATACCAATTATCCCAATTGGAGGAAGCTTACAAAATTGTTTTTAGAAGCAAAAGGAATCGGAAACGACAGCGAGGAAAAAGGTAAAGACGCAAAATCAAAATATTTTATTTTAAATTCGATTGATGAAAACATTTTACATTATGTTATTAATTGCGCAACTACAAAAGACATCTTTGAGAAATTAGATATTGTATACAATTATAACGTCGAGAAAGATAGTCATCTCAAAGTCATTGAATTTTATAATTACAAATTCAGTGGAAATATAATACAGGTTCTGTGATTTGGCTGAACGGTGGACCAGTGGCATGGAGATCAAGAAAACAATCAGTAGTCGCGCTAAGCAGCACAGAAGCAGAATACATAGCGGCAGCTGAATGCTGTAAGGAATTGCTTTACATAAGGGACCTGATCCATGAGATAACCAAAGAAAAACTTGAAGTTGAGATGAGAGTGGATAACCAATCAGCAATTTGGCTTATGAAAAAAGGAATTATGGGCAATAGAAGCAAGCATATAGACGTGAAATATTGTTACTTAAAAGAAAAAATAGATGAGAATCAGATTACAGTAAAATACTGTCCAACAGGATCACAACTGGCTGATATACTAACTAAAAGTTTACCGGCTGTAAAGTTTGAAAAATGTCAACGAAGATTAGTGTATGAGTGACAATGTGAGTCGTAGAGTGTAGTATAAGTGCGGGCTAAAGTGAACTTTATTCTTTTCGGTTAATGTCGGGGTTTATTTTATATCTTATGGTAGTATGTAAGGTTTTATAGGGTGTGTAAACATTTAATATGTATAAAAGGAAAAACACTTAAGGATTATTGAAATACGTAACAAGTTCAGACAGATTTAAAGGGGTGCTTAATAATGACAGATTTAAGGGGGTGCTTAATAATGATTCACTTAAGGGGGTGTATGTAATGTAATATTAATTGAATCATTATTTAACATTTAACTTGTCAAAAAAGAGTAAAAATTTTAAAATTTTTTATTTCTTTACACATTTTCTGAAGATATCCTTAAGTATTTTTTCTAGATCTTTAAAATTGAATATATATGAGGTATTGTATTTTTATATGTTTAGTGATGGTGAATCGAGTGGAAGAAAATAAAAGAATATAGTTGAGGTTATTTTTTATATGATGGTGATGAGTCGAGTGGGAGAAAAGCAAATAAGATAGTTGAGGTTATTTATATATGATGATGGTGGTCGAGTCGAGTGGGAGAAAATAAAGATGATAGTTATACTTATGTATTTATATATGATAATGATGACGAGTCGAGTGGGAGAAAATAAAATAGATAGTTATACTTATTTATATGATGATGATATCATAGTGGTGTTGATATGAGTGGGAGAAGATGAAGATAAAACAAGATAGTTGTAGTTATTTATGTCAGTGGTGACGTGATGTGTCGAGTGGTGAAAATAGAGATAGATATGGAATAAATAGTTCATATTGTTTGTGGTGAAAGATATACAGGGTGAAAATGTTTATATAGTAAAGTTGAAAATTTGATATACAGGTTGAATATTTTTGATATTGTATTTTAAAATATACAGGTTGAGTTATTATTGGGTAGTGAATTTTCGAAATTAATTTGATGATGTATAAAATATAATTTTGGGAAACATTGTTTAGATGCAGTAGGTAAATTAAATTAATTAAAGAAATTGTTATTAATGTTTTTACAAGCAGAGTCGATTGAGGGGGTGTGTTAAAGTATAGAGGTTCAATTGGCAATCGACTCACGCTTGACACAAGATTTAAATATAGAATGTTGATATTTGTGGTATGTCAATTTGAATGTTAGACATATCACTCTTCTGACTGACTCAATGCAGGAAACTCGTGTTTGTTGATTATTAAATCATAATAAATACTCTAATGGATATCTAGTGCCTTCACTTTATTCAATAAAGCCCCAAAGACCTCCTACAAATTTAAATAACAAAAACAAAGTGTCAACTGTCAAAATGAGTTCAATGACGTCTTGGACAATGAATTTCAGGGATGGCACACCATTTTCACAGATGCATCAAAACATCTTGATAGTTGCGTTGGGGTGGGTGTGTTTCATTCACAATACAAAATTGTACAAAAAATTAAGCTCCCCTGAATCTTCGGTTTACACTGGGGAATGTTTTGGGCTGTACAAAGCAATTGAATATATTCTTTTAACGGGTCTCCAGAAATCTATAATTTTTTCCGACTCGCTGAGTTCCCTTCAGGCTTTATTAAAATTCCCTTTTTATTCATTAAATCATCCAATTATTTTTGAAATTCGCAGCTTGTTGATTAGTTGTTCATTGAGAAATCTTTCTGTAATTTTTGCTTGGATTCCATCTCACACTGGAATAGTGGGGAACGAGACAGCTGACAGACTGGCCAATGATGCTGTTAGATGTGGTGATTTGTTTCCCTATATTAATTATTCTCTCGACCTGTGTTCTCTTCCTAGGACTTATTTACAGGATTCCTGGAATAGGCTCTGGGATGAGGATGCCTCTAAAGGCAAATTTTATCGAAACATCCAGCCCTGCATACCAGCGAGACCTTGGTTTTCTAGAGTCAAGTTTTGCAAGAAATTTACATCTATTTTAATACGTTTGCGATTGGGTCACACATGCGCTCCAGCCCATCTCGCTAGGCTTGGCATCGTACCGGATCCTGGCTGTGCCTGTGGCGCTGAACTGGGGGACGTAAATCATCTCCTTTTTTCCTGTCCAAATTATGATCATTCCTCTTTTTTCACCACCCTTGTTTCCCTCCGTGTTCCTTTCCCTTCATCTGTGTCATGCCTTTTATTTGACTTTAATGTAAAAATTTATAAATGTATAGTGGATTTCTTATGTACAAACAGTGTTAAAATTTAATATTTCTATTTATTTATTCGTGTAAGATATTATTTCCATCTTTGTATAATAAGTATTCAAGTATGTATATACCCATTTAGTTAATAAAATTAAATTCTCAAACTGATTTTAATTCCTTTCAAAATTTCGCGCATCCAATATTCTTTTGTAAATACTGTATAGTTTCCCTACCTTACTCGACACTGGCAAAAGCACAAACCGTGCAGTGCCACAATATATATAAAAAAAAAAGCGATCCTACTGCTGCCAAATATGTTCGCAACTAGCAAAGATGTAGGATTTTTGTTTAAAGGCCAATAGGGAATGGATGAAAATATCAGAAGTGCTTGATATTTTTTTCGGTGATAGTAATAACCTTCCTTAACGCGAGAAAAAAGTTTCAATTTTTTTGGCTTCGTAGTTAATTTTTAAATAATCTTAATATTTTTCCATTCGTAGTTCTGGGCTCAGTACGGCTTAACAGACATATTCCTTGGTCCGCTCCGTATTAAAAAAAAATCTGTGGTGACATTGACAGCTTTTCAAGGTGGATTTTTTTTCATACGTAGCGGACTAAGGAATATGCCTGATATGCCGTACTAAGCCAGCCGTACTAAGACAGCCACCCCGACGCCATATTTACTCCAGATTGACCTTGTTGATGCGAGTGCAACTTCTCTAAACTATTTTATTTATTTAGTGTTTGTCTTGTCTTGTTTGGTTGTCTGTCTGTTTTCCTTAAACAGTACCTATCTAAACCTATGTGGGTATACGATGCAAGCAAAGCTGCGTGCATGCGCTATTTTGAGTGACATGTAAGTTTGAGAGATGCTAGTCGTTCGCTTCAGTAAATAGATTGTATATACGATTCTCTACCTTACACTATCTTATGAGACTCCCCCGTTCTACACACAATCAATTTGTCTATGGTAAAAAATACAGACTAAGTTCACGTAATTTATGCAAAGCATAGCAAAAAAGTTGTCTGGTTGTCTGTGTGTGCCTCAATGGACGGATTGCTTTTGTCGATTTTTGTTATTGATAATTTTATCATATTCCAATGTAAATTTACACCAAACGTAGTGCATTAGGCACTTAGCTTTGATCAATAGTTACAGGTGCATCGAGTAGACCGCGTTATCGAAACTGAAATCTGTTACGTACATTACATTAGCACTCAAGGGTGACATGTTTTTGGTCATTGGCTTTGTCGATACTGGCCTTAGTAGTCACGAGCTAACCGCGTATTTTTCACTAGAAATGATAGATTGGCTTTCGTGACTTTCGGGCCAGGCGTTGAGTACGATGCCAGTTCAGCAGATAAACGTGAAGAATTCTTCAGACATTGAAAGTTGGGAATGGGGTGGTGTGTGCGGCAGGGAGACTGTCCGTACGGGCTCCGGTAGCAGTCACACGTCTTGCAGCAACTCTAGTGGCGATATTTGCCGCATCTGCCACTGCGAGAGCGAGTCCCACAACCCGCTCCTGGCTCCCTGCTATTGTTCAGGTAAATATTAGTACTACAAAGCAGCTAAAATTATTTGTATGCTTTTGAACAGCCTTATAGATCTGATTTGATTATATAGCATTTTATCAATAAGTGTATGTGGGATAGTTACACCTCTATATCCACTTTGCATTCACTTGGTTTTGTAGAAGAAAGTAGTATGTACATCTTATCTTCAACAGGAAAACTACAGTTCATTAGTATCGAAGATTATATTATTATTGAAGCAGCAACTTCCATTTTGAAGTATTTTTTAATACCCTTGGTATATCCATCTGAGCCGGGAGGATGAAATAAAGTAATTTTATGCAAATTTGCTGCATCAAGTACCAACAACACAATATTGTCAGCTCAGCAAAGTCATGTCTGTTTATGTTTTGTTTGACATTGACATACTTTACAATTTGCATTTGCTCTTACACAGAGGCAAATGATTAACAACATTTTCACATATTCTTGCTGCAACACAGAACATTGTCTTGGCTAGTTACAGATTCAAAATGCTGTATTTGCAATAATAAACTCTATTGCTGTTACATTTCATTGCTTCTTTGGCACAATTTTACTGAATTTTCTGGAATTTCCTAAATATTATACACATAGACATGCCCAATATAAGGTTACCTAAAAAACTATGACCTTGGACTAGCTAATCTGAAAAAAAGGGTAATATACCTTAATCTATTGAAGATATGCAAATTGGTGTAGTTTATTCTCAAAAGTGTCGCAGAATGTGTGTAAATGCCATAAAAGTGCAAATTTTGTGAATGAGAGATTAAAATACACAGATAATTGTAGGATTTAATTATCTTGACACTAGGCTCTATCTGTGTTATTTATTCGAGCAGGATTCCTTGAATCACTCCTAGGATATGGTTTGGATGGTCTGTAGCAAAGGCAATTCATTCAATATTTAGGGAGTGTTTTGGGGAGTTGTGTTTGGTGAAAGACGCCTTTTTTATCTCTTTTCTTTTTGTAAACTACATTGTTTTGTTACTTTTCTTGTCTTGTTGTAGTATAACAAGTCAAGATGTTATAATGTTGCATATTGTCTTGCTTCTTTTTGTTAGCATATTGTAGTCTTTGTCTCATATTTATTGAGTTGTTTTTGGTATGGCAAATAAACTTTTTATCTATCTATGTAGCTAGCATGTTTTCATGTTTCATTAAATATGTGAGTATTTAATGTATTATTTAATACTCATGGTGAGTATTTCAATTATGAAGGAAAAGAGGAAACCTGTGTGTCTGAGGTGTTACAAAGCATATGGTTGGATTTCTCATTTTTATACTTTACAAGAGAACATGCCTACGAGTTACTATAAGCCTACCTATGACATTGTGCACCTGAAACTCCCAAGAATAGAATAACATAGAAAAATGTTTCTCATATGTTAAAAGGTAAAAAAAAGCTGTGAAGGTGTAAAAAGTAATTTTCGTCAGAATCGAACATACAACCATATGGTTCTGACGTCGAGACATAATCAGCACTTGAGTTTCCCAATCCAAGATGGGTGTGAGTGGTGATTTAGCCCATAATCTCTCTCTGAAAGAAAGCACATGGCCTACAGTGGAAGGTATACATATTGCGGGCTTCATATCATAGGGGCGTATGCCCAAAAATGCAGTTTTTTTTTTATTATGTCATTCGATTCCTATTTGGAGTTGGCATCTTCTGTATTTTTTTCTTATTTTTTTAAACAATTATATTTTTAGTTATTGATTAAAAATCGGAAGGCGTATCTATTATAACAACGACTTTTTGTTGAAACAGAAAGGCGTATAGTGGCAGCAGTAACAATCATGTTCATTCTGATCTCACATTGATAATATAATCATATTTGTAATACCTTACAATAAATACCCAAGACGTCTATCGTGTTTTACTTTTACTATTTTCTCTCTTAAATAATTTAAAACATATTCTCACAGCTGTATAAAATGTTCTTAAAGCGGCCCAAGTCAAATATTTGTGCCAAATCATATGGACGTATAAAATTTGAAAAGTATGAAAATAATAATATTTTGGGACGAATGTTACTGTGTGATGAATGTAGATAAAACATTATATTACCAGAGGCCTTCGTGATGGTATAAGTTATCAAAATAAAAAGTGATTTTATACGCCTATTTTTCGTATGCACTTTATGATCATAATAAGACTAAATTGAGTGATTTTTGACAAGTCTATGGGCGTAAATACCAGAAACTGATCTTGAAGCTTAGATAGATAATAATGATGTTAGGGCACAAATCAAAGTCGCCTTGTTAAGCTGTATGCCAAGTTTTAGCACGATAACTTCATTACGTACGATGTTATTAAGTTTTTTGTCTCTCCTGAAAAGTAGGTGTTTGGGCATACGCCCCTATGATATGAAGCCCGCGATATAGGCTTACAAAAGCTTAAATTGGTTAGTTAAAGAAAGGCGACAAAAAGACAGTCTAGATTGGAAAATCTTATGTTCAATTCATTAAGCAAACCAAACAAAAATGTATTAGAAATATTTTGTCTAATGGAATGTGGAACAAAGTACCAAAATTTATCGTAATATGTTCTACATGTCAGTGTTATTTTGATTACAATGAATATGCTCTCACTATCTTTGTTTTACTGGCAACCGCTTAGGTGTAAGCATAAATAGTATAACAAAGAGTTATCTATGTCTGTATTTCCTCAATGTAACAAATGTAATGTAATTTATGTGCCTATATGTAAATGTTTAGGTTTATGTAATGTTGTTTTTATTATTATTGCAGGAAGCCTGAAGTATGTCCATCAGAGTTGCTTGCAGCAATGGTTGACTGCCTCCGAGACAAGATCATGTGAATTATGCAAATTCAATTTCATAATGCACACTAAAATTAAACCATTCAATGAAGTAAGTGACTCCATAACAATAATTAATTTCTTATTTTACATTAACCCGGCAAACATTGTTTCGCCATATAATTTTTTTTACATAGGGCCAAGGAGATTCTCCTTGGTAGGGCTATGAAAAATAGATGACAACCTATTCTCAAACCTACCGAATATACGTACATATAAAATTTCATCAAAATCGGTCAAGCAGTTTCGGAGGAGTTTGCACACTAACACAGTGACACGAGAATTTTATATATTGGACTAGCTGATTGGCAAACGTTGTTTTGCCAGATAAGGGTATGAAAAATAGATAACAACCTTTTCTCAGACCTACGGAATATACATATAAAATTTCATTAAAATCGGTCAAGCCGTTTCGGAGGAGTATGCGCACTAACACTGTGACACGAGAATTTTAGATAAGATAAGATTCGAAGATATTATTAGATATTCTAGGGTATTAGTATGCAGAAACCAGGGCAGGGCTTAACATTTACTTTGTAATAATTCATGTTTCAACCTCCATTATGTTTTATTATTAACATTATTAGACGTAATCTTAAAGATATAAAAGCCTAGTTTAGATAAATAAATAATGTCCACACCACACAATCAATGGACCTGGTCACAAACTAGGATAGTCTGTACTATGGTAACCAGGCAAGGACATTACAAACACGGGAAAACACCCAGACTGGGGCCATTTGTACAAATGTATGGCGGCCTCCAGTAGGAATCGAACCCACGACCTCTGTCTTGGTAGGTAAGTGCCTTAACGGGTAGACCGACAAGGCAGTCAGTACCTTTATAGAGGCTGTTTGTATCAGTTCGTTCGACATTCAACATGTCTTCCTTTCACTTGTTGTTCTCACCAAACAACTTTCCCAAATGTTTTTTTCAGTAATTAGGGTAAAAACCTGTACATACTTACATACATACCATGTTAGTAAATCATATGAGCAAACTGACAATAATATTTCTGAATGGCTCGGTATCTTAGGTTTATGAATTAGAATCTTTTATCAAAGATCTATCGAAAGTAGGTAGGTACCATGCTTAAGGATTGAAGTTTTGTTAAAACACAGAACAAACCTATTTCTAAAATACCCAATTCCTTAGCCATGTCGCTTAGAGTTGGGCATTTTACAGCAACTTTTGTAGTATGATGGTTTTTCTAATTAAAATTTTCGGAATATCGAGTCTCCAAAATCTATGGTGGTTTAATAGAATCATAATATAGATATGTACTACAATTTCATTGACTCGTCTAGTAAACAATCGTATTACAAATACCCGTGCAACTTATCTAGGCGCATCGCGCGGTTCGATCTTGTTCACGAGAGATTCCTGTTTAATTTCTTAACTATTTCATAAATGTAAATGTGGTGTTTACCTTTAATTAGTTTTTGTATCAAGAGTCGGCCTAGATTTAAGTTTCAGTTTTAAAAAAAAAAGAAAACCAACAGAAACGATATAACATAAACATTACATAGCGAAAATAAAATACAAGGCCCAATAATAAGTTGACATTTACATGCATATAACACTTTCTAAAAATTGGACATGCAAAGAGAACTGTTACGCGTGTAAAGATACCAAAAGTGTTGGTGGGCCTAGTAAAATAATAGTACATTGTTCACCGAGAGGAGAAAGTGACCGATTACCGTCGAGGGTGTCGTTTGAAGCCCGAGCCGTAGGCGAGGGCTTTAAAACACCTGAGATCGGGAATCGCAGTTTCTCTCGAGTGATACATAGTGCTTTATACTACACCTACAAGGAAAATAAAAAACGAAATCTTTACTAATTGAAATTTATATTCAAATTGTTGCTAGTGGCCAGTGTCATTTTGCGAACTTGGAGATAAAAACTCACTGTAAAAACTTTTTGGCTTTTGTTATTTAGGTTACCGGCGCATAGTCTTACCCAAAGTTAAAAAAGAAAAACCACGTAAGAAATGGATTTTCATACACTTTTCTCTCCCGCTCAGATGCGTTTTCTCCCCGCATATTTGTTCGATATGCAATGACGTACTTTCTACCGTAAATTTGATAAAGTATCAAGGTACTTTCCAAGCAGGTGTAGTATAAATAAATATTTTTATTTTGCAAGTTCTCTAACGTCCTAACTCGTGTGACAACAGCCGTCGCCACGGCCGTACCCCGGTGTAACCACTCGCCTTCCCGCAGTGGCGGCTGCTGGAGATGTCTGGCGTAGAGCGGCGGCGGCTGTGCTGCGCCGTGCTGTTCCATTGCGTGGCGGCACTCTGTGTCATGTGGTCACTCTTCGTGCTCATAGAGCGCGCCGTCGAGGAAGTCAACAGAGGCCTTATCGGTAAGCAACGAACTGGACTGTGCTACGCAGACATAATCCGACCCACAAAATGTAAGTGTAAACATAAACATTTACATACATGCACATACATTGCTTCTGGCCCCACACTAGGATACCTAGGAGACCCTGTGTGTCGTGGGAACCAGAAACAGCGACGTCACAAACATGTAAACATCCAAGACCTGGGTTTCTTTTTTTTTTGTGCCCAGCCGGGATTCGAACCCGGGACCTCTCGCATGGTACGCATCTGCGTATCTACGCTAACCACTACGCCATAGAGGTCGTCAAAAATTTTTTGTGTTTAAATAAAAGGCATTCATCGTTTTATTAAATGTTTTTGTTTGGTCTTTTTTTTTCGTTAAGTAGGGTAAACTATATATTGATTGGCACCTTAAGCAAAACCTTGACTTAATTTGCTTCCTAAGCATTCAATTTCATATTCAATCACTATTAACCATTTTTATTAGTTAGAATATGAGTATAGGTTGGAAAAAAAAAAAAATTCTTGCTTGTTGTCATAGTTTTATTTAAGAAAAATAATAATAATTTGAAAATGTCTCCAAAACTACAGTCATTGGCATTACAGGTATAAACATTGTCACTAATAATATCAGTCATTGGCACTTATAATTTGTATGTATGTTTTGTACTTAAAAATGCTAATTATAAAAAACTACCAAAATGCCCTTTAAGCAATTTTAATTCTTAATATTTGTGTTTAAAACTCACTGTGCCAATGACTAGGTGGGTGCCAGCAATACTATGGTTTACCCTACATGGAACATAAAAACATAAAAAGCGTTTTCCTCGAATGTTTTTTTGTAGGTAAAATTCAGGTTCTGTTCTTGCGGCTCACCTCTACCTCTCATCGTGCCCTAAGGGCTTGGCCCTACCACCACGGCGCGGCGCCGCCACCGTTCAACGGCACGGCGTCGCCGCCGCCGTGACACGGTACGGCGCCGTGGACGGTGCGCCGCGCGCCCCTATTCTCAGTCAATATTTCACAGTTGGTATCCTCGGACGTGTCTGAATGAATCACGAAAAAGCTATTATCATGTTGTTACTACTACGACGACGAAAGAAAAAAAACAGAAACATAGAAACTGTTGTGTAAATCGACTGAGAACTGAACGCACCGTGACACCGTACCGTGTCCCGGCGGCGGCGACGCCGTGCCGTTGAACGGTGGTGGCGCCGCGCCTTGGTGATGGGGACGGGCCCTAACACCTGCACTTAGGACCTTATGACTGAAGTCAGCATTGCAAAATTTTGGACTGAAACCATTTAGAGTAACTGAGTTTGCCAGAATCTGAAGGGATCCCATCCTCCTAAAAATGACTGTTCGTTTTTTCTTCACTCTTTACCGCAGTATGTCACAGCGATTGGCGTGTTCTCAAAGAAAATTTCTAACCTAATGATCCCATAAACAGAGTCCGCTTTTGGTGCACACTACAATTCGATATGCTACTTGATATTGCGATATGAGTCGTATGTTGCAATATCAAGTAGCAGTCCTTGGGACATGCCACAAAAAATTCTCCATAGATGCGGTGCCCAAAGGCCCGCATGGCTTAGGGTAGGTCAGAGTGGAGATTTTTCTCTGTCTTTTTTATCTGTACCTGCAACTCTACCAAATACAGCTGATAACATTTTAATTTAACATTCAACAAAAAGAGAATTTAAATTCTTTTTAAGTATCGCTAGCCCAATCCGAGCTATGTTAGGAGTATCACTACGTGGTCGAATCATCGAACCCGAGTTACTGATATAGCTCCAGGAATTGCCAGTTGAAGTGGTAGTGGGCGGGGTACATATCTCGTAGATCAGTGGCCCAATTACGCGCACAAGATCCTGAGAAATTTCAATGGTTTAACTGCCAAATTCTATATTTGATGATTATGACTTTTTTATATTTGTGGAAATCCAGGGAAAGTTTAAATCAAGAAAACGAAAGAAAAGATAATGAATGAATGTCGATGATGTGAAAGTGATCTGTCAGTAATTCAGGATCGTGGAAAGTGGCAGCCCCTGATCTTTGCCTACCCCTCTGGGATAGAGGCGTGAGCTTTGTACCTATACATTTATGAAATAAATTTTGGATTTCTGAAAAATCCCGTACAATCTTCTGCTGCCTCTCCGAAGCGAAGTTTGGTAATCAGCTCTGCATATTTCTCTGTGTCGTCCGCCAGGCGGAAAAAATCTGCTCCCGTCGGTTTTCATACAGGATTTCTTTCTTCGGCCTACGCGTCTTTTTCCTGCAACTGCGGTACCTAGCTATAGGATTAGGAGGTTGTAGGTTGAATGCATGCCCCATTGCCCGAAGTATGCAGTCCTTCTTCTTCAAAAGGTATCCCAAAGCTCACGTTTCTTGTTGAAACGTCACAGAACCTTGCATTGGTACTTTATGAGGCAACCAAATTTTAATTTTGCATTATTTTGTTTGTACGCCACATCTCGAATATTTTAATACCTATGTTTCTTGTGTTAATTGTCCAAGACTCGTATCCATATAAAAGAATCGGCCAAACGTTATCTTGTAATTGAATTTCCTTCTAAATTCAATGTATTGTAACATACGGTTATGTAGCGTGGTTACTTTTTACCTTTGTCCAGCTTATGTCCTGACAATGACTGACACTGATCATTGTGTTTAGGTTGAGGTTATAACTATGAGTTTGAAACTACCATTAACTTGATACAAAAACCGTGCTTTCCTTATTGAGTAAATTTGTACTCTTTAGCCACTTTTCCTTATGTTAAAACTGGTTACCAATTTACAAATATTTGCATTTAAAATGTATTCTGGAAAGGTTAACAAAGGTTGCTAATCGACAGTTATTTACGTAAAGTAAACATTTAATGATGTCCATAACAATTTCTGAGAAAGTATAGTTTAACATGAATAAATAAGTAGATAACACATGAGCGTTGGGGACTGTTTTTATGTAATTGCATATAAACTAAATTTAGTTTACTTTATCGACCTAACTTCAGTTCACTGTAAATCATCATAGCGTAGACGCGTATCAAAATAAGATCTGCCAACTGACATTATCCTTGTATCCTCTGTTATCAGCATCAAATAAACTCTATAGTGTTCTCAATATCAAGATCTACGATGAAGAGCACTGTTGCCTGAGATACAGGTCTAGAACCTATTTCAGGCATAGAAGAGAATTGTTTATATGCAGCTTTGCCTTAAATATTGAATGCAATAGGTAATATAGGTATCTTTTAAAAATGTAAACAAACCACTAGTTGTTAAGTTTTTAAAGTACCTACCTAATAAATATATTTTTATGTTTATGTTATCATTTCTATCAATCAATCAAACAATCAAATCATCTGTTGATGTTTGGGGAAACCCATACAATTTGACAACATTTGATTGTTTATATTTTTGCAGCCTGGCCGTTCTGGACGAAGCTGGTTGTGGTGGCTGTAGGCTTCACTGGTGGAGCCGTGTTCATGTACATACAGTGTCGGCAGTACCTGCACCTGTGCAATCGGTGGAGAGCGCATAACAGGTTAACACCATATTTTATGCTGCAAAAATGGCCGTCCCGTCCCCAATAAATCTCTACAACGCTTACCTAATTGAAAGAACGCAAGACCTGATTGTGTCCTAATCAGCCCCCATATGTGCGAATGTGGCCCATTCGCTGTACGAGTCAGACAGAGCTAGGGTTGCCAGATGGTATCCAAAAGGAGGAGACAAGTCCTCCTTTTCCATGTTATGTCCTGCCGTCCTCCTTTACCTACTGTAAGTCCTCCTATTTGAAAACGTTCAAAATTTCGTGTCGTGCGACGTGCGTGTATGCATGCGTGGTCAAAGGCCTAACGAGCGGGAGAGTTTTATTTTTGGAAAGAGTTTTTTTCTCTGATTAATACTCAATGGAGCAAAGAGAGGAACAGACCAGACTTAATTTGCAGTCGGTTAAATCTTTAATTCTTACTCAATACATTATTAAAAACATGACTTGTGAAGATTTTTAATATTATTTGTTGAAAAATCAACAATTTCTTGCAAAAAATGGCAGCTCAGCTAAACATGATTAAAATAAATTGAAAAAATATAAAAAAAAATCGTTTCATTTCTCCTTTTATACAGAAAATCTTCCTTTTTAGACCCATCTATCAAATTATCATCTGGCAACCCTAGACAGAGCCCAATCATTTCTTTTTTAATATTTACAAAAAAGTAGCAAGTGGTAGTTTTTGATTTCCCTTATATTAAAACCAACATGCTTAAATTATTTCTACTGCTTTTAACTCTTTAATGCAAACATTTGCAAAGACAGGTGCTTTTTTGAAAAATATTTGCGAATCAGCCCCACCTTCCTCTAACGGACTTGTCTGCCTTAATGATGCACAATTCTGCTTCCGAGTCGACATTTTGTTTTACCGGTAATGCGTTTAACATGCCAATCCGCGATGGGTACGCGTGGCAATTGAGCCCATTCCCCTCTGAGAGAGGCGTTTGCCCTACAGTGGGACGTATATGTCCAAACTTCTCGCCGCAACTACTGACTTGACAAAATTTAACTATGTGATCGCATCGAAGACAGCTGTGGCCACAAATTTTACATTTGATTTTGTTAACATTTATGTTTATCAAATTTTTTATTAAATATGTGATGCATATGCCATTTTATTATTACTGTTTAAGTATTTATATATTTTTTACATACATATTTGTTACTATTTTATGTCTGTGTACATTGTACAATAAATATTTGTCTTATCTTATTATTAAATTATATAAATATACACTGCGCCGCACAATTGGGACACTTACGGGACGTTTAGGCACTGAGTGAAAACCAGCGCTGAGGGCCTACACCCTCAGCATTATGCTGAGTCAGCTGCCTTTTGCAGCAGCGGTTACACACCGCGACAAAACTGTATAAATGTATTTCCTTATGTTTGTACCTCTTTTTATCTTTAATGTTTTCTTCTCATTTGTATTTCGTATTTTTGTTGTGTGAGACTGTTGGTGCAATAAACGTTTCTCTTTCTCTTTCTTTCTTTCTATATAGGCTACATAAAAAAGCGGACTTAAATTTTCACTTTGTCCACAGAATACTTCTGATACAGAACGCGCCGGAGAAGATCCCGATGGCGTGCGGGTCGCCGATAGCGGCGCGCACGCGCTCGAAGCGGTCCCGTGAGCGCTCGCTGCGCGGGCAGGTGGTGGCAAACATCGAGCCGCCGCCGCCGCCCGCCGTCTTCCACGAGGAGGACGAAAGCGGCGGCTTCGAGAGCTACCGCGGCAACCCTCGCCGCCTCCCCGCGCTCACCGACGGCCGGCCGAAGCCCGAGGCGGAGACCCGCCGCTTCTCGGACACGCGGCTGGCGGCCCGCGGGACACGCCCCATCGACGTTAGCGTCGCCGTACTGGAAGAGGCGCCGGTGTACCACATCAGAGTGGCCGATCCGCTGGAGGTCAACATTCGTGAGTTGCTGGCGTTAGATTCGCGGCACGAGCCCCGTACGGCACGCTCGCTGCCCAATCTGCGCGCCAGCCACGAGAGCCTCCTTCCCGCGCCGCCCGCCTCCTGAGGTCGCCCGCCGCCGCCTCTACCCCTGCTCCTCTACCCCGACGACACCATATATTAGAGGCCAGGCTCCGTGACCACCCAGTCGCTGGTTAGTATTCTACTACGCTATTTGCTGATTCGAGCTGATTAGTCATCAGTCTTCAGCGTGCTCGTTAGAGTAAGCCGTGGGGTTCGATCTTCGTCCGAAATGAACGCGTCTGCTTCACGTGGTAGAGTGAACTTGTCAAATATTTGTGGTGGCATTGTGATATGGCTGGCAACAGTGCTCAATTAAAGACTTGTGAATAGTGAGGTCGCTACGTAACATCGCTGTAACGATACTACATAATTATAATATTACTTACTGCTTGTAAACCACAGAACAAAGTAAAAAATGGGTGTTTTGAGTGTATTTGTATACCTACAATATAGTTCTCCACTCTACATTAAACATTTCGCTACTTCAGGGTATGGTGGCTCACTTTTATTCCTGTTGCATTCCTATGTGCAGGAGTCACTGAACTATAATAACGGACACCTGGTTTTTCTTCTTAGGTTTTGGTTCTTTAATAAAAATGGTTTGTTTTATGTGCACTATCATACCTTTAAGTGGTGCAATGGTAATAATTTAAAAGTTGTATCATGCTGAACTTCCAGTTGAAATTACCAAATAGGTTCGTTTTGTTTACGAGTTTCACTTTGCTTATGTCTAACCATGAATGAATGAGTCATTAAATCAATTTGATGAGTATTGTGATCGAAGTGATTATACATTTACAGCCGTAAGTATGTTCTAGTGGCGCATGAGTTGTAATCTTGTAATTTAATATTTTTAAGTAGCACTAGGATTAAGCTGTTCAGTTGGAAAGGGTCACAAGTCATCACTTCTAGAATGCCATACTATACAAACTTTATAAATGAATGTGCTGTGCATTGTATGATCAAGTCTTGTATATAGTAGAAGGGGTTCTGTATATATAGTTACTATTAACACAATGTAATCTGTAACATAATTATTATTTCAAATCGAGCTTCTACATGTTGTCTGGTCATTCGTACTAAGTAGTATGAACACTCAGTTTACATGATTATTTATCAAACCAAAATTGCACTGTAATGAAGTTTATATGCCGTGCTAATATTTTCGTTTTTGTAAGTACGTATCTCTTATTCTTTTTCAATTATGAGGCAAATATTTTCTTGCATATATTTTACTTCTATCGTTGAACAACTCCTGTTACAGATTTGCCTAATATATTAGGAATTCTAGGGAACTACATTTTGTTACGAGTAATTATTTACTCGTTTATATACCTGTTGTGTTATTTAAATATTATTTAATTTTTATTTAATTTTGTAACGCCTTTGAGCGTCTGACTATGATTTTAAAGTGTTGTGTAGAATAGGCTATTTCACAGTGTGAAAAAAAGTATTATTCATATAAATTATGAGACTCGAACCGCTTCAAGGCATTTGGACTTAAAAATTGAATAATTTTTCCAAAACACCAGGATAAAATTTGATAATTTTCTATCTGTGGCCATTTTATCGAAAACGGTGTGGATTGGTCGCATCTGTGATGACGTCACACTGAAGTGTAAAAAAAAAGTATTATTCGTATAAATTATGATACTTCGAACCGCTTCAAGGCATTTTAACTTCAAAAAATTGGATAATTTGTCCAAATAAACCAGGATAAAATTTGAGAATTTTCTATCTGTAGCCATTTTATCGAAAACGGCCTGGATTGTTTGAATCTATGATGACATCACAGCTCAGTAAAATGGCGTCTGTCATGTCGTTCTTACGTTCATTGGTTTTTTTACTGACCTGTGACGTCATGACGCCATATTGCTCAAGATGGCGTTTTGGCTGCCTATTTTAAAAAAGCAATCAAAAATTCATTTTTGATTGCTTTTTTAGAAGAAATACACAAAAGAATTTAAAATTACCACTTTCTGAGCACCAACAAAGAAACTGAGATGGTTTTCAGGAACCTGTCAAATAGCCTATTACTCCCCAGTTTGGGCGTAGGCTTAGTTAATGGTTTACTCACTCATCTTGACACTAAGATCTGTTATATTATTCATACATATTTAACGCTTTACATAACTTGTCTTTTAAGTTTGAATGGACTGGACTTCTGTACGCTTGAACCAAATAAACTGTAAATAAGTTTACTGGCAAGATTACATCAACATCCAAAACAATCCAGATTGTCTCCGACCTACCTACCTCGTTAAGTATGTCTATCGCTGTAATTGTTTGGCGTAAGCTAACAAGTCCTTTTAGGTCATTAAATTTCTCATTTGCAGTGAGACAACGTTTACAAAAAAGAACAGTACCTGTTTCTTAGCTCTCTTTCCTCTTGGTTGTGTTTTTCCTTGAGTATAAAAAGGATCAAATCCATCCATAAACATAACAAAATATTTGAAAATAGGAGGAAAAAAATAATTTAGCCTCGGTGTTCTTAGTTTTAATGTTACCTTCGATCTCCTATCTATCTATCCAGAATCGTTACTGAAAAACTTGTCGGAAGCTAATAAAACGTATTGTTTAGGAATTTTACTCTATGACTAAAATATGACACCAAAATTTTAATATTCACGCGTATAACTAGAAAGCATTCCATGTATGTTTAGAATCTAGATAGGCATTGCAACAACTTCTAAATTATGATTAGATTGAAAATTGTAATTATATAATTGTTTGGTTAATTCGCCCACCCTTTACATCCATCATTCACCCTCATGTGTGTTTGAATTCGAAAGTCTATAGCTACACCGAAAATCCTTAAAATAGCAATAGCCCTTTTATCTTCTAAACCTACATATTTGTAGTTAGGTATTTTAATAAAATAGTTTGGACATTTGGTGCTAATTAATTAATGAAATATCAGTCCAATGTTAGATGTATTTAATTTTCTTATAGAGAGCCTTAAGTCATTTGTAATAAATCACCTTTAAATTGTTTATTATACACACATCATATTCATGCTTAGTTTAAAGTCAGGGCCGCGTTTCATAAAACTACAATTCATATTTTCTTATTACTATTTTGATGTTCAGTCGACAGCAGGTCAACCTTCACATTTTAGTTGCAAAGTCGCTCGTAATGCAACGGAGTAGAGTGCATGGGTGTATAGGATGATGTGCTGTCAACTGGGTCGAGCGGGGTTAATCGAGTTTGCAATGTATCACGTGTTGTCATAGTTAACCATGAATTGTAATTCAATGGAGCAGGCCCATGGTGTCTAAAATGTACATATTTGAAAACATTATTTTAGTTCTCTTCAGTAACTATTGCTTTATTATATCTCTTTGGCATTACGATGGAATGATTGAAAATCCATTAAGTACTGCCTTAAATAAAAAAAACAGAGTTATCTGTTATTTTTGTTTTCATAGATTCGACATTCAACTCACATTTTTTTTTCATATTGAATGTATGTTGCAAGCAAGCTCGTGTCTCTTTCCCTAACTTTTCCAATAGGTAAACCAGGGTTGGCATATCACGTTTTACATTTTTTTAATGTAAAACTGTCTTAAACTCTTTTAAAACATTAAAAAAAGTTTTAAATGTTTTTAGAACAGTTAGTTTTAAAAATGCCAACGCCTAAAAAGACTCCTGCAATTTGGTTGCGGATGTCGCGACATGTCGGGCCTAGCCTTCCACCTATAACATTAATGACTTCAGAGTCGTGGGTGTTTCTGGGAATATAGACATGCATGTCGGTGCTTTGTTTTATGACACATCGTCAGTTAATGCTTTGAATGAGTACCTAGTATATAAAAATTATGGCTCGTAAATACAATTCAATACATCTACTACTACTTTTCACAAACCAAGTGCATGATGTATCAATCAGTTCTATCTAACACGTCGTGTGGAAACTTTGTCTATTTAATTGGAACCATAATTGACTAGACAGTATCATTTCTTTTGCAATAATCTTAAAATTTATTGCAAATATACACAACTGACAACCTGTAATGTTTACTTCACCAATATAAACCTCCTCATCCTCCTGATTTTGAAAATAACAATTGAAAACCATTATTATTTTCAAGGCCAGGACTGAGGATGATGTAGTTAAGACTATCATGTCCAAATTTTTAAACCCCCAGCCTTTATAAGTAAAAACCTATTACTAGACGAAGTTTCCTATCCATAGCTCCCTCGACTGTATATTGTGATATTTAAGCAGCTAAGTGTTTTTATTTTTGCTCAAAATTGGTTTCTCTCTTTGACCGTTTTGTACTTATCATTTATGAAATTCGTAAGACTGTATTTTAGTGTTTATTTTGTTGTGTAACATTGTTAGTTAGTTTCCGGTTATGAATATAAATATTTTGAAATTCTGTGAAATGGGTTTATTTACTGTTCCTGTAATAAATGAAAACAATACTTTTAGATAAAAATAAATACTTTATTAAAGCTGATCGAATTCATAATGTTTCGACCAGAGCTCGGGTCGAAGTGACTAGACTGTACACTCAACATTTCCTCATAATGTATACATAAAACAATTTCTGTACAAACAGAAAATCAACACTTAGTATTTAACGTTACATAACTACTTAATGTAAATATAAGTCATACCACTAATACTCGAGTATTAGAATAAATATCCACCGAAAAATAATTACACACCGCTAGGAGCATTAATTAGGTATCCTCCTTAAATTAATTTGTTAGTCTATTTGCATTGGTAGCCCAACGAGTCTGGTGGTTGACGCCCTCCTTCCGCAAAGTTCAGTCGATCGACTCTAATACTACGGCCAAAGCAGTACCAGTGCCGGTAGCTGGGGCCGTGCTGTGGGCACACCCGCGTGGTGTCGCCTCGCTTCGAGTCGTCTATTCTCCGAGCACGTTGTACATGAGACGCTTGAACGAATTCGATTGCTGGATGCTCTCCTCGTGTAGCGAGTTCACCTGTCGATAAAATTTTCAATTCAACTCAAACATGAAAATAGTCGAAGGCTGGGGTCGTTCAGGGGTATTGTACATACATGATGGCTACTTACGAAGGTCGTTTGTTTTCCTGTCGGTATCGCCTCGGGTTGTTTCGCTGGTTTAGGTGTTGGCGCTGGCCTCTGACAGAAATAAGTACAATTTATGTCTTTGTTGCTATGAAATAAAATTACTTGGGAGAATAAAGTTTGAATTGACCGCATCATTTGGGTAGTCGTCTCCCTTACGTGAAAATAGCAAGGTAATCGATGTTGTCTGATATATAAGAAACTATAGCCGCCTAGATAAAGGAAAATATTATGGTCCGTCAGAATGGGCGGACAGTCTTATTTAACTTTGAAATTGTGTCAAAAAATTGCTTACTAATTGCTTTACTACCACGGTGAGAGATTTGCTTACTACGTATTTTAGAAGAATTGAGTCATTTAAGGTTCACCGTCCATTCACATGTCATGAGGGCTGGTCCAAGTCCTTAGCATAGTAACTATGTGGAATTACTGATTTTTACTACTACATATATTATTATTATACTATTGTCTATCTACAGTATCAAGAGTACTTGCAAAAACTAATACTCGTATAGTCCGGTTTTTAATTCAATGCAAAAAAAAAAATGACGCGGTGTTACCGCTTTAAAAGCTGTAGGTTAACTCGGTAGATTTTTTTTACCATGAAAAGAAGAGACTCATGTGACCAAAATCCTTATCACATCAAAGACATTAAAATTTCATTACTCGTAAAAGCAAAGTCTAAAAAAAAACACCTGCGTAGCATACACAATTTAACTTGGAAGTAAAATGGGGTTATTTGGTTTTTACGTGCTAGCAACATTCACACATTGACAGCCTAAGAATTGTATGGAGATGTCAACGTGACAATATTTTTATTTGCATTGAATGAAAAAAACAGACTGTAGTACTGTAATTATGTACATAATATATCTAAGTTATCAAGAGTTTGGTATATAACATGTACCCATCATCAACCCATTATGTCCCCACCGAGGGGCATGGGTCTCTTCCCTGAGGAAGGTATAGGCTATACTCCACCACGGGCTCAAGTCCGGATTGGTGGAGGCTTGTAAGACTAGTGGCTGGTCTTACTGTCAGAAGTTTTCAAGCCGCCGTAAGGCCTCTGATTTGGCTTAACGACTGCCATCTATCTGCTGCTTAAGGTGCCTTTCGAAGTACGGAACCACTCGGAAAAATGCCACCAGCGTTAGTCATTGACGGTCACCCATCCATGCACTGAACGCGCCCTATGTTGCATAACCTTCGTGATCGTTCAAGATCACTCAGGCAGCCGGGGCTACGAGCGATTCTTTTATTACATACTAAAATATTTTTTTATTCTGTTTTTAGTATTTGTCAACGGCAACAGAAATACGTCATCTCTGAAAATTTCCCCTTCAGCCACGTTCGTAACCAAACTTTCGTAACCAGTTACGAATGTGGACTTTTTATCGCTGTTTCGTAACCAGCTACAAGCCAGTTACGAATGTGGATTATTTTCCATTTTCGTAACTGAAACCTTTTAGCCATGTATGGTCTCCTGGTACTTCCATATACATCCGGCTCATTGAGGCTTTATATCAAATACCGCTTCTTCAATAAACCTTAAAGTCTAAATGTCTAACTGAAACCTCTTAGCCATGTATGGTCTCCTGGTACTTCCACATGATATAATGCCGAATATACTATTATTACAAAAACAAAGATATGAATAAATGAATAGATTTATTTGTCATTTTGTAAGAAAACTTATCGGTTACTTCTCCATCAACTTAAAACATGAACGGTGCAATTATTTCTTGACAGTGGCCGACACTTATTTCTTTTGCCTTTAAGTTTTCCACAGCTTAATTAATTTCACTATCAATTAGTAAATAGTTTTAATTTTTTTGTGTTATCCTTGAGTTTCTCATTTTAATTTCTTTCAATAAAATGTCCAACAATTTAGCTATTGATGGACTTTTTTGCCCAATATAACGCTGTTGTATCTGGATGCTACTTTCATTTTAATAGGGCGGTGTGGAAGAAGGCAAAAGAAATGATGATATGCTAAAATAAAAAGGGGCGAAATATTGTCCGTTAATGTGCGAGTCTTCCCTTTTCTCTTCCATTTTGGGTACCAAGACATTTAGACTAAGGTATAATGAAGAAGCGGTATTTGATATAAAGCCTCAATGAGCCGAATGGATGTGGAAGTACCAGGAGACCATACATGGCAAAGAGGTTTCAGTTACGAAAATGAAAAAAAAATCCACATTCGTAACTGGCTTGTAGCTGGTTACGAAACAGCGATAAAAAGTCCACATTCGTAACTGGTTACGAAAATTTGGTTACGAACGTGGCTGAAGGGAAAATTTCAACTAACTAGCTATCACGGTTCATTTCAGCCGGGTGATAGAGAGACACTGGAGTCACATTACCCCTTACCCTTAGGGAACGGAACCCTAAGGAGTACACAGCGGCGTAGAACAATAAATTTGATATTTTCTTCACCTTGTTGGGCGGCGCAGTGAAGACCTTGGTCTGCACAGGGACGGGCACCTCTTGCACGACATCTCCCAGCCCTTCTTCTTGCAGCGCGCGGAAGGTTTCCGACTTGGCCGGGTCGTAGAGCAGAGTTGGCTTGTGGCTGCGGGCGGCACGGGCGGGCGCGGGGGGGCGAGTTAGGGTTTAGTCGGTTAGCGGGCGCAACAGTACAGAAACAACATTAGACTCGTCGCGGGGCCGTTACGGGGCGCGGAAGCGGTTAGTACACGTGGGCGTTTAGTGTTTGTTTTTCAGGAAGGACAGGTCGATAAATATACTAACATTAATCATGTAGAAAAGTTCTATAACTTAAATCGATTAGGTGTTTCTTCACTTACACTTTTTTCATTGGAAATTAACTAAGTGTAATTAAATAAATTACTTATAAGCTAGGATTGTTTGATTGATCGCCACACTATGATCACACGTTGATGTTGCGTGAGCATGGGGCGAGTGGAGTGCACAATGAATGATACACATCCGGTTGGTATTCAACGAGTCGACGACTGACCGTTTATAGAGTGTAGAGTGTTGGAGTGACGGTGTGCGAGAAGTTGAAAGAAGAGCAAAATAAAAAGAAAGAAGCATTAATGCGTCATGAGAGATGGACGTCGACTGTTGTTGGCGGCGCTTAGTAAAACACTTGCCTCTTGACAACGTGCGGCCGCCCGTAATGGCCGTTAGCGCTGCTAAATGAGCAGAAAATGTGCTATTATTGTAATTACATTATTAGTCCGGGAAAATACCAATTCTGGTGGGTATATAAATGTGTGGTGGGTACTTTAACAAGCAGTGTTTCGGGGGTCTGTACAAAGTATTTACACCGGCTGGTGTCGCACATAAAGCGAAGGAGACGCTGTTGTGAACTATGAAGCCATCTATTTAATTAGTCATGTCTAAAGTTCACAAAATTGGGAATTTCAATCAAGCCATAAACCACATTATAAATCTTGGGTGCAAAATTTTCTTAACATTTTAATGTTACACAATTCTGGCCCCAAGCCAGACTTCTGAGATTTTGTGCCAAGATATGTGCGATCGTGACTGTCGAATAGAATATTTCTAAAACTTTGATATTCAAAAGTAGATAAAGTAGGTAGTACCCTAGTACCCAAGTTATTTAAGTAGTTACTGAACGTGACATAAGTATAATAATTTTGTAGTTGGATCTATAGGAGATTTTGTTACAGTAACTGGATCTTCATAATTTTGTCCCAGATATCAAAATAACTTTAACGTAATATTGCCAGAAATTGATAAGGTCTCGGGTCGAAAATAACTTGATACTTACGGCAAAGGCGAAGTCTGTTGCCTAACGGAGTTGGCAATGTTCTGTTCCGAGTACAGATTTATCGGCGAGTTGAACTGCTTGTGAACGTACTGAAAAGACAGCAACACAACAGTAAGTATCTACGCAATACATCTTATAGATTTAAACAGAAAAAACCTCTGGAAGGCACAAGGTAAATAGTTTCGCAGAATTCAAATTAATCATGAGCAACCAAGGACCTTTTACCTTCGCAGATATAAAGATAGATAAATATAGCATGGTGTTTCACACCACGTTTATAATGACAAATTGTACAATGACGACATGGACAACAAGAAGCAGCAAACGAGATGACAAATAAACAGATGAAGTTGAAGCGAAGAAAATACTGTGGACTCAGGGCTTCGTCGCTGAAGGTTTCTGGCGACAAATGAAATGGGTTTCTTTCGAAACGGTTTAGCTCAAAGACAGACCATAATACGTAGCTCCGATAGTACCTACCTATATTCCAAATTCTGCTGGAGTAGGATTTTAAACATAGACTTAAATCTTTAGTCATACGTGTCATATTTTACACTTGACCCACTCCCTTCACCTTAATTTGTGATGTAATTTATGGGGGCAGTCGCCTGATAAATCGCCTCAGATTTGACACGTATGCACGTCTGGAACGAAAGGCCAGACGCCTTTTATTAGCTTTGCATAAGCCATCCATTCTGTAAAGCCAGATTTTTGTACTAAAATCGCCGCGGCACGAGTAGATACCTAGCTAAAATAGGCCACTCTGTCCGAGCGTACTAACTTAAAATCGGGGCTGTACAGAATGTGGGACGTTTTCGGGCTCTGAGGTTCAATATTTTGGTTCTTTGGTTGTTTATCCTAAGTACGGTCTGTCAATGAGCGTACGAATGAAGCGAGAAGCACACACAAGTAGCACCTTATTGCCGGCGTCTTCCCCCACCACTCGCTGTAACACCGACTCTGCCACCTGGTGTTAAAGTCTACATTTAGTATGTTATTCCAAACCGTGCCGCTGGGTCGCGTTGCTTCTAAGTGTGTGTGTGTAGAAGGAAGTATAGTGTGCGTGGGGCTGAGTTCGCAGGTGATATGAAGGCATGTAAACTGTACAAAGTTTACACTGTACAATAAGTAATAAAGTACTTAGCTGCGGTACTTCAAAAGTAAAAGTTATTCAATGGTAACGCAGTAGCGTTGTTGTTGATACCTAATCAAGTTTAATTACTTGCTGGCCCATGTTGAAGAATTGTACTCTTCAGGGTCTATTTATCAGATCAGCTCCATTATAACAAATTATTGTATTGTCGTGATACAAGTATAATTAGGCTACTTTTAAAATATTTTGCCAGTCTCTGTAAATAAGGCCAATATTTTAAAGTACCTCTCTTTTATTTTACTTAATACGTTATTCGTCACAGCGTATTATTGATTTCTTCGGATTACATCACTTGCAAACTCAGCGAACAAAGTGTTTAACTTTTATTATATAGTAGTATTCAAATAGTTGTAGGTGTACGTGCAACCGATTGTTTAATGGTGTAACGTGCAATTTCTATGCCAACAGCTACAGAGCGTACCTAATACTACATCGGGTACATTTTATTTACAACACATTGTATAGAAAAAAACCTACAGTTTTTTTGCAATACTTAACACCGAGACTGAATTCCAAGGATAGATTCCTTGATTCTTCGATCAACTGCTCTAATAATTAGAGTGGTTTATCGAAAGAATTAAGGAATCGTTAGACTCAGTACTCAGTACAGAAAATGACAGAAAATCATAGCGGTTCTTATACGAGTTTTTTTTAAGTACAATATATCTTCCCCTTTTATGCTAAAGTGGAACATCTGGGAATCTGCATTTTTTTTGTATTCTACTCCTAGAAAGACAAGTGATCTTAGGATCCATATCAGGTTCGATGACCCATCAACCCTACACTTGAGCATAAGGTCAGGTCACATTCGGGTCCTATCGAATGCCGGATCACGTGCCATGCCATGGTTAAGTAATTTATTATAGTTAATTTAATATATGGTCTTAAAACGGGTAAAGAAACTCTAGAGACTTGTATACTGTACACCTGTACAGGTCTCTAGAGCGTGTTGAGGATTCCATTACAAATATCCCGGAAACCAGATACCTATTTTTTATAATTTCGATTGTTTTTATGCTAGATAATCGTACTTTTGTTTTGAAAATGCAACATGGTCGATAGCCCTACTACTTGTTTTGTTTTTTTTCTAGTTCTATGTACTATTAAAAATCGATTTGTGTCCTCTAAATATATTGGTTAAGTGTCATTGCGATCCGGATGTTGGAGATGTTAAAACCAATTAGGTAGGTACGTTTGTAAAAATGTTCCATCTACACAAACCTGGCGTTGGAAGAATCCTAAGGATGCCACGAAAAAAATTGAATGGAATTAGAACTAAACTACGTTCTCGTCCGAATTGCTGCTCTATATTCTGTTGCTTCATAAGCATATTATTACTATTATTAAAACTTTTATTGCACTCATATTTAAAAATTAAAATATAGTACAATGCGGCGGACTTATCGGCGGCATATCGCGATAGCCGTGGTGGGGCTATTTTTTATTTACAGCGGACGTGTTTTACATTGAACTCTACTGACGAGCCATCTTCATCCAATACAACGACAATTACAATACGAAGAAATATAGTTTCCTCAAATAAAAATTTTTGGGAACCCCTGACAGTTTGTTTATCTGGTTTCAATCTCCTTCCTTTACGTTTGTATACATTTGACCCCCTGTCTCTCGAACGCGAACAGTCTGTGAATCTATTGTTAACAGTGGTCAGTTGGCAAAAGTGCATAAAAAACAACTGACAGCTGTTAACAGTAGATTAACAAACTAGCGTTAGCGTTCGGGAATCCGGGGATAAGCAGACGACGGACTTTTCTCCGCGGCGGAGAAAAAAGTACGCTCCGCGAATAAAAAGTCCTCCGCGGATTTACCGCGAACTCAACGCACACGGTGTGCGAAATACCCAGTATTCCCCTTATAACAAATGTATATTGGACAAAAGTCCCTTGTCTGCGCAAGCTATGCGGGTTCGAATCCCGGCTGGGAACAAAAAAAAACCCCAGGACTTCGATGTTTCCATGTTTGTGACGTCGCTGTTTCTGGTTCCCACGACACAGGGTATCCTAGTGTCGGGGCCAGAAGCAATGTATGTGCCTGTATGTAAATGTGGTTTTCTCAAACATGCTTGGAAATTTGAGCATTATTTCGACAACCTTCTTCGAGACAAATCGAAATTGCTGTACTGGCCAATTACACGCGAGCAGCGGCCGGAAAAACTTCTATGAAAATTCACAACTGTCGTGTTTTGCGACCAAATAAATTACATACTAAACTCATATCTGTCTTTTTAATTTAACACAATGAATTCATAGCTTTAGTTTCCGCGCATTATTTAAGAAAAATCATATGCAAGCCTTGGCCATAACTAGGCATCGATGGACTCACGTATGCGTGCCTCGGCCCACATTTCCACGTTCGTCCATCAATGCCTCTTGCTGGCCGCTGCAGTAATGCACTATAGGTTATGGTATTATCCAGTCAGCGGTACCTTTTGCTTCATGAGCGTGTCGCGGTAGTCGTGGTGTGGCGGGGCGCGCATGGCAGGGTTGGGGTGATGGCGCAGGTAGGATTCCGTGGGGCCGGGCTCGCGGCGGACCTTCGCGCCAGGCAGCACCAAAGGCGTCGTGCGGTACGGCTGCGGCGGCATACGACCACATTATCACAGGGAGCGTATTGTATTAGAAGATGTGGAGCTGTTTCCGAATTGAGAATTTTGCTAAGTAACTCCTTAACTGGAGTGCTGTCTCGTCAGATGTGTCGGAAAAGAGCGTGACTGAACGTAAGTATTTTACTAAGTTTGTCCAGAAAAAGTAGAGATGAAAGAGTACGGTTTTGCTCAGACTTTTTGTCTATTTGTTAATAGCTTGCGCTTACAAGCATTACCTATTATAAATTAAAAGCTTGAGCTAATACATAAAATAAGGTATGCTTCAATAAATATAGTAAATGTTTTGAATTTTCAATAAAAGAAGTAGTAGCCTGTCATGTATTTTTGGACAAACTGTAAGTGAAATTATCAATTCAGAAACCGGCCCTTTATTAACGAAACGACAAAAAGTGAGACAAAATTGCCAAAGTATGTAGAAGTTTATCGGGAGTTATAACCTGCTTGGGAATTTGGGATAGCACTAAATCTATTGAGGTAATCTGTGTAATTGTCAGTTGAGAGTCACAGTTGGAGTCAAGGTTCTAACCCCCGGTTTCTTGTACGCTAAGAGCCTGTTAATCTACCATTAACAGCAGAGCGAGCTGTCAGTCGTTTTTTTTTTGTATCTACTTTTGCCAACTGACAGGTGTTAACAGTCGGTGTAGTGCTTACGAAAGTTTTAGTTCAAAAAAGGTCTTAACAGTAGATTAACAGCTTGTTAGTGTACGAGAAATCAAGGGTAAATGTCGTTGCTCGAACTCAATAAAAAAATTGAGTACGTTTTTGTCACTCTACAAACTCTACTGAGTCCTACTTAAGTTTGAAGAGAAGCAGTGGTCATTTAAAAGACAATGGAGTAGTCTGTTTGTCTCACATAAAACTACCAAGTTTATTGCCATGGTTTAACGAAGTTTCTACCAGTGACTTGCGTCACGTCGCTGCTATTTATAAGCGCAAAGCGATTCACGCGGCTAGCTTATGATTTTTGACACCATTAAAAGTTATTAATGCTCCTGCGAGCTGCGATGTAGGTCGCGGTCGACATCAAATTATGTTTTGGAAAGTCAACTGTGCATTGCCGTTTCTAGGTTATTTTATAAAGAGGCCTGATTTACTGAAAAGTTATGGACTGCAACACCGAATCCTAATGCATGTATGCAGTAAGAATCTTTAATTCTTATGAACGACCTGCTTGAGCCCCCCACCCTCTATCGACGTCAATGCAACTATAAACCCATGATGCCACTTCAAATAAAGCTAAGAATCGAAAAGAACTTAAAAGTTCTTCTCTAGTAAGCGGAAAATAAAGAACTCAGTGTTTCTCTAACTTTGGAATTACCTAGGCTTCATGGACGTAAGAGCTAATGGCCTACATGTTCAAATGCACTGACATAGGCATATTTGTGGCTTGAGTGGTCTGTTATCTAGCTGTGGAAATACTTTGAGCTATCAAGCTCTGTACAGTCACGAGCAATAATATATATACACTGTCATATTTTCTAAAAATCTTAACTTAAAATAGTTTAGAAAGAAGTGTACGACAATTTGTCCTAAATTATGTGACCAATGGTTAGATAATGTAGGAATAATTATCGTACAAATGTGCAGTACAAAACGAAATATGTACATGATACAAAATGTGACAGTGTATATATATTATTGCTCGTGACTGTATGTACATGAATTGAATAGATTTTTATTTATTGCTAATAATATGCCATGATACAATTGTCATAACCGTCGTATGAAAAAGCTTGATAGGAAGTCAGGAAAATACATTCTCGTCACTAGCGACCTACTCAGCAGCACTATTCACATATTCTGCTTGCAATGATTGTGTGAACTTATTATTTGAAAGCTTAATGAAAGCTTCAAGTCACTGAAGTTTTTCTGAACTTTCAAATCGATAGAACAATAGCTACTTATTTCTTTTTATTATTCATAAAATATTATGACGCTAATGAGATGCCATGGTAGAGACACAACTTAAAGTTTAAAGTATCCCATAAATCAGTAGCGCCCAGAAGCCGTTATTGTGGTGTGTTGTGCGCCAGCATCACGCTTCCAAGTTTATTTTGGTCCGTGTTTACAATACGCCTATTCTTGCGTCACTGCCTCTAGGATTCTTAAAGGATTGAAAACTTCTTCGGTTTTCTGTAAATACACAATTAATTGTTCTAAGAGTTACTAATAAGACTTCAAAGTTCTTGTTAGGTACCTAGTACCTACGAAACAAAACTTTTGTTTAATAACACTAAATACCTCCTTTTTATGTAGAATAAAGTGTTCTCTATGTATCTATCTAAAATAACAGAGACCGCGAAAATTTAAGTAAATACATATATTTTCAGCATACTTTCAGCAGCAAATACGCATTTAGTACCTATTTCTGAATAGATTGAACACGGATTAGTCTCAGAGGTGCGAACATTAGCAAGTTTTTTAACACTCGCTCATCTTTAATTCGTATTCCGGGGCGCCTAAGGCTGAAAGTATTGAGATAAGAGTAATGAAAAATTACTAATGATTCAAATGTACATTTAAAAAGCATGTTTTACTTGGCACTCGATTAAATTATCATTGCGCTGAGCGAAAGGCAAGTTCAAGTGGGTGTGAAAACGTAGAGACGTGACATTGGGCTGAAAATAGCGTTTACAGCTGGCTGTCTCATATCAAACTCTGCTCTTTTTATATTAAATCCTTGAGGATGAAGGCAAAAGTGTTGATGGAGGTTTATTTTAGACGCAACTATGTGTGAATATAGGATAAATTATTTTTTAATGAACTGAGGCATTGATGTGATTAAAATAAGTCTGGATGTTTTTCCATGTGTGATGTTTTTGATGGGTTACAATAGCACAAGCGGGTCCAATTTGGGACCAGGACAAGGTATTATGCTGTGTGGATGTTATTAATTAATTTAAAATTGTTTTTAATTCAGCCGTAGCTTAAACCAGCGTAGGTACGCTGGTTTGCAATTTTAAGTAAGAAGCAGTTTTCAAATCTAACAGTTATAGCGACAGATGTTATTGTTGTAATAGTATAATACAATATCAGGAGTTTGAACAACAATGGGACCAAGAGATTGTAGAAAATGGGCCTCATAAACTACTTGTACTAAAACTCGTATATTCCAATTCTGGCGTCTTATTATAGTTTTCGTAAAGCAACTACAAAGCAATTTGAACAACCTTTAGTGGCAACCACGTGACTGCATAACTAACAAACTTATTTGCGGCGAGTGACTCGATTTTAACTCGTGAACCATTACATACATTACATCACATATTTTGTAACACAACGCGCGTTTCAAGTGCGCCAAAATTAGATTACGGTTGAACATTCGAGAAATATAACCGCCTCCGAAATAGTAACATAATTCCGAGGATTCACATAATCGGGGGATACGGTTTCGCCGTTGCGATGAGCACAGAGTTAACTAGGTCACTTTGGGGATGGTTCTTGCACGCACCCAGTTGCCGACGACCTCCTCTTCTGGATGCATGGGGTCCTGGTACCCGTTGGGGAAGAAGTTGGGGTTGGCCATGTTGGTTGGTCGAGAGCTAGCGCGGACGGTCCGAGCGAAGTGCGGTCGCGAACTGCCCGCTCCAGCCGTTCCCGAGCGCGCGTAAACAACGCGATTTTGATGCATTCTATTTTGGAAATATAGTGGGAAAATAGGTGCGCCGTGGGCGACAGCCTCCGTGGCAACCTCGCGCGCTTTCGATCTCAAGCCGCATTAATTTGCTACGAATCACAAGTATTTTTCGGAAAACGAGGAAATATTTTTCAGCAACAAAATTATACTCGGACATTAAAAAGCTGAAGTAGCGGAACAAAGATTTTTCGGGTGAAATCTTCCGTGAAAAGTCTACTAGAGCAATGAAATCTAAGCTGGCATTCGATTTCAAAATATGTCTTAGACATCAATTCAAACTCAGATACAGACAGAGCTGAATTTTTGAACAGCGGAACCGGTAACGTCGAGTCATCGGGTGGAATTTTAGGAGACTAGAAGATTCAAATAGCAATGAAAATTAAGCCGTCATTCAATCTCAAAAGTAATAAACTGCGCCAACGAGCCGGAGCACTCTTTTTTATACTTTAGTATAGTAGGTATATAAGCATGGAAGCATACACCGCGTTATTGCTCTAATAAATCGCGATCCAGAGTTATCGGAATACATGAATCACAGCTGAAATATAGACATACTCTTAGGAATATTCCAGAAAATGTATTAATTACTGAATCTATAACTGAGTAGCGGGTTTTTCGCGTTAGTACGATAGTCACTGCTAGGCAAAGCGAGGAATGAAATGGGTGTAACATAATCGCCTTATCTTCTCGAAAAGACATTGTGGAAAATAGTAATAAACTTATTGTTTCACCAGTTTTTTCTCTAATTTAGCACCAGAATGGACCATCTAAGAAATACGACGGTCATCAAGGGCAAGTAAGTATCGCTAATATCAGATTTAAGAATTTACAATTTTCTATTAGGTACTTATTAGCTGACCCAGCAAACGTTGTTTTGCCAGATAAAATATTACTAGTGGACCACCCATATCATTTAGGGGTATGAAAAATAGATCACAACCACATCACAACCCATTCTAAGACCCACCGAATATACATACCTACTTATACAATTTCATCAAAATCAAGCCGTTTCGGAGTATTATTATCAACTATTATTATAACAACAATTTCATATATGAAGCACGTTGGCACAAATTATGTAAATATTTCAGTTTGCGGCAGGCCGCCTCCAGCCTGCTTCAATCTAATTAATAACGTATCATATATGAAAGTACTTTGGCCGGCCGCCAAGCAATGTCATGCTTAATTTTAAGTTTGCTCCCATTTTTGAAATTGCCACGAGCTTGTTTGTTTTCTGGAGCAACAAAATTGTTGCTTAGTGCCTCAAGTGGTTTTCGCATTGAAAGTTGTTAATGAAAGCTACTATTCCTCCGGAGTTGGTGAAATGAATCACATAATATGAAGTGTGTTTGTCTCGTTTTTGTGTGAAAATTAAGTCACTGAGTGGTTGAAACGCTACCACGGTATTTGACAAAAAAATAGTGCTTGCGTTGGTATGAAAACTGAAAACGTCTCGCCTCGCCTATGACTACAGAATGTGGCCCAAAGCGCGGCGCTTGATCCATAGACAATGCAAGAGAAATATTTTTAAGCTATACTCGCCAGTGCCCTTGGAAGAGTACAATAACAAAGCTTCATGCGAAAAATATATCGAGGTATTGATTGTTATCATATTACTCATTTTTATTCGGGCCCAAAATTTTGTACCGCTGACATTCAAGTAGAAACTCAACCGTCTAATGCAAACATTGTTAGCTGCTGGGGTCTTGAAAATAGGCGATGATTTGATTTTCTAAAAAAAATTGAGATTCGTGTGAAATCTTCAGAAATAACTCTAAAGTGATTTTCAAGCCTATTTTTGTTCACCAGAAGTTTAACGAACCAAATTTATTGAAGGAAGAGTGATAGCATCGCTTTCGCTTTTACTGCGCAGACGGGCCACCGAATTAGAAACGCGTAGGACCTAATTAATCAACGTTTTATATTTAGTGCCACAATAAGCATAATCGTCTGACACTGAACATGCAGTGCGTCAAGTGCGTGCGAGTGACACAAACAAACGATATGACACTCAAACGAAGTGAAGCGCGTCTTGGCAGGCCACCAGGGTCGCGTTTCATAAAACTATCATAGCTTATTATATTAATTCGACGTAGATTGCGTAGTAGTCTCCCTAGTTGTTAATCTATGGGTTAATCAACTTCGCAATGTACAACGAATTGTCATAGTAAGTTATGAATTGTAGTTTTATGAAGCCAGCCCCAGGCTTACGATATTGCGTAGATATTGAGGCGTAATGTGATGAAAGATTCTCCATGATAAGTAATGGCGAGGTGTCCGGTGTAACACCGCCCTGCAATGCAAACGTTACTTATTGCTTTTAAGATAATCGGATGATTTTACAGCGGGACGTTAAGAACAAGTAATTTAATTTATTTAATATTTAGGAAAACTAGTTACTAAGCAAATAAGCGTCGGATTAAATGAGTTTTGTTTATTTAAAGGGTTCTTGCATCAAGCCATGGTATCACTAGAAAATGACAGCTCGTTCGTGCATGACGTACTTCCGGCTTGGTAGACTCTGGATCATATTTTTCAAAATTAATTAATGCAGCCCAAATCGCTCTGCTCAAAATTACCTGTTCTAGAAAAAAACTGAACTTATTTTTTTTTTAGGACAGTGGCCAATGGCCATTCGCTTGTAATTTCCAGTTATACGAATTCGTGCAGCCTTACCTTACTTGCTTTGGACACAAAAGTTATACCTACCTACTATTACTTTTAGAAAGTTACTTGTAGTCAAGACACTAACTCTCGGTTTCTCATACGCTAACAATCTGTTAATCTACTGTTAACAGATGTCAAACGATTTTTTCGGAAGGTACGAGAAACCGGGGAACAGTCATCTCGCTAAGTATGGACTCGGCAAACCACGTACCTGGGTCCTAATGGATTCGTTGGACCACGATCCTGGCTAACAATGGAATAGAATAGAATCACGTTTATTTGGTGGATGGAGTCGAACCATTTGCTTGACGATGAATGGAATCGTCTAGCGCCTGTGTACTGAAGAGGGTGGCTGCATCATGGCGTGGTATTTGCCCTCGAAATTACTTAAAGAAAGTAAGTAAAAAACTATTTGCGTCTCAATCACAAAATAACGAAAATGCGGGAAGCAAACAGTTGTTCAGTTGTTGTTGTGGTTACATTGTGTTCATGTAACAAATCTAATAAATGTCTTCGTTCTTTTCTTTCTTTCTTTGTTCAGTTTCTTCAGTCAACCGTGCTATATAAAACTTGAGGTTCTGGTGAGCAGTCACTAAACTTGCTATGTTTGGAATACTCGAATTAATCATCTGGGTAGGACTCGGTGAACCACTTACCGCCTCGTATAGTCAAGCCCTGTCGAATAGCTGTAAAATAATCACTCTAAACCTTGCACGGCAACCAACGATTGTTGTTGCTTTTTTCTCGTCGAACGGCTCACCTGATTACCCGTTGACTCGGCAAACTACACGCCCATAATGGGTCACCAATTATCTGACCACTTATGAACTCAGCGAAACACTTACCTGGCTCCCAATGGACTCGTCGAGAGTGTCGTCGGTCCGTACGGAAGAGGGCGACATCATCAAGGTGCGATATTCGCCCTCGAACTGCGGAGGGTAGGAGACGTGAGGCAGCGGAGTGCGCGGAAGGGATTCGGGCCCTTTGCCGCTCCAAGCAACGGGTGGTTGTGCTGGGCTCGGCGTCCTGGGAAGTGAAATTAGTATCGACGGTTAAAAGGTAATAGGGCATAAGCGACATTTTTGGCCCAAAATGACTTTTGAATGCCATCTTACTTAAAAAAAAATCTGCGTCGAATGCGCTTGCTCCCGCGGCTCTACGATACAAAAAAGTCATCGTAGAGCCGCGGGAGTAAGCGCATTCGACGCAGATTTTTTTTTAAGTAAGATGGCATTCAAAAGTCATTTTGGGCCAAAATGTCGCTTATGCCCTATTACCTTTTAACCGTCGGTATAAGTCACGTTTATATTATTTAACCCTTTATAAGGCTCTGTACCATATATCGCACCCTTGCAAGAACAACGTGATATTTCGAAGGAAACCATTTTGTATTCATAGATATATTTTTTTTAACGCGATTTTATTTACTCTGAAAACGCCGGAATAATGAGCAAAAGAGACACTGCATCACGTTATAGCGCTATCTCTTTCGGCCATTACTTTGAAACCTTAAAAAAATGCTCTCATATAACGTAAGGGTTCCGAAATAACACGTTGTTCTTGCAGTGTGCGATATGACCACCATAATTTGAACTTTATTCTATTGACATTGAGTCCAAAACCAATGAAAATTTAAACTAGCTCTGCCTTATAAAGGGTTAACACTTTCCCGGACAGTGGATGCTATAGCATCCGATAACAATAAAAATAACAATAGATCACATATAACTGTCCGGGAAAGTGTTCATATAGTTGCCAGCCCGTAACACGACAGACGCTATTATCACGGAATCACAAGGCGCCATCTTCTTTAATGTAATTCCTGGTGTAAATACAATAAAGAATATTCTATATATATATATATCTACGTAGCATAATAAAACCAAATGACGCTGGTTGATAGGCAGATAAAACCGATTGACACTAGGAATGCTTATTAAATCTAGGCGGTGCCAAGATTGGGACCAGCCCTAGTAGCACAAAACGTCCTATCGGCTAGTGCTATTTCGCTTTTTTTCACTACGTAAACCATTACCAAGATGGCAGAATTAATTACCGCACGATAAAAACGTACGCCGATGTCATGCCGCGGAGACAGGACAAGTCGGCGCGGATAAAAGTTTAGCATTTGCATTTGTTACGTGTAAGGTAGGTTTCATTGGCTTTAAACGGGTTTAAAATTATGTCCAATTAAAAAAAATTGAAATAAAATTCTAGGGAGATTCGGTTCAACGAGTGGTAGCTAGCCTAGTCGGCTAGCCTTTGGTGGCAGTACCTCTTTGGTCACTTGTCTGCCAGTAGTGGTTTAACTACCACAAAGAAATTTGCATGGTTGTGGCAAGATTCGCAAGGAGACTAGCCTTGGCGACACGGTCGATAGAGATATCGAGGTTGTAAAAGCGCTACCTAGTTTCTCGTCCACTCTACCTCAATCGCTTAAAGTAAAATGGCGCTACTATATCGCTCTTTGTCGCCACTATATACCATAATAATATGGGATAAATACATAACAGTGTTGTGACACCTCTTACGGTTGACTAAAATCGAGAAGGCGGGTTTGTACAAATCAACCAAACCTTGGCATATATTCTGAAATTTACGATGATTTAAGCTGATGGGCATTGGAAATAACAAGCAGCTGTCATCATTTGTAACTGCAATCCATGCGATTTGGCAAAGAAATCGACTGTTTCGACTACTCATAAGCGACCGAGTCACTGCGTCCAACCTGCTAGGAATGAGCGAATTGCAAACGGGTAAACAAAAATGCATTGACGCGGTATGGCATGGAGGCGACAAATCTGCGCAGGTGCCAAACATTCGGTGAGGACGGTATGACAGGGAGGTTCAATGAAAAACTATGTAAAGGTCAAGAACGAATACTTTTAAATCTCCCTCTAGCTCTTGTTGGGAAACTATCAAAATTAGTGGTTTTGACTGCCCGATAAAATTACTGGTGCCGATTTCTGCGAATAGTGCGGGTCATTTTAGGTGACTTATCTGACGATTGAGAGCCATTTTCTTATCTTTCATGTCATTTTCATGGATTTCATTCCTTTTCCATATTGCCTATTAAATAAAAAACATGCTTTTAAATCTACGACAGATGATTTTAAATTTCTAAGCCGAATAGTCCGAAATTCCACCTATACTAAATAAGTGATAAGTATAATTCATCATCATCAACCCATTATGTCCCCACCGAGGGGCACTGGTCTCTACCCTGAAGAAGGTATAGGCGATACTCCCCACGGGGGCCAAGTCCGGATTGGTGGACGCTTGTAAGACTAGTGGCTGGTCTTATTGTTAGAAGTTTTCAAGCCGCCCTGGGGCCTTTGACTAGGCTTAACGACTGCCATCTATCGACGGCAACCGGCACCAACTGCATAACATGCCTTGCGAAGCACGGAACCGTGCGCAAGTATAACTAAGGCTATTTAATGCTGTAAACAATTTTTTAAATGAAATAGGCTTGCCCACCATACTTCATGTCATACTTCCAGCTTTGTGGGTTTAATCCATAGCCGACTAACTCGCAGGTTCCCTCTTCATTTTTTTTTACAGTTAGCGAGTGATACTGTTGTTATAAATCAATAAAATGTATGTACCTACGCTGCTCCATACCATTCATTTATCATTACACATCCGACAGATCCAATTTCAGGTTGAAATTGAACGTAACTGCTTCGTGTTCATTTTAACCGGCTGAAAAAAAAGGAGAAGGTTCTCAATTCGTCGGGATCTTTTTTTAAGTATTGTAGAAGTATCGTTTGGATCCGGCGTCAAGTTACAAGAAGAGCTTGTACGTTTTGGGCACAGACTCCAACATATATTTCTACAATACCTACATCCAATTTCATTAGTTTCAATTATTTGTCTGTTTTTACTGCTATACCTAAGTGTTTTGAAGTGCGGTGGTAGCTCAGTAGGGAGAACAATTGACTCGGAAGCCGGAGACCCAGGATCGATGCCCAGAGCGGGTATGTACCTATGACTTTATTTTCTAAGTTACGTACATTTCTGAAGTTATAGTAGCAATACCACTGGCTAACCATGAAGGAAAATTGTATAGAATCAGGCGTTACTTTGCGGAAATCCATAATAGCATTAAAATGAGAAAATTACTTTGCTAAATTCCGCTAATATCCCACAAGCACCATGCGGTTAGATAATGCACCGCCCTCCCTCGCACTTTTTCAAGCAGAAGCAAGACACGAACACACCACCACCGACAATACTTGTGTGAGACTATGCGCGACGCGTTTCGCCTCTAACACGAGGCATCCTCAGGCTCACAAGCACAAAAGCCTTAAGGATGCATCGCGCACAAACCTGAGTGTCTGAGCTATTCACATTCACGGAGCTTGAAATCGCCACGGTGGGCACGCGTGGTGATTAAGCCCATACTCTCTCTCTCTGAGAGAAGGCCTGTGCCCTACAATGCCCTCGTAACCAGAAACACAGTAATAGCCATTAGGTACAGTCTGTAAGCTTTTAGAATATATCTCGGGCTCTAGAGTAGGCTTCAGTTTTCGCCGAAAGCACACGAGTGTAATACTACTTCTTGCTCTGTATAAAACTTTTCTTCACTATTTTGAAAAGTTATGTAAAGTTATAATTATAACAATACAAAATAAACCTTACCTTATTACAATATAATCGATTCTATCCGATAGCGGCCGAGGTATATTTTAAAAGCTAACAGACTGTAGGTACTGCGTTTTTTATTTGGATGCAAAAATTTGTTACTCAGTGGCATTTTTTTACTTATAGATAGGTCACCGAGTAGCTTATTATCGCATCCAAAGTAAAAACGCAGTGGCTATTTCTGTGTTTCTCCTTACGAGGGCAGTGCAGTGGAAAATTGTTTCGAAGTCAGTTTTCATTTTTTATTTATTTTTATTTTTTACAACATTTTTTTGCGAGAGACAATATTTCACGCTGTAGACAGACATCTTTGCGGATCACAGGAGGGTGAGATGTGATTGGTTCGATTTCCGGTTGCGTTTCGTTCTGTCATCTAACACTACCTGTATGAAGGCGAGACGGCGGCACTGGGTAGAGGCGAGCGAGGCGCCAGCGTCGCGCCGGCGCGCGGGCCCTCGCGGTCCGCGTCCCTAGACACACATGCGGGGCTTAGACAAAAGACAATGATATGCTGATTTGACATGTATTACTAGCACGATAAGTGTGGGTTTCTTTTGTCTTTGAACCGGCTGATGCGATATCGGGACCAGCCGGTCTACTCTTGAAACGCACTGAATACCATTGGAAGCCAATGCAATAAGAATGTGTTTATGAGTGAATACGCTTGACTGACACTGGGATTTTCATAGAACGATACGTTTTTGCGTTTCGTTTTATGAAAATCAAAACCAAATGAGCGTTCTGTTTTATTTACATTTTTTGCGTTACAAATATTACCGTATTTCTACTTAACAGTTGACTTTATATAATTCGTATAACTTTCGTGATAGCAATACGGTTTAAAAGATACAAGAGTGATAACAAGTGTGGTCTACGAAGTAACAACATCAAATACACGAGAAATAAGTTTTGAATCATGCTGTATTTATTACAATATCTAATAAATTTAATAATTTAATTTAGCCAATACGTATCATGTTTTCGGCAATAAAAGACAAAAAGAAGGAATACTTAGGGAAAAAACGAACGATTCTCTCAAGGAAGGTGGATATGGACGATCATGCTAAAGTTTTTTTTTAAATGACGACATAAATTAGAGATATCTAAAAATTATACGAAATAAGTTAGACACTAAATGTAATCAAAGATATATTGATAGTCATAATTTAGAAAAGCACTAGGAATTTAATATGGAATGAAAAATATTGGCTATCACTTGCGACTCGCCGTTTCAGCGCTCTTTCCATCCATTTTAAATTAAAGTGCTTAGAGGACACGTGGACACCAAAAATCATAAGGAAGTTAAAGACAACAAAGAACTTTCGGTCACGAAACATCGAATACTTGAGGTACGGGTCCAAGGAACTGGCATAAAGGGGGCATGGATACATCGGGCAACGGACGACATAAAGGTGCGTTCAGATCGGACGGGCTTACTCGGCGTATTCGTGATAGAACGTTGGTGTAGGCACGCGCCCTACGAAACTGCTCGTAGCGCGCGGGATCGAGTAGAGATGAGAGCCCGATGCGCCCCTGTACACATACTTACCTATTTACATGGCTTCACAAAAATGTATGCGAAACAATTACAATGGCACAAAAATGGATGCAAAATCGAACGTACGTTCTAAACTGCTTTTGATTGCGGTAGAACATTTTTAAAAGGTGATGCAATTACTTTTATGTATGATGCGATAACACATACTTATGCTGTGAAAGAAAACCTTCACGCTGGAGGAAACTAGAACTGGCATGAGTAAGAATAAGAACGTAATATTGAACCATTTCTTACTCGAATTTCTTGCTCACGATTTGGCAAAAAATACTAAGGGCGAGGAATACCTTATTCTGAGGCTGTTGGCACCTTTACTACGAAGATTCATATTAGGCTCATGAGCTCGATATATACTTGTGAATAGTGCGTATTAAATACACACTACAGCAAGTCAACTGATTTTTAATTTTAACGTAGAGTAGGGCCGTAAGTATATGATCCCGTAAGCAGATCTCTAGCTCTGATGTACTTTACGAAGGGAGTAACCATTACCTTTGTACTACGATCCTGATAGTGTTCTGTGCATTCTTGAACAGATTCTGTGCATCCTCATGTCGCAAGTCGCGCGCGTCGTAGTCGTCGATTTTGGCGATTATGTCGCCGCGGACCAGCTCGCGGCCTGCCGGGGATCCGGGTGTCACCTGGAATTTGACGCGAGTTGAGACGTTAGGAGAGCTAATGAAATTTGAGAACTGATAATTTTGAGACATTATAACATTATACTTGACTTTTTATCGGAAGAGTCCGACCAGGTTTCGCTTTGATTCGCAGAGCTTAATCATGATGAGCAGAGACGGAGCTCGCGTCGTCATTTGCTCGTCTCTGGCTCCTGATTCTGACGTTCGACAAAGCGGACTCTTCCAACAAAAAGTGAAGTATGTCCGGAATAAAGTGTATAATGAGAAAAATGACGATATGGGTAGAAATGGAATTCCTAAACCGGGGCTTATTTCATAGAACCACATTTCCGAGTTTACTATGACAATTTGATTTACAGTGTGAAGGCGATTAACCCTCAGTTGGACAAGAAGACTGCTAGGTACGCAATGTGACTTGAATTGTTAATAAAGTAAGAAATGTAGTTTTAGGAAACTCGGCCCTGGGAGGTAATTAAGCTCGCAGGGGTGAACAGTAAGTCTGCGGAGGTACCGAGGCTGGCAACAGATAATAAATTAGGACTTTACAGGGAAATTTTAAGGAAGAGGATGCAGTATGTCAGTAAAATAAGTTTCTCTAAAAGTTTCCGTTTCCTAATAAGAAAATTTTAAAGATAATGTTTCGCGGAAAATATTCCCACATCGCAGAATTTCAATTATGGTTTTAACCACCGTGAATGTTTAAAACTACCATGATACCATTTATGTTAGTGGGATTTTTTGGAACATTGGAAACATTACCTCAACAACTGACAAGCGTTAACAGCCGGTATAATGCCGTCAGAGGTGACAAATTAACAATTAATAATAATAAAAAATGGTTCTTAGGTGTTGACACGTCCCGACCGCTATTAGCAGAATAAATAAATGAGATAAGTTATTAAATTATACAAAATAATACATTACAATTTACGACTTACTGACCAATCAAATCAACATTATTATCAATGGTATTTCCAGCCTTAATCGAAAGATTTATAGATGGCAGATTTAACTTTTTTTCATCGTTTAAATGATCAAAAAAAGCATGATTCGCATGTGCAGTGTCTTTTATCAGAACAGTATTTTCTGCACACATTAATATGAATGCCAAAAATAGAATAAAAGTAATAGCTTTCTGCATAAATAAGTGGTCTAGCATTGTTCTTTTACATTCCTCAGACAGGGAACATTATTTCCTTGTAACAAATTAGAACATTCCGACGTCAATCAAATGTTATGTCACTGAAGTCGTCACACATGTGCGTTCTCGACGGGCCGTGACATTCTGAAAGTTTCAGCGGTGGCAACTTATACGTCCGCTCACCTCGAAAATATAAACAGCTACATTTTTACGACAACCATCCACATTCATTACATTACAGACGTAGTTTCTAGTTTGTATGTACAGAGACAAATCTGGCGGAGCTACGACTTCTCGGGTTATGTTCTACATTGGGATAAGGGCGGTCGATGCAGAAGGGATCGTTGCATAGCCGGCTGACCTTGTGGTTGACCAAGGGGTAGAGGGGCACCTATGCACCGACGTTGGCCAACGGCCAGGCTAAATGCGTCTGCCGGCGACGCCGCCAATCTTCGCCGACATTTTTATTGAAAACAACCGCCCGATCGGATAGAGGCCAGCGTGTATCGACGGTCGACCTGCGCTAATCCATCACGCACTTCCTCGAGTCAATGGCGAGGACGTGTCTAAATATACCCCGATCCGTCAGCGTCCAAACGACCGCCGCGTCTCTTGTCACCACTACCGCGAAATTCGCACGCCAACGTCGATTCTGGCGGTGTTTTTTTCTGTAACATTACAAGCTGGCGCGCGTCCACCCGCATTACAATCATACGCGGTCGACGCGCGACTTGTCTGAGTCATATCTAAAAGGTGTCAATAGACAACATTATGCTTAAAGATAATTATTATCTATTGACACCTTGACTCGATGAGTATAACATGACACTCGTAATACACTACAATATTGGATACAGTTTTTTTTGAGTCAAAAATAATCTTTGAATGCATACCCAAACACTCCAACATTAAACAGACTCATTCGGGAACCTGAAAGTGACATTGAGAGCTTTTGACCAGACTCATTTGCGTGACTTGAGCCATGTGGTTTATGGAGAGGAAGCAATAAAATGTTTATGGCTACGAATAAACGTTAAGAAAATCGGCTCAAGGGTAATATGTAATAGATAGGCCATAACGAAGGTCAGTAGGAAGATGATCATAAGTGCATATGATTACTCAGCCACGGACTGTGAGTGATAGATATATGCCAGAGCACTGTATTTATATTTCGCAATAAAGTTCCGATGAATCAGTGCCAACTTCATTTTGGAGTAAGAAAAAATGGGGTTAAATATTGGGGCTCGTATACAGAATCATTTTTTGGGTGTAATCTTGTGGATTCACGAGGACATGAAATAAATAACTGTCCAGTGTGCAGTATTTTGGCAGCGATACCAATTGGCGTAAATAGAGGGGATTTCGGGTCTCTACTCCAGACTGCCTAGTACCCATCCCAGGATGTTGGGTTATTGCATAGGTACCAATGCATGTCATCATCAACCCATTATGTCCCCACCATTATGCACCATTATGCACCAATGCATGTATGCATTGGGATTCAATCGCTCTGAGGGACCAGTTAAAGGGCCACTGTAACACCACTGGGCCACAGACCATTGACGAACAACCAGACTGAGAAACCAGAGGAACTGAGGTGTACAGTCAGTTCCGTCAGTTCCGTTCCGACAGCACATCAATCTTCACATTTTAGTTGCAAAGTCGCCCGTAACGCAACGGACTAGAGTGCATGGGTGTATACCATGATGTACTGTCGACTGTACACAACACTATCTCAGCGCTTGAAATTGCCAATCCGCGATAGAAACGCGTGGTAATTAAGGCCATAATTGAGAAAAGACCTCTGTAGTAAGGCGAATATAGGGTATCTACTTTTTTTTCGCAATATTTCGTCTTTCTTACATTGTTGTCGTGAAACTATAATTTGTGGAAATTAGTGAAACGTGTATTTTCTCTTAATACATAAAGATAAAAGCTGAGAGAGTTGGTGGCTAGCTAGCTACAGATCCGGCTTCCGCTATAAATAAACTGCCAACGCTAGGTAGCAACACTTGGCTAAAACAAAGCCATCTGACTCAGTGTGCCTATTACATGATTGACGTTACCACCGAAAACAAGACTCAATTCGTTCTAAACAAATTATGATCAAAAGTGAAATCAAACAGAGTAGGTTTTTCTTATCATTAAAATGATCAGCAAAAAATATAATCCTTTTGAGCAGCAAATAGAAATACAAAATGGACCAGAAAAATAACAAAATTTCACACCAAACATTCCATATTGGTGTGCAGAAAATTCAAATTCATAAGGAAATTTCACATTGATCAACTGGGAGGGAATTCCAAATTGATCACCAGGCCCAAATTTACCCGCAGAAAATTCCATACTGATAAGCGGAACATTTGAGATTGATCAGCACTCTTTAGTACTCAGCAAGTTGTGATTATACAAAGTATTGTGTGGGTTATACCCACCCAATAATTTTTTTTCTCGACATTGTCAATTACTGAGTCAAATGCACTTGTGGCCGTGAAATTCAAGGTAGGATGCACCTTACATTTCAGTGCCTGTTAATCCAGGCCAGGCTAATCCTGTTTTATGTCATTGTATCCTATTTCAATTAACATTTTAACATTTAACATTTACATACAGGCACATACATAATAATTAGATTATGTGTTTAGAGAACATGATAAAACATTATGTAATTTTTAGGGTTCCGTAGCCCAAAGGTGTTATTAGTATTACTTTCTGAGTATTACTTAGACTCCACTGTCCGTCTGTCTTGTCACTAGACGGTATCTCATGAACCGTGAGAACTAGACAGTTTAAATTTTCGCAGAATAAAATTCAGGAGCGATGCAAACGTTTTTCGGGCTCCCTAACCAAAGGGGTAATAAGGGACGCTATTATTAAGACTACAGGGCTCCAATACAAAACAACGTGATTTTTTTGTGGTTTTTTTTCTCTCGATAATAATAACGGCAACCAGTAGATGATAGAAATATTAATAGAATATTTAGTTGTATATTAAGTTTCAAAATCAAAATAAATAATTATTTAAGAGGAGTATGGACTCATCCAAGAACAAACGTGAGTTTTGGTTGTTTTATGCTCGATATTAAAAACAGTAAAATTTGAAATATTCAAATGTTATCTAGATAATGGTATGGAACCCATCGTGCGCGAGTCTGACTCGCATTTGGTTTTTATATCATTGTATCCTATTTCAATGATATTGTTTAAAGAAAAAAACCACATAAATAATGACTCCGTCATGCTGTACTGTCTAATTTGCAAATCTATTGTGACGACCTCTGTGGCACAATGGTTAGCGCATCTGCCTACCAGCGAGAGGTCCCGGGTTCGAATCCCGGCTGGGGACGAAAAAAAAACCCAGGTCTTGGACGTTTACATGTTTGTGACGTCGCTGTTTCTGGTTCCCACGACACAGGGTATCCTGGTGTGGGGTCGGAAGCAATGTATGTGCCTGTATGTAAATGTTATGTTATGTTAATGTTTATTTTTGCCACCAAATAACCATTTAGTTAATTAAAATTTATTTGCTGACCCATTGTATTCGGTTCGAATCTATACTATCACTATAATTTTTAATTCAATTGAGTCCCAATTTGAATACCACTCTCTTCTCACCAGAGAATAGTAATTAAATGGAGTAAGTACTTATTCCAAGACGGAAAGTTCAGAAAAAAAAGCGACCAGAAAATGATTTCTGCCTTCATTTTACCCCAAACCTTCAATACGTGCACATACGTTTTTATAAAGAGAATAAAAATATAATCGCTGTCAGGATTTACGATTTCACGTCTCGGCAGAACTAAAAAAGCTCTTCATAAAATATAGAGTGTAGGTACGTAGTTGGTTCGACCAAGCTATGTTGCTGATTTCCGTAACAGCCTAGATTATCATACAAAAACAAGACATTCATTACGCCAATATCGTGAACCAGATAATCCATAAGCATTGCAACTCTTTGAGTCAACAATCAAATCGGCTCGTTCCCCTTAAATGAAAGTATTGGGATGTGTCTTTCATCGAGCAGAAAGGAGAATCTGGGACAAAAGATTAAAAGAGTCGCAGTTTCGACATAGGCTCAGGATGTCAATGAAAAGCCCAGTTTTCGTCGCACCATGTCGAAACCGGCGAAAAGCGACAATATTTGGGTCAAGCCGCCCTCATCGACAGCAGCTGTCGAACATAGCGACTGCTGATATCCAAGAATACACCAGTTATAAAGAGACACGTTGGTCTGGGCTTTATCCGACATCTGTTTGCTCTCCTATTGGCAGTCCGGCTATTGTTTTAGCTAATCACCAATAGACGTTGCAATCGTTTGGTGTAGGAAACTGCTAATTGGTTGGTTTTCTTTTAGTTGGACAAGCTTTTAATTAATAGTTCAACTAGCTACATTGTGAGTTCACGGCTCAATCATCATCATCAACCCTGTCCCCACCGAGGGGCAGTGGTCTCTTCCCTGAGGAGGGTATAGGCCATACTCCACCAAGGGGGCCAAGTCCGGAAAACAATTTTGTTTTATTTTCGTTGCTTCGGGGGTGGTATGGAACACGACCACTCCAAAACAGAGGAGACGGTCGGAACAGCTTCATGCTCGATGTAAACACAGGGCGGGCGGCGCGTTTGTTTACACCGGCGCAGGTGGGCCGCAGAAGCTGTGGGGTTCATACCCGGGTGACGATGAGCGGCGTGGCGAGGTCGGCCCCGCCCACCAGCCGCAGCCCCCAGTTAGTCTCGCGGCTCTCGCGCCGCAGCGTCGCCACGAACGTGTGGAGTCGCCCCATGGGGTGTCCGCCGAAGCACTGCACTCGCGAGCGCGGTCCAACCGCCGCGGCTACACGCAACGTTGTGTGCGCCAAATTAGCGCCGAGACCCACCTTACCCCCTCCCGCCCACCGCCTTGCATCTGCACGTTTAACCCTGCGCAATCGACCTAATTCGCATCGCGATCGCGGAAACTTTCATGCGCTTTCCAGCGGTGCGCTGGACTGGTTTGTTTACTTGCGCCCGTGCGGGGCCCCGACCCACATTACATTTCGAATGTGCAGCCGAATATAAATTTCATTGCATCACGCCGCGTTGTTAGGGTTTATTAAATTTTGGTTTACAGCTACATTGAAAATTATTTTATGTCTGACCCGATTTAACGCGTGTTAAACCACATCTTGCCAAGGCAAGAGTATTGGTACTGAAACTTGTATATACAGTGAAGTGGACTAACCTTCCTGCGTCCCACGTTGAACCTTAGCTCTTCGTCCTCGGGGTCGCGGCGCTGCAACGGTACCCTCCAGAACGGCGGTCGCTGGTATGACATCCTGCCTCACACGTCACCGCTATTTCACAACGTGCACTTCTTGTCTCTGTATCAACATCACAAAGGAGGGTTCCAAAGTTAGGACTAAGAGGTGGCAATGAGGCTGAAAACTGCACCAGACCAATACCGCTACCTGTCATCACAACATACAGTTAAGCGTCTAGCTAAACGCGCGTGTCCAAACTAAAGGGGTAATGTAAATGAATCACCGGTTCCGGTAAAGGCGGATCGGCGCAGAAATAAACCCAAAAGCTCGGCACGTGAAAATTTTAGAATATTGTTTACATAACGGAGGCAAGTGGGTGGTCGGTGGTGACTTTAGTATAGGGACGTGTCCAGGACTCACCGGGCGCGGGGCGGCGTCGGCGCGCGGCGGCTATCTACTAGTGCGCTGCTTCAATTATCTGGGGAATTATTCCGGGCAACATCAGATGTCTATTTTTCGCGGTCAGTAATTTCGGAGGCGCGGGGCGTCGAGCTATAGCTATAGAGACTGATTTACAACGCTCGCCCGTTCAGAGCTCGTTTCTGGGGTGAAACTGTTCAAATTGTAATTCACTTTGTAGGCGAGATGAAGCTCGGTTCGTTGCCCTGAGATCGTTTGTCTTTCAGCAGAATTATGGCGACATTTCTAGGAGAAAAAATTACATATTTATGATAAAGAATATTGGGTGTCGCGTTTGGCGGCGAGATTTTTGTAGGACTTTCGTTTTTCAATAGCAAAGACCGTTTCAATTGAATTCAAATCAATATAAAAATTTATTACGTCAAAGAATAAACAAAACATAAAATGAAAACGCAGATTTAAAGTTATCTGAATATGGGTTAGCTTAAAAAAGATTTAACCTATATTAAGAATACAACCTCGGATCTAAGCCGTAAAATTTAAATAATTTCAATCAAAGTAAACATTACAGTAAAAACAGTATCACATAACCATAGCCTTATTTATTAGTTATAATATAACACAAAAACACTAAATAAATTCGATGGTAATCAATTGTTCTAATACAAAATCTTTTATTTATTTTACCTAAGCGAAAGTTCTTCATTGAGTGTTATCTTTAGCGCTCGGTAATACTCCATACGACACTGTCGCTGGATCATAGCCCATCTCTCACGCAGATGGATACATTTACCCAGATCATAATTAATTAGCTACAGGGCTTAATACTAACAAATGATTGAGCTAATTGATAAATAGAGTTGCCAGCAGAATTAAGCGAAACTATTAATAACAGCCTAACTGATGATACTTAAGATGTAAGCGTGACCAGACTAGATCATGTACCTGTCGAAATCCGACTTTATATTACACGGGCTTTTCCCACGTGAAATGTATCAGTACTTATTTCTATCTCTCTGTATCAAAGTACTAGAGATTGAGATCGCGCGAAAGGAATGATGCCATTCGCGCGATCGTGAGTTCGCGTAGAAAAGTGCGGTAGCCCGTAGCGAGCTTAATCACGGCTACCTAAGTAAGCATGCATACAAAATGCTATTTTGATAAAAACTGTTTTTATAAATACATTTTCAACGTACCTATAACCATTGAATTTAGATAGAAAATTCAATGCTATAACCTATTTAACATAAATGACCAGAAAAACTTTGCATTGATTAGAGAGAGATTTACATTTTGTGTCACTAAACGAAAGAGAGATGATGGTTTGTAGTCGAAAACGGAAATGGGTCTTGCACCTGATAGGAGAACGCAACTATGACTGACCTCATTGACCTAGTTAGACTTTTTCTATCTAAAATTTTAATTGAATAACACTTTTCTAAAATTAGGTAGATGTAACATTTACAGGCGACATAACCACATTTTCTATAACGGGTGTAAAAACATGATAATTTATATATTCCTACAATTATAAAAATAAACAATGTCCCCCGTACCACAACACACAAAATAACCACCTCAAACAAGTGTTACTAACAAAAACCAACGAAAACATTGTTGATACTATACAGTACACGCGTGTAAAGTTTAATTAGACGTCCACTATAAAAAATACCCTTCCAATACCATCGCAATACAAAAGACTCTGATGATCAACTTCATTTTAAAAAGGTGCGATTTCATCAATTCTTTCGTCTACAGACACTAAAGTGTAAAGTCCTCTAAAAGTCGAGAAGCGCGGGCTTAGTATCCTTAGCGCACTTGATGAGCGAATGCATGAGTTTGACGAAGCCGGTGTCCTTGGGTTTCTCGAGGCCTCGCAGTAGGCGATTCTTCATCACGGCCACGAACTCGCGGTTACTGAGCTGTCCGTCCACTGTGGGGTGAAAGCGTCGATTGAAACTCGCCTGGCTCTGATTAACAAGCAAGAGTTGTACATCTTCACGAGATAGGGGACTCCTACCCCGTTTTTACCTTTTAACTTTTACGACGTTTAAAAGGAGAAGAGGAAGAAAATTAATTTGACCACTCATTACTTAAAAACAAAAAAACACAAAACCATTACAATATGCATACATTATACCTACAACAAATAACAGAGAACGCAAAAAATATGAGTAAAAATAAATAAACGGAACCAAAAAATAACAAAACGTAAATAGGTTTTAAGTATTGAGCCCCCAAAATGGGGCCGAGTCAGCAAAATGTTGCAACAGAGTGATCCGTTGCAAAGGTGATTATCAGTCGGGTCCAAACTGCGGATAGCAGCGTACATGCGTGAAATAATTAAAGTTTAATAAGCTGCCTATAGATGTAGGAGATGTAATTACAAGACAATAAGTTGGTCTACACAAAAGATTGGCTAAGTAGAATTTGTTGGAAAATGCTTGTGGAATAACCTAATTAAAACGTTTAACAAGATCTTTTTATGAGTAGTTTTTTATTATGACGACCTCTGTGGCGCAGCGGTTAGAGTATCTGCCTACCATGCGGGAGGTCCTGGGTACGAACCCCGGCTGGGGACAAAAATAGCCCCAGATCTTGGATGTTACACGTTTGTGATGTCGCTGTTTCTGGTTCCCAAGACACAGGGCTTCCTAGTGTGGGGCCAGAGGCAATGTACATATGTGCATGTATGTAAAAGTTTATGTTTATATTGTGTGCCACTTCTGGATGAAGGTCTTCCTCCTCCTGAGAAACACTCATTGCTTTTGCGAATTTTTGCCACATATTGATTAGAAGATGCAATGTTAGCGACATCAATTTGGCCCGCGTTAATATTTTACCTTGCATCGTTGTTAATCACACGTAGTTCACGATTTGGCACAGACGACATGGCCCAATAAAATGCACTGCAATTACGTTTCAAACAAGAAGGAATGCCATCGACGATAAAATCTGAGGCGATTCAAATTAAGCAACCAGTATTCATTTATTTAACCAATCCGGACTTGGCCCCCGTAGTGGAGTATGGCCTATACCTTCCTCAGGGAAGAGACCAGTGCCCCTCGGTGGGGACATAATGGGTTGATGATGACTCACTTAGCAGGGGCACAGCATAATACGTTCCACTGCAGAGCACAGACCTTCTCTCAGAGAGAATCGGCACCCAAAGCGAAGTGACGAATTAGATAGATAATTCGTTTATGCACGCACGAATTCACGCACTGATAATATTAATACCATAGACCACCGTTTCTTAACCTCTTTTTTCCACGGACATCAAGCACAATTTAGGGACCCACTTAATAAAAAAAGCAGCAATAGATTTCGGACCATTTATTTTAGTACTACAAAGTACAAAAATATACCTATACTTTTTCATATAAAATACGTTGGTGTGAAGGTTGGTGCTGCTTTTTTGCAAATAAATTAATGATATTTGGGTTAATGTTACTACAGTACTGATTTGTAGTCTCAAATTGTATTCCGCTTGTAATCTGTTTCAGTATTTGAAAGTATTTGACATTGAAAATAACAATAGAAAACCATTGTTATTTTCAAGGTCAGGACTGAGGAGGTTAAATACGGATCATCTAATATCGTAATTAATTCACATTGATGACGTGGTCGCTCATGTTGCTATGGAAACGACCACGTGCCACGTGAAACAACGTAGGTTTATCTGTAGAGGCATCCTGGATGTGGTAATTGAAAAACGAATCTTCGACTTTTTCTATGTACGAGATTCCACCCCGGTACACCAACAATTTACCTACTGTTAAAAGTTGCCAATTTATTCTTTTTCGCACTTCAGCCGAATACTAGTAGTAGTCGATAGTAACTAGTAGAGTAACATAATTTATGACATGCCAAATTCAGTTGATTAGTGGCATACCAAAGTCAATAGTAACTATACTCTGATTTTTTATTCCGTAGAATTCTGACATTTCATAAGTGTTGCTACTGAAAAAGTTCTCCACCGAAAAAGGGACAAATTTGACCCATTTGAGGGCAATAAAAAATAAAATGCTACGTATTTTTTATGTTTTACCTACAAAAAGGTTAATATAAATATTTACTTACTCAAGTGACCTAATACAAAAATAACAAATATTTTAATATCACGAACAATATATTGAATTAACTTTAATTACTTTATTTTATTCTTTAAATGGCATCACTGCCTACGAATTCAAGGTTTCGTAAACCTTTTTAGAAAAGTGAAGTATGCCGCTGTAAGCTCTCTTAATAATTCATGTCAGCGATGATGATGATGATGAAGATAGTGATGTTACTATTAATGATGATTACATATTTTTATGAAAATATGTTCTATTTACTTGTACTTTTTTACTGTTTGTGTGGCGAAAAGGGACACAATGGTCACTCGCCTTAAATTCTCTTTTAATTTGGAGCTCCACACTTAATAAAATGGATAGATTCACTAACAAATTAAATGTGTAGACTCAGATGTTCACACTCGTATTGACATTGAAAAATGTGGCCGGCCAAAAAAGGTTTCTAATCTCTGACATGTCAAACAATGATAACTGTCAGAATTCTACGGAATTAAAAATCAGACTTTAGTAGATTAACATAATGATGACATGCCAAAGTCAGTTGATCAGTGGCATGCCAAAGTCAACACTATTAGTACCTGCAGAGTTCTGAAAGCATGCAATGGAGACTACCGTAATGTGGTAGAAGATGAGGCCTATCTAATATCTATCCAGCTTTTTCTAAGCCTTTAGGTCGAAACGTAGGTTGACGCTGAAAGTCCTCTGAAGCTTCAAATTAAACAACCAGGCAAAAGCTAAGCAAGCAAACAACTTCTCCTACTTCCTTACTTCTCCCAATCCTTTACTCCTAGTAAAAACATAACATATACATACAGGCAAATACATTGCTTCTGGCCCCACACTAGGATACCCTGTGTCGTGAGAACCAGAAACAGCGACGTCACAAACATGTAAACATTCAAGAACTGGTTTTTTTTTTTGTACCCAGCCGGGATTCGAAACCGGGACCTCTCGCACGGTAGGCAGATGCACTGACCGCTGCGCCACAGAGGTCGTCGCCGGGCGCCAGTATGTAAATGGCTCCAGGATGGATTAGGATTTTTCAAACCTCCTTTTTCTCAGTAATAAAAATAAAATAAAAATAATAAACTCACGCACGTTATCACCGAAGGGGTAGGCAGAGGCACCAGTCTCTAGAACTGGACCCACGTTTTGCCGAGTTTATTAGGTCCCAAACGTGACAAGTGGCAAGCCTGTCGCCGTTATCCGGGCACAATTTATCAGCGAATGGTGTTGCTGTACAAACAAATGTACGTAACTAAAAGTCATTGGTACATGCATGGTTCGAACCCAGACCCTCATGATCGAGAAGCAAGGGTCAACCCCACTACGCCACCACCGCTTTCTCTTTTTTCTCAGTACATGATTAAATATGAAGGCGCTTACTGTTCTCGTCGAAAATCGTGAAGACCACATTGATGACGTGCTCGCTGAGGTCGATATGGGCGACGGTGCGTGCCACGTGACGTAGCGTGGGCTGGTCTAAGGAGGCGCCCGCGATGTGGTAGAAAGTGAGGGCGGTGTCCACATCGTTTATGTTGTTGAGAAGATGGAAGAACTTGAGGTAGTCGTCCTTGCTTATGCCGACACCGTGGTCGCGGAAACTGGGGCGGGAGAGAACCGTTATTAAAATTACTTTAGGGAAAGGCCATATCGCACCTCCAGAACTAAAGTGACCCAACAAAAAATTTGATTTGATGACTCAAAATGAGTTAAGTACACAGAATGACTCAAAAAGGTGTACTCTTTCATGCCTATATGAAAAAACCGACTTTATTTGGTCAGAGAGACATGGAGGAATATTGCGGTCTATTTTTTCTTGAGCAACTCGCTCAGAGCGCCGAATACATTTTCTTCATTTCCCAAAAGTTGCAAATTTTGAGTTAGGTCACTTTAGTTCTGGAGGTGCGATATCGGCACATAATTTGCTGAAACTGACAATACTTAAGTTTTAGAATTGACGTTTATTATGTCGCAATGTATTTGGGCTATGATGAATACAAATAAAACATAAACATTTACATACATGCACATACATTGCTTCTGGCCCCACACTCTGTCACACACATACTGTGTCGTGGGGACCAGAAAATAATCTCGTTTCATAGTTTTATCGAACTCTTCCGTAGCGCCTTGTCCGATTTTCATATTATTTCTTGTGTATATTTGGTAGGTCTGCGAACAGGTCGTAGGTTAATTAAATATGGCAAAACAAAGTGTGGCTAGTCAATTAGTAATATATGTAACTTATAGGCACTTACTTTTTCTTAACTCGCTTCAGCATCCTAGCCTTCTTCTTGGGCGGGTACCCGGCGTAGGCCAGTAGGAGTTCAGCGAAATCTGCCTCGGTGATCTTTCCATTCTCGTCTGAATTTCAAGAATTACTAAGTTAATAATAGCATTTTTTAATAAGTTAAAAATATCGAGTCTGCAGAGTTATTTTTGCTAAATAAATAAAAATCTGGCATGTTTGGCACACGCTTTGTAATAGCCGAACGACAGATAATAGCATACCACTAGAGAACTGAAAGAGTGATATAATAACAAAGACGTGTATCTAGTTTTATTATCTAGGCGATTCATCATCATCAACTCATTATGTCCCCACCGAGAGGCACGGGTCTCTTCACTGAGGAAGGTATAGGCAAAAATTTTAAAATCCAGTTTTTTACACCAAAGGTTTCAAAATACAGTCTATTTTTTTTTTTATATCTAGTGAAGTATACGAATATCTCAAACAGTCCTTTTTTGACTGTATCGTATCGACGGCAGCCGGCACCAACTGCTTAGCGTGCCTTGCGAAGCACGGAACCGCTCGGAAAATGCCACTAAAGTTAGTTATAGAACGGTCAGCCATTCATGCACTGAACGAGCCCTTTTTGCTTAACCTTCGTATCGTTTAAGATCACTCGGGCGGCCGGGGCTGCGAGCGATTCTCTCTAGTATAGGTGTAGGTTTGCTGGAATTAATCTCCTACAAAGACATATGCTATTACTTATGTAAAGCCCGGTTATGTTTCTTGTGAAATGAAGCATAATAATAAAACCAACAAAACATATTTATTTAAGATTCTTATTCCTATTCTTTTCCTAAATAAAGATTTTATAGTGGGATAGTTATTATCAACTAGATGAAGTTGAAAAAGAAACGTTATTCTGTGCCTTTACCTGTGGTACTTGACTATCTACTTTGCGCTATCAGACTATTGAAAAATCAGTTATAAAATCCAAAACTCTAACTAACCTGGCTGTTTTCTTTGGAATTCCAGGGAAAGAATTTCTCGTTGGAGCTGATGCTGGAAGTCTAGAAACTTTTCAATTGTTAACTTTTCGTGGAGCTTCGGCCCGAAGAAGTAGGTCGTGAGGGCCGAGTTGATTCCCTGAAAAGATGAAACATTACGGTTTATTACCAATAATACGGTTAATTATTTATTAACCGTAAAGGATCACTAAAAGTTAGGCTTTCGAAGGTATGTTAAAGGCACGTCAGACCCCCTTGGGTGGTAACGCTTGCCTCACATCCATGAGGTCGTGGGATCGAACCCTGGTGAATTTGTGAAAGCAATACCACTCACTAAGTTTGGAGGATAAGTGTAAGAATAGTAAGTAAGTAGAAGAGTAGGTAAGAATAAACCTGAGTGCCACGTGTGATCACATGCCTAAGCGCCTGAAATTAGCAACCCGCTGAAGGCTCGTGTAGACAGATAGATAAGACATATATTTGCGCGTGGAGACACACACACATAAAGCATAACACAGGTAGGTATTTAGTCCATACTTTGTCCGAGTTGGGGAGGTCTTTGAAGAAGAGACAACGTAAAAAGAGTGTAGTCTACCTTAAAAGTATTGCCAGTGTTGGCGTGGTCACGGTGCCGCGATCCAATGCTGCTCTGCTGCCGGATTAGTGCCGCGACCTTCTCAAACTCTTCGCAGTCGACGTCGCCGTCACCGTTCAGATCGAACATGCGGAAAGCGATCTCGAAGTGACGCCGCGAGGCTGAAGATTAAGAGTAGAAACGGTCCAGCCCTTTATATTCACCAAATTCTGAACGATTCTGAACCAACGATGATTGTAATCGCTCAGGATTTGGTGCGCAAAATTAGGCTAAAGAAGATTCTCGAGTTTGGGTGCGGTTATAGACACAGGTAACTCGTACCGGCGCACAGTACGTTGACGCCATATATGCGATCGCTCGTAATTCAAACAATGGCAAATTGGTAAATTGATTAACCACTCTTAAAATCTTAATCTGCATAACATGGACCGAATTAGGAAATATTATTTTGTTATATGCACCCATCAGAAGTCTTCAAAAAAATTATTGTAAGTAACTACTTCCGCGGACTCTCGACTTGCAATTCATTCGCAGAAATTTTAACGTCTGGAAAAAATTTTATATCTTTTGTGTTTATTCTTTCATTTTTATGAAAATTATGGAGCCTGCTAATGAAGGTTTGTGTTATCTAGTTTCGTAACTGTTATTGTTATAGTATGGTTATTTAATGACTAACGAGGTATCAATTGGTACCTTAAACGTCCTTCAACTTTTATATTTTTGTAAGGATTCAACAAGGCATTCAAAAAAATTCACTTTTGCGCACTCCACCGTATTTTTTTATATGGTTAGTTAAACCCTCAGAAATTTTATGATACCAAAATAATACCAAATTTTGCTTTGGAACAACGTTGTAGATTTTTTTTTCCAGGAACTCGTCGCGTTATTTCGCACGCAAAATTTTTCCATGCTTGACGATTTGCCTCTTCCGATAAAATAAAGGCAGTAAAGGAGTCTGTGAGGAATATTTTCGATGAAGATAAAGAAGAAGAAGAAGATGATAAAGTTGTTTTAAATGAAAAAAATAGATTTTTCTGAATGGTGGCCTCCAAAAAGTGACGTTATTTTTGACACCTTTACAAGTACAATAGGCAGTGGCTTACGGAAAATATGGAGTTACCAGCTTCTTTAAGTATTCATGATGGATTACCTCCATGGATCGTCGGCTCCATCTTCACTTACCATCAGGTGAGATCGGGGTCAATCGTTGGTCAGTTTTTAATAAAAAAAAAAACCTACACCTGGAAGTCTGGAACCAGCAGCCTTCGAGGGCGCAAAATTTAAATGTTTTGAGGAAAGTGCGCCTTCAAAAGAAAGAATCTGCAGGATTTAGTAAAAACTCGTTCAGCTGCCGAATTATCTTTGGACTCGTCCTTATTTAGTTATTTAATTTTTTTTTTCTAAAAATCGGATATGAGATTAAAATTGAGGTTTTTCGTAATTTCTTGGAGGACCAAAATCTTTGTCCCTAGAAAAATACAGTTGGTATAAAATGCCAGTAACGCTACATAAAATAATCTTACAAGGTGCTACATTTACACTTCCGATACCTAGGTCAGAAGAAGCCTTGGAAGTCCGACATAAAGAAATTCGAAAAATACGTGAACATCACACTCGAAAGACTTCGCGCATAAATACCAATCGAGACTTGCTCAATTTGCTACTTCTGACATCAGGCCCCAAAATATCTCTCTACGACAACATTATAAAACTTCGCGAGAGTCACTGTCAGCTTCAAGTGTTGTTTCAAGTGTTTTTTTTTTAACTGAACAAAGATACTAATTCGGTAATTCTGAGAAAGTTTTAGTAACTTATTTATAGTTTCTTTTCATTTGTCATCTACAAGACAAAGCTGGAAAGATTGAGTGAAAAAATATTTCTTCATAAACCTATTATGATATAATTAAAGTGTATTATTTTAAGTTATCCATAACTTACCAGTAAATTTTCAAAAAAAGTTTTCCAGAACTAGTAAATTTAGATGCCGAAATAGGGGTGGTGTGGTAGGGCATCGATAGTACAGATGCGTGAGGTCGTGAGTAAGTTATTACTCGTACTCATTGGTAATTTACTTTTTTACCAAGTTACGAACATTTGTGGATTTTTAGCAGTAATATCACTCGCAAACCGTGAAGGAAAACGTCGTGAAGAAATCTCAGTTACTGGAATGTCAACTACAATGACTCAACTATGCGACGAATCGACTAAGCGCGGAAGTATGGGGTTCGCCGCGTGTAGAATGATGCTCTATTGAAATATCCTTCAGGACTAGTCGAATCTCAGTCATATTAGATACATACACAGCTGACGCAGCTGCAGCGATAATCTATATATATAAAAGGAGAAGCTGACTGACTGACTGACTGACTGACTGACTGACTGACATATCAACGCAGGGTCTAAACTACAAGGGTTAGAAACTTGAAATTTTGCACAGGGGTTCCTTTTGTAACGTAGGGGAGCACTAAGAAAGGATTTTTGAAAATTCATCCCCTAAGGGGGTAAAATAGGGGTTCAAAGTTAGTATGAAACTTTGCCGTTTTTGAAGTTATTCGAATGAAATTTGGTACGAAGGTTCTTAATTTAAAATTATGAAGTACGTGTAAAATAGTTTTTTAAAAATCATCCCTTAAGGGATAAAACGGGGGTGCAAACTTAGTATGAAACTTTGCCGTTTTTGAAGTTATTCGAATGAGATTCAATATGAAGGTCCTTCATTGAAAGTCATTAAACACATGTAAAATAGTTTTTCGAAAATCATCCCTTAAGGGGGTAAGAGGGGGGGGTGCAAAGTTAGTATGAAACTTTGCCGTTTTTGAAGTTATTCGAATGAAATTAAATATGAAGTTCCTTCATTAAAAGTCATGAAAGACGTGTAAAGTAGTTTTTCGAAAATCATACCTTAAGGGGGTAAGAGGGGGTTGCGAAGTAAGTATGAAAGCTCTTTCGCATGCGCTAAAAGTATCCCTATCTTATTTGCAAACACTTTACTCTACTAAAGCCCACGCGGACGTAGTCGCGGGCAACAGCTAGTGTAATATAAAAATTCTTCTGTAAGTAGTTTTTGCTACAATTATTTTTTTTAGCTTTCTAACGACGTGTTTATAAAGGTACACTCAACTTTATAAACAAAACTATACAGCGGCATGTTGCTGTAGGAAAATATAGCATGTGACATGTTCTTCGTAATACCCAGTATCAACTTCATGTTGTTAAATGAAAACGTTGTTAAATGTGATCCGTAAAATTACAATTTACATGTCCACGCTACGCTTATTCGCTCTCTATCATTTTGAGAGAAGATTTATAATAAGCTATTGTTTATTATCTCGACGAGTGTCATCCTAAGCAAGCAACATAAAGAAACAAGGGCCATGTAGCTGTGTGTACATCTCGCGAGAGGCGCGTGTCAGAAAATCATTACTTTCGCTCATGCTCCGTGCGCCATCCCGTCGGATGCTGCGCGCCGCGCGCTGTCTAAACAACAACTCAACCCTTCAACCTTCCGACACGATTTCCCAGCATCTCGCCACAACGTCCTATACCACATGACGCGCCACGATGGTACTAAAGGCGAACCGGATTCGTACGAGAGTCAAGCGGAACGCGTTACAACACTGGAAGTGCGGCCTAAAAACTGCCACCTTCCTCTTCTGGGCGATGCTCTACATGATGGTCATGAAGCTGACGATATTCAAGAGCAACTCCACCACCCCGGTGAAGGACTGGTCGTTGGTACCTGACAACTACACCAAGTGGCTGGTAAACTAACATTTTCGGTGCACCACTTTGATCCGCATCCATTATGTTGTTGTCAGACAAAGAAATACGGAAAATCTATTTCCTCGGTTTGCAGATGCAGGGACCCGTTTTAGGCGACGATGATATGCTATCAGATACCAACAGTTTATACTGGGCCGAGCCGGACAACAAGACCATTGCCGAATTGGAACTGCGCGCGGAGAGAGTGCAGCAAGTCTGCTGCTCGAGAAATTTAGACACCCAGTCGATAAACAATAAGGAGTTTTTTGTGGACCATGTACACAACCTCGTCTGGTGTAATATCTTTAAAGCGGCCAGCTCCTACTGGCTCTATAAGTTCAACATTTTAGGTGGGTACCTTTGGTTGCCATATTACCACCTGTTGATGGGATTTGTTGACATTACGTGGAATTATAATGATCGCTCATTTGTTTTGTTCTATAGGAGGATACAAAAGACATCATTTGGCACGAACGCACCAGCCACCACTGATATTGGCACGCAATAAATTTCCAAGGCCGAGCGAGGATGAACTCAGGGACGCAGTGAACACCCCAGGCGTCATCTCTCTTTTAGTTGTCAGAGATCCCTTCGTGCGTCTGCTATCCGCGTACCGGGATAAGCTGGAGAACATCACCCCACCTTTTTACAGAAAACTGGCTCGATCTATCGTCGCCAAGTACAGGAAACAGGCGAAGAAAGTCCTCGGCAGCATAAGGAGTTTTGGACCGACGTTTTACGAGTTCGTCGCGTACTTGATAGAGAAACATAAAGAGAGCAATAAGTCGTCGACATTCGACGAGCACTGGGCACCGTACTACGAGTTTTGCTCGCCTTGTGCGCTGAACTTCAGTGTGATCGCTAAAGTGGAGACGTTGTCGAGGGATTCAGCCTATGTGATCCACGAGCTCGGGCTGGCTCACGTGCTGGAAAACCGCGAGAGCAACCGGCGGACGCGGCTAAGGACCGTCATGAACAAGTCGCGCGACGGACGCAACACCACCGCTCTTCTGAAACACTACTTCAGCCAACTCGATGCGGAGATGATGGAGGGTTTGTTACGAATTTACGGAGTTGATTTTGAAATGTTCGGGTATGATCCTAATGTATATAAGCAATATATTAGAAAATAAAAGAGTATATTCTATATTTCAAGTGTAAGAAGTGTTTCTCGTGGTACTCACTTGAGAGGACGGTCAGAAGGAAGATATAGTCGCTGAAGGTGATGAGGCCTGAAGAGCCCAACTTGTAGAAAATTGAGTCTTCGTCGAGGTCCAGGTTTAGACGCTGGCTCACGCTCTGGATTGCAAATAATATATTACTGTTAAGTACTATATTTCATTTAGCGTAAATAATAAAAGAGTCTTAAAAATATATTGCTCAATGTGCTATTTTATGGCAAGTTGCCAGCTGTATGATCCTACGGGAAAATATGCATGAACTAAATCAGACATAAATATCAAAATGCTGGAGAATAGTAGCTCTATTCTCTTGAACATGCTTCCAATTATGCCTATTGTGAATACATAAAAAAATACGAATACATACTTATTAAACAAGGACACACAACATCACTGTAGCAAATAAAACATCTACATATACTAAAAGACAAGATCCAACTAGGAATATATCTATCCATGTACATACAGGATCAAGATCAAGCAATTCTGTAGGCATTGGTCAAACTACTTAGAATAAAAATATATCAGATAAATACAATTGGCAGTGATAATGATGACTACGGTGGAACAAGAAATCGTGGCATCGCATCGCTCACAGCGATTATAAGGACACAAACGAAAGGTCACTAAATCTGTGCATGAGGAAAACAAAACAGTATTGTCATAATACATAAGTCAAAAAAATAAATAGAGGTGGAAGAACAGTACCTCATTGATGCTCTGAAAAGACAAGAAAGTAGTGTGAGCAGCATGGAAGAAGATATATATTTTGATAGAAAATAATATTGTATGAAGGAACATTTTTTTAGTGCACATTACTCGAAGAAGAATTTTTCAAAAATTGAGCGATGGGTTGAGACTCTACTCAAAATAGTGAATTTGATATCTGTGCTTTAGTTTACAATATTCCAGTGACTGGTGATCTAAACGCCTACATAGATATTATTACTTGTTTAATTTATTTGACGTAAAGAAACTTCTTTAATCAGAATATAGAGATTAATAAGCATAATTACCAACAGTGCATTTCATTACAGAAGACACTTGGCATTCAAGAATTGTAAACTAGTTTTTTTGGAAATTGTTACCAAAGACACAATGTAGACACTGTGGATTCACTTGTTATGAATGGTTTCTTTGCAATTTGCCAAATGTCTTCATTATAAGACATCAATATAAGACAGTTTTGTACAGTAAGCTGGTTTAAATTGTATGCATTTTGATGCACAATTTCAACATCATATCTCTCTTACCTTAGGGTCATATCTGCGATACTGATCCAATCCCAAACCTGTAAATCAAATAACACATTAAGAATAGATAAGAACATATAGTAAATAGGTAAGCCCACAGATAGACACTTAACATGCTAATACGCCATTATCTTTTGATGTTAAACTTCTACATTTTTGTTTTTTTTTCATTAATTGTGACATCATAGGATGATTTATTAAATTTAAATGTTTGAATTGACCAAATATAACCTCAGTCTAACAGATGATAATTAGAAGTAATAATACTACAATGATGAACAATCTGTTGGTGTGTTGGGTATTACCATCAGGCTGTTTCACCCCAGGTGTCATGGAGCGCAGGAAGTCATCAGGGGTCATGAACACCTCATGCTGGTCATGGTGTTGAGCCTGGAGTGTGGCAAAGTATCGGAACACCTTGTCCGGAGTGGAATATTGCCGCATGCGGTTCTCATACTCTATTATCTATTTGGCAGCGTCCAGGGTGTGGGAGAGGAGTTAATAAGGAGCATTCAGTAAATCATGAGTTGTGGTTATATGGATAAAAATATAAAAGTACCATCAGGTTGTTTCATGCCCGGTGTAATGGCTCTGAGAAAATCATCAGGTGTCATGTAAACTTCAGCATTCTCCCCGAACTGCAGTTTCACAGTTGCAAAATAACGGAATATTTTATCAGGGGTCGAATAAGACCTCATACGGTTTTCATATTCAATAATCTGTGTTAAAAAGAGAAAAATAAAAAGTAAAATAAAATAAATTAACACAAATTGTACATAATGCATATCTTAGATAATAGCATACCTTTCTATCTCTGAACCCAACTTTTTCCTTTCGAAATCTTTTCTTCTTTGTGTCCATATCTGATTCAGAATCAGACTCTGTAATTTCCTCAGCAGCTGTTATAGATGGAAATATTTGGTACCTTAACCTGAAAATGTATTAATTACTATAATAAATAAAAGTGTAAAACTTACAGTTCTATCCAAATGAAATAGTAAATGTAAAAAAGATAAGCAATGTGATCAAAAGTCTTAAGAAAACACATTCTACTAGATAAAAAAAAAAAAGGAGAGTTCCCCCAAAACCATGAGGGAGGCCTATGTAGTACCAATTGGCTGATGGTGATAATTATTAGTGTCACTGGCATTTTTTCAATACATAGCCCAGGTTGTACATTTCGTCAGTCGAAATCATTAGGTACTGGAACATTTCCAAAAACATGATTTTTGAGTTAAGCATGCAGAATGGTGGAAATTTTGAATATTTCCGAATTAGTAACGATACAAATCAAATGTTTTTTTTATCTGTCACAAAAAGACTAATTCTTTACTACTTTGTTTTAGTAAGATTTTACTGTAACATAAAAAAAAATTTGAAATTTATTATCATCAATTACCTAATACAGAATATTTTAAATGTACCAATAAGGTGTCCGACCAACAATTTACGCAGAATGGCTCGTAGTCATAGATGGACAAATGTCCAGCAGAAATTTTGGAAATATTGAATTCTAGTCATCAATACAAACAATATTAGAGGAACAGTACTGAAATGTCCAAAAATCAAATGAGAACACACACATTTTCTGGTTGGTAGGCAAAAGTATAGCAATTACTAGTATTAAGCTCGCCTATGTAATAATGTTTTTATTGTGCAATAAAGAATTTTCAATCCAGCAATCAAAATTTAAAAAAGGAGAATAAAACAACCTATAGACTCTGCATGAGGTGTATTGTTACCTACATGTCATAATAAGATAAGATAAGATAAGAATATTCTTTATTGTACACGAGGAGAAACACAAACATAAAATATTTACAAGGTAACAGTACAATTGGCGGCCTTATTGCTAAAAGCAATTTCTTCCAGACAACCCTATGATGGAAAAATATAATAAACAATGTCTGAGCATTTAGGATACATAATATAAGCTTAACTGAAACTGAATACATCACATAAGTACACGGAAAATGACGTGAACACATAGTCGTAGGACTGTGGAGCATAGTAAACAAGACACTATTTGTTTGAATGCTTACCAGATTCTGTATGACGTATACATAGAAGCCCCAAAGAGTAGAGAATAGCAGAGGTATTTATAGTAGGGGCGAAACTTATCGTTCTCATTATTTTGCTTAGAAGTGCTGTAATATTTACTGTATGGAATTGTTTTAGTAGCAAGAGGAATCGCAAACTTGGAAGTTTCTCCAATCAATGACAGATTCCGCAATGCACCAACTTCTCGGGGTAACCTCCAGAGTTGTGATGATATTGAATACATCTTTTAACAACGAACTGCTTGTGATCTACCAAAAATGCAAAGTTGAGCCCTATCTAAAAGATACCAATTTGTTTTGATCTACTGCAAAATCACCATTGATTGAAGAAAAAAAAGTTTAGCCAATCCATCCAAAGAGAAACTGAATTTGACGTATTTTATTTCCTCACAGATTAAAATCTGCAGTATTGTACAAAACAACCCGTACACGATCAGACTTAACAAATTGTTGGGTAGTCAGGTGGTCGGATCCCACCCAATATCTACTGCCGGTCATTACGTACTCTACGACTACAAACGTCAATATCCATCATGCAATAGACAAGGTAGATGCGTGACGTATGAAACGAAAGAGAAGCATGAAAAATTAATTTCTTTTTGAATTTAACAAAATTGACTGCGCTTGTGAGAGACTACATTCGAATAGTGTCAAAGGTAAATATCGCCGAACATACCAAATTCAATAAACTGATACAGTGCGTTATTAATTTAACCGTTCAGATATTTCTAGTGAATTTTGTTTTTGCTAGAAAGGAGTTATATAACCTTGAATCACGGGACCTCTGTATTGATCAGAGTTTTCTATTTTACTATTCTTGGGATAAGATTAAGGTACGTAAATTAACCATTTCTGTGCTTACACGGTACATGGGAAGACCCTATTACTTTCTTGAGGAACTTTATTACGTCTGGTGCTCCTGTCAGTATTAGTCATTACATGGTACTGCAGTATTTTCATTTCCCCATTTGTGACACCTTAAGTTATAATTATATGGGATTCTGGCTACCTTTCTCTTAATCTGTACAACTTAGATTAAGCAGCAAAGTGTGCCATACAAAGTTATATATTTCATGGAAATCGATAAAACTAAAAATTTCTGAAGAACATTTTGTATTGGTAGAGAAAATTATAACACTTTCAAAAATCTATCATGTTATGGATCATTCTGCGATTATTGCCTAAGTTGTTCGTAAATGTATGGATTGAAATAATCCATATATTTAAAAACAATTTCAACATTAACCATTTTTTATATATGCCAACAAATTAAAATTGTTTACTAATAATTACTATTTATGGTTTTATTAGCTGTAAATAGTTGTCACATTAGTCCACAGTTTATATAAGTTCCTTCTGTGATTCATTAGAAAGTAACTTTGAATACTGGTGTGATATATAAAGTAAATAATGCTATTACTATCTATCGTAATACCCATCAACCAGCTTTTTGCTTTTTACTATGAGAAGTTGAATTCTATTAAACATTTTCTCAAGAAACTGGCTTAATTTTTACCAAAGACTTCCCTAGTTTTGGACATGGTTGTGCTCACAAAAAGAAGTATAAAACTACGGGCTTGCCTTACCTTCTAGTCGTCCTAGTAGTCCTTGAAATTGTACATTAAAATATTTAAAACTGTTATTTAGTGCTTTCCATGACTTTGTGTGTGTAGATAATCTTTTCTGATATAAAATAAAAACTTTATGCTCTATAAAAGTTATTAGAATTTTATTAATTATTTAATAAATTATTGCACCAATATTTTATTTCATGGAATACTGACAAATGTTACTTTTAGACATTTCAGAAATAATAAACATTCTTTACTTTTTGTCAGTATGACTTCATCAGTTTGATAGTATGTGGCAAAGTGAAAGACAAATCCACAGATTATTCAAACAGCCTCACGATTCATGAGGAGATGAAGGCTTGAGATGGACAGTGATGCTTATGTTTACACTTCTATTGTGAGGTTATAAACAGACTATAGCGAAAACAAATTATAGATAAATGCAGAACACTACTGCACAACAATATCAGTAGGTTAATTATAATATGCATTGTTCAGAGTTTCTGCCAGATAATAATATGTTTTATATAATTTTCATGAATGGTAATGGTGGGAGTGCAGAGATCTGGACTTATCCCACGATTAGGGGTATGAAATCTGGGCATGTATTTCTTTTCTTAGCTTCATATATTTGACACAATTGACAATGCTCAACGCTTGGAAATGCTAATCCGCTCTAGGGTTGCATGGTAACTAAGCCCAAACTATCTTTCTGAGGGAAGGCCTGTGCTTTACAGTGGGGAGTATGTAGGAAACATAATAAACCGGCCAAGTGCAGGTTGGTTCATCTATACAACATGAAATTGTTTCAAGCGTTCTGTTGCTGTTTATTAATTTTGAGCACAAAAAAATCACCTTATTGTATGGGAGCCCCCCTTACATAGGTATTTATTTTTATTTAATGAAATTATATATTTGTTGACAGAAGGACAGTGGAGTCATAGTAATACGGTCCCTTACCTTTTGGATATGGAACCCTAAGTAAGATCTGTAAATTCCAACAAAGTTTGAAATGTTTATACATCATATACAAAAAAAGGCTATCTTTTCAACTTGCATGTTGGACAATGTGTCTTTACAAAAAACTGAAAGTCAACATTTAATTTCTCTGTGACCTTGAACTGATTGTTTTCGATACAGCTTGGATAGACCAAAATAGCCTCCACATTAGAAATTTGAATCCGTGCCAACACCAGCATTCTAGTACAAGTTATCTATATAGGTGAGCATAAGAGTGTACCTAACTCTAGAAAAACCTAACAATCTAGTGCTACAGGTATAGTCTTAGACAATATATTATCGTAATTCGTGTTAACGAAAGAATTTACTCAGAATTGTAAAGCTCTCCAGTTACACGTCCCAGATTGTAAGAGCTTCTAAGAATAGCCCAGACAGGCCTTGAGTTGTACTGTAGGTCAGTTTTCTGATGTCAATGAAATATTTGTGTTCTATTGTCAAGCAAAAGGTAAAGCATGTGAAAATAGTTTTGTAAAAAGGCTGTAATTTAAATCTGTAGTTAATAAAAAAATAAGATGTAACAAATAAAAGGTTATGTTTGCTGATAAGAGAAGCGCTGGCCTCGATCCTGGATGATATTGTTTTTTTACTTTCTTAAGTAGTGTTGCTTGTTTCCAGACCTGACACTCAACTAATAAGGGCCGGGCAAACAATACTCAGGCAACATGCATCGCGCGAGGGTAGTCTTCCAAGCGACAAGTAAAATTGGTAACACTGAACGGTTTGCCTCATGGCTCCTCAGCAAACCCCAGGTATGTCTCCTTCTTTTAATTTCCTAATTCCTCAATATCTACGAGCTATTGTTTTTTTATTATCTGTTATTGAAATAAGTAGGCAAGTTATTTTTCCTTAATGGCTAAGTACATATTACATATTGACTCTGGAAAATGTTATGTTTTGATTGGTGAGGCACCTATGAACATAATTCTTTGAACTGCTGCCAACATGTTATAGATAACTCATTAGTATTTTCCAGATAGTTCTGATAGGGAACAATATAATTATCAACAAGACAATACAGGTTTTATTATCACTCATTTGTTGCAGCAATTATGCTCTAAAAGATAACTGCTGGATGGTATCATATAACTACATAGGTGTCTCAACTCGGGGTAAAATTACGAATCTACAGTGGGAAATCTTCATAAAGTGTCATCTGCAAAAGAGGAAAATACTAAGCACCACTGAGTCATCTATTAAGCAGAATAAATTAAGTGTTGTTTACGCGATTAATTGAAATTGCGCAGTGCGTCGCTTCGGGGGTATCTCGTTTCGTAGCAAGGAACATTACCCAATCATCCTACCTCGTAGTTTACTATTTCGCTTTCAGAGCAAAGAGCTAATCTCATAATCACGATGACTGTAACAAATACAGCCCATGCAAATAAAGCGTCACGCGTACGCGCGACGCGCACACCTCACGAATATCGATTGATTATTACTTACCTCTTTTACACGCCAACGAAGTAAAATCAAATGAATTATGTAAATTAATGTCAAGCTAAATTCGAATCTCCTGCAAACTTACATAACATTTGCAAAACATCTCCGATACAAGCGGATAAAAATAAACGATGTTTTATGTACCTAATGTTTGATAAAAAAGACGAGCTGGAGAGCCGGCTTCATATTATTAAACTTAGTTCTAAACTTTCGAGGCATCAACCGACCACTAAACAATCAAGACCGTCAAGATAAATCTATAACCGTGTTCTTTGGATATTCTCACGGATATTATGCTTGCAGACCGCTGCTGTGACAGTAAACGCTAACAGGCTGAAGAGTTCAACAGCGGCGGAACCCTTCCTCAATGGATCCAGCTCGGCGTACGTCGAAACCATGTACAACTCATGGCTCTCAGACCCCACCTCAGTTCACACAGTAAGTACATTTCTGAACCAAATAAAAAAAAAATACAAATACACTTCTGCATTGCAGTTATTCTTTTATTGCGGAATTTGTCGCATCGTTATCACTCTTATTGCGCTAGAATCGAGAAAACAGTTAAGGTAGACTTTGGCATTAAAATATGTACCTAGAAGAGAGTACAAATCATTGAAAGTATCTCGCGCCTGGGCGTAGTGATTTGTAGTTGGCTATGATAAAAATATTATATAGTTGTGCTAAGATCTGGCCTTCAATAAAATACGCTTCCGTTTGTCATGTATATTCATTACGGTTTATTTCGCGTATGTCAACTATATTAAGTCTACATAGACTCATTTTCTATGTACATACCACTATATTAAGTCTACATAGACTCATTTTCACTTTTCATAAATAGATTAGATGAACATAATTTGTAATCAGTCCAAACCCCGTGATTAGCTTGTGTTTGTTACACTCGACGTTACGTATGATGTTCTCAATTGCCAAAATAAAACAAAAGTTGAAATTGCGCCCTTAGGCTTCGAATAATCGATGACAGAAAACTACTTTGTTGCAAGTCTTTAATCGTTTATTTAAAGTACTTCGTTACAAGTCTATTTTTATATAAAATAACGACAAACTGTGTTTTTTTGTAATTCGTAATTCACACCTCAATAATATTGGCAACACTGATCCTCAGTATTTGATAATCCTTATGTAGATAAAAGGTCTTGACTCTTGACACACGTATAATCCATTTATCTATACTTGGCATTTTTTTCAGACTTTAAACGGCACTAAATCAAAAACCTTTAGCGGCATAAAACTCGAAACAGTTTACAAATTTAGTGCTAGCTACTACTAAATTTACAAACGCTGTCGAATTTTCTACCGCTAAAGGTTTTTAATTCAGTGTCGTATAAAGTCCAAAAAAAATGCCAAGTATAGATAAATGGAAGGTACATATGGATAGGAAAGAAATAAATTCTGTAAGGGTTTTGTACGGAAACCTAAAACTAGCATAAAACTTGTTTATACTTCAGATTTCAAAGCATTTTTGAGCGCCGTAATTTGAGGTGGCTTTGTTTTGCTTAGAAGTATTTATTTCTCATAAGAACGAACTTACATTCAATTCACTCAATAAAAATATAACTATAGTATACGTAAACATAAACATGCAAACACTTACACCAATTTCACTATATTGCTACTGCCGATATCAGTCTTTCGTCGCCTATGGATCCCTCAGTTTCCTAAATACCTACCACTTCTAGGGTGTTCGTGAATAGTTGCTTCACCTCTAAGGCATAATTTTACTAATTTATAGAATAAATGCACTGAATTGCGCAATAAGGCCAAATTAATGACCGGTACGGAATGCGCTCCGACTGCCATGAAAGTGAAACTAATCGCACGATATCAATTCGCTTCGTCACCTTGTGCTATTAACTTGTACAATATAACATCAAATTTAAAAGGAGGTGTTTTGTCTGGATCCAAAATAAGTTACCCAGACGGTTTGCCATAATTATCACAAGTATAATGCTAAAAATGTCTGTGAAAATTGAGCTGTACAACTATAGATAAATATATCTAGGATAAATTACGACCTCTGTGGCGCAGCGGTTAGCCCATCTGCCTACCATGCGAGAGGTCCCGGGTTCAAATTCCGGCTGGGAAAAAAAAGAAAATCCCAGGACTTGGATGTTTACATATTTGTGACGTCGCTGTTTCAGGTTCCCACGACACAGGGTATCCTAGTGTGGGGCCAGAAGCAATGTATGTGCCTGTATGTAAATGTTTATATATGATTTATTTTTATATTTAAATATAAGGAGAATTTTGAAGAGTTGTCCCGAAAACCCACCCACCCGCGATTAGCATACGATGTCATGCGTCAGTGAGTCGAAAGCTTCGCATGCACATGGCTATCTGTAACTAAGCAATGCGATCACTTGAGCAGACAGTTGGTCATTGCCAGTTCAATGCGGTTCTACTTGACTGCACTTATCCTGACCTTGCACAACAGCGACATAACAAAATGCTTGAATTTTATTGTTACAATAAAAAAAAGTAAAATAGTATTTTTTAAATAAGTATGTACTATGTTACTTTTTTTTAAACCACAATAGATAAAAAATAAAAAATATATATTTATGATTATTTTGTGTAGTAGGTAATTTATGAAAGTCAGTCTACACTAATTCTCACTAATAAACTCAAATTCCCGACGAAACTATTTTAAATCCGCCTAATTACGACGGTATGATTCACATTCATAGTTAGTCTAAATGACAGGAACAATATTTCCTTAGCTGACGTTCCAGTTTCCTGCCTAGTAATAAAGCAAAGGTCACAAAGGTAAATTGTCATCAATGTGCATTGCGATCCAACATTTTGCAGCACACATCCAACTTTAACTGGTTTCACTGCAGAGATTGACTTTGACTGAGTAATATAAGCAATACGTCTTTGCAACTTACCTCATTGCGTTACGTAAAAGTTTTCACAACCTTGAATTTTAACTATGCTTTACTACGGTCAACGCTTTGATTGACGTTGTATAGTTTAGAGGTGAATTGGTACATCGAACGCGTTTTGACTATGACGTCTTGCTTGAATGGATCTATTTCATTCATACTTTTTGGGTCAATTTGTTTATTGACGCCCGCTTCGCGCTTACGGAAACCGGGTTTCATCGGAATGTTCTCACGAAAGAAAAACATCGTGAGAAAACCCGGGAATAGCTTGCCTCTTTTTGTATTGACTTGTCTTGCCTGTGGACTAGGCCGGCTAAGCTGGCAGGACGACATACAGTCTGTTTTTTCATTCAATACAAAAAAAAACTATTGTCACGTTGACATCTCCATACAATTCTTAGGCTGTCAATGTCTGAATGTTGCTAGTACGTAAAAACCAAATAGCCCCATTTTACTTCCAAGTTAAATTGTGTATGCTACGCAGGTGTTTTTTTTTAGACTTTGCTCTTACGAGTAATTCAATTTTAATGTCTTTGATGTGATAAGGATTTTGGTTACATGAGTATTATATTCACGGTAAAAAAAACCTACCGAGTTAACCTATAGCTTTTATAGCGGTAACACCGCGTCATTTTTTTTTGCATCGAATTAAAAAACGGATAGGTGCTGGGCAAGCCTAGTCCATATTAAAAACCGTCCCAGGCACTGCTGCATCCGAGTGGTGCCTTTACACATCATGTGAGTGAAAGTGCCATTGTACGCTCGCTGTATAAATCATGTCATTACGTGTCGGTTGTCTGGAAGAAATTGCTTTAAGCAATAAGCCCGCCAATACGGTATTTGACACTATCAACAATAAATTATTTGAGATGCTCGATTAAAACAAAAATTACAAAATGATTCGGAAAATGTATTTCTTTTCATCATTTACTAGTTATTACAATTTTTAAATAGATGAAACATAAAGAGTGCTCTGAAATGTGACGTCACAAGCAAGTATTTTCATACAAAATTCCGTTTTAAAAGTAACTCATTTGACATCCTGTCAAATACCCAATATTGTACTGTATCTTTACAAATGTTTTGTGTTTTTCCTGGTACAGTAAAGAGTATTCTTATCTTATCTTATCTTATCTTAGATGTACTAAAGGCCAAAGTTTAAGGGCGCCATTTACTTATAATGACAAAACACTATCCGGTTGCGGTAAAACTCGATTGTAAATTAAACAGTGGAAAATACTGACCGGAGAAATGAAAGAGAAACGATTGTTGACCCGCTTTTGACCGAATTGGATATTGTACATATTTAATAAGCAGCATATCAGCATTAATTACGCCTTTGTATAATTTATTTTTTCATATTTATTATCTATATTAATAATTTCGTACCAGTCTACGGTAGACTCGGACGAAATGCACATCAAATTGAAGGCCGTAAAAAAATAGTCCAGCCGATTCGACAAGATACAGGCGAAAAATTCAGATTATCGAGTATTTTCACTGTAAAAATGATCTTTCTATATTATGGCGTTGCGAAGTAAACATGTCAATGTCAACAATGTTACGTTGGTGTCACGTCGTCACGTGTCACAGGTGTCCAATTTGTTGTAGGTAATGAAAAAGCAAATGGATATGAAAAATACCGAAATTAAATGCTGAACAAAAATATGTAATCTATACGAAGTAGAATATTATTATGAGACTACATTGTAGCCCAGCGAAGCCGGGTTTTTACCTAGTTTCTAATAAACACCATAACTGAGTGTCATGCTTCTAACTTAAAAAGTGACTGACTTCCATATAAGTTAATGGCTCCCTAAGCCGTTTACTTCGCAGTCATGGTGCCACTGGCTTGTTTTTTTCCTCATCTATGGCACGGAAAGAACGGTGTGCGGTTATGAATAACGGAACGAAACAAGACTACAAAGTTTTGGAAGCTCCGTGTTGGGCTCATAAAGAACGAGTACCTAAAAACGGGATACGACAAAATGTGAAGAGTCTCAATGCTTTCCTCCAGTCGTGGGACGCGTTCTTCCGCAACGCTACGGCTGGCGCACAGCCAGGCGCGGCGTACACCGCGCCTCCGAACCTGGCCCCATACAACCGCAACGAGGTACCTCTCTCGTCTTTGGTGCCCTCAACCGGTGGCCTGCCCTCCATTGCCTCAGGTATGCACTTCAATTGAGTTGGGCTCTTACGGGCTCATTTCAAATTTGATTTAAGGTCCTTAAGGTGTTCAAAGGGTTGCGAGGGCAAAGTTTTTGAGAAGAGTTATCAATAGTTTTTCATCTGCCTGTGCGCAAGTTCTTTGCCCATGACTAATGAAGTTAACGACGTGGAGGAAAATGGACAAAAGTGAGTCATCTCTTCGGCTTCTCTGATTAATCTCTTCTCTGAAATTATCTTCTCTGATAATTCATTTTAAGATTGGCATACGATATTGAGGTTATGGGCATTGTCCTAAATATTGACAATAGTTCAATTGTTAACAAACGATACTTAATTTTTAAAAATATAATAAGAATCAGAGAATATAAAATAAATAATATTATTAAGAGGTTTTTTTATATTTTTGTGAATAAGTTACGCTCGTAAGCTATCAAGCAATAGCGTAAGCTATTGAGACTAACATTTGTGGGCATCCTCTCTCTGGACAAGAGGTTTATAATTTGACCCGTTGTTGCAGGCTCCCCTATAAACGAAAAGATTATCGACGACCATCTGGCGGTTCAGGCAATCATCAGAAGTTACCAGGTGAAGTTTGTTCCTCATTATCATATCTAAAAATATTCGTTATTGTTTGCACTTTTTGTTTACACTCCCCGTGATCCCGCTGCTAACTTATGAAGAGTTTTGGTTCTCCCTTAAATACTACGTAGATAGTAGTTTGTGGCGTTTACTGATAACGGTTTTATCAGTACCTTAATTGTCTATTGTGTCTAGGCACGCTGAACATGTACAGAAGAATGTAATATAACGACCATAAAATTTAGTACTACGTTATCTTATAACATTACATTGATGTGAAGTCTACTATATAAAAAAAAAACACTCAACACGTCTCAAATAACCTTAAGATATCATCTCCTTTTTGCATTAGGTTTTAGTGCTACGAATTTATTAATTAATTCAAACGTCACACTTAACTTCATGCATTATAAAAATGGGAACATACGGGATACCATATTTTAGGTTAACATGTCAAATTGGGCCTCCTTAAAAATTTAAACCTGTATTCATGAGCTAGCGATGAACTGCTATTAAGATTGTTTCTATATCTGTGGTGACAGTTCCGAAGTTTGGTGGCCCTCTTTACGTGCCTTACAAGAGATCTGTAGTATTAATGTAGCCCCTAGGTATGTTTGGGCGACAAACTAAGCCTTAGCCCCAGTTTGGGTGCCAACTTTTTGGACCTTAGCCCCAATGTGGGCGCCAACTTGTTGGGCCTTAGCCCCAATTTGTCACACGTTGGGCACTATTGTTCGTCGCTCGCTCGTGACGTGGCTCTATGGGCATTGTGATGACGTGATCCCGGGGTGGGGGTGGCCACAGGCTCGCGGTCACCTGGCGGCCGATGTGGACCCCCTTGGCATCACGACTGCGGACCTTCCCACACTGGGCATGCGCGCATCCTCTTCCGAGCTCATCATGAGGAAATATTTCAATTTCGGTACGCAGGTCTAAAAGTTCGGTCGATTGAAATTTAAGAAACTATCACTTTGGTCGTTGGAGATTGTAGTTGTCAGTTTGAGCTTGATTGCGTCTATTACAGATGTTTTTTTCTGTTTGTTTGACTCCAGACCCAGTGTGATTGTTTCTGCTTTTGTTACGTAGAATTGCTCTACTGTGACATTGGTAGCTAATGTAGTTTGAAAGTGAATATACACTTTCAGATACATTTAGAAATCAACGACTGTTATACTATTTTTCTTTCTCTACCGATATCATGGTGACAATTTACAGCAGTTCATGCAATAGTTCAGCTCATTGTTTTAATTAATTTAACGTTTATTTACTTTGTTTGTTGAAGTAACGTTGAACGTATTTAGCTTGAAATAATATTCATACATTAGCATGTAATACTTAGCATTAAAGAATTCATCACTAACTTCCTAAGATATTGACTGTCCGATAAGAATTGCTAGTCTCAAGATTAAGAAAATGCATGACGTTATAAAAATACTTTCTCTTTTCTGATGTTTTACTTTGAATTTCGTAGCATGCTTAACAATATTTAAAGCTGTTGTTTCTGTAGAATGTTAAATCCTTGATGTATCCGATTGATAGGGCCTTCGCTAAAATCTATTAGATTTTCATATGTTAACCATCGCCCTTAAAGTATACCGACAGGGGGTACGCTTATAAGCGACTTAGATAGGGTAAATAACGTCTTCATTTTATGTCCTACTCTTCACGGGACGATTGATTTCAAGGCAACAGAAAGCAGGCTACTCATATTATTATCGTGAGGCTATTCATACTGAAGATGGGCCATAATCCTAGATACATACAGCTATACCATAGTCAGAACGTTCATTTGCTATCCCACTCGATTTTCCTGCGGAGTGTGGCGTAGAGAGCATGTCAACTGGCTGTCTTTTTGAGCGTCAATTTGAGAGCTTGCATTCTGTCACACCTAAGTCGATCGCGCCGTGAGGCGGGCTCAGTGTTGATGGAGGATTTTTCCGACTTGTGATGTAGTCGCGTGGCCACCTGGTGGCGCAGTTGGACCCGCTGGGCATAGCTACCGGGGACACGGTCAGCAGCGAGAGGAAAAACGGGATGCGCGGCTTCGCTAGCGAGGCTGTCATGAGACAGCACGTCCGATTCGGTATGCACGGGTCTCGAGAGACAATAAGATTTAGCGGGACATGAATGCGATGTATCTTCGCCGTGCTTATTAATTATAGGTCTACGCGTTTTTTTAGTTTTGTTTTCTTTACGTACACAATAGTCTTTGAACCGAGTAGGGTTTCGTACGTCAGAAAAAAGTTTTGTAAAAGTTTGTAGGTATTATGTACACTAATAATATTAAATTAATGTTATTTGTGTAACCGTAGCTTATTGCAGTTTGACTAATTTATACGCAAGATTCATGTCCTTCTAAACTTCGCTATGATTATTTTAATTTCTTAAATTGGTGTAGGGCTTTAGCTTCGACCGCAACTTGCATAATGGTATTGCACTTTTCTATGTGCACTTTGGGTAATACAATATGATCAGGGTTAACAATTTTTAAACCTAGTTCTCTGAAAATACAGTTATTCTGTGTATATTTACTATTTTAGAATATATTTACCTAATCTTACTCGTTTTGCGTAGTTAAAGTAACTTGCCTTATTTCCGTGGTGTCTGGGCTTAACTAAGTTCATTAGAAAATAGTTATAGACGTATGTTTATTTATTTGTACTTGTATTTTATAGAGTAAACAAATTGAGACTAGCTATTTGAAATATATCGGTCACGAATGAATAAAGCCACTCCCAACTGGTCAGAAAATTAACCAAGCAACAATGTCTTCATAAGGAAATGTAACAATAACTCAATAACCTACACTTAGATATACATAATATAACAATTGAGTTTTGTCAACCGCTACTAATAATGCAAGCAAATCATATTCCTTTACTAGGTTGTGTGTCTGGTAGACTGACCTCAGTGGTCTGCTACTTAGATTTAGTTCCTATTTTATCTCCTAAGATTTACACAGGTCTACGTTACGTGTTATCCCACTAAACAAATAAAATTTCAGAATATATGATTAACAAACTTCGCTCTACACAAATAAACCCTACAGGTACAGCATATTAACACATCAGCTGCTGGTGACCAAACGACACAATGGTTGCCGAAAGCAAGTCACGAGTTTTCTTAGCGCCAACAACGCCGAAGATTCGCTAAGACGATTTTCTGCGGCGAATTTGTTACCAGTACGCTTCCTGAATGGTAGTCGAGTTATTATTCAAGTAGCCTGTTATTCAGGATATAATAATTGTAATCGATAGAAATGCAGTCTTATTTATAAAAATTGAGCTTTCAAAAACTTCAGGATATAATAATTGTAATCGATAGAAATGCAGTCTTATTTATAAAAATTGTGCTTTCAAAAACTTCAATCGTATTTAAAATGGTCTTTTAAAACACTATCGATAAAATGAAATCTCTATACAACACTTTAATGCGCCCATTATGGCTTTTTGCTTAGAGAGATCATCCGACATGTTTATCAGTTTTTATGGGTAAGACTGCCCAACTGTAGGTATCTAAACGGGGGTGTAGTATGACTAGCATGATAGCAACAATAAACCCGCGTTTGTCACTAAAACCGATATCCTAGATAGACGTCCTTTATAAGTTATAAGTGTGTAACATAATAGTGTTCAGTGTTAATGTTAATTTATTAAGTATCGTCTTAAGCTCACTTAAATTCTTTCAACATTTTGTCATCGCTTTTTATTTATGATTTCTTCCTTCCAAATATATATTTTTAATTAATAGCTAATGCAGTTTTTCGCCTACTAAACCAATTTTAAACAAACAAAACAGATCCGGGGACACAATATAGCGAAACTCGACCCGTTGGATATTGCGAAGGTTGATTTGGACGGTAAAAACCTGCGGGAGGTGATACACAACAGCTACAGGTTTGGTAAGGAGCCGAGACCGTCATACAGCACTTTCAATACCGCTCAGACTATCCCCATAATGATTGTGATTTTAGTTATGGCGGCACAGTGATCTTTGGAATTACTACTTCTTAGGCACCAGTGCGCAATGGGATGCTAAATAGTGGATGCTAGCATCTGCTTTTGCCTTTCAACTAATTAACGGTTTCTTAATTATAAATCTTACTAATGCACTCGAGTAAGGAACACACGGTCTTGTACACATCTCCTTAACGTTAGATCTGTTAAACTTCGTTCAAGCACAATATTTTTTTATTTGCCGAAGTTGTCAATTATTTTTGGCCATTTTTTTGTATTTCCGTGATTCTTTATGGTTTTTTTAATGTCACTGAGCGCCATAACTATTTTGAGTAAAAAAATAGATGTTTACACGCAGTCCCGGCCTGCACGCAGACTAATTAGTCCTTTAGCTCTAGCACGCACCTGATTTGCGCCAGCGAGCGATATTGTAATGACACGTTTTCCTGCTCTACCGGTATATTGTGGCTGGAGAGTATTTATCGTGGTATCGAGCTAGCGCATCGAGTGCATACTAGGCATACTCTGTTTCACCGTCAAGCATTGTTCACAACTATTTTTATTCATCCACAAAAAATACTTAATATTTTTTTCGTAATTTATTTACTGCATGTTGTTTTTACTTTTTTTTCTTCATTATTTTCAGAAGTTCAAATAAATAATTTATCTATCTATATATTTTTATTTTAATGTGCATGCAATGTGCATGGGTGCTTGTTATTTCACTTTTTGATAAATTAGTTGTAGGTATGTATCAAATCTTATATTAAAAATTATACATTTACTAAATGTTACAAAATGTATAATGTTAGTATGAATGACTTTCTCGCCTTATGGTTTAGTTTCTAGAAGGTATAATTTTAATATAAATAAAATATATTGCATGATTGTGCATATAAATTGTATTTATTTTGGTGCTCAAACGTATATATTATGGACATACCCTGGTAGGACTTTATATTGTAGGATATTTCTAACTTCTCATCGAGACTGTAAATACACATAAGACCTGTGAATTGTTTACGAACAGTAACATTAATTTGGTAACCATTTTGTAATTTACAGCCAACATCTCTTTACGTACTTACCTACGCGTTAACACGATGATATTAACAGAAACGTTGTTCCAGACACATGGGATGCATTGTGGTTGTCTTCTCGCTTACCTACTCAAAGATCTAAGGTTTTAGCTAGTAAAGGGATATGATAGTAGAAATTAATTTGTCCGCTTCCATGCTTTTCAATTTTATCATCGTCTTTTATCATAGGCTATATTTGTATTATCACAAGTGTTTCGGTTCTATTTGCACTGTTGGAATTTATTAAAGTCATGCTTCTGCTAAGCCTGGTGTTCCTCAATAACGTTCGTTCTCTTATGGGCTCCTTACGGTTTTTAGACGAAGCTGACATGGACAGGGTGTTCAAACTCCCCTCGACCACATTCATTGGTGAGAAGGAGAAGGCGCTGCCCCTCAGGTAAAAACTACTTATTCTACCGCCCATCTAAACGCATTATTGTCAGATTTGAGTATTTTGATCCGTGATTTTGTCACTGAAATGCCGGTTACCTGTTTTATTGGTTTCGTTCATTTCAGTTCCCATCGGAAATGAATGGAGGATTATTAGGTCTTCTAATGGCGGTAATTAGCATAACAATAGTTAAACAATGACCGCCTGCCCGCAGCGGGGAACGCCACGGGTAGGGTTAACGAAAAAACCTATAAGTAATACTTTTGTTGAAAAGTTACTAAGGATTTTTCGTTAATAATAATAAGTTGGGGGAGGCCTTTGCCCAGCAGTGGGACACACTCGAGGCTACGTAAAAAAAAATCCGATAATTCGTTAAGCTGTTTAGCTTGACTTACTTGTATGACTTCGCGGATAATGGTTCGGTTAAGAAGTTCCTACGAGGTGTGAAATTCCAAGCAAATTTAGTTTTGATTTAATTACCGGCGTTTGGCCGAATTTTAATGGGTTCCCATTTTATGGCTTAAAAACTCTACAGTAACTGCAATGTCTCTACAGAGAAATCCTGAACCGGCTCGAGGAGGCCTACTGCAACAACATCGGCATCGAGTTTATGTTTATTAACTCGCTCGAACAGTGCAACTGGATTCGGCAGCGGATGGAGCCACCTAACGTCACCAAAATGAGCCCCGACGAGAAGCGGCTGATCCTGGCTCGTCTCACTAGATCCACCGGGTGAGTAACTCAGACCAAGAGTAGTGCAACTGGATTCGGCAGCGCATGAAGCCGCCTAGCGTCACCAAAATGAGCCCCGACGAGAAGCGGCTGATCCTGGCTCGTCTCACTAGATCCACCGGGTGAGTAACTCAGACCAAGAGTAGTGCAACTGGATTCGGCAGCGCATGGAGCCACCTAACGTCACCAAAATGAGCCCCGACGAGAAGCGGCTGATCCTGGCTCGTCTCACTAGATCCACCGGGTGAGTAACTCAGACAAAGATTAGTGCAACTGGATCCGGCATCGCATGGAGCCGCTTTACGTCATTAAAATTAGCCCCAGTAAGAAGCGGCTGATCCTGGCTCGTCTCACTAGATCCACCGGGTGAGTAACTCAGACAAAGAGTAGTGCAACTGGATCCGGCATCGCATGGAGCCGCTTTACGTCATTAAAATTAGCCCCAGTAAGAAGCGGCTGATCCTGGCTCGTCTCACTAGATCCACCGGGTGAGTAACTCAGACAAAGATTAGTGCAACTGGATCCGGCATCGCATGGAGCCGTTTTACGTCATTAAAATTAGCCCCAGTAAGAAGCGGCTGATCCTGGCTCGTCTCACTAGATCCACCGGGTGAGTAACTCAGACAAAGATTAGTGCAACTGGATCCGGCATCGCATGGAGCCGCTTTACGTCATTAAAATTAGCCCCAGTAAGAAGCGGCTGATCCTGGCTCGTCTCACTAGATCCACCGGGTGAGTAACTCAGACAAAGATTAGTGCAACTGAATTCGGCACCGCATGAAGCCGCCTAACGTCACCAAAATGAGCCCCGACGAGAAGCGGCTGATCCTGGTTCGTCTTTCAAGATCCACCGGGTGAGTAACGGAGACTGAGCAGTACAACTGGATCCGAGCACAAGGAGCCAAAAGCAATTGGACCCTGCAGCGCTTAAAGCCGCCTAACGTCATCAAGATTCACTAGATCTACCCAGTAAGTAACATAGAGAATTGAGCGGCAATGAAATCTGTCAAAAACTTGCTTTTACGCTTGACAATGTTTTTTGAACTTTTGCATCAACAGAATCTAGTTCCTGGTTTCCAGCGTGCTTCGAGATTACTACCGTATTGCACTTTGTTAGGATGACGCTTCCTTCGGGCGCCACTCTCGTTTGTTTTATTTACTATTCTTATATTCTATGGTTCTATGGCGCCACAATTTTCTCAATTTACCTTCCTTTCTTCCTTCTTAATGACAACTCTTCTTAACCAACAGTTTCGAGAACTTCCTGGCCAAGAAGTGGTCTTCGGAGAAGCGTTTCGGTCTCGAGGGCTGCGAGATCCTCATCCCTGCCATGAAGCAGGTCATCGACAAGTCCACCAAGCTTGGAGTCGAGTCTATCATCATGGGCATGCCCCATAGAGGTGCGTATTCTCCTCTGTGTACATGTCCTAAGATATCTTGACGATAGGCTGTTTACGTTGTCGTGAATCTTCAATAACAGCCTGTTGTACTTGGGGGTTTTTCCTTTGTAACGAGTCCACAGCGCAATATCTTTGCACCGAGAATATATAAAAAAAGATGTAGGCTGGCTTCACTAGTCTCATTGCTACATACAATGGTCCAAATTAACTGAACTCGACTCCATGCCTTCAAGCTAAGTCCAGTTCAAAATGTAAAATTTTACAAATGGTCAAATGTTTTCTGGTAGTGATCGAGAGTAAAGATACGACTATTTAAACGTTTATTTAAACGAAGACAAACCTTAATTATTGCATGAACCTTTAGTTAATTAAAGTAAACAAAGGCATCCGGAAATTGGTTTTTCAAAGCAATGTAATATTGTCGACAGGCCGCCTCAACGTTTTGGCTAACGTTTGCCGCAAGCCTCTCCATCAACTGTTCACACAGTTCGCGGGTCTTGAGGCTGAGGATGATGTAAGTATTACGGTGACGGTCATGTTGCTCATTTGCTATGCAGTGTTGTCGCGACCGAATGTAAAGGCGTAACTTATAGTTATTATTGCGTCGAGTCCCTGACGTACTGAATCATCATCAACCCATCGTGTCCCCACCGAGGGGCACGGGTCTCTTCCCTGAGGAAGGTATAGGCCATACTCCGCCACGGGGGCCAAGTCCGGATTGGTGGAGGCTTGTAAGACTAGTGGCTGGTCTTACTGTCAGAAGTTTTCAAGCCGCCCTAGGGCCTCTGACTTGGCTTAACGACTGCCATCTATCGACGGCAGCCGGCACCAACTGCTTAACGTGCCTTGCGAAGCACGGAATCGCTCGGAAAAATGCCACTAGCGTTAGTCATAGACGGTGACCCATCCATGGACTGAACGCGCCGTATGTTGCTTAACCTTAGTGATCGTTTAAGATCACTCAGGCAGCCCAGGCTACGAGCGATTCAATAGGAGAGCAAACAGATGTCGGATAAAGCCCAGACTCTTTGTCTCTTTATAACTGATGTATTCTTGGATATCAGCAGTCGCTATGTTCGATATCTGCATAAGGTAGGTAATAAACGATCCACAACAGTAATCCCAGCCCGTTCTCCGCAGGGCTCTGGCGACGTAAAATATCACCTGGGCACGTACATCGAGCGTCTGAACCGTGTCACCAACAAGAACATCCGTTTGGCGGTGTGCGCCAACCCCTCCCATCTGGAGGCCGTCGACCCCGTGGTACAGGGGAAAACGCGCGCTGAGCAGTTCTACCGAGGCGACAACGAGGGCAAGAAGGTAAAATAAGCCTTATTTTTAAGGTTCCATAACACAAAAGGAAAACGGAAACCTTATAGGAACCACTTTGTTGTCCTAAGCTTGCGAATAGCGCCATTGGTTTGCGTTTGGTATAATTATGCTATATCTCAGGAGATATTGTATACCCCCAACGTAATCCAAGCATCATCATCTGCATTGATTGTCATCTCGATGAGTAACTGATAAGGAAAGTGGAATCCAATTAAAATCACAGATAAAACCTAGGTATTGAAGGTTATCTCAACCTCTGACTAGACACTACTTGATGATTGATACGCTATCGGGAATGTGGGGTAAATCTTCGTGATAACGTTATTATTGTTGTTGATTTTATCATACGTTTATTGAAATCATCATGGCTTTAAAACCAAATTTTCTTTGTATCCAGTGAGAATGGCTGTCACCAATCCCAATACAAATGATAAAAATTAATTAAAAACTATGCATAAATGTCAATTAAAATAGCCGGAGCCGGGTTTGTGACTGCAGGCGTTACCATCGCTACAGCCAGGAACCTTTCTGGATAATGACCGATGGTGTATAGGTGGGGCGTGGGTGACATAGGACGTCACGGGCTGCATTGTGTTAAGAGTGTGGGTACGGGTACATTGTCTAGACACCAATCATTGCACGACATCGTCCGGAGGGCTTTCGTTTCTGCCAATGTTTCTTATGTATTAGAGCCTTTGTCGCACCGGTGGGAAACGACCGGACGGTCTTACTCTTGTGCCCTGAGAGATGGGGTGTTGTTTACCGTGGGATGCGACTTGCGTCTATATTTTTGCTCCCTCGCACTTATCCACTACTGCAGTTACTCCCGGTTCCACTGCTGAGTCCGCAGCGAGGCTCAAGCGCCAAAAGTATGGTGTCCTTATGGCTAATTACATTTTGTAATAATGGGGCTTGGCTGGGAGTTGGCGCGCGTGAGCGCGCATTAGGCTTACTCCCTAGTTTCATACATAGACGGACTCTCCTTTGTCTCCACACAAAGTTAGTCTAAAGAAGTAGCCGTCTCTTCCGCCAGGTGATGTCAATCCTGCTCCATGGTGACGCGGCGTTCGCTGGACAAGGAGTGGTGTTTGAGACGATGCATCTGTCTGACTTGCCTGCTTACACCACACACGGAACCATCCACATCGTGGTCAATAACCAGATCGGCTTCACCACCGATCCTCGCCACTCGCGCTCCTCGGCTTACTGCACAGGTGAGATTTCGGTGGTTCGAATAGTTCTATTATCCAATATCGACGGTTAAAAGGTAATAGGGGCTAAGCGACAAAAAGCAAATTGTTCAGGAGAGCATTTTAAAGTTCCAACTTTCAAAATAGGTGCTTATGGTAAAGAACCGTAAGCGCCCGGCTAGGAAGTAAAAATACATTACCGACTAGAGACCAAAAATTATGCCACTTTTACAGGGGTACAAACGCCGTTAAGCAAAAAAAGGCCTAAAAAACGGTCGGTAACACCAAAACGACTATTTAAAAACGCAGTTTTTTGCTTGGGCACAAGCGACAAAATAGTCATCGTAGAGCCGCGGGAGTAAGCGCATTCGACGCAGATTTTTTTTTAAAGTAAGATGGCATTCAAGTCATTTTGGGCCAAAATGTCGCTTATGCCCTATTACCTTTTAACCGTCGATATGATACAGGGCACAGTCCTTCCCTAAGAGTGAGTATCTCACCGCGTATTGGCAATGTCATGTGTTTTTCCTTCACCACCCTTCCTTTAGCGTGTATTACCTTTCCTTTAGCGGGTATTGCTACTATAAATTCAATTGAACTTTTTGACACAGTTGAACTTGCCTTGGAATATATTTATTGGTAGCCAGGGTTAAAACCCACGGGCTTTTGAATCTGAGGCTATCGACGGCGCTGCAGAATTGGTGGTGGGAAATGGGAATAGACACTAGACAAGACGCCTAACGCACTACAAAGAGTTTCGCGGAAGCTAGTCGTTTGTAGCACGACATTTTCCTCTGAATCTTTTGCGTTTGTAGTTTATGCAAATAGACGAGATGACCAGACCAAAAATCGTTTACACTCTGAGAAAGGAGAATGAAAAATATTCTCCTTTCTCAGAGTGTAAACGATTTTTTAAATTATTTAAATGAAACAACATCAAGTTTATCGATGAGTGAATAAATTAAAATACGAGATGTTCAAGCTCAAATTTAATCCGCAGACGTGGCCCGCGTGGTCAACGCGCCCATTTTCCACGTGAACAGCGACAATCCGGAAGCAGTGATGCACGTTTGCAACGTGGCGGCCGAATGGCGCGCCACCTTCCGCAAGGACGTTGTCATCGACATCGTGGGCTACCGTCGCAACGGACACAACGAAGTGGACGAGCCAATGTTCACGCAGCCGCTTATGTACCAGAAGATCCGCAAGACCCCGCCTGGTATGTTTTCTAATAGGCTACTTGACCATTTTCTAAAAATCATCTCATTTTTTGTCGGTGCTCATGGAGTCCACAGAAAGTGGTAATTTTAAATTATTTCGTGTATTTCTTCTAAAAAAGGCAAACGAAAATTTAGTTTTAAAATAAGCCGCCTAAACGCTATCTTGGGCAATATGGCGTCGCACAGGCATTGTGACGTCACATCCCAGAAAACCAACCAATGAACGTAAGAAAGAATTAATGATAGATTTTTACTGACATGTGACGTCATCATAGAAACTGTCAATCCAGGCCTTTTTCGATACGATGGCAGCAGATACAAATGATAAAATTTTATCCTAAGTTTTTTTTTTATAAATCATAATTGTTTTTTTAGTTGAATTGCCTTAAAGCGGTTTTTAGACACAATTTAATATGAATACGTATAAATGATACTGTTTTTTTCACACTGTCAAATAGCAAATAAATTCAGATTTTAATTCCGTAGAATTCTGACATTTATAATTTTTTGACATGTCAGAGATTAGAAACCAGTTTTGGCCGGGCACATTTTTCAATTTCAATATGAGTGTGAACATCTGAGTCTACACATTTACTTTGTTAGTGAATGTATCCATTTTATAAAGTGTGGAGCTCCAAATTAAAAGAGAATTTAAGGCGAGTGACAATTGTGTCCCTTTTCATCACACAAACAGTAAAAAAGTACAAGTAAAGAAAACATATATTTTTTTAAATATCTAATCATCATTAATACTAATATTACTATCTTCATCATCATCATCATCGCTGACATGAAATATTAAGAGAGCTAACAGCGGCATACTTCACTTTTCTAAAAAGGTTTACGAAACCTTGAATTAGTAGGCAGTGATGCCAGCTAAAGAATAAAATAAAGTAATTAAAGTTAATTCGATATATTGTTCGTGATATTGAAATATTTGTTATTTTTGTATTAGGTCACTTGTGTAAGTAAATATTTCGATTAACCTTTTTGTAGGTTTTTATTTTGTATTGCCCTCAAATGGGTCAAATTTGTCCCTTTTTCAGTGGAGAACTTTTTCAGTAGCAACACATATGAAATGTCAGAATTCTACGGAATAAAAAATCAGACTGTATATAGGTTTAGTTTTGGAATTATCCATCGCCAGACACGGTTTTCGGCCTCTTAAAACAGAACTTTAAATCTAGTTACATCCCTGTAAAGAGATCCATGACTCGCTTCTCCACGGATTTTATTGCCATTCGGGTTCGCCACAAGCTGTGAACTCAAAAAATATTTTTCTGAAATGTCTTATGATGCAAATTGTATTTATGAGTAAAAAAGTGGTATTTATTCATCAGTAAAAAAAGCGTCGTAACTTCTACCAGCTCCTTCTGTAGTGTATAATAATTATGCATGGCCATTTTCACCTAACAGCCACCAGCAATCGCCTTCAAACGCCAAACGTGCTCGCGGGCGTCTACCTCCTTAGTTCTACAATGGAAATTGTTACAACAATAACATCGTCCCCTCAGTTCTGGAGAAGTATGCTGACCAGCTGATCAGCGAGGGAGTGGTGACGGCCGAGGAAGTAAAGGACGTTCGCGAGAAGTACGAGAAGATCTGCGAGGATGCTTACAACCAGGCCAAGCAAGAAACCCACATCAAGTACAAGGACTGGCTCGACTCGCCCTGGTCCGGCTTCTTCGAAGGCAAGGATCCCCTGAAGGTCAGTTTGGTCCTAAATCAAATAAATAATGTCCACATAACATAATCAGTTGCCCTAGTTCCAAACTTGGATACTCAACAAGGACAACAATAAAAGCTCTCAGACAGAGGCATTTTTTGTACAATTCAAAATATGCTGATTGACCACCAGTCAGAAAATTAAAGAGTTACTTCATCTTCGGTACAGTTCAGTTAAGTAAAGCTGGCACGTTCAACACATTTACACGTTGCGCTTGTGTAGTGTCTGTGAATAAGCGCGCGGCGTGACGTGTACTGCATGCGCATCATGAAAAGTCTGCCCGTCTCTCTTGCGCGCGGTCTAGCTTATGAGTGTAAAGGGGACAGTTATAGTTTTACTTTTGCTACTGTTTATAAATACAGCGTGATCTTTTTGGTATTCAACCGTATGTGATATCGATCAGATATCGTCAACTGTGATGCAAGCGAAGCTACGAACCCTCTTAGTAAGATTGATCCCCTTCATCCTCCTCTAAGCATTAACATTCCCACCAAACATCTACCAGGTCTTTCCGAGAATTCAAGCAAAAAAAGGCATAACTTTTATAAAGCCGATTATCATGAGGTTAACAAAGCTCTACAAAATGTAGACTGGGCGTCAATCTTTTCACACTGCAACGACGTTAATCAGATGGTTCATAATTTTCAGAAGATTGTTGGAAACGTTATACGGACTTTAATACCTATGAAATTTAATAAAAACCAGCACTTCCCACAATGGTTTTCCCGTGCCTTGATAAAACGATTAAAGGAAAAAGAAAGCATAAGAATTAGATTTAAGAAGTACAAGAATCCTTTAGATGAGCTGGAATTAAAACTCTTGAAAAAGCGTTGTGAGAAATTAAAAGTTACTTGCCTTTACCTTAAAAATGTAGGATCAAGCATCAAGAATAACCCTAAAGTATTTTGGTCTTATATTAAGGAAAAAAAAAACAGTGTTAGCAGTTATCCTTCTACGATGTCATACAATGATATGAGCTCGGAGAATGGTGTGGAAATTTGCAACGTGTTCGGTCAATTTTTTTCATCTGTTCATTGTAAATCACTCTCGTCAAAAGCAGTTGAGGTTTCTGCTCAGTATAATTGCTCAGACTCTATTTCGATAATTGAGATTACCCAAGAGTCTCTACAGTTAAGGCTTAAGAGTCGACATCAAAATGGGTGCTGGGTCGGACGAAATTCCACCCATATTTATTAGGCAATGTGCGACAAGTCTCGTTAAGCCTCTGTTGACCATTTATAACTCATCACTAAGATCAGGCATTTTTCCTGAGCAATGGAAAATTGCAAAGGTGGGACCGATTTTCAAGAGTGATGACCACTCTATTGTAAACAACTATAGACCTATATCAATTCTTTGTACTTTTGGAAAAATATTCGAATCTTTAATCTGCCCGGTCCTTCAAAATTATTTAAAAAAATACATCACTGCTCACCAACATGGGTTTGTTAAAGCCAGGTCCACCAGTAGTAATTTAGTCACATATATCGATAATGTCATAAAAGCTGTTGATGAGGGCAAACAGGTCCACGTAATCTACACCGATTTCAGCAAAGCGTTTGATAGAGTACCTCATTCAATTCTAGGCTCAAAACTTTCCGCATATGGGTTTACAGGACCTCTATTGCGTTGGATGTTATCTTATCTTGACGGAAGGTCTTTCTATGTTGTGGTGAACGGATTTGAGTCTACAAAGTTTCACATAACCTCAGGAGTTCCCCAGAGCTCTCATTTGGGACCAGTTTTATTTAATTTTTTTGTTAACGACATTCCAAAACGTGTACGATACTCTACGCCTTTTTTGTACGCAGATGATTTAAAGCTATTGAAAATAGTAGACACAATTTCTGATGCAGAAGATCTGCAAAAGGATTTGGATCATATTATGTCATGGTGTCAAGAAAATATCATGGATCTCATGGAAATATCAAAAATACCATGCCACAAAGTGTTTTCACATTAACTTTACTAGAAAAATTAAAAATTTAATCACATTCACTTACAATATTAATTGTAAGTGAATAAATCTGGTTGAAGTAGACACTATTCGCGACTTGGGAATTTTACTGGACAAGAAACTTACTTTTGTCCCTCACATAGAGGAAATCATCAAAAAAGCATCTAGAACTCTGGGTTTCGTCCTTCGAAATATCAAGGCTTTTCGTGATTGTAACACCAAAATACTACTGTACAACTCCTTAGTGCGTAGCATTCTCGAGTATGGTTCAGTAGTCTGGCGACCTCATTACGCTACACATTCTGAGAATCGAAAGAATTCAAAAACGATTCATGTGGCACATGGCTTTTGCAAAAAGGTGAGGCCAAAAAATTGCGAAGCTACAGAAACAGACTCACCAGATTTAATATGACTAGCTTAGACAAACGTAGAGATAGTCTGGATTTAATGTTTCTATACAATATCATGCGAAATAATGTTGACTGCCCACAAATTCTCAGTAAATTTATGCTAAAAGTTCCTTGCTCATACCCCCGTAAAGTAATTCCAAACCCACTATCAGCTCCATATCGGAGAACTGTGATGGGACGAAACTCACCGATTCCTCGTCTAAGCAACCTGTATAACCAATTCAGTAGCATTTTGGACGTGCACTCAGACTCTCGATATTGTTATCGAAAAAAGATTGCTGTACATGTTATGCTAAACAATCTGTAAATGGCATATAGTAGCTTTATAGTGTTAGGATATTAGTTGTAGGTACATACTTGTTTATGTCTCTGCATGCTGTGTTTGTCAGTAATTAGTTGTACATCTAGTTTAGTACAATATTTTTTCTCAATTTTGCACGTAAGAATGTCACAACTGTTGATAAACCTAATAAATAAATAAAAAATATGCGTTTCAATGAGGGATTTTTCTGACAGCTAAGAAAAGTAGTTCCAAATGAGCCGTTTTCAGAAGAACTAAAAAAAACGAATGGCTGTCAAAGGAATACAATATAACTCCGAAAGGACAAACATTTGGCTGTTGGCGGCATAGTAACTTTTGTTCAGCTCGCTGAGACCTATTCGATGATGTATCACACATGGCTATTGGGCTGAGGTCCAAAATTGCATTCCTTTGACAGCCATTAGATTATTTTTTTTAGTTCATCTGAAAACGGCTCATTCATCCAGTAACTGACCACTGAGCGTCCGTGACCCTTTGTTACATAATTAAATTATAATTAAATTGTTGAGGATTTCTGGGATAATTATTTTCAGTTTTGGTAAAGATTTTCTTAGGTGAAATTATTTTTGTTCATGTGAAAATTTATTGAAAATTAAAACTATTTTGTGACCATTGATTCCACCTTATTTTTAATACTTTTCGCTCGAATTTGCTAAAAATATATTATAACAAGTAACACATATATTTGTATTTATTTATCTACAACGCACCCATCTTACTAAAACCTAACTCTCGTCTACACTTAAACTGGAGTCGCATTTTGAATCAAAATCATTTATTTTTAAACATACTGTATAGTGAAATTGCATAAGTGTGAGTACTGTGAACGTGCCAGCTTTAGATAACTGACCTGTAGCACGCTTGATTTCCGTTACGTGAATAATGTTTAATCTACATAGCAGTTTCTTGATGGATAGTTGCGCTCATTTGTGCTATTTGATGCCGTTTCTTCTCTGTTTCCAATTAATCTAAAACAACCTTGTTTTGCATCAAATAATAAAACAGACTTAAGTATTCTAGTTGATGAGGGAGTATCGCTCGTAGCCGGGGCTGCCCGAATGATCTTGAACCATCACTAAGGTTAAGCAACATACGGCGCGTTCAGTCCATGGATGGGTCACCGTCTATGACTAACGCTAGTGGCATTTTTTCCGAGCGATTCCGTGCTTCGCAAGGCACGTTAAGCAGTTGGTGCCGGCTGCCGTCGATAGATGGCAATCGTTAAGCCAAGTCAGAGGCCCTTAGGGGAGGCTTGAAAACTTCTGACAGTAAGACCAGCCACTAGTCTTACAAGCCCCCACCAATCCGGACTTGGCCCCCGTGGTGGAGTATGGCCTATACCTTCCTCAGGGAAGAGACCCGTGCCCCTCGGTGGGGACATGATGGGTTGATGATGAATGAAATGATGATGAGGGAGTATTACTTTAGCAATACTTCCTCATCAACTCTTGCAGCAAAGTTGAAAATCTGCCGATAATAAATAAACTGATTTGTCGCTAGATGTCACCCACCGGAGTCGTAGAAGAGACTCTGGTGCACATCGGCAAGCGGTTCTCATCGCCGCCGCCCAACGCTGCCGAGTTCGAGATCCACAAGGGCCTGCTTCGAATCCTGAAGACCCGAATGGAGATGGTGGAGAACCGCACTGTGGACTGGGCGTTGGCCGAGGCCATGGCTTTCGGTTCGCTGCTCAAGGAAGGAATTCACGTGCGCCTTTCCGGCGAAGACGTCGAGCGAGGCACCTTCTCGCACAGGTCTGTTCCTTGGATGCTTTCACATTAGGGCGAGTTCGAGATCCACAAGGGCCAGCTTCGCATCCTAAAGACGCAAATGGTGATGGTGCAGAACCCTACTGTGGACTGGGCGTTGGATGCAATTATAGCCCTTGGCTTGCTGCTCAAGGAAGGCATCCATGTGCGTCCTTCCGGTGACGATATCGAGCGTGGCACCTTTTTGCACAGGTCTGTGCTTTTACGTTATGATGTAATTTAATATTTTTTTAATTACTTGCCGGATTCTAAGGACACTACCAATATGTTTAGTGGTCACAGATCTGGGTTTGGTTGTGCTTACAACTGAGAATAAAAAATAAATCACCGCATCATAAGACTTAACAGTCAGTATACCTTTAAAATGCAAGTATCATCAGTTGTTATTTAAAATCGCATCTTCATAAGCATTCCACCGCAAGAAATGTTACAACACTATTGCCGCAGGTTCTCGTACACCAGCGGATCGCTGCTGGTAGGATTGTTGATGTGCGAGAAACAGGGAGCTCAACTGCCGCTTCAGGGCCCCTAATATACACTGAGTCTGCATTTAGTTGCCATAGCTTCTCCTGTAGGTACTTTGCCCCATTTAATTACTATGAACCAAATTGTGTACTTTCATAGATTACTCAATGCCCGCCCTCACCTTTAACTTATATAATAGTATTTAGTGAGATATGTTCTGGATGCATGCCTAGCACATAAATTTAGCACTTAACTTTAATATAAGTGGCATGTCTCTGTGTTGTCTCCGAAATAAATAAATAAATAAATCATTTGTAACTTTTGTCAGTACTTAACTTTTTACTTTTTTGTTGCTATTTTCGCGGACAACCCGCTCACGGGTTTATTTCCCTACAGACACCACGTGCTCCACCACCAGAAAGTGGACAAGGCGACGTACTGTGCACTGGCGCACCTCTACCCCGACCAGGGACCTTACACCGTCTGCAATAGCTCCCTCTCCGAATACGGTATGTAACCGTATTTCGTCGCAAAAAGCTCGCGCTATCCCCTTCACGTTTGCCAACTCGCGCGGGATAAGAGGGAGTTGGGTCGTGGATTAGATTCCCATTGAAGGCCCCCTTACTTTTGTACAAGTGGCCTTAGTTTGGGAGTATTTCCATGACTTTGATGTCCTGACTTGGTTGCCATGACACAGGGTATCCTAGTTTGGGACCAGGACAAGTGATTGTGTTTTGTGAAAGTTATTTATGACTAGCTTTCGCCCGCGACTCCGTCCGCATGGACTTTAGTTCAAAGTTTTGCAACCCCGTTCACTCCCGTAACTCCCGTTAAGGGTTAAATTTGGAAAAAACTATGAAACACGTGTTCAATCAATTGTGTTTAAGACTATTTATTTTAAGTTTCAGGAAAATTAGACAACATTTTTTATACCACCCATACAAATTTTGGCTACCCTTTTCACCCCCTTTAGGGGTTGAAATCCAAAAAATCTGGTCTTATTCCTTGCCTAAATTATATATAGATACTCTGTGCAAAATTTCAGCTTCCTAGGTCAAACGGCTTGGGCTGGGCGTTGATGAGTGAGTCAGTCAGTCAGGTCTTTGAATTTTATATATATATAGAAGATTTGCTATTTTATAGTGCAAAGTGCAAGATATTTTTGAATTTTTAGTCCATAGAATTTTTCACTCGATAAACACATAGATAGTGCTGTCAGATAGCGTCGGCGTAAGCAATGCATTATGGAATCCAATTCTAGAGTTTTTTCAAATCAATATCAAGCCAATGTCTGATTGTAAGTACTAACGTAAAAACAAAATAACCCCATTTTACTTCCAAGTAATAATTGTGTGCTCTACCCAGGTGTTTTTTTAGACTTTGCTCTCATGAGTAATTAAATTTTAGTGTATTTGATGTCAAGGATTTTGGTCACATGAGTCTAATATTCACGGTAAATAAATCTACCCTAATCTAATATTATAATATTTGTAAACTTTGACACTTAACATATTTAATTTAATTCAATTTTTGCATGCCTAAGAAGGTGAATTGTGAAGAAACTTATTTATTAGTACCAGCTTAATGTACCACTTTTCGTGCAAATAAACAATTTCATTTCATTTCAATAAGTAACCCTATATATTTTATGTATCGTTATTTTTTTAATTAAAAAACGGACTTTAGTCACTGGAGGCACAGAATACACAATAGTACAGGTACAGGGTACAAAGAAAAAGGGACTCTAGCAGGGGTATAATTAGGTGCAATTCCGATCGCACGGCGCTAAAAAAGCTACGTTATATTCACCTACATGTTGCCTCTCTTTCTACCGCGTAACTCTTGCCTCTTCTGGCGCCTGAATTCCTACCTATTTGCCACGCCGGAGTGGTCGCCGCATGTACTTACGCGTTCGATACCGACACGCGTAGTGAAACAGGCCGTTAGTATGTTTTAAAAGCCACTTGAAGATGGTCAAATATTATTTTACAACCTGAATAATGTGGTCTACATAATTAATAACCTAAATATTTAGTAAGTCTCAAAAGTCACATCAAGAAGGACTTGACAGCCATTATTTAAAGATACACAATCTAAGATGGCAGATATTAAAATTGCGACTAACATTATTGTATATCAACATTAGCAACTTACAAGAACGGCACGCTGCATAACAAAAGACTACCTTTCCAAATATTAATTTTTAATGTAAGAAAAGACGCCCTAACAACACATCACAAACACTAACGAAAAATTATAAAAAAAAATAGTAGATTAGTAGCCAAGGGTTGTAAGGCATCAATTGCAGCCCGAGCTGCGCTCGTGCGCCTATAGTTCGAGGGTGCAATTGATGCTTACACCCGAGCTAACTACTCTGCTTTACATCTCGATTGTGAGGTAAGTAGAAAAAAACCGGCATTACAAGAATAAAACATTTACTCGTTTTTCTTTTCGCCACTTCATGAACTCGTAAGTTTTCAAATATCTCTCTTTAGAAGTTTCAGGCAAAATATTGTTAATTGCTGCTTCAGCTTCCATTTTCATTGAATCGGGAGTGCAGCTTATATATTTATCACTTCAGTTGCAGAACTTATGTTTTTTCCTAATTAGCACGTAATTATAAAAACAAAATCCCAAAAACAAACAATATTTCAAGTAAAAGTTGTCTATTCCCGCCTTTTTTCATCTCTTTTTTTATTATTTTTTTCAAGAACGAAATTGAGCTTCGCCGTTCGCTATTTAAAATTGATGACTATTATACTCATACGAAGACAAGGCTGAATAGCGAAGCGACCTCTTTTGTCATTGGGCTGAATGCATGATGTCTATTGCCAGAATGATGGTTAGATTTTTTTTAAATTACTTACCGCCCTAGGGCTTTTCTAGCTACATTATTACCCTAGAGCGCTAATTGGTCACCTACAAGCCCCATTTGGGGGTAATAAGGACCTACTTACCGAATATGAGAGATGTAAAGGTAATATAAAAACTACAGTAAGAGAACGTACTACAATACCGACAAAAATTGTAGACGAAGCTTGTGTATCTAAGTTGCCACAAAAGCTGGCGTATAAGTTTTCATGTCATATATTACGTTTTCCTTGGTCAGGTGTGCTCGGCTTCGAGGTCGGTTATTCCGTCACTAACCCGAACGCGCTAGTGCTGTGGGAGGCCCAGTTCGGTGACTTCAACAACGTGGCTCAATGCATTATTGACCAGTTCATCTCGAGCGGGCAGGCTAAGTGGGTGCGCCAGTCCGGCTTGGTGCTCCTTCAACCCCACGGCATGGAGGGAATGGTGTGTGTTACTCATAAAAATACTTACATGACCTTGAATACGTTAGTGCATTATAGCAGTTGGTGACTTCAACAACGTGGCTCAATGCATTATTGACCAGTTCATCTCGAGCGGGCAGGCTAAGTGGGTGCGCCAGTCAGGCTTGGTGCTCCTTCAACCCCACGGCATGGAGGGAATGGTGTGTGTTACTCATAAAAATACTTACATGACCTTGAATACGTTAGTGCATTATAGCAGTTTGGTGACTTCAACAAAGTGGCTCAGTGCATCATCGACCAGTTCGTCTTGAGCGGACTAGAAATATTTTATCTAGCAAAACAACGTTTGCCAGGTCAGCTAGTTTTTTATACAGGGTGTCCCAAAACTCGTCGTCAAGCCGGAAACGGGTGTTATCAGAAAAAATAGGCATTTAAAAAAAAAATTAAAAAATCCTGTTGCCAGAAATCTTTATTCTTTCCAATTTTTTTTTGGTTTTGTAACTCTGAACTTCTCTAAACTGTTAACAAAATTGCAAAACCAGCTGCTCCAGCTTGAAAGAAAAGTGAAGTGAAGTGAAGTTAAAAAAGTTAACTTAAAATAATGCCCAGTTTTAATTTAGATTTTAATTATTTTTGTGAAATCTCTGGAATAAATTATTTAAAAAAAAACTTAATTACTTAGTAAAAAACAATTTGTTTTTTTAATCATTTTTCTGATAACTAGTATGACTTGCCTTCTCACTCGGTTCCAGTTTGTGATCGAGTTTTGGGACACCCTGTATATAAAAGGAAAACAAACAGGAAACGGGTTTGTATAAAATTACATATGCACTTGTTCTTTCTTTCTAAAAAGTTTTACAATACGATTAAAATCAGTTAACACTTCGGCCAACCTCGATTATTGTCGTGAATCCCTCGTCTCTCACATAGAGTTATCACTTTACAGATATGACCTGATATATATTACTCGTTGTCTTATTGAATACAATACAAGAACGATATGAGCAGCAAAACCTCCTTTGTAGCTCAAAACTAACACAACCTTTATATTGAAATACGAAAAATCATTTACTATTTTGACAGTCTGCCTTCTTAGTGTCAATAAAACCAGTTTGACGTTATGATACATTTATGTTTATGAAAGCTAATTTCATTCGTGAAAATATTCGATTCTATCAAATTTTATCACAATTAACTTACAATAGTTATGTATCATGGCTTCAACAAATTTAAAGCGTGGTAATAAATTGTTGCTCAATCTCGTGAAATTGTAAATAATGTTTATAACTATTTTAGAAAAGAAGCTAATTTATTTAATTAAGAAGAAAGTAAATATCTTCAACAAATAATGAATGTTCAAATTCATGTCGCTTCTGCATAATAATTTTCTTAGGTCTACCGGTTAGTAATGTCATCTTGGCAGGCGCTATACATTGCGTTTATGATACTTCAAATTGAATGCTACCTAAAAGAAAACGCGGTAATGTATTTCGTGTCATTTCCGTCTCCGGATGTAGGCGATGATATCCGAGAAAAGCCGAAGTGTTAACTGATTTTAATCGTATTGTACATATTTTGTACTATGAAAGGTATTGTTATTTATACAGTAGGTCTAAATAATATAAGTTATGATCACATAATTAATGTTTCGTAGGGCCCCGAGCACTCATCGGCGCGCCTGGAGCGTTTCCTGCAGATGAGCGCTGATGATCCCGATTACATGCCGCCTGAGAGCAACGACTTCGAAGGTAAGTACTGTGTTCTACCACAGAATACATAATAGTACAGGTACAGAAGATTCACTCCGCAAAATCAATTAAAGAAAAAGGGACTCTAGCAGCGATACAATTGAAGTCTGATTTTTAATTCCGTAGAATTCTGACAGTTATCATTTTTTGACATGTCAGAGATTAGAAACCTTTTTTGGCCGGGTACATTTTTCAATTTCAATACGAGTGTGAACATCTGAGTCTACTCATTTAATTTGTTAGTGAATGTATCCATTTAAAAAAATATGGAGCTCCAAATTAAAAGAAAATTTAAAGCGAGTGACAATTGTGTCCCTTTTCATCACACAAACAGTAAAAAAGTACAATGAAACGAAACATATTTTTATTTAAATATCTAATCAACATTAATACTAATATCACTATTTTCATCATAATCATCATCGCTGACATGAATTATTAAGAGAGCTAACAGCGGCATACTTCACTTTTCTAAAAAGGCTTACGAAACCTTGAATTAGTAGGCAGTGATGCCAGCTAAAGAATAAAATAAAGTAATTAAAGTTAATTCGATATATTGTTCGTGATATTGAAATATTTTTTACTTTTGTATTATGTCACTTAAGTAAGTAAATATTAAAATTACCCTTTTTGTAGGTTAAACATAAAAAATACGTAGCATTTTATTTTTTATTGCTCTCAAATGGGTCAAATTTGTCCCTTTTTCGGTGGAGAACTTTTTCAGTAGCAACACTTATGAAATGTCAGAATTCTACGGAATAAAAAATCAGACTTTAGGTGCAATTCAGATCGCACGCCGCTAAAAAAGCTACAGTTATATTCACCTACATGTTGCCTCTCTTTCTACGCGCGCGCGTCACTGCTCGCTCCAACGTGAGTACCTAACAGTTGCATCATACACACACACAAACACACACACACACACACACACACACACACACACACATACACACGCACAAACACACACACAAATCACACACACACACACACCCACACACACACAAACATAATTGGCTAAGTTTATTTTTATTTTTCTCTTATAATAATAACGTTATAAACTTAATATTATTTATGATATGGAAGAGCGGAGTCATCAAGTACAGGCATTGCATGCTTAAAAGGTGACTCCATTTACTATGTACGGAAAAAAATGAAGTTAAAGAATAAATATTTTGTATTTTGTATTTGTATTTGTATTTGCATGAACAAAATGTCTCCCCCACAGTCCGGCAGCTTCACGACTGCAACTGGATCGTGGCGAACTGCTCGTCGCCGGCGTCCTACTTCCACATTCTGCGGCGGCAGATCGCGCTGCCCTTTCGCAAGCCGCTTATCCTTATGACGCCCAAGTCGCTGCTGCGCCACCCCGAGGCCAAGTCCTCCTTCGACGAAATGAACGAGGGCACCAACTTTAAGAGGTAAACAATAATTCATACATACATACATTGTCGCTGTGCCTGGAAAAACCGGCATTTAAAAAAAAAAAATTTTATATTTTGTTAGTATTTTCTTAGCCCGACGCGCCTGTGAAACCAGTTTTGTGCTAGCTAGCTTGAAACTTAGAGCTGATATTAACATTTAAGTTTCAGACTTTTTATTGAGTTTATGAAAAAAAATGCGCCAAAGAAATTATGCAATTTGAGCCTTTTTCTGAGAAACACCCATACGCATGTAGTTTTTCTCTAGACTTAAGATACCTACTCTGTAGGGGTGTTTACGGTTACAGTCTCGTATTACCACTTCTAGCCCTTACGAGCTTCACTCCCATAGGGATTTAAACTTGGGTCTGGCAGACATTAATTATTATTTAGTTTCTGTAATAATTTGACACCCCAAGGGACTAGACACAGATGAGGCCAGCGGCTCAAGTTTCCCGCTGTTCGACGGACGATTAGACGCAAAGTTATTACTCGGACGTGTGGGTCATAGAAGATGTTCAAAAACAACTTCAAATTGCTGGACAATAACACAGTAGCAATTTATAGGCTCGGAATATAGCCTCAATATTTACGCTAAAACCGTCGATTAACATACGAATGAACCCTGGAGTGACTGTCTCAAATTGACACCTTGGACAAGGAAAGACTGGGGAATCGTCGATTACGTCGCGCATCAGTCCTGAACTATTCCAATCGTCTGTCTAATTAGCGGGTAGACGACTTTTATCGCTCAGGATTTGACAGTATCCCTAGATCAATGGTGTCACAGCTACACACGATGTTCTATTCTACTCTAATGCCATAATTAGGCCGTGTTACGCAGAACATTCATTCAAAAAGTAACATTCGAAATTTCGTACCATTGCTTATTAAAATTTCCGTAACCGTGGTTTCCAGGGTTCACAAATATACAGTTGTCCTTTTCCGGACTTTGATAAAACCGATTTAAAGTCTGTTTAATTCGGTGCAAATAAAATTACGTACCAATACAAAATATATCGTTGGAGTCGGTAGATTTTTGTTTTACGGTAAAAAAGTAGACTCGTATTAAGTTACACATATTTATGTGTATTTATTTTAAAAAACACTAACGTAGTTCACACAATTTTTATTTGGACGTAAAATGGGATTAGCAGTTTTTTACATATTGGCAACACTTGGATGTAGATAATCTTGGGTATGAGTGTGAGGTTTGACATATTCATGAAGACGTAATTTATTTTCGGTTTTTTTCTGGGCTAGCTTAATGGATTTCCCGTGTTTGTGTCATTTCGACTTTTCGAATTTTCTGCTACATGTGAAACAGATTTCTGTTGTATAAATAGAAGATCTGTTTGCTTCTGTTTCGATAACACATATTTTTATTGGCATAGAGTTGGAACCTTAGATTTATGGCCGTCACAGCCTACGGCGTTAATATATGTAAAACTAGCTGTGCCCCGCGGTGTTACCCGCGGTTCATCGATTTTCCCGTAGGAATAAGATATTTCCCCGCGGTAAAACGTAGCCTATGTTTTAATCCAGGGTATCGGCTAACTCCATACCAAATTTTATTAAAATCCGTCCAGCCGTTTCAGCGCTAAAGACTGACAAACATATAAACACACACACAAACTTTCACGTTTATAATATTAGTGTGATTTCCACACTATCCTGTACGCAACCCGCGTAAGTATGGTGTACGCAACCATACATGACTGCGGTCGGATTTAGTTATTATTTAGACATTGCGCCATATATTTAATAATACCTATTTATAGCTGTCCTTAAATAATAAACTTGTATTGATGTCCACATAAGTATGTCAACAAATGTAATGGGTGTGAAGGTGGACGACCCTCACACATGTCAAAGTGACAGTATTTTTATGCATCGAATTAAAAAACAGACTAAAGAAGAGTGTGATATTATTAGAATCCTTTTGTCTTTGCCACTAACATAGGTTGCATAACTATAACATAACTATAATTTAGATAAAAATTGGCTCTAGAGTCTTACGATTTTGTAATATTATTTTATTTAATCCCCAACTCATTGCCTCAATTCGCTGCAGAGTGATCCCCGACGACGGACCCGCTGCCGAGAACCCCAGCGGCGTGAAGAAGCTGGTATTCTGCTCCGGTCGCGTTTACTACGACCTGTTGAAGCAACGCCGTGACAAAGGCCTCGAGAAGGATATCGCTATTGCAAGGTGAGAATAGAGGCAGCACGGTTAATACCAGAGTGTTTGAACTAGTCACATACCTCAGCGTTCGAAATCGCCATTCCGCCATGGTGATTAAGTCATACTCTCTCTGAGCGCAGCCCTGTGCCTTACAGTGGGACATAAATAGGCTGCTTATGTACCTACGGGTGGTACGATAACATGAGTTACGCCTTTCATCACGCTGTATTTGGCAATTATTCTCGTTACTATCTTAACCTCAGTCCTGACCTGGAAAATAACAATGGTTCGTGATTGTTATTTTCTAGCCCTGAGCTAAGGAAGCTATGAGTGTCGTGAAAAAAATATGAGGTTGGATGATGACACCCAGATGATTTACAGTGTCCAGTGGCACATTTACACACACCAGATCCCCGTACATAATTATGTGTTTTGATCCGAATAAAATCTATAATTTTAGTTCCCATCAGTTATATTTTAGAACCGGGGTTTCCACCCATAAGCAGATACTAAATTAGACTCCTCTCCCAACAGAGTGGAGCAGATCTCGCCGTTCCCCTTCGATCTGATCAAGGCTGAAGTGGCCAAGTACCCGAATGCGCAACTGGTTTGGAGCCAGGAGGAGCACAAGAATATGGGCTCCTGGAGTTACGTTGAGCCGCGTTTCCGGACTCTACTGCTCAACCAGAGGCAAATTAAGTGAGTTGATACGGTAACTCGATGGTATAAGTTCTAGTTTCACGTGTCTAAAGCTTGGAGCCGCCCTTCCGCATTCTTCTGCTTAACCAGAGGCAGATCGGGTCAGTTTCTAGCTTAACTTGATGACATAAGTTCTAGTTTCGTGTGTCTGAGCTTGGAACTCCGTGGAGTCGCTCTTCCGCATTCTACTGCCCAACCGGAGGCAAATTAGGTTAGTGGGTTCCTTAACTCGATGGCATAAGTTCTAGTTTCCGTGTCTAAGCTTGGAGCTACGTGAGGCCGCGATTTTGCATTCTACTTTTCATACAGTTCCATTGCTATATCGTAATTTCCATATTGCCCTTTTTACATTAACTCTAAGTGCGTCTGAGCGATGCGGAAGTTGGAAACAAAATCATACTGTATTCAAATTATAGCAGTAGTATGTCTGAAAACTCTCCTAAACAATAGTTATCTGATCATCTGATGATCCCTTACAACAAGTATACCTAGTGTCCATAAACCTAAATTGTCGGTGCAGCTGTGATTTTAATTTTGTGCAATAATATCAAATATCTCGTCCACCAAAATTATTACCATTCATATTTAGTTTTGTTCTTTGCACCTAACGGTCCCTCTTCAGTTGCTTAGTATTAATAACCTTAAAAAAAATCGGCCCAACAAATATTATACAGGTTAAGAGTGATCGCTCACGTTATTCATCTTGATGATATTCATCTTGCTGGAAGCTTTCCCAATAGTTGTTAAGTATGCGGTTGACTTTTTCTGAACATTTGAAAGGCTTATCATTACGTCCGCCGCATTGTCAATGTATTTGTTTTACTTATGTACAATAAACGTATTAATAATAAAATTTACACAGATCTAGTGATTGCTTTTTGTAAACATCCACCGCATTAATGACGGACACTATTTTACTATATTGTGTATTTAAATTTTTTTTTGCTCTATAGATATCACGGTTCATAAATAACTTGACTTTATTGCGCACTCAAGCAGAAAAAATGTGTCTAGATTTTACAGCCAGGGTATTGCCCCAAAGTTGCACAGTAAGTAACTAACCCAATCATTTTCATCGATACAACTAACAACTCCACATTACCATGTCTCATAGTAGGTACTTGTTTAGGCCATACTTGTTGCACAACAATTCAGAACATCTCTTGTTGAAATTATTTCCGCCACCAGTGGCTAGTATCCATTGACAAGATCCCTCATGTGGCTTGAACTAAAAATGTGGGTGTTGATTGCAGGGCAAAGCCCGAATCGCAGGGTGGGTGGTTTAGCAAACTTCTCGGCCGCGAAGACCGACCCGCCCCACAGACCGAGGACACAGAGCTTGTGCCACGCACCATTAGGTGAGATCCTAACATTGACCACATAACGCCTTCGCTACACGGATTACTCTCTAGTCTACGGAGTTATAACAAACGGCCTTGAAATGAATCGTAAGAGGCAAAGTTCTCAATTTAGGCAGCGATACGACTTGGACTTCCAAGTAGTGTGGTTTGAAGTCTGAACTAGTCGCTATACAGTATAGTTTTTTTGTTCACAATCCGTTTCCCAATTTCCCAGTTCTATTTGTCATAGTCAGCTATGAAACGAAACAGACATTTCTTTGCCTTGCCGATGTCAGTGTCCCGTGTACCTCGATAGTGATGACAATTTGTATTGATGCGTTATGTGGTAAATGTAATAGTGGTGCTTGGTGTGCTTTCTGTTCTAATTTAGTTCTAATTTTTCACCCACCGGCTTTAAAATACATTCCATCATTTATTTCACAGCTTTATCACGCTGCACTGAAAAATTGTACTTGGTGTATTATTTTGTTACATCGATAAAAACTAGTTTTGAAGACGTAAGCCGAGCGATAATCCAACTCTGTTGATGTAGTGCAAATGCAACTTTAGGCGGTTGTGCTAAGATCGGTATTTGCTTGTTATAGCTACAACGGGCGCGCGACCGCTGCCTCCCCCGCCACTGGATCGAAGGCTGCCCACAACAAGGAGCTTAGGAATCTGCTCGAAGAGTTCGCCGCCTTATAAGTACCCAACTTCACCCAAACTTGATTATCGAATCATCCGCAATATTAACGACCTATCGGCTGCACAGTTTACAAGTTCACATGGAACGCTAGAACAAATTACTTACACTTCGAGTGATAATCGAAACGAAAATTTGAATGTCATGTCATTTCATTACCGTGTTTTAATTTTTATTTTTTCTTCTGTACGTCAGTATTTTACTTAATGCTATTCGTAATTAGGTAGTTAGAGAATTTCTATTTATTTATTTAACGTAGCATAATACGTGAGTTGTAGTTTCTACGATATTTATTTTATTGTTAGCAGTCACGCGTCGTCGCCACTTGTTTAAGGTATTCAATAAATTGTATGTGAACGTAAAACTTTGTTTTACAGCAAAATATGTACAATTACTTCTTTATGACACATAAATAAATGGTCATACATTCATATTTTTGTAATATTTATTTTTTTCAAAGTTACATAGACTAGTTGGTACGATATTGTGTATGTCGGGTTAGTTTTCATACGTTCCTTTTGCTAGTCAAATACGTAACGTAGAACATTATCCCTGCTCTAAGATTCTTACAATTTACACTGCACACTTGTATCGATATTGTTTATGAGATATTATTAGCTAGTTAAATAAAGTATACAATTACCGAGCACTAGTGAATTAAATTGTACTGTAGGGCCGTGCAAAATATTGTTGAGTCCTTTTGTTTGCTAATTAACTGTACTCACTGTACGAATAAGTTTAGAGCTCGCCCGTAGTCGCTTATAGTTACCGCCGTGGAACGGCATATGTAAGGAGTAACACCAATGTCCTATGCTTTGTACAAACCCTTGCGGACTCTCTCTGGTCCTTTTTCTCTTATAAATGTCTTCGAGTTGTACGTCGTTCGTTCGCTACTTAAGCCAACGTATACGTTACGTACTTAGTGTAAAATACGCTGTGAAGTATTCACTGATCTGATTGTATAGTGGAACTTGTTTGGCGATACATGTTGCTCCCTCTCTTTAGTAACTATTTATCGTTTGCTATTAGGAATATACCTTGTTCTCGGGCTACTAATTTATAAATCTATTAGGTGCACGATTTTATTGTTTAATTTGATAACTTTGATGTTAACATAATTATTGTATTTCGGACGTTAGTCGTTACACTCAGGTCGGATGGAGAAATGTTTGAGATTCATGGATGTTATTGTTGCTATGTAAGATATCTGGAAGGGCACACCTGAGCCATTTATGCTACATTAGTTGGACGAGTTAATTTACAAATAAATTATATATTCAATTATAACTTGTTTTTTATTTGTAGGGATTATAGTTTAAAAAAAATTGGCGTGGACCACTCTGATCACTTAGGGCTATGAAAAATAGATAACATCCTATTCTTAGACCGACCATATATACCTACATATAAAATTTCATCAAAATCGGTCAAGCCGTGTGGGAGGAGAATGCGCACTAAATGCACTGTGACACGAGAATTTTATATATAAGGGCTGGGACACATAAACACGACACGACGTCGTGTCGTACCACGATGCGGCGTCGTTTCACGATGCGACGTCGCGTCGTGGAAGTGTACAGTCGACAGCACGTCAACCTGCACATTTTAGTTGCAAAATCGCCCGTAATGCAACAGGGTAGAGTGCATGGGTGTATAGGATGATGTGCTGTCGACTGTACGTTTCCACGACGCGACATCACATCGTGAAACGACGTCGCATCGTGGTACGACACGACGTCGTATCGTGTTTATGTGTCCCGGCCCTTAGCCTAGGTGACCCAACAAACGTTGTTTGCCCAGATAGGGGTATAAAAAACAGATAACAATCTATTCTCAGACGTACCGGATACACATATATAATTTCATCAAAATCGGTCAAGCCGTTTCGGAGGAGTATGCGCACTAACACTGACACGAGAATTTAAAGTCGGTATATTATTATTAATTGGTTATGGACAATAAAAATGCTTGTCATGCTTGTCACCCTATTACAGTTCTAAAGATGAAGCCCTTTGTAGGACAGACACAGATCCCCCTTTGCACTGTTCGGGTACAGCATCCTAAGATACAGATCTTTGATCTAGTTTAGGACCCAGTCTTTCCACAAATTACTTCTATCGTGCCATATTGTATCACACCTATTGTGCCTAATTTGTGAATAGAGAAATAAAGTTTATTTGTATTTGTACTAGCTTTCGCCCGCGACTCCGTCCGCGTGGACTTTAGTTCAAAATTTACCAACCCCGTTCACTTCCTTAAGGGTTAAATTTAGAAAAACGGCGAAACACGTGTTCAATCAATTGTGTTGAAGAGAATTTATTTTAAGTTTCAAGAAAATTAGACAACATTCTTTAAACCTCCCATGCAAATTTTGGCAACCCTTTTCGCCCCCTTAGGGGTTGAATTTCAAAAAATCCGGTCTGATTCCTTGCCTACATTATATATAGTCCCTCTGTGCAAAATTTCAGCTTCCTAGGTCCAACGGCTTGGGCTGGGCGTTGATGAGTGAGTCAGTCAGTCAGGACTTTGAATTTTATTTATATAGATTTATCACCCTTAAATATCTAGTTCTGAGAATCTGAGATTGATCTGTGTGCGTAGGCGTACCTACTAACCGTGGCTAGTGGTGGATGTGAGATGGGCCAGCATTTTGTCACTTGGAGCGCTTGAGATCGCTATCGGTCTCACGCTCATCTCGGGGCACAAAGCCGCACCCCATGCCCTATTTATAAAACTCCGCTCGCACATATACCGGCGGACCACGCTAAAAGGTGCGAAGATTAAAGATGGTATCAGTGCGTTAAATCTATGGAGGAGCTCGGGGGTTACACTTCAAAGGCAAGTGTTTGTGAATGCCGCGAGAATTTATCCTGTTTTTTGATCTCGCCTCCTCCCTCGGACAGAAAATAAAAGGTAGTCTATAAATATTTATAAATGGCATATAACATACCGTGATAGGTAGGTAAACAATCCGTTACTTACACACTTACAAAAAAGACTCAGGGCCGATTTCTGAATTGAGAATTTCGCCAAGTAATTACTTAAATGTAGTGCTGTCTCGTCTAATTTCTTTAGAAAAGAGCATGACAGCACTTTACTTGAGTATTTATTTACTTAGTGTATATTATCAATTCAGAAATCGGTCCTCAGTCCATCAACCCTTTCATCTTCATTGCCTTGTGCCATTTATATTTGTACGAGCGCAATGATCAGCTAAACAAATAAATACATAATAATAGTATGCCTTTGTAATATTATTATTAACTTATTTGTTTATATATACCTAGGACTTAGTAAGTAAATAGTAAATGTTTCATAATACCTAGGTTAGTTAGAAGAGAATTCTAAGTAGCATTAAGCTCGCCTATGTGCAAAACTTGTGCTTAAATGCAATAAATAATTTGATAATAATAATAATGATATGCGATTCGTTCAGAACCTTAGGTAAGTTAAGCACCTACGGCTGAGTACGCCAGCCCCTGTACCCGGCCGCTGTAAGGAGCCGGATAGGGGCTAATATTATAATAGCACTAATTTGCTATACACGATGAGTGCGAAAGAGCGAAATAGCGCCTTTGATTTATAAATCAATGTATTGTCGCGATCATCACAGTGGTGATGCCTCTCGGCTGGACATAGGTACTGAAGCTGCCTTAGACACATTATGCCTACCCTAGCCGGAGTAGCCGTAGTAGACTTCACTGTGAAACGTGTTGGAAATAAATCCTTAAAAATCCCGTCACATTTCCAGCACGCCTCCGCCCAGTGCGCCCATAGCTTGCAGAAGCATGATTGATACAGCAGGACTCGGATAATAGGGCTTAGGAACACAAAGTCCATGTTCCCAAAATGACTACCTCCTTTAATGTTAACATAGTTACAGTCAAAAACGTCTAAAACTATTGAGGCTTTAATTCAGGCACTAAAATTACGGCCCCAATAGGAACGCGCTACGAGCTTAGCTCGCATATAAAATAGGAATAGGTATTATCTTATCTTATATATGTTATCTTGTTGGGTGAATATTCCGTCTGGAGTTCCTCAAGTTCCTGTTCCTCCCTGCTGGGACCGCTTTTGTTTATAATATTCATCTATGATATTTCGGCACGTTACAAATATTCTGACGTTCTCTTGTTTGCAGATGACATGAAAATATTCAGAACAGTTAATAATGCCCTTGACTCAACTCATCTGCAAGAAGACCTCATTAGATTAGATCAATACTGCTCTATTAACAAACTCGACATGAATGTGGCCAAATGCTTTTCTATCTCTTTCCGTCGTAAGCTGAATGTATTTAATTCCATCTATTCACTAAAAACATTTCTATCAATAAGTGCAACGAATTACGAGATTTGGGGGTGATTATGGAAAGCAAGTTGATGTTTGATCGTCATATTGATTCTATTGTGAACAAAGCCTATAAAGCGCTTGGATTTGTCATACGGTCCTGCAAAAACCTTCGGCAAATTAAATCAATTAAAATCATATACTGTGCTTTTGTCAGAAGCCACCTTGAGTATGTTTATATATTCAGAAATATAGACAAAATTGAGTGTATCTATCCCTAAGCTTGACTATAACCAACTTTGTGCTAAACTTCACTTACTCCCTCTATAGTAGAGGAGCCCATGATGCTAAATCGGGATTTACTCGAGCGTCATAGAGATCTATTTGATTGTGAAGTTTAGATGATAAGAACAAAAAAATGTCATATAACATATACCTTTTCATCGGTGGGAGGAGCGACTATAGATTTTCAAAAATGTAAAAAAAAACTGTTGCATGGACATGCTCGAGCGCGTCAGATATTGATAGCATCTATATCCTGTGTATTTTTGAAAATGTACGTATGTTAATCTGATTGTTTCAATGATGGGGGTGGTCGTACGTAAGGGTTAGAAATGAAAAAAAAAAAAAATCATCGAGCGCGTCAGATTTTCTAAGGGGATGTTATTTGCACCTTAAAAAAGCTCCTATATAATAATCTGACGATTTGGATGTAATGCAAACTCGCGGCCATTATTAGAATGTGCAAAAAAAATTCGCCATTTTGAAATACTCGAGCGCGTCAGATTAAGATATATATGGTTCTTCTTAATGCCCTAGACGTGCTGTCTCATAATCTGACGATTATCTACAGGGATTCGCCTAATCTGACAATTAAAATATTTTTTTTTTAATATTTTTTCAAATCATTGAACATAATTAATTGAAAAGCTGAAGAAATAGCATGCAAATAAAAAAGTACAGGTTTTTTAAGGATAATGCTTGTATTTGTAAGAAAATAATTATAAAAAATAAAATTTTTTTGCGTAGTTTTTTTTTAATTATCTTCTTCATCGGTAGAATCATATTCGTCCTCTGGCTCAATTCCATCGTCATCCTCCCCATAGCTGCACGCATTAAACTTTACCTATTGTTTTTTCTTACTTCGGCTTATGGAAATCGCCAGATTTTATATTTTTCATTATCCTTGAATTATTTTCTTCAAAATAAAAAAAAAATTAGCCACGCTCGAGAAAGTAGAGATAACGTTTTTTACAAGTTTGTAACCCTCTTACTTCTTTATGTCACGCGAAAATTGTCAGATTAGTGGAATATACACTTTTTAGCATGTAATTAACTCACCCTACCTTAATCTGACGCGCTCGAGAATTTCTGATGATCAATTTTTTTTACTAATCTGATCCTTTATCCTTGACAGGCGACCATATATATGGGGCTCATATTTGGTGGAGGTACTTTACCTGGTACAAGGTATCTCCCTGTATGTTAGTCTGCCGCGCTTTAGTAACTCCCGAAATCCCCTCTTGGGCTCCCCTACCCCTACATATTCGGCGTAATATCTCTGACATTGCATTTTTGATGAAAAATGCCCAAAATTTAATTGACTCTCCTGAATTGTTAGCTCATTTGAATATCTAAGTCCCTTCACGTTTATCTTCCTGTAGTATGTCTATCTTATATGTTCCCCGCAGTCATTCTAATTATCGGCAAAATACAGCCGTTTTTTACTCTTTTGACCGTAAGTGGCGTAGGGACGTTGGTTAAACCGAAATAACTGTCAATTAGCCCTTAAAACAGGTGAAGTAGGTAGGTTAAGTACACAGGTTAACAGTTTAAGTATGTAGACTATGAAATGAGGCCAGGGACGGATTTATTTTCGAGCGACCCGAAAAGAAACCGTAACTCGCGAGGGATCGTTTCAATTACATACGAATGAAAAACAATAAGATGGCTGGCATGGATAACACTACGAATAAAAATCCATAGAAGTATTCCTTCTTGGACATAGTTCGACTAAATGGGGGATGTAGGTATTAGCAGAGGGCGAGATAAATCGGCGTGTCTACATGCAACGACTAATGAATGTCTCTGCCTACCCCTCTGGAATACAGCCGTGAGCTTATGTGTGTATTTATTCTCGAAAAATTTACAGGGTAAATCACGCTGTGATTGTTTCATTCCGTGCGCCATGCGCGATGTGATTACCTTTATTCCCTTTGATTAGTGATTAGTGGATGTGCTTAGTTATTAGGAGTATAAACACTTGTGGACATAGTGATTACTTCGCGACGTATGGCGGCTGATACTCCTAGGCTGCCTGTAAAATCCCAATTATTTTTGTAAACATTTTCAACACTCCGGGAACCTGCTTCGCGCGTTCTGAATACCTCTGTAATATCATACTCATACAGGTAGATATGTATGTAAGACTTGAATTTTCTAAAGGGAGATTGGCAACAGCAACAATGTAAGCGGCAGGACTTTAAAAGAAACGAGGAAGCGGCTGTTGGCACACATGTAAACGCAGCACTCTTGCCACAAAGAGATTTCCCTCAAGTAAAACGTCACCCGTGTGGAGTACAATCCTCAAAAGTACAAGACCACTTCGTTGTTTCCCCGGCGCGTCGGGTTTCAGTTGTCCCGAGCGTCTACTGTTTATGTGCAGTCCTGAGTGACGAGTAAGCCGTTGAGCGCAGTAATCCCCCATTCAAATATTAGACTTGTGTTTCTATACGTATCTATGGAATAGGTATTTCAAACTGTCTTTACTTAAAAATATACAGATTGAGCTTTTTATAGTTTTGTTCAACCAGTAAATGAACAATTGAATGAATGAAATGAATCGCTCGTAGCCTGGGCTTCCTGAGTGATCTTAAACGATCACTAAGGTTAAGCAACATACGGCGCGTTCAGTCAGGATGACCAGCCACTAGTCTTACAAGCCTCCACCAATCCGGACTTGGCCCCCGTGGTGGAGTATGGCCTATACCTTCCTCAAGGAAGAGACCCGTGCCCCTCGGTGGGGACATGATGGGTTGATGATGATGATGATGAAATGAACAAACAACAGTGAATGAACAAATCGTGGTTTTCTTAACAAAATAAGACTTCTAAACTATATTATCCGGATACGCTTACTTGATAAGATACGAACAATCGTCGACGTGAGCTCAGTTTCTGCTCACCCATGATTAATCACTGCGAATCAGAGCGAAACCTGGTCGGATTCTTCCGACAAAATAAAATCAAGTAAGTGTACCCGTATAATATAGTTACGAAAGTTTTAGTTAAAAAATAAGAATTCATAGCATTTGTGTATATTTATTAATTTATTGCAAAACCATTAACACCTCATTCTTAAAAAGTAACATGTCCAAAGTAACATGGACCCGGGTGTAACACATTTGTCTTACATAACTCAAGCATGCATGCAAATATAAACAAAGCTTAGATTAGGACAAAGGCAGCTAAGGATCGATGGTCCACCATTTATTAATTAATTGTTCTGATACAACATTTACATGTCTAGTTTTAATAGCTTACTTTCAGATGAGCAAAAGTTGCGAAGTAAGATTTAAAATTATTACATTTTGTCTAGTATATTTGTCACTTAGTATTTTTTAATAAGATTTAATAATAATACCCAAGTCAAGTACTAGTTTTGACATTTCGTCAATAATTTTAATATGTCATTTGATGAGTCTTAAGGTCACAGCACACATATCAACTCGGAAAGGGATCGTCACCGTATCGCCTTTCGCCTCGCCGTCAACCAGGCGTCAACCTGACGTATGCATCGTAACCAAAGCGTATCTGCAGCTCCTGCAACACCGCGCTTACGGCTCGCCGACCACTGATACTTACAAGATTGCTTTAAAGTAATACTTGGGGTGGACGAAGAGACGTGAGCTCGGGTACGGAGAGACGTAAGCGCGGGGACGACGAGCCGTAAGCGCGGGAACTGCAAGTGGTCCACGCACCGCATCGCGGTTCGGAGCCTGTTCCGAGGCGAGGCGATTACGTTACGATTCCGATTAGTGTGCGTTGCAGTAAGGAGTTTCATACAAACAATGCTGAACGGCTCGAGGCGATACGGTGACGATCCCTTTCCGAGTTGATATGTGTGCTGTGACCTTTAAATATAAATTTAGGTTTCAAATATTAATCTATTACTCGTAGGTATATTGGATCCCGGAATTGGATAATAATATGTCAAATAGCATAATAATCATACATAACGACACCTTATTTCAGGCATTTGTGATTTATTTTAAGTTTATTTTCTGCCTGTGGTATGGTTTAAATTGTATAATTTTAATTTTTTTGCTATGTATTCCTAAATTATGTTGCTATAGCCTGTGTTTCTCAGCATTCAAAGATTCTGTAATTTGACTATAAGTATGTTTAAAGATCATCGCTTTTGGGATATTTGAACAGAAGAGACGCATCATCAAACCAAGATAGTCAAAACAGAGATAGCCAGCCTGATTAAGTATTAAACATGAAAAAACGGGCACAAGTTCAATTTTCCGCCATTATTGATGCTTACCTAACAAAATAGCGTGTTGAAAAGGTTAACCTACACAGGAGAGCTCTCGCTCGTCAAAATAAGCTGAGGATTTTGTATCTCTTTACTAAAAGTTATGTGGGTGGTTCTAACCCTGAAATATTACTAAAGACGTAAAACTATTACAAATAGTTCGGACGATGAAAGGGGGACTTAATGCTGTAAGTAGTTTAGCTTTAGAAAGGCTGGTTAACGTGTTGCCCAGGGGTGAAAGGGTAGTTGACGTTTATCCACAATAAGGAGTCGGCTTTATGACAAGGCATAATGTCCCGCTGTGTTTTACAAAGGCTTCCTTTGTTCTCCGTTGAAATGTCATTGTCATAACTGAGCTTCCAAATGTTTCAACGGTATGTTTATGGCCCACTCTTACATAATATGTATTCTATTTAGACACATAAGAATCGCTCGTAGCCCCGGCTGCCTGAGTGATCTTAAAACGGTCACGAAGGTTAAGCAACATAGGGCGCGTTCAGTGCATGGATGGGTAACAGTCTGTGAGGAACGCTAGTGGCATTTTTCCGAGCGGTTCCGTGCTTCGCAAGGCACGTTAAGCAGTTGGTGCTGGCTGCCGACGATAGATGGCAGTCGTTAAGCCAAGTCAGAGGTCATAGGGTGGCTTGAACACTTCTGACAGTAAGACCAGTCACTAGTCTGACAAGCCTCCACCAACCCGGACTAGGCCCCCGTGGATGGCCTATACCTTCCTCAGGGAAAAGACCGGTGCTCCTCGGTGGGGACATAATGGGTGGATGATGAAACACTAAAAAAATGAGATACGCATTAAACGGATCTCGGTTATTCTTAGCCTTGATAGAAAACTTAATAGAGCAGTTCCAAGAGGCTTTCAAATTTCATGTCTTAAAACAATTTCGTTTGTTCTGACCTTGTTGAGTGTAATTTAATTTTGCTCTTCATCATAACGAAGGCTTTCAGAGTCGAGCTTTAACGAGACGTTAAGGCAACCGAAAGAAAAAAGAGAAAAGTTTCCCGTTACTTACCAATAGGTATTCACAGTTTTTATCAGACTCGACCGCCGCTGTCGGAACCAGGTTTTGAGATGAAATGTAATATTTATTTTAGTAGGTAAATTTATTAGCATATACATACATTTCATAAGCTCACGCCTGTATCCCAGAGGTGTAGGCAGAGACCAGGTAGTACCTGCCATGACCCTGACAAATCACATTCGCTTCATCGACATTCATAGTCGTTGCATGCACGCACGTGTCGGGTACTTTTTATCTTGCTCTTTGCTATTACATCCCTTATTTGATCGAAGTATGTCCGCCTGGGGCATCCCTTACCGGGCCTTCCAATTTATTAGTAATAAAAAAACGGATAAGTGCGAGTCGGACTGCCCCAACGAGGGTAGCGTGCTGTACTTAAATTATTTTATATAGTTCAGGAATCGAGCCTGCCAGTTTTACCTTATTTTGTGTGAGTAATTGGCGGTTGGTCATAATATTATATCATCACCATCACTATATTGGGTATAGGCCTTTTCCCCATTACGCCACACTTCGCGGTCTCTCGCCATTGGCATTCGCTTTTCGGCCGCCACTCGGCTGAGGTACAGAGATAGCAGTCTATCTCAGAGATGGGCCAGTGCCCATCACAAGAATTCACTGGCTGCTGCTCTACCCCTTCTAATGGCGCTAATTAGCATAACAATAGTTAAACAATAGCCGCCAGCCCGCAGCGGGCGAACGCCACAGGAAGGGCTACTTGACACCGAACACAATGTCAGGCGACTCAAACAAACTCAGATGATGGCAAATCAACTGAAGATGTAGGTATAGTCAAAATTCAACACACCGTCGTATTAACGCCAGACCTACCCAGAAACCATTTAATTATAGCCAAACAAGGGCTGATGGCAGATACAATAAGAAAAATAAATAAAAAAGAGATTGCATTTAGCGATAAGACCACCAATTGTATACTAGTCCAGTCATTTAAGCTTAAATTAGGTAAGAATCTCGGAATTCGAGATACCCAGCTGTAAGTCTGTAAATAGTTGTATATTGACACCCTAAAAGTTGTCTCAAAACCTACATATGATAGGGTGTACGCAACTATTAAATTTCAAGGTCAAATGTCACAAAAATCTGTTTTTTGAGCTTTTTTTGTAAATATCTCATTTCCTATGGGTTTCTTGCTATGTGTATTTATGATAAGTATTGTAGAGTACTAAATTCTCTGCAAATTATGTTTAAACAATTTTTTCATCCGGTGAACCGTTTTTGAGATAGAGGGCGGAGACCGCGCGGTCACAGTATCAGCTTTGTTATGCGTAACCTAGTGCCGTTGCACATTCTGGGCGCGTCCAGGTTACGCATGAGTATGACAGGCATACCAACTTTGAGTTCCAACCCCTGACAGATTGAGGGAATATAAGAACTCTACGGGGTATACAGTTGCGTCGTCAGTTGTCATCACCGTATCTACATGTAGGTCCTCTCCTCACCTGGAACTTGCTCTCATCATCAACTCATCATGTCCCCACCGAGGGGCACGGGTCTCTTCCCTGAGGAAGGTATAGGCCATACTCCACCACGGGGGCCAAGTCCGGATTGGTGGAGGCTTGTAAGAGTTGTGGCTGGTCTTACTGTCAGAAGTTTTCAAGCCGCCCTAAGACCTCTGACTTGGCTTAACGACTGCCATCTATCGACGGCAGCCGGCACCAACTGCTTAACGTGCCTTACGAAGCACGGAATTGCTTGGAAAAATGCTACTAGCGTTAGTCATAGACGGTAACCCATCCATGGACTGAACGCGCCGTATGTTGCTTAACCTTAGTGATCGTTTAAGATCACTCAGGCAGCCCAGGCTACGAGCGATTCAGAGCAACTTGCTCTAATATGCTTTTATTAATTTTTCCTACCATTTAGGATAGCATTTTCCTGACGCCGCTGAGCATCAGCTTGCGCAGAAGTTTCCCCAGCTCTGACTTTTGCCTGACGTGCTGCTTACTCACGCCTGCGCTGTTCAGCATGATAGTTGATTTTTGCTGTCTAGCAATTTTCTTGGTTCGAGCTCTTTGTGAGCTCTCTGAAAGATTTGATTTACGTTTGGGAGTCAAAATTAGCCTTTCGGATCAGGAAGTTGATATCCCAAAATGTTGGATTTTCTCAATTTCGCAAAGTCTTGAATTCTCATAAACTTGAAATCTCGAAATACATATTTTCAAACAACGTTGTAGAGAATTTTGTACTCTACAATATTGATAAAAAATACAAAGCAAAAAACCCATAAGAAATGAGATATTTACAAAAAAAGCTCAAAAACAGATTTTTGTGACATTTGACCTTGAAATTTAATAGTTGCGTATACCCTACCATATGTAGGTTTTGAGACAACTTTTAGGGTGTCAATATACAACTATTTACAGACTCACAGCTGGGTATCTCGAATTCCGAGGTGAACTTACTATAATGACTGGGCTATACGGCAAAACTTATATATGTAAGGCTCCTCATAATTTTCATCATCAACCCATTATGTCCCCACTGAGGGGCACGGGTCTCTTCCCTGTGGAAGATATAGTGCATACTCCACCACGGGGGCCAAGTCCAGATTGGTGGAGGCTTATAATGTATTTAATTTTTTTTGGGGTGTACAATAAAGAGTTTAAGAGATCGCTCGTAACATGGGCTGCCTGAGTGATCTTAAACGATCACTAAGGTTAAGCAGCATACGGCGCGTTCAGTCCATGGATGGGTCACTGTCTATGACTAACGCTAGTGGCATTTTTCCGAGCGGCTCCGTGCTTCGCAAGGCACGTTAAGCAGTTGGTGCCGGCTGCAGTCGATAGATGGCAGTCGTTAAGCCAAGTCAGAGGCCTTGGGGCGGCTTGAAAACTTCTGAAAGTGAGACCAGCCACTAGTCTTACAAGCCTTCACCAATCCGGACTTGGCACCCGTGGTGGAGTATGGCCTATACCATCCTCAGGGAAGAGACCCGTGCCCCTCGGTGGGGACATAATGGGTTACAAACATTCACAACACAATAAAAAGTTTTAATCTAATCTACACCTCCATCGACGCTTTAGATAAAGTTATCAATTTAACCAAAGAATTTGATCAGATACTCTTATATTTTTATTATCACTTCATTACAAGAGAGCGGTCTTTATCTACCTAATTTAAGATAGAAAAATGAAGAAAGAAAACGACTACTTACAAAGGACGACGTCAAAGGCGGCTATTTGATAAAAGTATTAAATTTCAGTTACTTTTTATACTTTTTTTATCTTACCCTTCGATCTTGATTTAACGACTTCTGAGGTCATTACTGAGGCTCACCGGAATGGCTTGGCTTAATGAAGTCGTGAAAGAAAATGGAATTTACTTAAAGGGGCGAATTTAATTCGATTTCAAAGTTTTAAATGAATTTCACGAAAGCTATCGTGACGGTCGGCTGAAATAACAGGTCGGGTCGAGTGTGATGAAAGAGCCACACTCCATAACACCTGGGTATAGTTGAATTTCGTCTAAGCTGACCTACTTAAAGCCTGTTATTTTCTAATAATTATCATTGACCCATTATGCCCCCCCCCGAGGGGCACGGGTCTCTTCCCTGAGGAAAGTAGGTATGTGCCATACTCCACCACGGGGGATAAGTCCGGATTGGTGGAGACTTGCAAGACTAGTAGCTGGACAGTAAGACTACTGTCAGAAGTTTTCAAGCCACACTAAGGCCTCTGACTTGGTTTAACGACTGCCATCTACATATACACGGCAGCCGGCACCAACTGCTTAACGTGCCTTGCAAAGCACGGAAAAATGCTACTAGCGTTAGTCATAGACGGTAACCCATCCATGCACTGAACGCGCCCAATGTTGCTTAACGTTCGTGATCGTTTAAGATCACTCAGGCAACCGGGGCTACGAGCGAGTTATTTTCTAATACTGTTATAAAATCGGCTCTCTCAAAGAATAATTATTAAACAAATGCTTTAGAAAATGACCTGGGTTAATAAAAAACGGAATTAAAAAGCGTGACACTGAAACTGCCTCGTTGGTCTTGCGGTATCACGTCTGATTACTATGCCGGAGGTCGTGCCGTCGATTCTCACTAGGAGCCGCCATTCATTTGTACAAATGGTCTCAGCCTGAGTGTGTTTCCATGTTTGTGAAGTTCTTGACTGGTTACCAAAGCACTAGGTATCCTAGTTTGGGACTATGACAAGTATTGTGTGGAAGTTATTTATTTAAGTCCGAATGGAATGGAAGGCCAAAAGTCCAGACTTGACCGGAAAAAATGCACAGATTATAACCACACTTGTAGTAGTCTTCACTCGTCACTTCATTAGTGCAAGCATTGAACCAGAGCCTCAATTCTATTACTGCATTATAGTACGATGATAGATACATGGTCGGGTCACGTGACGTGTTTTTTTTCATACCATTGACGCCTAGATTGTTTGTAAAGAGTGCGCGAGTACACTTGAAGCGGCAAAGAAACTAAATCGCCACGTTCATGCAGTTGTAATTTTACTACAACGCATTAGCAGAATCTATGTCCAGGAGAATCCATTACCTGGCCGTACCCTGTCCACGGTATTTGTAACAAATAAAATGTAAACCTGTAGCAGTACACTGGGACCGATGCACACTCTGACCGCAGCCGCAAGGAGGTCGGCGAGGTGTCTGCGCTGACTATAAAGTGTTTTCTATGCGCTCCTGCGATGGACACATTTTACTCACTTTACTGTCTGATAAAGTCCGAACGCCTTTGTTCTCGGGGGCTATTCTTGAAAATTTAAAAGCGATCCTCGCAGTAAATTCACGGGCAGAGGCGGCCGTAGCCCACAACTGAGATACCGGCACATAATTTAACCTGTAAATGTACACCTTATTGAGCGGAATTGGGCGATGTTAATGGTGCAGCGGGACTCTACTAAAATGTTGTGATTTATTGTAAAAGTCGACCTACGAGTGCTTCGACTTGTTACAGATCCTATCAGCCCCAGCACTCTCGACGCCAATTTATCCAGCTTGAGTTTCAATTCATTGTATTTATACTGCCGCGTTGGTCTAGCTGTTAAGTCGTTTAGCTACCAAGAAAGAGGTCGTGGGTTGGATTCCCACTGGGGGCGCCGAACATTTGTAATGGGTGTTTTTCGATGTTTTTAATGTCCTTGCCTGGTTAACATAGCACAGGGTATCCTGGTTTGGGTCCAGGTCAAGTGATTGTGTCGTGTGGAAGTTTTTTTTTTCAGCCAAAATATGCTTTCAGTTTCCTGTTGTCTTAAGTTGCAACAAGTTTAATGCTATTTCTCACAACTAAAACGTCTACTAAGTTGCTATTTCTGAGTTATTGCAATTAATTGTGACGTAATTTGAACACATTAGCGTCGACAGTGTAGGGACAGACTTAAGTAAGTAGCGACCTATAAAATATATTTCTTTAAATTTATGGTATCTTCCAATACGTAAACATACAGGTATTTACAAGCAAATAAGGAATTGAATTGAACCACTCGTAGCTCCAGCCGCCTGAGTGATCTTAAACGCTCACGAAGGTTAAGCAACATGGGGCGCGATCTGTGCATGTATGGGTGACCGTTCTATAACTAACGCTAGTGGAATTTTTCCGAGCGGTCCAGGGTCACCTTCACTCTCACTAGGTCGGTGAAGGGAACACTCGGACGTTGCATTGCCGGACACAATGTATTGAGAAAGGACATCCATTCATCCATTCCATTGTACACCTACATTGGGAAGATACCAATAACCTAAATAGTAGAAATGTTTGAAATACTAAGTAGAATATCTTATCTTCTTATCTTATCTTGGAATATTATAATACAACTTGTGAGGTCGAATACCTAAATTCTCATGCACCATTGCCGAAGAGTTTTAAAAGAGATTCGGTATGTTATGCAATTTTACGATAGTCCGTTCGTACAACGTACTCCGTTTACACTACAGGGTGTAAGAAATCTCCATGCTCACCCAAAATAGCAAAAAAAATAGTATTCCATCTAATATATAAAAACCTCATGCCACAGTGTTTGTTATCGAACTCCTCCAAACAATTTTTCTTGTGTTTTGGTAGATCTGAGAATTACAACCTACTTCCAGATCTACCAAATTTACACAAAATAATCTATATAAAATGTTTGTAGGCTAGTTCATGTGGTAAAACAACGTTTGCCGGGTCACTACTAAAATAAAATTAAAATGTATGCTACTGTTGATTTCGAAGTTTTGCTCATAAATTGTTTGTGTTGAATACCTCCTTTTTCGTATACATAGGGGAATTTTTGTAATATCCCCACGTATATACCGTAAGAATACTTTTTTTGTACGGTCGTAGACGGCAGGAGAGGGCTGCGGTCTGTGAGCGGGGTCAGCCTGTTGATCGGCGACCTTACAACTTCGATCTAAGTACGGCTGTGTGGTGAGGGTTCAATAAAAGTAAATAACTACTGCAAGGCTCTAACTTAGCTGCAGTGCTACCAGGCTCTGGAACGCTGTTCCGGCGGTTTCTCGTGTAAACTCTGCCGGCACAGAGATTGCTATAAAATGTTATTAAAATTTCACCAGACCAGTACAGTCGACAGCACATCAACCTTTACAGTGGAATTCCATAGTCGCTCGTAACGTAGCGTAGATGGAGGTACATTTAAACTTAATCTCTTCATTCGTTCCTAAGAAAAGTATGTTATCATCCGAATGATGACATACTTTTTCTTAGGACCACCTGTTAAGACGTTTTTTTAGGGTTCCGTACAGGGCAAGAGACCTTATTACTAAGATTTATAGTTCGTCGGTCCATAACAACAACAACAACAATTCCTAAAAAGAATATAAAATAAATATTTAAGCGGGTATTCCCATACAAGATATTATTATGTGATTTTTTTGCCGTTTTTTGCTCGATATTAATAACGGTAACAGTCGACCTGTTGAAATGTTCAAATATTGTGGAAATGGTATGGAACCCTTCTTGAGAGTCCCACTCGCTACTTGGCTAGTTTTTTACTATTTGACAGTTACGAATCATCGTACAGTGTATTTGTATTAATTCACCAAGTATTTGTATTTCGTTACAACGGAAGTAGGCACAAACGAGCCGATCCCTTCTTGATGCAGATAGCATACAATGCATGTTTTACGGAGCACTATCTTCCTCTGGCTGGGGTCATTATGTATTTATCAGCAAAGCTAGCCGGGCGCAAGGGGGGAACCGGTGACATGCAGCGGCTGCAGCGTTGCGATGTCTTCCAGCGATTTATAGCGGCTACTGCCCGCCGGGTCCCGGCCTGCTGGACGTGCCTGGACGAAACAGACTGATCGCACGATACAACAGCCTATCCCTAATAAATAACTCAAGCGGAACCGGCACAAAACACAGCATTTTTAGGGCACGCTATGTACTACTGTAGCGTGTAGCGTAGCGCTACGTACTACGCAGCGTAGTACGTAGCTCAGCGTAGGCATTGCAGACGCTTCGTAACTAACCATCGCGGTGTAAATAATTATTTTGAATTGGGAGCTTAGCGACCGTGAGAATCGGTCGTAAACAGAATCTGTCTTAGACCAAATCCGACTTAAACAGAATCTGACTTAAACAGAATCTGTCGTAAACAGAATCCGACCTTAACCGAACGAAGGAAAATATAAAGCGTCTTCAAAGCAGAGTCTAGATTTTGTTCATTCATTGTAGTACAATGATAAATGTATAATTACGCTTCGAGTTTACATGCGTTCACCTATCTAACGTTCTAGCCATTAATAGAATGAAAACGCGTGTCACTTGATACGACTGTGAATCTGTCATCATCATCATCATCAACCCATCATGTCCCCACCAAGGGGCACGGGTCTCTTCCCTGAGGAAGGTATAGGCCATACTCCACCACGGGGGCCAAGTCCGGATTGGTGGAGGCTTGTAAGACTAGTGGCTGGTCTTACTGTCAGAAGTTTTCAAGCCGCCCTAAGGCCTCTGACTTGGCTTAACGACTGCCATCTAACGACGGCACCCGGCACCAACTGCTTAACGTGCCTTGCGAAGCACGGAACCGCTCGGAAAAATGCCACTAGCGTTAGTCATAGACGGTCACCCATCCATGGACTGAACGCGCCGTATGTTGCTTAACATTAGTGATCGTTTAAGATCACTCAGGCAGCCCAGGCTACGAGCGATTCCTCAGGCAGCCCAGGCTACGAGCGATTTGAATCTGTAATCTGTAATTATACTATAATGCAATAACAGAGAGCCTGGCACTTCCAAACTAATAATATAGATTGACAATTAGATTTCGACTCGAGATGCAGTCGAGGAAGCATTATCGAAATCGACATCGTATCTACCATAAATACTTTATTTTCCATTATTGCCGCGAATTGACCTTGAATAGTTTCGTTATCGATCGAATTTCACAGATATAAATCTGTGATCGATTGTTTTTTTGGCATGGTACGTTTTTGACTAATAAGTACCTACAAGCGTTTTAAAACTAATTGTTTACTGGGTTCTGTATATCCCTCATTCAGTGATATCTTAAGGATGCCACGAAACAAATTTAATTCTAGTTTGATAATTAGATTTAAGTAACAGTTAAGTAATAACTTGATTGACTGCCTTGTTGGCCTAGCCGTTAAGGCATGTAGCTACCAAGACCGAGGTCGTCGGTTCGATTCCCACTGGGTGCCGCTATATATTTGTACAAAAGGTCATTCTGGATGTATTTCGATGTTGGTCATGTCGTTGCCTGGTTATCATATCACAGGATATCCTAGTTATACTCTTATGTAGTTATTATACAATCAAACAGTGGTTCATATTCTTATGTAGTAATCACAAGTATTGACTTAATATAAATGAAAAATAGTACCTATCTTACACTAATATATGTTTTCAACCATGTTATGTACCCGTGTTATATGAAATAAATTATTTTTAATTTATTTTTTCCCTTGACACTTAAACGTAGGTATTTGTGATTAAAGGTTGAAGACGTATGATATCAAATTATGCCACTCATTAGTTAAGTCGCAGGTGCCGGCCTCGCCGCATGTTACCCGACGCGCCTTTCTAAGAAAAGCTGATTAATTAGGCGGGCCAAGCCGAGGCTGCTTGAATTATTTGTGCACATCTTAAACAGGGAAAAGCCTCTTACTCTACCTAGGTAACATTCTAAATGAGACGTGGCGTATAGTCAGCTGCCCTGCCACTTAGCTCCCCTATGTGCACCTGAACTATACAGTTACGCGAGAGCGAAGTCTAATGAGGTGGCCTCACTAGTGGAAGTATACGAAGAACTAACAAATGAATTTGTGAACTCTTTTGATAATTTAACAAGTCTTTGGAAATATGGCCTAGTGTGATCTTTGTGTCGCTCGGAATCATCGCTTGGAATCGCTCGTAGCCCCGGCTACCTGAGTGATGTTAAACGATCTCGAAAGTTAAGCAACATAGGGCGCGTTCAGTGCATGGATGGGTGACTGTCTGTGACTAACGCTAGTGGCATTTTTCCGAGCGGTTCCGTGCTTCGCAAGGCACGTTTAGCAGTTGGTACCGGCTACCATCGATAGATGGCAGTCGTTAAGCCAAGTCGGAGGCCTTAGGGCGGCTTGAAAACTTCTGACAGTACCTAAGACCAGACACTAGTCTTACAAGCCTCCACCAATCCGGACTAGGCCCTCGTGATGCAGTATGGCCTAGACCTTCCACAGGGAAGAAACCCGTGCTCCTCGGTGGGGACATAATGGGTAGATAATGATGAATAATTGTATGTACAAAACTACATTAAAAGGTCCTCAACCAACATTATTTTATCAGGACAACGAAATACTGCTTTGCAAATTCGCTGTCTGGTTTTAAGTTATAAGTTTTGTGCAGCATAAAAAGCTTGGCTATACTTGGTAGGTACTTATAGCCTTCGAACATGCAAAATCTTTGCTGAAAATTCAAACAGGAAACTGTGGTGGTTTTGTGACTTCCTTTGACGTCATTTGCATTCAACTAGTTAAATAAGTTACGGTGTGTTTAACTAGGTATACCCAATTAACTATTGGATGTTGACCTATTAGGTAAGTATCTAATATAGATTTCCGATTAGAATTATTCTAGTATATCTAATACATAGAAAGCAATATTCTTAGAAATATTTTGTACGAAAAATATAAGAAGAAAAATGTATTTGATAAAATATTATGTCCTTCATTGATTTCGTTATCAAAGGTGTCGGAATAAAAGCCGCATTTTCAATAACCAGTCGCGGTTATTCAAATTCTGCTGCGAATTCGCGTAAATTGAGGACTAGAAATTTGCTGCCGGGGGAGAAAAAACTTGACTTCATTATCGACAATAGGTTTCGTTCTCAAACCGAATTGTTAGGGAGATACCGACTCGTCATGAATAATGTAGAGCGATAATGGTGGCCTCGCTTAATAGATACCTGTATGTATGTCAGGAAAGACGCGAATTTATTTCTTTGAAACTTACTTCCATTTAGAATTGCTTCCTCATGTGGAAATTGCAGATCAGACATTTTTGTAAAGAAAATAGAAGACGATTTTTATTTCCCTTTTGAAAAAGAATTAGGTATTAAAATTGAAAATGCATGAAAAGAAATATTTTTCGCTATGTCAGAGAAGAAACATATTTTGTAAAAAAATATTATGTAAAAACGTAGTAACAGACCATGTACAACACTTTGTTTTAGATTTCGGTTAACTTACATAAAGATGTGATGTGAAAAAATAATATCTAAAAAAAGTGCAAAGTAACAGTTCAAATACAAAGGTACAATTTACGTCTTAGTACAATTTTGATCTGAAGAGAAATTTCATTACCGGACTTAATTTATGTCTAGGATAAAATCAACAAAGAAACGAAACTAAAACGTTTTCAGTTTGTTTTTCCAAATTTACGGCCATCTCCGAGGCTTAATTGGACGTTCGTGCCGCAATAAAATCGACTTGATGAGCAGAACACTGGTGCTCGAGTGAAATTGAATGCCGAATGGATATTTCCCATCGTCTCGCATACTAATATCTGTTAACGTTCGCCGAAACTCAACAACCATTAAACGACCCAAATACAAGCTGAAAAGAAAATTGCATCGTTACACTAATGCGTTCCTCTCGCATTACATTATTTTAGTGTCCGACCGAATATACGGTTTCAATTCGGCTAAGTTTGGTCAAAAATGTTTGTCCGGCCGCGGTTACGGTTTTGACCTGAGTAAAGCGAAACTATTGGCATTGTTGAACCTTGCAATCATATTTTTTCTGGATTTTTCCACGGGCACAGTTTGATCGGTAGATCTCCGTAGATCTGGCGCTTGAGATATTTTTTCGCTTACGTAAAAATATTCCAGGTAAAACCTTCAGATGTTTGGACTAATTTGGGTGACTCCGTGTTTTTTGTGCTTCATCATTGCTTTCGCGTATCTTGAATTGAAAGGGGTGATTAGAAATAGGAGTATGAATAGAAAGAAAAAGGTGAAAAAGTTTGTTTTTTTACCGCTATAGTTGTACGTAGGTACGTTCTTCAGCCCAGTGACGTCTCAGGATCTGACCGAAATATCTGTCAATAGACGTCCCTGTAGCTGTAAATTCAGTAGAAAATAGGTGACGTAAAGCCCCTTTTGAATTTTTCTTTATATTCTTCATTCAGATTTTAATCACCCCAGTTGACACTGTGCGCCAAATGTGCATTGCACAGAACGATGTATGGAAATAAGTCGCAGTTATTACCTACCACGCAAATGATTTTGCTCAACGCAGAAACTGTTTACGAAATTAGAGAATCTGTACTCGATCCGGTCCGATCTGTATCCGGGTTCGATCCCCGGCTGGAGAAAAAAAAAAACTCCAGGTCTTGGTTGTTTACATGTTTGTGACGTCGCTGTTTCTGGTTCCCACGACACAGGGTATCCTAGTGTGGGGCCAGCAGCAATGTATGTGCTTGTGTGTAAATGTTTGTTTGTTTGTTTGTTTGTACTATCCCCAGTAAAGTAAGGAAAAAATATTTGTTCGGTGTTGTTTGCTTAGCGGTGAAATGCAATGCCAACTTCTCGACAAAATACTTTAAGGTATGCACTTGCTGCTAGTCAGGGCGCGCGGTTTGCCATTGTCTCGCCCTCACTTAGCGCTGGCTAATTGCTTCTCTTTCATACTGCAGCGAACAAGAAAACGCTGTTAAGACCTCCCTGTATTGTTCCTTAATTGAACTTGTTCCGCAGCACTTCCTTTCTACTCTACACGAGGTGGGTTCCCCTTTCTCTTGCGCTAAGCTAATGTAGTTCTTCTTACACTGCACTTAGATCTCAAAAGTCAGCCGCGACTATCATGTGGTGGGTATAATTTTAAATTGTATAAAAGTAATTATAATGTTGCTAAACAGTTTTAATTAAACCCATTAGAGTAAGACTGACGTTGAGTGCATTATCAACCCTGCGACTTCAGAGTCGGTATATTAATGAAAAAGTTGGTGGGTGCTTACAATTTTTATTTAATAAAACCATTTTAAACTATGTTCAGAAATCACAACTCAGGTTGGTATATTTTCAACTTTTATTGATTCGTAAACATTTTGACAACATGATAACGCTTCGACAGTTCAACCGATAGTGCCGGCGCGCCCGTGCTGACCGCTTTTTATATCAAGCGAATTTGATATCTGTTTAGCAGCTGTCAAGTAGCTAGCACGTGGGCGATGGAACCATCAAAACTTTACTTTTAAATGTACAGACCTAATGCTAAAAATAAGTGAGCACACACTTTTTATAGTAAAATGCCTCGAAATGTAATATTAATTATTTAAGATATCTAACACCATTGTAATTTTTTTTGTACAAAAGTATTTATAAAATGCAAAAAATTTACTTTGTACCTATACGTAATTAGATGATATCGCCTTACGTAGGCAAGTACAAAACGTCGAAAGGCACATCAAACGATATACGCAGTCGTTTTCCCTCATCGTTCGTTTCGCCATCCCTTGTAATGTAGTTATCTCCGTATCCCAAGAACACTCCACTGAATAGGGTCGTTGGACCATATTTCAAAAAGAACACAAATGGATAGTTTGCCTGGAATGACTTTTTGAGTACAGCCGATTTGGATTCTACAAAGGCTGCAACATAAATGTATTTTACGCTTTAAGGTAATTTTTTGCGAATTAATAAAATTCCGTCTTTTACATCTGAAGCCACTCCTGAAACTGCAATAAAGCGGAAGCCTACTTCTATATAAATCACCTCCATGTTTCTCCTTAGTTTTTGAGTTAAAAGGTATTTTTTTATATTTACGAAATTGATCACTTCGAAAATTTTTTTTTAAAGAAAAAAGAATATTCATACTCTTTCTTTTTTTTTTAAGAATTATCGTACCGTATCCTTTATTTTAATGTTTGTTGAGTTCTTATATTTAGTGGTTACAATAAGGAATAGATAAGAGAAAAAATTCTGTGCTCAAAACAACCCTATTTGGCTAGTGCAATTTTAACAGGGTTGACGTTTGTCGAGTTTCTTGATGTCTAACGTTTTCTCGTTTGGAGTCGTTTTTATGTTTTCATTTTCGTTTGCTTGAGAGAAAATATGAGTAAACCTGTATGCAATAGCTCTTTCATTTTATGTCATAGAAGGAAAAAATAGTAGACATCCCCAAAACTATATAAATTTTTTTTGAGAGTCAAATTATTATGGAGCCTCGGCTGAAGAACACAAAACCAGTCGCTGAAAATTAGGTAGTAGTCAAAATAGCTCCTAGCATATTTCAAGAGCAGCACCATAAGAAGAAATTGAATACATTTTCAATGCAAAATTATTATTTTTATCTTCCAGAACGTTCAAGGCCTTTATAAAATGTATATGGAACGAATGGGGACGACGATGCTGGAGCTCCGTTTCAGTAATCTTTAGGAAATAAACCTCAAAGATATCTTTGAGACTTATTACGTAGCTTAGCAAGTAGGTTGGCAGAATGGGTAGACTACTTTAAATACCTACATGTTATGCATCTTTTGCAGAATCGCTCTTAGCCCGGGCAGCCTGAGTGATCTTAAGCGATCACTAACGTTAAGCAACATACGGCGCGTTCAGTCTATGGATGGGTCACCGTCTATGACTAACGCTATTGGCATTTTTTCCGAGCGGTTCCGTGCTTCGCAAGGCACTTAAGCAGTTGGTGCCGGCTGCCGTCGATAGATGGCAGTCGTTAAGCCAAGTCAGAGGCCTTAGGGCGGCTTGAAAACTTCTGACAGCAAGACCATTAGTCTTACAAGCCTCCATTAATCCAGACTTCGCTCCCATGGTGGAGTATGGCCTATACCTTCCTCAGGGAAGAGACCCGTGCCCCTCGGTGGGGACATAATGGGTTGATGATGTCATCTTTTGCTCTTTCCACGTCTTCATCTTAATTTCTCAGTATCGAAACTAGATTTACAGATTTTGTTATTCTAGGCATCTAGTTGCCCCATTCGTGATTTAACCGCTGTTCGTATTCCATAATGCACAATAATATTCCCTTACCGCGAATAATGGCCACCGATGTTAGGCGTCCCGCCATTTACAGAAATACATGTAAAAAAAACAGTCAAAGATAAGATTAGAACTCACCGTTAGCAGAGGCTGCTTCGGTTCCTTCTTCATTCATTTCAATGAACGCCTGCTGAATTGCATCTGAAACGAATACTTTGCCTGACTCCAGTATTTTATCCAAACCGGAGTTCAATGATTTGAAAATTTGCTTCACCCCGATCTGGAATAAATCCGTACATGACCATGTTGATTTTATGTTTACTTATTAGTAAGCTGCCTATTATACGTCCATCTCACTGTGGTGGGACAGGCCTTCAGAGAGAGAGAGAGAGAGAGAGAGAGAGTATGGGCTAACCACCTCGCGTGCCACAGTATGGAATTTGACCTTTTTTTCGGACATGGTCGTTTTATTCCAGAATTAGCTAGTATTAAGTATTCAAAAAAGTAAGTAGAACTCCCGTGTGCCAATTATGTATTTTCGAAGTAATAAACTTATGAAAAATTCTCTTTTTTTTGGTCGAAAATGAAAAATAATGAATGTTCCGAGATGCTTCCGTGCCCACCGCGGAATGGCGTTTTCAAGCGCTGAGGTATGTAAGTGAATAGCTCAGACACTCAGGTTTCCTCACGATGTTTTCCTACAGTGTTAGCGAGTGGGATTGCTGCTAACTTCACAGATGTACATAACTTAGAAAACAAAGTCATGGGTACACCCGCAATGGGAATCGAACCTGGGTCTCTCGCTTCCGAGAAAATTGTTCTATCCACTGAGCTACCACTGCTTCTCATTACTTATTTGTTACTATCTATCTAATCAGCCCGTAAATAGAGCCCACTGTTGGGCATAGGCCTCTTCTCTTTCACGCCAACCCATCCGGTCCAGTGCTAGTCTCGTCCAATGTCTCCCAGCCGCTTTCACAATGTCGTCGGCCCATCGGGCTGGTGGTCTGCCCACCGACCGTCGACCAGTTCTTGGCCACCACTCAGTGGCTACCTTAGTCCACCGGCCGTCTTCCCGCCTAACCTTCCCGCCGCCTTTATTACTATACTTTCCACAAATTGTTTTAAGTATACGAGTATACCTAATACATCGTGTATAAAACCCTATACACCATTCATGCGACCTAAATATTCTATTCTATCCTGGTTTTGCAAGTCCTTTTGAAGATAAATTATGTTTGCGTACAAAGGGCGCGGTCGCGATATAAACATTTTATTTATTAACTAGCTGTGCCCCGCGGTGTTACCCGCGGTTCATCGATTTTCCCGTAGGAATAAGATATTTCCCCGCGGTAAAACGTAGCCTATGTTTTAATCCAGGGTATCGGCTAACTCCATACCAAATTTTATTAAAATCCGTCCAGCCGTTTCAGCGCTAAAGACTGACAAACATAAACACACAAACTTTCACGTTTATAATATTAGTGTGATTTAATAATCGAGAAAGCTACAGCGATATTAGTAACAAAATTAAGTATTTTTCTTTAAAATTAAAGTTTCACTTATGATTCTTAGCTGTCAAAATTAAGTATCGCATAAGATTAATAACAAGGCCACGTAATTAATTACATTTCTTTCTTATCTTAGGGCAAACCGTATAGAGTACAGTTCTGGATACTTTACCTTGCCAAGGGTGTCCTTGAGATTTATCCTTGTTTCAATTTTTAATTTCGGAAGATACACATCAACATCTGTTAGATACATTTCTGCCGTGGCGTGTTTCAGGGCAGTTGAGTCCCGAAGCTTCGCTAATAGTTGTGGCAACCCATCTATTTGGTTTGGAAGAATAATGAGGAGTGATGTTTCTTCGTCTTCATAGGGTAATTCTAGAAGCTGGAAGTCACATGAATCATTTGCGTAAGTTGCGTTACATTATAATATTGGTTTTTTAACGATACTAATACCCTAATAATCGTTTTAACATTTTTTTATTTTATTTGTCTACAAAACCCACAGCACTAGTTAAATAATATTAACAGGTTCTAAATATAATCTATCTTAGGCCAATTACGGGCTTATTTTATATTAACGTGACTTGAAGACAGGCATTATTATTCACAAAGTCTAAAGAGAAAATAACAGGAAATAAAAATTAAACAAACTAACTTTGAAATAAAAAAAACAAGCAAACAAAATATTGAAAAATCAAGCAAACAGAATATTAAAATAAACATTTATAAACAGGCACATACATTGCTTCTGGCCCCACACTAGGATACCCTGTGTCGAGCGAACCAGAAACAGTGTCACAAACATGTAAACATCCAAGACCTGGGTTTGTTTTGGCCCCAGCCGGGATTCGAACCCCACGACTTTTTGCGTGGTAGGATTGCGCTATCAAATGCGCTACGGCTGCACCACAAAGGTCGTCATGATTATTAATTTTAGTATTAATTCTATTATTTTATGAATTTTCCATTTGTATATGGGTCCCTTTGACTGAAATAAATGACTATTCTATATTATAATAATTACCTGAGCCGAGAGCACCTTATTTTCGCTGTATTTTAGTTTGTCAGTCTTGTACATTGTACGCACTTTGGAAAAAAACGTCTTGTTGGAATAAAAGTCGCGATAAACAGTATTATTTTTTAAAAAAGTGTTCTTCCACTTCCCCTGAAAAGATACGAAGAACGTATGTTATTGTTAGCATTTTTATTCGCTGAAATATTCACAACAATGTCAGTCACCTTTATTTCTTGACCTCTCTTGTATTCTGTAAGACTCAATAGAGAATAAAAAAATAATGTTTTTTCTGATAATCCATGAAGAGACCATAAAAAGATAAAAAATGATGATATAGATTTTTCTTTACGACTGATACTTTTCATACTCTAAAACTAACTCTAGGTAGTCACGTGCTTCAGGAACACTCCATACAAATCTCGCGTAAAGTGAAAGAAAAATCCTTGTATATCAGAAAGATGCTAGTAACATATAATATACAGGGTGTCCCAAAACTCAACGTCAAGCCGGAACCGGGTGAAAAGGCAAGTCATACCGGTTATCAGAAAAATAAAAAAATAAACCTTACCTTATTGCAATATAATCGATTCTATCCGATAGTAGCCGAGGTATATTCTAATAGCTAACCAAGGACTTTATATTATTACGTCCATGTAGCTAACAGACTGTAAAATCTTCATATTCATTACAAAACGTTTTGAATACAATTAAAGTCCTTTGGGAATTGGGGCAGGCTTTTGTGATGCAGATAGGACACCGCTGTTTGAAGTTGTCCCTCAAACAGTGGCCATAGGGCTATGACTGCCGCTCTGGGACCTATCTTATGCAAAGAACCTCCTTTGCGGTGCAGCGAAGTAACGCCGCCAGGGTAATGACGGCTTATTTTCATAGAACGCTTACAGTCATGTTTTATTCGTGTTTTCTTTTCTATTTTATCTAATAATATAAATTATCCCTTTTCATTTTTGAGGATGTTTTTTGCGAATGAACTTAATCTATCTATCTATCTATCTCTTTAAACGAGCAATTCTCGTATATATATTTATATATAATCAGAATCTCGGAAACGGCTCCAACGATTTTCACGAAATTTTGTAGGCAGATGCTTTCGGGGGCGTTTAATTGATCTAACTAGGTTACATTTTTAGAAAACGTAGTTTTATCCGTGTTTTAACGCAATTAAAATTTGCTATAATAACATACAGAGGTAAAGGGGTTTGGGTAAAGTTGGCGTCGTTTTAAATTTTGGCGGCCATTCATGAAAGTTGTGTTTTACGAAAGAACAGTATAAAGTAAACAATTTTTATTATGGAGTATATATAGCTAAACCAATTCGGAGCCGAGATATCACAGTTCATAGTTTAATCGTAAAACCTAATCATTTTTGTTGTAGTAAGTAAAAATTACGAATTTTGAAGTTATTTCTAGTCGAAATAATCGCGAAACCATCCGGCATTATTCACCTATACCATGGGTCACCAGCCTTAAGTATAGGGCCCTCGCCCACGGCGACTTTTTGCAGCGATGCAGTAGCAATACTGTCGTGCATTCGCCGCGATACAGTTGCGATGCGGTGGCTAGCTGTGTGGCCTCGCCCACGTACCCGCGATTCAATCGCGATGCAAACGCGATACCGTCGTGCTTCTATTGCGATGCAAACGCGATTCGGTTACATAGGGGCCCTTCCTCCATTCTTTCTCCGATCACGACTATATCGATACAAACGAGCGAACGTGTTGGACGACATCGGGAAAAGAATGGAGGAGGGTGGGCCCCTGTTGTGATTAAGGGGCCTCGCCCACGTCCAACTTTTTACAGCGATGCTACTGCGATGCCGTAGCACGTTCGCATCGATACAGTCGCAATGCGGTCGCTACCTATATGCCCTCGCCCACGTAACCACGATGCAAAAGCGATACCGTCACGCGTTTGTTGCGATGCAAACGCGATTCAGTAACATAGGGACCTCGCCCACGGCGACTTTTTGTAGCGATGCCGTCGCGCGTTTTGTAAACGCTTGACAGCATCGCCAGGCCTGTCGCACTCCACGTGTAGATATCGAACGCGTAAGTACATGCGGCGGCCACTCCAGAGTGGCTGATAAGTAGGAACTCATGCAGGAACGAGTAGTGACGCACGCGTGAGTTACGCGGTAGAAAGAGAGGCAACATGTAGGTGAATATAACTGTAGCTTTTTTAGAACCGTGCGATCTGAATTGCACCTAATTGTATCGCTACTAGAGTCCATTTTTCTTTAATTGATTTTGCGGAGTGAATCTTCTGTACCTGTACCTGTACCTGTATTCTGTGGCATCGCTTCAAACGGGTGTTAGTCGCATTTGCAACGCACTACAGAAGCAATGCCTACGCGATACAGCATAGCATATACAGCTAGCGACCGCATCGCAACTGTATTGCGGCGAACCCACCACAGCATTGCTACTGCATCGCTGAAAAAAGTCACCGTGGGAGAAGGGCCTAAAACTGTCGTTAGGAGGGCCCTTGCCCAAGGCGAATTCCTGTAGCGATGCTGTCGCGTGTTTAGTAAGCGCTCGACAGCATCGCTACTAAGGCGCGCAGGTCGCATTTGCAACGCGCTGCAGAAGCGATGCCAACGCGCTACTAACGCACTACAGCATCGCGGCTGTATGGATGCGAGCACGCGATTGTGTCGGATGACCTCGGGGAAAGAATGGAGGAAGGGTTACTGAATCGCGTTTGCATTGCGACAGAAGCGCGGCAGTATAGCCTTTGCATCGCGACTGAATCACGACGAACGCGCGACAGCATCGCTGCAAAAGGTCGCCGTGGGCAAGGGCCCTATACTAAAATTGGTTTCACGCGATTCAGTAACGACACGAAAATGCAACGTCCCATAATTTCTCAGAATAAATTTTCTTATGCTTTTTGAAGAGCCATAACTTTTTTCCGATATTACTTGCAGCTGAACTTATTTCATATATATATTAAGCAAAATTAGTATTAAAAATAAGCACCGAAAAAAAAGGTGGCCGCTCAAAAAAAAATGACGCCAACCGTCCATACAAAGTTACCCAAACCCCTTTCGCGTCTACCTGCAAGGTTGGGATAGTTCTGACGGGAAAACGGGCGACCCGTTTCGGGCCTATTTCAAGAGACCGGGTTCGAGTCATGATGTTTTTTTTCCAAGTTCTTTTTTTGATGAAAAAGGATTATTTTAATTTTAAATTACATATTTTATATTACAAAAAATCGTCTGTCCATCTTGTGGCTGGTCGTCCTACGCTGCGCTTGCCGATATGTGGTCTCCATTCGAGCACATTCCGGCACCATCGGCCGTTAGTTCTGGGTGATATGTGCCCCGCCCACTGCCACTTCAACTTACTAATCCGCTGGGCTATGTCGACGACTTTCGTTCGTCTACGGACCTCATCATTTCTGACTCGGTCGCGTAGAGAAATTCCGAGCATAGTCCTCTCCATAGCTCGTTGTCCGTGTCCAGATGGTGAAACGTATTTAAATCATTTTAATGTTTTCGTCAACTGGACACACATTCGAATTTTACCCGAATTTATGACGAAGTACAGTCATGCGCAGAATGTTTTCTGTCACAATCATCATCGGCCATCAAACGTCCCTCGTAAAAAAACAGATAACATAACCTATTCTCAGATCTACCGATTATATACATATATATGATTTTTGGATAAAGTTTCGGAAGAGTATACGCACTAACACGGTGACACGAGAATTTTGTTATTATTAAATTATCTTTTTTTTTTCAATCATGAAAAAAAAATACGGCATAACATTGTAACTTTTTCAAAGTTTTTTAAGCCGTGAGTGGTAGCGGTTCCCAAACTTTTAAACGGGATACTAACAAACCTCTTTTATTTTGCGGAACACCATTTAAAAATAGCAAATGAATTGACTTTGCCTCATGCTTTATGCAAAACCCCACCATCCCATTTCTTTTACATTCATCAGAAACCATATTTGCAGGTGACGAATTATTTTACAATCAAGGTAATCCAATGATTCTGTGACTGGGGTTCCAGCCAGTGACTTTTCTACGGAACCTGTAAGTTCTGCCCATGGTATCCATTGTAATAATACCTTAAAGTAAAGTGCATTAATAATAACTAGAGATGTGTCCCCGGCCAGTAATGATGGATTTATCATATGTTTGATTTGATAGTTGGTTTTTCTTTCCACCTGAAACCGGAGACAACAAAAGTTTCCATTAGTGATCACATGGGCCACGCCATACAGAATATACAACACAAACAGAAAGAGAGATCATTATTTACCCAGATATTTATTGTCTTTGCCGCCTTAACATTATCTTTGAAGTCTATATTTTGTACTTCCGAATGAAAAAGATATTTTGAGTCCGCTTCGAAATCTGGAACGAGCTGTTGTTCGATTGGAACGTACAACATACTCGCAGTTTTCAGTGTAACGCCTACCACTTGCTCAACTCTAGCATTGACTAGTGGAAATACGATTTTAGTCTGAAAGTAGAAAAAACACGATTCAATATTAAAAGTTTGAGTGAGTTTCCTGGCCGCCACCGCCAACGAAAAAATAAGATATTTTTTTGAAAAAGTGTCTGTTTATTATCTCAATCAAGTAAGTAATATTTTCTTGGTGTTAATGTTATCTAGTCCTGATTTTTGAACTTAGGTTCACGACAGGTTAACATTTGACTTTGTTGGTTCTCACGTGCTTGAGATATTAAGATAAAAATAACCAATTCACAACCACGATTTGGAAGGTACAGATGAGAAATTTGTTGCACAAATATAACAAAGCAAACTTATCCGTTGATCTCCAAGCTAGTTTTTAATTTGTGTTGTGGATGCCTAAATGCCGGTTTATTTAACCCTACACTACTGTCTACTCTATGATAATAATTTATCACAGATTTCTCAAATCAAGGTGGCAGGAACTCACTTTCTTTCTCATGATCTTTTTGGCAGGTGCTGTTAGTGAATTCAAATGTATTTATTCAGCCAAAAATATCAATAGGTGCGCAATCTGGACTAGGCCAGGTGCTATTTGTGCAGGTGCTATTTAGACGGGTGCGCAAACTGGACTACCTCGTCACTGGGTGCAGGCGGCACAAGACCGGCAAACTTGGAAAACCACAAGGTGGACCTATGTCCTGAAGTGGAAATCAAATGGCTGATGATGATGATGATGACACATATCACCACTTACCATAGCATCATCGGGCATTCCGATGGCGGCTAGCAATTCGGAGTGCGCATGCCCCACCGCGCCCAAGCTCAGCTGTGCTAGCGGCTGCAGCACCGAGAAGCTTGACATCACCACATTCTTCCCTTGGTGCACCTTCGATACTATCTGAGTTTGAAACATAATATTAATTTACTAATTATACTTTAAAATGCACAAATTTTCACATAAAAATGTGATGTTTTGTCGCATTGTGTCCACTAAAAGGTATACAAATTCATGAATTAATACGACATAACATGCATCAAGTAGTTGGTTAGTTTCACTTTATTGCACAAGGGAAAACACCATTCAACACAGTTCGCTTGCTGTTTTTGAATAGCAAATTGAACGCATATTACTTACTCACATCCAACATTTTGGCAGTAAATCGATCATTGCTATCCTCAAATAGTTCCACGATACCGATGCTTTGGTGTTTAGCCGTCACATATCTTAACATCCAGTAGGCTAACACTGAAAATGCACTTGGTGTTGGTTCGCCTCGCATAAATAAGTTCAAATATATTACACAGCAAAAAAATAAACGTGTTAGTATTAAGAATGCTTCGCCATATTATGGCTTGCTCGCGTCCAACTGACTCCACCTTCTCGAACGTTAGCAGTCTGTTAGATAATCTTCTATTAAAAGCAGAGCTGTCAGTTTTTTTTTATATGCAGTTTAACCAAATGAAAGCTGTTAATTAGATTAACAGATCCTTACTGTACAAAGAGACACCGGACGTTGGTAAGGTGTAATCTCGTACAGTTTACCTTGTAATTAAGGCGTGGCAGATATTTACAGAATGATACACATTTTCTTTCATCGAGTCGGCACACCCGAAAATTTTCTACCATTGATATTCAACCAGAAAAAAAAAAATAAGGCAGTCAATATTTATCAATCTTGATGAGTTAATATCGGTGCTCTGGAGCCTCTTTCATGCAACTCCAATTCGTGGCTTACTATGACAGTTCGATAAACAACGCAAATCTAATTAGCCCACAAATTACAAGAAGAGACTTCTACAAAATGTACAACGAATCGTAGTTTTATGAAACTCGGCCCTGTTTGTTTGTAAAAAATAAATCAAATTATAAAGATGCGTATGTGCAATGAACGTTGTTGGGACCCGCTAACTGTCTGTAACGATGTTACATGGTGAAGGGCGAAGGAGGTGTATCGCATTCCAACGAGTGTCTAATATCGTATTGCCGAATTGTCATAGTAAACCATGATTGTAGTACTATGAAATCGGTGTTTGCCAGTTCGTTTCCAGGATACTTACTCAAAATAAAAACCTTCATATTATTTGCAGCTGTCCAATCAAGATTCCCGCTCCGCTCAAATTTGTGACAAAATGTATAACTTTATAACTTGATGTGTCTAACGTTACTCGTATAAGAGGAAATCCGTGCGCTCACGCCAGAGCAACAATAAATAATGTTTGAGTCATAAAATATAGTTTACGCTAGTATCGGATAACAGTTTGGAGCTTATCGGTTGAAACCTTGCAAACGAGATTAAAATTATTCAGAAATAGTCAAATTGTTTTGCATCGGATATAGGAGAATGCAGTAGCGCTACTGCTGCGGTGCAAATCAACTTATAATGAATTTCGCTCGGGGTCTAATTACATAAGTCCTCCACTGAATGGAGTTGTCTAATTTAGCCTACTCCGAACTGCCAAATACATACATAATGCTCACTGTTCATTCACTATAGTTCTTTTGTATAAGGGCATAACAAAATTTAAGCTGTTAAACTTAACAGGCCCTAACTGAAAATCAGCACCGGTCAACTTGTTGACTCACAGCTGAGTTAGGGCCTAGATACCTACAATACGATTAAAATCAGTTAACAATTCGGCCAACCTTGGTAATTGTCGTGAATCCCTCGTCTTTCACATAGAGTTATCAATTCACAGACATGACCTTTAATTATTATAACTCGTTGTCTCATTGAATACAATACAAGAACGATATGAGCAACAAAACCTATGGAGCTCAAAACTAACACCAACCTTTTTATTGAAATTAGAAAAATAATTGTCTATTTTGACAGTCTGCCTTCTTAGTGTCAATAAAAACAGTTTGACGTATCTGATACATTTATGTTTATGAACGCTAATTTCATTCGTGAAAATATTCGATTCTATCAAATTTTACAACAATTCACTTACAATAGTTATGTATCATGGCTTCAACAAAAGCGTGGTAAAAAAATTGTTGCTCAATTTCGTGAAATTGTAAATAATGTATATAACTATTTTAGAAAAGAAGTTAATTTATTAAAAAAAAAGGAAAGTAAATATCTTAAAAAAATGTTGGACAGGATTTCTGAAGCATCGGAGTTTCGAAAAGCAGCATGTTAAAAATTTTGAAGGAAAACGACAAGCTCTCAAATCAGTCAAATTCATGTCGCTTCTGCATAATAAATACCGGTTAGTAATGTCATCTTAGCAGGTGCTATACATTGCGTTTATGATACTTCAAATTGAATGCTACCTAAAAGAAATCGCGGTAATGTATTTCGTGTCATTTCCGTCTCCGGATTTAGGCGATGATATCCGAGAAAAGCCGAAGTGTTAACTGATTTTAATCGTATTGTACCATTAAGTATTTACTCTATAAGTGTAACAAATGTTACACTTTACAATTAACTAATTAATTATTAATTTATTATTTATTAATTTGTTACAATTAATGTTTCTGGTAACTGAATAATTCTTTACTTATTTTGACACTTTGGAGTTGTCCAAATGATTAACACGATAGAATGAAAAGTTACGTAATACAGGGATAGATCTTTCTCTCTCTAGTTCCAACACTTTCTGCGACAAGGCCACCTAGGGTGTAACATATGCCACATATTTCAGGGCTCTACAAGCCAATCTGTGCAACTTTGACTGGTGAAAACTTAAAAATAGCACTTGTCAACAGTTCTAAAATCTGCAATAAAACTTTTTTTTTGTGATCTTGAAGATTTACTTATAGCGCATGATTAATGAAACATTGACCCATTAGTAGATAGGTCATTTGAGGTACGCACCTGTTATGATGGACTTATCCTGCTCATAAAAAAATGATTTATTAATTAATCATGAATGCTTGTATTTTGACTGCACGATTAACTATTGATGAGATCAGAGTAAAAAAAATCCGAACGTAACTCAAATGACCTATGCACTAATGGGTCAATGTTTCATTAAGCATGCGATTAGGTGTTGGTTAATTTACTATGTAACACGATTTACGGGGTAAGGGGGGTTTGCCATGTCTTATTTTTTCTTATAAGGGGTCAGATGGAGGTTTACGGAAGCTCACAAAACGAGCAAAATTAAAATTAAACTTTGAAAAACGCAGCCACCGCGAGAGTGCTGAGGTTATGGATAAACTTTTTCAACCAGGTCAAGTAATTGTGTTATGTGGAAGTTATTATCATGATGATCATAACTTCCATTTCCGCAGCAATTTATTTATAACAGCCGCATCAATTATTTTTTCTGTTAGATTCTTAGTATTCTTACGTAAACCGGGGGCAGGGGGTTTTTTCTTGGAAAAGTGGGGTCAAACATTAGCAAAAATTTTAATTCTGAATTGCTGCTCATCTGAACGTAAGTAATTAAAAAAGTCAATCTTTTTTTATAATAATTTAATAGGTGACCTTAGAATCTTAGTTGAATTTGTCCAAATCTATCCTTTCTATATATTGCATGCATGCTTTACTTATGCAATTCATATTTGCTACACCCTGACAGCGTCCATGTTGTTAAGAAGATGTTAAGAAAGAACTCTACATGGTTTTGCAATAAATAAATGAAACCCGTACCCCTCGGTGGGGACATAATAGGTTGATGGTGATGATTAAATGAAATGAAAATAGTCTTGCGTAATTAATAAGAATATAAATTACAGAAGAAATGGACCTCCTTAAGTCCGGATATATTTTGTAGCACCCAGTATAGGCGACTTACGTTATGTAAGCAGATACTACTACTAATGGGACTAGGGATTCGTTGATCTTCATTTCCGTAAAACCATACAAAAGAAATAGGATAAGTAGGTAGAGGTAGTAGGTGTGGGCCACACGGAAAGGATATAGCGCGAGATAGCAGAAAAAATGCAACCCATTGTATACAGCATAATTGTTATGTTCGCCGCATAGACCGTCAAAAATTTTCAGGCTACTGGTGGGGTCATTGACGACGTTAAAAAAAAATAACGAAAAAATAGTAAAAAACCAAACATAACTAAAAAAGTTATGAGGCTTTAAATAGCAAATTATAGGAAATTTTAGAGAGAATATTAAATATAATATTTCCATAACCGTAACTCTTATAGGATCCAAGGGGGAAAGATAGTAGATGACTCCGCCAGTATCCCAAAATCTTTGACGGTGGTCCTTGCACCGAACACCCTGTAGAGTCACAGATTATAGTCTTTGCTCTGTGGTTTGTTAATCCATACAAAACCTCATGTCTTTTCCGTGCTCATGCCCTACGTTCTCTATGTGTGGCCGACGCCGTAGACCCGGGCTTGAAATTAAATTGTCTGACTCGTTCAGTCGACTGTGGAAACGCAAATAACAATATCTATTCATTTCACGTTTGACTTATAATCATAATATTTTTTCACGTCTACGGTGGTTTTTACTGAAGAAAATATGATAGAATTGTAAGCAAAGGTTGATTTAATCTGTTCAACGAGTAGAGGAATTCGTTCTTGTGCACAAAGGCTAGCAATCGGTAGTTTCTACTGACTGTTATTTGAATAATTCATAATAATAATTTCGCTTACAATAATCACTTTTCTTTTTTTTTCATTTGTCTTTTGCTGCTTACATAGCACAGAGTATCCTAGTTTGAGATCAGGTCACATGATTGTGTTGTGTGCAATTCAGTCTGAAAATACTTTACAAAATACATGGAAGTCTCTCACTCGACGTCGACAGAGAATCAAAACAAGCATGCTAAGAATACAGGTCAAGTGATTGTGTTGTTTGTGTGGAAGTTATTTTTATTTATTTATTTAAATTGCCTCCGAGTGTTATAAGCTATCGTGTTCACCCCTTCATACAAGTTTAAATTCTCCTCACCTAAGAAAAAGTTACGCCCCCAATCAAGAGGCACAAGCCGTGCCACGTCGAACAGTTGATACGTGCTATTTCAAACTATGGTAAGTATCATAGTTTGTTATATGACAATGATTGTGTTGTATGTAGGTACGTTATTAACCAAGAAAAAAGTAGGTATCCATATCACTTATTCGATATAAAGAAATAACACATAGTATCTAGCTCTCCATGAGGGTCTAGATACAATCGAGATTCAATTTATGAGGCAGGATCAGAAATTATTTTTGTGATTGGATGTTGTAACTATAGGGTTGGCTAAGTTGGGTAAATATTAGTTTTATTCGAAAGCTCGCTGAAAAGGACTGTAGATGTAAGAAAAATAAATCTGAAAAGCGGGTGGGGCCGTGCCGGGACACCTTACTGGTGTAACGTGACACGTCTTAGAAAAGTAAGTCTTAATTTTTAGCTAAACTGCGCAATGTACTACGCGGTACTGACGCCAACTAGTAGCATGAGTCATGCTGCCGCCCTGCCGCCTGCTGAAGCCATTAGGCTACTTTACTCTACCCAACGACATATCGACGAATTACACGCGACTCGTAGTTACCGAGTTACAGCCCTCGTCGCGGCGACATGACTGTATTCGTTGCATGCGGTTTTAGCAAATGACCCACTAGGTACTACCGAAGTGAAAGGCGTTTCACGTTAATAAATGCGTATGCGGAGTTCTTTGTAGGGCTCGAAAGTTCTCAATTTAGGAGAAGAATTACTTCAAAATGGTGCGATTTTTCTGACGCCAAGTAGCCTTTTATTTTCTGCGGCAAATGCAACAACGCTCTCGAGCTCTCGTTTATGTCCTTGACAGATATTTTCATTGCATAGCCTGAAATATGTGCCGTGCATAGCCTGCATGCACAAACGAATGACGCATGTCGTCGAGGCGTGAATGTAATAAAATATCTGATAAAGACAGTGGCTCTCAACTATGGACTTCTACCCATTATAAAGGACTTTTTGGGCCTAGTACGTCCATGATCTCAAAGTTTCAACACGTAGTTGTTAACTAAATAAAACCGGTCAAGTGCGAGTCGGACTCGCGCACGAAGGGTTCCGTACTATTATCTATAAAAACGGCGAAAAATCACGTTTGATGTATGGGATCCTCCCTTGAATCGCTCGTAGCCTGGGCTGCCTGAGTGATCTTGAACGATCACTAAGGTTAAGCAACATACGGCGCGTTCAGTCCATGGATGGGTCACCGTCTATGACTAACGCTAGTGGCATTTTTTCCGAGCGATTCCGTGCTTCGCAAGGTACGTTAAGCAGTTGGTGCCGGCTGCCGTCGATAGATGGCAGTCGTTAAGCCAAGTCAGAGGCCTTTAGGGGCGGCTTGAAAACTTCTGACAGTAAGACCAGCCACTAGTCTTACAAGCCTCCACCAATCCGTACTTGGCCCCCGTAGTGGAGTATGGCCTATACCTTCCTCAGGGAAGAAACCCGTGCCCCTCGGTGGGGACATAATGGTTGATGATGATGATGAATGAATATGGGAGCCCATAAACATTTATTTTATTGTATTTTTTAGTATTTGTTGTTATAGCGGCAACAGAAATACATTATCTGTGAAAAAAAAAAACAGCAACAAGTGAAGTAGAACAGAGTCTTTTTCTAAATATTCGAGTACCTACCATGCAGGTAAGTATCCTGGTAACATTGTCCTTGTATGATGAAGGCGCTTAACTAAATTCCTAAATTATGTATGTGAGCATTTCTACGTTGAATACATATGTACCTACCGTATGCACACTTATGTAAAGTGGTCAAATAAAGACAATTTAGACAAGAATAAGAATATTATTCTAGTCTAAATTGTCCCGAGCTCCGTGACGTAAGTTGAAATTGAGTTAAAGTTTAGTTGCGTACTAAATCAGGCAACACGTATAAACAAGGCATTATTACTTAGTTTTTATAGCCTACTACTGCCCACATCGCTGATGCTGTTTATATTTAAGTATTGCTCAAGTATGTACAATTCATCCAAAACAGGCTCTTTCTCTACAATAACAGCTACTTCAAGGAACAATATTCGAACTATTCCACATCATAAATATTACCCAAAATAAGTGGTCTACATAAATGACAATATTGCAGATTATTACTGAAAAGCATACAAGCCAGTTTGGAATCAGGTAGCCGTCTGTCAATGTCTATTTCTTTCCAGCCACGTATTAATACCAAGGAGAATTTTTCCTTGGTATTAATACGGTTATCTGTGGCAGCTAATGGTTGTGGGATTTAATGCTATTGTATTTGCAGGTGGTAAATTCGAAGAGCAACTGTTACAGATTGTACCACATGAGAGCGCAGATGAAGGTGCTTTATCGAATAGGCCGATGCTTGAAATATCTGAGGGAGAGCTTCTTGCCACAATTTCTGCCACTGAATATCAGAAACCATCTGAGTCAGGTTGGTACTTTAGCTTGTGGTTTTTTGCAATGTGTGCCAGCTAATGACTGTGTGGCTATTATATTGTTTTGCAGGTGGTAAGTTTGAAGAGCAACTGTTACAGATTGCACTACAAGAGAGCGCCTATGAGGGGGCCATATCGAATGGGCCGATGCTTGAAATATCTGAAAGTGAGCTTGTTGCACCATCTCCTGTCGCTGACCTATCTGAGCTAGGTAATTTTGTTAAATACGAAGTATGTAGCGTATATGGTTTCATACTCAAACAAGGAACTTTGGTAGTTTCGGGTTTTCAGTCAATATTTGGTGGATGATATAGGGAGGAATAATTAATAAACTTCTCTATTTTATTCGAACAACGCCTTTAATTTGGTCAGATGCGGAACCCTCGTTCCGGTCCGGCAAACACACCGCTAAATATTGTACTCCCGTTGAAACTTACGTAGAACAGAAACGGGTGATTAGCGTAGAAGTCTATCGGATGATGTGCACTCATGACACTTATTCCAACACCTATAAAATACGAAATACTAATTTAGTGTACAGTATGGAATAATCTCACCTTATCTTCACAAGTGAAAACGTGGAATGTCATTATAGTTGCATGTTTCTTCTTGCGTGTTGTGTGGTCATTATCATCAACCCATTATGTCCCCACCGAGGGGCACGGGTCTCTACCCTGAGGAAGGTATACGTCACAATCCACCACGGGGGCCAGTCCGAATTGGTAAAGGCTTGTAAGACTAGTGGCTGGTCTAACTGTCAGAAGTTTTCAAGCCGCCCTAAGGATTCTGACTTGGCTTAACGCGTTCTGCCATCTATCGACGGCAGCCGGAACCAACTGCTTAACATGCCTTGCGAAGCACGGAACCGCTCGGAAAAATGCCACTAGCGTAAGTCATAGAACGGGCACCCATCCATGCACTGAACGCGTCCATCACTCAGGCGGCCGGGGCTATGAGTGATTCTCTTTGTGTGGTAAAGTAATGGAAATCTTAAAGTAAAGCTGTGTAGCTAGGCACCTACATTTGCCTTCTGTTCGTACCTACGTTTATTTTACCGAGTGTCTGCGTTTTTAGTATAAGTATGTCCTAATTTATAATTTTGTTGTACTGTAGTTCCACACTTAGGGCAAACACGGATGATAGGCATTGATTTTTTTTCGGGCACTAAAGACACTCGAACCTTGACAAGACCGATGGTGACCTCATTATAGTGAGATGACCTTTAAAGCTATTGAAGTATATGTCTTATTAAGGCAGACTTTACAACTGGGCAGATACATTTTCAAGAAAGAATCTCCGAGAAGAATCCAGCTGGGTTGGGAAAACTTAGCCAGGTTTTCTCCTTAGCTAAACCTCAGAGCTAAAGACACCATGTGCGTCTTGCCAGAGATGATGAAGCCCAGGGCCTCGATTACTTGAGCCATTACAAATTTGCGAACTGAGTCATAAACATTTGTATCAGACCTCTCTCTCACACATGTAGGAGACATGTCAGACATATCGGAACTCTCGCTCGCACTTTTGTGACTCGGTTCGCACGTTTGTAATGGCTCAAGTATCACACTAATATTATAAACGTGAAAGTTTGTGTGTGTGTTTATATGTTTGTCAGTCTTTAGCGCTGAAACGGCTGGACGGATTTTAATAAAATTTGGTATGGAGTTAGCCGATACCCTGGATTAAAACATAGGCTACGTTTTACCGCGGGGAAATATCTTATTCCTACGGGAAAATCGATGAACCGCGGGTAACACCGCGGGGCACAGCTAGTAGTACATAATAGTACGATGACAGATACACGGTCAGGTCCCGTGTTATGTGTTTTTTATACTATTGACGCCTAGAAGGTTTGATAGGTGACCGCGCGTAGACTTGAAGCGGCAATGAAACTAAAACGCCACGTTCATGCAGTTGTCATTGAACTACAATGCATTAATAGAATGTACATAGGTCTTGAACAAGTGACACTTTAATGCATTATCTTATAATTAATATTAATGACAATGGCTTGATCTAGATATTGGGGAAAGAATTACCCCGTGTAAATGTTATAGCAGCTAGGTGTTCAATATGGATGGTCTTTAAGCAGTATGTTATTGGATGAAGTAGAAAACTTACTATTAGATGCCGCTGCTTCAGTCCCTTCCTCGTTTATTTCAAAGAAAGCTTTTTGTATTGCGTTAGAAACATAAACCGTTTCGTCAGCTCCTTCCAATAGTTTGGTCAAACCTGCTTTTCCTGGTGTGAAAACCCTTTTTATCCCAATCTAAAATAACCACATATAAAAAATATTAAAAAGTCCCCTAGAAGATAATAGGCTAGTTTCCCAAAAAAATGTAATTAGTCCGTCTTTTAGATTATTCAAAAATAAGGGACACGTATTTTTTTATTTGTAAATTAGACCAAAAATGACAAAGATATAGCCCATTAAAGTTACGTGTGACGTCACGCCGTGCTGCATTTTGTAGCACTGAGTGACGTCACACGTAACATCAATGGGCTATATCTTTGTTATTTTTTGTTTAATCGCAAAAAGAAAAAAATACGTATCCAATATTTTTTCATAATCTAAAATACGGACTAAATAGAATTAAATTATTTTGACCCTGGAAACTACCCTATTGCAGTCTGTTCGTTTCGCATTGCGAGTCATTAAAACCTACAATAAGGTAACCTACTTAACTCTCAGATCGAGAAAAATATATAAATAAATACTTCATCATCAACCCATTATGTCCCCACCGAGGGGCACGGGTCTCTTCCCTGAGGAAGGTATCGGCCATAGGCCTACTCCACCACGGGGGCTAAGTCCGGTTTGGTGGAGGCTTGTAAGACTCTGGCTGGTCTTACTGTCAGAAGTTTCCAAGCCGCCCTACGGCCTCTCACTTAGCTTTTCAAGCATTTAATAAGTAGTATCTACCTACCTTCTGAAGATACAGTGCGACGTCTATTGTTGTTTCAATTTTAAATTTGGGAAGATGCAAATGCACTTCGGGTTCGGGCCGCAGCGAACTAACTGCCAACCGAAATGCTGCGGGATCTTTGAGTCGCTTTATCAAGGGAAGCAGGCCTTCGATGGTATTTGGAAGAATCACAAGAAACGTGGCTCCATGGCATGCGTACGGTAATTCCACGAGCTAAAATAAAAACTGCATTAAGACAAAAAATATAATTACTAGCTTAGGAATAGAATTTTACTCGATATACCATAAGATAACATAAAAATACATATTAATGCCCCTGTCTTTCCGGAACCATTTAAAAATTTGAAAGTGTTACTATAATTTTATTTTATTATAAATATAATCCATTTCAGAAGGGTCCATATTCGGTTGCATAACGACTTTTGTAATAATTTAGTTAGGAATAATGTTTTTATGACTTATTATATTTACCCATAACATCTATACGAATACTTTTTACGCAAAATTTTAACGAGAATAAATAAAAGTGGCATACAAGGATAACAAATCATAATATTCTAAGGCATCGATTGAGAAAAGAATAACGATAGCATAGCATAATGATCATCGGTATACACATCAAACGATATAAAAATTACTCCTAACTAGCAAAACAAGCAGGCAAATTTGCGGGCTGTAGCAGTATTGTTTTAATAATAAATGACTTTAGCGCCTGACTTCTTGACCTTGACGGGGATGGGGGGGTGGGGCTACTACCCTCCCTCACGGAAATGCCTATTTGCTGAGATATGATTTTAGATCATTTGCCGTATCAAAAATCGTAAATAAATTAATTCGCATTACGCAAAATGCAGGCATCTATATGCATTTACAAAGTTGGGTCTGTTTTTGGCCTTACATGTTCCAATTGTTCAACCTAACACGCTCTTAGGCGCTCCGCTACGCTACGCGCTTCGTCGCACCTATATTTTTGTTGTTGCAGTTTCGGTTTTAAGAGCATTCGCTTTATTTTCATATAATTTATGCCATGTGTGGTCATGGAAAATTAACATTAGGTAAAATGACAAAAAGACAAAAGACTATTATGCGTCACAACAATAGTCAAAATGAATATAGTATAACAGACCATTATTCTTAAGACGTACCTATTATGCCAAAGAACGTTTATGCAAAAGTATCATTATGAAAGTACAAAATATGCGACATTCATTATGACAAAGAAAAATAGGAACAAAAAATTATGCGACTGAAATGTATCCCTTTTATGCCTAGCTCGGCAACAGAGGCTAATCTATATACTTAAGTAATTTCATGTAACTTTCTTATTTGTAAATCCTATTAAATAATTGGTCAATAAACAATAATCAAACAAACAAATAAAGTCATGCTGGTATACCGGATGGATATGCAGAGTGACCAGAGTTCTCCACTTTCCACAATCCGGACATACCTCTTTTACCTTGATTCATCAATATTTATTAGGGATTTCGTAATAAAACAGTGCTACTAAGCTGGGCTATTTTGGGATGAAACAACAACACGGCCACACTAATTCTAACTCAGCTTTGACAACTTCGAAGTTTGAAGAACGAAAAATATTATGAACCCAGAAAACACTGTATTTTGTTTCATGTAGTAATCATCAACCCATTATGGCCCCACCGAGGGGCACGGGTCTCTTCCCTGAGGAAGGTATAGGCCGTACTCCATCACTTGGTGGAGGTTTGTAAGACTAGTGGCTGGTCTTACTGTAAGAAGTTTTCAAGCCGCTCTAAGGCCTCTGACTTGGCTTAACGACTGCCATCTATCGACGGCAGCCGGCACCAACTGCTTAACATGCCTTGCGAAGCACAGAACCTCTCGGAAAAATGCCACTAGCGTTAGTCATAGACGGTGACCCATCCATGCACTGAACGCGCCCTGTCTTGCTTAACCTTCATGATCGTTTAAGATTACTCAGGCGGGCGGGGCTACGAGCGATACATGTAGTATTAAAGATTAATCCCTGGTTCCCGCCTACCCCTCTGGGATACAGGCGTGAGCTTAAGTATGTATGTGTATGTAGTTTTAAAGATCGATGTTTACATAGTAAGTGGTGTGATAAACGGAGCCTACACAATTAAAAATATAATTGCGAGAAGCCACATCTCCACGTTATTAAAATTTATAAACAAATAAAATATAAAGTAAAATTAATTGGCCAAAGAAAACAGTCGTGATCGTCTAGAAAATTAATAAGAACCCTTACGTTGTGTTGTGAAATGAAAATTTACGAAAATCAAATAAATACAAGGTATTAAGTAATAAACCGCAATTAAATTACCGTACACGTGAAAAGTTTAAATAAAGAAAACATGCTACTTAGCTTCGGTCAGTAATTGTAAACGCCACAGGAAAATCAGCATCGAGACTCGAATTAGCCTCAATGTCCGCGACTAGAGTGAGAGTGAGCACTGCAAACCTTCTGTACACTTCTACTATGCATATCGATGCATTACACGATGCTTCTCTAGGAAGACTTTTTACACACGCGCCTAACCAGTATCACTCGCGAATAGTAAATCACAAAGATAATAATAATGTGTATAGTAAAATAATACATAGTATGTTAAAATACGAATAGTATGAAAACACGAAATGAAATAATGGGAATTCGTGTAGTGTAGTCAGCAGATCTCGTCGTGTGAATAAATGGGGTTGGGAGGGGTTCTAGATTTCCAGGAGAAAATCTAGAAGAAGCTTTGTTGCCCTAACAACAACGACGAAGATGATGGGCTCCCTTCCAACCTACTCCCATCCCCACGAGCTTCCACAGAAGAAACTCGCGCCGACAAAATCCATCGGGACACAACGTTTCCCTCTATCACATTCAAACCTTCACTTATTGCCCAACATTTGCTGTACATAGCGTTCATACCTGTACTTCTGTTGTAGTTCTAAATAACAAAATAAGATGTGCTACAGTTTTCGCAAATGCATTACCCATTTGACCTCCGGACTATGGAACAGGCTCCCTTCCTACACACGTCATTTAAGACAGGGATTCCGGCTAGCCGTAGAGGACCACTTCGTCCATCCAGTCGAGTCGTACATCCGTGAAAACCTTCATCACATCATCTTCACACACAAATGTACCTCGAGTTGTACACAGTGGTGAATACTAAAACTACTAGAACAAGCACAACGTAGCACATAATCACACAATCTCGAACCAACCCTAGCTAAAGTGAAGATAGAACGGATAGAACGTTCCCGATGTAACCTGTAGTACCCATGATGATATAGAAAGTCCTTGAATTAATGTAGATCTGTGCAGTCCATAATGATGTAGAGAATCCTTTTAGTGATGAAAATCAGCAAATAATCCATAATGATGCAGCTCTGCTTGTCGTAATAATTATAGAAGATTAACACCGTCATTTCTCCAACAAAACCGCAGCTCCATTCAGATAACATTGTGTTAGTAAAATCTCATTCAAAGACAAAGTATTTTGTCCTGTCCGCTCCTTTCTGCTCCTGTTGATGAGGCCTAGTTCCTAGCTAAGATCGAACTTAACGCAGAACCCCTGTGGGAAACACCGCGCCTTCTGCTCTCGCTAGTTAGTGTGGGATCTAAAAATAGAACTGGAAAGATGAAATTAAGACTGATGGGATAAATTAAAATACAATGAAATAGGTAGTTACATAAAGTAGAGTACATAAAGGTACATAAAGATACACACGCGTCACGGAAACTCGAAAGATAGCTTGTTCGTTTTAGAAAATTCGCCCCTAGACGGAAAACTCTTTGTTTCTCGGAACACTGTTTGACGCACTTTTCACTTCTCTACTTTACGAGTTCTCTGCTCGCTAGCTTATTATTACACTCGCGAAGTCTTCACTGAGGACTTGCCCTAATAGAACACTTATGACCCGATAAGTCTAGACTATAGACTCTTGAGAGAATTCCACGCACGATTGTAAGTTCCCGAAGAACTACCACTCTCTCCGAAGGTTGCGACTTGAGTCCCGATGATTTCTTCCTGATTCACCAGCTCTCCTCGGCTCAAATCTCGGCTCCTCCCACAAAACCATTCATCATCCTTTTTATGGCTTGCTAGAAATGTTGGTCTCACGTGCTTGAAATCAGAGCCCTTACAAAATTCGTCGATCAGCTCGAAGCTAGTTAAGATTAGAGAATATTGTAAACATTACGTGGTGTGGTCCCCGTTGGACCCACTGTATCTAAGAATTGTATAGAAAGGAGTGGAAATTCTAAAATATTGCAGATTTCTGACAGAAAAAATAACTCCATACATTTAAAAAATACGATGACATCATTAAAAGTATTTTTATTTGAAAAACTCACGATTAGATTTACAAAAATATCTATTGTTCTGTCTAATCTAAAGTCTTATTCAATCTGTGTAAAACGTTATGATAGCAGTGACTCTCGAAATTATCCATTAAATACATTTTTCCCATACAAAGAACAGTTTCAAACCTGAGGGATGAATGAGGATAAACCCATGAGTTCTCGAAAATAAAGTCCCCGTATGGCGCCGTTACCTATTCTACTTCCTTTGCCATAGCCGACAATTAATTATGTTTAGTAAACATTCATACAATTTTTATTTTAAGTCATACAAAGACTCGCTGTCTTTTCTCAGAACAAAAGTCCAAGTAGCATATCAAAGGCCACATGAAAATGTTAACGTAAGTTTTAATAATCGCGCCATATTCTCATAAGAATAAGGTCGATTTTGCCCTAGGAAAACAATACTTTTGCCACAGGAAAATGACATTACCCTGTTTACTTTCGACTGACATTTATGATTTCAATGAATATTGCTTGTAAATGTGTGTGTACGAGTTACGCGGTGGGCATAACTTAAACGATCTTCGAGTGTATCAATGAAGCTTTAAGGTACATTATTCAATACCTGCAAAAACTTGCGTTCCCCCCGCAGTGGGTGGAGTGTTTTGATGTCTATCCCTTCCTATAGTAGAAAACTTCTTTCAGATCACAAAAGGTGGAGACACTTGTATCGATTTTTGAAATATATTGCTGAAAAACTGTAAGGGTGAAAGGGTAGATCCTTTCAGTCGTTACAGTGGTAGCTATTATAGTGAAGTATATACCTATACTCTGTAAGATATCACCCAGGTACGAGTATAGTCACATTACTAATAAAAATACTATTCCTAGAAACACTCTATAAACGTTTATGAAAATAGTCTATAGTGGAGATTTTACATGAAAACGACGTAACCACGGACTAAATAAACTATAACTGAGGAGTGCTTTAGAAGGATCGTGTTTTTATAAAAAAGACTGATTATTGTTTTTTATCTATTATGAAATAGCTTCTTAAATGATTGTTTGGTGAAATAAATTATTATATTAAGATATTTGAAAAACTATTATAATTACCTCAGCAGATAGCAGTTCACTGTTGCCGTAATTCATAGGTCCAGTCCTGTACATAACGTCCAGTTCAATAGACGTACTGTCGCTCACGTGAAATTCTTCTACTTTAGTCAAATCACGTTTAAACGGCACCTTCCACTTTGCCTGAGGACCAAACAAAAAAATGTATACTCGTAATATCATACTAAGCAAGCATTAAAGCAATGTGAATCCAAACCTATTTTAAGAAATATAAGAAATACCGAACGATAACCTATAAGGGAACGTTTGGGTCAGATATAAAGGCCTGTGCATACCACATTTTTTATGCATTGACAATTACTACGTTTCTGTTCTGCGGAGAAATGTGAGAGCTTGTCGAGAAAAAGACGACATCTGTGGCGCAATGGTTAGCGCATTCTGCCTACCTTGCGAGAGGTCGGTTCGGGTTCGGATCCCGGCTGGGGACATTAAGGCTCTAATTATATGCGTCCGCGCGACCGAGCGGTTTGGCAGCAGATTTAAGCGGCCGCGGCCAAGTCGCTTTTTGATTTATATGAAGCGGCCCGAGTGTCTACGCTCTCCACACGTTCTCACAAACAACGAAAGAGCGTCCCGTCCGCTTCAAATGCAACGATACAAGAAGTGATCACGTTGAAACTCGTCCGAGCGGCCGGGCCGCGCGACCACGCCGCTCGAAGGCGCGACCGCGCCGCTATTTAAATAAATCGTTACACACAATTGCTTGTAATTTCGTGGTGTAGCGGCCGGGCCGCTCGGCCGCGCGGACGCATATAATTAGAGCCTAAAAAGCCAGGTCTTGGATGTTTACATGTTTGTGATGTTTTCGGTTCCCATGACACAAGGTATCCTAGTGTGGGCCATGAAGCAATTTATGTGCCTGTATGTAAATGTTTATGTTAAATTATGAATTGTCACAAATTCGAGTTCGTGTGCCCGTTTTACAACGGGCTTTGCGCGCTGCGCTAATGATGTGCACCAAATTATAAATTATTCCAATCATGTAACTGTTCAATTTCATACTAATATGAGAGTTTAGATAGTACAATTATAGGGGCGGAGCGTTCTGATTGCGTTCCACGCGCGTCGTCGGCGCGTTAAAAAACGTCGTGTGCAAAAGCCCTAACTTGGGTCAGTTTGATTAATTGCTTTTATATTGATTGCGTGTGTATGTTTCTTTTTTTGCCTGTTGTTTCTACTGGATATTTCATAGTTCATATATTCAAATGTATAGACATGCTTGACCTTTTGTAAATGATTAGGCCATATTCGCTCTGGGATATAAAGTTGTAAACTACCAAATTCGGCTTACCTACTTATTTAGGCGTAGATTAAGAGCCCCCGCAGACTGCAGACGTTTAGTCGGACGATAGTTCGGTCGGGCTCTTAATCAGTTCGGAGATGTATGGTAGTGCGCACATTACACTTCATACTGATTAAGAGCCCGACCAAAATATCGGCCGACTAAAAGTCTGCAGTCTACGGGGGCTCTCAAGTCAAATGACTTTTGCTTTGTTGAAATTCATTAGTCGCGCATGCGCACCCGTTTCGGGTACTTTTTATCATGTTCGAACCGTTTAAAAGTGACCGGGTATACAGGTGCAACTGTATAACCCGGTCTATTGTATTTATCATTATTGTATTAGTTATTACTATTGTATTATATCAATGTCTATTGTATTTAAAAAAATTTAAAATCTAACTTTTATTTGTCTCTTGTTTCTTGTGTGCAATAAAGAATATTATTATCTTATCTTAATAAAACACAATTTATTTGGCATTTAGCTAAATCAACTGTAGAGTTCTAATGATATGTAATCATTAGAACTCTACCTACTTTACTTTACTATGCTTTATAGCACACGAAATAATTAACAGAATAATACATGAGAAATAGCATGCACAAAGTCGAGCGAACTTTATCAAGCTTACAATAAATATCGTAAAAAAAATCTTCTTTGAAACAGCTTCAACAAGTATTTTGATAACACAAACTGTCCTTAGGAATACATCCTATGGCAACGGGATATTCGGTTGAGTACCTTGATGTTTCCACTAGACGAAGTATAAGTAAATCCTCAAGCACATCTACAAGGCCTTTTAGTTAATTACCTTGAAGTAGATGGCGTTAAGCATAACAACGCGTGTGTCAGAATTGAGGCTTTCTGGGTCCACCAAGTTTTTGATGTGCTTGTCGGTTTTGCTCTCCACCTGAAACGGCGGAATTACAGGCAAGCCAATTTAATAGGCCACATTTGACATGTGTCTGTCTTAGCTTCATAGTGAGGTGACATGCTAAAAAACATCGATAAAATCGAATGAATCGATACGGACTTCAAACATTTGTGAATCGAATGCAGTTATTGTGAAAAAGTACGTATAGCTACTGTAATTTTAATTGAGTTTAATTGAAAATCAAATCAAATAAACAATTATTAATTAAAACCCTGTCCCATTATTGTCTAACCTAAAGTTATAAAACAAAATAGACACGTATATAATTTAACCAAGAAAAAAATGCATTTACTCACTAAAACTAATAGAATTATAACGAACGAGTGTTGTCATCGTCGTCACTGCTGTCTACTCTCATGCTGGGGCCGCACCTGCGTCTATCGTGACTAAGCTTCGCGCCACGGGCATTTCAGTCCCTACATTCCACAGAGTACTGGCGCGAAGCTTTGTCACGATAGACGCAGGTGTGGCCCCAGCATCAGAGATATAATTAATTCTTCTTCGATAATGTTATCTATTCTCACATCTCGTTCAAAATCATCGAGTAGTAGATTAGTAGCCAAGGGCTGTAAGGCATCAATTGCAGCCCGCGCCTATAGTTCGAGGCTGCAATTGATGCTTACACCCGAGCTAACTACTCTGCTTTACATCTCGATTGTGAGGTAAGTAGAAAAAAATTACTCGTTTTTCTTTTCGCTACTTCATGAACTCGTCGTAAGTTTTCAAATATCTCTCTTTAGAACATTCAGGCAAAATATTTTTAATTGCTGCTTCAGCTTCCATTTTCATTGAATCGGGAGTGCAGCTTATATCTTCATCACTTGCAAAACTCATGTTTTTTTCCTAATAAGCACGTTATTATAAAAAAAATTCCAAAAACAAACAATATGTAAAGTAAATAAAAGTTTTCTATTCCCGCCTTTTTTTCATCTTTTTTTTAATATTTTTTTATCAAGAACGAAATTGACCAATAATAAAATTGAAAATATGCTGTGTGGTGTCGGCCTAGAGAATAGCACCAACCCAACTCGTCCCGCGGGTGTCGTAAAAGGCGACTAAGGGACACAAAACCGGGGGGTGGGCAGCAGCGCCTCCTGCAGTACAACTCTACCGCACTGCGATCCCCAACCCGCATGCCCAGCGTGGGGATTATGGGCATTACCCCCAATGATGGCACAACCTAGGAAACGGCCCCTAGTTCCCGGCCGCCTCGCTATTCCTGGCCATCGTGGCAGCGGCCATGGTAACGGCGGGGTAGGGGGTGCTAAGAATCACCGGGCTACCTTAGGCTGCCACAAACAACTGACCCTGGCAACGTTCAACGGACGCACTCTGAGGCTTGACCATCATCTAGCGCAGTTGGAAGTGGAGTTAGAGAACATTAAATGGCATGTTCTGGGGTTATGTGAAGTCCGTAGAGAGGGGGAGGACACCGTAACCCTAGACTCGGGCCATCTTCTCTACTTTCGCGAGGGTGATAAAACATCCCAGGGTGGCGTAGGTTTCCTCGTCAATAAGGCCCTCTCTAACAACGTTGAAGAAATCTCTAGTGTGTCGACCAGGGTAGCGTACCTGATCCTTCGGCTGTCCAAGCGTTACAGCATGAAGGTCATTCAGGTTTACGCACCGACCTCGGCACACTCGGATGATGAAGTTGAGGATATGTACGAAGACATATCCAAAGCCTTACATAACACCACGAAGGCTCACTTCAACGTTGTTATGGGGGACTTTAACGGCAAGGTGGGAACCCAGAGTGGCAACGAGTCCCGAATAGGCCCGCATGGTTATGGAGTCAGGAATCACAGGGGGCAAATGCTTGTCAACTTCCTTGAGAAAGAGGAACTATTCTTGATGAACTCTTTCTTCAAGAAACAGCCTCAAAGGAAGTGGACATGGCAAAGCCCCGACACTGTGACCAAAAATGAGATCGACTTCATCATGACGGATAGCAAGCATATATTCACAGATGTCTCAGTGATCAACAGGTTTAATACCGGATCTGATCACCGACTTCTCCGAGGCTCTCTGAATATCAACTTGAAGCTTGAGAGAAACCGTCTGATGAAGTCCACGCTCCGACCAAACCCAATCCAAATCATGGCGGGCACCGAGAAGTTCCAGCAGCTTCTCGGGAATAGATTTGTTGCCTTGGAGCCCACCGACGACGCTGACGAGACCCTACACAATCTGGTCGTAACTCTTAGGGACGAGGGCATCAAGTTCTGCAAAACGCAGCGGACAGGCAAGAAATCCAAACTCTCGGCTGAGACTCTCCGGTTACTGACAAAAAGACGGGAAACCACCCAAGCGACTTCGTCAGAGAGGTCAAACCTGAACAAGCAAATTGCGAAAATGGTACGGCGCGACCTTCGGAGCTCCAACACACGCCTCATTGAAGAGGCAATAGAGCAAAACCGAGGGTCCAAAGTATTCACTCAGCAGCTTGGCAGGAGCCACCTGACGAAGCTTACAACGCACGACGGGAGGACCGTATTGTCGAAGCCGGAGATCTCCGCCGAGATAGAGGATTTCTATGGCCGATTATACGCTGCACATGCTTCTTATTCCCAACGAGACGACCAAGATTCCAGAGCCACCCTGACGCGCCACTACACCGACGAACTGCCTGACATCAGTCAAGACGAGATCGTGCTAGCTCTGAGGCAGCTTAAAAATGGAAAAGCCCCCGGTGAGGACGGAATAACATCAGAGCTTTTGAAAGCTGGAGGAGCCCCTGTTATACAGGAATTACAAAGGCTCTTTAACGCCGTCCTTCACAGTGGGAGAACTCCAAAGGCATGGAGCGGGAGTTTGGTGGTGCTCTTTTTTAAGAAGGGTGACAAAACTCTTCTTAAAAATTACAGACCCATCTCGCTCCTGAGCCATGTCTATAAGCTGTTTTCACGAGTGATCACGAATCGTCTCGCCAGGAGACTCGACGAGTTCCAGCCGCCGGAACAGGCCGGGTTTCGCGGAGGATATGGCACCATAGACCACATTCACACAGTGAGGCAGATTATACAGAAGACCGAAGAGTATAATCAGCCCCTGTGTCTTGCTTTTGTGGACTATGAGAAGGCCTTTGACTCTGTCGAAACCTGGGCTGTTCTGGAATCCTTACAGCGATGCCAAGTAGACTGTCGTTATATCGAGGTGTTGAGATGTCTGTACGAAGCCGCCTTCATGAGTGTCCAAGTACAGGGCCAGCAGTCTAAACCTATCCAACTGCGTAGAGGAGTACGACAGGGGGATGTTATATCCCCGAAACTGTTTACAAGCGCGTTGGAAGACATGTTTAAGACGCTGGACTGGAAAGGAAAGGGCATTAACATAAACGGCGACTACATCTCGCACCTGCGATTCGCAGACGACATTGTCTTAATGGCGGAGTCGCTAGAGGAGCTGAACCAGATGCTGGCCGGCCTAGCTTCAGCCTCGCGACGTATCGGTCTTGGCATGAATTTGGATAAAACCAAAGTCATGATCAATGGCCACATTGATCCAATACCGGTCGTCGTAGAAGGTCACCTTCTCGAAATCGTTTCCGAATACACTTACCTCGGGCAGATTCTGCAGTTAGGTAAAAACAATTTCGAGAAGGAGGCCAAGAGGAGGATCCAGCTGGGCTGGGCAGCGTTTGGGAAACTACGTCGAGTCTTCTCGTCATCCATACCGCAATGCTTGAAAACGAAAGTTTTCAATCAGTGTGTCCTACCTGTTATGACCTACGGAGCCGAGACATGGACACTCACGAAAGGGTTGGTCCACCAGTTTAAAGTCGCTCAGCGAGCTATGGAGAGAGCTATGCTCGGAGTTTCTTTGAAGGATAAGATTCGTAACGAATACATCCGACAGAGAACCAAAGTTATCGACATAGCTCAGAGAATTAGCAAGCTGAAGTGGCAGTGGGCTGGCCATATTTCGCGAAGAACCGACAACCGCTGGGGTAAACGTGTTCTTGAGTGGAGACCGCGACTCGGCAAACGTAGTGTAGGACGCCCTCTAACCAGGTGGGATGACGATCTGCGAAGGACTGCAGGCAGATGCTGGATGCGGCAAGCTGAAGACAGGGCGCTATGGCGCTCATTAGGGGAGGGCTATGTCCAGCAGTGGACTAATATAGCCTGATGATGATGATGATGAAATTGACCAATTACCAATACGCTACTTGCCTCGTATCAAATTTGACGCGATAAATGGATATTTCCTGTAGTATCTAACGTAAGAAACCGAAATATATTGACTTTGCTAAGTAAATATGCAGGATGGCTGCAAAATTTGCAAATTAAAAAAAAATTTTTCGCTTTTAAATCGGAACGGTGAAAACACTATCCGCCATCTTGAAAGCACCTTTGGTAGTAAACAAACATCTGTCAGTCGTGCGTGCGTAGGTTCTATTGTGACTCATACTTCTTTCGTGGCACGAACTCTAACTATGTTGAATGTCAAACTTTGTTTACAAACGTAGAGGACTTCAAACCATAGACAAAAATGGCGGACCGCGTTTTTAGCTGTTTAGCAAAGCAACGTTTTAAAATAATTATTTTGTTGCTTTTAGGTCCTCAAAAAATATACTAAAATATTTTTTGGTCTAATGGAAGAGATATTTAGCATTTAAGACATACTTGAAAAAAGAGTCAAGTAGCGGATTATACTTTATTGCACACGAGACATTAAACATAACATTACATTGACCTTCGCCGTTCGATATTTAAAATTGATGACTATTATACTCATACGAAGACAAGGCTTAATAGCGAAGCGACCTCTTTTGTCATTGGGCTGAATGCATGATGTCTATTGCCAGTATGATGGTTAGATGTACGCGAACTTTTTGAAAGAGTGAAGAGTTTGTTTTAAATTACTTACCGCTCTAGGGCTTTTCTAGCTACATTATTACCCTAGAGCGCTAATTGGTCACCTACAAGACCCATTTAGGGGTAATAAGGAATTACTTACCGAACATGAGTGATGTAAAATTATTTTGTTTGTCTTCTCGAGGACGTTGCCAAGAACACCCTACGAGTTTATTTTGCCCAAAAGTGTAATAATATAATGAAACGGGCCTCGGTCTTAACATGAAAAAGATATTTATAAAACACAACAAAGATTTGGCTTTGGTCTTCTACAAAGGATTACCTGTATTAACAAGTTGTCTTCGGATACAGAAAAAGGAAAAACGTTAGACCTGGCTGCACGGACGAAAGTCCTTTGCCTATTCTGCTATTAGCAGAAACACAAGATTAAAAAAAATATATATAATGAAATGGATTTTGTTTGTATTCAATGAGCGTTTTTCCTTATGTCAAATTTAGTTCTAAAAGAATCCCTAGGTGGCGCTGCCGTACCGTATTATTAAACGTCGAAGCAAAAAATAATACTATGGTTCTGTGGAATTTGTGATGGTTGATTAATGAAAAACAAAAATGCTGTTGTCGTTTGGTGATAAGTGCGATTTTGGATATTTTTGAGTCTTTGCTGTGGATTGTGGGTTTGAATTTTTATTTTTATTACGAGAAACTTCGTCCGAATTGCAACCCTGGTTCCTTCTCTTGTTTAGTAATCTGTGGACTAACTTTGACATTGATTGCTTCGAATCACAATTTTGTACGTAGAAACGAATAACGCCATCTAGATTATCTCAAGGAACTAAGAAAAAAAAAGAAAGGAAAAACGCTCATTATTTTTGTATTTTTTAGATTATTAAAAGAATAATATAATAATGTTTTACACTTCTCATGCTATAAAAGTAAAGTTCGTCTTTATGTGATGCGTGTTAGTATGGCTATACATTCCTTTACAGGTAATCATTGTAATCAATTCAACTTTTTAACTGGTGATTCCTTTGATTTTTACGGTACATCCCTAGTTTTTAAAAACAGAAAGGGTTGACTGACATTAACCTTGTGATGAAGTTCAGTTTTTTAGGACAAATATTGTTTATTAAGTTTAGAATGGTTTATTAGTCAAAGTGAATTGTAATAATGCCTTCTTTGGACATTATTACAATAAATATGTATTATTAACTGAAAAAAGTGAAGCAATTGTGCAGTTCTAACTTTGAAAAAATAAATAATATTGTGTGCTCTGCGTTACAAGGTTACTTTGATGCATTTTGATGAAGTGTCAAATGTGACCTATTAAATTGGCTTTACTTAGATCCCTATCTTGTCAATAATTACGCCGCCCATAGACAATGCGCAGATTACAGTCGACTTTTCGTTTCTAAGGGTCGATTTCTGAACTGAGAATTTGGCTAAGTATCTACTTAACTGTAGTGCTGTCTCATCACATTTCTCAGTAAAGAGCGTGACAGAACGTTACTTACTGTTTTCTGAGAAATTTGACGAGACAGCACTACAGTTAAGTACTACTTAGCGAACTTCTCAATTCAGAAATCGGCCGTTTGTATGAATTACGTATTGATTAATCACTGCAGAATTTTGAGCGCTGAGATCTGAGACATAATTCAGACACGAAGGTACATGTTACAATCGGTCTGAAGGAGATGTCTATTTGTTGGAATGATTAAAAAAATTGGATTACCTAACTTTGAGACTTCAAAAAGGTCATCAAAATCAAACATTAATATCGAAAATATTTACCTACAAAATCCTCCTTTTATTGTTGGTTGATATACATAAGAAGTTATTGATGTTTTTTATAAATTAGTTACAAGAAAGAAATACGATGATTACATTAGACAGTTATATCTATTGTTCATTTATGCTTAGTTGATCTATAGATAGATAGATACAATATTCTTTATTGTATTGATAAAAAGAACATTTACAGATTTCTAAACACAAAACAAGGTATAACGAGGTATTATGAGAAACCTACTTAAATCGTACTCTCGTAAAATTTCATTGAAATTCTCAAATAAGAAACTGAGGTTAAGTCAAGAGATTATCTGTATCGTTTGCAGTATATTATATATACGTACCCGCCGCACTCCACCAATCCGGACTTGGCCCCCGTGGTGGAGTATGGCCTGTACCTTCCTCAGGGAAGAGGCCCGTGCCCCTCGGTTGGGACATAATGGGTTGATGATGAAACATACGTACCCATCCGTTCATTTCGTTCGCTGCTTTATGTTTGTTGTTAAAATTGATTTCTTGTATTTCAGAACGAAAGACTTGCTCCAGTTTAGTTGAAAATTGTGGGTTGATCTTTAGTCCTGACCGCACGTAAATTTTGGAAGCTGTTCTCAGCTGAAACCCTGTTGTTTGAGGCATGTTACTAATTCTTCTTGTTCGAAAAATATATTCTACCTAAAAGAAAACAGACATTATCATCATCATTCAGCCACAAGAAGTCCACTGCTGGACATAGGCCTCCTCCATGGATTTCCAAAAAGTCCGGTTGGATGCGGCTTGCATTCAGCGTCTCCCTGCCACTTGGATGAGATCGTCTGTTCATCTTGTGACTGGTCGTCCTACGCTGCGCTTGCCGATGTGTGATCTCCATTCAATAACCTTTCGGCCCCATCGGCCTATGATCTTGCCCATAGGTCTTGCTCTTGTGCCCCGCCCACTGCCACAAGCCAAAGAAAAGAGAAATACGATATATTGTTTATGTTATTATTAAAATATAGAAGGTACAAACTTTATATCGCAATATTTCAACATTGAAATGGACCACTAAAAAAATCGGAAAACTTTCGTTAGTCGACGAACGATTGGATGTATAAGCTGAGACAGAAAAGGAGAAGAAGTATGAAGTAATGTAGGGTATAACGATATAGACGATTCAAGTGACAAGTAAGAAATAACACAGCACGCAGAACTGTCGATGGGGCCGAAAAGCAGCGAAGGACGACCAGCCACCAGATGGACAGAAGATCTCATCCAAGTGGCAGAAAGACGCTGGATGCAAGCCGCTTCCAACCGGTCTTTTTGGAAATCCATGGAGGAGGCCTACGTCCAGCAGTGGATATTTTGTGTCTGAATGATGATGATGATGATGATGAAGATATGGTGCGAGTCGGCCTTAAAGTAAAAAATCCGGAAGCCTACAGTTCTAAGTCAAATTACATGCTTAATTTTTTTTGACAATACCTACTATTGTACTAGTACTATATTGAAGATCTGGAGTATTTTTTACCAAGTAGTAAAGAGGATACAGTGTACAGGCTCTGTATGCCCCTTATTAGGGACTTCAGAATATAATTGTTAGGCAGAGGTAGCTCACTGCGCGGTTGTCGGGTAGGCCGATGGCCCAGAGTAGCTCCTGGTGGGCCCGGCCCTCCGCTGCCAGGGCCAGCTGCGCCAGCGGTTGCAGGACGGAGAACCCCGATACTGCCATGCTGTTTCCGCGGTTGTCCTCGATTACTGCCTGTAACATCAAGTTAGAACACACAATCAATATGAACAGTTGTTTGTGGGTGGAGTTTTTGATCTGTCTATTGTCTGAAAAAAGTTCATTTCTGAGTTCTTCTTTTAGAGCCATCGCAAACAGGGCGACTTGTCGCCGCGTCTAGTCGCCGCGTCAGACATGACGTTGTCATTTGCTTCTGGCGTCTTGTCGTCGCGACTCCGCGACTCTGGCGCCAAGTGTGCGGAGATTAGAACAAAAGGTATGAAAATTGACGGCCGTAGCCTGTCGTCGCGTCTAGTCACCGAACTGTCGCTGTCGCGTGTCGCCTAGTGTGCGCATAGGCTTATAAGCCTTTTTTTTGCTGTCTCTCAAAAATGTTGGTCTAATGGCAAACAGTCGATTTCTACTATTTTTGCCAGCTTCACGTCTTGATACAAAATGCGCGTAAACAGGAAAGTTACCAAAACATGGTACCTAACAATAAATCGAATGTTACTTTGTGCATAAATTTAATTATTTTTTATGGCTTGTAGGATTCTACCAAAGTCAGGTTTGTGAAGATGGCACGTATTTTTGGTCTCATTGATTGGCCTCCGTACCAATGACATCGATCCCTCGCCATCAATCAACCCTACGTCGTCGTCAAGATATAGTATGTAACTGCTTATCAAGTTTTGATACAAACATTGAATTTAGATAAAGTTTATTCAACTCAGGGATAGTTTTGACACACCCTGTATAGTAAAATAGTATATTAAAGGATAACTCCTTTAATATACTATTTTACTATACAGGGTGTGTCAAAAGTATCCCTGAGTTTGTAAATTCCAAAACCAATTTAACAATTGGTGGTTTTTACGAATCAGCTAGCACCACTTACATTGAGCAAATCTCCAGATAATCGTTCATTGGCATCCTCAATTGTACTGGTCATTAAATATTTTTCCTTTTCCAATCCCAGTAGAGATATGACTAAACAAAAAAATAATTACATTAAAATTAATGATTTAAACTTAGTTATCACAAACTAAGTAACTTTTAGGTCTTCTATCATATGTTGTGGGTGTTAGGTGTCGAAATGAAACGTGTTGTCGAAATGTTGAACAGTTAAAAATATATAGCTTTCAAAACGTACGAGTTTCCGATGAGCTTAGGTGTTAGGTTTTTAATATAAATTAATCCACTTTGTTTCGATAATGATTTCTTCTGGATGGACTGAGCGTTTCCAAGTGGTTTTAAGACGTCTTCTCTTTCTCGTTTCAGCAGGGCATAATTTTAGAGCAATTTTGGTTGGCTACGTTGTGGATATTGGATTCAATTATTTGTTAAAAAATGTATGAAAAAAAAAATTGTTTAATGTAGATGGGGCAGGCTTTTATATGCTTCCATATATTAAAAAACTTATACAGTATTTACCTCAGAATTTCTAAGTGGTTTTAGGGGCCAAGAAAGTTCACGGTAAACATTTTTCTTTGAAGGTCAGAACACCCGGAACCCTCGGTAAAACTCGACTCGCTCTTGTCCGGTTTTTTTATGCACTTTAGTTGACCGCCGTTAATAGTATATTACCGGGCCTCGATTCTGTTAGTGCATTATAGTACGATGACAATTACACGGTCGGGTCACGTGACGTGTTTTTACATACCATTCACGCCTAGATTGTTTGATTTGTGTGCGCGCCTAGACTTAAAGCGGCAATGAAACTAAATCGCCATGTTTATGGAGTTGTCATTGTACTACAATGCATTAGCAGAATCTAGGTCCAGATTGGTCCAACACGAGAAACTGGGCGTCAAGTTGAACCAACCAATCGTGTAACAGGTATATTATTTAGGTACAGGTTGTTTTGTGTGATCATGAACGATAATGGTTTAACAAAATATTTGAAAAGGGCTCGAGATAGGGTGAGACTCACCGCGGAGAAAGAACTTCAAGTTTATTGGCTGTCCGTTCTTCATAGCCGATCTCCTTCAATACCTTAATTAAAAATTGTTGCCAATAAAACGTCTGTTTACTTGCGGAATCGATCGAAAAAGACAAAATTAACCTTTCGACTCAATTACTCTTGTCCTAAATCAATTACAGTGATTGCTGCTGTGAAATTGCATCGCAGTGAATAAAACTTATCGGCTGGATGAGAATATCTTTTTTTATCGTAAGACCTGGTTACATTGCTTTATTTTCATGCTCTTTATGCATCTTTTTTCCATAGGAGTAGAATAAAATAGAGACGGCAAAAACGTTATGCCGATTCACAGTTTTTATTGCGCATCTATACGTATATACCTAGTCTTGCCATAAATACTGTAACAAAGAAAAAAAAATTTTCTATTGCAAATAACATTTATTACTTTTACAGTATGTTAGTGCAATACATAAATATAAAAAAAATTAAAATATAAAAAGCTTATTCGAAGTAGTCTCCATTGGCTGCAATACAGTCCTTTAAACGTTGAGGCCAGATATCAATAAAAGCACGCACTCTTGTCATGGGAAAATTCTTCACTTCCAATCGTATGGATTGTTTTAGGGACTCCAACATATCATGGCGTTTAGAGCAAGACGTACTCTCTAAAACTGACCATAAATCATAATCCAGCGGATTAAGATAGGGACTAGGCGACGGCCAGTCTTCAGCTCTGATGAAGTCCGAAACGTTTGTTTCCAACCAAGACTGCGTAGACCGAGCTTTATGACCCGGCGTCGAGTCTTGCTGGAAAGACCATTCTGGGTTATTGAACATGGTGTTGTTAAGGGGTTTCACTACCTTCTTAAGAATGGTATCTTGATGCATTTGTGCCGATGTTTGGATACCTTTTTCATAAAAGTATGGCTCAGTCACTCCTTCATAGCTAATACCCCACCAAACCATCACTGAAGTCTGATAATGCCCATAATGCACTCTGTTGACTAATTGGGAAGCTTCCTTAGAGCTGTGAGCATTCATATAGTTTGTTAAAATATTGCTCAATTGCAAAAAATAATCTCATCCGTAAATTAATTTTTCTGTGACCTCCCTTTGCGTACCGCTTCAGTAGTTGTTTCGACTTTACCACCCTATCCTTTTTTTATTAATCAGTTAATCAGTTAAATAACCAGTACAACTTTTATAGGCTGCAAGTACTAAGTCATCTTTTAAAATACACGACATTGTTCTAGGTGCTGTCTTCATCTCCCGAGGTAAAATCTTTTGCTTTCGGACAGGATTTCTTCGAATTCTTTCCCTTACTGCTTTGACCACCTTTTTCGTACGAGCACTACGTGGACGGCCAGATCTTTTTCTGTCACAAACAGAGGAGGTCTCATTGTACCTATTAATACCCCGGGACACAAATATTTTACTAATACCAAGCGTATCGAGAGTTTTAAATAATGCATTTGGCTCCATACCTACTTTGTGTAATGCAATCACAGCGATTCGGTTCTCTTTATCACCCCACTGCATTTTTATATCGCAACATATTACGAGGGCTGCTACTTATGTATGCGGAATAGAAAAAATAAACAAACGTATATGGCTAAATATGCTTTTATTGTTTTTCAAAGTATTCTCCACTATGATCGATGCACTTTTGCATTCGATGAAACCAATTTGTAAAACACTTTTTCCACTCTGATTGAGGTATCTCCAAAACGTGCTGTTTGAACGCATCTACGGCATCTTCACGGGTCGAAAATCGTTGACCACGTAATTTATTCTTTACATTTGGGAATAAATAGAAATTATTGGGAGCCAAATCAGGGCTGTACGGTGGATGACCCATCAATTCTATTTTTTGACCATCCAAAAATGTAGTTGTTTCCTGAGATGTATGACAGCTGGCATTATCATGGTGAAGCATGATTCTGCGTCGCTGGTTGTTTTGGCGTATTTCTTCAAATACTTCCGGCAAACAAATGGTCGTGTACCACTCCGAATTAACCGTTCTGCGATTCTCCAGTGGTATTGTAGCCACATGGCCATTAATACCAAAAAAGCAGGCCACCATTTGCTTTACAGTGCTTTTTGCACGAGCCACTTTCGTAGGGTTCGGCTCATTTTGAAACACCCAAACTGTTGATTGTTGTTTAGTTTCGGGATCGTACGCGTAGATCCAGGATTCGTCACCTGTGTAGATATTATAAACAGATTTTGAGTCGCCTCCGTTGAATTTTTTTAAGGTTTTCTTGCACCATTCGACGTGAGCATCTTTTGGATCCTGAGTTAAGTTGTGCGGGATCCAACGCGAACAAATTTTTTTTACAGACAAATGTTCATGTAATATCCTATGAATGCTCGTCATAAATATGCCCAGAATAGCCTCTATCTCGCGATACGTAACATGGCGGTCTTGCATTATTAGTTTTCGCACAGCTTCAATATTTTGTGGCACAACCACCGATTTCGGGCGACCTTCTTTAACTTCGTCAGTGAGCTTACTGCGCCCGCGATTAAACTCACTAAACCAGTGATACACAGTCGTTTTTGATGGAGCTTCACCACCAAACGTCGAAGTTAATTGATCTACGCACTGTTGTTGCGTTAAACCACGTCGAAAATGAATAAATCATAGCACGAATATTTTCACGAGTGAGTTCCATTTTTTCAGCGATATGACATTTTAAACCCAACAAAAACAAAACACTAACGTATATAAGAGAAAAATATTAGCGGCCAGTATTTAAAAAAAGAACGAATTTGACCATGGAGGTCAGACATTGCGTTTAAAATTATTGGAATCCCAGATTCCGCATACATAAGTCCTATGTATACAATATATTAGCGCCAAAATGAGAAAACACAATGAACAATCATATAAAAATAAAAAATAACAAATTCCAAATTCAAATGTAATATTTTGTTTATTTTTAATTGTAACAGTATTTATGGCCAGACTAAGTATGTAAAAAGAGAAGCTGACTGACTGACTGACATATCAACGCAGGGCGTTCATAAGGTCGTAGGTTTGGATATTGGCATGAACCAATGAATTGGTTCTCTAACGTCCAGTTTCTCGTACCCTAACAAGCTGTCAATTCACTCTTCATCATCATCATCATCAACCCATCATGTCCCCACTGAGGGGTACGGGTCTCTTCCCTGAGGAAGGTATAGGCCATACTCCACCGCGGGGGCCAAGTCCGGATTGGTAGAGGCTTGTAAGACTAGTGGCTGGTCTTACTGTCAGAAGAATTCACTCTTAATAGCTCTCATTTGCTTTTTTTGTATGCACTTCGGCCAATTGACAGCCTGTTAACAGTAGATTAAAAACTTATTAGTGTACGAGAATCGAGGGGTAAGTTATGTACCTACATACATATAATAATAATAATAAAAAAACAACTTCCACACACCACAACCTGGTCCCTAACTAGGATACCCTGTGCTATGACAACCAAGCAAGGACATAATAATATAAACATGGAAAAACAGTGTCACTGCCAGAGTGTAGCCATTAGTACATATGCACGGCGGCCCCCAGTGGGAATCGAACTCACCACCTCTTCGTAGGTAGGTAAGCGCCTTAACGGCTAGACCAACGAGGCAGTCCAGTGATTGTTAATTTGTGAAGTTGTTATCGCTAGCATTGAAGGCATATTGAATTCAGGAAACATATTGAAGAAACCTGAGGGCTCGTTTCTCAAATGAGAATTACGCTAAGTAACTACTTAAATGTGGTGGTCCTCGTCAATTTTCTTTGGAAAGAGCGTGACAGAATGTTACTTAACTGTTTGGTACCTGCCATTTACAAAACTCTTCCAGAGGAATTATGTAATAAGCACCTCAGAAAAGCACAATTCAAAAGTGTGCTTAAGCACTTTGTAAACAAAATTATCGAAAATGTTATTTGTGTAGAATGTAATGTTATACTGTGTTATACTCTGATTTTTAATTAGGTGGACCAAACTGACAGTTGGTGGGTTGCCACGTTAGGGAAAATAAAAAATAGTGTTGTGCTCAGAGTGATCGAATAATAAATATTTTCATTCAATCATTCGTTCATTCAATTGCAGACTGGTGTATGTAATGTAACTCGCTCGCCCGGCCCTGAGTGATTTAAGATTTAGTTTTGGTAATTCTTTAACCATATTCCTAAACCTTTAAATTTGTTCAAATTTGTTAAAATGTTTAATTTTTTTTGTTAAATCTGAGGCTAGATAAGTTTAAAACGTCGTCTGGTTATGTAAGCCAGTTTACATTTTCCTGATCTCACGTGTGTGTATGCTCTAGATCTACTCTATTAAGCTCTCTTAATATTCTTATATCTTATCTTATCTCTTTCTGTATGTCATATTGATTGTTTGTTACCTGTTTTACACTCCAATAAACAAATTAAATTACATTATAAACTCTACGTACGCACACGAATTACTAAGCTGAAATGGAGACGGGCGGGACATTTGGTTAGGCCGGAAGACGGCCGGTGGACTAAGGAAGCCACTGAGTGGTGGCCAAGAACGGGTCGACGGTCGGTGGGCAGACCACCAGCCCGATGGGCCGACGACATTGTGAAAGCGGCTGGGAGACACTGGACCGGATGGGTTGGCGTGAAAAAGAAGAGTCCTATGCCCAACAGTGGGCTCTATTTACGGGCTGATTAGATAGAATAAACTGTAAAATTAAATGATACTTAAGTTAGAGGATTTCGTGATAAAATTATACATTTATAACTTAACAACATGACAGACATACCATATTCATCCCTTTCTGTTTTGGAATAGGAAAAAATAAAATAAAAACAAGATTTAAAATTTTAATGACTTTTAAAGTCTTAGGACGAATTGCACCTCGATTTTAAAATGCGTTAGCCCTTTGTATTGTCAAACTACAAAGAGTTCACATTAAAATAAATTTAGCAACTAAACACGTTTAAAGATTTTGGTGCAAGCTTCTAGCTGATAACCATTCTGTACCAACTGCTGGACATCTCGGCATATTTAAAACTTACAATCGCTTGGCATTGTCTTATTACTGGCCCGGAATGCATCACAGTGTCGTTCAATATGTTGGGTCTTGTTCCGTCTGTCTTTCTTATAAATCACAAAATCACACTACATTGGGAGAAATGGGGCGCCCTAAGCAATGCTCTCGACCCCATCAAATGATCTCAATTGATTTTGTTGGTCCTCTGCCAGTAACTCGCAAACAGAACTGTTACATGCTTGTTGTGACATGTTGCTTCTCAAAGTACTGCAACATATTTCCCCTTCGGCGTGCAACTGCCGATGCAGTGATTAAAATATTAGAAGACTCCATCTTTTTAGTTTACGGTGTACCCCAGACCATATTTCTTGATAATGGTAGTCAATTTATAAGTTCTACCACAGATGCGTTATTTAAGAAATATAAGGTGCCAAATATTTACTTCACGCCTAGATACACCCCCCAGGTTAACTTAACTGAACGTCATAATAAGACGATTGTGACGTGCCTTTCCACTTTCGTCCAAGGCGACCACAGATCTTGGGATACTTATATCCCAAAAGTGCAATTTGCCATGAACAACTCGGTAAACGAAGCAACTGGCTATACACCGTCTTTTCTGGTTCATGGCAGAGAGCTTGTCGTATGTGGCTCACATTACACCGACAATGATTTAGGTGACGAGGTTTTATTCTTGCCGGGCGATATTTATGCCGAAAACATAGGACATCTTTCATCAGTATTCAATGATGTGCAGGCCTCGCTATGGAATGCACATGTAAAGAATACTGCTCACTACAACTTACGCAGGAAGCCGGCAGAATATAATGTAGGTGACACAGTGTTTAAGCGCACTTATATCCTTAGCGATAAGGATAAATATTTTAGTAAAAAGTTAGCGCCTAAGTACATTAAATGTCGAATTATTGAAAAACGCTCACCCCTAGTTTATGTTTTAGAGGATATGTCAGGCAAAAACTTAGGAGTCTGGCATATAAAAGATTTTAAACTTTTTAATAATAAGTAGGTAATAAACATGCCCTCAATAACATCTAGTATCTAGCATGAGTCACTAGTTTCACCACAACTGTTGACTCACAGTAATGTAAGTAGCGTCAACGACGGAAATAATATCGTTGTTGTTGTTTTTTGTATGGTTTTTTGAAAGGAAGTCTGATAGATGAATAGAATGAATCAGTTAATGCTAAGGTAACTGCTTCAACGGGTTTTATTTAAGAACAAAACCCTTTTCTGAAGGCGGGCGGTAATGTAACATTGTAATGTTACATGTACGATATTATAATTAAAACTAACACTTTAAAAACATTAATACAATCTTAAAACTAATTTTATCCTAAACTATTTACAAATTATTAATATCAAAACAATACTAAAATGTTAAAATGCTACTTGAATTCATCGGCGTCGTCTTAGCGCTCCCGCCGCCACTCACGAAGCGCAATTTTAGCGCTCACGGAACTTGTTCCTATTGTTTCTAATGAGTGAACTGAATTTGCGGATCTTCGGACACTACCGAATAGATTGAGTTGAACGCACGTCACATATCCTCGGTCTCTAATGCGTGAAGACGTACTCCATACCATTTAATATTATTTTTTTAAACGCAACCGAAATATATAAAGGTGTTCGTCACTAAACGTTCCTCGATACAAATAGTAATGAATCCCTAAGTATTGTTTGTCGCGAGTGTTATTCAACCCCATATCGGGTAAGTGGTACATTTTAATAACGCTTTGGGAACTTTAGCAATTAGATTTAGTTATTAAGATAATTGTAATGCTTGTGCTTAATTCTATTTCGTTGATTTTGCACCATCATCCGAGCACAGCTTAATCGATGCACTTTTTATTTCCACCCTCATTTTGGCATACAAAAATAAAAGTACATTATTGCATCATCTTTCTAAATTGTTATCTCCGTATCTGATTGTGAACATCCACGGCATCACTGCTACATGTAGGTACCTTTTACTTCTACTGCCGTACGCCGGGATGCTCACAAATCGCTTTCGGACCTTCTCGTAATGGATTTGGATGACGCGTTCCAGGGTCCTAAGTTCGGGCTTACGATCTGTGTGGAGGTGCCACCGTAGCCCTGCCTACACCAACGTTACGCCGCCATTTGGTTGGGAAAATCTTTCGTCAAGATTCGCCATCACCGGGCCGCCGCAGAAGTACAGTCCGTCCCGATTACGAGCGCCCGCGCACACAACACGGCATTTCCCAGGCGAGCGTACCTAACCGTTGAAAGAACCCGGGACTGTGTGAATTTATATTAAGAACCCTAGATCTTTTCGATTACGACCCGCTCTTCCAAATTCTAGTCAAAACATCAGTTTAATTTTAACCTATTATTTAAATTATACATTTTTATGCACGAGTCTTTGTTCTACTTAAATTCCATTCCATAGGAATAGGAACATTAATTAAGTAGAACAGACTTTACCCGTGACAGTGTTAGGGTATTGCCTGGAATGTAAACACACGCTACATGTAAGTCGTACGTGGAGCGGATTCGATTCCCAGGAATTGTTATCCATACAACCTCGGTAGGGGAGCAACTCCGGTCTTCTCTTGCATAGGCATTTAGCTGCTGACTTACACACAACATAACGCCGCCGCCTGTAGCCTTGTTTGTCTGAGATAAATCCCTGTCAAAACGAAAAACATCCTACCGTGAGTCACACAACTCAGAGTCTCGGATACCATCGTAAAGCCATATTTCAGAAACCGCAATTATGTCATAATCACTTCCTAATATGTTGTGGTTAAATCGTGAGTCTTGGTGCGCAGACCTCGGACGTTTTGATATATTATTTTTAAATTACCCTCCGCAACCAAATTTGTCTAAACATACAGGGTGGTCCAAATATCATGGATCCAATGAAATGGGGAGTTAGCCAAGGTCATCTTCTACCAATAAAGTCCTATACAGGGTGGTAAAATTCTCAACGGTTTTGAACTTATGATTGATTTTCGGTTTTTTTCAAGAAAAAAGTTCTTACTACTTATTAAGAGCAATAAAAAAAAAGTACTTACTTTTGGTGGTTGTTTTTTTTTGAGAGTGACGGTCCATGATGAGAATGTAACAAAAAAAATTCATCGTCCCTGTCTTTATGGATCATGACAAATTAATTAATTTTTTACGGATCTCGTATCATAATTGTTTGATCCAACATTTTCGTCATTGATTTAAAAAAAAAAAAGTGTACTGCGGACACCTGCCCCAGTAGTAGAAAAACTGGACCATTTCATGAGGATTGTAAAAAGATACAACTCAAAGCCCTATCTCTCCTGAGTCTTTTATTATTCACCTTTATTCTCAGGAAAGTTGCATTTTTTTAAATCAACTTTTGGTTCTAACTAATTTGAGTTACAAAGCACTCCGTCCGCTACGTATAAAAAAAAATCCACCTTGAAAAGCTGTCATTGTCACCAGATATTTTTTCATACGTAGCGGACCAAGGAATATGTCTGTTATGCCGTACTGAGCCCAGAACCACGAATGGAAAAATATGAAGATTATTCAAAAATTAACTACGAAGCCAAAAAAATTGAAACTTTTTTCTCGCGCTAAGGAAGGTTATTCCTATCACCAAAAAAAATATCAAGCACTTCTGATATTTTCATCCATTCCCTATTGTTCGTAAACAAAGATGGGGACAGGCTCACCGCCTAGATTCAGATTTTTGGAGGTTAGTCCTCGATTCTTCCGTATACCAGCCAGTATGCCATCTTTTATGGAGCGGTTCCTGAACTTTGCAACGATGACCCGAGGACGACCTTGCACTGGTTGACGGGGCTGCACACGGTTCACGTGATCAATGTTGTCACGGCTCAGGCTGACTTAAGCGTGATCGGCAATCTTTATGAGAATACTCTCCAGATTTTCGGATTTTGATTCTGGGACTCCGATTATTTCAATGTTAAACATACGATCTCGTTGTTGTTGTAGGTTAAGTTTACCTTGCAAGTCATATATTACTTTTTTCATGGCTGACATATCCTCCGAGGGTGTGTATTGTTTTTCAACGCGGGTTACACGCTTATCCAAGTCTGCGATGCATCTGGCATTAAATTCCGTAGTTTGCTTTAGTTCACCAAGAACCGTAGAAGTTTGTAATTGTTGGGATGACAGGTTATTAACAGATTCTTTCAATTCTGAACTTTCGGAACGCAAGCAGTTTAGTTCAGTTTTAATGTCCGCGGTGATACTGGATAGTTTACCAAGTTCCACGTTGATAGATTCGTTGATTGTGCGATTCATGTTCGCCAGGGATAATTCAATTTTCTTTGTGAAGGCTTCAAATAAGGCAGTTATGGAGGTTAGGCTATGTACATCGTCCGGTTGTTTACGCTTTTGTAAGTTGACATTCGTAGAAAGCATTTCATCATCTCGCAGGTGGGTGAGATCTGTGTAGGAGGATGTGTTCTTTGGAGTAATTTCTGATGCAAATTTATTTGCCATTTTCGGGATAAGAAACTGCGTCGGGTAGATAGTTCCACGAGAGCAAGTGAGACGGCGTTATGGTCACTCAAAGGTGCGAGTAGGATAGAAACAATTATAAAATGGAGGCACGAAAAAACGACACACTCGATAGTCGGTGTTAAGTGAATACTAATACGGGTCACTTTCGATGCACTTCCAATTAAGTTTTCTAGTTTATGATTTAGCGCACAACAAACACGATTGCTTCGACCCGATGCGACCGAGCGAAAAAGCAGAAAAAGCAAGATTCTGCAGTTAAGTAAAAACAATTTCGAGAAGGAGGCCAAGAGGAGGATCCAGCTGGGCTGGGCAGCGTTTGGGAAACTACGCCGAGTCTTCTCGTCATCCATACCGCAATGCTTGAAAACGAAAGTTTTCAACCAGTGTGTCCTACCTGTAATGACCTATGGAGCCGAGACGTGGACACTCACGATACGGCTAGTCCACCAGTTCAAAGGCGCTCAGCGAGCTATGGAGAGAGCTATGCTCGGAGTTTCTCTGAAGGATAGAATTCGTAACGAATACATCCGACAGAGAACCAAAGTAATCGATATAGCTCAGAGAATTAGCACGCTGAAGTGGCAGTGGGCTGGCCATATCTCGCGAAGAACCGACAACCGCTGGGGTAAACGTGTTCTTGAGTGGAGACCGCGACTCGGCAAACGTAGTGTAGGACGCCCTCCAACCAGGTGGGATGACGATCTGCGAAAAACTGCAGGCAGATGCTGGATGCGGCAAGCTGAAGACAGGGCGCTATAGCGCTCATTAGGGGAGGGCTATGTCCAGCAGTGGACTAATATAGCCTGATGATGATGATGATGATGATGTGTTGATATAGTCGCGATCAGGAAAACAATGGAGGAAGGGCCCTAGTTTACCGAATCGCGTTTGCATCGCGACAGAAGCGCGACGGTATCGCGTTTGCATCGCGATTGAATCGTTGTTACGTGGGCGAGGCCACACAGCTAGCGACTGCATTGCAACTGTATCGCGAACGCGCGACCGCGTCATGCAAAAAGTCGCCGTGGGCGAGGGCCCTGGTTGAGGTGACCGTAACTTATATTATAACTTAAGGTGACCCATGGTGTCGATGAATAATGCCGCATGGAATTAATCGAGAACGATTATTTCAACTAGAAATAACTTAATAATTTAGTTTTTACTTACTTTAACAAAAATTATTAGGTTTTACGATTGAACTTTGAACTGTAATAATCTCGGCTCCGATATTATTTAGCTATATATACCCCATAATAAAAATTGTTTATTTTATTTTGCTCTTTCGTAAAACACTACTATCATGAATGACCGCCAAAATTTAAAACGACGCCAACTTTACCCAATCCCCTTTGTATGTAGAAACGAATAACCTAGATTATCTCATAGAACTAAGAAAAAAAAAGAAAGGAAAAAAGCTCATTGATATTCACGATGGGCACTCGTGGTAATTAAGCCTATGCCCTAGAGTGGGACCTACATAGGCTGCATCTTTCTTTCTAAAATATAAAATTTTCGTGTCACAGTGTTAGTCAGCATACTCCTCCGAAAGCCTTGCTTGACCGATTTTGATGAATTTTAAATGTATATTCGGTAGTTTTGAGAATAGTTTGTTTTATCTATTTTTCATAGCCCTAAGTGATAAGGATAACCAATTTGGCAAAACAACGTTTGCCGGGGCAGCTAGTGATGATACAGATTTTACTTATCACTAATACTTTTTCTCAAACATGCTTGGAAATTGGAGCATTATTTCGACAGCCTTCTTCGAGATAAATCGAAATTGCTGTACTGGCCAATAGGGAATGGATGAAAATATCAGAAGAGCTTGATATTTTTTTTTGGTGATAGGAATAACCTTCCTTAACGCGAGAAAAAGTTTAAATTTTTTTGGCCACGTAGTTAATTTTTAAATATACTTAATATTTTTCCATTCGTCGTTCTGGGCGCAGTGCGGCATTACGATTATGGCACCCGGCAATGGTATGCATATAGACGAATAGGGCCTCTCCATAGGTTTCCTTCCTCATTGGGAAAAACAAAAATGCTGTTGCCGTTTGGTGATAAGTGCGATTTTGGATATTTTGGAGTGTGCTTTGGATTGTGGGTTTAAATTTTTATTTTTATTACGAGAAACCTCGTCCGAATAGTAACCCTGGTTCTTTCTCTTGTTTAGTAATATGTGGACTAAGTTTGACATTGATTGCGACGAATCACAATTTTGTACGTAGAAACGAATAAGGCCATCTAGATAATCTCAAGGAACTAAGAAAAAAAAAAGAAAGGAAAAACGCTCATTACACGCGAGCATCGGCCGGAAAAAGTTCTATGAAAATTCATAACTGTCGTGTTTTGTGGCCAAATAAATTACATACTAAACTCATATCTGTCGTGTTATTTAAAAATGGAACGATCTCCTACTCCGAACGATGACAACCAAGGAGGTAACATATCAGAGGTTTTTTTTTTAATTTCGAACTGGCTTGCGATAGAAAGCTGGATATACCTACCTATTGAAAAAAAGAACACTAACGCGGCAAAAAATATTGTTGTTTGTATGTGGTTCGTCTGATTTTGAAAGTTTATTGAATTTAACAGAATGAGTTCATGTGATGAAAATGACTGCGATGAACTTATTTTAACGCCACCTGAAATTCAAGAGGCGGCAAGAGCCGTAATAGAAAACTTATTACCGTAAAAATCGAAAGAAAAAAGTTCTGCCTTAGTAGGTAGGTACTACTTATCAGAAATCAGAAATTTATTTCAACGTAAAGAATTTACATTCTGATTGTTTTAATTTCCGCGCATTATTTCAGAAAAATCATATACAAGCCTTGGCCACAACTAGGCATTGATGGACTCAAGCTGTATATGTGCCTCGGCCCACATTTCCACGTTCGTACATCAATGCCTCTTTTGCTGGCCGCTGCAGTAATGTACTATACATACTCTAAAAGTAATTCCACCCCATTTTTTTATATGGCGAAACAACGTTTGCCGGGTCAGCTAGTTACTTACAATTATTATGAATCACGGGCCTCTAGGCACTTAGGCAAGAAAATGAAAAGAGAGTCCTGTCATCAGGAACAGCGCCCTGTTATTAGGTGACAGAACTGGTGGACTTGTAATTGAATCGCTTTGTTTTTGTTTCATTGCTGAGCTAAAAAGGACAAAAGCGAAATAAATGTAAACAAACACCACCCGCCAATTAGTTTTGCTTGTGTTCCGTAATCAAGTTTTCGCATTGTCTCGGATCCCGTACTACGTTGAATATTATCCGAAGTCATAGTCACGTCTTTGTCATATTATAAAGTTAGTTCGTCGCAGAGCTGTTGTTTGGCGACACCTGCGAAAGTGAACAGGTTCCATAAGTACACACGCCAGCCGGGCTAGGTTGACAACTTTGTACACACGTCGGCAAACTGACACACTGCAACAGGTTAACTTTACACCTTAGTTGACGTGTAACTTTAATCAAATTTGGGTTTGCAGCAAATGCCTCTCGATGGGAGGTAATCTGATATACTGTTAAAATTCCGGCGCCCGGCGGAGCAATGTGCAACACAAAGCCATGTGTACAGCCTCCTGTATTACGCGTACCAAAACCGGAACGATTCCAATCGTCTAACAGTCAAATTCCACACTAATTGATACCGCAAACTTCAGGACTCCGGAACGATTTGGTGCGCGTAATTAGACCTCTGAGCCCCAAAAAAAACTATGCATTTTGTTGTCAAACAATGATGATGATGTTGATGGGAAATCAATTAGTATTATATTGGGTTGATCAGTTGCGTTGCAGTTGACCTTGAAAAGAACAATTAAAAACCATTGTTATGGTTATGGATCGGTCCACCCGAAATTCTACAGGTTAAAATATCAAATATAATAGAACTAAATGGTCGCATTCTGTCAGTGTTTGTATAATAAATATATGTACGTGGCTTGAGTATATTAATATTTTTTTAAAAGTAAACAGAACTCTTACAAGTTAAACTACGATCGTTTTGGAGAAATAATTGCCAAGAGAGTCATAGTGTTTTTGGTCTTAATTAAATTTAAATAAAGTCTTCTTGTAAAACGAGAAATATTTTACGACGTAGAAAACTAACGTCGCGGTATCTCGTGCACTAAAGATCAGAATCTATTGTATCAGCTGTACAACAACAAACTGACAACTGTGAAGGTGGATTAATAGTTTTTCGATGTATGTGGGACAGGACGTTAGATTGTATAGTAAGTCATATCGTAACAAATTCCAGAAAGTAGTATTCTCATGCCTCTGCCCGCGTTGCGGTAGTATACAGCTCAGATTATTTAAATTACCTAAACATAAACCTCTTTCGCTTCATAATATTTAAATATGCTTTATTGATACTTTCGACAATAATACGAAATAAGTACACCGCTATAAACTTTTTATGCGTCAATTAAATTCAGAATATTAGAGCATTACGAACATTTTTAATAAAAAAAATTCCAATAAATATCTTCCGGCACTATCCATTATCCCCATCACCAAAGGTTAGCTGGAAAAAAATACTTATTAGTATTAAGCTCGCCTATGTATTAATATTTTTATTGTGGAATAAATAATTTTCGCTCGTAGCCATGGCTGCCTGAGTGATCTTGAACGATCACTAAGGTTAAGCAACATACGGCGCGTTCAGTCCATGAATGGGTCATCGTCTATGACTAACGCTAGTGGCATTTTCTCCGAGCGATTCCGTGCTTCGCAAGGTACGTTAAGCAGTTCTTGCCGGCTGCCGTCGATAGATGGCAGTCGTTAAGCCAACTCAGAGGCCTTTAGGGGCGGCTTAAAAACTTCTGACAGTAAGACCAGCCACTAGTCTCACAAGCCTCCACTAATCCGGACTTGGCCCCCGTGGTGGAGTATGGCCTATACCTTCCTCAGGGAAGAGACCCGTGCCCCTCGGTGGGGACATAAAGGGTTGATGATGAAATAATTTTAAATCGATATTACCTATACCTATAGGTATGATGGGACCTTTTTAATTTCTTGACGATGCCCATTGCCCACGTTGAATGATTATTAGTTTTATTAGTTTATCTGTGACATGTTTTTTTTTCTTATTAAATAAATGAATATTTTCTATCTAGTATGACGATATATATTACGAGTAGTGCGTGCGGTTTAAATGGCAAAAGTCACTGTCAAATTCTGACATTTATGAAATTCCGCCCCGCGCGGTCCATGCAGATGTTTTTTTGTGTCATTAACGAAAGTGTCCATTAAGCTGTCATTGTCTTGCCATCTTAACTTAGCTTCTAATGAAGTTTCACGACTTTGTTCATTTTTCATACCTACAGGCTGGCTCAGCGTCTGAAGTGTTCAATCATGGTTAGCAGGCTAAGTTGCGATGTAAACTTGTCGCCGTAAACCAGGTGAGCTATTAATGTTGAAGTGCTCTTAGCCCAACAACTTGTTAGGTACCTGCCGATCATAAATATATTAGTCCGGTGCCGCTAGGCGACAACTGCCGTCAAACTGGAATTCAGTGTTGCGAACGCTATCCCGGAGTGAAACTACATGAAATGGAAATTTAAAAACGGTAAATCTACAGCCTTTTCTTATTTTGTGTTGTTTAAGCATAAACATTTACATACAGGCACATACATTGCTTTTGGCCCGACACTAGGATACCCTGTGCCGTGGGAAGCAGAAAAAGCGACGTCACAAACATGTAAACATCTAAGACCTGTTTTTTTTGTCCCCAGAGTGCTTATACTGACTTTTTTCATTCACTTTCGATAGCGAGAGCGTTTGCAATTTGTATAGGAGTGACAAAGCGCGCCACCTAGTTGTCCCTTTGTCACTCCTATACAAATTGCAAACGCTCTCGCTATCACAAGTGAAAAGAAAACAACTCTGTATAAGCACTCAGGTGGGGTTCGGTGACACTCGTATGGGGAAGTAATAATAAATAATAAAAAGCCAGCAAGTGGCACAATAATACTCACAACATCAATCGATTGAACAGCGTAAACGGTAATAGATCGAGCAAGACGTCGGATTCCAGAGTACTAAATAATGTGTCGGTAAAACTGACTTTGACTGAATAATCCACTTGCTATCTCCAATATGGTATTGTGTTTTTTTTTTGTTTTGAGTATTGTGTCGTCAACTAAATTTATTTATTTCTTCTTCTTAATAGTTACGTAATCTGCACTAACATACATAGGTTATTTACCTATAAGAAGCGGTGGCAGCCCAGGAGGTAGGTACAGTCTGTTAGCTTTTAGTTTATACCTCGGGCTCTAGAGTAGGCTTCGGTTTTCGCCGAAAACACACGAGTGTAATACTACTTCCTGATCTGTATAAAACTTTTCTTCACTATTTTAAAAAGTTATGTAAAGTTATAAATAACAATACAAAATAAACCTTACCTTAATGCAATGATTGCTTTAAGCATTGCAATGATTTGATTGCTCAGCCGAGGTCTATTCTAAAAGCTAAACAGACTGTAGATAAGTGTACTCGGAAGATAGAGACTCAGATTCGATTCCCAGTGCGGACACGTTCCTTGTTTTGTTTACCTTGTTTTTATTTATTCTATGACTTTTTTTATGTTCAAAGTTACGTAGATCTGTGAATTTTAGTAGCTATTGCTAACTCTGATAGAATGACATCGTAAGGAAATCCGCAGTTTGGTTGGGTCTGCACGTATTGACTTATCTTTCCTGTGGACTTGGCCGCCTAAGCTGGCAGGACGGTAGTTATAGGTGGACGTTGTATAAATAGACCGAGAGATAGTGACACAAATTACTTGGTCATTAGTAACTTCTTATTTCCGTCCGAAAAGTATGGCATGGTGATTTTCGTAAATGGCTGCACGACGATAATTAACTGTGCCAAAATTAGCCTGGTACAAACGGTTGAATTTTTTTTTTAAAGTAAAGCATGCGCGTCGGTATGGCGGGCTGTAAGTCACACCGGAGAAGTATGGCATGACACTACCCCCTACTTTGTTTTTTATGGACTATCGGAAAATACTAATTTTTTTGTGGTACAAATCGTTTGACACTCGTAATTTATCCGACGAGTTCGACTAACGCGCACGCGATTGGACCGCCGGTACCAGCGCTATGACCATCATTTTTCTTTTTGTCATTGCGTACTAATACCCCTGAAGAACCGCCATACTGTTACTAATGACCAAGTAATTTGTGTCACTATCTCTCGGTCTAAAATCATCTCCTAACGTAGACGCAAAGAACAAAATTTTTAAATTCACACGTCCAGTGGCTTGCGCTGCTGGATGTCCCGCGGGGTCCACCATGGGCCCCGCACCCGTAACCTCACATTGAGCGGGGCCGGGGGCCTTCGGGCCGCGAGGAGACAAACTCTATAAAAAACACACGGTGGTGGCGCTCCTCTATGTCCTTCTGTTCAGCAGAGGGCATAGAGGAGGGCCGGACGTGGAGGGGAGAGGCGCGAGCTCTGCAAGCCGGGCCGGGAGGGACATTGGGAGGGGGGCCGGGGACCAGGGATTGAGGACCCCATGGTCCTTGGTCAAGGGAGGACTAGAGAGGGGAGGACCAGACGGGGCCGAAGACCTGGCAGAGGGCCAGAAAACGGGTCTTCGGTAGCTGGAGGCTTGGGGAGCTCGCGCCTCTCCGCCGGGAGAGCCGGTGGCGCGGGGGACGCCGCGCGGACTGGGGGACCTACCGTCCGACATCGTGACGGGAGAAGGGGGTGGGGGCCCATGCCCCTTCTCCAGTGAGGGTGGGCCCGGCTCCTTTGCGAGTCGGGTCGACGTCGCCGGGGCGCCGCTGTAGCATTCGCACTGTGGCCTACCACTTGCGAGATCCGGCGCGCCCCATTGCACGAGCGACAGGACGGCCCCCGGGGTGTTTTAGGAGGTATGCCTCTCCTATTATTAGGAAAGGAGAGTCCGACACACGGCCGTCGCCCTCCCCCAAGGGTGGCGGTTATGGTTACAAAGCATTTCACCCCGTTAACAAAAAAAAAAGGGCTGGTTACACTGGTATTATCTATGTAAATATATGTATAGGTCGGGTGCAGGTTTCGCGCCATGTTAGTTTGCATTTGTTGACCTGAAACTTACAGGTTAGAGGTTCGTCAATTAAACATTTTTGGTATTATTTATAAAAAGTCGATCCACAATGGTTGCAATGGTTTTCAATTGCTATTTTTTAGGTCAGGACCGATAGCCAGTTTATGGAGTAAATAGCCTTTATAAGCCAGCTTTAACGCTTTCGTAAGTGTTTTAGTGGAATCGAGCGTTTTTAAAATACATATTTTTTTGTTTGTTTCTTTGAGTGTGTGTGTGTGTGTGTATGTGTGTGTGTGTGTATTTGTGTGTGTGTGTGTGTGTGTGTGTATGGGTGCGATCGTGCGTGCGTGCGAGTGTGCGTGCGTGCGTTCGTGCGTGCGGGCGTTCGTGCGAGCGTGCGTGCATATGCGGGTGTTTGCATGCATACGTGAGTGCGTACATTTGAATGTACCAATAAATGGACTTGTTGTATTTGTGCGCGTGTTTTCCATGTTTGTACTGTCCTTGTATGGTTACCATAGCATAGGGTGTCCTAGTTTTGGGACCATGCCAGGGGATGACACAGATGTGTTGTGTGGAAGTTATTATTATTATTTTTTGAACTTATTATTATTATTAATTAAGATAAATGAAGATGAGAATATTCCTTATTGCGCACAAGAAACAAAACACATGAATAAAAATTGCAGTGGGAAAAGTGCAATGGGCGGCCTTATAGCTAACAGCAATTTCTTCGAAACAATCTTTTAAGGTTATTGAATGCTCTATGAAGTGGCATACATCCAACAAAAACGTTATGAAATATCAGATAATGCTATTTTTAATCACGCTACTGTTTAAACTTGCTGTTCATTAGTAGGTACTATTGCTATTACTACGATAAAAAAACAACTAAAAGACAAAATTAATACAAACCTACTGTTGAACACTAATTCCTAAGAGCCGATTTCAACAGTGTACAACTCATCCTAAGGTATTTACATAGGTTTCTGAAGTTGCTCGAAGTGTCAGTTAATTTTGTCTTTTAAGGACTGATTTTTCAATAGTCAGATAACTTTTATCTGAGGAATAAATTTAACAGCGTATGTATGAAAATTATGTCAAACAGCTAATTTTATTCGTCAGATAAAAGTTATTTATTTGACTATAAAAAATCAGCCCTTAGTGATTTATTTTACAATGATTTTATGATTTATGATTTTCATATCTGTCAAAAATGTCCAGTCTGTCGCTGGCCATGGTGGCTGTGACAATATCAAAATATCCGGATCCCAAATAAATTAAATAAAACGTGGTAGAAAGATCGCTTTTTTTAACAAGAATGTCTGGTTTTGATAACAACACTTCTATTTTATTGTTTGATTTCACAACTAGTTCACAACAAGTTTCACTTAACTTCATTAGGTAACAGAGACGTAGTTTGGTGTAAATTATACCGTAATTCTGTAAATTAAATACACTTCCCCGTAATTCACACAAGAAGCTACCCAAAGGCTAACTTCACAGAAAACTTGCTAAGATATTTCCGTATAATGCCTGTTTTCTTAAAAAAATACAACTTTCTCTTCCTCAAGTTTCAGTCGAGCTTCGGAAACAAATTGAATCTCTCACATAAAATACAAACGAGTTTATGAAGTAACAATATTGTATGAGCTGAGGAAACCATTGTGTTTCTTTTCCTAACATACGGTACTTATAAGTAGGTACATTCCACAAGAATGGTTATATAATTCCCCGCTCATTTTTATATTTGAATAGCCCCAAAATGAAAGGTAGACTTATTCATGTTTTTACTAAGAAAGTGCTAGAAAGTGGCTTTACTTTGTACTGACCTAGTAAATCCTTTGGCCTGGCTGATTTTCTGTGTATGTGATGTCTTTACCTGGTTATAGATCGCGGCGCGTAAGTTGAACTATGACTGAATGCGCAGTGATAGATTATTGGGTCTCAATCGAAGTGCGGTATGAGGTGCGACGCGAGGGGCCGCGCGTAACCATAGTAACGCGGTTGCGCTTTACCTGCGCAGTCGCACTTCGCCCTGAAGACTTGTGTCCGCAATACGGTATTTGACACTGTCAACAATAAATTATTTGAGATGCTCGATTGAAACAAGAATTACAAAATGTTTCGGAAAATGTATTTCTTTTACCTAATAATTTACTAGTCATTACAATTTTTAAATAGATGAAACATAAAAAGAGTGCTCTGACATGTGACGTCACAAGCAAGTATTTTCATACAAAACTCTGTTTTAAAAGTAACTCATTTGACATTTTGTCAAATACCCAATTATACCTGCGCGGACGACCGCCCTTTTGGATCCACTTACGTGCCACGATAGATCGTATATCGTGGTATAGATACCACAGTTCCAGGTAGGTACGCTTCGGTGTTAGAAATCAAAAAAATATTTCAACGTAAAGAATTTACATTATGTTTCTTGAATTATAATGTTAATGTTAGCCGCTGCCTTGGGGCAGAATGTAGTGGAGAAAAAAGCAGAAAAAAAACATCACTCACTCTCTCTGTCACTCACTCTGACCATCTTTCCTCAAATCACCTGAAACCTAATACAAAATTGGTATAAATGTCCATCTACCTATCAAGCTCAAGAACCATGAGTGCAATCAATACTTGAGTAGGCGACGCGTACACGCTAACTTGACATGAGCTATGTAAAATGTCTGTGTTAACTTAAGTTAAGCTCGTCCTTGGCTGTTTTATTAAATATTATGCGAATGAGGGTAATGTGGCAAACCAGACACGCTGGTCGCCAGGCTTGAAAAATTAGTCTCAATACGGCCACCAACGAGTGTCCCGCGCGCGCTGTGCGACATTACCGCCTCGTATATCCTCTGTAATCCTCTCTTTTATTTCATCATCCAATCTCTGAGACCCAGTCCGCATCTGAATCCCTTACAACTTGCAATGTCATTTTTTTTTTAAAAACATGTCTCCTTTAAAACACCGCTATCAAGCAGTGTGAACTAGTTTTTAGAAAGGTTTCAGCTGCATTCAAGAAATATGAACTTTTTGAAATATATTTTTTAAAATTATCGTCCATGCTGGTGGTGAATAGGCCCAACAGAGATAGACGTTATTGAAAAGGATTTGTAATTTTGTAATAACTTCTAAAGTTTGATGTTTTGTTGTTCGAAATACGTACTTAACCTCCTCAGTCCCGTGTCGACAAAATAACGATAGAAAACTATTGTTATTTTCAAGGTCAGGACTGAAGAGGTTATGGGGCTCCAGGGGGTAACACTAGCGCCACCGAGAAATAATTATATATTTTTAGATTTTTTTTTAAAATAATGTTTGTACAGTCTCTTATACAGGGTGTCCGATCAGTTGACGTTATTTTTTTTAGATAGCCCTTACCGAGACCTATCCAAAACACCCCCATGTATGTTCGGAGATTATTGTTAGTTTTCGAGTTATGATTATTTTTTGAAAATTTAGAGATTTTCCAAGAAATCGTCAAAAAAAAAACAAAAAATGCTTTTTGGCTTTTATTTTGTCCGTAATTATAATAAGTATTAACCTTTTTTTTCATATCCAATAAAGAAAACCTGTATATCCGAACAATAATTAAGTACATTTTGGGCCCAAAGTTTGAAATAATTATTTTTAGTCGGGAGACTAAATTCAAAAAAATTAAAAATACTTATGCCTGGTTCTGGAGCTCCAAGCTAATCTTAAAAACTTTGCAAGACATTAGACTTTTGAAATAATAAAGAAAAAATAGCATTTATGCGGGCATTTTGCACCGTACGTGACGGTTAAAAGTAAAAAGATGGTAATTCACGAATATCCAAAATTATTTAAAAAACTAATATTTTACTTTATTTGGACAAATTCAGGAAAAGAACTCGTAACAACTAATACCTAAACACGATAATCGTCGCTGTTTTATTGACTTCAATAAAAAAAAAATACCCAAATTGTGATTTTGGACATGTTTTTGCTAAGTATCTACTAATGAATTTCTGCTAAATTAAGTTGTATGGAAAGTAAACAAAGGAAAGGGCCCACGGCAAAGTACCTAGGATCTCGAACGTGGGCCTAGGTAGCATTTGTGTCAAAGTCAACTCGAAATTTCGTGGTCGGCCTACAGGTAGCACATTAAAAAAAGCCTTCTTCTATCGAAAATTTACTATTTCCGACAAAATAATCACTTGAGAGATGCCGTCACTACAATTTTTATAGCTCCGTTCTTTTTTGTACTATTCCCTTTAATAGATAGCTCCTAGCCATAAAAAGAGATAAATAGAAAGCCCTTGTAACAGGCCCCGACTCCACAGAGGTGTAAAGGGGTTAAAGAAAAGAAGATGCACTTTAAGTACCTAATAAAGCCGCGTCTGTACTCTTAGGCTAAGAAATATCTGTGTAATTCCCTTTTTTATCCATAATAAAGTGTTCTCAATCTATCTTTCTATAGTGACTTATACAGGGAGTAAAAAAAAGTACGAACCATATTCAAGGGGGTGGTTGTCAATCGAGTTCAGAATATAGGAACAATATAAAAAATATATTTTTAAGAAAATTATAAAAAAAGTATAGCCAATAAATTAGTCTATTATTTATTACAGTTTTTTGCTCCTCTGTCCATCCCTAATAATTCTTGTCGTTTTTTTTATTATAAAAAAAATACCTTATCAAAATTATCAACCGAAACTCACCGAATACGGTACGGTGCAACAAAGAAATTTTTTTTTTCCTGTATTCTAGACTCGCCTCTTAACTACCCCCATGAATTTGGGTCGTACTTTTTTTTACACCCTGTATGTAGAAGCCGACAAAACGAGGCTGGGCTAAGGTGGCTTACACAGTAGGTAAAGTCGACGTAAGGGGGATTATCCAAGAGTAATAGATCAAGCTGAGTGCCTCCGGGATGAAGGACCGCTGTCAACGGAGGGCCGCGAGCTGTCGCCGAAGACTATTTGATGGGGAGCTTCGAGCTCGTTACATAGGTACTTACCACTAAATAATAGAGATAGGTACTGTTCTTCGTACTGTTCGTGTTCTGTTGTTCTTTGGACCTCTGTGGCACAGCGGTTAGCGCATCTGCCTATGCGATAGGTCCCGGGTTCGAATCCCGGCTGGGGACAAAAAACCCAGCGGTTTCTGGTTCCCACGACTCAGAGTATCCTAGTGTGGGGCCAGAAGCAATGTATGTGCCTGTATGTAAATGTTTATGTTATGTTACGTTTATGTTATGTTCGTTTCTAGGGTTCCGTTGTCAACAAATATGCCCTTAAAGTTTTGCAAAGGCCGTCTGTCGGTCCGCGTATTGAGCAGAGACGTCAAGAATTAGAAATCTGATATATGTCATAGATATAATATTAAATATAAAAGCAAAGCCTTCAACCAACTCTTATGAGGAAAACTTCATCGCATTAATGTGTCAATTCGAGGTAAATTGCGTAGATGCGTCTACTTGTTATAATCACTTTGCAACGTACATCGAATTGAGAGAGAATCGAAAGAGATAGTGGGTTCGAATCCTGGCATGTACCAATGCCTTTGTTTTCTAAGTTACGTGCGTTTGTGAAGTTGTAGTAGTAATACGTCTTCGGCATCCTCCTTGTTTATTTTAATTCTTAATTTGTTTTCGAAACATTAATAATTAGCCTAAATTCCAATCTCAAAATTTAAAAATAAAATTTATTAGAAAGTGTTTATTGTATGTATTGTAAGTATCAGTTATTGTACGCTAAAGCCTCAGATGTACTGAAGGAAGAAACTGACTCCTAAGATACAGGATCCCCTAGTTTAGGAGTCAGGGACTTAACTAGTTATGTAAATAAATTGTAACTTTGTAAGTACTTACAGAACTATGATTAACTTGGTCAATAAATTAATTTATTATTATTATTAAAAAAAAATACTACTCGCTAACCGAAAAGGAAAACATTGTGAGGAAACCTCAATGTCCGTGGTGTTCACGTAACTCAGCGCTTAAAATTGCTAAACCGCCGAGTGCACGCGTGGTGATTAAGCCCATACTCTCTCTCTGAGAGAAGCTTCAGCCCTACAAAGAGACGTTTATAGGCTGCATTAATAATACCCCTGATAGGATATGTCAGTAGATAATAATCTGGTCGGTGGTCCTGTAACAAAAGTTAATTGAGTTCATGGTGAAATAATTTTTTTTACGACCACCCGTGTTCTTTGCCAAAGCTATAATATTATTTTCCGTGACAAAACACAAAGACCACGACCACGTATGGCGTGACAAAGCACGTCTTAGATTATGTAGCTACTTATAATCTTTCAGTCTCCAAAGTTACTTCTGTTCAAGTAGATGTGCGATAATAAACGTAATTTGCAAACTAACATCATTTACAAGTCTATTGCTTCTAACATTGATTGTTCAGAACTGACGTCTCACAATGTCGATGAATCTAGTTTCGACAAAGTCATATTAGGTACCGACATAGAAAGCATATCGGGTATTTCCGAGTTGATTCCTTATTCATATATCATTGTCATTCACGCGAACAGGGTCCCCGAGGTGTGTCACCTATGACCTCTTTGTCATAAGCTCAAATATGAATATATGGAGCAATAGTGAGGGAGCGCGTCCCACGGGCGAGCGGGCTATGCGCACGATTTGCCGACGAACTTTGCTCATAAATCCACGCCTTACATAATGCGTGTTTGCATTATACAAGACTCTGGGCTTTGTTTCAGTAGTTTGATAGGTTGGCCGTAATATGCATTCTAACTAGCTTATAGCACATGGCTTCTGTCGGGTCATTGGCTCTGAAAAGTCGTTACATTATATAATATTACTACTTTAGCTGATCCCGCAAACGTTGTTTTGCCAGTTAGGGGTATGAAAAATAGATAACCACCTATTCTCAGACCTAATTTAATCAAAATCGGCCAAGCCGTTTCGGAGAAGTATGCGCACTAACACAGTGACACGAGAATTTTATATATTAGAAAATTAAATTAAAAATGTCGTGTGACAGTGTTTGTGGAACTACTTCGAAACGGTTTAATCAATTTTCATGATTTTCTTGTCTATATTTGGTAGCTCTGAAAAAAAAGCCGTAGGGTAATTAATATTGCAAAACAACGTTGCCGGGCCAGCTAGTTTTATTAAAGTTTTGTAGGCTGATTTAAAACAATGCGTTTCCTTAACCCGTTGGCTCAATTTTGTTAATGATAAGTTGCCTTGACACAAAGGACTTTAGGTTAACGGTAAATGACAATAAGGTTTAATTTCGCTTCCGAGTATCCGCTACCAAATTTGGTAGCCGCCGAGCCGAAGGGTTCAAAGACCCATGAGTCAGTTTGTCTGTGGTGACAGAAAAACATAATCACGGACAATTAAAACTGCATCTGAGGATAATTTTAGAGAAATTGCGTTTTTGTTAGTCATTTAAAAGTCATGTAAGTTTATCCGGATCAAAGTTAATAAGACTGTTAGTCCCAAAATAATGCTAAAAAAAGTTTTAATTAACAAATTTGTTAAGTGGTTCGAATGGTGGTTTCAAAACTGATTAAAGAAACCAGAATAATTAACGTGTATAACAATCGCTGTTTTTATTATTTATTTTATCAAAATAAACATTTATATTTAAACAATTAATTTATATTCAATTACTCCAAGATGGTATTAAAATAAGGCCGAATTTGAAAACCGTTTCTTCAGATTTTCAATCTAAGATAAGAAAAAAAAATACCATAAGGAATAAATGCTTCATTTCTGGCAAACAGTACGTATCTAATTTTATCGTAGCTCCATTGTTAGTTCCTCAGTCTACACGCTCATGGTCTATTGTGATTGAAGAAATCGATATCATCAAATCATCATAAATCGGCAAGGATTATTTAGCTAGATTTTAGTGTCTACTCCACCTTACTCGTTCTATCGAATAGCTCGTCGGATATTCAACTATCATAATATAATTTTACAATAGGCCCACGGACGGACGGGCTTCGAAACATTTTGCAATATAGACGCACTCATGCATTGCATATTCGGCTTGCTGCCTGTATGGGAACGTCACTCATTGTTGGAGATCTTTCCTCTGTTGTTCAATTTTCGGTGCGTGGGTTTCGGAAACAGTAATGCCTTTGTTTTTGTTTCTTATCTAAGGAACTGTCACTGTGTCGGTACTGTGACGAGTAATTTAAGTGATCTCGTACCTTTTTAGGGTTCCGTCGGTGACAAAGGACCCTTACTTGAAAATTGAACCTAGAACTATACTTCATAATATGTTTAGGTACTTAACTAAAGGTAAACAATGTTGATACGCCTTTTTATTGAAATGTACACTTATTAAACCAAAATCTTTACACATCACCAATTCAATGTGAAAATAAGTGCAATTTCGTAAAAACACATTTAATTTGTAAAAAATTTAATTTCAAAAGTGTTTATTTCAATAAAAAGACTTATCCAGATTGTTTACCTTTAGTTAAGTACAGTACATATTATTATGGAGTATAAACATGACATTTTCTTAAGAAAAATAACAAAATGTCATTAATTTATGTCTGTAAAATATTATTTAATGACCTAATACTTCTGTAGGCAGATGCTGGATGCGGCAAGCTGAAGACAGGGCGGTATGGCGCTCCTTAGGGGAGGGCTATGTCCAGCAGTGGACTAATATAGCCTCATGATGATGATGATGATGATGATAATTTAAAAATGTATCATCATCATCATTATCTGCCCGCTGCGGGGTAACTGTAGTGGCCTTTTCCCCATTACGCCATCACATCTCTTCGCATCTTCTCTCGACATCATCGAGCCATTGGTGTATCCACCACAATGTATAATCCTTGTTACTCTTTCACTTAAAAACTACCAAATGGATTTTAGTGAAACTTTACAATAATATAGCTTATAATACATCAGAATAACACATAGGCTACAATTTATAAAGATATTGTGTGAATTGTCCAAAATATGTCTCGGATGTCTCAGGCGGGCACTAGCTAGTTTGTAAATATTATTGTCATTATTTAGGAAAATGCTCATTGATTCGAATCAACAATATGTGTCCCCATACACCGGCTTAGTTCTACAGTATTTGCAGTCATGAGAGTAAGAGAGCTCACTGAAATTGAAACTAACAAATTTAGTTTAGACAACATGTTGTTTTCATAACGAAGAAATAATTTTGAAGTTTGAGTTTTCTGCGATGTGATGTGTGGGAAGCCATAGAAAATAATACTAATTAAGTCCTAAATAATCACAATGCTTGGCGCTCTTGGCTGTAGACTCTTTGAACAATTATTCTTTGGTGAAAGGAAAATAATTTGGAGAATATCTTTACCAAGTATTCCAGAAAAAATTGTAAATGCAATAAACACAAAAAGGTAACGAAAGTTTTATAATTCAAACAGTTCAAATAGCAGAGGATAGAGAACGGGTAACAAATTAATTAGCTAGACCATTTTTGCTTAACCAAATCCTTCAAAGCGGTAGCGCCGGGTATATTCTTGGTCTTGTAGAACGGCAGAGATTCAAAGCCAGTCAGCCAGGCTTGCGTCTTTGGGTATCTGCAAATAGAGGTAATTAATACTGATGAGTCTATTTAGGTGCCTGTGACACGAAACTTCGGCGCCTTCGGAGGTGATACAGAATTCCCTGTACTGCGATTCCAGACCGATGGAAAAGGAACTGATTCTATTTTAGTGTAATTCGATAGCACTATATGTACATAAACTAGTACAGATTATATAAACCCACGCTTGTATCCCGGGAAGGCAGGCAGATATCTCTTGCCATGTTCCTGACAAATCTTTTTCGCTTTATGAAAATGATAAGAGATTAGGTAGAATTTAGGGTGATTTTCAGCGTTTTCAGCTTTGGCGCATTTTTTTTCATATTAACTCAATAAAAGTAACATAAATACTATATTGCCACCAAAACCTACAAATATATTCCAATACAATCTTCAGGGCCCCTGGCTTGGCTGACTGCCATCTATCGACAGCCGAAATCAATCACAAGGCCATAATTTATTTTTGATAAGTTTTTTTTTCCAGGTCTAGGCACGATCAAACCTCGGCATGTGAACTCTAAAAGTATTGGCAAAGTTTCATTGCAATCCGGCATGTCGTTTGTACATAAAACCAACCTACGTTTGTATGGGAGCCGCATCGTCAGGCCTTCTTAAGATGGAAACATAAATAAAATGAATTGAACACCATACATACTTTTTGGCATCGACTGGATAAAGCTGATGCAAAGAGCTGACAGTGGAGACGGCGGTTTGATCGTGTCAAACCTCGGTATGTAACCTCTACACGTATTGGCAAAGTTTCATTGCAATCCGGCATGTCGTTTGAGTACATAAAACCAAACTGCGTTTGTATGGAAACCTAATCGTGAGGGGCCAAGATGGAAACATAAATAAATTAATTGATCAGTATACATACTTTTTGGCATCGACTGGATAAAGCAGATGCAAAGAGCTGACAGTGGAGACGGCGGATATGTCGGCAACGGTCATGTGGTCGCCGGCGATCCACTTGGAGTTCGAAAGAAAAGCCTCAACGAACCCGTAGGCCTCCTCAATGTCCTTAACATGTTTTTCTGTTGGCTTCTTAAGGTTCTCGAAGATGGTGGCGTACTGAAACGAAACATTGATAAGTGAGACTTTGTTGAAAACGAACAGCTCAGTGCGGGCTCGGATTTCAGTAGACGCAAATCGCAATCCAACCTCTGTTGATCTTTATCCAAAGATTCATTTTAAAAAATATAGTAAATTACTTTTTCTGCCTGAAATTATTTTTTATTTTAAGTGTGAGGGTTTGCGTGACTAAAACGAAGTATAGTAATATTTCTTAACGAATCCTTTTCAAAAATATTACGTGGATATTAATGACAATATTCAATGAAATAGATACGCTTAAAGAATTATTACTTAGAAACAACATAGCTAGCTTGTAATAGTCAACTAGAACACCTAAGCGCTATTTCAATTCATACTTTTTTATGAAGTTTATGAAACTATTATTCAGACATATTACTGTGCAAAGTCGAAAAGTATTTACAGACGACTCGTAATTGTTAGGGAAATTAAATAGTTCAAAGTATTCAGTCACATATCCAAATAGCCTGCATATCATCATGTATATAACGATGGCTCTCCTCGAATATCCAACTATGGTAGGTCTATATAGCTCTAGAACTCTACTTCCTACAGATTTCTCTTACACATATATTTTATATTTTAATGATTACTTTGCTGAAAATTAATTATGCTGAGCAGTAATGATAATATATCGCTTGTTATATATCTTAATCACATCGAATAAGCAGTTATTGCTGATGTCATCAGCGTCTATCTCCCTCACTCTAAAAGCGTTAGGCGAGCATCGTGTGCAACTGTTTTTGTCGATGTTTTTCTCAAAAGATGCACTAGAGATGCTCTCGGAATTGCGGCCCTTATCCTGTATTGGCTCGCGCCAAGCCCATAAGTAATAATATTTGTTGCTTGTAAAAACGACCAAATAGGTGGAAGCCTGCTTCGAAGCAACCTACAACATTTTTTTATTGACCACCTGTTTCATAGTCATGGGCTGGATAGATTAATTGATATATCATGCATTATTGCAGCGTGTACTTACGCTGAGAGCCCTCAATCGCGGGAACAAGTATCCAGTGTCAAAGAACATCTTCTGGTTGACCAGAGCACGCTTGCGCGGGTCCTTTGGGTATAGGGCATCGTCCTTCCCGTAAGTTTCGGCCAAGTAGATGATAATGGCGTGGCTGATGGTTCAAAACTCAATAGATTAGATAGATGGATATCTCTCAATTGTACACGAAAATAAAAAAATTCCACAAATAATATTTGTGGAAAAAACTGAACACAACGACGTGTTTGCAATACAATATATTGAGTACATAGCACATTTTATATAAATTAAGATTATCCAAGAATATCCTTTATTGTGCGCCAGAACAGATAACAAAGGAATAAAAGAAAGCATCAACACTTCGATAAGGTGTCTCGAAAAGACGAAATGTTTGGTATATGCAAGTATTTCTCCAATAAAACGCAAAAAACGGAGACTTTAATGTCTCTTGACTCTGTACATAGCCATTGGTTTATTATCTTTCATTGCCTAGGCATGGTTGTTGCAAACAAAGTGTTATACAGAGAATACCTAAAATTTGGAAAAGCCTTTAGTAAATTAAGCGCTGGTACAAAATAAGGCTTCAGCTAAGAAGTATAGAGGTCAAGGATTAGGGAAAGTTTAGTAAGTCCAAAGTTCTGAGTTTTACCGTAGAGCGTTAAGATGAAAATGAGTTTCTCTTGTCCTACTTTTCTTTTAAATAATATTTATCTTACCTGTCATGAATAACTAGGTCTCCATCTTCCAAAACGGGGACGGTGTGTAGCGGATTTTTCTGGGAACATCGAAAATAGTTATAATTAGACATTGCTACAGTGGGCGGGATGTTTGGTTAGGCGGGAAGAAGGCCGGTGGACTAGGGTAGCCAAGGAGTGGTGGCCCAGAAGTCATCAAACATTTTAACAATTTATAAATTTTAACTAACTTTGCGATTCTTCATTTTTTATGGCGCTATTGTATCAGATTGACCCACAATTGAGTTTGTGTCTGCAAGGCACACTATTCACCTACATATTTTGAATAAAAAAACAAAGCATGTATCTTAATAATTCATGGCTCTGTGGCCAATAAGTCTTGTAGGTCAAGGTGGGACAAAAAATACGAAAAAAATGATAACTCGAAAACTACAAAAAATCGCGGAACATACATGGGGGTGATTCGGGTACATCTAGGGGTGCTCTATCTCTGGACTTCCGCTTGACACTATTTTTTGGGACGCCCTGTATAGGCGCGATTTTAGTTTATATAATTCAAGCTAGCATTTATAATTTAAACCGATTAAGATGATCATGACAAGAGGTTAATTAGTAGAAAAAAAACCGGCCAAGTGCGTGTCGGGCTAAGCGCTGTGTAGGGTTCCATATATATTGGGAGATTGTCTGCTTTAAAATTATTTTGATGTAGTTAGTTCGAAGTAAAAGTTAGCTTCATTAAAGTAATTTTCAATGGATTTTGTGCGAAGTTTTCCTTTTATAAGTTAGTCGCTTATCACTCGTTAACTTGCAAAGCCTACTTAGCCTGATGGTTTTCCTTTTAAGTTTATTGTATGTGCTACTAACCTGATTTTTTTTCACAGTTCTGCAATCAACCGTTTAGTAAAGCTTAATACTTTGGAAACGAAATCCGAAATGGAAAAATCACCTTCTAAATAAAATTTCTAAACTATTAATTTTAACAATACCCTACACTATGCTGCAGGCGAAAAAAATACAAAATAAGTATATATTAGAGGACGTCGTAGCCTCTAATATATACTTATTAAAATAGCCTCACAATGGATGTATTTTCATGATTCATGAATCATTTAAGGTCTTTGCCTGGTTACCATTGCACACCAACCAATACCATTACTGTTATTATCTTTGCCTGATTACCATTTTAGGGTATATGTACTAGGACCAGGATAAATTATTGTTGTAAGAAAATTATTTGTACCTATGTTTTTTTGTGGCCAATAAAATCGGGTGGTTAGGTTAGATCCAGGCACATACCGATTTCTGTTTTGCTGTTAGTCTTTATTTTCTAAGTTACTTTTTATATTCTATGTTCTATGACGACCTCTGTGGCGCAGCGGCTAACGCATCTGCCTACCAAGGGAGAGGTCCCGGCTGGGGACAAAAAAAAACCCAAGTCTTGGATGTTTACATGTTTTTGACGTCGCTGTTTCTGGTTCCCACGACACAGGGTATCCTAGTGTGGGGCCAGAAGCAATGTATGTACCTGTATGTAAATGTTAATGTTTGTGTGTAAGTACATTCGAGAAGTTGCAAGGAAAACTTCTTGAGGAAACTCGATTGTCTAAGCTGTTCACATACCTCAGCGCTTGAAATTGCCAATTCCACTGGTAATTAAACCCACACATTCTCTCTCTCAGAGAATGTTTTTGCCCAGTAGCGTGTGTCCAGGAATTGCGCATTACCTATTTCAGCTACCTGAAATACCTATTACAGGGAGCACTGTACACATTTCCTTTGATATAGATGCGGCTAACCAGCGGCTAACAAGGTCTACGATACACCTCGTGCAAGTCATAGCTACCATCAAGGCAGTAATTAAGTTACGCAAGCTCCATTACGTTGCAGGAATATCCGTATTCAACTACATTCAACATAACCTGATGGTATTTCCGTACATGACAGCAACGTAGTGCTTAATTCTTTTTTGTCAATGTCTTTCATACTTTTTTAATGATGTACCTAAGCACGGGTAGCATGTTTAACCCAGTGGATTCTTTCATACGAATTATTATATAATGTTTATGGTGAACGGTTGTTTGTTTGTGTGTGCAAACGAACGTCCTTTTTATTCCAAAACAATAAGGAAAAAGTATAGAAAGATGATCCACCTTTTTAAACGTCATAAGAGAGACATTTTTTACAAATTAAAATTTTGTAAGGGGTGGAACAATTTATCTATTGCTGTGAAAAGGAAATGACTAAACACTTAAATATGTGTTTTTACCGCAAGGATAGAAATACATACGATAACCGGTGATCAATCTGTACACTAAACTTCATCCAAATCGCTATTGAGTAAGAGTAGGAAACGTCCAAGATATCTTTTTGGATTGCTAATAACAATGAACAGATACCGTAATATTCGTTTTTCCTTTTAGAATACCCGTAACACGGTACATTTAACATTGATTTGTGGTAGGGTGGTAGCAAATCTACACGCAAACAAAATGGTGAACTCGCACGAAAAAATATTTTTATCTCGTTGGAGAAGTCACGTCAAAAGATAAATAATTGTACCTATTTTTTTCTCTACTAATAAAGTTGTCAAGATAATCTTTTAAGTAATTAAGTGACGTCCTGGTGCAGGTGAAGCCTTGAAGCATTTATCAATATTTGAGTCACATATCTCGTAAAATATTTTTTTAATGACTTTTTATCATTATACAACTTTTAAAATTGAAGTGTAAGTAATATTTTCTTGTATATACTTACTAGATTTTTCCAATTTTTTTGAAACTGTAAAATTTCGAAAAAATTGTATTCTATGGATTCTTTTATGTGTATTCTATGGTATACACAGACAATGCCACTGCAATCTAACAATCTATCTAATCGACACAAATTCCCCATTATAGTAGTAGGTTGATTGAAGCACAGGTTGTTATTATGCCGTCCGCCTATCCGTCGCTGTAGAAGACAGAAACAACGTGTAGTTAAAATAACGCAAAACATGAAAACTTCCCCTTCAGTCTCTCTAACTAAACTAATAAGCAAGAATTAAATTTATTCTCACTATTTTACAAAATATCTTCTTACTATTGTTAGTTATTAAAGCCGAACGGAAAATCGGACCAATCGGTGGCAACTGGCAACCGGAGAAAGAAAGAAAGAAAGAAAGGAAGGAAGAAAGAAAGAAAGAAAGAGGTACAAATTAACACATCACAAGTAAATTTTTATCAATACCTATATTCATCTAAGGTTAGATGAATAGAGTGCGACAAGTGAGTCGTGGCTCAAGCCTTTGGCGGGAAATTTAAAAATATTTTAGTTGATAACCCTGCATATCGTCTGAATAAACCATCTTGATACTTTTGCTTAGCTTGATTATTTGTTTAATTAGTTTGGAGCCTCCAATGAATTTTGTCCAAACATAAATAAATATAAGCAAAACGAAAACATTAACTACATCAAAACCAACATTTCCACTCCACCAAAAACAGGGATTATAAAGATGCACCACTTATAAACATTTATTAATGCTAAACCATAATCAAAATCTGATTAATATCTTTTTTCTCAACATCTTTGAGTTCTTTGACTAAGTCTTCGAACTGATGTTTAACATTTTCGTCATCCGACAGACCTTACAAACAAGAAATAATTCATGTGTGCTTTAAAACATTATTACTCGTATGTACATACTAAAACATAGGTAAAATTATGTTGAATAGAAACAAAAGTTTTTTTCTTGTTTAAATCTAGGACGAGTATCAAACTGTTTGGGCTGTACTACTTGCAGCTGAAATACTTAAGTTTGACAGTCAGAGTGTGGCCATATGAAGAATTCGAAATAAATCGCGTGCCAGGACACGCTTGTCAGACTTAGATGTTTATAGGTATTGATAAAAATTTGATACGTCCATACGTAGATATGGCGCATGAATGACCACGCAAAATCCAAGAACGTCAAAAACCACATCATAGTCATAACAACTTCACTAATGCAAAGTCATACTTCACCTTCGCAACTGTTTTCAACAAACCAAGTTATTATTCAATCGAAATGTAGATACCACTGTATTTTTAAATGATATGAACAATTTAAGTAGCTACCTACCTCTCTTCAGATCTCATCTATAGAATAAGCAATTTGACTTTAATTTATGTCATGTTTATGTGACCTTGCTTGTATGAATATTAGCGAAGACGGTATTAACTCTAAAATACTCAATTACAGAAACACCTATAAGACCCATATTACATTATCATACAACGTTAAGCCAGCAACGTACATCACAGGGGATGTACATAATCATTGCTGGTTTAACTCAATACCTAAATACCAAGACACGCGTCGACACCAGCAACGGACAAATGCCCCTTAGGATCCTATCTAGGGACTAGTGTAATACGTGTTTGTCGCCAACTATATTTCTTAAATTTTCAATTGAAAAAATGTGTTACGGAATTTCTGCTTTGTATTGAAAACTATTTATTTGAACTCGTCAGGCAGAAGTGGTTGTGCATTTTAAGAGCCGGTACACACTAGGCGTTTTGAAGCGCGGGCATGAGGTAAGCGCGCGTTTGCATGTACGTATACACTTCAATGGGACCTCATAGTTCTTACAACGGGCGTTACAAAAGCGCGCGCTTCAAAACGCCTAGTGTGTACCGGCTCTAATGGTAGGACTGTATTCTCAAATTACGTAAGATCAGCCCTTATAACTTTCCACTGTATCGGGTTTAGCAATTAGATAACTCGAAAGAGGTAAAATAATAATGTATATGACAGTTCATAGTAGGTATGGTAGGGAGTAGAGTATGGGATACCTACTGGGAAAAAGCCCCAGAATGTAACAGTGTGACATAAGGTGGTGTGACATACCGGGAACAAAAGGGCTGAATCAGACAACTCCATACAGTGGAGTCTTACGTAATTGCACCCCAGGACGCGTTTTGTCCGTTCGTTCGTCCGTCAGTCCGCTCTATGTCAATACCCTTTACCCTGGGGAACTTGAAGGTATTGAGTTGAAAGTAACAAAATATACTCATTTTTACGATTATTTGAAGCTGTAAAAAAATCTAACTTAAAGAATATACGGCCGTGTACGCTACTAAAAATACTAATATTTCAACACTCAAGGGAACCAACATTAACAGGGCATTTTCTGTTGACCTAGGTCCTAGATATAGATAGATAGATTTCACATGTAATATACAATAAATAAAGTAAAAACAATCTGAAAATTATGCAAAAACTTTTCTAAGCACTACACGTGGTGAAATATGGCCCGGATTAACTTACTTGTTTTTTTTTTTAAATAAAGTCCCAAGTAAGTTAATCCGGGCCATATTTTTCAATGAAAATTATGCGTTATTAAAATTATTATTCAATATTAAAGTTAATATTTGAATTTCGGGAAATATTTTATATTAATTATATTATTACTTACAAATTTGTACGAAATCCTCAGAGAGAGAGAGAGTCCTCGCATTTGTCCGGTTTTTTTACTTTTCAGGTCCGAGGTCATGAAAAAATATTGTCGCGGTCCTATCCCGAACCATCTAGAATAGAGCCTTCTAGAAGCCTATCGAATAGTCGCCGCATGCTGCGTTTTAGTAAACAATAAACGCTGCAAGCAATAATGTCCACTAGCGTAAGGTTCAAAACTCTTTGAATGGGTTACTGTTCGAGCGACGTAGGTACGGGAATGTTCTAGAACCCTTGTCGCCGGATATAAATAGCGGCCGCCGCGGCGCGCTGTCAGTTCCGTTTGGAATAGCGAAGAGTGAACTTCGAGCGAACATACCTGCGATACGAGCGATAACCTACAACCTCAGCTATACTATTGGACTTCGATTGGACCTGCGATTGGATTCTACGTGTGGACTTCGTGTCGTGAAGACCTGCAGACCAGACCCTGCGTGAATAAATCCTAAGAAGTTGTCATTGGCGTTTTACATCCAAATCCAGAACCCTAGCCCGTAACAATATTTTACCTTCAAATATTCTGGCTCGAGATGTGCCCCCTGAAGCAGGTCCACATCCAGTGATTGAAGAGGCACTTTCAGCAGCTCAGCTGTCATCATGGCAGCACGCGCCGGCGGGCTGGCGTCTAGTTTGTACAACTTCATAGCCATCTAAAACACATGATATAGCATAAATAACCTTTGCAGGCTAAATACTTAAGTAACGTTCTGTCACGCTCTTTTGTGAGAAATTTGACAAGACAACACTATAGTTAAGTAGCACAGTCGACAGCACATCATCGTATACGCCCATGCACTCTACTCCGTTGCACTACGGGCGAATTTGAAACTAAAATGTGAAGGTTGATGTGCTGTCGACTGAACTTAGCAAAATTCTCAATTCAGAAACTAGCTCTAACTAAGGCTGCTTTTACAATGTGATATTTTAGTGATGTTAATAAAATAAGTACAGTCTGTTAGCTTTTAGAATATACCTCGGCTACTATCGGATAGAATCGAATATATTCGTGTGATAGAAATATCGGAACTACGAGAATATGACATTTAATTTCGAAATCGGAACTAATATGACACTTATTTTCAGTTATACAAAGCAGGAAGTAGTATTACACTCGTGTGCTTTCGGCGAAAACCGAAGTCTACTCTAGAGCCCGAGGCTAAAAGCTAACGGACTGTAAGTACAGTTTTGATGAATATGTGGTGTGTAGTATTTGATCAGTAAAATAATTACGGACATTTAAAATATGCTTTCCCAAATTTTCCCAAATGTGTAGTGTGTGGAGAGTGCGATCAGTATTAAAATTACGATATTATATTTCTAAATTTTCCCAATAAAACTACGTTTAGGATATAAAACATGAATGTGTTTTGAATGTCCGTAATTTGATTATCTATAAAACCCTCAGTGATTACATTTATCAACAAAATTGTGACAAAACGAGCATGCCAGACGTAATAACAGCTTTAAAAATAACATGTTAATAAAAAAGCAAATGATTCGCATTGCCATCGTAAGGGCCCTCGCCCACGGCGGCTTCTTGTAGCGCTACGGCCGCGCGACGGTGGCGCGTTCGCCGCGCTACAGCCGCGATGCGGTCGCTAGCTGTGTGCCCTCGCCCACGTAACCACGCTTCTGTCGCGATGCGAACGCGCCACCGTCGCGCGGCCGTAGCGATTCTGTCGCGATGCAAACGCGCTACCGTCGCGCTTCCAATCGCCACAGTTGCAAGATGGACTCCGTTGTAGCAACATTAGTCACGTTGTCTTTGGTGCTGCTTTTACGTAAGCAGCCGAAGCGCCGACAACTACAGCGACGTCACGTAGCCCCGGCTGCCTGAGTAATCCTAAGGGCCCTCGCCCACGGCGGCTTTTTGTAGCGCTACGGCCGCGCGACGGTGGCGCGTTAGCAGCGCTACAGCCGCGCGCTTGCATCGCTACTAAAGCGCGTTAGCAGCGCTACAGCCGCGCGCTTGCATCGCTACGGTCGCGCGTTGCAAAAGCGACCTACGCGCGTTAGTAGCGATGCCTTCGCGCGTTTACGAAACGCGCGACGGCAGCGCTATAAAAAGCCGCCGTGGGCGAGGGCCCAGGCCTCCTCTATGGATTTCCAAAAAGACCTGCACCCAGCGTCTTTCTGCCACTTGGATGAGATCTTCTGTCCGTCTTGTGGCTGGTCCATCCTACGCTGCGCTTGCTGATATGTGGTCTCCGAAAACTTTTCGGCCCCATCGGCCATCAGTTCTGCGTGCTATATGCCCCGCCCACTACCACATCAATTAATTATTTGCGCTGTTTACAGGCACATATATTGCTTCTGGCCCCACACTAGGAAACCCTGTGTTGTCGGAACCAGAAACAATGACATGACAAACATGTAAACGTCCAGGACCTGAGTTTTTGCTTGTCCTTAGCCGGGGTTCGAACCCGAGACCTCTTACATGGTAGGCGGATGCGGTGACCTCTGCGCCACAGAGATCGTCAAAAACACGAGGTGATAAACACGAAAAAAATGCGTGCAGTAGGTGGTAGCACGTAAATACATAGTATGTACTCCGGTCATGTACTCTAAGTTACATCATTTAAATAGTAGTCATAATTTAATTAACAATAACAACAAGATATAATGAAGAATAACATAAAAATATTTTTAAAATAAAAAAATATAATTCAATTTATTAGAAAAATTATATAAAAAAACGTTTACTTATTTACTATTTTAAAATAATAAAAATAATCGTTATTGGAAATGCTATAATTAATACTTTTTTCTCTTCCTACTTTATTCTTGTTTTTAATTTTCAAAATATTGTTGATATCTAATCTCTTTAAACGAGCAATTCTTGTATATATATATTTATATATAATCAGAATCTCGGAAACGGCTCCAACGATTTTCACGAAATTTTGTAGGCAGATGCTTTCGGGGGCGTTTAATTGATCTAACTAGGTAACATTTTTAGAAAACGTTGTTTTATCCGTGTTTTAAGCCAATTGAAATTTTGCTATGATAACATACAGAGGTAAATTTCGCGTCTATCTGCAAGGTTGGGATAGTTCCAACGGGAAAACGGGCGACCCGTTTCAGGCCGATTTCAAGAGACCCGGTTCGAGTCATGATGTTTTTTTCCAAGTTCTTTTTTTGTTGAAGAAGGATTATTTTAATTTTATATTACATATTTTATATTACAAACAAAGTACCGAGCAAAGCTCGGTCACCCAGGTACTTGGTCATGATTGGCCATTGTTGACCGACAACAAATCCTAAAATATTACGTTAACTAATCATTATAAAGTAGGTATTACAGTCTATTTATTACCTTATCAAACTAAGTGACTTTAAAGAATAACCTTATAATCTATTACAAAAGCAACAAAATGATTGATAATTATTGTGCTGTAAGAATCGAAGAACCGCACTATTAACAAAATACAATAAAAAAACATCTCGCTATGTGTGCTACGTGGTATTAGATATACTTACCTTGTATAAAACTTGATTAAAACGCATTATGAGAGTAAAGAACAAAACGCAACAATCTTGCACATAACCTAACTTTCAGATTTACTGAGTGAATGAAGAACGGAACGAAACTCACTTTTAAATGTGTTCACCGACGTCTCGACCAAATAGGACTAGCTAGTTTTTTTGTTTGTAAACCCACTTATAGGCGGCCGGCTCCGCGCCTATCAAACTGTCTTGCGAGTGTCAAGGTTGAGCGAGGCTATAAATAATATACGGCTATTTGGTTACCAGGCAGGATAAAAGATAATAGAAACAAGCGAGTGAGCACGCAACGATTAAATGTTGATAAAGCGAAAACGGTTTGTCAGGATCGTAAGAAGCGGCTAGCTATGCTTTCTGCGTACCCCTCTGATATACAGGCGTGAGTTTAAGTACACTTGTTGATCCAGCAAACGTTATTTGCCGTATTAATTAGCCTATGACCTACTCTGAGACCTAACAAACGTTTACAAAACATTTTATAAAAATCGGTAGAGCCGTTTCGGCGCAGTTCGATAACAAACACAATTTTTTTATGTACCGATTGGATATATTCACAGACGTTTGGTGTCCTGAAGCCTCGTAGTTGATTGCTTAATTACTGAGCGACTGCTGCTGCTGTTTTTATGGGAATTTGTCAGGGAATGTAATACTATGTAAAACTACGATTATTAATTAATAATATTGACTGACTTTTTGTATATAGTGAAATCAGTTCGGCTGTTCTCGAGATTCGCGTTTAGCAACATATTCAGCGATTCATTTTATATTATAGAATTAAGGGTTTTTTGTGTCGAACAGTGGTATCACTAGAAAATGTCAGCTCGTAGGATCTCAGTTGATGACGTTTTTCCGTGAATGACGTACCTACTTTCGGTAACGTATACTCAGATTCTTAAAATCGGAACATAATTTTTTACGACAATGCCAATTGCCAAAAAAATACTTGTTTTCAAGGCTGCTCTCACTAATGCCACTATTTGAATGATTTGAGAAAATTAGTATACTGAAAAGTATACTAATTTTCTGTCTGTCCACAAAAGTATACTAAATGCTGTCTGAGAGTTTGTTAGATTCTAACATGTCTGTTAAGTGATAAATGTTGGTTTACTCAATTTTTATAAATTAAAATCAGGGAAGTGCGTGTCAGGTCGTGCGCAGTGTAGGGTTCCGTAATTCTTTTTCAGTTTAAGAACTTTACTCGTTAACTGTCTTGAATTCTTTCAGGTTTTTCACAAACTGCTGTCGAAAACCGGGGAAGTGACTCCCCCGATAACTAAAATAAAATCAATCGTAATCTATAAATCAGTTGTACTCGTCCAGTGCTGAACATAAACATCCCCTACCTCTAAGAAACGTCACTAGAAACCAATGACGTTCTAGATGATCAGCCTCATCCAGAGACTGCTAGCAATCTGCCTAAAGTCGGTTTTAAATTTGCTAGGTAGAATAGAATAGAGACGCCAATTCCTTTCATGAGTACATAGGCAAATAATAAACCAGTATCGGTTGGCAGTATAGTATAGTATGTATTAAGGATTTTTTTAAAGTACTTTTATAATGTATGGTGCGCAATAAAAACTACGAATCGCATACGTTTTTCCTGTCTCTATTATATTCTATATCTATGGAAAGGATGAAAATAAAGCAAATATAAATAAAAATTTAGATCGACGACCCAGCTGATAGGCGTCGATGCGTTTGTCAATTCGTGGTTTCAACTCGACAACCTTTGTACCCCATCGACTATTGTTTCTTCGTCAGATATGACAAGCCTACTACAATTTGCTAATTATATTGACTATCAATTCAGGTTTTTAGGAAATAGGTAGGCGGGAATGGGTTGCCTAGGTTATTAAGAAAAAAAAAACACTTGCTTGGTTTACATTTTATATTTTTAATTTCTTTTTGTGTCGTGAGCGACATCGATCGACCGCTCTTTCATCAGAAACGGTGTTCTTGTTATGGCAGGGAACCAGTGAACAGTGTAATTTAATAACGTTCACCGGCATTTAAGAAAAACAGGTACAAAATTAACTAGACCATTTCTCACTAAGCATATCCTTCAAAGCGTTACAGCCAGGCACATTCTTGTTTTGATAGAAGGGAAGCGTTTCGAAACCCTGCAACCAAGCTTGGGTCTTCGGGTATCTGAAAATAAACGAAATACATGTGATGTGAGTCTGTTTTAGCACTCTTTTGGCACTTGATACGATATTTTTGTCGATTTTAGAATACGACCCTACCACAATAAGCATAAGCACTTTAAGCAGTTAGTGCCGGCTGCCGTCGATAGATGGCAGTCGTTAAGCCAAGTCAGAGGCCTTAGGGCGGCTTGAAAACTTCTGACAGTAAGACTGAGACTGAGAGTATGGCCTACACCTTCCTCAGAGAAGAGACCCGTGCTCCTCGGTGGGGACATAATGGGTTGATGACGATGATGAGAAAACTCAGATTTGTATCTGATGGGATTTGCATGGATGATGTGACCGTCTATGGCTAATGCTAGTGGCCCGTTTTACGAGTTGTTCCGTGCTTCGCAAGGCATGCCGACTGCCGTCGACAGATGGCAGTCGTTAAGCCAAGTCTAGAGGCCTTAGGGCGGCTTGGAAACTTCCCTGTGCCCCTCGGTGGGGACACAATTGGTTGATGATGATGATGATGATGATGTAAAATTTTTGGTGGGCCGATCTGCTCACCATAAAAATGTTTTTTAATTGTTCTTTTCAAGGTCATAATGCAACTGATTAAAACCCTAATAACAACATTTTATGACTTAAAAAAAGTACCCGTATACTGTTTATCTCTGACGTCACATACAATCCTACATCTATAAAATAATCTGGGTAATTAGGTCATCTATCTCGACCTATACTCTCATGATTCAAATAAGTTTATTTGCGTAAACACGAGTATTTACAACATGCAGATGTTACATAATAATGAGTTCCATCGTGTTTTGCCATTTCGGCGTACAAATTTAAAATATGCTTATTAAATACTAGATAGTGGATCGGTCACAATTTTCACGCATCATAAAAAAAAAATCGTGTAGTAACATTTCTCTATCAGCAGATCCTTAAGTTTCTTCTTAAAGATTGTAAAATCAAGATTTTTAATTGACGGTGGGAGTTTATTAAATATTTTCGGCGCCATGCAAAAGACACTTTTACTTAAAAGTGCTGTGTGTCTGGAACTTAGACATAGCCGGGTCTTATCACGCTGATTTCGACCATTTGCATCGCATGCTCGCACAAACCGACATGGATTTGTTTTCACAAAGACTGCTATCTCGTAGATATATAATGATGCTAATGTCATTATTTTAAGTTTTTTAAATTGTGGTTTACAGCTGTCTGTTGTCCTAAGACCGCACATTGCCCTTATGCACCGCTTCTGTGCTTTAAATATAGTGTCTCTATCTGTTGAGTTCTCCCAGAACATTATTCCATATCTAAGTGTCGAGTCCACTAAGCCATAATAAGCTAGAAGTAATGCTTCTGCGCTAACGCTGTGAAAAAGTTTATATAGAGCAAATGCAGAACTACTTAAACGTTTTGCTAGTTCTTCAATGTGTGGCTTCCACCTAAGTTGCCTGTCAATTAATAGCCCTAAAAACTTTGTTACGTCTGAATCTTTAATGCGTTCATTTTGGTACTTCACGGTTAGGTTTTCTATTGGCTTTATTCTTTGACTGAATTGTATTAAGACTGTTTTACTTAGATTTATTTTTAGATTGTTATTTTGTAGCCAAGTAATGACAGTATCCAGGGCAGTATTTAAATCATTTTCATACAATTCTGCATCTCGGTCCTCAACAATTATAGTACTGTCGTCAGCAAAAAGGCTCATGGGATAATTTACAGATTTAGGTAAGTCATTAATATAAATAATAAAAAGTAACGGTCCTAATACGCTTCCTTGTGGGACTCCGTGCACAATAATGCGTTCACTAGACTGGTACGTTACTTCTGTTTTTGTCATTTTATTTATGTTTGTTATTTCAGTCAATTGTATTCTATTTTCTAGATAAGATTTTATTAATTGTAGAATGTTACCAAGAATACCGTATTTATCTAATTTATTGAGTAGAATGTCATGTCTTACATAGTCAGAGGCCTGAGTTAAATCCATAAAAATTGCTGATGTCCTTATTTTATTATCAACATTTTTCATAATTATATTCAAAAAGTCATAAATTGCCATATTAATTGTCATATGCTTACGAAATCCCTTCTGTTCTGGAACCAGTAGATCGTGTTTTTCAAGATATTCATAAAGCTTATTATATAAATATTTTTCAAACACTTTAGAGAATATAGGGATTAAGGCTATAGGTCTGTAGCAATTCATATCCTCCCTATCGTTTTTCTTAAAGAGCGGTTTAACTATAACTGTTTTCAAAGCATCAGGAAAAATACCTCCACTTATGCACAGATTTATAATGTAGCTTATAAGCCCTGAAATATATTTTGCGACAAATTTTATTACTTGTGTAGATATCCCGTCATACCCAACGCTCTTCTTATTTTTTACTGACATAATTATTAATAATATATCGGCCGGCGTACTAGGCACCATAAACATGGATCCACTTTTAGAATTTATTTTAATACTGTTTGGTTTATTTTTTAATGGCTTCACTTTGTCTATAAAAAAATTATTAAATGCATTTGTTATTTCATTGGGGTCAGTTATGGTTTTGTGGTTTTGACAGATTTTGTTTATGGGGTCTCTGGGTACACTTGGTTTTGCCATATTTATAATTTGCCAAGACGTTTTAGACTTATTTTCGGACTTTTTCATTTTAAAATTGTTTTGAGCCTTTTGAGTTAGTCGTATTATACGTTTCAGCAAATTAGAATATTTTTTAAGTGCTGTTTTATTTTCGAAAGTTGGGTCAAGTCGGTATTTCCAGAGTAGTTCTCTTTTTCTTTTACAGCATCGTTTAATACCCCTTGATACCCATTTGGTCTTTTTTTTTGTTTTTATCGTAACAGTTTGAAACGGGAAGCAGAGATCATAAAAGAGCTTAAAGGTTTTAATAAACATATCATACGCTCTATTTGGATCTTCAGTTTTATAGACGTCAGCAAAGTGCAATTCTTTTATACATTCCTCAAATTTGAGTAAATTTTCTGTGCTGTAGTTTCGTCTCTTAATGCGCCAATATGGAAGATTACATGTTTGTTTTACAGGAAACTTCAACAATTGGGCTGTATGGTCGGATAAGGCAAGATCTATGACTTGTGATGTACATTTTTGGGTGAAATTATGTGCGACATTATCATTACATGTATTGCTTTGTAATCTAGTGGGTTCATTAATTTCGAGCTTAAATTTATAGTTACGCAAGATACAATTTAATTCTAGTGTGATCTTATTCTGTTTCAAAACATCGATATTAAAATCTCCAGCTATGATAACATGCTTATTTTGTTTTCTGTTTATCTCTTGTATTAGTAGTTCTAGTCGTTCAAAAAATATATTAAGGTTAGCTGTCCTGAACTCGGTATACACAAACTATTATAATATTATGCGAAGTTAGCTCTATTCCACAGCATTCGACTACGCCACTTATAGATAGTTTCGACACTGCAGTAAGTTCTTTGAACTTGAGTTGGTTTGTCACTAAGATGCAGCTCCTCCTCTTTTTTTGAGTCCTCTACTGTAGCATGCTGCCCAAACGGTAAATTAGGGATTGCTAGTAGTTTTTCTTGATTGTTTTGCCATGAAGTGCTCAGTTATACAGAGGACATCAACATTTATTTGTTTTTCTAATAATTCCTCTAAGCATATTGTAAGTATTTCAGCTTTTCATAAAAGACCTGCAATATTCTGATGTAATACATATAGATGTTTAGGTCCGAAAAAACTGATCAGGTCGCTTGCTGGCCTTGGTCTCTTTAACATCGTTACCATCCGATCTTGTACAGTCTTGGTATCCCCCCATCTCCTGTAGAAGGTACCACAAATCCTGGAATACAGTTCTCATACCGTGGTTGTTAATTGAAATGAAATTGAAAACTGATCTATATTTCTGTTCAACTCTAACATTCTTTATTATTACGGACGACTGAAAAGTTTACGAATGTAAAGAATATTCTCGTTTTATAAACATCTTACAGCTTGATCTGCGTCTGTGTGTGTGTGTGGAGAGTGCCTCTCAAACTTGTTCCACACAATGTCTAATTACTCCAACAGTGTTTTCCCGTGTCCCGGGGCCCGGTAGAGGTCAGCAGAAATATAGGGGACAATTATGTTCCCACGTTGGTACAAGTTTGCCGGTAACGTTACATAATTAAATGTGTAGGGTGAGATATGTAATAAAGTACATGCATGTTGGTTTGGAATGGAACTAATTGGATTTGTTGCTGTTTTTAATTATTTTAATGTATTGGCTAGGTTAGCGGTTTCGTGCTTCGCAAGGCGCGTTAAACAGTTGGTGCCGGCTGCCGTTAAGCCACGACAGACGCCTTAGGGCGGCTTGAAAACTTTTAACAGTAAGACCAGCCACTAGTCTTACAAGCCTCCACCAATCCGGACTTGGCCCCCATGGTGGAGTATCTATACCTATACCTTCCTTAGGGAAGAGACCCGTGCCCCTCGGTGGAGACATAATAGGTTGATGATTATTAGCTAGATTATTACCGATCTAGGCGAATTCTTACTAAATATATATATTTTTTATTTTTATTCTGTCCAGTAATGTTACAGTAATATCCAGCATTGATGTTTTATTACCTTTTAAGAATATTAAATGATGTTTGACTTTGCAAGTATTGATTGCACTCATGAATCTTGAGATTCTTGGTATACGAAGACTCATACCTAATTTGTATTAGCTTTAAGGTGGTTTGAGAAAAGATGGTCAGAGTGGAGTTTTTTTTTGCTGCCTTTTCTCCACTACAGACGGCCCCAAGGCAGCGGCTAACATTATATATAACTGTATGAACATTGACATTCAACAAGCAGAATGTAAATTCTTTACGTTGAAATAAATTTTTGATTTCTTATTTCTACAGCATGAGGTGCAGAAACACACCAAGTAAGTAGTTAACCTGTGTCTGCGTCCCGCTCTTTCATCGGGTCTTAAAATACAATACATTTGATAAGTCTCTCGCAAACGCACCAGGTGCTAGTAAGACCATATTAGCGTTCCTCTCTCTTGTCTTTTTCACCCAATGCGTCAAAGTCAGGGGGCGTCCTTATCACACCCCGTCCTAATCAGTTGTAGCTTTTGCGAGACCAGTCTTCTCGGTTGTCAGTCTATCTCATTGATGGTCTGCCCACACTCTCCTCTTCTTTAGACTCCAGACAAGGCCAGATGCCACACATTGAACATTGACATGAACATTGACATATTATGATGTACCTATTTTATTATGCCGTGTGGCATCTGGCCTTGTCTGGAGTCTAAAGAAGAGGAGAGTGTGGGCAGACCATCAATGAGATATACTTACAACCGAGAAGACATATTATGTAGTTTATCATGCCATGTGGCGCTCCGCGCCGATTCTTTCCTAAGTTTGCTGGAAAAAATCTGGCACCGAGATAAACTCATCTGTGTACAATGTACCTACATGTTTTTTTTTGTGTGTACGTGTTTACCTGTGTGCAATAAAGTATAAATAATAATAATTGTAGCGGCACCAGCGGACGAGGCTGGCCAAGAAGAGGAAAGACGATCTGGAATGGTTCAAAGTGGCCCCGCATAAAAAACTTTACTGATGAAGACTTTCTGGTCTAAGAAAGGTGAGGGTCTTGCCCAACTCTGAAACTTATTAACATTAATACATAATACAACGTACTTATTGGCATCGAGCGGGAGTATATGCACCATGGAGCTGACAGTGGCGACGGTGGATATGTCGGCAATGGTCAAGTCGTTGGTAGCGATCCACTTGGTTTCGGAAAGGAAGGACTCAACAAAATCGTAGGTCTCCTCGATTTCTTTCATCTGTTCCTCTGTTGGCTTCTTCAGGCCCTCAAAGAGGGTGGCTTGCTGGAATGAAACGTCGCTTTGTTAGACTTTAATAAATAGCAGGGTTTTTTATTCGAAGGTGAAGAAACATCGGTAGGCAAACAGATATAGCTATTGGAGATTACCCTCTATACACAAACACAAACTTACAAACTTTTTCTCTTTATAATAATAATAATCTTCTAATATATAAAATTCTCGTGTCTCAATGTTAGTGCGCATACTCCTCCGAAACGGCTAAGCCGATTTCGATGAAATTTTATATATACAATCAGTAGGTCTGAGAATAGGTTGTTATCTATTTTTCATAGCTCTATCTGGCAAAACAACGTTTGTCGGGTCAGCTGGTATTAGTATAGAAATGTAGCTCAACGCTTATAAAAAAAATAATACGCACCGTGATAGCCTTCAACCTTGGGTATAAAACTCCAGTTTCAAATAATACTTTCGAGCTAACCAGAGATCGTAATTCCGGATCTTTTGGATACAGGGTATCATCCTTGCCGTACTTTTCAGCCAGGTAGTCGACGATGGCGTAGCTGATGACGTCACAACATGTTAGAATTTAGACGAAGGCTCAAGTCTACTAATGGACCCATTACGCTAGCTAGCTTTAACCTCCTAAGTCCTGACCTTGAATATAACAATGGTTTTTGTACCTATTTTAGTACTCGCGGACTTAAGAGAGTAAGCTAGTGGATGAGTATTATAAAAATACGGTGTTTTCTTCCTGTTCATTATATATTTACGGATATCTTACCCGTCATGGATAGTGAGTTCTCCGTCTTCCAGAACAGGGAATTCGTGCAGTGGAGTTTCCTAGAAACATAAACAAGTACCTTATTAAAAAAAAAACCGGCCAACTGCGAGTCAGACTCGCAGCCAGGTACGAGTGCGCCATTCGCGCACTCAGTACCATTATAAAATTAAAAAAATATACGTTTCTTGTATGGGAGCCGCCTTTAATGTATAACTAAATATTCTGCATTATTCAGTATTTCAAGTATCTACCTGTTGCTGTTATCAATATCGAGCAAAAACGATTTTTAGATATGCGTTTGTATGTATTATTGTGTAAGCGTGTGTTTGTTTCTTCGGTACCCTCCGTAGCCTAAACAGCTCGACGTAGGACCTAAAGCTGGTCTAGCCTATGTTGTTTTGTCCGTACCGTACCTCCGTGTCGTATCAGCGTTGCAAATAAAGAACGCTAGTTTGGACGTCTGTTCACCTGTGGCTGGGCGTCTCGATACCGATTCAGCTACGTTCCGATCCATCGCAGGTTTTTTCGCCCGATTCAGAGGCGATTCGATACTGGGTGTTTCAATGTTTGAAATGCTCTTGCCTGGTTACTATAACACAGGGATTTGTTTCACAAAATTTCATTTTGTGGTTTGCTATGACAATTCGGTGTACATACGAATTGCGAAGCCGATTAACACTTATAAAGAGACTGTGACAATGATATACGATTCATAATCTACCCCAATATTACGTGCACCAATCGCGATTCCAATCGTGTCTATTAAATTAGTATCTATGGAATTTGAGACGTCTGGTATCACTCGGGATTTGTTGCGCATAATTAGGCCCCTGGTCTCATGGTCGTATTACGTCAATAGTCCTTTAACCGAACACACCTGAACTAAGAACAATAAGCAGCTAATTGTTCAGCATTATGAATTGTATTGGGTCTGCCACATACACTAATATTTAGTGAGTATTGCATCTCAAAATGCACAATGTCGTCTATAAAATTAGTGGAGATTTTAAAAAAAAATGAAGGTGATTTTTAAAATGGCGGCACCACCGGATATATGAAAGAAGTTTCAGTAAATAATATATAGAGACATATATTTGAAAATAACAATGCTCATATCTCGATGTTTGGGTCTGAAAAGAGGATTTACCTCCCCTCCATCGACCACCTCGACCGGCAATTGAAGCAGCTCAACTGTCATCAAGACGGCGCGCGATGGCGGGCTTGGGTCAATCTTGTACAGCTTCAGGACCATCTGAGAGCAACAGGGAACTCAGTGGCGGATTTGATAATCCCTCACAACACAACGAATCTAGTACAGACGATGAGATAAACATAAACATTTACAAACAGGCACATACATTGCTTTTGGCCCCAGATGGGGGCTTGCAATTCAGTACGCCGTACTGGAATTTTATTACTAAAAGTTATTAACATTTGACAGAAAACAAAATATCTTTCAACGCTATGGAATTTACTTCCTACAACGTTGAATTTGAATTCAAAGTTTTGAACCAAAGGTCGGAATAGCAAAAAATTAAGTTACACTTTAACTGTTAAATCACAGCAATAGTGTTTATCATCCTCTATCTAGTATCCCTCAAAACACGGTTGAGCTGTAGAGTCGGTTTGACAAAGCGCAAGTCCGGCAGTGCGACAAAATATTAGCGATTCGAATTTACTTACGTAACAAAATACTGAAAAATTGCAGTAGAATTGATAACAGATATCGAGTCACACTATCACATTAATTTGGAGTGTCAAAGAATGTGCTGATTATTTATTTAGATACAACATGACGCACCAGCACAAAAAACTGCGACAATTGTGACGAATTAACTACCCACTTTTCAGATGTATGGCTGCATTAAAGAGATGAAAAAGAGGAATAAACTTACGTTTGAATGTGTTATCCGTCGACTCGAACTGAGGACACTGACGTTTGTTTGATTTTTACCAGAGGGAGGCGGTGGCCGCGCCGCACGTCTCAAGGTTGCGCAAATTTAGGCTACGCTCTTCATTAGACTAGGTGACCTGTAGTCTCCTAGCCGAGCATTAGTCGGCTAGGCAACTGGAAGAAACACTGCTTTAAGTATGACATCATCGCACAATTCGCGTTTTGTGTTAGGCCCACGGCCGGAATTGATTTCTGAATTCGGATTCGGTGTTCCGGACACCTAAAGTGGCCTGATTTTGGGGTTTCGTACTGAAAAGCCCTCTAAGGTTTTATTTGATTTATTTAGATATATTGGCTACGCAAATAAATTACACGTATTCTAAGTTTTACATATACGTTTCAGACCCACCATACCCCGGGGTATGGTGGGTCTTTTAAACGATACCCTGACTACTAGTGATGTGATGCCGATATCTATAGCTGAAAGTAATAAAAATACTCAAGGTTGGAGGTAGCTACTATATTTTTAATAATATTTTTTTTGTAATATGATATTTGCCAATTTTTGGGCGTAGCGGCATACCTACGCCCAAAAATTGGCAAATATCATTCGACTCATAGCGACACTATTTAGAGTAGGAACCTACTCAGACATAAGAACCAAAGGATACCTGAAAGCATAACAGTCTAACCTATAAAAAAACAAGATTACTTAGAAGACTCTTTAAATGCAGTTTAATTGCTATGCTGTTTAGTACATTCTTAAACAATATTTCACGAACAAAACTTAAAACCCAATTAACCGAATCTGATTGTCAATCAGCCTTGTCCTCTATCAATCACGTGTAAATGACATCACTATTTTAACAAAAATGTCTCGTACTTAATTTAATGAATGGCAATAAATTTTTTTTTTTTTTTTTTTAAAGTTAATGGTCTCGTCTGACCAAAGTGGCCCGACGGACGACCTCCGGCTGAGGAGTCCAAGCGGCCGGAGGTCAGGGCGACAGCGAGAGAAAACGCCGGACTATCCGGGCTGTATCAAGCAGCACCGCCTTCTGCATGATAGCCGGAAGCATGCCCACACGGAGTTCCAACCGCCTCAGATGGTTAGCGAGACTGGTTGGAACTAACCCATTCGCGGAAAGGACTATAGGAACGATTTCGGCCGACACCACCCCCCACATGTCGACAACCTCGTGCGCCAGGTCCAGATACTTGGTTTTCTTATCTGTTTCGGCTTTCACGAGGTTTTCATCATACGGAACAGTGATGTCGACCAAAAACGCCCTATTCTGCGCCCGGTCCATCCATTATTATTATTATTATTATACTTTTAACCCTAATACTCGTCAAAGAGCTGTGCACCATATAATACCCTTGTGAACTATTCCAAATAAAGCGTTGCGGTGATCAAGAAAAAGTTGCCTCTTTCTCGAGTACTCTAAGTAAACGCTTCAGGATAAACGCAAGATAAACCCAGGCTCAGCAAGGCTCCCTTGTTCCCCAACTTGCCAAGATAAATTGAATATAAAGCAGCCACAGCGTGTGTGTTCGGCTTATCAATCATTCACTCCACATGATGTGCGTGAGAATAAACAAAATACGAGTCGGTAATTCACTCACGGATTCTAATTGAAATGGAAGGCAGAAGTTTATCGCTCAATTACTTTATTTGATGGAAATTTCGATTTCGGTAATTCAGAAAAGTGAACCTCTAAGTTCACAAATTGTTGTAACATTAAACTTCGAAACAACAAACCGAGCGCTTTTAAGCCAACGCTTCCGCAAACGGCGTTCATGCTTTCAGTTATTTGAAAATTCGTAGAATACTTGAATTAACTTATTTAATTTTATTTTTCTAAGCACACCAATAGTATCCATACAGAACATAGTACGAAAGTGTTACAAGAAGATAAAATTACGTGTATGCAAACCACTTATAGATAAGCACAGCATTTATATAAATTAAGCTTAGATCGTAAATGACCTGATGTTACAAAGATGATAACTAAACTAAATAGTAAATTAACTACACTGCCTTTGCATATACCGATTTATTAAAATCTTGGAATGTTTGATGGGTATTGTTAAAATCACAAAATGTCTGTAGAAACGATACATTCGAGAGATGCAAGAAGTTATAATTATATAATAACTCTAAACAAAAATAAAAAGGACTGGTCAAGTGCGAGTCGGACTTGCGCAAGAAGGATTCTGTATATATATTATACAACATTTGAATATTTCAAGCGTCTATTTTTAGCCGATGTTAATATCAAGCAAAAACAACCGAAAATAACGTTTGTTATATGGGAGCCCTTAAATATTTATTTTATTTTAATTATTTATTTTTAAGTGAATATGCAAGTCAGTCTGTGAAAATTTCAATGTCTACCTGTTACCAATCTTAATATCGAGCAAAAAAGGCAATAAACTCATTTTTGTTGTATGGGAACTCCACTTAAATGCTAATTTGATTTGGTTTCTAGTATTGGTTTCTATAACAGCAACAGAAATATTTCACCTGTGAAAATTTCAACTATCCAGCTATCATGGTTTATGAGATGCAACCTGATGACAGACAAACGGACGAACGGACGGATGGACGGACGGACGGACAGACGGACAGTAGAGTCTTAGTTGGAGGCCCTTTGGGCACGGAACTCTAAAAAGATCAATTCGAAAGCCATCGGCCAAAACGTGGTAATATAAATCCACCGCGTTAACTTACCAGTAATTCAAGTTGAGTGTGTATGGTCGAGTCAAAACAGTTCAGGCATAAAGGTAAGTCTTTCGGGTTTGTAAATGGTCCGTGTCGACCCAACGTCCACATTTGGGCGGCCATTACTGGAAGATTAATGACGTCATCTTGTCTTCCTTCTAGTACAATCACAGGCAGGATTGTGCAATAGCTTTCTGTGACAAATCCACTTAGAGGAGCTCAGGGTTGCTTCGCTGCATTCTAATGCCTCACGGTGCACTTTATTTCCACTTTGTTTGTACAAAATATAATATATTAATCTTGAGAGTGCTTTTAACTGCGGTCGTGTTTTTTTTAATAAAAAGCTCTTATGCGGTAGATCCGGCCGTTTATGCATTTATTTATTAAGCCACGAGACTTTTTAGTTTAGAAAAAATAATAAGTAGATTTACTATTATTTATCTCTAATCCCAGCATTACCTCCCATCCTACTCACTAATATTATACTGAATGTGGGCTAATGGCGCTTTGATCCTGGGCTACTATCTGTAGTCAATTTATAATTTAACAATAATTGGAAATAACTGAAGCTCCTGTTCTTGGATTAAAAACTACTCGTACAAAAGTTTTAATCAAAAATAGGAGCGTTACTCTTTCCTGAGTACATATACAAGTATGCTCAGCAGCAGAGCCATCAGCCGTTCGTCTTTGGAACGCCCTCACTGATAATATGCGTAAGCCCCCTCTTGTAATTCTTGGAAAGCTCTTTTCCGGGAACACTTCCTTGAGAAGTGTTATTCCAACTTCATTATAAGGATCTTTCAGTTGTATGTTCTCTACTATATTAATCATATTTATTTTTTGTATGTATGATAAATTATATGTAACTATTACCCTTGGTTTCTCATACACATAAAATGTATTTCATAGTGATACTTAACCTGACTTGGCAAACGTTGTTTCCCTATGTAAATTTATTTGTAGGTATTATAATTTAAAAAAAACGGGGTGGGCCAACCTATCACTCAGGGCTATGAAAAATAGATAACAAGCTATTTTCAAACCTACCCAATATACAATATATAAAATTTCATCAAAATCTATCAAGCCGTTTCGGAGGAGTATGCGCAATAACGCGGTGACACGAGAATTTTATATATTAGAGAGAGAAGAAAGAATATCTACTATTTAGATATAGATATAGGCTTATTCTACGCATACGTATATATTATCTTTTTGCACACCTACCAACTCTTTCCTCTACCTTCTGCGGGTGATTGTAAGAAAATGCTTATTGCATTAAGTCCGCTGCATTCTACGACTTTTTTTAATGCACCTAAGTGCAATAATAGTATCAACAAATAAAGAAATAAATTAATACCCTGTCTTTCCGGTGGACTAGGCCAACTAAGCCTATCAGGATGGTATAGGTGCTGTGTAAGTCTACTCTTTTTAAAAAACTATGTCCCAGGCACTCCAGCGTCCGAGTGGTCCCTTTATCCACGTCATCACATAGATGCAAGACCCCGCGACTTCACTAACATTGGAATACGAAGTTCCTCAATTTTTATTCCAGGTCTTAACTCCTTGAGATCTTGTCATGGTTGCATCAATTTTAGTAGATATTGTATTATTCTACCTCATCACGCTGTAATGCTCATCAATACTCAATAAATACATCGATGTTTTATTTGGATGTGTGTTGCCAAAAGTAGCGAAGGACAGCCAGCTTTGCTAATTATATTGACTATCAATTCAGGTTTTTAGGAAATAGGTAGGCGGGAATGGGTTGCCTAGGTTATTAAGAAAAAAAAAAACACTTGCTTGGTTTACATTTTATATTTTTAATTTCTTTTTGTGTCGTGAGCGACATCGATCGACCGCTCTTTCATCAGAAACGGTGTTCTTGTTATGGCAGGGAACCAGTGAACAGTGTAATTTAATAACGTTCACCGGCATTTAAGAAAAACAGGTACAAAATTAACTAGACCATTTCTCACTAAGCATATCCTTCAAAGCGTTACAGCCAGGCACATTCTTGTTTTGATAGAAGGGAAGCGTTTCGAAACCCTGCAACCAAGCTTGGGTCTTCGGGTATCTGAAAATAAACGAAATACATGTGATGTGAGTCTGTTTTAGCACTCTTTTGGCACTTGATACGATATTTTTGTCGATTTTAGAATACGACCCTACCACAATAAGCATAAGCACTTTAAGCAGTTAGTGCCGGCTGCCGTCGATAGATGGCAGTCGTTAAGCCAAGTCAGAGGCCTTAGGGCGGCTTGAAAACTTCTGACAGTAAGACTGAGACTGAGAGTATGGCCTACACCTTCCTCAGAGAAGAGACCCGTGCTCCTCGGTGGGGACATAATGGGTTGATGACGATGATGAGAAAACTCAGATTTGTATCTGATGGGATTTGCATGGATGATGTGACCGTCTATGGCTAATGCTAGTGGCCCGTTTTACGAGTTGTTCCGTGCTTCGCAAGGCATGCCGACTGCCGTCGACAGATGGCAGTCGTTAAGCCAAGTCTAGAGGCCTTAGGGCGGCTTGGAAACTTCCCTGTGCCCCTCGGTGGGGACACAATTGGTTGATGATGATGATGATGATGATGTAAAATTTTTGGTGGGCCGATCTGCTCACCATAAAAATGTTTTTTAATTGTTCTTTTCAAGGTCATAATGCAACTGATTAAAACCCTAATAACAACATTTTATGACTTAAAAAAAGTACCCGTATACTGTTTATCTCTGACGTCACATACAATCCTACATCTATAAAATAATCTGGGTAATTAGGTCATCTATCTCGACCTATACTCTCATGATTCAAATAAGTTTATTTGCGTAAACACGAGTATTTACAACATGCAGATGTTACATAATAATGAGTTCCATCGTGTTTTGCCATTTCGGCGTACAAATTTAAAATATGCTTATTAAATACTAGATAGTGGATCGGTCACAATTTTCACGCATCATAAAAAAAAAATCGTGTAGTAACATTTCTCTATCAGCAGATCCTTAAGTTTCTTCTTAAAGATTGTAAAATCAAGATTTTTAATTGACGGTGGGAGTTTATTAAATATTTTCGGCGCCATGCAAAAGACACTTTTACTTAAAAGTGCTGTGTGTCTGGAACTTAGACATAGCCGGGTCTTATCACGCTGATTTCGACCATTTGCATCGCATGCTCGCACAAACCGACATGGATTTGTTTTCACAAAGACTGCTATCTCGTAGATATATAATGATGCTAATGTCATTATTTTAAGTTTTTTAAATTGTGGTTTACAGCTGTCTGTTGTCCTAAGACCGCACATTGCCCTTATGCACCGCTTCTGTGCTTTAAATATAGTGTCTCTATCTGTTGAGTTCTCCCAGAACATTATTCCATATCTAAGTGTCGAGTCCACTAAGCCATAATAAGCTAGAAGTAATGCTTCTGCGCTAACGCTGTGAAAAAGTTTATATAGAGCAAATGCAGAACTACTTAAACGTTTTGCTAGTTCTTCAATGTGTGGCTTCCACCTAAGTTGCCTGTCAATTAATAGCCCTAAAAACTTTGTTACGTCTGAATCTTTAATGCGTTCATTTTGGTACTTCACGGTTAGGTTTTCTATTGGCTTTATTCTTTGACTGAATTGTATTAAGACTGTTTTACTTAGATTTATTTTTAGATTGTTATTTTGTAGCCAAGTAATGACAGTATCCAGGGCAGTATTTAAATCATTTTCATACAATTCTGCATCTCGGTCCTCAACAATTATAGTACTGTCGTCAGCAAAAAGGCTCATGGGATAATTTACAGATTTAGGTAAGTCATTAATATAAATAATAAAAAGTAACGGTCCTAATACGCTTCCTTGTGGGACTCCGTGCACAATAATGCGTTCACTAGACTGGTACGTTACTTCTGTTTTTGTCATTTTATTTATGTTTGTTATTTCAGTCAATTGTATTCTATTTTCTAGATAAGATTTTATTAATTGTAGAATGTTACCAAGAATACCGTATTTATCTAATTTATTGAGTAGAATGTCATGTCTTACATAGTCAGAGGCCTGAGTTAAATCCATAAAAATTGCTGATGTCCTTATTTTATTATCAACATTTTTCATAATTATATTCAAAAAGTCATAAATTGCCATATTAATTGTCATATGCTTACGAAATCCCTTCTGTTCTGGAACCAGTAGATCGTGTTTTTCAAGATATTCATAAAGCTTATTATATAAATATTTTTCAAACACTTTAGAGAATATAGGGATTAAGGCTATAGGTCTGTAGCAATTCATATCCTCCCTATCGTTTTTCTTAAAGAGCGGTTTAACTATAACTGTTTTCAAAGCATCAGGAAAAATACCTCCACTTATGCACAGATTTATAATGTAGCTTATAAGCCCTGAAATATATTTTGCGACAAATTTTATTACTTGTGTAGATATCCCGTCATACCCAACGCTCTTCTTATTTTTTAGTGACATAATTATTAATAATATATCGGCCGGCGTACTAGGCACCATAAACATGGATCCACTTTTAGAATTTATTTTAATACTGTTTGGTTTATTTTTTAATGGCTTCACTTTGTCTATAAAAAAATTATTAAATGCATTTGTTATTTCATTGGGGTCAGTTATGGTTTTGTGGTTTTGACAGATTTTGTTTATGGGGTCTCTGGGTACACTTGGTTTTGCCATATTTATAATTTGCCAAGACGTTTTAGACTTATTTTCGGACTTTTTCATTTTAAAATTGTTTTGAGCCTTTTGAGTTAGTCGTATTATACGTTTCAGCAAATTAGAATATTTTTTAAGTGCTGTTTTATTTTCGAAAGTTGGGTCAAGTCGGTATTTCCAGAGTAGTTCTCTTTTTCTTTTACAGCATCGTTTAATACCCCTTGATACCCATTTGGTCTTTTTTTTTGTTTTTATCGTAACAGTTTGAAACGGGAAGCAGAGATCATAAAAGAGCTTAAAGGTTTTAATAAACATATCATACGCTCTATTTGGATCTTCAGTTTTATAGACGTCAGCAAAGTGCAATTCTTTTATACATTCCTCAAATTTGAGTAAATTTTCTGTGCTGTAGTTTCGTCTCTTAATGCGCCAATATGGAAGATTACATGTTTGTTTTACAGGAAACTTCAACAATTGGGCTGTATGGTCGGATAAGGCAAGATCTATGACTTGTGATGTACATTTTTGGGTGAAATTATGTGCGACATTATCATTACATGTATTGCTTTGTAATCTAGTGGGTTCATTAATTTCGAGCTTAAATTTATAGTTACGCAAGATACAATTTAATTCTAGTGTGATCTTATTCTGTTTCAAAACATCGATATTAAAATCTCCAGCTATGATAACATGCTTATTTTGTTTTCTGTTTATCTCTTGTATTAGTAGTTCTAGTCGTTCAAAAAATATATTAAGGTTAGCTGTCCTTGGAACTCGGTATACACAAACTATTATAATATTATGCGAAGTTAGCTCTATTCCACAGCATTCGACTACGCCACTTATAGATAGTTTCGACACTGCAGTAAGTTCTTTGAACTTGAGTTGGTTTGTCACTAAGATGCAGGCTCCTCCTCTTTTTTTGAGTCCTCTACTGTAGCATGCTGCCAAACGGTAATTAGGGATTGCTAGTAGTTTTTCTTGATTGTTTGCCATGAAGTGCTCAGTTATACAGAGGACATCAACATTTATTTGTTTTTCTAATAATTCCTCTAAGCATATTGTAAGTATTTCAGCTTTTCATAAAAGACCTGCAATATTCTGATGTAATACATATAGATGTTTAGGTCCGAAAAAACTGATCAGGTCGCTTGCTGGCCTTGGTCTCTTTAACATCGTTACCATCCGATCTTGTACAGTCTTGGTATCCCCCCATCTCCTGTAGAAGGTACCACAAATCCTGGAATACAGTTCTCATACCGTGGTTGTTAATTGAAATGAAATTGAAAACTGATCTATATTTCTGTTCAACTCTAACATTCTTTATTATTACGGACGACTGAAAAGTTTACGAATGTAAAGAATATTCTCGTTTTATAAACATCTTACAGCTTGATCTGCGTCTGTGTGTGTGTGTGGAGAGTGCCTCTCAAACTTGTTCCACACAATGTCTAATTACTCCAACAGTGTTTTCCCGTGTCCCGGGGCCCGGTAGAGGTCAGCAGAAATATAGGGGACAATTATGTTCCCACGTTGGTACAAGTTTGCCGGTAACGTTACATAATTAAATGTGTAGGGTGAGATATGTAATAAAGTACATGCATGTTGGTTTGGAATGGAACTAATTGGATTTGTTGCTGTTTTTAATTATTTTAATGTATTGGCTAGGTTAGCGGTTTCATGCTTCGCAAGGCGCGTTAAACAGTTGGTGCCGGCTGCCGTTAAGCCACGACAGACGCCTTAGGGCGGCTTGAAAACTTTTAACAGTAAGACCAGCCACTAGTCTTACAAGCCTCCACCAATCCGGACTTGGCCCCCATGGTGGAGTATCTATACCTATACCTTCCTTAGGGAAGAGACCCGTGCCCCTCGGTGGAGACATAATAGGTTGATGATTATTAGCTAGATTATTACCGATCTAGGCGAATTCTTACTAAATATATATATTTTTTATTTTTATTCTGTCCAGTAATGTTACAGTAATATCCAGCATTGATGTTTTATTACCTTTTAAGAATATTAAATGATGTTTGACTTTGCAAGTATTGATTGCACTCATGAATCTTGAGATTCTTGGTATACGAAGACTCATACCTAATTTGTATTAGCTTTAAGGTGGTTTGAGAAAAGATGGTCAGAGTGGAGTTTTTTTTTGCTGCCTTTTCTCCACTACAGACGGCCCCAAGGCAGCGGCTAACATTATATATAACTGTATGAACATTGACATTCAACAAGCAGAATGTAAATTCTTTACGTTGAAATAAATTTTTGATTTCTTATTTCTACAGCATGAGGTGCAGAAACACACCAAGTAAGTAGTTAACCTGTGTCTGCGTCCCGCTCTTTCATCGGGTCTTAAAATACAATACATTTGATAAGTCTCTCGCAAACGCACCAGGTGCTAGTAAGACCATATTAGCGTTCCTCTCTCTTGTCTTTTTCACCCAATGCGTCAAAGTCAGGGGGCGTCCTTATCACACCCCGTCCTAATCAGTTGTAGCTTTTGCGAGACCAGTCTTCTCGGTTGTCAGTCTATCTCATTGATGGTCTGCCCACACTCTCCTCTTCTTTAGACTCCAGACAAGGCCAGATGCCACACATTGAACATTGACATGAACATTGACATATTATGATGTACCTATTTTATTATGCCGTGTGGCATCTGGCCTTGTCTGGAGTCTAAAGAAGAGGAGAGTGTGGGCAGACCATCAATGAGATATACTTACAACCGAGAAGACATATTATGTAGTTTATCATGCCATGTGGCGCTCCGCGCCGATTCTTTCCTAAGTTTGCTGGAAAAAATCTGGCACCGAGATAAACTCATCTGTGTACAATGTACCTACATGTTTTTTTTTGTGTGTACGTGTTTACCTGTGTGCAATAAAGTATAAATAATAATAATTGTAGCGGCACCAGCGGACGAGGCTGGCCAAGAAGAGGAAAGACGATCTGGAATGGTTCAAAGTGGCCCCGCATAAAAAACTTTACTGATGAAGACTTTCTGGTCTAAGAAAGGTGAGGGTCTTGCCCAACTCTGAAACTTATTAACATTAATACATAATACAACGTACTTATTGGCATCGAGCGGGAGTATATGCACCATGGAGCTGACAGTGGCGACGGTGGATATGTCGGCAATGGTCAAGTCGTTGGTAGCGATCCACTTGGTTTCGGAAAGGAAGGACTCAACAAAATCGTAGGTCTCCTCGATTTCTTTCATCTGTTCCTCTGTTGGCTTCTTCAGGCCCTCAAAGAGGGTGGCTTGCTGGAATGAAACGTCGCTTTGTTAGACTTTAATAAATAGCAGGGTTTTTTATTCGAAGGTGAAGAAACATCGGTAGGCAAACAGATATAGCTATTGGAGATTACCCTCTATACACAAACACAAACTTACAAACTTTTTCTCTTTATAATAATAATAATCTTCTAATATATAAAATTCTCGTGTCTCAATGTTAGTGCGCATACTCCTCCGAAACGGCTAAGCCGATTTCGATGAAATTTTATATATACAATCAGTAGGTCTGAGAATAGGTTGTTATCTATTTTTCATAGCTCTATCTGGCAAAACAACGTTTGTCGGGTCAGCTGGTATTAGTATAGAAATGTAGCTCAACGCTTATAAAAAAAATAATACGCACCGTGATAGCCTTCAACCTTGGGTATAAAACTCCAGTTTCAAATAATACTTTCGAGCTAACCAGAGATCGTAATTCCGGATCTTTTGGATACAGGGTATCATCCTTGCCGTACTTTTCAGCCAGGTAGTCGACGATGGCGTAGCTGATGACGTCACAACATGTTAGAATTTAGACGAAGGCTCAAGTCTACTAATGGACCCATTACGCTAGCTAGCTTTAACCTCCTAAGTCCTGACCTTGAATATAACAATGGTTTTTGTACCTATTTTAGTACTCGCGGACTTAAGAGAGTAAGCTAGTGGATGAGTATTATAAAAATACGGTGTTTTCTTCCTGTTCATTATATATTTACGGATATCTTACCCGTCATGGATAGTGAGTTCTCCGTCTTCCAGAACAGGGAATTCGTGCAGTGGAGTTTCCTAGAAACATAAACAAGTACCTTATTAAAAAAAAAACCGGCCAACTGCGAGTCAGACTCGCAGCCAGGTACGAGTGCGCCATTCGCGCACTCAGTACCATTATAAAATTAAAAAAATATACGTTTCTTGTATGGGAGCCGCCTTTAATGTATAACTAAATATTCTGCATTATTCAGTATTTCAAGTATCTACCTGTTGCTGTTATCAATATCGAGCAAAAACGATTTTTAGATATGCGTTTGTATGTATTATTGTGTAAGCGTGTGTTTGTTTCTTCGGTACCCTCCGTAGCCTAAACAGCTCGACGTAGGACCTAAAGCTGGTCTAGCCTATGTTGTTTTGTCCGTACCGTACCTCCGTGTCGTATCAGCGTTGCAAATAAAGAACGCTAGTTTGGACGTCTGTTCACCTGTGGCTGGGCGTCTCGATACCGATTCAGCTACGTTCCGATCCATCGCAGGTTTTTTCGCCCGATTCAGAGGCGATTCGATACTGGGTGTTTCAATGTTTGAAATGCTCTTGCCTGGTTACTATAACACAGGGATTTGTTTCACAAAATTTCATTTTGTGGTTTGCTATGACAATTCGGTGTACATACGAATTGCGAAGCCGATTAACACTTATAAAGAGACTGTGACAATGATATACGATTCATAATCTACCCCAATATTACGTGCACCAATCGCGATTCCAATCGTGTCTGTTAAATTAGTATCTATGGAATTTGAGACGTCTGGTATCACTCGGGATTTGTTGCGCATAATTAGGCCCCTGGTCTCATGGTCGTATTACGTCAATAGTCTTTTAACCGAACACACCTGAACTAAGAACAATAAGCAGCTAATTGTTCAGCATTATGAATTGTATTGGGTCTGCCACATACACTAATATTTAGTGAGTATTGCATCTCAAAATGCACAATGTCGTCTATAAAATTAGTGGAGATTTTAAAAAAAAATGAAGGTGATTTTTAAAATGGCGGCACCACCGGATATATGAAAGAAGTTTCAGTAAATAATATATAGAGACATATATTTGAAAATAACAATGCTCATATCTCGATGTTTGGGTCTGAAAAGAGGATTTACCTCCCCTCCATCGACCACCTCGACCGGCAATTGAAGCAGCTCAACTGTCATCAAGACGGCGCGCGATGGCGGGCTTGGGTCAATCTTGTACAGCTTCAGGACCATCTGAGAGCAACAGGGAACTCAGTGGCGGATTTGATAATCCCTCACAACACAACGAATCTAGTACAGACGATGAGATAAACATAAACATTTACAAACAGGCACATACATTGCTTTTGGCCCCAGATGGGGGCTTGCAATTCAGTACGCCGTACTGGAATTTTATTACTAAAAGTTATTAACATTTGACAGAAAACAAAATATCTTTCAACGCTATGGAATTTACTTCCTACAACGTTGAATTTGAATTCAAAGTTTTGAACCAAAGGTCGGAATAGCAAAAAATTAAGTTACACTTTAACTGTTAAATCACAGCAATAGTGTTTATCATCCTCTATCTAGTATCCCTCAAAACACGGTTGAGCTGTAGAGTCGGTTTGACAAAGCGCAAGTCCGGCAGTGCGACAAAATATTAGCGATTCGAATTTACTTACGTAACAAAATACTGAAAAATTGCAGTAGAATTGATAACAGATATCGAGTCACACTATCACATTAATTTGGAGTGTCAAAGAATGTGCTGATTATTTATTTAGATACAACATGACGCACCAGCACAAAAAACTGCGACAATTGTGACGAATTAACTACCCACTTTTCAGATGTATGGCTGCATTAAAGAGATGAAAAAGAGGAATAAACTTACGTTTGAATGTGTTATCCGTCGACTCGAACTGAGGACACTGACGTTTGTTTGATTTTTACCAGAGGGAGGCGGTGGCCGCGCCGCACGTCTCAAGGTTGCGCAAATTTAGGCTACGCTCTTCATTAGACTAGGTGACCTGTAGTCTCCTAGCCGAGCATTAGTCGGCTAGGCAACTGGAAGAAACACTGCTTTAAGTATGACATCATCGCACAATTCGCGTTTTGTGTTAGGCCCACGGCCGGAATTGATTTCTGAATTCGGATTCGGTGTTCCGGACACCTAAAGTGGCCTGATTTTGGGGTTTCGTACTGAAAAGCCCTCTAAGGTTTTATTTGATTTATTTAGATATATTGGCTACGCAAATAAATTACACGTATTCTAAGTTTTACATATACGTTTCAGACCCACCATACCCCGGGGTATGGTGGGTCTTTTAAACGATACCCTGACTACTAGTGATGTGATGCCGATATCTATAGCTGAAAGTAATAAAAATACTCAAGGTTGGAGGTAGCTACTATATTTTTAATAATATTTTTTTTGTAATATGATATTTGCCAATTTTTGGGCGTAGCGGCATACCTACGCCCAAAAATTGGCAAATATCATTCGACTCATAGCGACACTATTTAGAGTAGGAACCTACTCAGACATAAGAACCAAAGGATACCTGAAAGCATAACAGTCTAACCTATAAAAAAACAAGATTACTTAGAAGACTCTTTAAATGCAGTTTAATTGCTATGCTGTTTAGTACATTCTTAAACAATATTTCACGAACAAAACTTAAAACCCAATTAACCGAATCTGATTGTCAATCAGCCTTGTCCTCTATCAATCACGTGTAAATGACATCACTATTTTAACAAAAATGTCTCGTACTTAATTTAATGAATGGCAATAAATTTTTTTTTTTTTTTTTTAAAGTTAATGGTCTCGTCTGACCAAAGTGGCCCGACGGACGACCTCCGGCTGAGGAGTCCAAGCGGCCGGAGGTCAGGGCGACAGCGAGAGAAAACGCCGGACTATCCGGGCTGTATCAAGCAGCACCGCCTTCTGCATGATAGCCGGAAGCATGCCCACACGGAGTTCCAACCGCCTCAGATGGTTAGCGAGACTGGTTGGAACTAACCCATTCGCGGAAAGGACTATAGGAACGATTTCGGCCGACACCACCCCCCACATGTCGACAACCTCGTGCGCCAGGTCCAGATACTTGGTTTTCTTATCTGTTTCGGCTTTCACGAGGTTTTCATCATACGGAACAGTGATGTCGACCAAAAACGCCCTATTCTGCGCCCGGTCCATCCATTATTATTATTATTATTATACTTTTAACCCTAATACTCGTCAAAGAGCTGTGCACCATATAATACCCTTGTGAACTATTCCAAATAAAGCGTTGCGGTGATCAAGAAAAAGTTGCCTCTTTCTCGAGTACTCTAAGTAAACGCTTCAGGATAAACGCAAGATAAACCCAGGCTCAGCAAGGCTCCCTTGTTCCCCAACTTGCCAAGATAAATTGAATATAAAGCAGCCACAGCGTGTGTGTTCGGCTTATCAATCATTCACTCCACATGATGTGCGTGAGAATAAACAAAATACGAGTCGGTAATTCACTCACGGATTCTAATTGAAATGGAAGGCAGAAGTTTATCGCTCAATTACTTTATTTGATGGAAATTTCGATTTCGGTAATTCAGAAAAGTGAACCTCTAAGTTCACAAATTGTTGTAACATTAAACTTCGAAACAACAAACCGAGCGCTTTTAAGCCAACGCTTCCGCAAACGGCGTTCATGCTTTCAGTTATTTGAAAATTCGTAGAATACTTGAATTAACTTATTTAATTTTATTTTTCTAAGCACACCAATAGTATCCATACAGAACATAGTACGAAAGTGTTACAAGAAGATAAAATTACGTGTATGCAAACCACTTATAGATAAGCACAGCATTTATATAAATTAAGCTTAGATCGTAAATGACCTGATGTTACAAAGATGATAACTAAACTAAATAGTAAATTAACTACACTGCCTTTGCATATACCGATTTATTAAAATCTTGGAATGTTTGATGGGTATTGTTAAAATCACAAAATGTCTGTAGAAACGATACATTCGAGAGATGCAAGAAGTTATAATTATATAATAACTCTAAACAAAAATAAAAAGGACTGGTCAAGTGCGAGTCGGACTTGCGCAAGAAGGATTCTGTATATATATTATACAACATTTGAATATTTCAAGCGTCTATTTTTAGCCGATGTTAATATCAAGCAAAAACAACCGAAAATAACGTTTGTTATATGGGAGCCCTTAAATATTTATTTTATTTTAATTATTTATTTTTAAGTGAATATGCAAGTCAGTCTGTGAAAATTTCAATGTCTACCTGTTACCAATCTTAATATCGAGCAAAAAAGGCAATAAACTCATTTTTGTTGTATGGGAACTCCACTTAAATGCTAATTTGATTTGGTTTCTAGTATTGGTTTCTATAACAGCAACAGAAATATTTCACCTGTGAAAATTTCAACTATCCAGCTATCATGGTTTATGAGATGCAACCTGATGACAGACAAACGGACGAACGGACGGATGGACGGACGGACGGACAGACGGACAGTAGAGTCTTAGTTGGAGGCCCTTTGGGCACGGAACTCTAAAAAGATCAATTCGAAAGCCATCGGCCAAAACGTGGTAATATAAATCCACCGCGTTAACTTACCAGTAATTCAAGTTGAGTGTGTATGGTCGAGTCAAAACAGTTCAGGCATAAAGGTAAGTCTTTCGGGTTTGTAAATGGTCCGTGTCGACCCAACGTCCACATTTGGGCGGCCATTACTGGAAGATTAATGACGTCATCTTGTCTTCCTTCTAGTACAATCACAGGCAGGATTGTGCAATAGCTTTCTGTGACAAATCCACTTAGAGGAGCTCAGGGTTGCTTCGCTGCATTCTAATGCCTCACGGTGCACTTTATTTCCACTTTGTTTGTACAAAATATAATATATTAATCTTGAGAGTGCTTTTAACTGCGGTCGTGTTTTTTTTAATAAAAAGCTCTTATGCGGTAGATCCGGCCGTTTATGCATTTATTTATTAAGCCACGAGACTTTTTAGTTTAGAAAAAATAATAAGTAGATTTACTATTATTTATCTCTAATCCCAGCATTACCTCCCATCCTACTCACTAATATTATACTGAATGTGGGCTAATGGCGCTTTGATCCTGGGCTACTATCTGTAGTCAATTTATAATTTAACAATAATTGGAAATAACTGAAGCTCCTGTTCTTGGATTAAAAACTACTCGTACAAAAGTTTTAATCAAAAATAGGAGCGTTACTCTTTCCTGAGTACATATACAAGTATGCTCAGCAGCAGAGCCATCAGCCGTTCGTCTTTGGAACGCCCTCACTGATAATATGCGTAAGCCCCCTCTTGTAATTCTTGGAAAGCTCTTTTCCGGGAACACTTCCTTGAGAAGTGTTATTCCAACTTCATTATAAGGATCTTTCAGTTGTATGTTCTCTACTATATTAATCATATTTATTTTTTGTATGTATGATAAATTATATGTAACTATTACCCTTGGTTTCTCATACACATAAAATGTATTTCATAGTGATACTTAACCTGACTTGGCAAACGTTGTTTCCCTATGTAAATTTATTTGTAGGTATTATAATTTAAAAAAAACGGGGTGGGCCAACCTATCACTCAGGGCTATGAAAAATAGATAACAAGCTATTTTCAAACCTACCCAATATACAATATATAAAATTTCATCAAAATCTATCAAGCCGTTTCGGAGGAGTATGCGCAATAACGCGGTGACACGAGAATTTTATATATTAGAGAGAGAAGAAAGAATATCTACTATTTAGATATAGATATAGGCTTATTCTACGCATACGTATATATTATCTTTTTGCACACCTACCAACTCTTTCCTCTACCTTCTGCGGGTGATTGTAAGAAAATGCTTATCGCATTAAGTCCGCTGCATTCTACGACTTTTTTTAATGCACCTAAGTGCAATAATAGTATCAACAAATAAAGAAATAAATTAATACCCTGTCTTTCCGGTGGACTAGGCCAACTAAGCCTATCAGGATGGTATAGGTGCTGTGTAAGCCTACTCTTTTTAAAAAACTATGTCCCAGGCACTCCAGCGTCCGAGTGGTCCCTTTATCCACGTCATCACATAGATGCAAGACCCCGCGACTTCACTAACATTGGAATACGAAGTTCCTCAATTTTTATTCCAGGTCTTAACTCCTTGAGATCTTGTCATGGTTGCATCAATTTTAGTAGATATTGTATTATTCTACCTCATCACGCTGTAATGCTCATCAATACTCAATAAATACATCGATGTTTTATTTGGATGTGTGTTGCCAAAAGTAGCGAAGGACAGCCAGCTGACTCGACCGACATGTGGCGTGCCCTAGTAAGGCTTTCGTCCAACATGCATATTCATGCCGCAGTGATAGATTGATGATGATGGAATGTGCCACCCGAACAAAAAAATGACGTAGGTACTCTATCAAAGATATCTGTACGCACTATCTCTACCCCGAAATATTAGGTCAGCTAGACACTATAAATATTATGACTTTCTGAAACAGCTACCAAAACCTTCTATTTAGAACACTGCATGTGATGAGGTGAAAATTGTATTAGCAACATGTTTTTTACTTTCAATTTCTACTCTGTCATGTGAGCGCTGGTAGAACCTATTTCACTGGCATCTACGTCAGTAATTAAGCGATTGAGTCCTTGCACCTTTTGACAGGTCTTCGAGGGTCCAGAGGGTTTATAGTCCAGTCATTATAGACATTCGAAATCGAAAATTTAATTATAATTCCAAACGTTTTCAAACTTCGGTCAAGTGAATGGTACATTGGGACGACAATAAATCTCATTTTGCAATCGAATATTGGTTTTTCTATAGTGTCAGATACAATTAACTAGCTGAAGAAGATATTTATTGTAATTTCCTTACCCCCTCAAACCTGTCAATGGGAAGTATCCTAAATCTTATCCGTATCTTTTAATTACCTTGACTTTGAAGTTTGTTTTTTTCATTGCAGATTTGCGAAAGTATTTGATATAATTTTAACTTTTTACCTCCACGCGTTCTTGTGTAAAAGTTCTTCATAGAAGTCAATTTATTTCAACGTGAAAATTTGCATTCTGTTTGCTGAAATTCATTGTTCTGACAGCCGCTGCCTTCGGGCCGTATTTGTAGTGGAGAAAAAGGTAGCGGGAAAAAACTGACCATATTTTCTAAAATAATTTTAAACTTAATACATCAGAGCCCAAGAATGTGATAAGATTCTATGGTTGTCTTAACTTTAAAAGTCAAAACATTAGTTAATTTTCTTACTTTTTTATGTAGATCTATGATTTCTAACATTTAATTTTTATTGTTTTATTCTAATTATTGTATCAATTAATTTTATTATGTTGACATCAAATAGTGAATTCTATTTTTAAATAAATGTGATTAATATATGTGCACACCAATCGGTAGATCATGAAGGATCTTAACCATATCTTAAGAACTTAATGTACCCATGTTCTGGCAAATAAACAATTTTACTTTACTTTACAAAAGAAGGAAAAAATTTAATGCTGCAGCCAGCCACACGATCAGTACCCATTCACGAGAATAGCAGATAGACAGCCGGAAAACAAAGCGATCCTATAATTGTTCCGCCTCAACCTCCGTGACCTATACATTCAAGCGAAGTCGCTAGACCAACGAAGAAGCCGTACAAAAGGTCACAACTACTTAAAAACCACTTCATAAAAACTTCAATTCTGCAACGTGTCAACAAGCAAGTTAACAGTAGTCCAAAACGTAACTGTTGTGACATTTTATTGCACAATAAAAAAAAAGGATCGGGGCAGGTGGCAGTCTCTGATCTCTGCCTACCCCTCTGGGATACAGGCGTGACCTTATGTATGTGTATGTATAAAAAAATACTGTTTAAAGTGCCTGGATGTAAATATCCGATCGCATTTAGCATTGAGCTGAAACGAAAAATAAAGAGATTTAGTTTACTATAGTCTGTAAAATATAGCTTGAGCTCCGCGACAGCTGTCATGGACATTTGCGTCCATGAAGTTTTGGATTTTTTCCCAGAATATTTTCACTGTGAAAACTCCGTAGTGACTGCCATCGAATAGTGTGCAGTAAGTACGGAGTTTTCACAGTGCAAATATTCTGTGAAAAAGTCAAAACTTCATGGATGCAAATGTTCATGACAGCTGTCGCGGAGCTCAAGCTATATCTTACAGACTATACATGAAGTGACTACTCAGATAAGACTATAACTGGCACATCATTTAAGATCAAATACAAGATTTTCATGCATAAAAATTGAAGATCGCCGTTTGTAGATCGAATACAAATGGCTTCGATTTTAAATGATGTCCCAGTTATCAAGTCGTATCTGAGTAGTGTGCACTTCACTTCAAGTTTCTCATGTACAATATAGGTGTAGCCATTGGCCGGGCTAACAGCCCTAGTATCACATTAGTGATTGATCTGACAAGGAAACACTACTACTACTGGCTTTGTTACTTCGAAAACGCAGAAAAAGTAAGCCGATACAAGTCAACAAAGAAAATCTGGGAGGATTCATTATCGATTTGTACAAGGTATGACGAGTTAGGAACATAACCAGTTAGAAAAGTGTCGAATAAGGAATCAGAAATATTACGAATCAGGAACTACTCGATAGGGCTGTAACATTGGGCGGTAACCATAACTGTACAAGATTTTTTATGATTCTTTTGTTATAATATAATAATAATATTATGTTATATTATTATATAACAATAATAAAATAAGCTAGTTTATTCAGGTCTTTTATCTATAAAATATGAATGAAGGTCGTAGCCCACTTACACGACTCTGCTCCCACCCGGCAAAAATAATATAATTCATATATGGGCTTTAAATATTGCTCTTTAGATATATTTTCCATTGGCATCATAAATTAGCTGACAGCTGACAGCGAGCTGTCAGAGCTGGGAGCAGAGTCGTGTAAGTGGGCTATGACCTTTAGGGACTTCACACACGACGGCTATAACATACATTACATCCCGGGATGTATAGCTTTACATTATATTAAAGTATCACACACGCAACAGGCAACGTAATGTATATTTCGCTTCATTTCGTTGACATACGTCTCGACCGACACACGTTCCGGCTGCTAAGGCGTTATACAGGGTGTTGTTATGGATCTGTCGACTTACTTACTACTAGATTTAATAGATAGGTAGTTCATCAGAAGATGATTGAGATTTTGATGCGCGTATGCGTTGGCACATGTGCCAAAAATTGAACATCATTTAGAGTAAGGAAAATTCCGAAGAGATTAAATTACGAGGGCTGCTACTTATGTATGCGGAATAGAAAAAAATAAACAAATGTATATGGCTAAATATGCTTTTATTGTTTTTCAAAGTATTCTCCACTATGATCGATGCACTTTTGCATTCGATGAAACCAATTCGTAAAACACTTTTTCCACTCTGATTGAGGTATCTCCAAAACGTGCTGTTTGAACGCATCTACGGCATCTTCACGGGTCGAAAATCGTTGACCACGTAATTTATTCTTTACATTTGGGAATAAATAGAAATCATTGGGAGCCAAATCAGGGCTGTACGGTGGATGACCCATCAATTCTATTTTTTGACCATCCAAAAATGTAGTTGTTTCCTGAGATGGATGACAGCTGGCATTGTCATGGTGAAGTATGATTCTGTGTCGCTGGTTGTTTTGGCGTATTTCTTCAAATACTTCCGGCAAACAAATGGTCGTGTACCACTCCGAATTAACCGTTCTGCGATTCTCCAGTGGTATTGTAGCCACATGGCCATTAATACCAAAAAAGCAGGCCACCATTTGCTTTATAGTGCTTTTTGCAAGAGCCACTTTCGTAGGGTTCGGCTCATTTTGAAACACCCAAACTGTTGATTCTTGTTTAGTTTCGGGATCGTACGCGTAGATCCAGGATTCGTCACCTGTGTAGATATTATAAACAGATTTTGAGTCGCCTCCGTTGAATTTTTTTAATGGTGCAAACCATTCGACGCGAGCATCTTTTTGATCCTGAGTTAAGTTGTGCGGGATCCAACGCGAACAAATTTTTTTTACAGAAATGTTTATGTAATATCCTATGAATGCTCGTCATACATATGCCCAGAATAGCCTCTATCTTGCGATACGTAACATGGCGGTCTTGCATTATTAGTTTTCGCACAGCTTCAATATATTGTGGCACAGCCACCAATTTCGGGCGACCTTCTTTAACTTCGTCCGTGAGCTTACTGCGCCCGCGATTAAACTCACTAAACCAGTGATACACAGTCGTTTTTGATGGAGCTTCACCACCAAAAGTCGAAGTTAATTGATCTACGCACTGTTGTTGCGTTAAACCACGTCGAAAATCGTAATAAATCATAGCACGAATATTTTCACGAGTGAGTTGCATTTTTTCAGCGATATGACATTTTAAACCCAACAAAAACAAAACACTAACGTATATAAAAGAAAAATATTAGCGGCCAGTATTTAAAAAAAGAACGAATTTGAACATTGCGTTTAAAATTATTGGAATCCCAGATTCCGCATACATAAGTAGCAGCCTATGTATATGCGGAATTATCAGACATCGCCACCTAGTGGACAGGCATGCATGATATTATTACAAAATTGATGACCACTGTGTTGCTACACTTTTTTTTCTTTTCTTGAGGTAGATTGATTTTTGTTACTATCCTTCATGTTAAAGGCAACTTTAATGTTATATTCCATCACAATATACAAGTTGTAACTTCCTATGTTATATCTATAAAATCATTTTGTTACTATCCTACTATCCTTCATGTTAAAGGCAACTTTAATGTTATATTCCATCACTATATCGCACCCCCAGATCAAGACTGCACTAAGTCAAAAAAACAATTATTTGGGAATCGACGAAAAACGGTTTTTTTACGTTATTATTGAAGCAATTGCTACGATTTTTAGATATTATGTCGGTTATACAATTGTACAAGTCCTACTTAAGGCACTTAAGGCATAACGTTAAAAATAGTGAAAAAAATACAGTTTTTTTGGAATAATTCACTGTTGTAAATTTATGGACATCATAAAAAAAAAGTATTTAGATTTGCTCTGGTCTTTCTGATTGATACTGAAATAATGCAGTATAATTCTATGAAATAATTATGCATCTTGAATACTCAACAAAGACTCATCTCTTTTAATTTCGAGGAAATCTGTACTAAATCTAAAATAAAACAAACATGTTTACGAACATAACAATAAACATTTATGATTTGTTTCAGAAAAATAAATTTTCCACATTTTTATCCATTATTAGGGATCCATAAATCTAATTAATAAAAACACACAACCTCATATCAAAAAATAATAATAAAACATGTTTTAGACAAATCAATTTTACATGTTTTTATCCATTATTAGGGATCCATAGATCAAATAAAAAAAAACAACCTCTTATCAAAAAATAAAGAAACATTCGAGCGTAATTTAAAAAGAATGCACAAATTATACCAAGCACTTGTGACTGTCTAATGTCTATGACTTACTTTACTTGTATAATGTAAACTAAAACAGGACTAGACAAGACAATTATTATTGCAACATTAGCGAATTAGGAACGTAACAATTACCGTCAACAATGTGTACTTTTTTATATTACTTGTAAACTTGTACAGTACAAGGAATTCTCAGGTCATACCTGTTCCTGAATTGCGCAAAGTTTTAGCAATCTTCGATTTCCAGCCAGCAGGGTTTCGTACTCGTTTTCTTCTCAGCTTAGGGTCAGTTGGAGCTGTTGGAGCTGGATCAACAACGGCAGATGTTGAAGGTTCATGAGTCGAGATAGAATTTAAAACTACCTGAGTATCTAGTGTTGACGGGCCCGGTCTGTTGGATTCATGATCAGACGAGCTGCTCGAGCTGCTGGTACTTGATGATGATGAGCTGGAGTCCGATGAGGTACTCTAGTAGGAAGACGAAGATACTCGTCTAGGGGGGATTACAGGTGGTCGCGATTTTTGTGTTTTTGGAACAGTAAAATCTGGATCCACGTCCGAGCAATCCGTAAAATCGCTTTCATGGTCCTGATCAAATACCTCAAGAGCTGGTGTTGCAACAGGTGGAACCGTGAGGGCTGGAACTGGAACTGTTGATTCACAGGCGATGCATCAGATGGTACCGCGATACCAGAGTTTGAATTTCCATTCTTGTCTCTTGAGCAGTCAACTGCGCGTCTTTTGTGGTTCCTTCTATTGCTTTTTCAAGCAACATTAGACCACGACCCTTCATCATCTGCCAAATAACAAACAATATCTAAATTAATTCAACAATAGATAGATAGATAGAGAACACTTTATTGTACATAAAAAAGGAAATTACACAGGTATTTCTTAATCTAAGAGTACAGACGGCGGCAATACTGCATTATTCCAAAAAACACAAAATATTTTGTAGTTAATGAATGAAAAAACAAATTTCAAACGATTTGATTTTTAGTTTAAGTATAAATGAGTAATTCGGAGTATTCAAAATGAATATATCACAATGATTACAGAAATTACACCACTATTATGTGCACTAATATCTTTATCAAACAACACTCAATTATTTAGGAATAATTAAAAAAAATCAACATAACTTCGTCACCAATAGGGAAGTATTTGGGAATACTATCAAAATAGCAGTATCGGGAACGTCAACAACACTGTATTAATCGAAATAATTCTTAGCAGTTATCTAGCCCCAGTCAACAATACTTACATATTTAAGAAATAAAGCGCTGTTGCGCAAGGTCACTACGTAGCGCTCTAGAAGACAGACAGGTTGCAACTAGAATTAGCTTCGTGTTTGTGGTACGACTCCGCGGTCATTCATTCACTAGAACAGACTTAGCGCGACATCTGTTGGCTAGTTTTGGGAATATTGATATGGCTGTCTTTGTGGTATTCGCGGAAAAAAATTGCCTATCGAACTGTATTAAAAAGTCGATTTTGGGATTTTTCGACTTAGTGCAGTCTTGATCTGGGGGTGCGATATAATTTGTAACTTCCTATGTGATATCTATAAAATCATAGGTCATCAATCGACTGAATCGAAGAATTGCTCGCAGCCCTGGCCGCCTGAGTGATCTTAAACGATCACGAAGGTTAATCAACATAGGGCGCGTTCAGTGCGCGGATGGGTGACCGTTTAAGATTAACGCTAATGGCATTTTTCCGAGCGGTTCCATGCTTCGCAAGGCATGTTAAGCAGTTGGTGCTGGCTGCCGTGGATAGATGGCAGTCGTTAAGCCAAGTCAGAGGCCATAGAGTAAGACCAACCACTACTCTTACAAGCCTCCACCAATCCGGACTTGACCCCCCCGTGGCGGAGTATAGCCTATACCTTCCGCAGGCTTACAGGCTCTCAGGCTCTTAGGGGTGTAGCAGGGCGACTACCGTGCTTTCTGTACATTAGGACTCCACCAGCCAGCCCATAGAGGGCGGTGGTGACCTACTAATCGCAGTCGCGTTGCAAGCTCTCACCACGTGGCTCCAAGCAGTTGCAGTGCATGCAACGGCCACACCCTGGCAAACCGCGTTGGCTCGCGGGCAAAACCTGGCAGAGGGGGGTTTCTTCTTAAGATGGCCTGACAGTGGAACCCACCCTCTTTATGCACAAGTCTATCCCGGCAGAGAGGGCACCTCACAGCAGATATGCAAAGAGTTTGGCGGACCTGGCGGGATAGCAAGGCAGTGTGGAAGGCTTAGGGCGGTGGTAGTGGGCGTAAAGTTACCATCGGCCAAACACATTATCTGAACCTTTCTCCGGTCGTATCGGTATCCGTTCCACTGGGCTAAGAAAGGGGACGACGAGGATGTGCACCTGTGTTTGTGCGTACGCTTGTGCACAAAAATATCTCCTGCGTATCTGACTGCTTCGGAATATGGACTCCGAATGTCTAAAAGTCCCGTAGCGATGGGCTGAAGTAGAGAGGTCAGGTCTGATGCAGACCGGGCTTTGTCTGAGGTCTGCATACGGGCGGCTCTGGGGGTGTTGATCACTGTGGTCGTTTTAACTCTGCACTGGGGGGACAGAGTGAATTCGGCAGCACCCAGAGTGACAAAGCAGCCTTTTTCAGGGTGGCACTGCTTTCCCTGCTCAGACAGGGAGGGGGCTAGAAAAGGTGCCCTAAAAAAATGCTCACCCCACTCTTACAGGAAGGTAGCAACCGCGGCTGCCTCCGCATCTCTTAAATCGCGATCGAAGTAACAGAAATAAAAATAAAAACAAAAATTCTAACATAACAGATATGACTTTTGGCGCGTGGAACGTACGGACACTTCTCGATCGCAACGAAAACGCGTGTCCTGAACGGAAAACTGCCGTAATTGCCCGGGAACTGAGTCGTTATGACGTGGCTGTAGCTGCTCTCAGCGAAACACATCTTGTCGACGAAGGAGAGCTGGTGGAACACGGCGGAGGCTATACTTTCTTTTGGAAAGGGCTCGCTGCCACTGAGCCACGACGGTCAGGTGTAGGATTTGCTATTAAGAATCGACTGGTGAGGCAACTACAAGAATTTCCCGTGCACATTTCAGACCGCGTTACCACCTTGCGCCTCCACATGGATAGTAACAACGACCTTAATATTGTCAGTGTGTATGCCCCCACGCTAGACAAGCCTGACGACGTTAAGGACAATTTTTATGAAGATCTTGCTAAATGCCTAGAGAGCATACCTCACAAAGAGCAAATCCTTCTTCTTGGAGATTTTAATGCTAGGGTAGGTCAAGATCATGATGCATGGCCAAAGGTCCTGGGGAGACACGGAGTAGGCAGCATGAATAGTAATGGGCAACTGTTGCTCAGTCTCTGTGCACAATTCCAACTCGCTATTACAAACACAATGTTTAGGCTTCCCGCCAAGCACAAAAATACGTGGATGCACCCTAGGTCCAAGCATTGGCATCTGATAGATTACGCTATCGTTCGGCAAAAACACCTGACACAAGTCCAAATAACACGCGTTATGCGTGGCGCACTTTGTTGGACCGACCATCGGCTTGTAGTTGTTAAGCTACGTCTCCGCTTCTGTCACCCTTGCAGGTCCGAACGAACAAAACCAGCGTGTTTGAATGTGGACAAACTGAACGTTGATATAATAAGAGAGAAGTACGTTGAGGCTTTGGCTGATGGGATGTCAGCGAGGAGGACAGGTGAAAACGAGGCTGACTGGAAGGCACTATCATCTTACATCCTAGAAGCTGCTGAGACTACTCTGTAACTCTGTACTACTCCGTAAGACAGAGGACTGGTTCGATGATAATAATGGAGTTCTCACTGAGGCCATCGAAAAACACCGAAATCTCCTTCGGCAACAACGTGGCAAGCGTCAGGGTGTAAGTATCGCGGAGATAAGACAAAATAGCCTAGCGCTGCGGAAACTATCCCGAGAAACGAAAGATAAGTGGTGGCAGGAGAAAGCCCGCTATGTGCAGTGGCTCGCTGATATGAACCAGCTTGGAGATTTTTACCGCGAAGTTCGGAAGCTGATCGGTTCATCCTCTGTTGCAAAAGTGCCATTAAAATCAACAAACGGATTACACCTTCACAAAAGAAAAGAGGAGATCATGGCTCGTTGGGCGGAACATTTCAAGACCCTGCTGAACTTTGACCGGTCAGCTGATATGGGGCACGTTCGTTCGATTCCCCAACACCCAACATCTGTTGAGTTGGATGAGCCACTATCACTTAGTGAGGTTACTCTTGCTATAAAACAGCAGCAAAACCAACGCGCGGTAGGCATTGATAAAATACCAGGTGAATTGATAAAATACGGTGGCGAGGAGTTGCATTCGGCTATATGGGAACTTTTTGTTCTTATGTGGGAACAAGAACAAGTACCGACCAATTTTACAGTTTCACGTATAAGAGCACTATATAAGGGAAAGGGTGATCGTGCAGACTGTAACTCTTACCGTGGTATTTCATTACTGTCAGTCCCTGGAAAAGTCTTGGCCAGAGTTCTATTAAACCGCCTTAAGGAGGTGTCTGAAAAGCTTTTGCCGGAGTCGCAATTTGGTTTTCGTCCTGACCGTGGAACGTGTGAGGCCATCTTTTCCGTCCGTCAACTGCAGGAAAAGAGCAGAGAACACGGTCGGCGTATGTATCTATGTTTCGTCGATCTTGAAAAGGCATTTGACAGTGTTCCTCGTGAAGTCCTCTGGGTGGTGATGGAAAAGATAGGATGCACAGAAAAGTTTGTGCGGCTTCTCAGACTATTGCATAATAATTTGCAGTGCTGTGTTGCTGTTGATGACGAAAAGTCAGACTTTTTCCCCGTCACCTATGGGGTAAAGCAAGGTTGCGTGCTGGCACCCACACTGTTCGCGTTGTACTTCGCAGTTGTAGTTCGAGAGGTTCTATTGGCTTCTTCTGAGGGTATACGCATTCGCTTTCGTACTGACGGCAGGCTTTTCAATTTGGCCAGATTTAAATCCCGTACAAAAGTATCTCACGAGATAATTACTGAGATTATGTACGCGGATGATTTGTGCTTCATGACGGAGTCCCCAGCTGGCCTGCAGCAGTTGATGTCAGATTTTCATAAGTCTTGCCAAAGATTTGGCTTGAAGATAAGTGTCAAAAAGACGGAGGTTATGTCGCTGGACATAAACGGACACGAGACATTGTCTATTAGACTTGATGAGAATGAGCTGAAGCAGGTGAAGAAATTTCGTTACTTGGGGAGCACAGTAACTTCTAAGTGCGACATTGACGCAGAAGTGAACAGCAGGATAGCTGCTGCAGTCGCAGCGTTTGGGAAGCTGAACACTAAAGTGTTCATGCTCACATGACCTGAAACTGCGGACTAAAGTAGCTGTCTACACGGCAATTGTACTACCAAATATTCTTTACTCTGCCGAAACCTGGACCGTGTACCGCCGGCACATAAGCATGCTGGACCGTTTCCATCTAAAATGTCTCAGGAAAATTTTAAACATCCGATGGTCTGATCGCGTACGCAACACAGAAGTGCTGCGAAGAGCCAATGTGGGAGGAATTGAGTCCTACCTCATGCGTCGGCAGCTGCGATGGTGCGGTCACGTGTCACGAATGGCAGAAGAGCGAGTAGCAAAGTGCATCTTTTACTCAGAACTTGAGGAGGGCAAGCGTAAGCAGGGCGGTCAACTCCTTAGGTACAAAGATGTGCTGAAGCGCCATATGAAGAGATGCAGTATAGAGCCCTTGCTATGGGAGCAACAGGCGACAAATCGCCAGGAATGGAGGGCTCTTATCAACACCAAAGTCTTTGAGTTTGAAACTCTTAGGCGATCGAAGCTGGACGCAAAGAGAGATGCCTGCAGAGCCCGTCCACCTGCTGCGATCAATTATAATTATGTTAACGGTGTGCTCACATGTCTGCAATGTGGCAGTGCCTTTATAAAAAAGGTTGGCTATGCGAGCCATATGCGAGCGCACCAACGCCAACAAAACAGGAGCTGAAGTTGTCGCCGTGACCGAAATCGGTCGGGACCAACATCATCATCATCATCATGCGGAATAGAAAAAATAAACAAATGTATATTTATATATATGTATATATGCTTTTATTGTTTTTCAAAGTATTCTCCACTATGATCGATGCACTTTTGCATTCGATGAAACCAATTTGTAAAACACTTTTTCCACTCTGATTGAGGTATCTCCAAAACGTGCTGTTTGAACGCATCTACGGCATTTTCACGGGTCGAAAATCGTTGACCACGTAATTTATTCTTTACATTTGGGAATAAATAGAAATCATTGGGAGCCAAATCAGGGCTGTACGGTGGATGACCCATCAATTCTATTTTTTGACCATCCAAAAATGTAGTTGTTTCCTGAGATGTATGACAGCTGGCATTGTCATGGTGAAGTATGATTCTGCGTCGCTGGTTGTTTTGGCGTATTTCTTCAAATACTTCCGGCAAACAAATGGTCGTGTACCACTCTGAATTAACCGTTCTGCGATTCTCCAGTGGTATTGTAGCCACATGGCCATTAATACCAAAAAAGCAGGCCACCATTTGCTTTACAGTGCTTTTTGCACGAGCCACTTTCGTAGGGTTCGGCTCATTTTGAAACACCCAAACTGTTGATTGTTGTTTAGTTTCGGGATCGTACGCGTAGATCCAGGATTCGTCACCTGTGTAGATATTATAAACAGATTTTGAGTCGCCTCCGTTGAATCTTTTAAGGTTTTCTTGCACCATTCGACGCGAGCATCTTTTTTGATCCTGAGTTAAGTTGTGCGGGATCCAACGCGAACAAATTTTTTTTACAGACAAATGTTCATGTAATGTCCTATGAATGCTCGTCATACATATGCCCAGAATAGCCTTTATCTCGCGATACGTAACATGGCGGTCTTGCATTATTAGTTTTCGCACAGCTTCAATATTTTGTGGCACAACCACCGATTTCGGGCGACCTTCTTTAACTTCGTCCGTGAGCTTACTGCACCCGCGATTAAACTCACTAAACCATTGATACACAGTCGCTTTTGATGGAGCTTCACCACCAAAAGTCGAAGTAAATTGATCTACGCACGGTTGTTGCGTTAAACCACGTCGAAAATCGTAATAAATCATAGCACGAATATTTTCACGAGTGAGTTGCATTTTTTCAGCGATATGACATTTTAAACCCAACAAAAACAAAACACTAACGTATATAAGAGAAAAATATTAGCGGCCAGTATTTAAAAAAAGAACGAAATTGACCATGGAGGTCAGACATTGCGTTTAAAATTATTGGAATCCCAGATTCCGCATACATAAGTAGCAGCCTATGTACATGCGGAATTATCAGACATCGCCACCTAGTGGACAGGCATGCATGATATTATTACAAAATTGATGACCACTGTGTTGCTACACTTTTTTTTCTTTTCTTGAGGTAGATTGATTTTTGTTACTATCCTACTATCCTTCATGTTAAAAGCAACTTTAATGTTATATTCCATCACTATATAATTTGTAACTTCCTATGTTATATCTATAAAATCATAGGTCATCAATCGACTGAATCGAAGAATTGCTCGCAGCCCTGGCTTCCTGAGTGATCTCAAACGATCACGAAGGTTAAGCAACACAGGGCGCGTTCAGTGCGCGGATGGGTGACCGTTTATGATTAACGCTAATGGCATTTTTCCAAGCGGTTCCATGCTTCGCAAGGCATGTTAAGCAGTTGGTGCTGGCTGCCGTCGATAGATGGCAGTCGTTAAGCCAAGTCAGAGGCCATAGAGTAAGACCAACCACTACTCTTACAAGCCTCCACCAATCCGGACTTGGCCCCCCGTGGCGGAGTATAGCCTATACCTTCCTCAGGCTTACGAAACGTAGCTGGGTGGATTTACTCGACAAAAATTTCTCTGAACGAAAAATTCAAAACAATTAAAACACATTGGAATGCTAGTAAAACCAGATAAAATCATTGTAGGATAACTATAATGTTCTTACATTGTGTTTAGACCAAGATTTTTAATGTTGATCCGAAGATATCAGCATTCAAATAAAAAGAGGTGAGATGGTGATGACGACTGTGGTATGGCGGTGATTTATCTATGGATGGTGATGATTTCGTGTGTATGGTGATGACGCTTTCACTAAGTAGGTATGTCAAATTAAAAACAAAATGTATGAGAATCAAATGTTTTTAATGATATAATCAACACAATTCTGATAACAATCGTATACAGTCATTTTCTTCTACCTCTAATGATATAAGTCAACACAATTTTTAAACAGTCTTTTACTTTTCACTCAATTATTATTATTATAATTATATTTTCATGTTAATTGAGATTTGGTCAGTTTTTTTGGTAATAAGTCATGTAAAAAAACATAAATTATTGTACAAGTAACACGTAATCATCATTTTTATTACTAAGTTAATTGAAATTTGGTCATTTTTTTGGTAATCAACTACTTTTAAGTAGTTGATTACTGTTCTGTGTTATTCTACGATTGATTATATTACCAAGAAACTGACCAAATTTTCTTTTTTCATAATTTAACAAGATTCTCTTACATAATCATCACATTGGTTTGTTGTGGTCATCGGTGGTTTTTGGTCCATTTTTTGTGATCAAAGAGGTAACTATCTACTTTTTTTTTTTTGTCATCATCATCATCAGGCTATATTAGCCCACTGCTGGACATAGCCCTCCCCTGATGAGCGCCGTAGCACCCTGTCGTCAGCTTGCCGCATCCAGCATCTGCCTGCAGTCTTTCGCAGATCGTCATCCCATCTGGTTAGAGGGCGTCATACGGTCTCCACTCAAGAACACGTTTACCCCAACGGTTGTCGGTTCTGCCACTTCAGCTTGCTAAATTCTCTGAGCTATATCGATAACTTTGCTTCTCTGTCGGAGGTATTCGTTACGAATTCTATTCTTCAGAGAAACTCCGAGCATAGCTCTCTCCATAGCTCGCTGAGCGATTTTGAACTGGTGAACCAGCCGTATCGTGAGTGTCCACGTCTCGGCTCCGTAGGTTATTACAGGTATGGCACACTGATTGCAAACTTTCGTTCTCAAGAATTGCGGTATGGATGACGAGAAGACTCGGCGTTGTTTCCCATACGCTGCCCAAACCAGTTGGATCCTCCTCTTGGCTTTCTTCTCGAAATTGTTTTCACCTAATGAATATTCGGTAGGTAAGGTGAGGTAATATTCGGAAACGATTTCTTGATCTACGACGATCGGTGTAGGATGTATGTGGCCATTGATCATGAATGACTTTGGTTTTATCCAAATTCATGCCAAGACCGATACGTCACGAGGCTGAAGCTAGGTTGGCCGACCTACCATCTTATTCAGCTCCTCTAGCGACTCCGCCATGCGAATTGCAGGTGCGAGATGTAGTCGCCGTTTATGTTAATGCCCTTTCCTTTCCAGTCCAGCGTCTTAAACATGTCTTCCAACGCGCTCGTGAACAGTTTCGGGGATATAACATCCCCCTGTCTTACTCCTCTGGGCAGTTGGATAGGTTTAAACTGCTGGCCCTGTACTTGGACACTCATGGTGCCGGCTTCGTATATACATCTCAACACCTCGATATAACGATAGTCTACTTGGCATCGCTGTAAGGATTCCAGAGCTGCCCAGGTTTCGACAGAGTCAAAGGCCTCCTCATAGTCCACAAAGTCAGTGATTGGATCCGGCATTGAACCTGTTGATCACTGAGACATCTCTGAACATGTGCTTGCTATCCGTCATTATGAAGTCGATCTCATTTTAAGTCACAGTGCGGGGCTTTGCCATGCCCACCTCCCTTGATGAGGCTGTTTCTACTTGAAGAAACAGTTCATTAAGAATCACTCCTCTTTCTCAAGGAAGTTGACAAGCATTTGCCCCCTGTGATTCCTGACTCCATAACCATGCGGGCCTATTCGGGACTTTTTGCCACTCTGGGTTCCCACCTTGCCGTTAAAGTCCCCCATAACAACGTTGAAGTGAGCCTTCGTGGTGTTATGTAAGGCTTTGGATATGTCTTCGTACATATCCTCCACTTCATCATCCTAGTGTGTTGAGGTCGGTGCGTAAACCTGAATGACCTTCATGCTGTAACGCTTGGACAGCCGAAGGATAAGGTACGCTACTCTGGTCGACACACTAGAGATTTCTTCAACGTTGTTAGAGATGGCCTTATTGACGAGGAAACCTACGCCACCCTGGGATGTTTTATCACCATCGAGAAAGTAGAGAAGATGGCCCGAGTCTAGGGTTACGGTGTCCTCCCCCTCTCTACGGACTTCACATAACCCCAGAACATGCCATTTAATGTTCTCTAACTCCACTTCCAACTGCGCTAGATGATGGTCAAGCCTCAGAGTGCGCCCATTGAACGTTATCAGGGTCAATTGTTTGTGGCAGCCTGAGGTAGCCCGGTGATTCTTAGCAGCCCCTGCTATGCAATAGCGAGGCGGCTGAGAACTGGGGGCCATTTCCTTGATCGTGCCATCATTGGGGGTAATCCATAATCCCCACGCTGGGCATGCGGGCTGGGGATCCGCACATGATTTGTAAACGGTGATGATGCGTATGGTGATGACAATTCGAACATTACGTAATTTTTTCTAGAAAAGTAATATCAATAATAAGATACCGCTATATTCTGACTTTACACTGTACTTCTAGCGGTCATAGCAAACCACGAATTTATTGTAATTCTATGAAGTAGGACCCTGATAAGTAGACGAAAGGACGGGTAACTAACAATGCGCGGGTGATTTGATCATTCGCAAGTCACGTCCGTTGGCGTGGCAACGAACATTTCAGAGCATGCATACATTTGTAGGGTTTCGTACTCGGGGTGTGCTAATCGCATCAAGATCTTATTGAAATTAATGGTAATGCTATTTTATGTACTTACCTTGAACCACAGTCTGACGGTAATGACGGCAACTTTGTCTAATCAACTTTTTTGGACAATCGCAACAAAATCTTTGCTCTCGGAGAGCGTGTTATGCACGTCCGACTCGCTTCGGAGTTTTCTATTGAACTGAGGAAGCAGATCAGAGTATCGCTGGCCGCGTAAATGCAACGCATACAGAACTACCTTCACTTTGATGTTGCCGTGACGGTGTTGACGAATATCGATGCTAAAATTTTGTTAATTAAATGAACATTTATCTTACGAAGAAATTATTATTTTCTTTTCTATAAAGTTATATACAATATGGATAAAAGTAAATAATGAATTAAAATCTAGATTACTACGTCGGGTATTCGACTTTTTGCCGGCAAACGTCAAGAGTAGCAATTTTTTTCACAGACGGTGTGAATTTTGATAGCAGTATTCATTTTATTACTAAAAATCTATTGATTTTGAGTATGTTTGGGTTGAAGCGCATTATAAAACAGGTATATTTAAAGCAGGTAAATGTAAAAAAGTTACGATTCTCGAGCAATATTTATTTTTTTATCCCCTCAACGTGAATTTTCGACAGGATTGTAAATCTACCCAGCTTACGGCATATTTCTGAATTGAGAATTTCGCTAAGTAACTATTTAACTCTAGTGTTGTCTCGTCAAATTTCTCAGAAAAGAGCGTAACAGAACGTTATTTAAATATTTACTTAAGTGAAATTCTCAATTCGGAAACTGGCCTTTAGCGAGACTATTTAGTGATTACAGATAGGACTACAAGTGATGTGGAGCAAATGAATTTTTTGAGACAGGACTCTGAATACCTATGTCGTTTAGCGACATAAGACTCCTAGTGGAGTTTTTGAATCACCAAGAAACTTTTTGAACACCCTGTTTGAAGAAAGATGTATCGTAATATACGAAAAGGTATTGAGATATATTAAGATGTATCGACAGGTAAATATACAACTTCGTATCGCTCAGTACCTTTAAGGTACGAAGATGTAAAGATGTCTACCACAGAGGAACCTTTTAATAATAGTAATCCACAAACGGGAGCCCACGATACAGGATTTGCCTAGTGTGGGGCCCACCAGAAATTACATCTGCCAATGGTTGTTACAAATAAATAAAATTTTTACTTTTACTTTACTTTTTTTTACTTATATTATAGCTGTCGTGTGTGGTCTCCTGATGATTTCTATGGAAAGATATAATGAGATATATCATGCTATAATATATATCTTTACCTTACAGACGTCGTGTGTGGAGTCTCTAAGACAACTAAAAAAATCTGTATTTTGCAAGAAGCTCAATTGATTAAATTAAAAACAAGGCCGATGTTACATAAGGGGAGGGAGTGGTTTATTTCCAAAAGTGAACTAACCACTGCACGATGCTGGGAAATTAAGAGAACACGCTAGTTTTCGCTATGCAGCCGGAACGCAGGATGGAATAAGGAAGCGTTCATAAATACGAATGTCCAATAAATCTAAGCTAAGAGAACCGTTAAGACGTACGTGACTCGAGCGGGTAATATTTTAAACTCGCGGCTAAGAAGTTAAACGGGGACGTTATTGCATTTGAATTGCACGCGCTTTAGAATCCTGGTGTGAATGCATTCCCGCGGGGCATGCATCCTTCGGGCTCGGTATCCAAAAATGTTTTCCTGTTTCATCATCCACCCATTGTGTCCCCACTGAGGGGCATGGGTCTCTTCCCTGAGGAAGGTATAGGCCATACTCCACCACGGGGGCCACGTCCGGATTGGTTTTCCTGTTCAGAAATCTTACAAAAAGTGTAATGTTTCCAGCCTGATGGGTTCGATATTTTATTTTTATTAATTCAAATGTAAACTATCATAGCCGCTTTCACCGTTATTGTATTCAAATTATGTAACAATCAAATGCAATAAGGCAGTCAATAAATGCAGAAATAACGACTTGGTTAACGTTTTATTTGTAAGAAATAGCATTAAGCTTATTGAAACTTCAGAGCCTTCTTTGAACCCGGAAACTTTTTTTGGATTAAATAGTCACTCAATTGGCTAACGGAAGAGGGCTAAATTGGCATATAAGCCTCCTCAGAGGCAAACTATTCTCAAACAAACACAAACAAAACTAAAATCGCAAACAAACTATTCTCAAACTTTTATCATATGGATTGTACTTAGGGTTGTTTTGGGTACAAGAAGCTACCAAGTTACGGGCTATTTTGCAAAAAAATTAAATTGATTTTTATATTTTTCTGATTACCAATATGACTTGCCTTTACATCCAATTCCAGCTTGACGTTGAGTTTTGGGACACCCGATATATAATATACAATTTTTCCATACCAAATATCGTAGCTTCGTTTCCTACTCAGGGCCGCAGTACATTTGTACAAATCAGTCTGGGTGTTAAATGTTATTCACTGTTTGTGATGTCTTTGGTCCGATTTCTGAATTGTGAATTTCATTTCACTAAGTAAAAACTTAAGCAACGTTCTGTTACGCTCTTTTCTGAGCATTTTTACACGACACCTCTATACAGGGTGTTGATTTGTACAGTTAAAGCCTATTCAGGGATGGTTATTTACATAATGCTGAAGCAAAACATAAAATAAAAATATTTTTTTTTTGTGAAAATACATTCCCCGGTTTTGCGGCGCCCGGTGGCGAGCGCGCGGGCGCACTCTTCCGCCCCGCCCCATGAAACCCCCGCCGGACCCGTCAAGTGTAAACGATAGAAGCTAAGCCATACTTATAACTTTATGATTTTTAGGTGATTTTACTAAAAATATATTTTTTTAAATATTTTTGTTTGCTTCAGTATCATGTAAATAACCACCCCTGAGTCGGATTAAACTGTACAAATCAACACCCAGTATGTGATTAACTAGTTACTTAGCAAAATTTTCAATTCAGAAACCGCCTCTTGCCTGGTTACTATGGCACAAGGTATCCCAGTTTAGGACCAGGAGAACTGATTCTCACAAGGTAATATTATAGTAGTTAGGGAGGCGAATAGGGGAATTTTCGGCAATACTCGAGCGTGGCAGTTTAAGATATGAGAGATACCTTAGACGTAATAGAACAACCTTGTAAAGTATTTAGCTCTATATGTAGAAACGCGCGCCTAGGATAGACGATCAGATTAGTAAAAAAAAATGGATAGTCTGAAATACTCGAGCGCGTCAGATTAATATATTGGGGGTTGATTTTAGTGTTTAAAGACTAAATTTAACTAATATGACGATAAGTCCTTGACGCCGCCGAGTTATAGGGTCGCGAACTTGTAAAAAAAAAACGTTAATCCGGCATTCTCGAGCGCGATTTTTTTATTTTTTATTTTGAAGAATATAATCTAAAACTCACAAAAAATACAAAATCTGCCGGTTTCCGCATGACCGGAAGTGTGGAGGAGCCATTTCGTCTTCTTAAGAACGCGTTACGGCATATAAGTCGCGAACGATACATTTTACAAAAAAAAAGTTTAAATAAACAAAAAAGGTAATTTTATTTTACACAAAAAAGGTCTCTTTACATTTTTGTCCAAAGTTACAACTTTTTGACTTGAAGCATCATAAAAACTCAAACTCCCGGTTTTTTCAGTATATCTCGAAAACCCACCCACAAGAGAACCCACCAACATTTTTGTCAGATTAAAAAAATATGCTTTCAGGATACCGAGATAAACCTCCCCTATGAAAATCTGACGCGCTCGAGTATTTCAAAAAAACTTTTTTTTTTTGCATTTTCAAAAATTCATCGTAACTTATCGTCACGCCGAAATCGTCAGTTTTTTTAAAGGGAGCTTCCTTGGGGCCTACTTAACACCCCTTCCGAAAATCTGACGCGCTCGAGTAAATTTTTTTTTTTTGCATTTTTGACTACTTTATACGCCTACCCCCACCACGCAAACCGGCAGATTAGTATACCGTTGTTATCAGAGGCACTCGGGGCATACGTAGTATGAATATCTGACGCGCTCGAGAATGCCCAAGTAACTGTTTTTTTTAACATTTTTGAAAAACCGTACACGCCAAACCCACCGCTAAAATGGTTTTTGCCATAGGAGCTTTTCTTTTCGAAATTATTTTATCTTTCGATTTTGATAGGTCTCGACCGCGCCGTTGAATTACGCCATTTAGCTACCTCGCCTCCCTAACTATAGCGTTATTAGCGTAACAATATGTTGGGGAGTGGACTGCATAACTAAAGAAAAGTGATGAAATGGGATAAAATAAGATATAATAGTAAAACACAAAAACAAATGGGTGATGAGCTGGTGACAACTAGAATACCTATTACAAGAGGAGTGACATGATATCAAAAAGTCACAACTATTTAATATTGATTATTGGTTTTGATGAAATTTTATTTGTATATTCGGTAGGTCTGAGAATAGGTTGTTATGTATTTTTTACACCTCTATGTGGCAAAACAACGTTTGCCGCTGACCCGGCAGTATAAATATAAAATATTCTTCCAAGGAGTCTTCAACGTAGGAGTTGCCAATCAGCGTCAGGTACTCAGGAATGCTAGATGTGCAGCCCCTATAGGTATTACCCTCACCAAGTCCGGAACGACTCCAACCGTCTAACAGCTAAATGTTTTGGTTACTGTGCAAAGCAGCGCTTTACGTGGACTTTTCCTGCTATTAAGGCACTGAATAAATAATAATGAATGCTATGAATATTTAATGTAATCTGCGACTTGAAACGTTCAGTGGTTTTGCTTGCACACTTTACACCAAGGTAAATTAAACTTAGTTACCTTCGTAAAAAAAACGGCCAAGTGCGAGTCGGACTCGCGGACGAAGGGTTCCATATATTAAATCTATATAAATAAAATTCAAAGTCCTGACTGACTCACTCATCAACGCCCAGCCCAAGCCGTTGGACCTAAGAAGCTAAAATTTCGCACAGAAGGTCTATCTATATTAATGTAGGCAAGGAATAAGACCGGATTTTATTAAATTCAACCCCTAATGGGGCGAAAAGAGTTGCCAAAATTTGTATGGGAGGTATAAAGAATGTTGTCTAATTTTCTTGAAACTTAAAATAAATACTCTTCAACACAATTTGATTGGACACGTGTTTCGCCGTTTTTCTAAATTTAACCCTCAAGGGAGTGAACGGGGTCGCCAAATTTTGAACTAAAGTCCACGCGGACGGAGTCGCGGGCGAAAGTTAGTTATCTATAAAAACGGCAATAAAATACGTTTGTTGTATGGAAGCCCCCTTAAATATTTACTTTATTTTAACTTACGTATATATTTTTAAACTGAATATTTCAAGCATCTACCTGTTGTCGTTATCAATCTATATATATATAAAAGGAGAAGCTGACTGAATGACTGACTGACTGACTGACTGACTGACTGACTGACTGACTGACATATCAACGCAGGGCCTAAACTATAAGGGTTAGAAACTTGAAATTTTGCACAGGAGTTTCTTTTGTAACGTTGGGGAGCACTAAGAAAGGATTTTTGAAAATCATCCCCTAAGGTGGCAAAATGGGGGTGCAAAGTTAGTATGAAACTTTGCCGTTTTTGAAGTTATTTAAATGAAATTTGGTAAGAAGGTTTTTCATTTAAAATTATGAAACACGTGTAAAATAGTTTTTTTAAAATCATCCCTTAAGGGGGAAAAAGGGGGGTGCAAACTTAGTATGAAACTTTGCCGTTTTTGAAGTTATCCAAATGAGATTCAATATGAAGGTCCTTCATTGAAAGTCATGAAACACATGTAAAATAGTTTTTCGAAAATCATCCCTTAAGGGGGTAAGAGGAGGGTGCAAAGTTAGTATGAAACTTTGCCGTTTTTGAAGTTATTAGAATAAAACTCAGTATGAAGGCACTTCATTGATAGTCATGAAACACATGTAATAAGTTTTTCAAAAATCATCCCTTAAGGGGGAAAAAGGGGGGTGCCAAGTTAGTATGAAATTTTGCCGTTCTTGAAGTTATTCAAATGATATTTAGCACGAAGTTCCTTTATTTAAAATCATGAAACATGTGTAAAATTGTTTTTCGAAAATCACCCCTTCAGGGGGTAAAAGGGGCGTGCAAATTTAGTATGAAACTCTGCCGTTTTTGAAGTTATTCGAATGAAATTCAGTATGTAGGTCCTTCATTGAAAGTCATGAAACATGTGTAAAGTAGTTTTTAGAAAATCATCCCTTAAGGGGGTGCAAGGGGGGTGCAAAGGTACAATGAAAGTTTTCTGATTTTCAAAGCTATTCTAATAAAATATTGTATTTGGGTTATTATTTCGTAATAATGATTATTCCCGATATCTTTTTTTGTGAATTAAATCCCTAAGCGGGTAAGAAGGGGGTGCGAAGTTAGTATGAAAGCTCTCTGATATTTAAAGTTATTTCAATAAAATGTTGTATCTGGGTTATAAGTTCCTGATAAAGTTAATGATTATTGCCGACAGCCCTTTTTTTTAATTCAATACTTATGGGGGTTGCAAATTTAATAAGTATAAAAGATTTTCGTATTTAATTCGTATCGTCGCTTCGATTATTAAAAATTTCGCTGCGATTTTCGAATTGAATTTCTTTGTTCTTCCATGTGTTGAAATACCACCTTAAATACTTGCTCACTTTCTTATTTTTTTTTTCATTTGTCGTTCTAACTCTTGAATAAATTTTCTCAATTCTTCTTATTATTTTCTAAGTTCATGTGTTTATAAATATTTCTCAGTTCTTTAAAATACAACCCATAGTAAACAACCTATACGAGTATACGTCCCACTGCAGGGAATAGGTCTTCTCTCAGAGAGAGTAGGTATGGTTTTAATTATTTCGCATGCGCTAAAAGTATCTTATTTGCAAAGTCACACACTTTACTCAACTAAATCCCACGCGGACGAAGTCGCGGGCAATAGCTAGTATCTTATAATTGGAGGTAAATTGAATACAACGCAGTCAATTCGTAGGTCATATCTACTATTTAATAAATGGAAACCTAATGGAAAAAGAAAATAACACAGAAACAATGAGTTAACTGAAATTGGATTGGCTCAAAACAAGCTCCGCTTCAAATCCAAATAATAGTCATCAAACATTAATAATGTCATTTTATTCTCTAGATTCAAAAAACTAGAGTAGAATTACGAAGACAGATATTGATGGGTTATTAAAATAAGAAACAAAGAAGACTTCTAAGAATGACAGGGGAATAAAATGCGATTGATGGTACCGTTATTTCTTCTAATTTAAAAAAGCTGATTCAATGTATATATATAAAATATAAAATAGGACAAGCTGACTGACTGACTAACTGACTGACTGACTGACTGACTAACTGACTGACATATCAACGCAGGGCCTAAACTATAAGGGTTAGAAATTGAAAATTTTACACAGGGGTTCCTTTTGTAACGCAGGGGAGCACTAAGAAAGAATTTTTGAAAATTCATCCCCTAAGGGGGTAAAATGGGGGTTCAAAGTTAGTATGAAACTTTGCCGTTGTTGAAGTTATTCGAATGAAATTTGGTACGTAGGTTCTTCATATAAAATTATGAAACACGTGTAAAATAGTTTTTTGAAAATAATCGGGGGAAAAAGGGGGGTCCAAACTTAGATTAGATTAGAACTCTTTATTGTACACACCAGAAAGAGATATATATACATTTGAAACCTTACATCTAAGTCGTAACTTAGTATGAAACTTTGCCGTTTTTGAAGTTATTTCGAATGAGATTCAATATGAAGGTCCTTCATTGAAAGTCATGAAACACATGTAAAATAGTTTTTCGAAAATCATCCCTTAAGGTGTAAGAGGGGGGTGCAAAGTTAGTATGAAACTTTTTTTGAAACCGTTTTTGAAGTTATTCGAATGAAATTCAATATGAAGTTCCTTCATTAAAAGTCATGAAACACACGTAAAATAGTTTTTCAAAAATCATCCCTTAAGGGGGTAAAAGGGGGGTACAAAGTTAGTATGAAACTTTGCCGTTTATGGAGTTATTCGAATGAAATTCAGAATCAAGGTCCTTCATTGAATGTCTTGAAACACATGTAAAATAGTTTTTCGAAATTCATCTCTTAAGGGAATAAAAGGGGGCTGCAATGTTAGTATGAAACTTAGCCATTTTTGAAGTTATTCGAATGAAGAAGGTTCTTCATTGAGAGTCATGAAAGACGTGTAAAGTAGTTTTTCGAAAATCATCCCTTAAGGGGGTAAGAGGGTGTTGCGAAGTTAGTATGAAAGCTGTTTCGCATGCGCTAAAAGTATCTCTATCTTATTTGCAAACACATTACTCAACTAAAGCCCACGCGGACGTAGTCGCGGGCAACAGCTAGATTTTATAATTTCTAACTTTCCCTTTTCATACAAAATAAAAAATATATTTTTACTTTATATTCCCGCCTTATGCTCAAGTCGTACTTAGCCACTGTTTTGGATGCTCGGGACGGAATGAGTGATTTTGCTGTGGCAATTACTCGTTCAATACGGTTATTAAAATATTCGCGCGCGGGATAAGATATTGTGCTATGGTTACGCTAGTTTAGCTCGGGAATGCTGCTGAAATGTACTTCCATAGTGTGGATAGCATGACGCGCCATGTCGCTGTCGTGTTGTGTTGATGTGTGTTAATTTGCCGCCAAGCGCGACAAGATAATATGTCTTGGGCGGTCTATTTGATTGGCTGAACTTGTAATTTGGTTTTTTTGTTACTTGAATTTTACTTTTTATTTACTTTGATATTATGGACGCAACGCTTGTGAATGTGTTGTTGTTATATATTTTTTGCTTTGCGATGTCATCATCATCAACCCATTATGTCCCCACCAAGGGGCACGGGTCTCTTCCCTGAGGAAGGTATAGGCCATACTCCACCACGGGGGCCAAGTCCGGATTGGTGGATGCTTGTAAGACTAGTGGCTGGTCTTACTGTCAGAAGTTTTCAAGCCGCCCTTGGACCTCTGACTTGGCTTAACGACTGCCATCTATCGACGGCAGCCGGCACCAATTTCTTAACGTGCCTTGCGAAGCACGGAACCGCTCGGAAAAATGCAACTAGCGTTAGTCATAGATGGTGACCCATCCATGGACTGAACGCGCCGTATGTTGCTTAACCTTATTGATCGTTTAAGATCACTCAGGCAGCCCAGGCTACGAGCGATTGATTAAATATTTATAATAAAAAATAAAAGCCTATATTTTTCACCACCAGATATTTTTTTGGTCTTTGTTTATTAATGGCAGAGACCATTAGTAAACAAAAAAAAACCAATAAAAATAATAACTTACTCGATTTAAATGCTTCACTGGTCTGGCTCGCAATCATTAATGTGGGTGCACATATTTTGAGCTATTACGTAGTTGCCTACATTGAAGTTCGTGACTGTACCACTTTGCATGAACACAACGTGGCTTAATTGCATTTTTCAAATGCATTAAGGTAACATTCAGTGTTTGTTTCCTCCAATGAATTCGTTTGGTATACTACCGTAAACATTTATATTTTCGCGAGTACGTTTTTACATTAATGTTTTACAAAGTCCGAACTGAACTGTGTCGCTGAATAAATGCTTACTTTATAAATTACATCATTTTCTTTGAAACGTGACAACTTATTTCTTTTTTTTCTCTTCAACAGCCTTGGAACCAAAGCGTTGTGTTTTATTTTTTAGCAAATAATTGTGACTATCCTCGTGAACGTGAAGTAAGGCACGTTAAGCAGTTGGTGCCGGCTGCCGTCGATAGATGGCAGTCGTTAAGCCAAGTCAGAGGCCTTAGGGCGGCTTAAAAACTTCTGACAGTAAGACCAGCCACTAGTCTTACAAGCCTCCACCAATCCGGACTTGGCCCCCGTGGTGGAGTATGGCCTATACCTTCCTCAGGGAAGAGACCCGTGCCCCTCGGTGGGGACATAATGGCTTGACGACGATCCTCGTGAACTCCTAATTGGAATTGATAATGTTAAGTAGAAGAATTTCTATGAATATAATCAATATATTTTAATTTACAAATGTAACTATTCATATTCATTTTCATATACTCTGAAACTATGTAATTTTTCAATCTTACTTAGCAAGGCACGCACGTCGCGACCGCTACACAGATAAATAAGTCGACCACCGCGATATTTCACTCGAAACCAATATCGTAAAGAGCACAGGAAATCTCATTCGACGCAAGGTACCTCGTTAACATTTAATAACAGGGGTTTATGGACTATGCTGGGAATATATTAGTTACGTATCTCCGGTACATCTTTGTTTCTATTTCACGGAAAATTGTCTGGCGAAGTGCTTACTAACAATGGAAGACGAGTATTGTTAGTAAGCAGTAAGCATTTCGCTTTACAATACACTCCACTTTATGATATGAAAAAAATATATTTCAATAGCAAAATGCTCTGCAAGCCAAAGTATACTTTAATATGGACCCAAGAAAATTATGACGTGGTAACCACAAAGTGCTTGTTCATGCATTTAACAATGTAATGCTGCGTATAGGCCACTCGCCGATCTGCGCCGTACGCGGCCATATCCGGCTGAGTGCCCCGTTTGTGTTCGCTACACTGATCTAATAATTGTAAAAATGTCATCTTTAGCTAGCCTCTGTCAACTGCTCTGTATAGGCCTATTCACCATCCACATTAAACCATCTTTCGAGGTCTCTCTATTTGCAATCACGGGCCCTATCACGATTTGGTCACATTGATCGACCATCGGGCTGTCGGTCTACCCACTGCCCGCAGTCTCTGCCTACACCTTTGGGATACAGGAGTGAGCTTATGTATGTATGTAATGTCTACAACGATTCGTTCTCTTTCGTTCGTTTACCTGCATTAATTCGGTTGGTCTGTGCCCGGTACAAGACTGGCGTTTAGTTAACGTCATAAGAGCTTTTCAACATTAAATTACACTGGACAATACACCCGCGACGCAAGTCATGAATTCTGGGCATATTTCAAAAGATAAGGGCCATTGTTTGATATAAAATATGATTACGTTCAACAGCTACACGCTCCAGAGGTATCCTCTCTTCTAAAAAAACACAATACAACAAACAAAGTGAAGGTACAAATCACCCAATGAAAAGTTTTGTATTAATGACTGTTGTTTTTGCTTTTTACGGGATGGAAAATTTACTTTTATCGCCGAGCCTCGTCTGCTGTCGTTACTGAAAGGCGTGAAAAGTTATTCGGTTACTCGCTCGCGTGATAATATTACCATTGTATGATACTTTTCTAACGAGGTGTTGGATAATTTATAAAGTCATCTACTATAAAAAATGTAAAGCCGGTCAAGTGCGAGTCGGACTAGCGCATGAAAGGTTCTGAACCATTATCTATAGGCACACATACATAGACACGACATCGACAGGGGGTTAGAATTAAAAAAAATCCATTCTTCTTCCTTGCCTACGTTACATCTATATAGGGTCTATACCCTCTGTGCAAAATTTCAGCTTCCTAGGTCCAACGGCTTGGGCTGGGCGTTGAAGAATGAATCAGTCAGGAGGAGATGGGCAGAGGGTTTAAACCCAACTGGACGGAAAGGGCATAAACTGGACAAATAGGGCAAAAACGAATTTATGCCGAAATAAATGTCCAGTTACAGGGCAGAAACCATAATTTCTCATTTTTTTTAATTATCAATACGTAATCGTTAAATAGTGATAAGGTTTAGGTATTTATACCAAAATATAATATTTAGGAATAATGTGATTGCCATTTTTTTTTATTTGTACGATTTTATTAAATAAAACAAGTTATCTATAATCGAAAATATCACTGATTCTTTATTTATTATGTGCGTCATTCATACATAATTAATTAGAACTAAGCAATTTCGTACAATTTAGAGTTATTTATCAATTAAAATCACGTTCGGTACCTAATTTTCAATCAAGACGAGCAAACAAACCATTTATAAACCGGATTTACCCTGAGTGCGTGAGGAAAAACTAATGATTTCGATTAACTAATCACTGTCACTAAGTATATCGAGTGATTGAACTGGAACAAAGTCAAATGCTCTGGATGTAGATGGTTGGGGTTCGTTTGAGGATGTTTCATGCGTGTCAACATCAGATTCGATATCTGATATATCTTCCAGGTCATCGTCCGTAGCGACATCATCATCCAGTATATTGCTATTTTCCACTCTTTTATTTAGCAAATTCCAGTTGTATGCCAGAAATGAAATCTTGGCTGCTCTTTCGGTAGTTAGGCGATTTCTTTTTGCACTGTGAATGAAGCTTTGCATGCTGAATGACCTTTCTGTGGCCGCTGATGTACATGGCGCAGTTAGTATGCGGAGTGCTACTTTACTGAGAGATGTGGATCCACATATCCCCTTCCACCACATCACGGGGTCAACAGTTTCGGCAGCCTTCCAGACAAATTGCTTACTCCATAAACCACCTCGTCCCTTATATTGAGCCATCTCAGCTAGGCAATCAATATTTAGACTCTCGGCAAGATCGTAAATGAACTCCATCGCTTCAGTCTCTTGAGTCTGGTCGAGTTCAACTCCTACAGATGTAGGATCCAGAAGATATGCAGCATAATGTATCGGCTTAATAACCTGTTTGGTTCTCTTTTCTATGGCAGTCATTACTATTTCTTTATCTGTACTTTCCAAGATGGATATAGTTGCTAAAGTGAATTGCACTTTTGATTAAATGTCCTTCAACAGCATGAAGACTTTACTAATGTTGTGGTCCTTGCCTTCCAGCTGAAATATGGCATCTGTTATTGGCTACAATACTTTTACACATTGATCCAACATGAACCAAAAAATCAAGTATTGTTGACTTCACCTCATTTGATGGTTGTACTTGCTCGTTAACTGCCAAAGCTTGAAGTGCAGCTTTGTTTACTTGGACACTTCTCAGTGCCGAAACTTGGCTCCCCCATCTAGTTTTGCAGGGTAATTTTAAACTTTCACCGTCAATGTTCTTGTTATTTCTGATTTTAGTAAGCATTGCACTGAGCACTTGACTGTTTTTTACACATTTTACAACATCTGTCGCAAGATCGATGCAAATTTTAATCACAGACAGTTTCATTGCATCTGCACACAACAAATTAAGAGTATGCGCAGCGCAACTCAACGGAACAACCGAAGGGTATTTGATGTGCAAGATATCGAAAGCCTTTTGCAGATTTCTTGCATTGTCTCCAATAAGTACTACAAATTTTTTTTCTCCGTGAGATTTCATAACCTTCTCTATTTCGCTGGACAAATATTCGCTAGTATGGCGTTGGTCTTCGGTATTAAGGCTTTTGACGAGTACAATTTCCGGCTTGGATATTAAAAAATTGATAACACCCTCATTGCGGATATTACTCCACCCGACGCATTGCAAGTGTAAGAAGGCCGCTTCTTCCAAATCCTCGAACAATTCTTTGGCCATTTCATTGTACAGTTTATCTAAGTACTTTGTAGCTAGCATCTTTCTGGAAGGTAATTTAAAATTCAGTTTTTTGTAAAACTGTATCCACAGTGGATGTTGCACCATAGACATCGGTGCTCCAGAAATTAACAAGGCCTTTGCAAATAGCTCTGTTAATGATGATTTGTTATTATCTTCAGGGACCTCATTGGTACTTTTACAGGTTTGACTACAAGATTGTTCATTACTGTCATTTGTATCTTTCACTTGTTGTTTTACTGAGAGTGGAGCATTGGTGCATACCAATAAGTGTCTACTCATTTTGAGGACATGTTTCTGTTGATACACTCTCTCACAAAAACGGCACTTGATGGTTTTATCATTAATTTCCTGAAAATATCGCCATATGTTCTGGTTTCTTGGTCTTCCCATGATGAAGCTACAACAAATAACAATACTTTGAGCCAAGTACGTAGCGATATAAGTTTCCCCTAAGCACACACACACACACATATACACAACAACACACACACACACACACAGACACACACACACACACACACACACACACACACATACACACACACACACACACACACACACACACATAAGGAGACAAACAAGTAAGCGCCTTTGCAGTAGACTTCATCGTACAATAAAAAACGCGGTTAAACCGAGTTAATCCTGAGTAAATCTTCAATAAATAATTATTACAAAGATGTACGATTTTTTTATTTCGATTTTCCTGCAAAATACGACTTTTTGAAGCTAGGCGTACGAACGCGCCTTATTCACATCTGGCAGCCCTGACCGTTTTAAAAAAGTTTCAAATATCGATTTGATTAGAAGTTGATTAAATTCGACTTATTTACAAGTTCTTTAAATTATGAAAAGAAAATACAATGAATAGGTAGGTATGTAGGTATATAGGTACTCACCGCAACAGTTTCGTCAGGCGAACGACGATTACTACACACTTCCACAATTAAATGCACGTAGAAATGAGTGTGTGCATGCAGCTCGGGTGTAGTGCTCAGAGTACTTTGTTTCTGTGCTCCGATTAGTTAGGAAAATTCCCGACCATCGACAATAGACACGTACGACATACGATCATAACATAAACTATCGTAAATAGGGATGGATGTCGGATGATGAATCGATTTTAGGATCGATTGATAACAAATGGTTGTTTTAAAAACTAAGTACCTACTTATAGTGCGAGTTATAGTTTTACTTTACATTAAACAAACACTAAAAAATAATTTGATCGAAGCATTAAGTAATAATTTGTGGTAATTAGCAAATAAAGTAAATGCCCTGTGATCGGGCGTTTATTGGGCATAAATGGACGGTTATTGGGCGTTTATTCAATACGTCCGTAAATGTCCGGGCAAAAACCCATCGCCTATCAATCAATGTATAATTATAAGGAAACATCATGTAACGGCATATCGAACTATGCATTTTCATTTTTGTTTCATGTACGACTGTATTTATAAATATGTATTTTAAATTGTAGTTATGTTATTACTTTCCGAGACTCTCTTAGATTAAGGAGCTTAAAGGTTTTTCGAACAAAAACTTTCGTAAGCACAACACATTGTAAACCTTTAGTCCGGATCTACTTACGGGTGTTGTTTTATCGGACGAGTCCGACCAGGTTTCGCTCCGATTCATAGAGCTTAATCATGGTGAGCAGAGACGGAGCTCGCGTCGTCGGTTGCTCGTCTCACACTGTCCGTCTCGTCTCACTGACTCGTCTGCTAAAACAACACAAGTAAGTAGATCCGGAATAAAAGTTTACAATGAGATTAAAGTTAATAATAATGATTATCTTTATTTCTTTAAGATTTGCAAAAGGTGAAGCTGCTTATACGTAAACAATCCTCTTCCTGTGTCTCGGGCAACAATTTGTTTGTTGTTATGACTTAAACGTTTACCAAGTCGTTTCTGATAAACTGGATTTGTTTGCGATACAATAACAATGGGAGTCCTCATAAATATTGACAAATGATACATATAACACTTCATTTTATAGGTATAAGGTCAGAAAATATAATACTACATAGTACAATAATAATTGATAATATACACTGTTTTTTTAGTATTTTTGTGAATAAAGATAAGAAAAGGATACAATTATAAAATCATAGGTATGTAGTGTACATAAAGATTGAATTTTTAACATAGGTAAGAGTAAAAACGTAGCCTAAACTAAGAATAAACCAGTATTTTATGCTTGGTATGCAAAGGCTTAAATAATTATAATGACACCACTAGCTTTCGACCGCAACTCCGTCCGCGCGGACTTTACTTCAAAATTTTGCAACCCCGTTCACTCCCTTAAGGGTTAAATTTAGAAAAAACGGTGAAACACGTGTTCAATCAATTATGTTGAAGAGTATTTATTTCAAGTTTCAAGAAAATTTTACTACATTTTTTATACGTCCCATACAAATTTTGGCAACCCTTCAGTCAGTCAGTCAGAACTATCACTTTTACTTATAGTATATAGAAGATAAGTTAACAATAATTACGGAAAAAATGATATGAACCATTTATTTATTGTCATTTTTTTTAGGTTTTTGTGGTTGGTACAATCAGGAAGGAACCCAAGTACCCTAGAATTGCACATATAATTATACTTAAGTTACTATTCAGGAGGATTTCTGTCTCATCGTACGTCAGTCCTTGTAGGTTTGCAGAATCGTGAGATTAATCGTGAGGAACATAAGCAGTTTTGAATTAAGCCTATTATAAAGTAAAGGCCCGAGAAAGACAATAAATCTTTGCGCAAACGAGTGCTTCACCAATGAAAAACTACAAACTAAATCCTTACGGATCTTGTTAGTAAAGTCAGTGCTGAAGCTAATTAGTGAGTGCTGTTTAAGTACTGTGCTCATGATGAATATTTGCCGAACAGTAAGGACTTTGCAGGATTGGTATCAGAGATGAGTAGAGAAAAGGTAAGGTCGAGAAGTAGCTACAAATGTAGATATATAAAAAAAATGAAAAAAAAAAAATAAGTGAAATACAAATTCAACCTTCTAACATTCGGGTCATACGTCAAAGAAAGTACCTATAATATTTTTAATGAAAAACGCCACGATATTGACGTCTCGATATTCCGTAAAAACACAAACATAAATTTATCTTTTACGTTTGCACAAATGAGGATTTTTTTTAGTTTTTGTTTATTCAAAGAGTTTTGGTATCGAGTAGCAACTAACAGTAGTTGATAACGTTTTTCCGTGCAAACATACTTCCGGTGCTGAGATTAATTTTCTAAACGTATTTAGTTTCTAATATTATTTAAATGTGACGTGTTGGTATAGTTTTACATCTACCTAAATACGTTTAGCCGCTAAACAGATTTAAAAAACGTGGTGCAAGTCGCCCTAATTCAAGTACCTACAGTAAAACGAAAACTTTGGCTTGAACGGCCGAATTTTCTGATTCCATCAGATTTTTAAAGTACTGATGTCACCGTGCGCGGATTTGCGAAAATCCTTTGATTTCCCCAGCTGGTCCCCAGAGTGCTGACAGAAACACACCCCTTCAGCTAAGCGCCGCTGACAAAGGCCCGTTCTACGTTTGTGATTCAAATATATACTGTGTTATGATAAGTGTATTTTAATCGTGTCCTTTTCAACAGCTCTGTGAACAGTGAAAAGTATGACTATGTTCCATATTTGGCGGCAACTGACAAGAGGATGATACAGTCAATCATGGGAGAGTTATTAATATTTTCTGCATTGGCACCTGCGCGCGTGGAAATTAATTGAATTAAATATTTTTTTAAGCCAAGTCAGAAGCCTTAGGGCGGCTTGAAAAACTTCTGACAGTAAGACCAGCCACTAGTCTTACAAGCCTCCACCAATCCGGCCTTGGCCCCCGTGGTGGAGTATAGCCTATAGCTTCCTCAGGGAAGAAACCCGCGCCCCTCAGTGGGGACATAATGGGTTAATGATGATGATTATACACGGATGAAAGCATTCGTAGTCTATTTAAAAAATGTAGGTAAATAAAGCCAATTTTAGATATTGGAATCCGTTTGCAAAACATTAAGCTTTAAAGCGCAAGTTTTTGTTGTAGCGGGCCTCCCTTCTATCGGCTGAGTAGAAACGTGAAGAAATTCAGGGAGTGAAGTTAACAGGAAAACTAACACGGCTGAGAAGGCTTTTCAAGTTTTGTTAACGAGTAGATAATAGTCGATCGACTTATAAAAGGAAAACTTTGTGTAAATTCTTTATTATTAAAAGTAATGAGGAGTGCTACTCGTCAATACGAATATTTTTCACAATGTGGAAATCTTCTTAACCTCTTTAGTCCTGACCTTGAAAATAACAATAGTTTTCTATTGTTATTTTGTCGACACGGGACTGAAGAGCTTAACCGCTACCAGAATGTCAGCTATTCTTACTAAGCTTACCATCGATTTAAATATCTGGAACAGCTGATAGTCCTTTAAATTTTATCCACTGCAATTTTTCGTATTTCCAAATAAGAAAAACAAGACGTTTATAGGAAGAAATTAAAACATCACAAGAAAAGAGCATGTGGCAAGGGCAAGTGGGTTTTTTTATTCATTAATTTTATTCATTTATAGGTGATGATTGTTAGTGTGGAAGCGATTTTGTCGATGGCCCTGGTAGGTGACGAAAATTTGTACGTGAGAGGTATTGCCGATAGCTATTCGAAAATCCGTTTGGGCAACGACTATTTACAAATAAAAGGGGCTTTAATTGAATTAGCTTAAACTAAAGGTTCTCATGTATAACTTATGATCTAATATAAAATTGAAACTTTTAACGTACAAATATCTTCTAGTAACTTTGTACTAAATAGTGTGAAATCAATTACCAAATAATGTATGGCCATTTTCTGTCATTAAAATTAAAAAAGCGAGAGTAAATATGGCGGTATTTATTTATTTATATACACGGTTATTCATAAAAATAAAATTCCTTAAAATATCATACTATAAGCGACATTATTATTATTATTAATTTTTACTGCGGTTATGAAGTGTCAAAGGAATCATGTTTTTATAAATAGCATAGCGAAGCTTTGTTTTAAAGTGGAAAATACCTAAATGATTATTAATTTGTAGCGCCGGAATGTATTTTGTCAAATGGTTTTTTACAAAAGACGACAATTTTATTGTATTTTTTAAAAGTGCGAAGTAGCAATACGAGCTATTATTATCAGGATCATTACCACCATTTTGAACAAGGCTTTGAATGGGTCCGAAAATATAAAAAAAACTCATTAATCATTCATCGCAACACAAGAACATTTTACAACCCTTCAGTCCTTACATCTCATTTTCACGGCGAGAAAGGTTGCGTCTCAACAGCTATTAAAGTGCACTAAAGGCAGCGCGATGCACCACTCTAGTGACTTAGCTGTACAATTATTTGTATGTCCTGTGACTTTTATTTGCTACGTAATAAAGTTCAATTTGGATGGTAATGGCTTAACAAATAGGTTGGTCAAAGTGAGTGTGTGTGAAGGAAGCGGCGTATAAACAAGATAAAACACGATCCACTTTTCTAGTGACATTCGCGACGAGAACACGAAGGGTTTTTATTTGCTGCATTATTTTTAAGTCCAGTGAAGCAGTGGGAAACTAGGAACAGATGGAACTGTATCTTGTCTGCACGAAATAACTGTAGCGAGGCAAGTTCGAATTTATCATGTTTTTTACGTTTTTAGGGTTCCGTAACTTGAAAGCAAAAAAAACGGAACGAATAGGATCACTTGTTGTCTGTCCGTCCGTCCGTCTATCAAAAATCTAATATTTTATTCATAGAACAAACAAAATGTTTACTTTATGAACGTCAAAGTTGTTAGTTTCACAATTAGATTACCAACAACCAACAAAGAAACTCCACATTTATTCTTTTCAAAATTAGCCTAAATTACAAACTTTCAAACTTAAAAAATATTCTCTTGGATGTGTTGAACGCTAGAAATATTTATCCTCTAATTAAATTTAATATTAGACTACTATTTAATGCCAGACATCCTTCTAAATCTAAATAATCGTTGATTTTATAATAAGCTTTTTTGCAACGAGTGTGCTTAACACAATTCTTAAACCGCGATGGTGGTAACTCTAATCTATCTTGGGGTATTTTGTTGTAGAACCTTATACAGTGCCCCAAAAAGGAAGTATCTGTCAAGCAAGACCCTTCATCTCGGGAACTCGTGGAGTTATCAAGTTAAAATAAAAAATAAAAAATTACCCATGTTTACAGTCCTTTGAAGCTGTGAAAAACACACTTCACAAGTTCACGTACAAGAAAGACAATGCCGTATATGCCGCAAAAAACGTACTTACTTTCCGTTCAACTAGGACTACGAAATTTAAGAGGAAATTGCACTCTTGTAGAAAGCTGGAGGCACAGACGCTGAAATAATTAACCTGTAAACCTATTTTCGGTACCCACGATGCGAGCTTGCTTAGTGTGGAGCCACAGAAAAACCAAATGAATCACTGTTGTTGTTGTAATAAAGCAACCTGGACCTAGATTCTGTCAATTTATTGTAGTACAATGACAGCTGGAGGAGCATGACGATTTAGTTTCGTTGCCGCTTCAAGTCTACGCGCGCATACATATATGTATATCAGACAATATAGTACAGTCTGTTAGCTTTTAGAATATACCTCGGGCTCTAGAGTAGGCTTCGGTTTTCGCCGAAAGCACACGAGTTTAATAATACTTCCTGCTCTCTATAAAACTTTTCCTCACTATTTTGAAAAGTTATGTAAAGTTATAAATAACAATACAAAATAAACCTTACCTTATTGCAATATAATCGGTTTTTGTTTTTGTAGCCGAGGTATATTCTAAAAGCTAATAGACTGTAGTAGTGTAAAAAAATACGTCAGGTAACCCAAGTCTTATTGACAAATAACAAAAATGCTCCTTGGTATTTATCGCTAACTCATGCCCGCAGCTCAAGTTATTCTCAGAGTATTATTACACTACGTTGCCTTTGTAAAAAGATTTTGCTTGTTTGCAACTAACTTAAAACTCGAAATAAAAACTAGATTTACTAATTTATTAGGTACAATGGGGAATTTTCGTCTGCTTAGATTTGAGTGACATTGGTTTTATTCCGTAAAAACCATATAAAAACTCAGGAAAAACTTTAAAACAAAGTATGTCTTGTAAATAACCTGTAAATATATTTTTCGGGGTAGCAAAAATGAGAAAAATAAAGTTATTCTCATAACAGAATCGTTATTACATTTCGTTTTTTAATGAATTCTGAACGTTTTCTTATAAGAGTAATCATCAACCCATTATGTCCCCAACGAGGGGCACGGCTCTCTTCCCTGAGGAAGGTATAGGCCATAATCTACCTCGGGAGCCAATTCCGGATTGCTGCAGGCTTGTAAGACTAATGACTTGGCTTAACAACTGCCATCTATCGACGGCAGCCGGCAACAACTGCTTAACGTGTCTTGCAAAGCACGGCATCGCTCAGAAAAATACCACTAGCGTTAGTCATAGAAAAGGCATCTATGCACTGAATGAAGCCTATGTTGCTTAGCCTTCGTGATCGCTTAAGATCACTCAGGCGGCCGGGGCTACAAGCGATTCGGGGCGAAGACCAGTTATTTTCAATAAACAACGTAATTCCCGTAGTACTCACGGGAGTTCCCTTTCTGTCAAACAGTCGTGGTGGCGGAGATAGAGGTAATTTTTAAATGAGAGTGAGCAGTGCCCACAACCGCTTGCAATCAAATGTTTAATATTGCCCGATCATGAGCCTCGTAAAGAATTTACGATCACAAGGCCGTCATAAATTCTCAACTTACCTTCACGGGTCCCGGAAATTTAATTTTCGCTCCATGTAAAGTCGACAGCGCATCAATCTTTACATACGTGCACTCTAATCAGTAACGTTAAGGGTGAGTTGGCAACAAAACTGAATGACAGCTGGTCTACTGTCGATTGTACCTATATGAACCACTCCATTCTCCATCTGCTACAAAATACGTATTATGTATAATTGATGCCCTCGTATCGCTTTTATGTGAGATTAAAAGTGTCCTTTCAAGGACTAGTTAATAGATACGTCTAATTGTTTTATATTGTGTGAGTAAGTCATAAAGGTCGAAATAGGTACCTACCGATTTTTATGTTTATCGGGAAGTTAAAGTCGGCTTCCCACGGTCCGCGATATCGCGGACGGACGCGCACGGCCGACGACCACGGACAGCCACGCACCACGAAAGGTTCTTCCAACTGACCTGTCGTCTGTCTGTGCTACCGTGGACCGAGACCCTTCCCACGGTGTGTCGTGCGAGCTGCTCCGCGTCCGTCTTGACATCGCGGACCATGGGAAGCCGACTTAAGATTTATTCTTTCGTCACTCCGAATGTCAATAATAATAATAACTTCCACACAACACAATCACTTGGACACAAGTACACAAGCTAGGATACCCTTTTTTTTTGTTAACGGGGTGAAATGCTTTGTGCATCATAACCGCCACCCTTGGGGGAGGGCGACGGCCGTGTGTCGAACTCTCCTCTCCTAATAATAGGAGAGGCATACCTCCTAAAACACCCCGGGGGCCGTCCTGTCGCTCGTGAAATGGGGCTCCACCGGATCTCGCTTGTGGTAAACCACAGTGTGAATGCTACAGCGACGCCCCGGCGACCTCGACCCGACTCGCAAGGAGTCGGGCCCACCCTCACTGGAGAAGAGGCATGGGCCCCCACCCCCTTCTCCCGTCACGATGTCGGACGGCAGGTCCCCCAACCTGCCGTCTGTGACCCTCCCTCAACCTCCTCTATGCCCTTTGCTGAACAGAAGGACATAGAGGAGGGCCCCCACCGTGTGTTTTTTATGGAAGTTGTCTCCTCACGGCCCGAAGGCCCCCGACCCCACTCAGTGTGGGGTTACGGGTGCGGGGCCCATAGTGGACCCCGTGGGACATCCAGCAGCCCAAGCCACTGGACATCCTACTCCCTCTGTTTTTGGTCCGCGCCGGCTGAAGCCGGTACCCCCCATATCTGGAGGGCGTTCCCCTATCCGCCACCCGGGGGACGCGTCCGATGGAAGACCAGAAACTCCATACGGAAAGCTAGGATACCCTGTGCTACGGTAACCAGCAACCAATGGGGTAGTTTCCAGGGTCAAAATAATTAATTTCTATTTATTTCGTATATTAGATTATAAAAAAATATTGGACACGTATTTTTTCTTTTTTCGAGTAAACAAAAAATAGCAAAGATATAGCCCATGCTATATCTATGCTATATTTTTATAGCCCGTGCTAAAAAATGCAGCACGGCGTAACGTCACACGTAACTTTATGGGCTATATCTTTGTCATTTTTAGTCTAATTGACAAATAAAAAAATACGTGTCCTTTATTTTTGAATAATCTAAAAGACGGACTAATTACATTTTTTAGGGCAACTAGCCCATTCGTGGATATGCTTATTAAATACATTGTGTAACAAAATCCCTATATTATAAGGAATGAAAATGTGTGTAGGTATGGGATGGGATGTTGTACCATTGTATGTTTGTACCATTGACGCCTAGAAAGAACTGTACGTGTGCGCGCGTAGATTAAAAGCGGCAATGAAATAAAATGGTCGCGTTCATACAGTTGTCATTGTACTACTTGCATTAAAAAAAAGTAGGCCCTGGTCGAACTCTTCTAAAAAATTAAGTAGATAAATGTATCCGGAATAAAGCGGACTGCTACATTTACATTTAGATAGAAGTTAGTGAACGAGAAACCGTATGCGCTGCTACTTACTTTGAACCTAAGTGCCCTACCTCACTAGGACGCCATGGCGACGTCGCCAGCTACGTATCCAAGCATTTTGTATTGAATGGCGACGTTGCCGGACCGTCGCCAAGTGAGTTAGTGCCCTGCCTCACTAGGACGCTATGGCGACGTCGCCAGCTACGTATCCAAGCAGTTTGTATTGAATGACGACGTTGCCAAGTGAGTTTGGCACCATACATTTCAATATTAACTGCTTGGATACGGTCGCTGGCAACGTCGCCTTGGCGTCCTAGTGAGGTAGAGCACTTATAAATATGATATTCGTGAATATCCGCTTTATTTAACTGTGCTACAATTTACATATTGTAACTTTAGGTTCAAAGCATTGTAAATACGAGTAGACAGGTCAACACCTTTCGTAGGTTTGCCTCGGCAGGCGTGCCCTGTAATTAAACAGACAATAGACACATTAGGGCTGCGCCAACCGACCATTTATTTAACAAATTACCCACAGTTAAGGAAGTTTTGAATATTCTCAATCGGACTTTTATTAATGAGGGGAGATAGCGCAGTGAAATTTGACCGCAAATGGTTAGGTAAACGCTTCGTATCGAGTTGCCTCTGAGTTATGCATTTCGATCGAAGATTAACTTTTCCCCCATATAAATGTTATGAACTTTATTCCGGATAAACTTACTCGACTTTTTGCCGGAAGAGTCCGACCAGGCTTAAAATAAATAACATATCATAACGTTTACATAAAATTTACATACAGGCACATACATTGTTTCTGGCCCCACACTAGGATACCCTGTGTCGTCGGAACCAGAAACAGCGACGTCACCAACATAAATGTTGTATAAGGTTTTTATAAATGTTGTTGTTGCGTCTCTATGTTTTTCCGTCAAATGTTGTCTGGGAGAAATTACTTTTAATAATAAGGCCACAAATTGTACCGCACTATTGTCAGTGTTATTGTCAAATCTCATATGTAATTCCTGTTGTACATACAATAAAGAATATTCTATGTATCTATCTACGATGGTTGCCATGTTGCATCTGTTTGAATAAACCATTATTTTATACTGACAGACCAACCCCCGGTTTCTCGAACGCTAACAGTCTGTTAATCTACTGTTAACAGCTGTCAGTTGTTTTTTTTATGTACTTTTGACAACTGACAGCTGTTAACAATATATTAACCGACTGTTAGTTTTGAGAAACCGGGGGTTACTTATAATAGTTATTATAACTTTATGCACTTGTTAGGGCGAGGCCCCATTAGTGCGTTGCGCTGCGTTGCGCCATCGCATCGTTGACGCAGCGTCGTTTGCCATATATTTTTTTAGACATGCCCCATTACACCGTTGCGTCGTCGCGTGCGACGTTTCAACGGATCGACGGACAAAAGACGAAGCGGGGGAGGGTGATGCGTTGCGTGGTGTGTCACTGTAGCTTGACATATTTCCTTCTAACTGGCGTAATAAAAGCAACAAAAGAACACGTAACGTCCTTATCTATCCATTACGAAAACTGAACTGAGACGTAGCTGGCGACGGCATGCAAACCCTCTTGCATCGCGATGTCGTTCGTTGACGCAACACAGTTGTGGCATACAATGCGTCGATCCGTTGCGACACGACGCGACGCGACTGACTGACTAAGCGGGTAAAACGGGGGTGCAAAGTTAGTATGAAACTTTGTCGTTTTTGAAGTTATTAGAATAAAATTGAATATGCAAGTTTTTCATTTAAATTCATGATATGGGTGAAAAAAATAATTCCAAAAATCATCCCCTAAAGGGGTAAAAAGGGAGTGCAAACTTAGTATGAAAGTTCTCTTTTTTTCAAAGTTATCTCAATAAAAAGTTGTATTTGGGTTATTAGTTCTTAATTATGAGTATTTTCGATATCTTTTTTTGTTGATTCACCCCCTAAGGGGTTTAGAAGGGGGTACAAAGTTAGTATAAAACTTTGCCGTTTGTGAAGTTATTCGAATGAAACTCAGTATGAAGGTTTCTCTTTAAAAGTCATGAAACACGTGTAAAATATGAAAGTTCTCTGATTTTCAAGGTTTTTTTCAATAAAATGTTTATTTTGGTTATAAGTTCCTAACAATGATTATTCCCACATCTCTTTCTTGAATTCATCCCTAAGGGGGTAAAAGACGATAAAGAAAATGTTATGCTTAATTTTTTTGTTTTGATTATTTCACATGCGCTTAAAGTATACGTGACTTATTTGCAAATACTTTTTTCAACTAAAGCCCACGCGGACGAAGTCGCGGGCAACAGCTATTTACAGAATATAGCCGTTCGTAACCAAGGATAGAATCACCCGGCTACTGATATTTTAATGTGAATTTCTTGTAGTTCTTAAGGGGCCTCACTGAGTGACACTAGCGTAAAAGACAAAAAAAATATACCTTTTTTACAGATAGTTTTTGCAAGAAGTGTCCATCTCTCCATCATGTTTTTTTTTAATCTATTTTATTTTTGGAACTTTTGTCACAAGGTGACGATGACAGTTCCATCGTACCCGTTATAAAATTATATCCTAATTAACTATATACATCCATCATGTTAATTGTAATTCTTAGGAAACATGCTGTGAACCTGAGGTAAAAGAAACCTGGCCGTGAGTCCTAAAATCTCCGTGAATATGATTCAGAGACTGTACAGACCTTTTTGTAAGTTCTCTGTAAAAAAAGATAACATATTTTCATAGATGGCGCTAATTAGCCCATCGGATTCCATACATCCAGTTCACTAGCGACACCAAGGGAATAAAATCATATTTTTATCTTTTTTACAGATTGAATTTGTAAAAAATGTCTGTACAATATCTAAGAAAAAATAAAGAAAGAAAGATAAACGTTTATTGCAACAGCAGAAAACACACATTACTCAAAACTTAAAACAAAACAAAATATGTACAGCAAAAAACAATAAAAACACTTTACAAACTTTATCGTGGTGTGCCCCTGCTGCTGCAAATGACAGCTGAGCCAGCATAGTGCTGAGGGCGTGAACCCTCAGCGCTGATTTTCAGTCAGGTCAGTCAAATCTCAGTCAAATTATTAGTGTTTTTTAGGACTTAGAAACCTTCAGAAATTTTTAGAACCTGGGATTAGATAGCATTGACGCTAAAAAGGGCCTTTTGCTATGGTAACCAGGCAAGAAAATGTATACAAATATACGGCGGCCCACAAGGGGTATCAAACCTATGACCTCGGGCATGGTAAGCAGATGCGATGACGCTAGACCGAGGTGTTAATAATGTTAACAACTTCATTAAAATAAATCCTGACTCAAATAGGTAGTACGTGACGGAAATGTGCACCAAAAAAGCGTTTAACCCGCGATTTTCGCGTAAGAAACGACCCATTACTCTTTGAAGGAAGGGCAGTCATATTTATTTGTCAGCAAAACCGCGGTCAACCATTACGGCTCGGGAAATCGTAAGCACGCAATAAGGGTGCTTCGGTAGACCGGCGACTTCGTAAACAGGATTTACAAGTCTTGGTTTTATTTATAGAGATTGTCATTACGCTTTGCTTATTGTCTTAACTTATTGCAGGCTTATATTGTTGCAGTGTTATTTCATAAATAACTAGTGACCCGCCCTGGCTTCGTACGGGTGGCAAAAACGTTTCCGTTAAAATAGATATATTTGTTGCGTGGAAAATTCCCGGGGTAGTAAATTTTTAACACCTTGGGTAATATTATTCGAGATTTCGTACGCAACCCTAAACTTTTTGTAAATTCAAAATAGCCTATGTTACTCACGAAGAATATAACATAACATAACATTTACATACAGGCACATACATTAGGGTGGGTCGATTTTTTTTTAAGTAATCGATTTCTAATAGCAAAAAAAGGTGACGTGGGGTATCGTTATAAACCCTGTAAGATATTATTGAATTATTTTAAGTGGAACAGCCCGCGCAACGCCATTCAAGTTATGAAAAATAAATTCAAGTTCCCACTTTTATACCTTAAGTTACGCGTTTGACGTTGGGTATATTTTAATGTTTTGATTAGTATTAATTGAAATACACGTTACTTTTGTTATAAAAACTGTGTTGTTCATTAAAAGAAGATTTTTTTGAGGTTAGCACATTCAGAGAATTCATGTATAAATGTGACTAGTTTCGGGTGAAATCTTATGAAATTGTAAATTGTGTAATTTTAATTTCAGAAATTGGAAGTGAACATTTTCTATCATGTAACAGACAGTATTATAAGTGCTTTATAGTTGGAACTATAGAAGATATAAGAGAAAACATACCAGGATGTCATGAAATGTTACGAGTGGTATAGACTACAGGTGAAAATTAAAAATAGCAGTAAAAAAGAGCCCGCGTTTCCCGAAATTGTAGGCCAGAAAGTTAAAGGAGTATGTTAAAAGGCATCAATTCCTGTAGTCTTGCATACAAGAGTCATTCAGCTCCTGAAAGCTTATCATTCCAAATGCAAAAATATTATCAAACTAGCTGTCCCGGCAAACTTCGTACCGCTAAAGTTTTCGTGATTTTTCCATAATTTTCTCACCATTTAAACCTTCCCTGGAATTCTAGAAATATAAAAAACCAAAAATCAGCCAAATCGGTCCAGCCGTTATCGAGTTTTAGAGAGACTAACGAACAGCAATCCTTTTTTACATATAAAGATCACTGAAAAGATTGTCAACTGAGAAAAAAACTAAGTTCTTGCAGCAAAGCGAAATTTCGTTTAATATTTGTTCATGCAAATGTAGGTTATTAAGTCAGTGAATTGTTCCAAACAAGTTAAAGTTCCTTAAGAGGAACACGACTATTTAATTGATCAACGGGGTGAGAGAAAAAGAAAATCAGCAGCATTGATCGCAATGGAACAAAAAGTTTACAAAAAAAGTTTGTTCGAAAGCAAGCTTCAACAAAAATCTGTCTGAAGATAACAACTCATTCAAAATGGCAGAACAAGAATTAATGTTATCAACATGTAGTGGTTCTGATACAAGTGTTTCAGTTCCGGAAAAGCTACACAAAAATCTAGAAGAGCCCTTACCTTCCACCTCAGGAACCTACATCAACCTGGTGTTCTACCTGGTGTTGTCACAAATTTGGAGTATGGAGTATCCAGGAGAGCTGATGCTGCGACAACTTTCATCAGATATCGTTATAGATAATTTTAATACACCTTTTCTAAGAAATCAAACGTATGACGAACTTATTCAGATAATAGAGCAAAAAAGTGACGAAAGGATGTTGTTCTTTAGGTTGCCTTGCCATACATAAACGGTTAAACGAAGTGTAAAGATAGTGATAGATGCTACAATGTCAACATGTGATTAAAAAAACAAGAGACGATTTATACAAAACTTGCTTCAAGAAAAGTTATGCTGAAATTTGATAGTAAGCGGGATTTTTTGTTTAAAAATAGATATTTTTTTGGTAACCTTTATGTGTATTTACCTAAGTATTTTAAACATTAAAGTATGTCTTTCACAAAATATTTATTATGTTTCAATAATATTTTAAGTAATTTCTAATAAAGAATAATGCCATTTAGTAATAAGTGTTTTTTTACAAAAACGTATAATTTTGCAGCGCATGCGCGGGATGAAGATGTATGTTTAATAAACCGTTTTTTAGCTAAAACTTCTTTTTATAGTACACAACAACTTAATATCACTATTAGAATTTGATTCATCTACATTATTTTTTTTCCATACTAGAGCGACCCACCCTAACATACATTGCTTCTGGCCCCACACTAGGATAGCTTCCTAATGGTGAAAGAATTTTAAAAATCGGCCAAGTAGTTTTTGAGCCTATTACAAACATACACACACACAAAAATACAAAACTTTCCTCTTTATAATATTATTAGTATTAGTATAGATAATGATTCCATTAAAACATCAAAAACATCTGAATGAAGATTGTTCTCTTGGCTGGCCTCTTGAGTGATCATTTTGGTGGCTAATTTCAAAAGTAAATTTTCGTTTACGAATTCGAATCGAAAACGACCAACCAACAAAAAATATGAGATTGTTTTCACAAATCTGTCAAATAACCTATTATGATACAACTTCACATAGAGAAAATTTCGTATAATCATAACATAAGCAATACTCGTTCTTCGTTCTCGAGATACTCGTAGTACTACATATCATTCTTGCTATGCCTTTTCAGCGCACATTTTCTCTTGCGGTTTGTAAAGCGTATTTTACATCCGTGAAGGAGGTCGAAGAAACCTTGTACTTGTTGTTTGCCTATCAAAGGAACTTCGCAATAGTCGCTTATTTTCCGAATTTGTTATTTCAAGTTATAATGACAAAAGTAACTTCCACATTACCCAACTGTCCCTGGAGCCCCAAACTACGATGTGCTATGGTGTTGTAAGCCGAGGTAAAACTATTTGGTTAACGGGTAAGGACATTTTCGTAAGCGCCACACATTAAGTGTACTACAATACAAATGAAGTAAGTGTATCAGGAATTAAGTTAATTTAATAATAATTTGATTTAAAAAGGAATAAAGGTATTTTTGTTTCTATTTCTTTCGACAATTTTTTCTTCCTAGAGTACGAGTTGTACGAAGCTATACCTTAATTAAGGTATAGTATATTTGAGATATCTGTGTATGTCGATGAGTGTGTGTGTATACACTTGCACACACACACACACGCACACGCGCACACACACACACACACACATATACACACACGCACTCCTCATCATACGCTATACATGAATATATGAGCTATCTGGAAAAGTAAGTTAATTAGTAGTATTATAGTATGTATCTTCAAATTATTTATACGTATGACCAACATTTTATCAAATCCATGTGTGGAAGAGCGAAGCATAATTAAAAAGAAGTGCTTGCACAATTGTACGCCTGTTAATATTTGTAAAGTAAATAAAATACTGTTAGTTTTATTTATTTACTAAAAGCTATAAGAAAAAATGATAAATAATATATATTATTATTTACATTACAAACATAAAACATACAGCCAGAAAGAGGGCATTTCAACAATGTTCGGCGTCTCCCAGTGAGAATCAGACGTGATACACTGTACTTTCAGCCAGAATTTAACAAGTTTACATTAAGTTTAAAATAAACTTAAAATATAGAGACGAAAATAAATTAGGCTAAAATAAAACCAATGTTGCTAGGCTCCACACGTCGCACGCTCATTGTGACGTGGACAGTCCTCTGCTCTGATATGAGTAATAATAAAATAGTTTCTTTATAGTGCCCGCAGGTAGAGCCCCTTGGGAAATTAATGATAGATTGCAACGTCAGAAGTCTATCACATATTGTGCGGGGCTCTTACAAGTATTAAGTACTTGTTGGCCTACTCACGTATCAAATTACAATCATTGCCCCAAAATTCGTCATCGGGCATGATTTTTCCTGTTCATGGAAAAGGAAATACCGACTGGGAATTTCGCTAGAGGTTTTGCTATGTTTCTTGTTTCATCAAAGGTATTTTATTAATAAAAGAAAGAAACGTAGGTTGGTTTTTATTTAGCTTGTAAACGAACTGCTGAAATGTGCAGGACTTTACTGAAATAGCTTGATTACCACTTGTGCCCACCGCGTATAGGTAATTTCAAGCACTGAGATATGTAAACACCTCAAACATTCAGGTTTCCTCACAATGATTTCCTGATTGCCTTCAGTTGATATGAAATAAAAATCCTATCCAACAAAGAGATATTCTATTTAATAAAGCGGAGCATATAAAAATAATAACGCGAAAACCTTATTCAGGTGCATGGATCATGTTTTATTTTTCCGTATAAATCACAAAACTCGAGTTTCCCATGCGAATTCAATGGAATGTTTTGTAATATCTCACGTTGAGCGCGCATGAAGCATGTCAGGGCTCCATTGGGAGTATTATTTCAGTGAGTTTGCGAACAGCCTCACAAACCACTAACGACTGCCCGACCGCTGTAAATGAATTCGCCCGACACTTCAGCGCCGCCGCACATTTGATTCTAACGACCACCTCAGCATAGTACTTAAAATAAAGCACAATGCACGGACTGCCATATCTGGAAACACCTAGAATTTCGAATGAACAGGCACCGAGATTTAGATTTGTATTTGCATAGGTACCAGCCTTAAGAGGAACAATGGCGGCGTCCGCATAAAGATCCATATCGCCAGAATGAAGAAATATTTCACAAAATAAAGAACGAAGCAGAAAAATAATGTTTAATCTGACACCCTCCCCATTCAGGAGCGTTGTAAAAATTATGACTGAATATTAAGACCTTACTTAAGTTTTTCATGCTTTTATAAAAGCTAAGGTGAAATAATTTAGCATAAAGCATTTCTTGGTTTATAGCCTGCCTCACGACATCAATAATGACGCCCGCGACGCCTTTCCCACTGTAATTAGTGACTGCGGCATAAAAATGGTCTGAAAGCTTTTGAATTTTTGTCAAACATAAATTATTCCGGTTTCATTTCTTGTTAATGGGGCATTATTTAGCGTAAAAGAGTATAGATCGTAACCAATTTTAATTTTATGAGGTTCGCAAAAGTTCCAGGGATTTTACTGATAATAGTGTTAATATTCCTACAGTGTGTTTTATATTTACTTTGTTTTTCCTAAAAAAGTTGGGGTTTCCCTCAACCTATTGAATTTTTGATGGGCTGACTGACTCACCATTAAAATGGTTTCTTTTCAAGGTCATAGCAAGGTCAACGTCAGATTAAACAGGTACCTATATTAACTGTTCTTGTATACAAACAACTATATAGGTAATGCATAGAGATAGAGCGTTTCGCCAACGAACTGCTGAATCCTGTATTGTTAATTAATATGTTCTTGAAGTTCTTTATCTCAAATTAAACAAAATCTGAGATAACCATACTCAGTTGTGCTCTCGAGTACAACAAAGAATATTTTTATTCTACTAAAACTTTCGTAAGCACTTTATTAACTTAATTCCGGAGTCACATATTTGATTAAGTTAATAATAAAATTCTATACTAATTTATAACATCACATACACTCACGGCCGGATGCTGGACGGATAGCTAAAACCAGGGATTGTCACTTGCCATGATCCCGACAGACCACTGTCGCTTCATCATCATCATCATCATCAACCCATTATGTCCCCACCAAGGAGCATGGGTCTCTTCCCTGAGGAACGGGGGCCTAGTCCTGATTGGTGGAGGCTTGTAAGACTAGTGGCTGGTCTTACTGTCAAAGTTTTCAAGCCGCCCTAAGGCCTCTGACTTGGCTTAACGACGGCCATCTATGGACGGCAGCCGACAGCAACTGCTTCATCAACATTCATTAATCGTTGCATACATCTCAAATTAATTTCCGTTAAAATTATTGCCATTCGGACTTGTTGGAATTAAAGCAGTCAACTTCTATTTGTATTTAATCAATTATCGCGGCGCTGAAACAAAACCTAGGAAAATACGAATTTCATTGTCTCTCCCCCTGGGATACAAAAAAGTCTCAACGGCGTTTAATCCTTTTATTATAAGCTATTTAGATCTCAGCGTAATAACGGAACGAGGTCAGAAGTCTGGAAAACAATAATATGATTTGCATCGCGTCGCTGGCGGCCGGGCTCCGGGGAAAAATAAACCGTCCTTGTAACAAAACAATTCCCATTTGACAAGCTACTCTATATTGATTACCATAAAACACTTTTTAGGTGAGAATAAATTCGGTGTTTTATACCCTGTGCGATCTGGCTCGTTATTTATTGTTTCGAAAATTGTAATAGAAACAGATTTCAGTCTATTTGTGTTTGGTCCTTTATTTACTGTTCGTGAAGTCATAAAAAAGTAAAAGTATTTTTGGTCCGTAAAGTGAAATACATACATACATAAGCTCATTCCTGTATCCTAGAGGAGTAATCAGAGTTCAAACGTGAAATAATAAAAGGAAAAAGTTATTGTTGTCGTAAATGGTCATAATATGTCTTGAAATATTTTCCGTATCCCACTCGTTCAAGTATAGCAAAAAATACAATAATAAACTAATTAACTGTTGTTGTACTCTCCAAACACCTGGTAAAGATTATTAAAAGAATAATTTAAAATTATTCTAGCGTCTTTTTTGCGTGCACCTCCGTAGAATTCTGGCGCATTTAGCAGTAGTGGGTGGCGCTTACAAAATTTTACTAAAATTACAAGTTTTACTCTTTTTAGTTTAAAAAGGTATTATTTCCTAATAAATATAACATAACATTTAGATACAGGCACATACTTTGCTTCTGGCCCCGCACTAGGATACCCTGTGTCGTGGGAACCAGACACAGCGACGTCACAAACATGTAAACATCCAAGACCTGGGTTTCTTTTTTTTGTCCCCAGCCGGGATTCGAACCCGGGACCTATCGCAATTAATTAAGAAATAAGGCAGGAACCTTCAATTTCTGTGTGAAGTTTGTGAAAAGCTTAGATCCGTAGAGGGATTTCAATTCGCGCTTACAACGTAATTTACGAACGCTTTTACAATCTACGAAGTTGAAATGAAGTTGATTCACATGGAAAATAAATTATATCAAAACTTGTTTTGTTCGTTCTTATCACAATTAGATTTCGTTTAGGAAATAAATAAATACTTGTTTAAGCCCCCTTTTTTTAACGGTACGAATGAAGCCTTGATGAGATAAGTTTTGAGGATAAGTATTACTTTCATACATTTTATTAGATCTTTCCATTCTTTACACAAAAACGTGAAATTCCTTGGTTTTCAGGGCTTTATACCAAGTTTGTTCAGTAGGTACATTATGGTTAGCACAAATACGGAGACATCTGAAAAGAATCATCGCGAAATAAATAATTTGTGACGCCAACGTAACTTTCCTCGGCCATAAATCATACACAAAATTACCTCGAAAACTGTCAACATACCGCCATTGAAAGCAGACCGAGGTGCGTAATATCACTGAATAAATCACGCCCGACTAAAATATGCTTTCCTTAATACTTACTCCTTGAATATGATATCAGTTTGAACCGACCCGTTTGGTTAGAGGAGCCTGAATTTCGTAAAAGTAAATCGTGCAAAAAAACTTACTTCGCTTTCAATTAAAATACTACGCCAGCGGCAAAGAAACATTGCATGTTATCGAATCGCACATGATATACAGGGTGTCCCAAAACTCAACGTCAAGCCGGTTCCGGGTGAAAAGGCAAGTCATACTGGTCATCAGAAAAATGGACAATTTTTTAAGTTATATATTTTTTTAAAAGTCCTTTTCCTCCAAGCTGGAGCAGCTGGTTTTGAAATTTTGTTAACAGATTAAAGAAGCATTATTCAGAGTTACAATACAAAAAAAAAATGGAAAAAGTAAAGATTTGTGGCACCTGGATTTTATACCTACCCTATTTTATACCCTGTATAGGTAAACATAAACATTTACATACCCCTTTGCAACCGAAGAATTTTTTTTCTTAAATTTAACTATCTTGGCTAAAATACCATGTTTTGGTATGCCATAGATTCTTAGAAAAATAACCAAAAAAATCCCTTTACTGCTAGTCCGGCTAAAAAGTAACTGCACGATCGTGCAACTACATTTTTCCAGTCATATTTTATGACTAAAAACTAACTTTGTATTTATAAAAACATTCTAAAACGCTTCCTATACACATTCAAACTTAATTAAATAAGAAAAAATGGTCTAGAGCTGCGGAAACTATCTCGAGAAACGAAAGATAAGTGGTGGCAGGAGAAAACCCGCTATGTACAGTGGCTCGCTGATACAAACCAGCGTGGTGATTTTTATCGCGAAGTTCGCAGGCTGATCGGCTCATCCGCTGTCGCAAAGGTGCCGTTAAAATCAGCGGACGGACAACACCTTCACAAAAGTAAAGATGAGGTCATGGCCCGTTGGGCGGAACATTTTAACACCCTGCTGAATGTTGACCGGTCAGTTGACATGGAACATGTTCGTTCAATTCCCCAACTACAAACATCTGTTGAGCTGGATGAGCCATTGTCACTCAGTGAGGTTATTATTGCTATAAAACAGCAGCAAAACCAACGTGCGGTAGGCATTGATCAAGTACCGGCTGAATTGATGAAATACGGTGGCGAGGAGTTGCATTCGGCTATATGGAAACTTTTTGACCTTATGTGGGAACAAGAACAAGTACCGACAAATTTTACAGTTTCGTGGTATTTCATTACTGTCGGTCCCTGGGAAGGTCTTTGCCAGGGTGCTGTTGAATCGCCTTAGGGAGGTCTCTGAAAAGCTTTTACCGGAGTCGCAGTTTGGTTTTCGTTCTGACCGAGGAACGTGTGAGGCCATCTTTTCCGTCCGTCAACTTCAGGAAAAGAGCAGAGAACACGGTCGGCGTATGTATTTCTGTTTCGTCGATCTTGAGAAGGCATTTGACAGCATTCCTCGTGAAGCCCTCTGGGTAGTGATGAGGAAGATTGGATGCACGGAAAAGTTTGTCCGACTCCTCAGGCTATTGCATGGTAATTTGATGTGCTGCGTTGCTGTTGACGACGAACAGTCAAACTTTTTCCCAGTCACCTGTGGTGTAAAACAAGGTTGCGTGCTGGCTCCCACACTGTTTGCGTTGTACTTCGCAGTTGTGGTTCGAGAGGTTCTATTGTCTTCTTCTGAGGGTATTCGCATTCGCTTTCGTACCAACGGCAATCTGTTCAATTTGGCCAGATTCAAATCCCGTACAAAAGTATCTTACGAGGTAATTACTGAGATTATGTACGCGGATGATTTGTGCTTTATGACGGAGTCCCCAGCAGGCCTGCAGCAGCTGATATCAGATTTTCAAAAGTCTTGCCAAAGATTTGGCCTAAAGATAAGTGTCAAAAAGACGGAGGTTATGGCGCTGGACATAAATGGTCATGAGACACTGTCTATTAGACTTGGTGGGACTGACCTGAAGCAGGTGAAGAAATTTCGTTACCTGGGGAGCACTGTAACGTCTAAGTGCGACATTGACGCAGAAGTGAACAGCAGAATAGCTGCTGCAGCCGCAGCGTTCGGCAGGCTGAACGCAAAAGTGTTCTGTTCACACGACTTAAAACTGCGGACTAAAATAGCCATCTACACGGCAATTGTTTTACCAAACATTCTTTACTCTGCCGAAACCTGGACCGTGTACCGCCGTCACATAAACATGCTGGACCGTTTCCATATAAAATGTCTCAGAAACATTTTAAAGATCCGATGGACTGATCGCGTACGCAACACAGAAGTGCTGCGAAGAGCCAATGTGGGAGGAATTGAGGCCTACCTCATGCGCAGACAGCTGCGATGGTGCGGTCACGTGTCACGAATGGCAGAAGAGCGAGTAGCGAAGTGCACCTTCTACTCGGAACTTGAGGAGGGCAAGCGTAAGCATGGCGGTCAACTCCTCAGGTACAAAGATGTGCTGAAGCGCCATATGAAGAGATGCAGCATAGAGCCCTTACTATGGGAGCAACAAGCGGCAAATCGACCGGAATGGAGGGCTCTCATCGACACGAAAGTCTCCGAGTTTGAAATTCTTAGACGATCTGAGCAGGACGCGAAGAGAGATGCCTGTAAAGCCCGTCCACCTGCTGCGATAAATTATAATTACATCGACGGTGTGCTCACATGTCTGCAGTGTGGCAGAGCCTTTATAAAAAAGGGTTGTTATGCGAGCCATATGCGAGCGCACCAACGATACCAAAATAGGAGCTGAAGTAGTCGCCATGACCGAAATCGATCGGGACCATTATTATCAAACTTAATTATTATAAGGCTTCAAACAAAATATATTAACTATCGGTACTTTACGTGAAGCACGTTTATCGCCAAAATAAGCAGAAATCTCTACCAGCGGCTCGCGAGCCAATCTGTGGCCAATGGGTGCCGACAAGTGGGGCGCCACACCTTGCAGTATTTTTTGTAGGTAAAACAAATAAATGCACGATCGATCGAGCCGGTTGCGTCCCGAAAAGTTAATTTGTATGGAGTCAGGATTTTTTTTAAATTACATGCACGGGTGTGATAGCTCGGTTGAAAAGGGATACAGGCACACATACTGCTTCTAGACCTATACTAGGATGCCTTTGTCGTGGGAACCGGAACCAGTGATATCACAAACATGTAAACATGAGACCCAGTGTTTGCCACTTGTTACGATACTGAAAGACCGCCTGCTTGTACTATAAATATAATGAACTAGCTGTGCCCCGCGGTGTTACCCGCGGTTCATCGATTTTCCCATGGGAATAACATATTTTCCAGCAGTAAAACAAAGCCTATGTGTTAATGCAGGGTGTCAGCTAACTTCATACCAAATTGTATTAAAATCGCTCCAGCCGTTTAGACGTGAAGAAGTAACAAACATACACACTCACAAACTTTCGTCTTTATAATATCTATTAGTGTGATAAATAACTTCCATACAGTACCTGTCCCGGTTCTCAAACTAGAATACTCGGTAAGGATATCACAACTGTAGAAATACAACGAGACTGAGGTTTTCCTAAATCATATTGATAAATGACCCCCAGAATTTACTTATACCCTATAATATAGTATCCAGTAAAAATAATATCACGCTAGGTAGGTACCATATTTGTTAAAAATGTTTGGTCCATTTACTCCAACAAAACCTCACTTTAACTATGATTCAATTAGTGAACGATTAAAATATTTATGGTTTGCAATAAAGCCATGCAACCGATTATAACCATTCGGAATATTACCACGTACACGCAGTAATTGTCAGTAATATTATTGAAATTCTTGCAATAATTCAAGGTTTTGCACACCGGCGAGCTTAATGCTACTAAACGACGTACTTAATTAGCTTATTAACTGCATGTAACTTTGCAAGTTTTTTTGTGCCGAATCACTGTGGAATGTTCAAAACCGTAACGTGTGCTTCATTAAAATTGTAAGCAAAAATCTGTGGAAATATGAATGAAAACATACGGCGCGGACGAAAACTCAATTATGCGGGTGTGTCCATAAAAAGGTTTAACATTATTATTACGAGCCCCGACCTCTTTGGGCACACCAGCTTATCCCATTGAAGCCAGCAAAATATTCATGATAAGTTGATTTATAATTTGTGACTTCGACCCGCTTGCTGTGAGTAAAAATTATGCGTATTTCACCGTAAATAAATTTTGGAATACATTGCATATTTTAGTAATAACGTTTATTAATTTGTTTGTACTACTTAACTAATTACCTACAGGGAGCAACGATCCATAATTTCCTAATGTTAAATAATTATCGAAACAATATAGTTGATAATTAATTAGGGTTCCGTTCCCGAAGGTTGTCAGCGAGACCCTGTCTGCATCACACACACAGTTTCCGTCCGTCATCTACGGGTAAAGGTATAAAGAGACTTTTGTCTTCAACCGTAATAGATAGCCAAAATTTACAGACTATATTATTACCGCGAATTAACCCTCAACTAATAAATTAAATAAAAAGTTTATCGAATAAAAGGTAATATAATCAAGTATGTTTAAAGTTTATATTTGGTAAGTGTGATTCAGACTCCGGTTAGGACTATGAAACTAAAGAAAGGGAACACATTTTTACAAAGTAAATACGTAACTATATTTCGTCACATCTTAATAATTACGGGTTTTAGGCCTGATACTCCTTAATGTAGATTAATCGCTAACCGCTCGTGTACCGCACCAAATCGTCTATGTTAATAATTTTGTACCGGTTAACGTAGACCGGTAGACTCGAACGAAATGCACACCAAAATTGAAGAGCGTAAAAAATATGTCGATTTGAGTCGACAACTTACAGGCGGTAAATTCGGATTATCGACTATTTTCAATTTTTTTTTATATAATGGCCTCAGAAGAAGGAGTACCATAGAAGGAGCGTTAAAAAATGAAAACGTGCCACATAGTCTGTTTCGTCAATCTAAATAGCCGCAAGCTATGTGTTAGAAAGAGAAAAATATAGTCGTGTCTTTGTTGCTTTTTTCGAGCGTACAACCCTTAAACGTCAGTTGGTTACCTTTGGTTACCATTACGCGACCAAATTAGAACGGCTCAGAAAATGACGGCATGCAATGTGCCGCCCAATGACATTGATTTGGCAGAGGGTGTTCTGTGTTTGGCAGTGTGTTTGACAAGAGGTTTGGGAGTGCGCCGTTTTCAAGAAGCTTGTGTATTTTATATTTACTAAAACACCATTTGAAGTGAATTATAGTGGATTCTCATGGTATATAGTATAAGTAACCATCGGCATGGTGTGTGTTGTGTTAGAATGTATATCTCATTCTTCCCGAGAAGATAATGAAACAACATTCATCAGCTTCCACCGGTAAGTCTCAATTTTGTGTACCTAAAAGGGTATTTTCTCTAAGATTTCAACTATGGGCTACTAGAATTGCAAATTAGCTATTAGAGAATGGTGTTTTCATCATGATTATTGTGATATTTTCGATATAAATCATAATACAAGTTTGTTGTTTGTTGTAGGGGAATAGGGATGGGACTTTCCCACTTTCTCAGTGAAAAAAAGTATCGATAGTTCGTAGAGCATATTTAGTTATTTCTTGCGTTCGTATAGTTGTTTTAATTGTTAATTATCTATTGCAGGTTACCCGAAGACAGCACAAAATAACAAATGTCGATGACGCAGTATCACGTACAAAGTAGTCTTGGAAAAATTTACACCGCATTTGCAGCAAGCGACTGTTTCATAAACAATAGCAAGTGGCGTAGGTTGGAAACAAGTGCCGTACCTACTTTACGCTTCTCCTTAGCCCGCAGATCATTGGTAAGGTTATAATTATACATTATAATGATACTTAAAACAAAATAAAGTCTACATACTGCACAATTATGTCGACTGAGGTGCACGTTTTGCTGTATGTATGTACATCAGGAATTTCACATGAGACCCGACTGTCTCGTTGGTCTAGTGGTTACTCCACTTGGATAATAAAACAGGTTGTCAGTTCCAACCTGCAAGGCGCCGCATATCACTTGTAGAATTTTTCCCTGATTATTGCCTGACTGGGTGTTTTTTTCTATCCTGGACAACGCAGTTAAAGGTCATAACTAGTTTAATACTCTCATAGTCTGATTCTGGTGCAAGTGATTTTTATTATTTTTTATGTGGAAGTTATCAACGTGAAGTACTTAAATAAAAACAATTTTCAGGTTGCGCCCTCCGCGGAAATGGACAACGTTCGTGAGCTGGAGCCAAGCTGATTTCATTTGAATTTCATAAAATATTATATTATCTTTTACATTATGGCTGACACATTTTTGTGAAAAAAAAAACGTTAATAGGTACTTGTAAAACAGAAGTCAGGGATAAAAAACATATACATTATAGCAATACGTGTTGGTTTCTTCTCTATTGAGCTGCAGCCTGCCACTTTTTATGTGAAAAGCTTGAAACTACGTACTTTATTTGATGCCAAATAATCTTGTACCAATAAATCGTTTGGTTTTTAATTTTTATTTTATTCCATCGAACCTGGACTGATGATGTTATTACAACGGGTGCCTTGAGTAACTATGCTAGGTGGTAGGTATTTGGAAACAAATACGTAATCTATTAACACGACACAGGGTATCCTAGTGTGGGGCCAGAAGCAATCTATGTGCCTGTGTGTAAATGTTTTGTTATGTTATTAAATAGTTTTTCCTATTTTGGTCTTGTTTTATTCATTATACTTTCTTACAGTGCCACCATCTTATCTGTTCAGTTGATAGCGGCGCTAGTGGAGAATTTAGTAGTAACATTTGAGAAATTTACCTAGAAAAATGAGAATATTTTAACCCATCTTTCAATTTTAATGAACATATATCTATAAATCTTAGTAAATGAATAAATAAAACAAAAAATGGGGAACAGGATTTACAATTAATTACTTAGTTACAATTTTACCCACCTGAACAGATAACTTGGTGGCGCTGTATATGGTGATTATTGATGATTTGCAAACATATTTAAAAAAAAAAGTTCTATATTCGCCGTACATATACATTTTGCCATGTTACCACATAACTCGGTAAAATCTTTCTTCGATTCGCTATAGCCCTATTAGTCCCATTTATATTATTGAAAAACTGATGTAGAATTACTTACTGTTACTTATGAATATTTATTGTAACTTATATGGTATGTACCACACTTGGCACATAATAACATAACCGTAAGGGGTTCCAGCTGGTTCACTAGCACCACCAAGGGAAAAATTATATTTTTTTAGAGATAAATACATTGGTAATTAGATAGATAGATAATGGTGATAATAGCGATTATCATGGGCCCATGACTGTAATTTAAATTAATTGGAATTGGAATAACGGAATTTAGTCGTAGGTTTTTTGGTACACAGCCATGGGTCCGAAAAATCACTATTAAACATGGTGATGGGATTGAAAAGATACTTTTTGCAAATTGTGTAAAAGCGCTATGATTTTTTTATCATTTAATATTAATACTTAATTACCAACATTAATTTTAAAAAATACACAGACTATGTAGATCGGAATAAATAATATCGACATCTTTATGGTGTTTGTTCCAGCCCTATCGATTTTGGCTTTGTTCAGTAATCTGTGGCAACCGTGTACGATTGTAAAATTTTTTGTGCATGAGTACACTACAGCTGTCTCTTTCTGGCGCAGAGATTTATCGTAAGAGTAACATGGACAGCTATACAACTGTTACTTTTTATTTTATTCCTCCTTCTATGGTACTCCTTCTTCTGAGATAATGGCGTTGTGACGTAAGCATGTCAATGTCAATGTTCCGTTGGTGCACAGACCTACTAAATATATGGACCCGTTGTACCTACAGAAAAAGGGTGCCAAAAAGTTGTCGCAATAAATGGCCGCCTTCTAGTGCCGCGCCGGAGCTATCGAAAATATCGATATCGATATTAGCGCCTGCATCATCAGCAGTGCTCAAGCAGCACTGTCACGAGTAGGGAATTAATGTTTACCGATTATTAGCCACGAAATATACAATTGTGGTGTTGGTGTTATATACAAGACCGCGGCTTTCAAGTAAATTCGGGTTGTAAGAATTACTATTTTGTGGTTTTGTCAAAGGTGATAATTCGTAAAGTAGATCGTCGCAGTCGAACAAACACCGTTGAAACTCACAGATACTTCTATATTTAACAAAAAGTACGTCCATGGATTGAAGAAATGATTTACATAAGAAAGGCGCTTTATACTTTGTAAATTAACATTTACATTTACATACCGGCACACACATTATAAGAGAATATTCTTTATTGTACCAGGAAAAACACATACAAATCATTTGCATTTAATTATTCTGAATATTTATTTTTATCATTGGAAAGTAAAGATTTCGATTACCAGACTTATTAATTATATGGACTTATTAATTATAAGGACTTATTAATTATATGCAGGTACTCCACACAAAACACTACAAAATCATTTCAAGAGTCATAGTCAAATAAAAAAACGGTGCTAGAACAGATTTTATTTCCTTTCTTTTAATCTTCATTATATCATGTAAAAGTGCAAACTTCCTATTTCTTTTGCACACTTTATCATTGAAACGTTTGATTTTGTTGCGCTGCTTCTTGCACGTTGAGTTAGTCGCTTATTTTTTTCTTCATTACGACGCATCTGGAATGAGAGAAATTAATGTGAATATTGATCTAAATCAAATAAAGATAGCGCTGACAATAAAACAAAAATAAGTCTTTATAAAATACGTTAAAAATACCTCTTCACTGGGATTGTCAGGGTTCAAATCGATTGACTGTGATAGGGCACGGCAGAGCTAAGTGATTCCTGCAAATTCCCTTGTGGAATTAAAATTGCCCCTGCAATTGTCACTGCAGAGCCGAGTGGATATTGTACATTGTCTCGATTAAATAAAACGGCCCTTTTATTTATTGTAGTCCTCTGTGAAAAATTGGTACAATGTCGTTATTATTTCCGTTTTAAAATTTAAGTTTTAGGCAATAAGTACATATAATATAATATTAATCAGAAACACTTATTTGTAACATTATGTTTTTAAGCTCTCACTATGTGAAGCAGATCACATAACGAGACTCACCACAAGAAAATGGAGGGAACAGCATTATCACGCAATCTCACCACATCAAGTGTTCTGTTGAAGCTGTCCGCGTTAAAGTGCAGCGAGCAGACATATTATTGCTTGTGTGAATTTAAGGATCTTAAGGCTTCACTACTGGGAAACCTAGAAAATGGTAATAATAAGGTTATTTAGTTACTGAATTATGTTAGCTCTACTGTTATAACAATTATCGACGTTTTATGTTCCATCCAATGACTTTGTCCCCGCACTACGGTTTGATAACAAATCATAACTAATGAAATATTGCTTTACCTACGAAAATATCAGGTTAATGAGCAGTAAGAAACTAAAATTTGTCTTAGAGGTTTAAGTTGAGACTTGAGGGCCCTAAAACGACCAGATTGTACGAAATTTCTGTAAAAACCAGGTACTAACCTATGAAGAGTCAACTCCGGTCGATTTTTTTCTTTCGCGAATTACACTGCACAATAGAACATACAGGCATATTATTTATTAATGCCGCAACAATCCCACATCATAAAAAACTGCCAATTAGTAGTATTGACTTCACAAATTGCAAATAACTCTCGACAACATAGCAATTTGACAGCTAACATACCAGGAAACTCACAGATTACTAAAGAAAACTTGTCGCAAAACATGGCGATTATGGCACCCGGCAATGGTATGCATATGACGAATAGGGCCTCTCCATAGGTTTCCTTCCTCATTGCGTTGGTGTCACGTCATCACGTGTCACTCATAGGTGCCTATTGTGAACTGTAAGGTTTAATTTGTAGAAATCAAAAGCAAATGGATAAGAAAAATTCCACAAATTAAATGCTGAACGAAAATATGTGATCGATACAATGTGGAATACCATTATGAGATTACATTTTAGCGGAGCGAAGCCGGGTTTTCGTCTAATAATTTATAACGTCACTGTACGTACGTATATTAATAAGTGAACATGTACATTACTTTTGTTGAGGATAATGATGATACAGAACCCTAGGTGAGCAAGTCCCACTCGCAGTTAGCCCAATTTTCTCTCTATATTTCACTCTCTATCCTTTCACTTGGATGTCTCTTAGACGCGATCATAAATCGCTTTGCTTGACATAATCATGGAAGGTTGCTTCCGAGGGAGCTCTGCGAATGTTTGCTTTTCATGCGCGTTCTCATACCAAGAATTGTCATGCAAAAAGATTTCTAAGCGATCACAATCTTTAGCAAACTGTTTACTTGCAACTTTGACTATAATGCGTTTGGTTTATAAATCGCGCAGGCCTAGAACACTTTTTCTTTCACAGCTAAGTTAGTTATTTAGAGGGTGATATTTGAAATTTATTACAGTGTTCAAAGTATAGAACATGCTCATAAAACTGTGGTCTATATCATCTTCAAAATTCGATTCAAAGTGCAGTTGCAAGACCGACCCGTCTGCGGGTCCTCGGGGCTTGACTGGTTAAAACCCAATCAATGTGGGAGATGTCAGTGAGGAATCTCAGTGGGAGAGCGAAAGAGAGAGAGAGGGAGAGAAAGAGAACTAGTATGGGTTTAATTGCGTCGCGTGCCCAACGTAAATTGGCAATTTCAATCGCTGAGGCATGTGAAGACCTCAGACACCCAGGCTTTCACACAATGTTTTCTTTCACAGTTGGCAAGTGCTAGTTATCTTTACAGAGAGAGAACTAGTATGGGTTTAATTGCGTCGCGTGTCCAACGTAAATGGGCAATTTCAATCGCTGAGGCATGTGAATACCTCAGACACCCAGGCTTTCACACAATGTTTTCTTTCACAGTTGGCAAGTGCTAGTTATCTTTACTCTACCAGTTTAGTGTAGCAATACCTGCAGATTAAACCTTTACTAGGTATTCTTTGTCAGGTATTCGAAACAAAGGTAGATTGATAGATAGAATATTCTTTATTGTATTTACAACAGGGCCTCTATTCTGCTAATGCATTGCAGTACAATGACAACTGGATGAACATGGCAATTTAGTTTCATTGACGCTTCAATTCAACGTGAGCACGTGTATCAATAAAATTCTACGCGTCAATGGTATGATAAAACTCGCCACGTGACACGACCTTGTATCTGTCATCGTACTATAATGGACTAACTGAATCGCGGCCCAGGAATTGTACTTATCGAAATTGGTCAAATAGGTTTCCTTTCACGAGTTGCAAGTGTGGAGCTTTAGTTTTTAACGCGAATATTGCAGTCGCCACTTGGTATATCGGTGGAATGCCAAAATTTAAACAGGGTCAACTTTAAAATGCCTTAATGTTATATTTACCATAAAATTCCTGAAACAAGTCAATAAGTGTTGTTTTGATTTGATTTATTTATTCGTATTGAGTCCTTTGTAAGAAATATCAGCCGTTCCATATATTTTATGCCGCAAGCAGGAGATAACTTTTGGTAACGAACAACCGATACTTTTCTCACGATTTCAAAGTTTTTCCCAGAGGAAATTTTGTTGGCATTGACCAGAATCACGCACTTTTTTATCATCTCTCCAATTTTGTCATGAATAAGTATGCGGAAGCGGAAGTTTGCGGAATAGTGGCCACAAATGCGTCGTGCCCCTAATAAATAATAATAGCACGTACTGAATATTGAAGACTAATGCTCATTTTTTCAACCCACGATGACGCTGAAAGAACAGGGTGTTCATGGTTTTATGGGGCCCTTCCGTTCTCGAATAACGCCTCGTACAATAACGATAAAGTGTTACGGCCTCTTACGTGGAAGGAAAAAGTATATTTTGTGTCCTACACACACGCGCCTGTTATAATGTTAATAATGAGACACGAATACGTGTCCTCGTTACGGCGCCAATGACTTCATTAGCTTAGTAAAACAAGTGCGAGAGTTAACTTAAGTAATTATGTCGGCAGTGAAGCAGATCGTTCTTGTCGGATTTATTTTCATCAAGTGTCAACGGATTTTCAGCGCGATTAAGCCTCGCGCCGCCGCCGCCGCCGCGCACCGGTGAGCGCGGGGGCGGGGGCGGGGCGGTCGGGGGCGGCCCGCCTCGCCAGTGTTCATAATGCCTGCAATGCTACCGGTCGTCCTCGCTGTACTACGCGCGAAATCAACAACAATACGTGACATCTCGTAGTTAACAGCTCGCGTGAGAAAAGTGTATTAAAACACCCAAGTACTAATTAAAAATAAGGGGTAAATCAACCCGTGATTGTGCCAGTTAATTTGGATTAAACTTGTGATGTGGTGATTTTGTTTTGATTTTGTTTTTACTGTGACGAGGATGTATATCTTGTTGCTGATGCTCCACTTCTTTATTCCAGGTTAGTGTAGTTAAAGTTCTGACATTGGGCAGCAGGAGAGGTTGCCCCACGTTGGGCTACAAGTTTCTAGAGTAGGTTTAAAACTTTTTACGTGCGTTGCACTACTTAGAACTTTTAATTTTGAGGGTTGACATTCCTAAAAAACTTAAATCTGCATTGAGCTTACGTGCAGATACTCTTCTTACAAGCTTGTGCCGGTTGTCGTACGTAAACTGACTAAATATGGACCAAAAATACTACTGGATATTTTGAAATACGTGATTTTTTCCAGTGTAATATAAAATTATTATCGTAAATGGTTAAATTTAATAAATATTTCTAGTGCAGTTTAAACTATAGATAGGAGCGAGCGCTACCCGGGGTGCATTGCTCAGATACAATAGATGCCGCACGCGACTAGATTTGTTTTTTACCTTCACAATATATACAGAGCTTTTGCATTGGTTGACAGTATTGTCCGTCATGCGGTATATATCCAATGCATGCGTATTTCCATAATCTTTTTATATATATAAAAGTGGATTGAACTACTGTCAGATAAGTTTATTGCAAATGCGTGCATGGCTTCAACTACACGAAGGGTTCAAAAATAAAATTAATTAAAACATTATTATTTATCATTAAATTCTCTATTGCACAGAAGTATAAAAGGGTATTTTAAATAAAAAGTGTGTACTTTTCAGTTTTCTACCAGTCAGCCCAAAGATAGAGAAATATATATGTGTTTCCAAAGCCCCAAATAAGCGCAACAAAATGTTATATGTACATTTTGTTTACGTTTTAAAAAGTATGTCAGTATTCAGTTTCACACTGAATAAAATACCTACGAGTGTAAACAAAAGCCAAATGGAGTACTTTTATTTAGTTTTAGTTCCATATTTATGTTCGCATTTATTATAAGTTAATGTTAATTTTTATACTACCTACGTATATACGTATATAGTATTTTGACCAGCTTTTGGAACTTTTTTCCGTGGGCCGGTATGCGCGTAATCATCTGCTTTTTTTAAAATAATTATGTAAAAGCATTTAAACTCATGCACGCCAGCGTGATATAAGCCTTTTTGCGATTCCGTAGTCAACAAAAAACTCGTGTAGTTTCTCCGTGTCCTTCCGTCTGTCTGTATGTTTTTTCGTCTGTCTGTCTGCGGCTTAGCACAGAGAGAATACGTTTTAGAGAGCTGAAATTTGGCATAGACTAACATTACGCCGGGAAACGGTAGAAGAAATTAAAAAAAAAGTTTTACACTAGTTTGTAGTTTTTAAAATTAAAGACGCAATATTTTTCTTGCCCACACCATAGTGTGGTAGTATATAGGATATTGTTAGATTGGTAGTTTTAAGTATTGTGGGTGTAGGAAGATATTTTTAGATTTAAGTTTGCATTATGCATAATATTAAGCGTTAAAGAAAATTTTTAGTAGAGTCCTTCCATTGAGGCTACGCGCTGTTGATTGTATTAACGTGAAAACACTCAGAATAGTAACAAATATAAACGTACAATTGTAATTGCGGATATTTGTAAGCAGCCTATAAACGTACAATTGTAGGGCGCAGGCCTTCTCTTAGAAAGAGAGAGAGAGAGTAAATCACAAATATAATTCAAAAAAATTAAAAGGAAAACTGTGACGGCTTTACTTAGCCGGCTATACTATACTTAACTTCAAAAATTAGCAAGTAATAGACGATCATCTTATAAAATCGTACAAAATCTGTTAAGAAATACTTACAAAAGTGTAGGACTGTAAAGAAAATAAATAACCAGTTTTCTACAGAACCTTACACAGCGCGTCGCCCTACACCCACTCGGCGGGTTTCGCATAACGTAAATTCATCATCATCATAATGTAAATTCATCATCATCATAATCAGCCGGTGTCAGTCCACTGCTGAACATAGGTCTCTCCCAAGACCGGGGCCTCGATTCCGTTAGTGCATTATAGTACGATGACAGATACACGGTCGGGTCACGTGACGTGTTTTTCATACCATTGACGCCTTGAATTATTGATACGTGTACACTGATTTAAAGCGGCAATGTAACTAAATCGCCATGTTCATGTAGTCGTCATTGTATTACAATGCATTAGCAGAATCTAGGCCCAGGCACTGAGCCCGATCTTCGACTCAAGAAATAAACGTGAACTCGCTTAGGTTATTTTAAGTCATTATAGTTTATTTGCGATAATTAAACCTATCCAATGTCTTACATGTTCGCGATAATATCAAATAAAACTGCGCGGGTCGCAAAATCCGCAATGCGATGACAATATTAATGGGTATCGCCCTGTTCACACTAATTACTCGCGCAAACCAACTCGAAGTATTTTAAGTAAAAGTACCATAAAATGAGAGTTGTCGCAGAATAAATCTTTATCGCATCGCTTTGCACGCAACTACACGTGGCTAGAGACGCGACAAAATAAACGACAAACCAAGTTGTCGCTGTGTCAAGCAACCTGGACCTTGATTCTGTTAGTGATTATAGTACGATGGTAGATACTCCGTCGGGTCACGTGACGGGTTTTTTTTATACCATTGACCTAGAACACCTTTTTTTTTTGTTAACGGGGTGAAATGCTTTGTGCACCATAACCGCCACCCTTGGGGGAGGGCGACGGCTGTGTGTCGGACTCTCCTCTCCTAATAATAGGAGAGGCATACCTCCTAAAACACCCCGGGGGCCGTCCTGTCGCTCGTGCAATGGGGCGCCGCCGGATCTCGCAAGTGGTAGACCACAGTGCGAATGCTACAGCGGCACCCCGGCGACGTCGACCTGACTCCCAAGGAGTCGGGCCCACCCTCACTGGAGAAGGGGCATGGGCCCCCCACCCCCTTCTCCCGTCACGATGTCGGACGGCAGGTCCCCCAACCTGCCGTCTGTGACCCTCCCTCAACCTCCTCTATGCCCTCTGCTGAACAGAGGGACATAGAGGAGGGCCCCCACCGTGTGTTTTTTATGGAGGTTGTCTCCTCGCGGCCCGAAGGCCCCCGGCCGCACTCAGTGTGGGGTTACGGGTGCGGGGCCCATAGTGGACCCCGCGGGACATCCAGCAGCGCAAGCCACTGGACGTCCCCCTCCCTCTGGTGTTGGTCCGCGCCGGCCGAAGCCGGTACCCCCCATATCTGGAGGGCGTTCCCCTATCCGCCACCCGGGGGACGCGTCCGATGGAAGACCAGAAACTCCACACGGAGACCTAGAACACCTAGAATCGTTGATATACATATTATACATACGTGCTCGCGTTGACTTCAAGCGGCAATGAAACTAAACCGCCATGTTCATGCAGTTGTCATGGTACTACAATGCATTAGTAGAATCTAGACCCTGGATTAGAACTGTTTTGCCCTGACATAAAATATCTAGAAATTTTAATCGAGAATTAAAATAGTTAAGTGTGCTTACGGTCTCATGAGAGAGGTACCTACACCCTAACTGAATTATTCCACATCGGAGATAATATGATAAATGTGTCTAGTGTTCAACACATCCAAGATATTATTTTGTATGTTTTATTTGTATTAGCTTTAAGGTGATTTGAGAAAAGATGGTCAGAGTGGAGTTTTTTTTTTCGCTGCCTTTTTCTCCACTACAGACGGCCCCAAGGCAGCGGCTAACGTTATACATAACTGTATGTACATTGACATTCAACAAGCAGAATGTAAATTCTTTACGTTGAAATAAATTCTTGATTCTTGATTCTTGATTTTTAGAGTGCAAATGTGCAATTTCATCTCTAATTGATATTACAGTAGGTATAATATCTATTAGAGATGAAATAAAATTACAACGATGTCAATTTGTATGACAATGGCAATGTATGTGGCTGTAATTAAAAATAATAGTACCATTCTCAATTTATTATTACTATTTTATTTGGTATAATTTGGGGTAAACTTAGCAAAATTTCAGAAACAAAATAAAAATGTATAGTTATCGCTGTCTTTTACTTCACTAGAAACGCAATTTGAATTAAATGTAAATGAATCAAGACATCCCGACTTATTTTCCTTGCCCATAGATGCCATTTATTTTAATTCAGCGATTTAAGGAAGGCGATGGTTTGCTTATAAACAAGATCAACAAACTATATGTAATTATAATTTGTTCTTTTTGTTCTGGTTTTTTATTAAACACTTTTTAGGACTAGGACTAAGTAAATAGTGTATTTAAGTTCCACTACCTGTACTTGTTTCATCATTACTTAGGTTTGATAAAAGAGAATGCTAAGTAGTATTAAGATCGCCTATGTGCAAAACTTTGTATTTTAATGCAATAAAGAATTTCATAATAACAAAGTCTTATAAACAGTTATGGCCCAGAACTTATTTGTGAGGCTTATTTAATTTATACATATCTCTTGGAGCTATAAATGTGTAAAGATATTACTAAGGGACTCCACACACGACGGCTATAAGGTAAGGATGTATATTATAGCACGATATATCTCATTACATCTTTCCATAGAAATCGTCAGGAGACCACACACGACAGCTATAATATACATCCTTACATCTTCGTACCTTAAAGGTACTGAGCGATACGAAGATGTATATTTACCTTTCGATACCTTTCAATACCTCCCAATACCTTTCCGTATATTACGATATATCTTCCTTCGTAAAGGGTGCTCAAAAAGTTTCTTGGTGATTCAAAAAACTCCACTAGGAGTCTTATGTCGCTAAACGACATAGGTATTCAGAGTCCTATCTCAAAAAAATCATTTGCTCCACATAAAGCTCCATAAAAATAGTCCATATAGAGGCCGGTTGCCGAATTGAGAATTTCACTTAAATATTTAAATAACGTTCTGTCACGCTCTTTTCTGAGAAACTTGACGAGACAGCACTAGAGTTAAGTAGTTACTTAGCGAAATTCTCAATTCAGAAATCGGCCGTAAGCTACGTTTCGTAAGCTTGAGGAAGGCATAGGCCATACTCCGCCACGGGGGCCCAAGTCCGGATTGATGGAGGCTTGTAAGACTAGTGGCTGGTCTTGCTCTATGGCCTCTGACTTGGCTTGACGACTGCCATCTATCGACGGCAGCCAGCACCAACTGCTTAACATGCCTTGCGAAGCATGGAACCGCTCGGAAAAATGCCATTAGCTTTAATCATAAACGGTCACCCATCCGCGCACTGAACGCGCCCTATGTTGCTTAACATTCGTGATCGTTTAAGATCACTCAGGCGGCCAGGGCTGCGAGCAATTCTTCGATTCAGTCGATTGATACACCTCCTGCGGTTGACTGGTAGAAAATGCTTGTAGCATTAAGTCCGCCGCGTTGCCATTGTAATTTTTACTTATGTGCAATAAACGTATTAATAATAATAATAATAATAATTGATGACCTATGATTTTATAGATATAACATAGGAAGTTACAACTTGTATATGTCGTAGGGAGATTTGATAAATTGGATTTTCGCAAAAATCCTAGGTGTATCGCGAAAACATGGATTATTGGATAAAGGCTTTGACATTTCTCAACCTTACTAAAAAAAGATAGGGCTTTTGCAAAAACGCCAGTTCTTTTAGTAAGATTGAATATCTTGAACCCTGATTGGTTTGATTTTGGTTAACAGGACAACACTTGTTGTGATTGGTCCCTAGTTTTCCTTGTTGGTTTCAGCTATTTTGTCATAGAGTTATAAAGACTAAGAAAAGACAATCAAAACTATAGTATCTTTACTTCTTATTGAACACTAGCTGTTGCCGGCGACTTCGTCCACGTGGGCTTTCGTTGAGAAAAGGGTTTGCAAATAAGATATGTGTGTTCATTTACATACATTCTTATTTTGCCTAGCATTCATTGAATAATCTTTTTATTGAAATAACTTTGAAAATCAGAGAACTTTCATACTAACTTCGCACCCCTCTTTTATTCCCTTAGTGATTGAATTCATAAAAAGGGATATCGGCAATATTCATTATTAGGAACTTATAACCCAAATACATTTTATTGAAATAACTTTAACGATCTTGCACAAGTTAAGAAACATTGTTATAATTGGTACCGGTATCAAATATTTATATTTTATTACTTATATTTTACATTAATTTTATCTCGACCCCCATGTCCAGTCGATATACCTATGTGCTTGCAGAATAATATCATAGTACAGTCGACAGCACATCATCCTATACACCCATGTACTCTATTCCGTTGACGTGCTGTCGACTGTACTCATTAGTTGGAGGTACTTGAATAACAGGTGAGGTGAAATCTGAATTTTTCCTCACCAACACTTATCACGTCGTATTTTTTTTTCATTTCTATACTTTTGTTGTGTTTTGGATTGCTAAATAATCCTTCTGTTGAAGCAATCACACTATTTATCCGTTCTTTAGTCCGTTCTGGTTTAGTTGTTTCGACCTGTCTATTAGCGTAAAACTTTCTTAATTCTATGTTGAATCTTTCCTTATCAGACATAAATTCAAAATTGCTTTCCCATTCGGCATTAATTTCACTTGTATCTGTCATTTTGCACTCACAAACACACCTTATATTACTTGGCATACTATTTAGTTATCAAAAAACAGCGAATGCAAAAACATCGCAAAGTAAAGCCCGGGACAGAATAAAATAACAGGTGAAGCGTCAACTCGTCAGCCAATCAGAAAATATGTTGTTTTGAGCGATGCGATCGACCAATCAGTATGCTTAGGTCATAAAATTCAACGACTCTTTTCGCAATATTTCTAAAGGAACACGCGTTTTTGCAAAAGCCCTATGTTTTTTCAGTAACATTGAGAAATATCAAAGCTATTATCTAATTATCCGTGTTTTTGCGATAGCCCTAGAATTTTTGCGAAAATTTGATTTATCAAATCGTACTACGACATATATAGTGATGGAATATAACATTAAAGTTGCCTTTAACATGAAGGATAGTAACAAAAATCAATCTACCTCAAGAAAAGAAAAAAAAGTGTAGCAACACAGTGGTCATCAATTTTGTAATAATATCATGCCTGTCCACTTGCTGGCGATATCTGATAATTCCGCATATAATTTAAACTCTTCGGAATTTTCCTTACTTTATATGAACATCATATAAAGTAAGGAAAATTCCGAAGAGTGCACATCGTTCTATTTTTGGCACATGTGCCAACGCATACGCGCATCAAAATCTCAATCATCTTCTGATGAACTACCTATCTATTAAATCTAGTAGTAAGTCGACAGATCCATAACACTCTGTATAACGCCTTAGCAGCCGGAACGTGTGTCGGTCGAGACGTATGTCAACGAAATGAAGCGAAATATACATTACGTTACCTGTTCCGTGTGTGATACTTTAATATAATGTAAAGCTATACCTCCCGGGATGTAATGTATATTATAGCAGTCGTGTGTGAAGTCCCTAACTCACGCAACCAGAAAGAACTATTCTCTGTCAAACTAATTTGATTTTTTTTATTTCGATCGACTATAGTATTAGTCTGATATCACTTATACTGGAATATTGTCTAACACTTTATTTACGGTTTTTTTTTCGACTTCGTAATGTTTAGTACTCTAACCACCTCAGTTAGTCCCAAGTATATTTTATATTCTTTTCGACTTGTTACATATAAACTCTTTCGTATCTCCTCCCCACATATCTTAAACAATGATCCAGATCTAGAAATGAGTTGTAGGTTAACGGGAAGTACCTTATCAATTTTGATTACCTTGAGTGACGAAATGTAAGTTTTTTGCGGCGTAAACGACAGTATATTTTTTTACTTTGACTTAGAAGTTAGAGACCTTAAACTAGAGTAGGTATTTGGTTTTAATTTCAACTCGATGTCGTGACGGACGGACGGACGGACCAACAACAAAGTGGTCCGATAAGCATTCCGTTTTTTCCTTTTGAGGTATGGAACTCTAAAACTCAGCCTCAAACGGGCAATATTGAAACTTACCAAGTAGGGAAATCGAAATTTACTAGAAACGGTAACATTCCCAGGCGTAGGTACATCAACGTGACCACTATGTTGCAGAATCGCTTCCACTCCGCATCATTCGGGTATCAGTCCCAACGTACAGAATACGTGGCCAATCAGCGCAGCTAGAGTGTAACTTCGAGCTCGACGGGGACATTCTGTACTCAGTCAAATGGTATAGAGACAACGAGGAGTTCTACCGATATATGCCGAAGTTTGATCCGCCGAAGCATAGCTACAAAATAGACGGCATCAAAGTCGATGTAAGTCTTTGAAATTAACACACAACATTTTTTTCGCATAAAATTTTTGCTTCTATTAATGATGTAATGTATTTCCTTGGTCACTATCTCAATTCCCTATCAATTGTTTCGTTTATTTATTTTAAATATACCTAATGTAGCATAAGATCGACTGACATTTATTGCCCTATTTATATTCTCGTTCACGAATTTAAAGATTTTTAATAATAGGTACGTAACAAAAGATGACCTCTGTGGCGCAGCAGGCATCTGCCTACCATGCGAGAGGTCCCGGGGTTGAATCCCAGCTGGAGAAAAAAAAAAGAAACCCAGGTCTTGGATGTTTACATGTTTGTGACGTCACTGTTTCTGGTTCCTACGACACCCTTCCGCGACACGCTTCCAAAAGCTCAAGCTATGTTCAAGCGTAACATCTCTATGAAAAATTTGATACGTAAAACCTAAAAGATGTCCAAAATGTGTAGATTTTCTTATATTGTAAATTTTTTTATATTGTCTATATTGTCTATTTCTATTTTTTTTTCACAAATCTTGTCAGCCGCTATTTCGGATCAGCCAATGATGGAAGCGGTGTGCGACAGGATACCTCAAACCTTTACTTTCGACAAGAAATACAAGGTACATTTACAAGAGGAACTAGTCGACTACTCAGGTATATATGAAGTCAGAGTTTATACGGACGGCTACAAAACCGAAACAGGAACGGGCGCGGGAGCCTTCTCCAATGACCTAAACATAAAAATATCTACAACCCTTGGCACTCTGAATACAATTTTTCAGGCAGAGTGCATCGGTATAACAAGAGCAGTCGCGCTGTTGAATACAAGAAATGTACAAGACTATGCCATACGCATAGTCTCGGACAGCGCCTCAGTCCTACAAGCACTTAATAGCAATGTCACAAACAACAGCCTGATACTAGAGTGTCACCACGAGCTGGATAAGCTGTCGACATACAACCGAGTCACATTACAATGGATAAAGGGTCATAGCGGCTCCTTGGGTAACGATGCTGCGGATGAACTCGCCAGAAGAGGCTCGGAAACTAAAGTGCAAGGCCCCGAACCCCTGCTACCACTCCCTTACAACCAGTTTAGGAAATTGTTGAGGACACGAACAGAAAATCAGCATGCTGAACTCTGGAGAACAGAAACTAAATGCAGACAAGCCAAGGAGGCTTTACCAATGATCTCAAAACGTCTCTCACGTATCCTGATTCGTCTGAAAAGATAGGATCTGCGCAGAGCTGTGGCAATACTAACGTGGAGAAACAACGGACCGCCACCATTGGGAAGCTGGGAACCCTTCAGGAGGCCTGCAGTGACATCAGAGCACTGCTGGCCTTCTGGAAAGAGATAGGCTGGCTGGAGTAAGCTCACAGCCCCGCTAGGTACAATGGCCCAACTATGAGGCCAAGTGCGGAAACCCTAAGCCAAACTAACTAACTAACATATTGTCTATTTTGTCAATTCAATTAATTATTTTTTATGAAAAATATCAGAATTTGCGGGCGAGAAGGAAAGCCAAAGTATTTTCACTCTTAAATTAATGTTTGTAGACACTGTGTAAGCAATCCAAAGACTGGTAATAAATTGTAAGATGAGTTGTGAATTGTTTTCGTGGAAATTAATTTATGATATGATACTCATTTCAGTCCGAGTCTGGGACCGCCATTCATAACGCTTGACCCTATCTTTTCTTTTATATAGGGAAAATACTATCCAGAATGTTAATTTTATGGTAATACTATTCCGTACGTAAGTCAACAAAAAATATTAGTTTTTCCAAACAACATTGCGGGTCCTGGAAAGAAAACTTTTTAAATGAATATTCATTTCAAACCTACACCTATTTAAGAGTGGAGATTTTCTTAAGTTAATTTATTTCATTTCTCCATTTTTATCCCAATGCTGAATAGAACCCACGTATTCATTTACTATTATTTGCTACAAAAACATCTTTCAAATCAAACATCGTAGGTAATAGGTATATTTTTGCAACAAGAGGGATTTTCTCTGCAGTTGTCAAAGTCGGACGCGCGGCGCGTGTCGTTGCACCAGGTGACGCTTAAGTCGAGCGGGCTGTACCGCTGCGAAGTGTCGGCTGAGGCTCCCAGCTTTGCCTCCGCCGCTGGAGAAGGCCGCATGGAAGTCATTTGTAAGTACCAATAATTATGTCTGAGCAGCGAAAATCAGACGTGATTGTATCGGTTTTAACAGCCTTTGGCTTAGTAAAAGTAGAGTATGGGACCGGGCTTGTGTGGATGCAACGAATAATGCATGTTGATGAAGCATTAGTGATCTATCAGGATCGTGGCAAGTGGCAGTCCCTGGTCTCTGCCTACCCCTCTAGGATACAGGCCTCAGTTTATGTATGTATGCGTAAGTTGTTTAATATGAAACCTCTATAGGTAAGAGTTATTTTGAAGCTAAAACTGCGCATTGAGTCGCGTGGAACTGGCGGGATTTATCGCCACGAGACAAGAGGACCTGAGTAATTGATCGATTTTAAGAATAAAGTATAACTTTTGTAACATGCATAGTGATGTAGGGAAGAGACCCGTGCCCCTCGGTGGGGATATAATGGGTTGATGATGATGAACATGCGTAGTAAAATCCATTATTGGCTGTATTTTCAATTTAAAGACACTATTGCTTTTGTGCAACCGCATTTATGTAGATTTTCGTTAAATGAATAAAAAAAAATTGCTATTTTGCTCTAAATTTAATTCGTGGTAATAAATTTATACGAATATTTCCTTTATAAGACTCTTATGCTTAAGTACTTTGAATGAAATCGAGTCGTAAATTCTAATTTTGAGGTACAAATAGAGTGAGGACCCCTCCTCTCGAAGGTAGGTATAAGGAAGACATCAAAGACGCTTTGTCACACGCTTAAAGATATTTAAATGTAATCTGTTCCATTGCCACGTGTTTGAAGTTCAACTCCCTCCAAAATAACCGTTTTAAATAGTCCTTTGATCCCAATATAATGCGGCAATTGAATCGCTTTTTGTTTATCACAATTTCCATACTGTTTCATCCTGATTAGATCTGCCACGAGAAGGACCGAGAATAACAGGCAACGAGCAAGAGAATCGCAAAGGGGATTTCTTGTTCCTGAACTGTACGTCAGGGAGATCTTATCCGGCGGCAGTCCTCAGTTGGGACATAGACGGTGAAAAGGTATTTCCATTAGCGTCTGTTACGCTTTTTACGCCTCAAGAACATTTTCAATCTCCTGCCACCGATATATTTATCGACGGCTTCTACCGATTTTATAAAACGTTATTTTGCTAAATGTTCTTAAATTTATAAATTAATTAATATTCACTTAACGTTACTTTCGTTAATAAGTTAAACGTTAAGTATTGCTTTTAAGACGAAGATGGCAGTGATGTAGTTCCATGACTCGAATCAAATCACTAACCTCCAGTTTCTCGTAAAGTAACAAGCTGTTAATCTACTGTTAACAGCTGTCAGTTGGCTAACACTTCATTTGGCGGTAATTAGCAAAACAATAGTTAAACAATTGCCGCGTGCCCGCTGCGGGCATTTGCCAATCGAAGGGCTAAAGTGCATGCAAAAAAAAAAACATTTGACAGCTATCAACAGTAGACAGCGTACGAGAAACTGGGGCTTAGTACAATAGTTCACTCAATCAATAAATCTTTCCCGTGAATCTATAATACCCAATGGCGCCTGATCTACTGTATGCAAGTTCAAGACTGCAAGAGACCTTATCTTATTCGTCTCCATTTTACCTACATATTAATTCCCGTTTAACTGCCCACCAATTATCAAAACGATACTAAATGATACTTAATTATTCACCTAGGTCACCAACGAAGAGTTACTAGTAGAGTATCCGGTAAGCGTGCACGCACACGGGCTCCTGTCGTCAGCGTTGGGACTACGCGTGCCGCTCAGTCGCAGTATGCAGGTGCGATGCACTGCGCGCGTGGCCCCCGCCTGGCGGGAAGGCAGCCAGGCCGTCGTCGGCAACGCACTGCTCGCCGACAGCAAGGAGGCCATGCTATTAGGTGAGTCGTTGATCTCTGTGGTGGCCTCCCATCATGAGCAAACCACTGCAGTAGGCGGGAAGTCAGCTAGGCCGTCATCGGCAATGCACTCAAGCCAACGGCAAGTAGGCCGTGCTACATGGGCCTCTATCGATATCAAATTATGAGCGAGTTCCTGCAGTATATAGGTGACCTGGACTGCTTGCATGGCGCCTACTTGGCGGCAGGGCATTCGGGCCGTTGTCAGCAGCGCACTGTTTGTCGACGAGGAGGCCGTGCTAGTAGGTGAGTCGCTGATATGTCATAGTTGTGCCTAAAAAGACGATTTGAAAGATGGGGCCTTACGTCCATGGGTTTCAAAGTAATAACTAATATCGACAGCAACAATGAAGGGAAGTAGTTTGATGGCTTGGCTTGGACAATGAGGCAGTCAAATAATGGTGACTGAAAGAGCGTTCTATTAATACAAACAGGGAGACCCCATGACAGAGAACGTAATAATGGGTAATACAAGGGAAAAAGTTTACTTTGATGCATGATTCTCTTCGGGCACAAAATAATTTCAATCCTCGCCTTGGCAATTTAATGAAACTGCGATTTGTTTTATTATAACTGAACAAGCAGCCCACCACAAAGGTTTATTCAAACGCTTGTCGAGAGAAAACTGGTTGCAGCTGGTATATTTTTTAGTTTCATCAGCGAAAACGTTTCTTTCACAGTTCGCAGTTCGAGCGCGGGTTGTAGATCGGGAGCGGTGCTGTTAACAATTTCCGCCCTTGCCTCTAGTGCTCGGGCGCTCTCTGAAGCATTGAGGACATGATAAATTATCCAGAGACTTTTGTTAGGAAACGATCAAATAAACAACAACTAACCAGACTGGGGCGTTTCGTCGTGGCACCGAAAATTTGTGATCAAAATATTCCTAGCTACTTTTCTGTTAGGTACTTAATTGTAATTTTAATTGGTTCTACGGTCACTTCGGGCTAGTACCTACTGTGATTTATAGGCGTATTGTGGTGAAGTTGAGTAGGTTAATTTGTCTATTCAACTATGTGTATCCTAAATTGAAACTTTATAGCGGAAAAAAAATATAAATGGATCTTTCTGGGAATGTGAATTAAATATTCGTCTATTGTATAAAGTTTTCATATTTTAAGCCAACAATACATATCCTGATATTATCGTCTTCTTTTTCAAAACAAATATAGATTTAATCTGTTGTAATCCTGTTTTATGCGTCGTCCACTTTGAAGCGTCGACTTATTGTATTGTACTGAGAATACTTATTTACTCGTACTTTTTAGAGGGCCTTTGCCAGATTTGAAGTAATCCTTTTGCTCATTTCACGATTCTCTCGATGAAATATCATAAAACCTACGTTCTTTGTGTGAATTATTAAAATTATCAAGTTAAACTTTAGGTAGATGCCTTTTAGATTAATAAAGAAAAAGCAGCACTGTACAATATCTTTGTAAGTACCTAAGTTACTGTAAATTTTTCAACGGTATTAGCGTAATTACGTTAGGCTTAGTTAAGTAAGAACTCTATTCGGAATGTTGAATATTGCTAATATTATTGTTAAGTACATTCACGGTTCATTCTCTAATGAAAATTTTATGTTAATTTATAATCGAATGTACAACAATGTATTTTTTTGCGGTATTTTGTAATAAAATGTAAAATGTGTTTTAACGTAAACAAACATGAAATGATATGTTCTCTCATATCTGTATTTCCATGAATGTAATTATTGGTAGAAGAACATGTTTTTTTTTTAAATTAAAATTATTTTTTTACATAACCGATAGTAACAGTTTTTTTTTCCTTGTACTTGAGCTTTACGTAATCTACCAATTTAACGTCGCTCAGCGAGCTATGAAGAGAGGTTTGGTCGGTTTTTCTCTGCGGAATCGATTCGAAACGAAATAATTAGCCAGAAACCTAAAGTGATCGACATAGCTCAAAGGATTAGCAAATTAAAGTGGCAGTGGGCTGGTGATATTGGTCGCAGGACCGATCACCGTTGGGGTAGACTGGTCCTAAAGTGGAGACCGAAAATCGACCAACGTAGCGTAGGACCGCCGTTTCCTCGTGGTCATACTAGTATGTCATATCAGTATGACAACGATGATATACATGTCCTCCTAGTCATACTGTAACGTGTTACATTTTTAGAAAACGGAAGGAAAACTTCCTTCTGTATATAATACTTTTCTGTGTAAATAAAGAAAGTATAAAATTACTTGTTCTTCTATTATTAAGTAGTATTTACTTGTAGTTTTATGTGTTGGCATTTGTTTTTCCCTATAAAGGATGTTAAGAAAAGTGAGTATGACCAGAAGGACATGTATGACCTCGTAGTCCTACTGATATGACAAATTAGTATGACCACCAGCAAAAGGCGCGTAGGACGCTCTGTGACCAGGTGGAGCGACGGCATTCGCAAAGCGGTGGGCAGTGACTGGCAATGAAGAGCATAAGATCGGGCTCAGTGTATCAAAGAGGTCTATGTCTAGCAGTGGACTGACACCGGCTGATAATGTTGATAATAGTATTAGTTTACTTACTGCGCTGGCTCAGCGAGCCGAAGTGGGTATTGGCCCAAGTCTCCGACCCAAGAAATCCCCAATTGTCTCTGTTCTGCGCGGTCTCCCGCCAGTCGCCCGCCTGAAGCGGGTATTAGCTTAGAATTTATTTTTATGAATATTAGTTTGTAAGGACAAAAACGGTTATTAATGAAATTAATGCTCATTTGGTTTCACCATACCTAACTCTAATACAAAACGTGAGAAGTGCGCTTTTATTTAGACTTTATCAAAATAATGCCACACGGAAACATTATCACGATGAGACGGGTGGTATGTGTTTCATCACAGTAATTAGCTTCACCAGCGTATCTTGACACCCCGTCCCTTAGTCGCCGTTGGCTAACTCGCCTCCGACCAAGGGCCTACATAAAGTGTTCGTGTGAAAGCACGCATTGCGAATTTAAGCACAGGGGCACATGAAAGGGCGTCACCCTATTACGTGTTAAGCATGTGAAACTTTACATATTATTATTTAACTTGTTGACTTTTAATGAGGACTTTTCGGCTTACTATGGGCGAAAATAAATGTCCATATGTAAACAACAACATTTATTTTGATAATGTGAGATGTGCATTACGAGACCCTTGCCTACTTATTTCGAGCTTCAAGGCTTTGTGATTTGGACGGTCTGCCTTTTACGAGGCTCTTCAACTAATCTCTAGGTACTAAAATAGACTGAGGTTGGGGTTGCAGCGTGTAAAAACCGATAAGGCAAGTATTTACTGCTGCAGATAAAGAGACAAATTGTGAAGGAGACGGAATGGTCACATAATCTGATAGCGACTTAAGTCCGTCACGCAATATCGCCTTCGGACTGCTTCGGGGAGTTTTATATGCGAAAGGGTGTTTAATCGGGGATCCGGAACCAGCAGCGCAGAATGGCGGTGGGATCCGAATCCGGGCTTACCAAAGATGCTTATCAGTGAGGTATTCTTTTGTTTGTCCATTACTTTATGTATTTAGCAAATAATGTGCCTTTTCTACTTAAAGATAAAGGTGTACGGCTGGCAAGTACTTAGCGTGAACATGGCAGCTAAAAGCCTATAGTATAAGCCCTTTACGATTGGCCACTAGATGCGGCGGGGGCTGTTCACACCTCTGACATCAGGACTGCATTTCATAAAACTACAAATCGTAGTTTATTAATCCATTTGGACGTACATTGCATAGCGGAGTCTACTTGTTAATCTGTGGTTTAATTAACTTTGCAATGTACGAGTAGGTACATCGAATTGTCATGATTTTTGCAGTTGTATGAAATAGGTTTGCTGGAAGAAAATCCTTCCTACATTATGCACGGCCTCGTGCATATTGCACGCCCTTGCACTCATATTGGTGCAATAAAGAATTTTAATAATAACTAGCTGACCCGGCAAACGTTGTTTTGCAAGATAGGGTTATGAAAAATAGATGACAACCTATTCTCAGACCTTTCGAATATACATATAGAATTAAATAAAAATCTGTCAAGCCGTTTCGGAGAATATGCGCCTAACATGATTGTCGTTAGGGTATAAATGTTCACAATTGGAGACTACAAACTGCGTAGCGTACAACGCAGCGCTGTACCGACGACTCTGAGCGGCAGGATGTGAGCATGGGCGAAGGGAGAGGGAGACATATTATTATATCCAGGGTGGATACTCGATTGGAAGGGAATGAACCATTGGCATGTCTAGGATTAGTGTCTGAACTCAGAAAACTGGTGGATTTTTACGACGAAGCTTAGGATATATGCGTTCACACAATATCCTGGGGTGCTCTAAGGATTCACGGGTGAGTATGGGCCACTCAGGTCCCACGCTTATGACCTAGCTACGCTCAAGGAGAGCTCATTTAATCTGTTTTTAAATTATTAAGTTTATTCCAGATAAACTTGATTTCTCGGCAGAAGAGTCAGACCAGTTTTCGTTCTGATTCGCAGAGCTTTATCGTGGTCAAGCTTTTACATATTGGGCATGGGAGTATTTTTATTACAATGTTGGTTAATTTCAGAAGGTCAATCTGCTGTAGTGTGAACGACACTCGAAATTGTTTAATGATAGAAACGATGGGACTTTTCAAACGAAGAACGGAGGAACAAAGCGGCGAATTGCTTACCGAGACACTTTGCACCTTTGATCAATCAAAGCGAACCTGTAACGGGATGACAACGATACCAAACACTTTTTTCAGTTTTTAATTTGACTGAGTGAGTTAAATGTTATGATTTACGATTTCTGGAGCGGATTAATGGCTTAAGAACACATAGAAAAAAAGACGACACAACAAAAAACAAATTGTCGTTTTTTCGGCCTTCATCACAAATCATCACGTTGAGCTTCATCACAATTACTTGAATGGCTTAGGAACCCAGGGAGGACAAACTGAAGCATCTTTCATGTAGAACAAAGAAGCTCTGCTGTGTCATTAATAGAAAGGAAGTTAGTAAATAAAGTATGTAAGAACACTGTAATGTTTCAAAAAATTGAAATCTGAGAAAAAACTCGTAGAACAACCATCGTTTTTTATAAAAAAACACTAATTGGTGTATTTGAGGAGTTTCACATTTTTGCACTAATCTTGTATAGCGACAAATGCCTAATAACATCAGAAGAACTGTTTACGCCTGAGTGGCAACTTACACTAACACTAGGACTTACGGTATGAAATTGTTCTGTGACAAGTTGCCTTATTGTTTCCGCTGCACTTATGAAGATAACTAAGCTACATTTTGGAATATAAGAGGCCGGAACCATCTAGCGCCCACTTAGGCTGCGGTGATCATCTGCGGGTGTGAAATCTAGGTACGTCCACGCTCAGCGCTTACCAATGAGCACCCTCCTGGAATTGTACATTGTTCGCCAATAGAGTCTACTCAGTTGTCGCTCCCGCCGCGCGCCGCACCACAAACGATTGAGATCCGCGCCCGGTTCAGATTTTTTGCACTAACGCAAAGTCGGTTTTTTAATTGGTGCAAAAATAAAAAACAGCCAAATTGACGTGTCATTGTGTCGAGGTCGTAAAACATCAGAACCAATTATGTTTGTTGCCGTACTCATGTGACGGACGATAGAATCCGGCCGCAGTCGCGGGTTGTATGTTGGATACTGTGCAGAAAAAATACTTCTGTGACGCTGACGGCCATAAATCTAAGACTCCAATGAAATCTATGACAATAAAAAGAGCTCCGTACACATTGCCGAAACTCGGTTTGTCGCTCAAACTGTTTGTCGAATGCATCACCGCTGTTCATTTCATAGATAAAATCAAATCAAGAGATTAGGAAACGTCACCTATAGTTTAATAGAAAAAAAACATACCAATGTATCGTAGGTACCTATAATGGTAGCACTGCCTCGTTTTTTTTGTATTAAATTAATATATTAACTGACTTTGAGCAGTTGAAGTGTTAACTCTTAATTGGTACACCCTGCATTGTTATCTGATGCATCACAGACACCGAGCTTAATGAAACAGTACCACTGAAAACTGGATAAAAAAAATGTCAGCGAGTTTCCATTGTGGAAACTAAACATCGTCTATAGAGTAACGTTGGTTAGCAATATTATAGTCAAGTGTAGGCTGTGCGGTAGCGATTGTATTCTTTTAATACCAGATTCGTTCAACCATCGTGTTTCAATGAAAAACCGTCTCATTTATACGACTCTGTTCGAATACACTTCGTTTACTTTTAAAGCGTATTCATTTCCCATTTCTCATTAAAATCGTGTTCTGTTGCGTTCATAGATAGGTACTCGTATATTTATGTCACCCATGCTAGATGGGCCTCGCCATTAGCCAGGCGGGCAGTACTGTCTGCGTTAAGCGGAGATTGTTCGTTATCCGGCATTTGCTGTGCAATAAGATATGTGTTGCTCACGTAGTAGCTTCACGTACCTATAGGTAGAAATTTAGGCATATTTTTATATGGTGATGTTTAAAAAACCAGACCAGGAGGTATAGAAAAAATATGTAACAAAAGTGTTTCTTATTATACTCTTGGGAAGGCGTATATACAGATGGCGAACCCTCTACACTAATAGTGACTACGATGATCAGCATTGATGGATTGATTAGATTGGATAGGGACTGAACATTTTACATTTGGTTGTATTACGTTGTCAAGGTAGAGCAAAGAAGAAAACGATATAAACATGTAAGCGGAGGTATGAGGAGGCTCCCGATGTTCTCGCCAATGTTTGTTGTACTAAGGTCCGTACAGAACGATCCAACTAACTATAACACTATATAAAAACTATGCTGAAATCTGGCTTTAAACTGAGATTGGCGCTTGAGTACCCTTCTGAAATATGAGCCTAAGAGCTTTTGCTCTGTGCTAGAATCGCGGAGCAGAGCATTGGTCTCCAGGCACCACCACGCAATGATGAGGTATTACAGATTATTGAGTACTGGATCCGTCAGATTAAAGAGTACCGGCATGTCATAGGCATATCGATCAGCTAAGACAGCGAAATAGGAGTTCCCTAGTCAAACCAATCACTCCGCCGCATACCGCACCCATTTGTCGGCCTAGCTCAGACGACCTGCTGGTAGATGAGTGGGCACCATCGCTGGCTTCTTCACGGGGTTATGGGACCTTGAACCGGTGCCGCACCGACCGGAACCAGCCTTCTGGATCTAGAGAAAAAGAACCCGCAAGCTTGACAATGAACGTTCCCCTGCTGCTTCTTCGCGAGTTCAACCAGTGGCTCAGTGTCGGTTTAGGAAACCACCTAAGTATACGTTAAGATGTAGATGTAATTACTACGAGAGAGATGTTGTGTATTGTACCTAATTAATTTTTGAAGTTTTTTAGGCTTATAAAAAGTCAGTTAATTATTTTTCTTATAGTTTTCCAGAGATTGTTTGTTGCCAGGGGGAAAGAATTAAGGGTGGATTTCGTACTGTATCTGGGTAGTCTTAGTTCAGAATAAATATTGGATTGAAGCGGAGATTCAATGAAATACGTGATTTCATTGAATTGCCGATATTACAAAAATTTACTATACTTCCCATATCTTTTCCCGTCTCATATTTTTCTGAGAAATCTAAGGAGAGGATATTTTTCAAATTTACTTCGTCAAACTAGCAATCGGAATCGAAAATTCATACAAGTAAATAAGAATAGAATATAAGAATAAGAATAATTTATTTGTCTTCTAAAATCATACAGGATGTTTCTTAAATTATAATTATGCTAGGTTACATTAATAAAAACTAAATAGTAGCATCTGTTGCTAAACTAGGCGTGAACCTGTATTTCAGCAAACTGCGCCCCCATCCGGAAAAGTAAACAGATGAAACTATAGAAGTTTTTTGCCAAGAGAACATATCAAGCGGTAAGCCCGCCGACAGGCCTAAATCAAGCACTCTCCTTAAGTTCGTGTAATTTTCCGTGGAACGCCGCAAATCCCCTCCGAGTGGGGATCACACGATCATTAAGATCTTCCACCACGTCCACGAGACTGCTTACGGGGGCAGGCTTTTGTAATTCCCCTTAATTAATAGGATTAATATTTCATGCACTCGCGACTATTAGCGCTCATTTTGTTTGCGGTATTACTCAGTGTTTTATTTGCCTGGGTGGTTTTGGTGGTTGTTTATATGGTATATTTTTATAATGACGCATCTTAAAGTTCAGCGCCCATCGGTGTTGTATGCTTCTCCAGGTCATATATAGCTGAGCATAGGTCCATTTGCCAAAATATTTACGTATTTTTTTCTAAAACGTTAGAAAAAAAAACAGTTTTTACAGTTAAAATTAATATATTGATAATATAAATTTCTTCTACTATTAGAATAATTAACCGACTTCAAAAGAGGAGATCGATCTGAATTCGACGCGTATGCTTCTTTTTTTCTAATTACAATTACTTCTAGAAGTAACAAGTTCCACGCAATACAATCGCTCGTTGTGGTTCCAAACTAAGATATTCTGTGCAATACAATCAAAGAATTTGTGTGTTTTCTGCGATACATTTATTTAACTATTTTCCGTAAGTGCATCCGGAATAAAGCTGGAAAAATTATATCCAAAAAATATTGATTGGCTCCACGAGGTTCACTAGTGCCGCCAATGAAAACGTAACATAAATTTTATTTATGTTAAATAGACCGTTTAAGAAAAACAATTAGCTAATGACACTTAAAATCAATAACGTGGCATTAGATAGATAGACAGAGAACACTTTTTTTTGCCTAGCATTGATGTCAAATATTTAGGCCGACTTACACCACCGTGCAAGTGGCCTAAAGAATATTTGACTAAAATTATTCGTACAAAAGTCGATTTAGATGGCGACATTTCAGAAGTGGTGTCGGCTCTAATAGATTTATACTTATCAAATAAACCATTACTGTCTTAAGGGCACTTAAATTTATATTTATACTTACTAAAATTGTTACGTTATAAGAGTTTGAGCGACTGGAAAGCTGAGTACAAACAGCCAGTGGAACCAACGAGCTCGACAGACGTGTACAAAGCGACATGTGTGTACCGAGCAGCCCGCCCGATGGATAAAAGCGCTATTAAGATAGTGGGAGCGTTACAGTCGTCTTGGTCGGGTTTATTGCATCGTTGTTTGCTCTGGCGGCAATACCACCCTGCCCCCACGTTCCCAGTACCTGATTCAGTCCCTAACTCGGTCCACATCCAGGAGGTTTTTGTATTATTTTCCTTTCATGTTGCTTGTGCTAGAGTGAGAAAACAATATGAGACGGGAGGGGCACTGTTTGCTCGATCGGAAATCAAACAGGCTTTGCCCGTAATTCCGTGACAGCCTCTTCCGATTTTTATTTCCTTGTAAGCTGGTAGTTACACAACTATTGTTTTCGCAAGAGCTATCAATTTTATTTTATGTTTTGGTCAACTGAAGTTCGTAGTTTCTTACAGCGTTACTGTGTTGTTTTTTTATAAAAGTTACTACGAATACAACACCTTTAATTTAGGTTTTTTAATTACTAAAACTTATAGGCTGGCGACGGGGAGAGATGGAAAGCAAGAGGAGAGGCCTTTACCCAGCAGTGGCCACGGTCACCCATTAAAGTTTCGGTAACACCATTTGTTATAAATACTTAATTTTAGTAATATATTTATTTTACATAAAGCGGTGGTGGCGTAGTGTGGTTGACCCTTGCTTCTCGATCATGAGAGTCTGGGTTCGAACCACGCATGTACCAATGACTTTTAGCTACGTACATTTGTTTGTACAGCAACACCATTCGCTGATAAATTGTGCCCGGATAACGGCGACAGGCTTGCCACTTGTCACGTTTGGGACCTAATAAACTCGGCAAAACGTGGGTCCAGTTCTAGAGACTGGTGCCTCTGCCTACCCCTTCGGGGATAACGGGCGTGAGTTTTTTTTAAATAATAATTATTAAAAATGTGTTTCATATGATTCAGTTTGGGACTCTTAGCGGGATTTCTCACTTGGTCAGTTTTAATTATTTATATTTTAATGTCATTATTTAAAAAAAAACAAACATTTTAACACTTGTTTTTTGTTTACCTTTTTATTATTTCTTGGTCACAGGTTAAATAGGCGGGCCCGGGCAGGCAGTCAGACAGACATACGACCGTACCTCCTTGTTATAGTAATAGTAAGTAAGTAATAAACTCACGCCCGTTATCCCCGAAGGGGTAGGCAGAAGCACCAGTCTCTAGAACTGGACCCACGTTTTGCCGAGTTTATTAGGTCCCAAACGTGACAAGTGGCAAGCCTGTCGCCGTTATCCGGGAACAATTTATCAGCGAATGGTGTTGCTGTGCAAACAAATGTACGTAACTAAAAGTCATTGGTACATGCGTGGTTCGAACCCAGACCCTCATGATCGAGAAGCAAAGGTCAACCCCACTACGCCACCACCGCACCTCCTTGTTATATTTATTATATATTTAGTTTCATTCCGCTGTTGTCTGAATAAAAAACCATCGTGTGGTTAACCCATCATGTCCCCACCAAGGGGCACGGGTCTCTTCCCTGAGGAAGGTATATGCCATACTCCACCACGGGGGCCAAGTCCGGATAAAAAAACCCATCAATATCAAGAAATTGTTACTAAGCATTAACTAACCCAAATAAATTTGCGCGACATTTCTCACATTGCATACTTACAGTACATTCCGTATATTGTCTATTTCTTTAATTAATTAGTTTATCTATAAGAGTCTAAGCTCTCAATCGAACACTTCATGGAAAGAATTCTAAAAGGTGTAAGTATCTAATAACGCGTTGCCATACTACGAGAACAGCACAGAAGAGGCTGGCAAGCTGATCATCTCAATGGCAAGCGGACATCAAAGGGCCAGTTCTATGAAATATCGCTGCAATGACGATACATTCTGTTTAGACATGTCCACTGAGAGGAACGCTGCGATTGCTTCTTTTGCGCAGATCGTATACATTGTACAAGTTGCACTAAACTGGCTTTTGAACATGTGCGGCAATGGTAAAATGTAAATTTCTAAATTAAGGCTCCTCTTACGTTTGGCATACGCCTCGCTCGCTATTCTAATATTTTTAAGCATAGTAAAAAAACAAGTAGGTACCTTGGTATTCAATCTAAAATAATCCTTATGGTTGTTTTTCTTTGTGATTAAAATAAAATACTTTTGTAATTGTTGTCTGAGACTACTTAGATAATAATAACATGACGTAAATTTACCATTTTACATTTTCTTATCCTAAACGTTCGTTTGACTTAAATTATATAAATGAAGTTAACATACAAAAACTCACTCGTTCCACTAGGATCCCCTATTTTTGCTTCCCTAGGGGATCGAAAAGCACTCCCTATTCCATTACGATCCCTTAAAAAATAGGGGATCCTAGTGGAAGGAGTGCAAAAACTTGGTTTCCGTCCAAATGCAAGCCACAAAACGGCTGAACGTAATCTTTATTTTGAAAGTAACTTTTCTTTATAAAAAATAACCGGACACGTGAGAGTCAGATTATCCCGCCTAGGGTTCCGTGCACATTTATAGGTAAATGCATAATTATTACCTATAAATACCTACAGTTCAGTAATCGAATCTAAAGGGTTTTTCTGAGTTTTTCCCAAACTTTAAGGACTAATTTTAAAACCTATGAGTTAATCAGTTTTCAGTCTTTTGTCAGTAATTGTAGTATTTTAATGCCAAATGTTATTGTTTTGGAGGCATAAACGCGGGAAGGTCCTTCGTTCATTCACGGTCTTTTTTGTTGTATCTCGCTCACTCGCTGTTTAGTTATTTTAAAATGTAAGTTTGAGAAATCTAAAGTCCGTTTTTTATATTCGATGCAAAAAAAATGACGCGGTGTTAACGCTATAAAAAACACCTATAGGTTTACTCGGTAGATTTTTTGTTTACCGTGAAAAGAAGACTCTTGTGAACTAAATCCTTATCACATCAAAGACATTAAAAAATAATTACAGATAACAGCAAAGTCTGAAAAAAACACCTACGTAGCACACATAATTTTCACTTGGAAGTAAAATGGGGAATTTAGTTTTTACGTACTAGCAACACTTAGACATTGACAGCCTTTGGAATAATCAATCGAGTGACTCGAACAAAGACAAAGAAGTGCCTAATAATTTACAAGAACTACTATCTAATAAACTGTACTTTAAAACTCTCTATAAATTTATCACAAACACTGTTAAAAAAATATAGTGAATAATAATATTGAAGTGAAGCAAGGCTTAAAAGGGCTTGTACCCAGAGCCGTAAAACCAATTAAAAAAAAAAAAAAAAAAAAAGACAGCCTTTGGCTTGATTTTGATTATGTCAACGTAATATATTTTTTTTTGCATTGAATTAAAAAACAAACTTTAGGTGACATTAGAAAGTAATCAAGGACATTTCAGGCCTAGGGTACATAGGAAGGACGTGGCGACGAGAGCGAGGGCGCGGAAAAAACGGTACGAGTACTGTGGTCAATGTAGGTACATAAGATAACTTTTCTTACCCAAATGAAGTTGCGGGCTCTGCCCGTTTGAATAAAATTATGTGCGAAGTGAAACAACTCTCAGGAAAATGAGAGTTGGTGAAAATATTTTGTTTAACACGGGCGTGTGGTGAGGCGGGCGGCTGTGTGAAGGGCCTCTCACGGCGACAAGACACCCACAAGTGCCTTTTTGTGCACTCTTCAAGTGACAGCCTGCGTGTTTTTTCGTGTTGCCACTCCTCAGCGTCTTAGTAGCCATACTGAATTTCACAAGTGACCACTCCAGTTTGGGTTTCGAGTGCTCGCAAAAGTTGAGCAATGACATATTTACAAAATATACCGATTGAAAGTACAGACCAATTTGGGTTCGAACAACGAACAAAATTTGATTTCAGTGCTATTTTGTTATAAGTATCATAATCCTACAAGCGGATTTCAAAAATATTTAAGTGATTGGAGGCCTCGTGAAAGCTTAAGACATTTTACTACCATGTAACGACAGCTCTTGTATTTGGAAGTATTTAGTTTTTATTTAACGAATCGCTCGTAGCCTGGGCTGCCTGAGTGATCTTAAACGATCACTAAGGTTAAGCAACATACGGCGTGTTCAGTCCATGGAAGGGTCACCGCGTATGACTAACGCTAGTGGCATTTTTCCGAGCGGTTCCGTGCTTCGCAAGGCACGTTAAGCAGTTAGTGCCGGCTCCCGTCGATAGATGGCAGTCGTTAAGCCAAGTCAGAGGCCTTAGGGCGGCTTGAAAACTTCTGACGGTAAGACCAGCCACTAGTCTTACAAGCCTCCACCAATCCGAACTTGGCCCCTGTGGTGGAGTATGGCCTATACCTTCCTCAGGGAAGAGACCCGTGCCCCTTGGTGGGGGCATAATGGGTTGATGATGATTTAATTACTAATTGAAATAAAACATTGCTTAGTTGATGAAGCGAAAGAGATGTAGAGATGTGTCAAGATCGTGGAAAGTGGCTGGATACAACCACAACTTTTTGTTATGTTTCTGTTGAATTTAAAAACCAACGAATAGTACCTATACGGTTATAATCCATTTATTTATACTTTGATTTTTTTTTACTTTAAACGACACTGAATTAAAAACCTTTAGCGGTAGAAAATTCAATATCGTTTGCAAATTTAGTACTAGCTAGCACTAAATTTGTAAACTATTTCGAGTTTTCTACCGCTAAATGTTTTTGATATAGTGTCGCTTAAAGTCTGAAAAAAATGCCAAGTATAGATAAATGGATTATACGTCGCAACATGCACATGTTTTCTCTTACATGGTCTTGAAGACTCCTAGCTTACCGCATTAACTTTGTGAGATGTTCATATCGCTTCATCCACGCGCCAGATCCCAGAGAATGTGTGCCTACCGAATATTGCAAGTCCCGATCTGCAACACCGAGTTTTACTCTAACTACCGTTATCACTGTGGGTGCTGTGCGTATGTGGAGCACTTTGCCAAAGTCCATAAGAGATTGTCGATCTGTTGCTCTCTTTAAGAGGGAACATCACGGGCTCTAGCCCGTGATGTTCCCTGAAAAATAGGTATTTGAAAAATAGGTATTTGTAAAAAACAGGGGACTACGTTTGTATGGAAAAACTGCCGTTGTGTTTCCTCTTAAATTTAAGCTGAAAAAGCACCTGTTATCTCTTTGCCAACAATATTATTTATCTATAATAATTGCCCAGTGCCCAGCACCTTAGATACCTGACAGGTTATTCCATATAGTACTCAGGAAAGATAATTCAGTACATGCCAACCAAGCCGGGGTTTTTTCAGTGGTTGTAAATGTCCCAGGCACTGGAGCGGCCGAGTGGTCTCTTCATCCATCTAGTGTGAGTGAAGGTGCACTTTGGGCTATATAAATCATCTCATTATGTAAATGCAGTATCATCGTATATATTATAATTATGAAGCTTATTAATTACTTATTACACAACGTAGTTTACGTAATTTTTATATTTATAATTTTATGATATAAATTTTTGTACTTAATGATTATTCATTAAATTTGTGTAAAGAATGAAAAAAAAATAGGAGGTTATTTTTTCATTCTTTCATATAAAATTTAAAACTCGTCTTTTCGATCTGGATGGCTGGAAGAAATTTCTATAGAAATAATCTCGCTAATGTACTCGTCTATTTTTCGCTTAGTTATGTTTTTTTGTACATTATAGGTATTTATTTGTGTACAATACAGTAATGATAATAATACGAAGTATTCCATCGATAAAAAAATATAAAGTAAAAAGACCACAACAATAAATCCAATAAGATCTCATTTATTCGGTTAGTCAAAAGGAGTTTGGTTTTATTTGCCAACGCTAGAGCTACCTAGTTCATTTATTGTATGGAAACTGCTGTCACAGCAAAGTACCTACGTAATATGGATAAAATAGAATACCCACCAAGCAACGAACAAACTGCTTTGGTTTTTTATTTCGAATTTAGAGAAACAGGGCACATTTTTGTTACTGACAAAATTTACTATACTTGAGCCATTACAAACGTGCGAACCGAGTCATAAAAGTGCGAGCGAGAGTTCCGATATGCCTGATATGCCTCCTATACATATGTGTGAGAGAGAGATCTGATACACATGTTTATGATTCAGTTCGCACGTTTGTAATGGCTCAAGCATAAAATGTAAATGAAAAATAATAAAAAAACACGGCATATATTTAATGCATCATCTAATAACTTATATGGTGTATTGTATTGCATTTATGTACAGTCTGTGTACCGATGCTTCTGTACTCTTTATGTAAAACAACTCGATTCAGATTTATTATATTCCGGATTTCCAATCCGAATGCCGACTGAGCGATTTATTCAACGAGAAAATAACGACTGAGAGGTCAAAAAACCACTTGTTTACTGTTGTGGCGACTTATTGTCACGCTATTGTGTTAGTTCGATTTTATGAGTCCGACGACGGCAGTCCTTTGATGCCAAACTTTGTTCAGTACTAGGTGCGTCGCTTTGTTTCTGAAATGCAGAAAACAAGTCAAAGACGAATCTGGGAGGATTCCTTATCAAGTTATCGACTAGGAGACAGCAACTATTGTATCCCATGTAACGGGACGACTTTTAGTTATACAACTTTGTATCAACGTTGATTGTACCTTTAAAAACAATGCTACGTCCGCTGAAACACATTTCTTTGATATGAAACGAGTGGGGCTGGTCGGAATGTCGGACGCGATTGCACAAAATGGCGTCGACGACGATAGTCGCGGCAACATCGCCGCGTCGTCATGGCGATGGCGTACTCACTGCGGAATCGCGGCTAACTTACTACGCAATCGCATCGCTTTCAAATCGCGAATCGCAAGTGTGACAGGGCTATGAGGGACGTCGCCCACTGCCACCTCTCAAACGCGATTCAAACGAACCGTACTTGCACGGGCACGGCAATTCCGTAAAAAATGGAAGCAAAACATAGTATTTTGTTACAGTGCGTTTGATGCTTGTGCAAAAGTCGTCGTAGGCGATGGCTCTAAGATAGAGTATTTTAGGTCACATGGATACCGTTTTATATAGACTTAGATAAGCTTGATTTTATACATCTTTAAGGTGGGAAATGTTGATTATTTCTAACATTTTCAAGTATCTGAAGAATAATTTTAATAAGTTTTACACGAAATAATTATCAAATTGATGAAAATATTCACATTCAGTTTTCAATTTGATATAAATTCAAACGTGACTGCTTAGCCGATTTTTAAAAGGGTCTTGACAGACCAATATGAGGACAGCAAAATGATCTTATAAGGGTTCTTTTTACTCCTTGGGGTAGGTACGTAAAAAGTGATCGTAATTCACCGGCAGGTAAAATAACCTACAAAAATCACCGTTATATCAAAATTGACATAAAATTGCAGTATCTCAACACAGATATTTTTTTGTTAACTATAGATGTTTGTAAACTTTATGTAGTGCATGCAACCTTAATTACAAATCATTCTATTTTAAACTATATCAGGTGAAGCGTTAGTAGTGTGGCGGAGGATTTCAATTATTCACGGAATTTTCAAGTTAGCAAGTTAGCTAAAATGGCGACCGTTTTTAGCTAAACACAACTCTACGGTCAACAAACTAAAGCACAAAAGTCAAATTATCAACAAATTTTTGTTCTTTATAAAATATTATTTATAAATAAGGAAAGTTTGTGAGTGTGTATGTTTGTTACTTCTTCACGTCTCAAAGGCTGGGGCGATTTTAATAAAATTTGGTATGGAGTTAGCTGACACCCTGAATTAACACAAAGACTACGTTCTGTCGCGGGAAAATATATTATTCCCATGGGAAAATCGATGAAACGCGGGTAACACCGTGGGGCACAGCTAGTAAGTATAAAATAAAATATGTATAAGGCAAGGGTTCCCGGTATACTGGGTATATTGACTAGCCTCAATTCTGTTAGTGCATTATAGTTCAATTGCAGCGACATGGTCGGGTCTGGAGACATGTTTTTTTTAATTTCACTGACGCATAGAATTATCGGTACGCGAGCTTCAGTTGACGTCAAGCGGCAATTAAATGAAATTGACGCGGCAATGCAACTGTCATTATACCACAATACGTTAGGAGAATTTAGAGCCAGAGTGCTTAGTGCGAGTTTTTTCATTCACTTGCGCTAGCGAGAGCGTTTACAATTTGTATAGGAGTGACAAAGCGCGCCACGTAGTTGTCTCTTTGTCACTCCTATACAAATTGCAAACGCTCTCGCTATCGAAAGTGAATGAAAAAACTCGCACTAAGCACTCTGGTTGGATGGTGTGACTTCTCCTTAGCCCCAGATAGAAGAGTGACTCTCTCTCGTCGTCAAGTGACAGACTTACGAGTACTTGCCATGTCTAAAGTGTGACTGTGGCAGCCGAGACCCGAGATAGTAAATAGAAAGCGGTATTGTCTACCAAAAAGTTGTAAATGCTATATTAAATAAAAGTGTTGCATTGTTGTGTGGCAGTGTGGCATTTTATTGGTAACGGAATATCAACTAGAAAGTTAGGGATTGCATTTCGTTCCTACGCAAACAACTAATCATAATTATTAATTGTTTTTTCGATACAATATTTTTTATGAGCACGCATTAAAGTGGTATAACAAGAGGCAAACCTGAAATTTTCTGTTGTAGGTATTCTGTTTTCTATTCGATTAGACTGGGTTCTTTTTTGGTAATGAGTGAATACACAGAGACTTATTTACAATTAATTACTATCTCTTATACATTTGAACATTGTGGAACAGGGGCTAAGTAACAAAACAGAAGAGACACTGTCTCAAATACTATCTACTGTTAAAAAGTTCTGTGCACTTAGTATAAACGTAACAAACGAAAATCATAAAAATGATATTACAACAAGAGCACAAAGAATATTTACAAAGTTTAGATATATAATTTTTCTCGTCATAGTGTTAGTGCGCATACTCTTCCGAAACGGCTTCATCGATTTTGATTAAATTTTACATGTAGGTATATTCGGTACGTCTGAAAATTAAAAAGGAAAATTATCTGCATGCATGTTATAAGTAACATAGTATAAGTAATGTACAACCCGCCATATTATTACAATTTGAACCATTAGTAAAATTTTATTTAACTTAACCACTGCGTATGTAACTAATAAGCTTAATAATAAATAAACCTAATAAGTATTATTTACATAAATTAACACCAAAGGCTTGACCGATTTTGATGAAGGTTTATATGTGTATATTCGTTAGGTCTGAGAATAGGGTGTTATATATTTTTCATAGCCCTAAGTGGATAAACCAATTTGGCAAAACAACGTTTGCCGGGGCAGCTAGTCCAACTATAAATTAACGACCTCTGTGGCGTAACGGTTAGCGCATCCGCTTACCATGCGAGAGGTCCCGGGTTCGATCTCCGGTTGGGGAGAAAAAAAACTCCAGGTCTTGGATGTTTACATGTTTGTGACGTCGCTGTTTCTGGTTCCCACGACACAGGGTATCCTAGTGTGGGGCCAGAAGCAATGTATGTGCCTGTATGTAAATGTTATGTTTGTTGTTGTTTTTGTTATTTAAAACCTATGTACGAGTAGTATTTTTCTTTTTTATGTACAATAAAGTGTTCTCTATCTCTATCTATCTATCTATTTTCGGAGTGCATCTCTATGAACATTTTACCGACTAGATCTATTTTCATTAGGTACTTAGTAAAGTTAGCTTTAATTTCTTGTAACAATTCGACAGTATTTAAGCACAATGCTGTCTCCGCTGCTGTTCTTTGTAAAGCTTCACTAAGGAAATTAACGTCCTATCAAAGCATTGTATTATAAGGACTCCTCTTATTAAAATAAATCTTATGAATTCAAGCTAGGTAAAAGACTTAACGACTTTGAAACTTTGTGAGGAAATCTAAGTATCTCAAGTGTTATTTACATATCTCAGAGCTTGTAATGACCACAGTTCGTGGTGATTAAGCCCATACTCTCTCACTGAAAATAAGCCTATGGGGCCGACTTCTGGATTGAGAATTTACACTAAGTAAATACTTAACCTCCTCAGTCCCGTGTCGACAAAATAACAATAGAAAACAATTTTTATTATTATTATTATTATTATTATTTATTAGATACTCCAACAGTATTTTCACAATTCATTTAAAAACTACTTATTCTAATTATGTATAATTCGGTGTGAAACACCTTTACAGGAGTATACATCTTTCAAAATTGTGTGTTTAGTAAAAATAAAAATAGATAAAATAGTTCATTAGAGTCCGGGTTAAATAAATTATATCGAATGTTGATTAAAATAAATAATTGGTATCATAATCATAATCGTTTATTGCATGTCATGGTAATACATAGGTGGTAAATATTATTAAAAATTGTTCATACATGACACCCTGCAAGGGCACTACAATTTCTTAGGTCTAATTTTTATGTTATGTTATTATCAAGGTCAGGCCTGAAGAGGTTATGTAACGTGCTGTCACGCTCTTTTTTAAAGAAATTTGACGAGACAGCACTACAGTTAAGTAATAGGCTAGTTTCCTAAAAAAATGTAATTAGTCCGTCTTTTAGATTATAAAAAAATATTGGATACGTATTTTTTCTTTTTTCGATTAAACAAAAAATAACAAAGATATAGCCCATTGAATTTACGTGTGACGTCACTCAGTGCTGCATTTCTAAAATACGGACTAAATAGAATTAAATTATTTTGACCCTGGAAACTACACTATTATAAGTCCTGCAGTTTACACACCAAACTCAGGTACAGGAAGGATTCGTTTTAGTTTATCTATACTAATATTATAAAGAGGAATGATTTGTATTTTCGAGTGTGTGTTGTATGTTTGTAATGAATAGGCTCAGAAACTAGTGGGCCGATTTTAAAAATTCTTTCACTATTATAAAGCTACATTCTTCGTGAGTAAAATAGGCTATAATATATTTTTAAAAAGTTTACGGTTCCGTATGAAATCCCAAATAATGTAACCCAAGGTGTATAAAAATTACTACCAGGGAATTTTCCACGAAACTAATATAGCTGGGTCCACGGAAACGTTTTTGCAACCCGTGTGAAGCCGGGGCTAGTTTATTATAAAGATAAGAGAATATAAAACACTTACACATAATAATTACAAAGGCGCGTATTTTTCTCCAGCAAACCTTATGTAGTCGTGGGATAAGTTGGTACTTTCGAAGTTTACCATCGACACACAAACTTACATATAAACTTTTCCTCTTTATAATATTCGACTCTTCGCTCATCAATTATGGACGTTCGACATAATGACGCATGAATGAATTAAACCCGACTGTAGAATGACGGGAAGAAAAATAGTTTACGAAAAAGGCACCGCAATAAAGTGGTACCGATAAAAAAAATTCAGCAGCAAATTTAATTCATCACATAGACATGCGCTAATGGCGCTCCCGGATCGTTAAGGCTGTGTGTAATCCGATTTCTCTTCGGTAGTTCCGACAAATTTGCGGTCCGTTGATTCCTCGGTCCGACCTCCACCAACCCTGGACGTAAGTATATTGCTTGTGTCTATCAAGGTAACCCGTACACCGTTGTTTGTTGTAAAGTTGACTATTGTTAGGATAAGATAACAATATTCCAGAATTTGAATAAAAAATTTGACGACCTCTGTGGCGTAGTGGTTAGTGCATCTGCATACGATGCGAGAGGTCCGGGTTCGATCCCCGGCTGGCGATAAAAACAAAAGCTCCAGGTCTTGGATGTTGACATGTTTGTGACGTCGCTGTTTCTGGTTCCCACGACACAGGGTATCTTAGTGTGGGGCCAGAAGAAATGTATGTGCCTGTATGTAAATGTTATGTTATATTAAAGAAACAATATTCTTTATTGTACACAAGAAACTAATGTAAGCAAGAAAATTTATTCTAAAGTTCATAAAATTATACACACGACTTACAACCAGCACAATATTTGTTCTGGTCCCAAACTAGGATACCCTGTGCTATGATAACAAGGCAAGAACATCACAAACATAGAAATACACCCAGACGAGACCATTTGTAACAATGTAAGGCGGCTCTCCCGTGGGAATCAAACCTGATATCATTGCAACCTATGTAGGTACGTCGCACTGTTACAGTGGGTACAGTAGAAAACAGGCTTTCTCTCAAAGAGAAAAGAGAGTGTCTGGCAGCATTTTATGGAATTTATTTTGAACTTTTACGAATACGTTACACGTGCAATAGCGTCGGAATACGGTATTTGACACTATCAACAACAAATTATTTGAGATGCTCGATTAAAACAAAAATTACAAAATGATTCGGAAAATGTATTTCTTTTATTCATTTACTAGTTATTACAATTTTTAAATAGATGAGACATAAAAAGAGTGCTCTAAAATGTGACGTCAAAAGCACGTATTTTCATACAAAATTCCGTTTTACAAGTAACTCATTTGACATCCTGTCAAATACCCTATTGAGCGGAATCAAGTGCTAGTACAATTGTAGATATTTGAGTAAGTTTAAACGGTGCAATAAATGCTCGTCTGGACCGAGCACGCATATTCCATCTCACGGCTGGACGCACGATGCATATTTGATTTGTTTTCAATTTGCGCTCTGTATGACGCGCGGGCGTGCCACAAAAAATATTGGTCTGATCAGATACTCCGAGCCCTGTCAGAAACATTTTTACAAAACCGGAATGTCCAAATCGATCTAGGGTTGTGGGACCCACCATTTACAGGAGATTTCAAAATAAAACGTTCCTTTGCTCTGTATTTGATATACTACAAAATGTTTATAACTTGTTACAAATTGTCGGTAACAAAATTTAATATAGAGCAAGCACGTAAAAGTCAATGTTCTGTTGAAGGCAAGGTTGGCAGGGTTATCTGGAAGACATCATCATTAGTAATAAAGCCTTTTGGCTGGTTTGGAACTCGGCCTTGTATAGGAAAAATGTATTTAATGGGTAATTTTGGGAGTCCAACTATCATAACGTTTCACACAGATTGTATGAAACATTCGTTTAGATAGAACAACAGATATTTTTGCGAATCTTACCGTGTGTTTTTCGAATAAAATGACTTGTAATCATGCCAACATCTTTTTCCAATATGTAGAGTTATTTTTTCCATCACGAATCTACAATACTTAAGAATTTCCACCAATTGCCCTACAACCCTTAGATACAGTGGGTCCAGCAGAAAATACACCGTGTAATTACATTATTCTCTAATCTTAACTAGCTTTGAATTGTTCGAATTGAATTAGATATATTATTAATGTAAATTAATTATTGTGTTGTCTGTTTTAATTTATTTTATAATGTGAAATTATTATTATTTTACTTAATTTTAGTTTTTGACTTTCAAATAGTTAAAATGCATGTAACATTAACTATTAGGTTTTCATATTATGCATACCGACAAAAAAATACATTTATACGCCTTTGTGGCAGGACATAGCGATCTGAAACCTGACTGTACACCAAATGTACCTATGATCCACAAATAACGCTACTCTTAATCCTGCACCACAGATAATTAATAATAAGCAGGTATCCCAAAATACAATTACATACATACATAAGCTCATGCCTGTAACCCAGGGGGGCAGGCAGAGACCACGGACTGCCACCTGCCACGATCCTGACAAATCACTTTCGCTTCATCGACATTCATTAGTCGTTGCATGCAAGCACAAAATCAATATCATGACGCACAATAGCACAATATCACGACGAAAAGCAATAAAATACAACTAGTTTAAACGTTCTTTGGTCGGCGCCGGCCAACACAATTGTATTTTTTATTGATTACGCATATCGAACGTCAGACTCGTAAGAAATTAACATGGTTATGGTATTAGGTACGACTTAGAATTAAGACTCACATGGATCCACATTAGGCCACGGTCAGAAATCAGGAATATTTACGAATATGTTATGACAATACTAATGTTATGGTTATTCGCAATAAAAGGAACATTCTAAAGTCACCCTGTAGATGAGTGAAGAGACCACTCCGATGCTGCTTACAATTTACATATTTACAAAAAAAGTGAGGAGGTACGGAACCGCCGGTGTGCGAGTCCGACCCACACTGGGCCTTTCTGTGTGTTGACTTGTAAAATTGTCCATTTTCTGATTTATAAGTGGATTTGTTACACCTTGTATATCCTTATGCGATCAAGAAAGGATTTTAAAATTTCATTCCGTAATAGTCCCAAGCTTCTTAGGGAATAAAGGAATTTAAAAAGAAAATTTTATGTATTTTTCGTTGTTGTTTTTTCCCTGTAAATCAAGTGGAATTCGAAGATGGTATTTTCATATTCCTCTGAAACGATATTTCAAGTAAAAGCTAGCTGTATTTTAAAAAAGTAAATCTGTCCGTAATTACCAGTGAAGACAAATTTAAATACAACCTTTAATAAGTTACCTCCCTGATTGCCATATTTTGGAATAAAATACCGCTCCATTTTTATGTTACACGACAATGTGAGTTTAAGGAAGCTAAAACCCGTGATAATTAAAAACATAGAGCGCCTTAACGGCTAGATCAACGAGGAATTCAAATAAAATAAAGAATATCGTCTTATCTCGAAGAAGGTTTTCGTAGTTTGAAGATGGTTAGTTGTGGTAAAAAGAAAAAGTAAAAACTTTCACACGACACATGTAAAAGTTTTTACTATTAAACATATAAAAAATAAGTATCACATTATAATCATTAAACAATCTTTACTGGATCTGCAGAATATTGAATGGGATGATTTTTTGTCATCTAATGATCCTAATGTGACTACACATAAGTTCTTAACTTTAGTTTCGACTACTATTCAGAATAATACTACTGTACATAGAGTCCCTAATAGAAAAGTTTGTTTGAAGCCATGGGTTACGCCAGGTCTAATTCGATGTATGAGATTCAGAGACAAACTACATATAAAGTGCAGAAAGAATCCGCAGGATATCACGGGACAGGTAATTTACAAAAGATATAGAAATTTTTGCAACAATTTACTAAATAAACTAAAAAGAAAATATGAACGAGATGAGCTTAACAAACACAAACATGACATAAAGAAAACATGGGATACCATTAGAGAGATATGCAACATAACTAAATCAAGAGCACCTGCCACCGATGTATTGAACTTCAAAGAAACTCCGCGAGACTCTGTTAATTACATTAATGATTTTTTTGTGAATGTTGGGATAAATCTGGCTCAGGAGGTTTTTAAAAACATTAAAACAACAGAATCTGAATTACTCTCAGAAATTAGGCCTAATGAAAATACCCCATTAAAATCTATGACTATGCTGCCAACTGACGAAATTGAAATAAAAAAAGTCATTATGTCTCTAAAAACCACGTCTTCCACAGGTTGGGATGGCATTTCCTCACATTTCCTTAAGTTGTCTGTAGACTGTCTGTCAAAACCAATAGCATACCTCTGTAATTTATGTTTGTCCTCTGGCGTGTTTCCGGATTCTCTTAAGGAATCTATCATTGTTCCGGTGTATAAGTCTGGGGATAGAGACAGTATCAGTAATTATAGACCTATATCACTATTACCTACTTTGGCCAAGATTTTGGAGAAATTAATTAACCTTAGACTTCTTCATTACCTAGAAAGCAATAACTTACTTTCCCAAAACCAATATGGCTTTAGGGAAGGTATTTCTACTACTGATGCTATTGATACATTAGTGAGACATGTGGTCAGTATGCTGGACTCTAAGAGAAAGTGTCTTGGTATTTTCCTTGATTTGGCCAAGGCATTTGATACTGTCTCTGTCCCCCTACTCATACGTAGATTGGAGTTGGTTGGCATTCGCGGCGTTGCCCTGGACCTCCTTACGAGTTATCTCAAGAATAGGAAGCAGGTTGTTGGTGTTGTTGATGGGGAAGGTCAATCTATTTATAGCGATAAAATGGAAGTTTCTTTTGGAGTCCCACAAGGGTCAGTGTTGGGACCGACCCTATTCTTAATTTACATTGATAACCTGTGTTCTAAGGAGCTTAAAAATGCAAAAATAGTAACTTTTGCCGACGATACAGCGGTGATATTTGATGGTGGATCTTAGGATGAGGTGAAATTGATAGCGGAAGCAGGCTTTCGAGAGATTATGTCATGGCTTAATAAAAACGTGCTTACCCTTAATCTAAAGAAAACAATGTATATTACGTTTAGTATAAGAAACAATACACAGCCGAAGGGAGACCTCAATCTTAAAGCCCATACATGTAAGAGTGATTCCATGTGTAGTTGTTATGCCCTCTCTCAAACCGAAACTATCAAATATCTTGGAGTTGAAATAGATAAAAACCTAAATTGGCAAAAACAGATAGATGCGTTAAGTTCTAGAGTAAGAAAGTTAATTTGCATTTTCAGAAGAATAAGACATGTACATGATCAACCAACCATCAAAATGACTTACTACGCCCTGTGTCAATCAGTTTTATCGTACGGACTGGTTGCATGGGGTGGAGCCAAAAAAACTGCTTTGATCAAAGTCGAGAAAGCTCAAAGAGCTATTATTAAAGTAGCAATGTTCAAGAAATATCGATACCCTACAAGTGACCTATACCAGGAATTTGAAGTTCTAACCATACGTCAATTATTCATAAAACAAATATTACTTCGACAACATTCTCGGCCTAGACTTAACTTAATTTCACAAAGAAGGAAACACACTATATATAAGGTTCCTTTATTCAAAACTGCTTTTGCTCAGGACTTTTCTTTGTTCTTGGCGCCTTATTTGTATAATAAAGTAGAGAAATCATTATCTTTAAGCAATTGTACGAAATTTCAGTGTAAAAGGATTCTTACAAAATTTTTGGGCGAATTGGATTATGAGTCAACTGAGAATATACTAAGAGTAATAAAATGATTAATAAATTTTATATAACATAATATAAACGAACTATATAAATAAATATTATGATTAATTATAAAGGATACGTCTTAAAAATGTCAATTACTTATTGTTACAATTATTATAACATACTTTTATAGTGGAACAAATTATTTTATCTATATTATATTAATTTACGTTTGGGACCTAATAAACTCGGCAAAACGTGGGTCCAGTTCTAGAGACTGGTGCATCTGCCTACCCCTTCGGGGATAACGGGCGTGAGTTTATTTTTTTTTTTTATATTTTTTTTTTTATATTAATGTATATATGTAGGCAAAGGCATAGGTAATTAAACATAAAAAATAATAAATGCATGGGCATGCCATATTAGATTAGATTATTTATTATAGATCACAATGAAATTATTAATATTTTAAAATTGTTACATTTATTATTCATGTAATGTAATTTGGTCAATGTAATTTAATCAATTCAGAAAGAAAATATAACTAAGAGAAAAGTAACCTGTACACTCTAGACAATTTCCTTGCTCTGTATAATCGCTATCGAGTGTCCAGTTAATGAAGACCTAAATTATACTTTGAATATGGCTTTTAAGTGGCTCCTGTTTGCTTGGTCACATCAAGAACGAGAACATACCTTGCCGTCATACAGTTTTTCACTAGTACGGAGGGTAGTAGTATCTTTTTTGGCTGTTGCTAGCATAGTGGATTTAATAATTAATTACTGTATGTTTTCAATGTTTTCAAAGTGTAACTCAAAATGGATACAATAACATAGTTTGTGAAAAGTCGATTCCGCTGGTGCACTCTTTGGAAGGTTTTGTGGCCGGTCTATACCTAATAATAATATGCAAGATTTTCTGATAGAAACCGGCTTTGACTTTCTTTTGTGAGTGTTTCGGGGGACGTCTTTGTGATGATTTGATTCATGTGAGTAGATTACTTGTATTTTGGATTCACACAGCTTATAATTGTTTTCAGTGAATAAACAAATTTGATTTGATTTGATTTGATTAACTATTACAAACGCAATACCTACGCGGTTAGCGCATCTGACTACCATGCGAGAGGTCCTAGGTTCGAATCCGGGCTGGGGACAAACTAAAAACCCAGGTCTTGGATGTTTACATGTTTGTGACGTCGCTGTTTCTAGTTCCCACGACACAGGGTATTGTTCTGTGGGGTATCCTATGTCCACACAATACTGTCCACAACTGGCCCCACGGCCAGAAGCAATGTATGTGCCTGTATGTAAATGTTATGTTACCTATAAACTCACACCTGTAATCCGGAGGGAGACCGAGAGGGAGAGGGTGGGCCTGCCTCCCAGAGGCAGGTAGAGAGTCATGCGACTTGCTACGATCCTGACAGATCTCTTTCGTTTTATCAAAATTCATTAGCCGTTGCATGAATGCACGCCAGTTTCAGATTTTATGAAATGAAATTTGAAATGAAAGGAAATTTATTTGACAAGAAGAAACCTGTAACATATTTTATATATCTTATAGATTTTAAATCTTAAGAAGATTTTTATCTTCTTAAGTGTTGTCATGTAGTTTATTTATTTATTTTTATTTTACGCTTCAGTTGTAGAGTTACAGCTGTTATTTAAGCTAGACTGGGTCCGTAATACAGATATCAGCTTCGATCGAAATTATGGTCTGAGACTACAATATTGTGAGTGTTATTATTACGGTAAAATGGTATTGATTAATTTTGTACGGACGTTAGATATTTTTTAAGTAGCTTCAAGGGTCAGAGTCTGCTCATGATTGTAGTTAATTCGTATTATTCTAAATTGTAGTTAAATTGTATTTAGATATCGCCCTACTTGCATGGTGTGTCTTTTTTATATTGTAAGAAGGTGCTATTTGAATACCAGCGCTGTTTCAAATAGAAAGAGCAAATGCTGAAATAGCACCTTTGTCACACGCTGTATATTATGCAGGGTGGAATTTTGTAATGCCACCTGAAGGGGAAGTACTCTTAATACTGTAGATAGAAAATGTTACTCAAAGAAAACATGCCTTTATTTTTGAAAAGAAAGAAAACTGCATTCAAAGATTTTTAAAATTTCGCATTCCTCACCCGGTAATCGAGCCTACTAAAATCTGTGAAAGTTGCACCCTGTACTTTTATTGCATCGATCGTTAGGGTCAATTATAAGGATGAAATCTCTCTAACAAACTTCATACATTAAATCAAAGGAAAACAATGAAAACAAAAATTATTAATTCTAATAAATTATCAATGGGTCAAGTTAAAGCACTTTTACTCAAATATCCGTTTCTTTATGTTTACTTATGTTATTAATTAATAATTATCATTGACGTCATTTATCCATTAAAATGACGAATTACTATTTAGATAAGACGATCGCAATTAGCACGTGTTTGTAATGCAGACTCCTTTTTTAGATGCGACATAACTTAGATATGTAAAAAATCAAATTTACATTAAATCTTATGAGAATTACGAGCTGAGAGTTGAAGTTCAGAATACGATTTATAACATTCACCACAACACGTTATTAAATGTAATAGAAACTTTGGCCGGGAGATCCGATCAGCACCATAATCCGGAACGCAATGGCCTCCCGCCGCCAGCGTGCGACGTGAAGCCATTTGCAAACCCCTCTTTAGTTTCAGTTTCCTTTTACAACTACCCTTCAATATTTTTACTATTTAATGCTTGTCAATGTAATGTTCACATACCCCACGATTCACGACTCTCTAATTAAATGGTGACGGATGGGACTGTTCTTATGATAAAACTTACTTAAATTTACGTATTTACGTATAAAGTTAGATATATTTCAATAAAATCATGACATTCGGCCATCCGACTTCGTGCTGCCTCCGGCGCATGAGCACACACACAAACACGCCCGGACATGTAATTAGAACTTAATAGCTGTAACAAATTCTCGAACATGTTTATTGTACTTAAAGAGTTGTAAATTTGTAAATGAACACAATTGTTAAATCCCTTCGTATTAGGTAAATTAATTAAATTTGGGGAATACATTTAGTTTTGTTTTTCTCGATAACTTCTACTATTCAGCTTTTATCTACTTAACTATTACTACCTCTGTTCTGCGTGTCTGTATCACAATCATGACATTCGGTTATTCTCATTTAGTTCTTTAAGAACGGAACGGATCGTCACTTTGACATGTAACCAGAGTTACTATTGATTCGCTCAATCATTAATTTATTAGTTTTAAATAGTAATCATGCATGACCCAAAATAAATTGCAAATATGAGTGACGCTTCAAAATAAAGGCGACACTGTTACATTTTCACTTTTTGTTTCCTGATTCTCAACCGAGATTGTACTGCAATTAATAAATTAAGTAAATATGCAGAACTTTCTCGAAAATGTCATTTTTTCACGCCAGAGCAACCACCCAGAATCAGAGTCAAATAATAGTCATGTCATAGAACGGACATTAGACGGCACAGCGAGAAGTCTACCCAATATATCAGACGACGACGATTATAGCGAGCAATTAAACAAATGAGAAAGAGGATTGAAAGATTAACTAACGAATTGCAAAGCGCTCATTTTCAACTTTAAATCTAGAAAACACCGAATCGCAAACAAAAAAATATGATGAATTAATTAGACAGAACGAACTTCTGAAACTGTTACATGATCTCTTACAACTCTAAGAACTCCTTCGAAAAACAGAAGCCAATCAGCAGAAGCCAATCAGTTAAACTGCAAGCGCAAAAAAAAATAAAGGTCCAGGTGGAATCTGAAAACAATAACTCGCCTTTATCAACATGTGATTAAAAAAAAAACACAAAACTCGAAAGTTAAAAAATTGAGAAAACTTACAAAAAAAAACTTTCTCACAAAAAGCCGACCCAAAACAGATTGAATGTAAAGCTAATGATCAAACACAGAAACCATCTGAAAAGCAAGCACAAACAGACCAACCAAGTCAAATAAGAAGAAAACCCAGACTGTTCGTAATTAGTGATAGAAATAGAAACATCCTGCAAAATCTGGAAGACTTACCTATATGCAAAAGAGTTTCCTTTCTGACACTTTTCCAAACCTACAGCACATATTTCTGAGCTTCTTATGGGATTAGAGGTCAAACTGTCCAATCTTACAAAGGAAGATTTGCAAAACTACAAAGAGATTGTACACTTATTGAGAAGCGTCCTAGAAAAATAACACATAGGTACAAATGTAATAATTTGCCCACCTACATATATCTGTGGACCTCTGATGTTTAATTATAGAGCTGAACAATTCTTAAATCTACTAAATCTACTAAATCTACCTTGATGTGGAAAAACACAAACACTGCTGGTTTTTAGATACAAATCTGAATCTGTCACTGGATAATATGTTCTCTAGTACCACCGGCCACTTAATAAACATGACATGAGGCAAATAGTAAATTTAAGGACATAAAACAGTTTATGGGTATTCAATACAAAAAAATGATCATTCAACAGAAAAGGGTAATATTATGTTTTTTTGAGACTAAATTTCTGAGAATAATTCATCAAAACATAGCCGGGCTCTTAAATAAATCAGATCTATTGACAATTAACCTAGAGGAACTAAGAGATAAAAACATAAACATAGATTTTGTATGTATAACAGAACATTTTATGATGACGGGACAAGAAATATTCATAAATATACCGAACTATGCTCTGGTGGCTTGCTGTATATAGTAGAAATAAGAGCAAGCGGGGTGGATCTTGTGTACTTGTGCATAAACAATATAAACACAATGACCACCCGGAAACTAGAAAAATGTCGTTATTGAACATATTTGAGTGCTGTGCAGTGGAACTAGTTGACCTAAAAATTATAGTTATTTGTGTGTACAGAGTTCCAAAACATAATAATTTGAACCTATTTTTCTAATGGTTAGAGAAAGTGTTAGACTACGCTTCTAAATTTAAAGTCTCATGAAATTGTAATTGCTGGAGACTTTAATATTGTCGTGCTAAAGAATAATAATATTACTCTCGATCTAGAATGTTTACTCCTCAATCATAATATGAAATTGGCAATCAGGCAGCCTACACGCCTTGTCAGTAAAACTTGCATAGATAATTTTGCAATCAGCTATAAAAATTTAAGACCGAGGTGTAAGAATTCGGAATCTCTGATCATACTGCGCAAATAATAACTGCCATTCCAGTAAAAAAAAAACACTAACATTAAAATATTGGCAAAAAAAAAAGACTACATAAAGGAAAATATAAATAAATTTGTAGAATGCGTAAAATCAATTTCCTTCTCAGATGTTTACCACACGGCTAATCCTACATTATCATATCGTCGCTAGACAATGGAGACGGGGATCTCTGGGCCCAATCGTAATAAGCTGAAATAAGGTTTAAGAAAAACAGTTTTTTTTTCTGTTTCAAGATATAAAAAACTAGCTCAATTCACAATCTGGGAGACAAGAAATCTTGAAAACAAGTTTATTGCACTGATGAAATAGAGTTTCGATTACTATAATCGATTACTGTGAATGATTTCAACAATTGAAGTGAACAAATTCTTCAGGATAAATAATTATGTTGTCAATAATTGAAAATAAAACAGAATATCAACTATAAAATCAATTTTCGTAGATTCTCGTTTACAGATCGATTTATTACTTATGTTTGTCAAATGTATTTAATCTGTGCTGACAGTGACAGCTCACGGACTTTCATTCTATGATCATTGATCACCGGATTACCTACCACTCGTCTTGTATCGTTTGCGTATTTCAATTAAATTCCTCGACCAGTGTTTTATCTCTACGGACTTCTAGTATATTGTTAAGTCGCACGACTGTGGCATAGCGACTAATCGATATAATACACTGGGCCGACGAGTTTTAGATGATGAAATGACACAAATCCTGGTCTTCCCTATCTTTTAATCTATTTGTGAGTTTCGTTACATTCTCCCACTCAATACAATACAATAAGAACTACAATAATGTAGTACATTACTGTCTTTTATAAGAAAATAGCAACCATAGTTAAAAAATCAGCTGTTAAGAATAGGCTACTGTCAATTTGTTGCATAACCTCAATTTTACCAAATTTCTTAACTTTAATCTGAGAAGATTGCCAAAATCCGCAAAATTTTCAAAAATGATTTGACAATATATAAGCTGTTAATTGGCACCACACTCATCTCTTTAGATCTAGGCTCAAGAATGTATGAAAGCGTATCGGTCTCCTTTAACACATTCTATGACTTGTGCTTTCCAAAAAATAAAAGTATAATAAAGGTATGTTCAAAGCCCAATCGGGTCTCCCGAGGCACAAAATATACAGCAAAAAAATCTTTGGAAATTCAGATTACAGCCCAATATTGAAATTAAATTAAATCTTAAAAATTGTACTAAGTTATTTAAAAAAATATTTAAATATTTGACAAAAAGGGCACAAAACAGTAATAAAATAAAATCATCAATAAATAAATCAAAACAACATGGCAAATTATTAATCAAACAAGACAAAACCGTCTTAAAGAACAAATTACAAAAATAAAGGTTGTGTCCTTAACATAACTAAACCTTCCAATATAGCAACAGCTTTTAATGACTATTTTATTGAAAAAAATTACACCTATACCAGGTGCAGGAAAAAAAAGTGACACGTCTCATAAATAGTCAAACTATATCTATGTTTATGGCACCTAGTTCATCTTAAGGTATTGATAAAATATTATGAAATCTTAAAAACACAAATAGTGTGGGTGTAGACAATATATCCACAAAATAATTAAGGCGGTAAGTCAATATATTATATGTCACCCTTATAGGGTGCTATATTATAAATCTGAGCATAGTGATGGGCATAATTCCACAGGATTTCAAACTCACACTTATTACACCGCTATTTATAAAAGAAAATAAAGAATTGATGGAGTACTACCGGCCGATTGTTCTGATATCGGTATTTTCTAAAATATTTGCAAAACTACTACATTCAAATAAACACATAATTAGAGAAAAAATAAGATCCTGTGCGTGGCCAAAAGGGTTTCCGTCGAAATAAAACTATTAATATGGCAGTATACGACTTCCTAAAGAATGTTATGTGTCAAATAGATAAAACATCACCAGTTTGTTCCATATACTGTGACATGACACAAGCGTTTGACTACAGTGCCACCATTTTATCTGTTCAGTTGATAGCGGCGCTAGTGGAGAATTTAGTAGCAACATTTAAGAAATTACCTAGAAAAATGAGAATATTTTAACTTGTCTTTAAATTTTAATGAAAATATAACAAAAAATGGGGAACAGGATTTATAATTAATTAGTTAGTTACAATTCTGCTCACCTGAACAGATAAATTAGTGGCGCTGTATGTGGACCACAATATCCAAATAAACAAGCTTGACGCTTACGACTTAAGAGGTAACATTCTGGATTTAATACGCTCATACTTAACACATAGATTTCAAATTACAGAAATCTCGAGATTAAACTATAAAACGAAGACAGAACAATCTTACAGACTCAAAGCGCGTAAAACGCAGTATTATGGGACCTATGTTATTTATTTTATACATTAATGACATGCCTAAATCAATCGATCATCCGATATCTCTTCTTGCTGATGATAGTACAGTTACTATCAAACATATTGACAGTAACTACGCATTTGACACATAATTCTCCGACATCTTTAGTAAAATGGCTTGAAAATAATAATCTAAAAATTAATCTTAATAAAACCAACATAATGCACTTTAGCCAAAGGAAAAAAAATTAATGGCATTAACATGTCAAAATAATACCAAAAATTAAGTCTAAAGTGCCAGTTCTTTTTGGGGTTGAATATAAACAATAAACTGAACTGGAAAGATCAAATTAATGGACTGACAAAAAGGTCAGCAGTTCTTCCTATAACTGTACAATATTACGGTTTAGTAGGATCGGGCCTTAGATATGGAATTATATTCTGAGGCAATTCAACTGACAAAGAAATATTTTTTTTAAATGCAGAAACGATGCTTACGAGCTATTTTTCATATCAGGACCGTCGAATCCTGTAAGCCCCTTTTACCAAGCACCGAAATATTACATTTCCGTCATTATACCTACTCGAAGTAGCAACATTTACGTATTAAAAAAAAACCTCCATTATTTCCACGCCTTTCCGAAACGGTGACTCGAAATATACGTGACGAGGAAAGACTGCGCTTTTTCTCTTCTAAAACGGCACTACTTCACAGAAGCGTATTCGGCATGGCGCCTATAATATTTAATAAAATACTGACGAGCTGCAAACAATTAAATATCTAGGAAAAAACTGAATTTACTGCTCATCGATAAATGTTATTAAAAGGAGCCGGGGATCTCTGGGCCCAATTGTAATAAGCTGAAATATGGTTTAAAAAAAGCGGTATTTTTTTCTGTTTCAAAATATAAAAAATTCACAATCTGGGAGACGAGAAATCTTAAAAACAAGTTTATTGCACTGATGAAATAGAGTTTCGATTACTATAATCGATTACTGTGAATGATTTCAGGAATTATTATGGAACATAAAAACACTCTCATCGAATGATGGATTCAATCAAAGTGAACAAAATCTACGGAATATATTATTATATTGTCAATAGTTTACAATAAAACAGAATATTAACTTTAAAATCGATTCTCGTAGATTCTCGTTTACAGATCGATTTATTACTTTTTATGTTTGTCAAATGTATTTAATCTGTGCTGACAGTGACAGCTCCCGGATTTTCAATCTATGATTATGATGGGTCACTATATTGCACGGACCGAGAATTTACGGCACGAGAATGTACAACCCGGAAATTCGTGCCCAAATGACCATCTATAACTAACGCTAGTGGGATTTTTCCGAGCGGTTCCGTGCTTCGTAAGGCAAGTTAAGCAGTTGGTGCCGACTGCCGTCAATAGATGGAAGTCGTGAAGCCAAGTCAGAGGCCTTAGGGCAGCTTGAAAACTTCCGACAGTAAGACCAGCCACTAGTCTTACAAGGCCCCACCTATCCGGACTAGGCCCCCGTGATGGAGTATGCCCTATAGGTATAGAACCGAGGGGCACGGGCTTTTCACTGAGAAAGGTACCTCAGGGAAAAGCCCCGTGACCCTCAGTGGGTTTATAATGGGTTGATGTATCGCTCCTCTACATCTAAACTCTGATCATTTGGATTGAGTGTTTAGTGTAAGATCCAGCCAGATCAGGACGTCAATCTATTGCGACTCATAGCCTCGATAATGCCACGCACTAGATCGAGCGTGTAATGGCTGCAAAGTGAATGATTTACGCTTCATGGAAACGAGGCACCACTCTGTCGTGTCTATGGCTGTACACGGATTCTCGCCCGTACCAATTTTATACAGCCTGACATGATAACACACGACCCGAGAACGTACGGACGGGAATCCGTGTACATGTGCACGGATTCCGTGGCTGTACATTACCGGGGCGTACGTTCTCAGGATGTGCATTCGCGGTACGTACATTATCGTCTCCCATCATGATTACCGGACTACTTACCTACTCGTCTTGTATCGGTTATCGTTTGCGTATTTTAATTATATTCCTCGACCAGTGCCTTCGCTCTACGGACTTCTAGTATATTGTTTAACTTGTGCGACTGTGGCATACCGACTTATCACTGGGCCGACGAGTTTTAGAGGATGAAATGACACAAATCCTTGTCTTCCCTGTCTTTTAATTAATCAATTTGTGAGTTTCGTAACATTTTCCCACTCAGTACAATAAGAACTACAATTAATGTAATAAATAACTGTCTATCATATGATCATAGTTATAAAATCAGCTGTTAAGTACCTATAGGTTATTGTCAATTTGTTGCATAGCCTCACTTTTACTAAATCTCTTTTAACTTTGTTCTCAGATTGCTAAAATCCGCAAAACTTTCAAAGATGGTTTGACAATATATAAGCTGTTTATTGACACCACTCTAGTCTTTTTACATCTGGGCCCAAGAATGTATGGAAGCGTTTCCGTCTCCTTTACGAAATTTCTTAAACGACAAATTGTAATTTATTGACCTAATCCATCAGTTAAATGACTCAATGTAATTTAAAAGTGATAAATTAATAAAATGTTGACTATAATAGTTAACAATAATATTCATATTTTATGTATTAATTAATTATTAATCTTAAGAACAATAAACACGCCCAGACTTTCCGTCCACTCAAATTATGCGCTGGTCGTCAATTAATCTATGTTGGGCCTAATGTATTGTACATTTCTAGCAAAAGTGCAGGTTTTTTTTTTATCTATGTAACTTGATTGACACATGTCATGCTCTTAGCAAATAAATGTCTCTTTGTCTTTAATATATTTGTTTGTTTTTTTCTGGTGTGTACAACTACTCAAATCATCCATCTCACCGAGATTACTTCTATGGATATTGATTCTATAATTCGTAAGTATAATATAAAAATCTAAGTGTCTTGAATCTGCAAATAGATATTTCAACGACTTTTGACAGAAAAAGACAACAATCAGATAACGCCAAAAATCAAAGCTGTCAAATCTGACCATTGATAGACCAAACAGAGGCCAAACCGCGCTCACACATTCAAAATTCACTTCCACTGAGTGACTATAAAAATAAACTGGTGTGTCTTTTATGCCCTTACGAAGTTACATTGACAAACAAAAAAAAAAAATAAGAAACTAAGAAAAGAGTTTTAATTCTTTCTTTTCCACTTTTACCTTTTGTGATTAATCACGAATCTTTTTGCCAGCCTCTTTTTTTTTACACATATCATTAAAAGAACAGGCTACGTTCTACTGAGATTGGTCTTGTGCTTTAAACCGAAAGGAAATATTGATAAAATAAATAGCAGATTAGATTCATACTAAAACTGCTTGTTTCTCACAATGTCACATACAATCGACAGCACATTGGTATTTACTAAAACAAACTTAATAACTTTTGTATGAATGTAAAAAAAAAACCTGATCAGACTTGAAATTTTAATAGTCGTATCTTCACATTCTTTCCAGTACTTCCAATAATCCGAATTCCGACATTCTTTTTCTGCTTGTTATTAACTTGGCAATCAAATTTCACAGTCTCATTTCAATTTAGTCTGAAATCCCACAAAGTAAATAAAACAGACTCAAGATTTTTAATATCGAAGACTCGTCACATTTTGACCACAAATTTAACACAAAAAAAAAACATCTTTCCCGACATATTCATTACTTAGACAGTGACGCCCTAAGGCCACAGTAATTAAAATGTTAATTCTAGAGAAATGTCTCATTTTTGATATTTTATTGATGCCAATCTCACGTCTTATGAAAAAAAACCAATCTCACGTCAAAAACATCAGACGCTCGCTCACTTAAAAAAAAAAACTCCAGACGCTCTCTTCTAGGCTCGATGTAGATGTCTTGAGTCTCGCCTCGTGGTGGTCATACTCCACCACGGCGCCTAGTCCGGAACATGTGAACATACTTAAATAAAATCGGAATTAAAACAATATCAAACTTCAAAACCTTGTAGCGCAGAAAATGTCGCTTAGTGAACATTTAATGAAACAGTGTACATTTCAAGATCTAGAATGTTAGGGTGAAAAACTGGTCAAGTGCGTGTCAGGCCACGTCCAGTGTAGGGCTCCGCCCTGTAGCGGGACGTATTTACATACATACTATCGGCGGCCTTGTTACTAAAAGTATCATAAGATAAGATTTTTTTTTTATGTTCCAGGAAAAACACATGCAAAACATTTACGAAGATATAATAATCATCATCATCATCAGCCCACTGCTGCGCTGCTGGGTATAGGCCTTTTCCCCCAGTTGCCAATTCACACGGTCTCTCGCCACCCGCATCCACGGACCTTCCGCCGACTCAACGACATCGTCCGACCATCGGGCCGCAGGTCTGCTAGTACAGTTGTTACAGTACAATAACAAAAAGTAATTTCTTCGTCCTTATTCGGGTTAATTAAGCAATAATCCTTGGAAATAAGCTACTGAAAAATTAAGTCTATCTTGGTTTTAGTAAAAAAAAACATTTATTCCAATAATACAACTTAGACGGCCAAAACACTTTAAATAGAAGAAAAAAAAAACATGGTACACAATATACCTAATGAAGCACAAAATAAAACACTATTCATCATCACTCGAAGTATCCTCAGAATATTTATCTTCACCGGAATTTAGAATAGGTACCTACCTAAATGATACAGGATCGTTTCGTTATAAATCCATTCTAAAATACTGATTGATTTAATTCTTTAATTGCGTGATCTACATAATAGTAGAATGAGACGAGCTGCGAGCCAAATTCACTGGCGTGTTTGCGCCGCGTCGGTTTCTTTTGTCAAAAGCCGCCATGTGGCGAGGCGGTAAATATCAAAGTGACACTATGATAGCGAACAGACTTTACCTGTAACTTCACAGATTTTCAAGAAACTTGCATGCGTCTATCTCTTAAGCGAATATTTAAAACGACAATGTTTTATTAAATGGACAGATTCAAGTGCAGCAACGGTCTAAATAAAACAAAACTGTCAGGAAACAGACTACGCGTCTGGCCTACGCGAATTCGGTTTTTTTTTAAATTAACGGTTTTTTCACTACGTGTTTGAAAATTAATATTAAAATATTTAAATTGCCATCAGTTTTTAACTGGACTAATTTCACATATATAAAGAAAAAAAAGAAAAAGCTTGGAACAACTAAGACTAGTTGTAAAAAAACTAAGGAAATATCTGTGTGCCATAATTATCAAATTCTATTCAGCAAAATTTGTTGAAAAAGAAAGATTATAACAATTTAAACTTACTTACTGGGGTTCGCAGGCCGAGCACCTCGTGGGTGAGGACTTCTTTTAACACTTCTGAATTAATAGAAACTTTGGCCGGGAGATCCGATCAGCACCATAATCCGGAACGCAATGGCCTCCCGCCGCCAGCGTGCGACGTGAAGACATTTGCAAACCCCTCTTTAGTTTCCGTTTCCTTTTACAACTACCCTTCAATATTTTTACTATTTAATGCTTGTCAATGTAATGTTCACATACCCCACGATTCACGCTTCTCTAATTAAATGGTGACGGATGGGACTATTCTTATGATAAAAGTTACTTAAATATACGTATTTACGTATAAAGTTAGATATATTTCAATAAAATCATGACAAAGGTTACTAGAAATGAATTCGTTAGAAGAATAAATTTGTGTATCCAAGAAAATGGAGCCCATTTCGAGCAATTAATTAGTTAGTTTACCAGTAAATAATTAAAACAATTTATGATTTCGTTGTTTTTCTTTCATTTAATTTATTAAGTTTGTTAGAGTGTTTTCATCCTTATAATTGACCCTAACGATCGATGCAATAAAAGTACAGGGTGCAACTTTCACAGATTTTAGTAGGTTCGATTCCCGGGTGCGGCTAGCGAATTTTTAAAAATCTTTCAATGCAGTTTTCTTTCTTTTAAAAAACAAAGGAATGTTTTCTTTGAGTAAAATTTTCTATCTACAGTATCAAGAGTACTTCCCCTTCAGGTGGCATTACAAAATTCCACCCGTATAATAACTATTAATAATATTAATTATTCTGTAAGCATGCTGTGACAATAAACATTCATTCATTCTTTCATTCATTCATCAATTCAAATCAACATTACTTAAGGCTTTAAATAAAGGGTGCATTTTACTAGCGACTTTAAGACACAAAATATTTTCTTTGCAGTTTAGCAACCGCATCCTTACACCATCAGTGGTTAAAAACACCCTGCATGCGTACGTCTTCCTAGACTTTCCTATTTGTTTGAGAATCAACAATTTCGATTTGCCACGTTGACACAAATATCAAACATGTTAAACAGGGTAGTGTATCAGCGACGTGAATAGAGCTTCGCCCACATGCGAGGCAGGGCGCGGGAACTGAAGTTTCAATCAGTGCTCATATGAAGCAAATAACGGTTGGGGAAGTCATGCAATTTCGTGTTGAATCGTCGCCGTCGTCGGGTGGCTGTTTCGCCTTTTCAGCTAAAGTGACGAAACATGTCTCGCGGCGGCTGTGTTTACATTATACTCACGTATCGTCGCGACCGACGCGCCATCCGTGGCGCAAATGTGATTCACGAAAAGTTCGCGTTCGGAGCGCTCCGCTTCCGTTTTGCCGCGAGAATGCGACGGTTTTTGTTGGAAGCGAAACACCTTGACTAGAAGCCGTTGTAGGTACCTAATCTTTGCTACATATGTTATTTCGGAAATAAGACAATTCGCCGAAGAACTTAAATAATTTAGGTAATTTTAAGGATCGTAAAATATGATCCGAGCCATATTTTACAATGTGTAGTGGTAACGAAAGGCTTAGTGCAAAAATTTTAAGATCAATAAGGGATGGTTACCAATTCCACGGTTGCTTTCCGCTGCATTAAGTAAGAAAAAATAATTTGAAGAGGTAAAGTGCACGAATCAGCAAACGTGGGGTGGGATGCCAACTGGAGGACGATGCTATGAGGGTGATCCACGTTCAGCAGTGAACCAATTGGCGCTGGAGTGCATTGGCTTGTCTAATTTTGCGGAAGTAAAACTAAAACTTTCGATAGCACGGACCGACAGACACTTTTTCTACTAATTCGGCTCAAATTAATGTATAGTGTAAGGGGTTATCTGTGGATTTGAGTATCCACGTTTGTGAATTGCTTGTATGATTGATGATTGACATCGTCAACCCATCGCAAAATGTACTCAATGAATGTCATCCCCATAAAAGTTTCAAAGACATTGTACAAGAATTATTTAAAAAACCGCTCGAGAAGGATACTACCTACATATTATTAGTAGGTAATAGTTGAGATGTCAAAAAAACTGACATAAATAATGGTTACGCCTGATTGGCAATTGGCACGGGTTGTTGGTTGCGATCACATGGTGACGATGTTCACCATGTGATCGCAGAGGAGCTCGTGGAGGCTTAGGAGTGAATGCAAACTTTGGTTTCTCCCTTCGTGGATTCCGCGGGTCTATCCAGCCAGCACTTGCGCTGGACTCCTGGCCGAAAACCAACTAAATTTGAAGTGACTGTGACAGTGACAATCAAATTCATTACAGACGTTTTTTCGGAATTGAACACGAAAGTCACATTCAGTTTTTCCGCCGCATTTATCCAAGATATTCTATGCTGTGCACCACCCTTTTGGACTACCAGAGGCCAGGACCATCCGGCGCCCACCTACGCTGCCGCGATCGTCCTTCGTCGTCCGCGGGGCGTTAAACCAAGGTACGTCCCTCTCGGTTTTCCAACGAGCACCTTCCTGGTGTTGCCAATTTGGTCGCAAATACAGTCCACCCAATTGCCGCTCTCGCCACACCATATTTTGGTCCTTCGAGCCGGATGACCGGGATTTATTGAAATCCCACCTCGCTTCACTCGCTCTCGTTGGTTACGTAGTTCATCTCTTCATTACGCTCATTACATTAAATTCGCATTTGCTCTGGATTTCACCGTGCCTTTTATCTTGTTCTATCGCAACACGGCATACCTCCAGAACAGAGTTCAATCCCGATCGTTTCACATTATAACCGCATAGTACGCCGCGAGTAGACTGCTATTCCATAGCTTTAATTTCTCTCGCGTCTTCTCGTGGCTACTATTTGTATAGTTCACGCGTACCTATTTGGCCTATTATTACTCGCACCTATCATAGGTAATTAATTAATATCACCGCCGCACTGAAATATAGTGTCGTATTAATAAATATAAAACCGCCCCCCAGTTATACAGGGTTGTTTTTTGTATCGCTTTATTTATGAGATATTTCGCACTATTTGCCCAATTCAAATAAAATAATACAGTTTGATAATCAGTTGACAAAGCTGTTTATAAACTCAGCATTCTGAAATAATAAAATTTAGTGAGAAACCAAGTGGATATTTAAACTTAACTTAAAACTGTCCTGATCTGGTCCAGATGGCTGACCTAGAGAGAAGACTTAAGCTCCTAGAGGGAAAACGTGAGATGTATTTCTCTCAAATCTCCGCCGTTTTTTAATCTATATCCAAGGTCAAGGACAAAACTGCAAAACAGATGTTTCTGTCACAAGCGCGTCATGTGGAACAACTGCGAACCGAATACATGACAACTGTGGATAATATAAATCTGCTCAATTTAGAAATTAATCCCCACTACATGGTAAACTACCAGTCAGTTAGCGCCTTTGACGGACTATTCTGCTTTGTAAAAGAAGCCGCACATCGGTTCGAAGTCGAACTTGCCCCGACTGGACCGCAGAATCCTGCGACCGCTGCTGCTTCGACCCGACCTGAGCACAACATGAACATTCCACGTATTGAATTACCCACCTTTGACGGCGACATCCAAAGTTTTCCTTTCTTTTATGAAACATTTAAGAGGGTTATCCATGATAATACAAACCTGTGTGATTCTGAGAAAATCTATTACTTGGTCGGTCACCTGACGGGCAAGGCAAAGAATATCTGCGCCGGTGTAGTACCTGCAGGCGAAAATTATTCTCTTATCTGGAATTCCTTGATTGATAAGTATAAGGATGATAGAGCCTTAGCCACGACCTATTTAAACCAGCTTTTTTCCTTCAAAAGCGTAAATAGTGCATCAGCAAGCAACCTAGAAACGCTTATAGATAAGTATGCTGGTACAATTGCTGCGTTGAAACAACTGAAGATCGAAGATTTAAGCGACTTCATCTTTGTGCACGTCGGACCTAAGTTGGTAGATTCGAACACGGCTAAAGGCTTTGAGGAACACATTCGAGGTGACGAAGGCATGTCAAGTTACAATGACTTTTTAAAATTTGTGAACCAGCAAGTCAAAATACTTCAACGAACTTCCAAGGAAATAAAGCCGCCCTCTACGAAATCTCAATATACTACACCCGCCGCGGGCAGATGCAGCAATGCACGATCAATCACTTCACGTGCATTTGTCGCTACACAGCATTATCAAGCGCACGGAGAAAACCCTCGACCACAGCAAAAACAAGTTCGAGGATGTAGCAATAAATGTAAATTATGCAAGGCGAGCGCGCATACTCACTTGTTCTCATGTAACAAATTGAAAGCGTTATTACCGTTGGACAAATTCAGATTTGTTAAGGATAATCGTTTATGCATCAATTGCTTAAGTAGCCAGCACACAGCCTTCTTCTGCAAATCTACCACGACTTGTCGCAAGTGCAACGCTCGACATCATACTCTGCTTCATTTTAACAAGGAAAAAGTACGCCAGGGCATGGCAAAGGCAGTGGTAACTGAGAAGGCTGAAGCAGAAGAGGTAGTAGGCACTTCAAATAAAATGGAACAGCATGCTAGTGAACACTCTACATCGGCTTCAACACAAGATATGGCAGGTCAAACTTAGGTTCTAGCAACAGCTAAGGTCTTCGCAACTAGTCGAGATGGTGAAAATGTCACAATTAGATGTTTGTTAGACCCTGGCTCGCAAAGCCACTATATAACTAGCAAATGCTGCGCCAAATTACAATTGAAGGTACAATCTAACACGCCTCTGACTGTGAAAGGTATTGGTGGTGCATCACAAATGATCAAGGGTGAGGTCCCTGTGACGTTTAAATCCCGCTTTGGCACCGGTCACAAATATAACATTAAGGCGTTAGTGCTAGATAAAATTACTGGTGACTTACCTACATGTCAAGTTAAGATAACAACAAGATAAAGTTGTGCCCACCTGTAATTGGCTAACATACTAGAATAGTTCCTAGTATAAGCTATATTGTAATACTTGTATGTTACCTGTTGGTGTGCCTTATATAAATAAATAAATAAATAAGACAGACTTTCTTAACGATATAAAAACAGTACCGATAACAAACGACTCCTGGGCAACTCCAGGAGAAGTAGACTTACTGATTGGAGTAAAATTATTTACTGAAATGCTGTTAACCGACAGGATTCTTGGCCAACCAGGTTTTCCGGACATAATTGAAACTGTGTTAGGCTACGTCATTATGAGCGACGCCCCTACGCTATCGTCTCCATCACCAGCTTCTGTCACATTTCAAGCGACTGCTACAGCTGATAGGTCTCTGGATTTACTGTATAAAAAAGGAGAACCAGACAAAGTTAAAGTCAAATTGAAATAAGTACTTTGACACCATATTTAACGCTGTATTTAAAAGATAACGTAGAACGTGTTAAAATTTGGTTGAAATTATTTGTTTACAATCGCAGTGCTTGATGTGATTAATTTTATTTATTTATTTTCTTGTTTATTATTTTGTACTATTGTTTTTGTTTTTTTGTTTTATCTATTTCACTTCTAACCTGTTGTGGTCATTGGTGGTTATAGTCTTAGTTATAGCCGATAGTGGCCATTTGTTAGTTTATTTTTTCATCGTAGTGCTCATTCACATCATTTTCCTCATCATTTTGAAAGAGGTCCTTTCAAGGCCGGGGGCATGGTTACGCCTGATTGGCAATTGGCACGGGCTGTTTGTTGCGATCACATGGTGAACATCGAGAGGGGCTCGTGGAGGCTTAGGAGTGGATGCAAACTTTGGTTTCTCCCTTCGTGGATTCCGCGGGTCTATCCAGCCAGCACTTGCGCTGGACTCCTGGCCGAAAACCAACTAAATTTGAAGTGACTGTGACAGTGACAATCAAATTCATTACAGACGTTTTTTGGGAATTGAACACGAAAGTCACATTCAGTTTTTCCGCCGCATTTATCCAAGATATTCTACGCTGTGCACCACCCTTTTGGACTACCAGAGGCCAGGACCATCCGGCGCCCACCTACGCTGCCGCGATCGTCCTTCGTCGTCCGCGGGGCGTTAAACCAAGGTACGTCCCTCCCGGTTTTCCAACGAGCACCTTCCTGGTGTTGCCAATTTAGTCGCAAATACAGTCCACCCAATTGCCGCTCTCGCCACACCAAATAATGTTTTTGACTTATATGGTCGGGCTAGGGATGTCCATCCGGAGGTGGGAAAATTATTTTTCTGTTCGTTCCCATACTCTCAATGCCTTTCTGAATGGGATAACAGAGACATCCATAGTCTGAACATGCATATACAGCATTTGACATGTCGTCATAGTGACGTATCATTTTTCAACCTTAACAGATTTGTTAAGAATTATTTTATGGCGAGAGATACTGTGTATCTTTCTAAAAACAGTCGACGTAAGTTAGCTAGTCTATTAGCTTATAATATTTTTGACTCAGTTATAGGAATTATAACACAGTCACACAATAATGAAAACCGTGATACTAGCAGTAGTATTAAAATTTCAACGGGCTCACACACAAACGAATCATTGGCTTTAAACTGCCAATGCAGACAACGGAAAAGCCCAAAGTAGGTCTTAACATAGTAGCACAAAATATTCAGGGCTTTTCCGGCAAGGAAAATATGACAGAACTTTTTTTAACGGATTTTAATATAGATATATTATGCTTAACAGAACATTGGCTAAAAAAATCAGAAATGGTATTTAATTTAAAAGACTACCAGCCTATTAATACTTATAATAGAAGCAAAGCAGTAAGAGGAGGTTCTATGATAATTGTAAAAAATACTTTAAGAAGTAAGGAACGCAAAGACATTGTAAGCCTTTCTGTTGAGCGATTAGTTGAGATCTCGTGTGTGGAATCGGACAGGTATATTGTTATGTGCGTTTACAGGCCACCTCAAACTAATTACAATGACTTTGAGGCAGTCGTAGAAGAGGCATTAAAACGTCTGTTTGCGAGCAATAAGCGCATAGTGATATGTGGCGATTTTAATATTGATGTGTTAGTTGAGAGCCCACTACACACTAAAATTATTAGCTTATTTAGATCATTTAACTTGCAAAAACAGTTTAAAGAACCCACTAGAACAACGGCAACTAGTGCTACATGTATAGATAATGTGTTTTGCAACTGTGAGCATCTAGAAAAGAAAATTATAAATAACCTACAGTCAGATCATAGTGGTTTATTCATTGTTTTGCCTACAACAGTAGAAAAAGTATGCCAAGAAATAATTTGTAGGCCCATAACAGAGAGAAAAATTGAATTATTTAAAAGGAAATTTAGTACCCACATAGGCTTACTAAAATTTGATAGCAATGATCCTAACACATTATATAAAGAATTGTTTACCACAATAGCAAACGAATTTGAACAGGTTTTTAAAATTAAAAAAATTAAAGGCGTTAAAGGTGGTTTTTCAGAATGGGCCACTCCTGGTATACATAGAAATAGAAAGAAATTGTATGAATTGTATGAAGAAAACAATCAAATCAGGATCCGAGTTTTAAAGAATATGTTAAAAAATATTCTAAAACCTTTAAAAAAACCTGCTCTATAGCTAAAGCTCTCAGTATAAGTAAAAAAATAGAGGCGTCATCGAATAAAATAAAAACGGTTTGGCAAATAATTAACAGGAAGACAGGCAAAACTAAACGTAGGGATCAAAATTTTGCACTAAGGGTAGATGGGAAAGTAGTTGACACAAGTGAGGATATCGCAAAAATATTCGAAAATTTCTTTACAAACATCCCCCTCAATATAACAGCGAGTTTAAATTCTTCCCCAGAGTCAGCAGAATCCTTGATGTTAGAAAATATAAAACCGTGCACAATAGCATTTCAATTCTCCCACGTTAGCCCCCAAACCATTTTGAAAGCATTTAAACAGATAAATATAAAGAAAACCGAAGTATCTGGGGACTATCAGTTAAATTGATATCCACGGTAATTCATATCATGGCACTACACCTTGCTATAATTTTTAATAAATGTATTGATCAGGGGACGTTCCCTGGTCTCTTAAAGTTTAGTAAAATTGTTCCTTTATTTAAGTCAGGTGATAGTGATGATCCGAACAATTTTAGACCCGTAGCAATACTACCAGTATTTAGTAAAGTATTTGAAAAAATCATTTTACAACAATTGCTGACACACTTCACATTAAATAAACTCTTCAAAATAAAAAACAATTCGGTTTCACTAAGGGTCGTTCAATGACAGACACAGGTGTGGCGTTGATGAATCACATCTTTGATGCGTGGGAGGAGGCGTAGGATGCTATCGGGGTTTTCTGTGACCTATCTAAAGCTTTTGATTGCGTAGACCACAAAACCCTTCTTTGTAAGATGATCAGATACGGTCTCAGTAATAAATCTTTAGGACTTCTTAGATCGTATTTAGCTAATAGAGTGCAGAAAGTTGATATTAATGGAGTTAAGTCATCCGGATCCAATGTTAAAATAGGAGTTCCTCAGAGTTCCATTTAAGGGCCGTTCCTTTTCTTAGTGTATGTTAATGATCTGCCGTACCTAGTTGAGAAATTGTCACAAATAGTATTGTTTGCGGATGACACTTCTCTAATTTTTAAAATCAAGAGAGGTCAATCTAATTTAGACGGTGTAAACAATGCTCTTTCTAAAATTCTGAACTGGTTTACCGTAAACAATCTTATGTTAAATGAAAAAAAAACAAAATGTATTAAGTTTTCATTGCCCAATGTCAAAAAAGTGGACACAAGTTTAACAACAGACTAGACTTAGTTGAGACAACGGTGTTTTTAGGCATTACAATAGACTCAAAACTACAATGGGATCAACACATAGAAAAGTTAGCGGGTAGGTTGAGTTCAGCTGCATTTGCAGTTAGAAAAATGAGACAACTAACAGATATAGAAACTGCGAGGCTAGTTTATTTCAGGTATTTCCACAGCATTATGTCATATGGTCTACTACTATGGGGGCGGGCGGCAAATATAGAAACAATTTTTATTTTCCAAAAAAGGGCTATAAGAGGTATTTACAATTTGCCTGCCAGACACTCACTGCGTGAGTTTTTTAAGGAAATAGGAATTCTCACGCTAGCTTGCCAATATATATTCGATAACATAATGTATGTACGTAAAAATATAATTAAATTTAAGTTAAACAGGGATATACATAACATTAACACCAGAAATCGAAACAAAATTGCCTCATCAGATTAGCCAAGGTAAATACATAATTTGTAGGATATAGTGTACGTTTTTATAACAAAATTCCAGAAAGTATTCTATCCCTACCAGAAAATAAATTTAAATTTGTTATTAAAACTGCGCTGTGTAAAAAGGCATACTACAGAATAGATGACTTTATATGAAATGAAATGAAATGAAATGAAATGAAATGAAATGAAATTGTTTATTTGCACGAAAAGTGGTACATTAGGCTGGTACTAATAAATAAGTTTCTTCACAATTCACCTTCTTAGGCATGCAAAAATTGAATTAAATTAAATATGTTAAGTGTCAAAGTTTGTAAGGTTTTTCAGGAGATAATCATAGTGTACATAATTATATTGACTCTGACACTATAGATGATAAAAACCCTTGGCAGTTTTAACCAATTCCTGTACAATATAACCAATTCCACAACGGGCTAGTTATTGGTATTCTGTAGTGTAAATCATCATAATATATAGGGTTTAATAAATTTCGTACAAATGTACAGACGCTGTGACTGCATACCAAAACTATGCTATTACTAAAGATAACTGACAAAAACTTTATCACACAAGTTTGCCAAAGGCCATGCGAATGGTGGCGCGGTGGCCGGGTCGCCTATCTCCCTCTAATATGGTTGAGACTGGCGATGGCTGACCTCTGCGTTACGCTCGTGAACGGGTGCCGTCCGTGTGTCTGGCCGCAGCATTGGTATTTTATTACCTTTTAAGAATATTAAATGATGTTTGACTTTGCAAGTATTGATTGCACTCATGGATCTTGAGATTCTTGGTATACGAACACTCATACCTAATTTGTATTAGCTTTAAGATGATTTGAGAAAAGATGGTCAGAGTGGAGTTTTTTTTCGCTGCCTTTTTCTCCACTACAGACGGCCCCAAGGCAGCGGCTAACATTATACATAACTGTATGTACATTGACATTCAACAAGCAGAATGTAAATTCTTTACGTTGAAATAAATTGTTGATTCTTGATTCTTGATTCTTGTCCCCGCCGAGGGGCACGGGTCCCTTCCCTGAGGAAGGTATAGGCCATACTCCACCACGGGAGCCAAGTCCGGATTGGTGGAGGCTTGTAAGACTAGTGGCTGGTCTTACTGTCAGAAGTTTGCAAGCCGCCCTAACGACTGCCGTCTATAGACGGCAGCCGGCACCAACTGCTTAACGTGCCTTGAGAAGCACGGAACCGCTCGGAAAAATGCCACTAGCGTTAGTCATAGACGGTGACCATCCATGGACTGAACGCGCCATATGTTACTTAACCTTAATGATCGCTTAAGATCACTCAGGCAGCCCAGGCTACGAGCGATTCGAGTATTACGAGTATCCAGGCTAAACTACTGTGATGTGGCGATGGTTGTACGAGTATACTTGGTCGTACAAAAAGGCCTTATACGAGGGGTGATCCAAAAGTAGTGATAATCAATATGTTAAACAACTCAAGTGACCAAAAACTAAATTTATTTCTCGACGTAATCTCCAAATAAGCCTACACACTTATACCATCTTTTTTCAAGACCGCGCATTCCATTTAAAAAAAATTCTTTTTCTTGACTGTCCAAAAACGCCTCCACAGCAGCCATGACCTCATTGTCATTCAAAAATTTCTTGCCTCTGCGGTGTTCCTTTAGCCGTGGAAACAGATAGAAGTCGCTGGGGGCTAGGTCTGGTGAATAGAGGGGGTGATCAAGCAATTCGAAACCCGCATCCTGGATTGCAGCCATTGCAACTCTGGCCTTATGAGGAGGTGCGTTGTCCTGGTGGAACAACACAACGGACCGTAACTTACCTCGTCGCTTCTCTTTGATAGCTTCCCGCAATCTCTTTATTTGTTCTGCGTAGTGTAAACCCGTGATCGTGGCTCCCTTTTCCAAATAATCTATCATTATTACCCCTTCGCTCGTAGCCTGGGCTGCCTGAGTGATCTTGAACGATCACTAAGGTTAAGCAACATACGGCGCGTTCAGTCTATGGATGGGTCACCGTCTATGACTAACGCTAGTGGCATTTTTTCCGAGCGATTCCGTGCTTCGCAAGGTACGTTAAGCAGTTGGTGCCGGCTGCCGTCGATAGATGGCAGTCGTTAAGCCAAGTCAGAGGCCTTTAGGGGCGGCTTGAAAACTTCTGACAGTAAGACCAGCCACTAGTCTTACAAGCCTCCACCAATCCGGACTTGGCCCCCGTGGTGGAGTATGGCCTATACCTTCCTCAGGGAAGAGACCCGTGCCCCTCGGTGGGGACATAATGGGTTGATGATGATGATGATTACCCCTTCGGCATCCCAGAACACGGACGCCATAACTTTACCCGCTGAACTGGTGACCTTAAATTTCTTTGGGGTCGGAGAGGACGGCCGTTTCCAGGTCATAGACTGTTGCTTGGTCTCTGGATCGAAATGGTGAATCCAAGACTCATCCACGGTGACAAATCGTCGCAAAAAAGTTTCCGGGTCAGCTTGAAATTTTTCAAGATTAGCTTTTGACATCTGGTATCGAATTTCCTTTTGGTCGTCATTTAACATTCGTGGCACCCAACGAGCGGATACCTTGTTCATGTTCAAATCTTCGGTTAATATTCGTTGAATGCTGCCATACGAGATCCCTGTCATTTCATTTAAATACCTGATCGTCACTCTTCTGTCACTCAAAACTAAATCTTCAATTTTTTTGATGTTGTTCTCAGTACGGGCGGTGGACGGTCGGCCCTCGCGGTGCTCGTCTTTAGTTGATGTCCTACCCAAGTTAAATTCCTTGCACCAGCGTGCAACTGTGGGATACGGTGGTGCGGATTCCCCTAATGTTCCCGATAATTCAATATGTATATCTTTAGTACACATTTTTTTTAAACACAAGTACTTAATGACGGCTCTCACTTCATTTTTCTCCATTTTCATGTATTTTTTCCGAACAGTTACGAACAAAAGAAGATAACTCAATGACATATACATATTTTTTAATAAATGTTTTTTTTAATTTATTGGCCAGTAACCGCTTTAAAAAATAAGACCTCCTTTTATCTTATTCAGCCACGGATAGTATTCGATTATCATTAGTTTTGGATCACCCCTCGTAAAAGGCATGAAAAATGTATGTGCACGTTGTTGTTTCCGAATATCTCCCCGCTCCCACGTCACCCCGTACATGTGACGCAAATCTGCTAAACATGAAGGCGCTACATCGCTGTAGTGTACGGTGTTTTGCGGTATAAAACCTCCTTTTACTTGTTTACTAAGCTCACTTGAACCAGCCAGGCTGGGAACTACTAAGTGAAGGCCAATCTATCGCTGTACGAACGGCAGCGTTTTGAGGCAGTTTCGATTTGCGGCATCTAAGTGTTGAAATGGTATTCCTCCTCCTGTCTATGCCACTATTTTAAGTAAATACACTGAAGCGCAAGCGCAAGTTTGCAAGTTTTTTGCTGGAAATGCAGAAAGCCTATCACTTGTCCAGCACTTATTGTGTATTTATTTATTTTTATAGTTATTTATTGCAATTATGTACTTAATTAGTATTCAATATAACCTTAGTATATTATGACATTCTATTTAATAAAATCCTCATGACCTCTCTACTTCGACATTTTAATTTATTATCGACATATTTTGAAATTATTGTAATATAATATGATGCTATTATTATGATAATGACAAAAAATTGTACACCTGTTATGGCAAAACATGCTGAAGTAAATATTGTTAATTCCACCTTTCTGTACACATGTTGGACAAATAAATCTCTTTTTATCTATCGTACCTTTATCTATACTATATTATTTATTTTTACAAAATTTTATTGAGTATGTATATAAGTACCTACTTATTATTTGTATATGTCTCGTAACATGCATTATATCCCTGTAATTCATCCCTGGTGTCCAAAAAAATCATAAGGTCCCAACTGAAAATCACTTTTGGAGTTATGTTATCCATAGCACACATAGGTATTGTTTGTTCACCTACTTTTTCACTGTGTTTGTGTAACAATTTTAATTTTTTTTTTTCGTTTCTGTCTAATTACAGGTCTCTAATACCTGCCTGTGCCATATAATTCAATTATTTATCCTAAGTCCAGTGGGACTTTCACTCACAATAGTTGGGTGTTAACAAAAACGGAATCGGAACGGAAACGGAGACCCGTGCCCCTCGGTGGGGACATCATGATGATGATGATGATAAAAAACAGAATGCATTTTTTGTGCATTTAAAAGACGAGAGAAATCAAAAACACATGCGCTTAACTTTAAGGTTATATTTGGAGTGTTTTGACAGCTGTCACGGGACAGACCATAGTAGACAATGTACTTTTGTAAATCAAAAAGAAAAACTAACAAAACCTAATGTTTTATCGATCTAAACAGGGTGAAGGGACCACACAGGCAGGGGATGCCGCAGTGTCTGGGACATAGTTTTTTAGATTGAGTGACCTTGCCTAGCACCTGCACCATTCTGACAGCTTAGTCGACTTATAGACAAGGATCTCTTTTACACTATTTCGGAATAACGTAAAAAGTTTATCTTTATTTGAGTCAAGAACACGGTAGGGTTCTCCGAAAATAAGTATTAGTAGAGAACTGTTTCCGCTATATTAATAACAACAACGGAGGGTGTTCGACCGCGGGATTTAAGTATTACTTACTGCGGCCAGTTCCTTCATAAATTATCCCCTTCTGTTACAAAATTAGGGACTGTCGAAATAAACTACTTACTTCGGACCTTAACTTAAGGGAATTATTATGGGTGGGATGTTTGAATAATGTAGTTTTAAACTACAAAATTTAACGTGATAAATCTACTATCCTGTGAGGCTTAGCGTTTGTTACACTACGAAATGTCTACTACAGCCAACACTTAATCAATCTTCACACTATGTTGAACGCACGCATGTAAATAAAATTGATAATAATATGCTATTTTACTCAACATTGTTCAAAAACTAGCGGTGGTGGCGTAGTGGGGTAGACTCTTGCTTCACGATCATGAGGGTCTGGGTTCAAACCACGCATGTACCAATGACTTTTAGTTACATACATTTGTTTGTACAGCAACACCATTTGCTGATAAATTGTGCCCGGATAACGGCGACAAGCTTGCCACTAGTCACGTTTGGGACCTAATAAACTCGGCAAAACGTGGGCCCAGTTCTCATGATTGGTGCCTCTGCCTACCCCCTCGGGGATAACGGCCGTGAGTTTATTTTTTTATTTTATTTGTTCAAAAACTATTGTTGGTACTTTCGACCGTTCTATTGTTTCGTATATACCTACAGTCGAGAGCACATAATTTTTTATCGTTACACGGATGCACCCTACTCGGTCGGAATAAGGACGAATTTGTAACTAAAACTAATGATTGATCTGATGTCGAGTGTATAGCGCACGCTATCATATCTTGCAATTAGATAGTATTAGCTCTTTCGAGATCTGATTAGTCATGCAATTAACATAAGTTACGTATCTATATGCACACAAGCAGATCGGATTCCATTTAAGACAAGCAATCACCGAATCAGAACGGATTTGCGTGAAAGATCATTACACCACATTAGGTAGATAACTAATGCTACGAGTACTGTATAAACGACTATCTTAGAAATATTATTATATCGTGGCAAGTGGCAGTCCTCGGTCTCTGCTTACCACTCTGGGATATAAGCGTGAGCTTGTGTATGTATTATTAACATAACATAACATTTACATACAGGCACATACATTGCTTCGGGCCCCACCCTATTAGGATACCCTGTGTCGTGGAAACCAGAAACAGCGACGTCACAAACATGTAAACATTGTAGCGTTAATTTATTATCTAGCTAATAAATTAAATAATTAACTAAAATAATAAAGCTAAAAATGAGAATTTACTAAAATAACATTAGGATTTAAACATAAAACTAATATCTACAATTAATTAAACATATACTTAGAACCTATTACATTGTAAACCGATTGAAATATGAGGTATCGATGATTCGTTATCGACTTATCGATAACTAATGTCCAACTATCGATAGACTACATTTATCGACTGCGCGTACATCTCTAGCAACTAGGAGCGCTATTGTTTCGAAAACCTGCCCCGCCGCCCGTCTTGCGGCGATCCGCCAAGCCATTCGACTACGGACCTCTTTGCAAGCTGCACGCACGCGCCTCTGAGCTGCGGCGCTCTTTATTTTAACCGGACCGCACTGAACGGTAAATTTTTACTTATGTAACCCAAGTTATACTTATTCCCGCTATTGGGAACCAGGACCGGGCTCTAACCGCTGCCTGGCCTATACTAAGCTCCAAATCTGAACCTGGACCGGACGCTAACCTCCGGCCTGACGTTACCGAAGCTGCAGACTGCAAGCTCCACCTGTACACTGGACGAAAGACCTCCAAGCCTGCAAGTCGCACTATCCAGGGTCACGCTACGTGCCTGCCGACTTCAGGGGAGTGCCTATCCGTGCCAATCGAAAAGTGACTGACCGTGTGTAGGGCTTATCCTGTGAACCCACGTTAAATAAATTTGTGTCGTTAATTTTAACCGCTGTCTACTCATTTACTACCCTCCAAAATTCTAAAGCGCGACAACATCCAAGACCTGGGTTTTTTTTTGTCCCCAGCCGGAATTCGAACCCAGGACCTCTCGCATGTTAGTCAGGTGCACTACCCGCTGCGCCACAGAGGTCGTCTATTAGATATATTCTATTCATTTATTTGTTGGATGATGCAGAAGGATTCCGTACAATTTTAGCAGCATAGTAAGCTTCGTGCGAGTCTTGCCCATAAAATTATGTTCTGGTTCCGATCCCAAGACAAATTTTGAAGTGTTTTTGTTTACAAAAATAATGTATGATTATCTACTCCTGATTCTACGTAATATGTAATACAATATTTCACGAAAATGATGTTACTTTGAGAGTTAGCATCGTATTCGTAAAGGCTAATTACACCGGGGCAACACTGTGCGGCATTGCGGTATGCCACAAGGCCGCATGCTGCAACGTCGCACATTGTGGCAAGAACCGTGTGGCATGGCAACACCTTGCGTTATGTGGCAAACTGTCGCACCTTCTTCTTCTTCTTCTGCCGCACCTTTGTAGCATGCAAACTTGTGGCATGTTGCAATGCCACACAGTGTTGCCCCGGTGTAATACCGGCTTTAGATACAACGAGTGCGGTGTATCGCGTCCCGGACTCTAGCAGTGCTTTGACAAGGATACGAGTGTGTTGCGAGCAAATAATTTCCCAGCGGATCATAGACAAGGCCACGACACCACCCAACTTCTAAACTGAAGATCTATTGTGTAAACCGCCGCAGTTTGTAGCGCTCTTTGTTCATCGGACTGTTGTATTGAGAAGTCAAAGGTTAAAGTTTGGATAGAGATAACTAAAGGTTATTTGACCCAGTTTTGGTGAAACCCTTAATTAATTAGTTAACGTAGAATGAAGAAAAGTTATTAGCAGACGTTATTAACACGCCAAGAAATGGAATCTGGAGGATGTTAGATATATGATGGGTAATACCAAGTATAAGTAGGCCTCGGAGACCAAAGTTATTATGTTTACAAAACTTACGACACTAGTTTGAACAGACTGAATGAACGCATCTTTCTCTCCTCAATAACGGAAGACACAGGCGGTGATTGTAATAATACTTTGTTGTGTCAATGAGTCTCGTCCAATGCTGCACATAGGCCTTCGCTAAGGTTCGCCACTTTTTTTTCGTACCTTACCCGGAGCCGGAAAGACGTAGTTTTTTTTTTGACATAGGTAGCAATTAGCAGTACAAGTAGTAGTATTTTTAGAAAAAGAAAGTGCATTTATTGCCAAAACACAAATTATACACAATATATTTTACAAGATAGATTAGAATACCAAAATCGGTGTAAGGCAAGAACAGACTGGTCCATGAAGTTAGGGGTCCATTATGGAATCGAAACCGTTAACCATTAGGCTTTGCAAGTCAACGAGTAATAGGCGACCAAGTTGTAAACATTAGACGTCGTACAAATTCTATTAAATTTACTTCGATGAAGTTGTTAGGTCTGTAAAACAGGTAAAAAGGCCCCGCTTTCTACAGAACCCTTCACTGCGCGTGGCCCGACATGCACTTGGTCGGGTTTTCATGAAAAAGCCTATATGTTACACTTCTGGCGGTGGAGCATATTTCACGTATGTCAAAAGTCAGCTTTTGGAAACCTGGCACGGCACGAGGTCCACTTAGAGGGGTAGCCTCGGAAAAGCTAATAATACCCTATGAATACTAGCTGACCCGGCAGACGATTGATGTTTCATGTTTCGCCATATATATATTTTACTCTTAGCGCTATGAAAAATGGATAACAACCTATTCTCAGACCTACCGGATATACATTATAAAATTTCATCAAAATCTGTCGAAACGTTTCGGAGAAATATGCGCCTCGCACCTCGACACGAGAATTTTATATTTTTAAAATTTACCTACTAAACGAACGAGACAAATGAAACCGTTCGATGAATATGCAGTTGGGTAAGTAAGCCCCGCTGTAACAAAATAACTGTCCGCATGTACTCAGTAAACAACGAAACGTTCCCTTTAATTAGTAAAGCACACATCAGTAGCTATAAAAAAGAAAATAACACAAAAAGCGAAGGCATGTGCGCCAGGGCACATTGCCGCGTGTCCGGGACAGTCGTGACACATAAATTGCCGTATCCGAGCCAACGAGCAAACACTGCAATGGATTCCCGCCACTAGGTAAGTTTGAACTCCTAGAAGGCTCACTTTTGGCCCATCCATTCTCGATTTCTATTGCTACGGTCCAAATGATTTTCCGGAATATTATAAAATGTTCCGGTGTACTTCAGGACATACGATAAATAGCCTCAAACTTTACGCAGCAGTATGAGGCTTTTTATCATACAACGGGAAAAAGGCCCGTTCTTAAAAGTAAGATTTCTCAACTAAAACTTTCGATCCACTCACTTGATTTCTATCGGAAGAGTCCGACCAGAGAGACGAGCAATTGACGACGCGAGCTTGGTCTCTGCTCACCATGATTAAGCACTGCAAATCAGAGTCAGAGAAACCTGGTTGGACTATTCCGATAGAAATGAAGTATGTGGTTCCGGATAGCATTTAAAGATAAGATTCCTCTACGCTCCTTTAATGCCATTTAATCATAACCTTGAAAATAACAATTAAAAACCATTGATTTGGAGAACGGATCGGCCTACCAAAAATCCCGTTTAAATAGTACGTCGTACACGGCAGAACTTGCTTGTATTGCATTTGAAGAGTGTTTTAAGGAATCATGTTGGTATAAATAAGAACGTTAGAGTACCTATATAACAAAACAATTTCATCCACGTGGACTTTAGTTATAATTAATGCAAAATTGGTAATTCCCGGAAAATTGGTACTTTTACCAATTTTCCGGGACGTACAGTGGATTTCGCCAATGCATGCCAAAGGCTGTTATTTAAAGTGGCATAGCTGCGACTTTTCAATATTAACCTGCAGATTTTGGGTGTACCGATGGGCCTATCATAACAATAGTTTATCATAATAATTGTTCTTTTCAAGGTTAGAATGTAACAAAAGGATTTTCCTTAAGGAGATGCGTTCGATGAGATGCACCTGGGTGCTCCAAATCAACCTTCTGAAATTGAAAGTTTTGTGTCCCCGCCGTGTAATCGAGGTACGTAATTACGGCAACGCTTTGATTGCCGCCCTGCAATCTCGCCCACCTGTAATTATTGTACGAAATGATTTTCTTTACACTGCATACACATTGTTGCGGGTTAGAGCTAATTTTTACCTCGTGGGCTGTATCAAAGTTGCGTTGGTTACGCAAAGTTAACCAAATGGAATTCGTGATGACGTTTCAAAGTCACTGAAACTTGCGGTAAAGTAAGGTGACATACCAACTAATAAAATAAGCTTTGGTACAATTGGGTACTTGACAGGATGTCAAATGAGTTACTTTTAAAACGGAATTTTGTATGAAAATACTTGCTTGTGACGTCACATTTCAGAGCACTCTTTTTATGTTTCATCTATTTAAAAATTGTAATAACTAGTAAATGATTAAACAAAATACATTTTCCGAATCATTTTTAATTTTTGTTTTAATCGAGCATCTCAAATATTTTTTTGTTGATAGTGTCAAATACTATATTCTCCTCCATACGGTCATGAACTTGTAAAAGTATTTTTAACCTTTGATAAGGAACATGGAGTTTCACAGGCGTCGCGCATTTGGCAAATTCCAAGATTTTACCACGTCAGATGGCTTGTCAGATCTCTTCGTCTTAGCAACTTTTGTTCTAGTAGTATAAAGACCAAGGAAAGCGAATTATATTCGTCGGTTCATAAGAAATACACATCAAAAGATGGTGCGTAGCCTGAATATCCACAAATATTTTTAACTGTATTTTATTTTTTTCAGTGCAAAATAACAGAAAATTTTGGAAAATGTTACTGTCTGACCATGACTTCAGGAAAAATAATAATAATACGGGTAGAGAAAGTCCTTCATTTGAAAAGGAATTATTCAGTTTCGTGATTGTAGCTTCAGACCAATCTGATAGTGAAACTAAATATGTCCATTATATTATATTGTTTGTATTCATTGTGATAATTTATGGCAACTAGACAACCACATGATAAATACTGAAAAGCATCAGGTCTCATGGCAGCTCCTAGTGGGAATCGAACCAACAACCTCTGTTTTAGTAGGCAAGCAAATACCGCTAGACCAACAAAGCAGTCAAATAATAACTTCTCATCGTCATGAGCAACTCACCCCATCCATTGCGGGCGCACTTCCGTCTCTTGTGCACCAATAGGGATGGAGTGCAGTGAAATAACCTAGGAATGTTGTAAGAAAACATAAACTAACGCCTTTATCCCGGAGAGGTAGGTTAGGGTTAGGTTTTCCATTTACTTACAACGATCCTGACATTTTTTCTCTTCGTCAACTTTAAAACAATAATTTTGTCACAATAATTTTGATTGCACTATTGGTTATAGAATAAGTTATAACTCCCTAGTCGCTCTCACACAATTCGTGATGCTTATCTGCATTGTTGGTTTAAAGCCTCGTATCCACTAGGCAAAATTTGGCGCGCAACATGTTGCGCAACATGCTGCGCAACATGTTGAGCGACAGCGCGGGACATTTGTTGCGACGCGAAACTAGGCTGGCGTCATGTTACGCGCCCGCTGGCAACGTCGCGCGCTGTTGTGCAACGTTGCCGAACATGTTGAGCGGCACGTGTTGCGCGCCAAATGTTGCCTAGTGGATAAGCGGCTTATGACTGCACCCTGTAGGATCAACGCTGGTGAAAGGGCACCACTGAACAGAATTGTTAAAAGCTACAATGCATGCTTTCACTCACTCGATATATTTGTTCTCTCTACAGGGTTGTTTAGGCAGGGTGTCTTGTCCTTGCTACGTAAGTAAGTAAGAGACCTTACTTACTTACAAACTGAGTATGAAAATAAAGTTATTTTAATTGCCACTATGGTCTATTTTAGGTTAATTTTTTTTTGGTTTAATTTTATTATTAAAATTTATGCGATTGACATCTTATTACGAGTTCATCTTATTCGTTTTAATTAACCAAGCAACCATTCAGAAATTACCCCTCTCTGAAGCCTTTCTTTTCATTTTGTACAATTTGTGGTAAGCGTCGCTGGTTGTACAATTACTTAAAATACTTTATTGTTACTTAATGCTGTTTTGTTGTACAATTGTTTGTTTACCTAAATAAAATAAAATTGTTAATTAACCGTTACTTTATCCCATTGCTGGGCAAAGGCTCCCCTTTAAGCTGGCTTCCCACGGTGCGCGATTTTGCCGACAGCCGACGACCACGGACAGCCATGCACCACGCACGCCGGTACGGCGCACGGCCACAGACGTGTGTGCTACCGCGGACCGAGCGCCTTACCACGGTGTGACCTGCGAGCTGGTCCGCCTCCGTCCGCGATATCGCGGACCGTGGGAAGCCGACTTTAGATATCCACTATAATAGTTTCCAAGCTTGCCTGGCCTGGTTTTGCCTACTTTACATAGATAGATAGAGATGAGAACACTTTATCGCACAATCAGGAGACATAATCCATACCTGGTCTCTTATAATAACTAAGTAATGCTATACAATTGGCATTCCAGACAATTTTCTATAAAGAGAATTATAGAAGGATTATAGTCAGTAGGTGGATGCATAATGTAAATATCTTTATATTTGGTCTTCGCTCGAACGTCTTCTATTTTACTAATATCCGTGGGTAATTTGTCATTATATACCTAGGTAGGTAAATAAAGTAAGAATGGATTGTGGGTGGTGTATGGAGATACTGTACCATGGGCGGTTAATCGAATTGAAATGACAGAGATTGAGGGGCAGAATATTGAATGCTAGTTTGTTTTTGGAATAATATAACATAACATTTATATACAGGCACATACATTGCTTCTGGCCCCACACTAGGATACCCTGTGTTAGCCTAACCTAACCTAAAACTCAAAGCTTAGCGGTAAATAAAAAAATAGAAGAAAAATGTTATAAGTGTAGATGAGATAGTCCGGTATAAAAGACAGCTTCTGTTTTCCTACATACTCTTTATGTAGCTCGGTCTGTGAGCCGTTCGTATTCTTTTTCGAAAGCCAGACAGGAATATTTTATTTCGCGTTACAAAATATTTGCCTCTTATTACCGATCCCAATTCATAACAGAATTGAGTAACGACAAAAGAAGTTACAAACGTGCAGACAATAATGTAATTTCCTGTTCTCACTCAACATTTCTTATTACCTGCGCTTCATTTATATTCTGTTCAGGCTGTACTGCAAATCTCTTCCCCTTTGTTTTAGAGTTCGGTTGAGTCCAAACAAAATCTGTGTTACTTTTCTTCAAGGGTGCGACGATATTCAATTATGTATCGCCGAAGTTCACTCTGCTTTTCTCAGCAAAGTGACACAAACATGTTTGGTAAGTTTTCTCAGCTTCAGCGGTGTACAGACAGGTTTCAGATGACACAAGGTTTCATTTCGTTTCATCGTATGACATTTGAAAGTAAGGGACACGGCAGCTATAATATACATTACATCCCAGCATGTATAGCTTAGAGACCGCTCAGTACCTTTAAGATACGAAGATGTAAAGATGTATATTATAGCTGTCGTGTGTGGTCTCCTGACGATTTCTATGGAAATATGTAATGAGATATATCGTGCTATAATATACATCTTTACCTTATAGCCGCCGTGTGTGGAGTCCCTAATATTTAAATTTTCATAGGGCGCGGTCAGTGCATGGATGGGTAAGTACCTGTCTATGACTAACGCTAGTGGCATTTTTCCTAGCGTTTCCGTGCTTCGCAATGCACGTTTAGCAGTAGGTGCCGGCCGACGTCGAAATATGGCAGTCGTTAAGCCAAGTCAGAGGCCTTAGAGCGGCTTGAAAACTTCTGACAGCAGGACCAGCCACTAGTCTTACAAGCCTCCACCAAACCGCACTTGCCCCCCGAGGTGGAGTATGGCTTATACCTTCCTCTGGGAAGAAACCCGTGCCCTGATGGGTAAATTTTCGCAATACAATCACTTCCCAAAGTATAATACCCCGTGGTAACCGGGCAGGGCATCACAGTCATGGCAAATCACCCAGACTCGGACCACAAAGGACATATAAATTTTTACTACAGAGGTCGCTACGTAAGGCATTTACCTACCAAGACAGATGTCGTTGGTTCAATTCCCACTGGGGGCCGCGGTACTTTTGTACAAATGGCCTCAGTATGGGTGTTTTTCCAACATTGTAGTGTCCTTGCCTGGTTACCATAGCACATGGTATCCTAGTTTGGGACCAGGTCAAGTGATTGCGTTGTGTGGAAGTTATTATAGAGGTAGTTAAAAAAAATCAAAATTATTTATTTATAACAGTGCTAAAAATAGTAGGTGTGGAATCCGCCTTTTACCTAACTAATAGTTTATTCACTAATGGTAGTTATTAAAGAACTTATTTCATGTAAAAGTAAGCTAATCAGGAATATTTTTAAGGTTGTCTTCACTAGCTTGGTACATGTTTCGCGCGCGCTGGCAATACTGTATAGTGTAGGGACGTGCCGGAGTAATTTTGGCTGAATGAAACTGCACCAGGGAAGGTACACAGAGGAGTGGGAATTACAGCGACTATGATACTTATCAAAACTCCTCAGAACAATACCTAGTCGCTCCTAGAGCTGTGAATAGCTCCGTGAAAATGGAGTTTAATTGCACTTTGCATTTTCGCATTTTGTTCGGAGCGCCAAAATGTTTGTCGTGAATCAGTGAGTGTGCTCAGCAAAAGTGTGTTTAAAAATATACAATAGAAAATAAAAAATAGATAGCAATCTCTCAAACGGACAACTATAGCTATATGGGTAGCAACATCACCAGTGCGAGAAGTTACGCTCTGCGATCGCCGACCCGTCTGTCTGGCTTGGTGATTAGGGCATAATCCTCCCATGGATAGTCCTAAGCTAAGACTTCCAGTTCCCGGCCGTCCTGCTATTCTTGACTATGGCGACGGCCACGGTTACGGTAGGGCAGGGAGTGCTGAGAATCCTCGGGCTACAAACGACCGCCAAAACAAATACCCTCGCTACGTATGATAGAGGTGAAGCTGAAAACTCATCTGGTGCAGCCGGAGGAGCTGGGACTTTAGGTATTGTGATATTTTAGTAATATCCTTAATAATTTATTGTTTTTACATTTATTTTTCACAATTATTGTGATGTAGTAAATAAATGAGCGTTATTGTAAACAAGGTAGTGATCTATCACAAGATAGAAACATATATTATATTATGTAGATTACAATTTAATTTTTGAGAAAGATAAACGGAGCCAAGTTTTTTGTTGCCTAGGCCCCTAGGCATGATACAGTCCTGCTTAAAGATGTTGTGTGAGTTAAGCAATTTAAAATACATTCAAATGACACCCATTACTATGTTACTATCGTTCTGTTGGACAAGTACGGGTCTAGTAAACTCAAGGCCCCGGACGAATGTCGCGAGTCTCACCGGTACGAAGTTAGCTCACAGATTTATGTTTGAACTTCTAACAAAGTGGAACATGTGTCGTTTCATTCTGTGTACTCTTGGCACCGTCCAATGGCGGTGTTACGAGTAAATATACTGTTCATATTATGAATGCGCAAACATTATATTTGCGCTTTGACCTCGATTGTAGTGCGAGAACCCGGTTTGATATCGTAATTGTGTTGTTACAATTTATATCGCTGAGGTTCAATTTATTAATTGTTCGTACCTGGGTAGTAGTAAGGATTATGCATTTTACACATAAATTATACGCTGCACAATAAGTTTAGTGGCAACACCTACTAACATAATATTATGTGAAGAATATATTTTTATTTTAACCTAGCTTTCGCCCGCGACTGTTCACTCCCTTAAGGGTTAAATGTAGAAAAACGGCGAAACACGTGTTCAATCAATTGTGTTGAAGAGTATTAATTTTAAGTTTCACGAAAATTAGACAACATTCTTTATACCTCCCATACAAATTTTGGCAACACTTTTGTGCCCCTTTAGGGGTTAAATTTTAAAAAATGCGGTCTTATTCCTTGCCTACCTAGGTTCAACGGCTTGGGCTGAGCGTTGATGAATGAGTCAGTCAGTCGGTCAGGAATTTGAATTTTATTTATATAGAAGATAGATAGTATGACTATTAAAATATAAGCAATACAAACCCTTGCTTCAAACTAAAGTCTCTTTGGGCATTCTAAGTCTTTGTTCCGATGAAATCAGGACTACCAGCAAACGAACTTGTATTTTGGAGTAATTAATTAAAGGAATGTGCGTTGCCTTCCCAAAGGAATAATTTATTAACCTGAATAGGTACCCAAGCATTGTTATAAATTACAAGGAAAATGTTGAAGATTATTTTAGTTCCAAGGGCCAATGCCCTATAGAGGGATAATGCTAACGAATGTTAGCTTCTATAAAATCCTGCGTTGGTTTTTCCTTCTTAACGTGACCAAGAAAAAGGACGTTCACAATCGCAGTGAAAGGATTTGCCAGTGTGAGTAGATTGTTGATTATGACACAGGATTTTAAAGTTTGGTAATGACGCAAAAAGTGTTTTGAAAAGAATAGGTACAGTACATGTGGAGTTTCTTGGTTAGTTTCTTCTCCATGTAATCTATTAATTGTGAAACTGAGAACAACTTTGACGTTCACAAAGTAAACATTTAGTTTGTACTATAAATAAGATATTTGAATTTTTAATTTGATACACCAGACGTACAGAGCTCTGTACGTCTACTATTTTGTGCACCAAATTCAGTCGGAATTTTCACATTTAATTTTTCCACAGAAGGGTTTACTAACGTATTGCCAAAAATCGTTTCCCAAAGTATTACTTCCCAAACTATTTTCCGCAAATTATCACTTGGCAAAAAAACATTTCTCAAAACAACTTAAAGCAAATAAACAGTTAGCAAAAGTTATTATGGCAAGTTATTGTTTACCAAATAAATACTTGGTCAAAATTCATTTTACCAAAGAGGCAACAAGAGGCAAGGTAAGAACGCATCAAAGTCGAGTCTGTTTTCGATCTTACATAGAGAACCTAACGCTCCGACGCGCTCCGCTTCGCTACGCGCGTCGTCGCACCTATATTTCTGTTGTCACGTATTCTTTACATCGCCGACCCCCCGTTCCATTATTTGAAAATAACACTTGCCAAAATAAAACGTTAGCATAATAAACGTTTGTCTTAATAAAACTTGACGCAGTAAAATTATGCGAAATGATAATTTGATCAAATGAATAAAATGCGAAATGAAAACTTTCTAAAGTTTCATTTGGGAAATGAAACTGATGCCATAAGTTTATTGGGAAGTAAAATTTGGCGAAAAATACTTTGGCTAAACGGCGGTATCCCCCACAGAAGTCTCTATGGAATTTGACAGCTACGAGTACAAGCTTGAAATCGGGCAGGAATTGGTGCGCATGATATGGGTAAATATTGAAGTCCTGTCCTTTTAGGGTTCCGTAACGTCCGTCCGTGAGTCCGTCCGTCTGTCACCAGGCTGTATCTTATGAACCATGATAGTTAGACAGTTGAAATTTTTACACATGATGTATTTCTGTTGCCGCTATAACAGAAAATACTAAAAAAACAGAATAAATATTTTATAAATAAATTGATAACAGCAACAGGTAGACGCTTGAAATATTTACATAATATTTAGTTATATATTCACTTTAAAACTAATAATGAAATTCATCATCATCATCATCATTCAGCCACAAGAAGTCCACTGCTGGACATAGGCCTCCTCCATGGATTTCCAAAAAGACCGGTCGGAAGCGGCTTGCATCCAGCGTCTTCCCGCCACTTGGATGAGATCGTCTGTCCATCTTGTGGCTGGTCGTCCTACGCTGCGCTTGCCGATATGTGGTCTCCATTCGAGAACTTTTCGGCCCCATCGGCTATCAGTTCTGCGTGCTATGTGCCCCGCCCACTGCCACTTCAACTTACTAATCCGCTGGGCTATGTCGACCACTTTCGTTCGTCTACGGACCTCATCATTTCTGACTCGGTCTCGTAGAGAAATTCCGAGCATAGCCCTCTCCATAGCTCGTTGCGTGACCTTGAGATTTCTTATGAGGCCCAAGAGACCGTAAGAGACCACGTTTCAGTGCCATAAGTGATCACTGGTAACACACACTGGTTGTACAGTTTTGTTTTGAGAGATTGAGGTAGTTCGGAGGAAAAGACTTTTCTGAGTTTCCCGAACGCTGCCCAGCCGAGTTGGATTCGACGATTGACCTCTTTCACGATGTTGGACCGGCCTAATTGGACTGTATGTCCTAAGTAGACGTATTCGTCTACAACTTCGAGAGTCGAGTACCCCACTGTTATTGGGGTGGGCAGAACACGGGCGTTCGACATGACTTTCGTTTTGTCCATGTTCATTTTAAGGCCCACCCGTTGGGAGACTCGACTGAGGTCTTCGAGCATTATGCCGAGGTCCTCCAGCGTCTCTGCCATGACTACAATATCGTCGGCAAATCGAAGGTGACTGATGTACTCGCCATTGATATTAATGCCGCGTTCCTGCCATTCCAGAAGCTTGATGGGCATCTTCCAGTCCGTTCGTGAACAGTTGCCGCGTTCCTGCCATTCCAGAAGCTTGAAGGCATCTTCCAGTCCGTTCGTGTTTCGGAGATATGACGTCTCCCTGTCTCATAATGAAATTAAATAAAACAAATATTTAGTGGGGCTCCCATTAACAAACGTGATTTTTTTGGCGTTTTTATACCTATAGATAATGGTACGGAACCCTTCGTGCGCGGGTCCGACTCGCACTTGGCCGGTTTTTTTTTAATGTATATTTAGGTAAAAAAACATCCTATCTCTGGTGTGTCCAAAATCCTGAATAAATTAAACGAGTTCTATCGGAGCTGTCATTTGATAAAGGACGGTAATTTACGGCTTAATCCGTTGTTACCTACTGTCACTGCCAGCTCTGTACAAGGAGCCAGATAACCACTGAATTGCCACCAAACAGGACGATTTATTACTTTAATCAAGCCAACCCTACTAGACTAGACCTTCAGTAAAGACTATCTAATGGACAATCTGACTTTTCCGATGACGTTTCATTTGACGTTTGAACTGTGATGGAGATGTGATTATTCGGCATGCAACGTCAGTACCATCTGGCATCCTTTTCACTATTTAAAAGACCAGAAAAAGTATACTTTAAAATTAGATAAATACCTAGATAATCATTCGATCGTAGCCCCGGCTGCCTGAGTGATCTTAAACGATCACGAATGTTAAGCAACATAGGTCAAATTCAGTGCATGGATGGGTGACCTTTCATGACAAAAGCTAGTGCCATTTTTCCGAGAGGTTCTGTGATTCAAAAGGGACGTTAAGCAGTTGGTGCCGGCTGCCGTCGATAGATGGCAGTCGTTAAGCCAAGTCAGAGGCCTTAGGGCGGCTTGGAAAGTTATGAAAGTAAGACCAGCCACTTACAAGCCTCCACCAATCCGGACTTGACCCTCGGGGTGGAGTAAAGCCTACACCTTCTCAGGGAAGAGACCCGTGTCCTTCGGTGGGGACATAATGGGTTGATGATGATGATAATCATTTAAAATTACAGTATTTTTTAGATAATAATATCAAGAAGATTTTTTTACAATATTTTATGTTCCAGAACGATAATTAAACGTAACGCATCATTGTGCATTATTAAGCAGCTGTGTAATAGTCATAACCCAACACTACATTCCATGAAAAAGTTCACGGAAGGCGAATGGAAGGTAACTTATTGCTGAATTTTGCGTAGCCAAATGCTAACAAATTGCAAGTTACATTTTAATTTTAGACATAAATGCGTTGTTTTTGTATAAATGTAAAATATAATAATAATGGTGAATTGGAAACTTAGAATTTTTTACAGGTTCCTGTGGTATTCTTTCAATGTTTCTACATCGTATGTTATGTTGACTTCCTATTCAATGGTTCGGATTTTAAATGTCTAAAATAGACACTGCTGACCAGCATGGCTAATAATATCAGCATTTGGCAATTAATGTACAGCAAAGCCGCGACTTCTGATATTTTAAGCGCGCGACTAGCGGCGTCACGCTACCCATGCAGGGGCGCTACTACGTAAGTTATCAACTGTATGAAGTTGTCAGATTTCGAACTTCGAACTGTAAAAAATATACATTCTTTGACACTTGGGAATCGTAAAAATGGTTTATAACTGTCATTTGTATGTTCATTCTGGGTTTTCGGGCTTCTAGAAAAAGTCTTCCAGAAAAATCTCAGTTATTAAACCATCAGCATTGGACGAGCAAAAGCGCATAAAATATATTTTCCCGAAAAACCAACATAGGATTGAAAGATCACATTGAACACTTCATAACACATTGAATCCAGGTTCTGAATTGACAATTATAATAGTTTTAGTTTGAAGACAATTATACTATTAAATTCTTAAGTATTTAACTGTGTCATTGTTTTCAAGAAATGAAGAGACATGTTCGACAATTCGGTGATTATTTAGGGAAATGTTCATTTCCGAATTTCCCTTGTCCGTCCGTCATTACGGATTAGGCTAGGATTAGGACATTTCGTCAAGAACTCGCTGTTCAAATTCAGATTTGAAATGTTCAAATACACCATCCACTTTTAGATTGATTTTTACTTTTTGTATTTAGATATATTTTGAAAGCTCAAACCGTTTGCTTCATTAGCGAGCATTCAGTGCGGCCGCGGCGTGGCGGCGAGCGTCGACTCCGCACTTCGTTTACATGTTACTCTAAATTAACCTTTGTTCGCGTGTGCAGTGACAGTGGCTGCTGGTAAATTGACTGATGGTTTCCGCCGTAATTTAGATTTAGAGGATAGAATGCTGCACTAAACCACGCCTTGAAAAAACCATGTGGCTTGTACATACAAGTATTTTTACTACAAATAAAAAAAAAAAATCTTTATGGTTTCTTTCTTTATGTATGTGCGTGTATGTGAATGTTTATGTTATATTTATGCTTATTAATTATAAACACAAGTGGTTTATATAATGCTGAAAAGCATTAACATAAAACATTGATTAAACGGAAAAAAAACTAATAAAAAATACTCTACATTTATTCTTTTTAGAATACGCTAACTTAATAAGCAGAGTTTGAATTAAAATTATTACTGTGTCAAACATTGATGAGAAATAATTGATTTCTTCAACTATTTACTTTCTGTATCTACGTAAAGATACAGAAAGTAAAAAGTAGATAACAAAACCATTAAAACCTTTTCAATACTAGGTAAATCATATTACCTACCCGAAATTGTAGTGCGAGCATCCACGAATAATGAATGTCGGTGAAGTGGTCTGTCAGGATGGTAGCAAATGGCAAACACTGCTCTCTGTCTTCCCCTTTGTGATACAGGCGTGAGTTTAAATGCACAAAGCCACGTCCGTTATCCCCGAGGGGGTAGGCAGAGGCAACAATCACTAGAACTGAGCCGACTTTTTGCCGAGCTTACTTAGGTCCCAACGTGACAAGACTAGTGGCAAACCTGTCGATGTCGCCGTTATCTGGACACAATTTATCAGCGAATGGTGTTGCTGTACAAACAAACAAATGTACGTAACTAAAAGTCATTGGTACGTGCGGGATTCGAACCCAGACCCTCATGATCGAGATGCAATGGTGAACCCCACTACGCCACCACCGCTTGACATTGTATGTATGCGTGTAATTCGACCAGTAATTTCACGTTATAAGCCGGGAGTGTTTATTGTCGTTTAACAAAGAGTTAAACTGCTTACGGACGCAATTGACAAAGCTAACTCAAATAAACTACAGCTTGGGAGTAAGGTCGATAAATCTCTCAATTATTCCCAAAGGCTGTTTATTCTAACTCGGCCAAACTGAACTACAAGAAACTTAATCCAGATCCGTTTCGATCCTACCAATACGTGATTGTAATGAAAGAGACCTCTGACTGAATGTTGTAGGTAGTTAATTAGGCAAATACAAAGTTCGGGCCGCTTCCCTATTCCACAACGAGCTTGTTTTGTTTGTTTAAACGCAGTAAATTTGAAGTCAATTGTTAAATTAATCAACTCGTATTTCTTCAGTTAATTACGTTTCAAACGAGCTGTTTGTTCGCAATGTTGCTTTAGTTAATATTTTGTTTCAGTTTGGCATAAAAATAGTTGAGATTTCGAGCAAGTCCATGCACGGTGAATTGACAGTAAACGGATAAAGTAGTAATAAGCTACTTTCTGACTATAGCAGGAAGTGTAGACAGATCGTTAGCACGATGATCTGATCAGCCTTCGTGTTGCGTAACTTTCCACTCTATCGGGTGAAACATTTAGACAATTCCATAGTGTCAAAATATGTACGTATCGCAAATCAGACAACTCAATATTAAAGAGATAGGGTATCGTCTGAGGAACCGTGTCTTGGACTACCGCTCTGGGACATATTTGATGCAACGGATCTCCCTGGCAGTGCAGCGCGTTAATGCTGCCAGTGTTATGGGAACCTTTGGGTCGGATATGTCACGGGGCGGTTTGCTTGACTGATTTCAATTTATTTGTATTGTGTGTATGCTAGTAATTAGTTATAATGTAATTTGACATATTATTATTTTCATTTGCTAATATTTGTTAATCAATTTCTTTTGTCGACTGAGCTATATCGAGTTCCAGTGTCTTTTAAAAGTGTTATTACATAATAAATGGATGATACACTCAATATAGTGAAGGAATTACTTAATTGCACCCCAGGGCTACTTTAACCGAAGAGCAATCGCGAAGGAAGTCTCATGAACAGGCAGAAGAGGCATACGTCCAACAGTGAATAAACAAAATTAAATGCTGAAGAAGAAGAAGAAATGACGAGCGCCAGAACTTACATCCTGTATTTACCTAAGTTCCTCAGTAGTCTGGAGGAGATGCCTCTTGGTGGCGTGATTGATAGGTAGATTATACTTTTTTAAATTATTAACCTTGAAATTCTGTGTAAAAATACTTACAGGCTGTGGTTTTGGTGATTCAGATTTTTTCATAGTATTTTTACAATTTGGATACGCATAAAAGTGCGTCTTCCCAGGTGCCCAATTATCATAATTTTAAGCGACTCATACAATATGTTTTGTGTAACACTGTTAACAAAGGGAATCCATTGAGTAAAACTAGCACCAACTAAGAAAAAAAATTTTTTTTACAGCTCGAATTTGCAAAAACTTTCCGTGCAATGGCAGTGAACCTAGGATAAAAAATCTACGACTAAATACTACTTCAGCGTCTTCAAAACTTCTGCATCCGGTTTATATTTGGTCTGCGCAAATATGATCACGTCTCCGAATTTCGTTCACAGCTCAAGTGGCTCCCAATCCGCCTCCGCCGGAATACGCATATACTCTCTCTTCTCTGTTGCATACTGTTTAACCCAAGAACTCCTTCCTATCTAAAAGAGCGCTTTGAATTCCTTCACTCTTCTCATGTCCTTAGTCTTCGCTCCTCCCAAAACCTTCTCCTAAAAATCCCATCCCATCGCACCACTTTCTACAGCTGCTCCTTCACAGTGCAAGCAGTCCGCCTCTGGAATGACCTACCGGTATAGGTGCGGAAAGCCAACTCGCTCCCAATTTTTAAAACTATGGTGAAGGGTCACTATCTCGCTGGTTTACTGTAAGGCTGTTGCTGTTGTTGGTATTTTATTTATGTCCTATGTGTATGGTTTATAAATTTATTTATTTTTTTATTTTATTTTATTTAATCCACTTACAGCTAACATTACAGGACTAACCTAATACAATGGCGAAGTTAACATTTACAACTTATACAATTACTAGTTATTCACCTAACATGTACAAAGTGGCTCCTATGAACTCGCTCAGTGAGCATGTAAACACATCTATTGTGACCGCCACCCCGTTGAGAGTGCGAAGCGGTCCCGCAGCAGGTTAGTGCGCGCGCGCGGCACCGCCAGCAGCGCCGGCCGCCGCCGCCGCCACACGCACTCATCGGGCACGCACAGGCGCAGCTCTTGCAGCACAGTGGGGTTGTGCACCACACCGCGCAACACCTTAAATAGATAGGTGGCGAGGGCCACCTCTCTCCGTATTTCGAGTTTACTGTATCCCACCATGCCCAGAACAAACAAAGTAGGATACAGCAACGGGAATCCCGGATAAATACCGTATAGTTTTAAATACAAAAATCGGACAAATTTATTTTGAATACGTTCAAGCATAATTTTGTATTTTATTTCACTCGGTGACCAGATAACAGAATTGAATTCCAGGTGATTTTTTACAAGGGCTTCAAACAAGGCGCGTAAAGCACTGGTGTTGGTGAAACCACTCGACTGACGTAAGACAAACCCCAGATTCCGGAAGGCTTTTTTACAGACATCGATGATGTGTTCCCTAAACCTCAGATCAGGCGTGAAGCGAACGCCCAGGTCCTTGACTTCAGTGACGCGCTGCAGCAGCTCTCCCTCCATATGGTACGGGTGGTGGTGCGGGACCCGCGCGCGACTAAATGACAGTATGGAGCATTTGGGAACATTAAAAAATAACTTATTTTCTTTGCTCCATTTCACAATCTCATTTATATCTTGCTGCAGTTTATCATGGTCAGAGTTATCTCTCACCTCACTGACCAATTTTAGGTCGTCAGCAAACAGCAGACATGTTGACTCGCTGACTACCTCGGGTAAGTCATTTATCATTATGATAAATTGCAGAGGTCCTAGGTTACTACCTTGGCTGACGCCCGATCGTGTCCAGTAAGGCTCTGACAAGTGGCCCCCGCAGTCAACGTACTGACGTCTGTCCCGCAAGTAACTGGCGAAGAAGGTCAGCATGTGTGGTGTGCAGCCCACGCCGGCCAACTTCGCGAGCAGGATATCGTTGTCGACCGTGTCGAAGGCCTTTTTAAAATCGAAGTAGGCGACATCTACTTGAAGACCAGCGTCCACCGCCGGTACCAGTTGTGTCATTAGATTTAGTAAGTTCCCGGTTGTCCCCCTCCCAGGACGAAAGCCGTGCTGCGCGTCGGACAACCGAGCGCTCACTTGCTGATACAAGGAGTACTGTATGGCCGACTCGAACACCTTGGCCGGAGTGCAAAGCACTGCTACTGGCCTTTAGTTGCAGGCGTCCGGTCCCCCGCGACCTTTCGGTACCGGCACCACGCGTGTAAGCTTCCAACGACAAGGAAAAGTCGCTGCCGCAATGCAAATATTGAAGATATGCCGCAATGGTTCCACCAACACTGTGCGACAGTCTTTAAAAACAAACGGCGGTATACCGTCTGGTCCTACCGACCACTTGGACGGCAGGCGGGCAAGCGCGCGGAGCACCGCGTCCGGCTCTAGCCGTGCGAGGTGCGCCCGCGCTCCCCCGCCGCCACCGCCGCCGCCGCCACTCGCTAGCTCAACGCTCAGTTGAGCCGGCTCTGAATTATACACGGACTGGAAGAAATCCGCAAATTCTTTAGAGCATTCTTGTTCTGATAAGATTCGCCCATTCTTTACTAATTTGTGTTGGCTAGAATTATCTTTTTTCGCTCTTATATAGCTCCAGAACGCTTTCGGATCTGTCGCAAGGTGGCTTTGTACGCGGTCCCGGTAATGATCGTGAGCAAGCTGTGTCTCAACTTTTACTCTAGCCCTACAACGAGAAAACGCCTCATAATCTCGTGGTGAATGGCTAATTTTGTACTTTTTGTGTAGTTCAGATTTTAATTTAATATCCTTAATAATTTCCGAGGTATACCAAACGGGGTAGGTATACCTGGAATGGATTTGTTTTTCCTTTTTAAGAGGTATGCATGCATCGAAAATTTTATTGATTGTATCATAAAAGTAGGTTTTTTTTTTTTATATACATACATCTATTTTCCACAGACGCAGAGTCCGTGCCTTTTGATTTATAATATAATTATTTTGGTTGTCCCTTTGTTCTTCATTCCTGCTACTACGTCTACATAGTTTTTACCCTACACAGTATAATTTGGTACTGATGTTATTGTACCTCACGGCTTCTTAAACTAATACTACATCGAAGTGCCTAGCCTAATATGCTTAAAATAATACTAAAACTATATATATTTTTTTTTTGTGGGTTTTTTTTTTTCCGTAGTAATGTACCTATTGTCCCTTTTTTTGCGTTATGTTTAATATCACATTGCCTTTTTTTTATGTTTTTTTTTGTGTTCTTTTCTCTCTAGTCTGCCACGGATTCAGCTCTCTACCCTTCTTTTGTGAACGGCGCGGTTGTAGCTGCCACCTCAGAATCGCGTTTTCGCATTGCCATTTTAAGGTTGTGCTCCGCGATTGCTTTGTTTGTGACAGTCGTCGCTCTGCGGATGAATCTTCCGATTGCGTCTTCGCCACTGTTGGAGTAGTACGTGCAGCTACCTGTGTGTCGCGACACCGCCACCACTGCGTGTGGGACGCTGTCGTGGATCTTCAGCTTCTTCGCACTTGTCCGCATCACGATGACCGACCCGTAGGTTAAACCCTGTGCCTCGTGAATGGTAAGGGTGCGTGACCCCGTGCCAGACCCGAAACCCTGGTTGATTAGGGATCTTTTCTCCTCCTGGGTGTGTACCAGGAATAGAGTGTTCGGCCGGTTGAAGGGTATTTGCGCGCCCGTATACTGTTTTTGCTCGAGTGAACGTACTCGACGTTTTGACGAGTACATTTCAGGGTAAACCTCACTTAAGGCGTACGCTACGTCCATTGGGTTCCGGTGTGTGCATGACCACTGCTCGCTGATGTTCGCTAGCAGATTCGGGCGGTTGTACCTCAGTTGGAAGAGGTTCTGTCGGTCAATAAACGGCAGCTGGTTTACATCTCCGATGAGGACAATCTCGCTGGCACCCAACAACTGAGTCGCCATCACTACGGCCCCAAAATGGTTCATTAGAGCTTCGTCGACCAGTAAGCGGTTACAGCCTCCTGGCTCTTTTGAACCGTTTACTAGAATTGAGGCCATAGTGCGCACCTTGGTTTTGGATGCGTTCCCTATGCGACGGCCTAGGCTTTCTTTTAGGTCGTTGGCGGCTTCAGTTGTGCTAGTGACTACTACGTCGTTCCCCTCATCGAAGTTGTTCACCACCCATGTCGTTTTACCACACCCCGGGACTCCGTCGATCCATCGGATCTTCGGTACCCCCCAAGTGTCCAATGCTGTTCCGGGTCCGATCGTTTCTGAGACTATGTCGGCCATGTTTAGGATCTTGTCGTCGAGCATTATCTTGGTACACCGGGCGGTAACCACGATAGGATCGTTTGGCGGTGTTGCGAACTTTAGCATGCCAGTCCTCCGAGTCTCTTCGTCGTCGAGTGCCACGAACCCACTTGTTGCACTGTACGCTGCCATGTACCATATACGATGACAGCATCGTTCCCTTTATGACTTGGGAGGTGTCGTTGTTGTATATGGCTGCGTCAGCTTCCTCGAGTCTCACCTTCAACAGCCCTTCATTCCCCCGCTGGAAGATCTGCAAGATCTCATCGCAGGTGGCTAGGTTTACTTCTTTAGAAGCCTTTATTACCGCCTGAAACTCGAGGAAAGCGTTTGTTGCGTGGTCTATGGGCTTCTCTGCTGGTTTGAGACTGGGAGGGCTGACTTGCCCCTTGTCGGCCCTCGTTCTGCGTTCCTGTGGTGGCGTTGTTTTGCTCGGTGGTGTTTTCTTCAAGAACTCCCTTACAGCCACTTCTTGACGTTCCGCTGCTTTGGAAGCTCTTGATTGCATGGCTCGCGTGGCTGAGTTGAGGGCGTTCATAAAGGCTTTTATCAACCCCCTCGCCCCAGCCGTCTCCTCTGAGCTTGCTTCTTTGCGTCCTTTGGCTGCTGTGTGATCGGCGTCCACTCTCTGTTGTAAGCGATCTGATCCACTTTGGCTGCTTGAGTTGGGAATGGGATATCCCCAGCTGTCTGTGGGGGAGGACGCTGTTGCCTGGTCGTGGTTTGGTTCCTTGAGAAAACTTAAGTTTTCTCCCCGGTCCTCGTACACGACCACCTCGTGATTTTTTGAGGCTTCCAGACAACCCAGGCGGTCTGCGACTTTTCCCTTTTCCATCTCAAGCACCATTGCGTCTACGCTTACAACTCGTGAGCCATGGCTTGTGTTTTGTCCAAATTGTTTGAGCACGGAACATGCCTGCGCGAATGGTGTTTCTTCTCCCCAGTCGAAAAGTGCTATTGTTTTCTGTTTGTATCGCACTATACGGCACTGTTGGTCGGCCACTTGCAACTGGGGTAGCGCGTTGAATTTCCGGAGTTCCATGCTCGTTTTGGACGTACTCCCGTTTAGTAGGGTAGCCAGACCGGGTGGTATGATAACACGTTTTCTGCCGAGACGACAAAAGCTTATGCCGAGTTTTTCGGTGTCGCTGTCCATAAAAAGAGCAACGCCTCTTACTCTTATTTTTGGCTCGCCGAGCTCTCCATAAAAGTAGGTTAAAGCTAGTTCGGGGTCACTTAAGTTGTACAAATGGCTCCAGTCTTCAATCATGAGAAGATGGTATAACTGGTTAAAGTTGGCTTTACTGAAATTCCATTGTTTTAATTGAACTGAAGATATGGGTGCTTGTGAGTGGTGTATGTGCCGAGCCGGCGCAGCGGCGCGGGCAGCAGTTGGTACCTCAATGAGGAGGGGAGGGTGGTACGCGTCCACGGGCTGCAGCGCCTCGTCCGGGCCGCCGGGGCGCACCGCCGCGCGCCCGCCTCGCCCGCTCAACACTAGATCAAGCTGTCTGTTGTTGCAGTTTGGTATCTCATTACACTGAACGAGCTCACAGAAGGCCACAAAGTACTCATAATAGTTAGTAACGTTGTTGCTACACGAAAATAAATTAAAATCTCCTAACACTAACACATTATTCTTATATCTAATACATATTTTTTCTATTAAATTAAACATTACCATATATTCAGTATCATCACATTTAGGTGGAATATAAACCACACAACACGTAAATAAGAATCTATTTTGCATATGAATTGTAGCACAGATTAGCTCAAACTTACAAGTGTCTATATTTACATTATTAGGCGTAGGTACTTGCCGCAACTCGAGCCTCGGTGTGGCCACTAAAAGTACGCCGCCTTGCTTCCGTCCGTCAGCTCGATCGCATCGCAGAATTGGGTAGCCCGGTAGCGCGATCTCTGCATTATTAATCGACTCGTTACACCCTGTCTCTGTTATGGCGAATAAATCCGAGCCCGAAGATTCAAGTAAAGATAAAAACGTTGACGTTTTCGTACGAAGACCTCTAACATTTTGGTGAAGTATACTTATATGTTTACTTGAACTAAACTTCAGCTTGTTATTACAGAGGTTTCGCGGTTGGGCCACGAAACCAAATCCACTCGCAGTATTCCGTGTTACTTGGCCAAATATCCGGATTACATAATTTTTCGAAATTGCTCTCGGTCACGCAGACTCTAAAAGAAGAGTATCCTCTCTCCGTTTTATGGTTGATTTTATCAACTTTAATGTAATCTTCCTTCCCAAGCACGCTCTGTATATATTCTGTTAAAGTTTCTGCTGATGTTTCTGGGAGAAGTCTCCACAAATGAAGGTGTTTTTTACGCTCAACTGCTTTTATTTGAAGTATGGAGGTACTCTCCCCTTTTTTGACTGGGTTCATCGCTTTTATCTTTTTGGTCTTCACTTCAATCCATGCATCATCCTCCTGTGTTGTTACTCGTTGTTGGTTGTTCCCGGTATCCGCGATTTTAGTGGCCACCGTCGTTTTAGAGGTCGCCGCCGCGTAGCTTGTCATGGGAGGTCGAGTCACCTGGGTGATGGTGGGGTTCGGCGATTCAACCGCCGATCTTCCTGAGCTCGTTGCCACTGCCTCGGTCTTCACATCACAGACGGTATTGGGTTTTGGCTTTTTAGTAGCCGGTTTCAGGTTTTTGCTAGCGGTCGAATAGGTTCCAAGTTTGGCTTTTAAATCATCTACTTCCTCCTGCAATAATATACACTTTCTGTTTGCTTCTGATAGTTCAGCTTTCAGTAAACTATTTTCACGTTCTACTAGAGTTGTAACTGTGGCCTTAATTTCACCGATCAACCTGGCCTTCAGGATATTCATCTTTCTATCTACGGTCTCGCTGATAGCACTCACAAGAGCCGACATATCTATCCCACCAAGGTTTGAAGGTACATTTTTTTGTGGCGTAAACTCGACAAAGCTACTTCCTTCAAGCGACAGGTTCACATTGTCCTTCGGCACAGTAACCTCTCTCTGCGCCGCTCCAGCCGCGCCGGCCCGCACGGCGCTGCCACCGCGGATCGGAGTATCATCAGCGACTCGGACTCGCCGAGTTACATTCATGCATGATTCACATTTGAATGATCGCTTCAACTGCCCAGACTGTTCTCTAAAGATAGCAGACGGTATATTTAAGCATCCAAAATGATAATTATCTTGACATCCACTGCATTTTAAAAGTTCTAAACGCTCAATTGTTTTCTTGCAACAGGCACAGTTCATGTTTGCGTTTGATTAGGCCAGCTCACGAGCGAGACCACTACATACGCTTACGCGGCGGGTGGGCGAGACAGATGTTCGTCCGCTACCCAACAAAGTCACTGGCAACAATTTCAAATGGTGTCTCTGTCCAATATTCAATGCACTTAAATCCGATAGCACTAATATAATAATAGTCACTGAGTCTCTTTAGATTAAAATCTTCCACTTAAAAGGCCTTAAACACGAAAAGACCAATTAAAACCGGAGCACAACAAACTCGCGCGCGCCATCGTTCTACCCTCTACCCCTACCCCTTATGTACCTATTTATATAATATATATTTTACATTATTATTTATTTGTGTAATATTATTGGTATGTATCTATTGATAGTTCATATTTATATTATATAGTATTTATATTATATTTATAACTAAAACAGTTTGGTTGCCTAGGCATGTATAATAAAATTGATGTATCTCAGTAATGATTATTTACTTATTTTGTACATCTGCTTCCTTCTCCAATATTTTGCTCCAGTCCATCCAAAGGTTGTCTGGAAGAGATCACTTTTAGTGATAAGGCCGCCGTCTGTACTCTTAGATTAAGAAATACCTGTGTAATTTCCTTTTTTATGTACAATAAAGTGTTCTCTATCTATCTATATATCTACTAACAACGCTAAAAATGGCCTTTCTTAGCATAAATGCTACCTACATAGTAGATAACCTGAGACTCGTCCCAGGTTCGTGATTCCAGGTTCCTTATCACAGGTCCTAAAAATCAGTAAAAAAGGTATCATTTTTTTCTCGGTATGCCAGTGTTACTCCCTGGACGCCTTTAAAGAAAGGGACTGGAAAATTATTGCCGTCTATATTGTTTAAGTGGAAAGCATTAGCTATCCAGTCATTTTCTTACATAAATGTGATGTGTCAAAATACACAAGTCAGTGAATCTGAATAATGTCGTATCAAAAGGAGAATACGGTGTCAAAAAACAATTGTAAATTTCAATAGGAAATAGCCTAATAGGAAAGAAACAGGACGGTATAAACCTTGCTGAGAGCAAAAAATGTAAATTAGGAAAGTAGATATCTAAGACTGGCTTATCGATACCCGCAGCTGTTTGTAATATAATTCTACGAAACAAAGTAATTGGGCGAAAGAAATAGGAGCCTGAAGGTAGTATTTTTGTTAATGTGTAACCGCTGCACGTTAAAATATCTCTGAAGACGTTGACTTTTTAGGTACCTATCACAACTTCGGCATAAAAAAAATACACAGAATACCTGACTTTTGGAAAATACACCTGACACCAGCCAAATATTTTGCAGCATGCTCTAAGAGACACTTTTGTCCAGTTGTGGACAAACATTGGCTGCCAACGATATGTCTTCAACCGCATAAATGGCTGATGTGGGTAGTTAGGTACTTTTGACGTAAAGTGGTTGAAGAAAGCAAAGCCTCCGTTTGTTACTTACCCACCTGAAAATTACTCTTGTAACGTTAATTTAATAGACGCGTTCGTAAACCGACCACACACCTCGGGTTACCGAGAAGATGAAGTAAGTAATGGTACGGTCACACTATGGCGATAACGCGAAGATTTGCATTGCCGCGACATGTCTGGCCAAAAAATTCGTCCTATCGCGAATCATCATCGCGAATACAAACAACCTTCGCGCTGCTGTCAGTAGAATACCGCACATCAAAGGGCAAAATGAATTTAGCAACTTTCTAGATTGTCGCGACGTAGCGAAGGTTTATTCGATGTGGCCAAGCTCTTCGCCGTAGAGGGAACACGAAATTTTGTCGCGACAACGCGAACACGAATCTTTGCCTTCAAGTGTGGCCGCAGCATAATAATTGTACCTTCGCCGGATCCTCACACACACACGCTTGCAGCCAAGTCCGCGAGCCGTGAATATGATTTGAATATCTATCCTCGACTCGAATAACGTTTGAGTTTAAAACTAAAGTCGTTGTTCAAAATATCTTCGTCTTCACTCGGCGGAATGATACGTGAGTGCAATTCTGTATTCTCTTCACTTTGAATGCATAAGATAGAAAGGTGTGAGTATTTTACAAAATTACATCACTTAACATAAACTTTTACGGTCTTATTTTTAAAAATACGGTTCCATTAAAACTACTACATTTTAATTAAATTATGATTTATAGGGCCAAGGCTCTACGTTAGAATCCTCCGCAACTAAAATCTCGTAAAATGTCCTTTAAACCTTGATGCGGTGTTTTTAATCTCTGGTATGCACTGTACACGCGAGTGGATGAAAAAACTGTGTGGCCGATTATGGCGGCCAAAAGTTACAATTGCACCCACTTTTTTCGTCTTACGAGTTAGGTAGGTATCTATATTTTCGATTTTTCATCGTGGTTTTAAATATGTCAATTTAATTTAAAAGCTAAAAAAAACGTCGAAAAATTTAATTGAGTCTGTTTTAGGAATTTACAATAAATAACTCATCGTTTCTGACTTGTCTACAGACTACATAAGAATGAATGGAATGCGTAATATGACATAAAAAAACAACAACGTTTTAGATTGATTTTTTTATTTAATATAAAAAGTTAAAACGCCCCCTAAAGCTATGTAACTTAGTTTCGTTAAGTAAGATACTATTTAGTTATCTTACTTAACGAGACTCTGAGAGAGGCATTACTTAATTTTTAGGGTTCCGGAACTCAAAAAGAAAAATCTTATACTCGTAAGATCACTTTAGTTGTCCATCCACCCGACCGTATGTCTGTCTGTCAAGAACTTTTATCTCGGGAACGCGTGAAAGTATCGAATTGAAATTAAAACCATATAGGTACTCAAATTTATAGCCCCTTGAAGCTGTTAAAAAAGAACGACTTCCAAGCTAACGTAAAAAAGTAATATCGTCTTTACGTACAAATACAGGGAAAAACTGAAAATTATACCTTTGTTATTAAATCATTAAAAAAATCAACTTTGAAGTTCCGAAAAGTTCGGAAAAACTTCGAGTGCGGGACCTTCGGGTGGTGAGCCCGACTTGCTCTTATCCAGTTTTTTTACAATTAAGGCCGTTAATTTGTAGCTATTGACTAGTACTATTTAGTACTGTTTATATTTAGCTGGCTCTTCAATGTCAGGACGTCAGGAATCGCACAAAATTATTAAGTCAATTATAATTTCCCTTACACACTGTCCAAAATGTAAGGTAAGGTAGAATAAAGTACGGTAAGGTGTAATCTAAAATATGAAGTAAGGTAGATAGGTAAAGCCCAGAGGTAGAGGACCTCTAACCTTCGGTTTCCTGTACAACAACAATCTGTTAAATACTTAAGTTTTTCTGGACGCATTTTGGTAAACTGACAGTTAACAGTACATTAACTGGACGTTTGTGTAAGAAAAACTGGTGGTAAGGCACTTAAATCCATCCCTATAAACGATGTGTAATTTTTCATCGGTTTTTTTTTTTCAATACAGTATATACAATACAGTTCCATTCTCGTTTCCAGACATAGTTATTTAGATTCTCTCGTTAAATTTATTTAAATAAAACCGGCGTCAACCCTTTTTTTCCTCGGTTGACAAATCGACGCCCCTCAGGAGATCAGTCTCCCGTCATGATTACACAACCTCAATGATCGATTCATATCTTGTATTGAAGATTGCTCGAGTGGTGCTGCCCAGGGTTGCCTTCGGAGGATCATTCGAGGCACGTACCCAGAGCCGCGCCCGATAACGCGCCTTTCGTGAGCTAATTCTTATTCTGAACAAAGGGAGTCTGCCCAGAATAAGTTTAAAATTAGATAAATGAATTATGTCAAAGTTGTGTACACGAGATGTTTGCAATTTATTTACTTTGATCAGACCACAAATCAGCACGTACTGTCTACATCAGCTCGACCTTTACATTATTGTTGCAAAATCACCTGTAACATACTAGAGTAGGCAAAAAGGTCAATGTGTTGTTAATGACACTTTTCGTTTTTGACTATAAAAAATTTAATTCCCTAGTATACTGTAGATGGTGCTGAACTGACTACGTTACTAGCCGTGCGTTCCGATTGGCGACCTTGACTTCGTTGTAGCATGGATAATGGTTTTATTATAAAATTATTGTATTTAAAGTGGGCTGAGCATTTGCTCAGCTTTCTTATGGTTAGTCTAGGCTTAAAATATACGATGTGTTCATTGCACTTTGCCACTTAAATTTTGAGGAAAAGAGGTTACCTTCTGGTAAGGGAGCCCAAGAGGGGATTTCGGGAGTTACTAAAGCGCGGCAGATTAACATACAGGGAGATACCTTGTACCAGGTAAAGTACCTCCAACAAATATGAGCCCCATATATATGGACGCCTGTCAAGGATAAAGGATCAGATTAGTAAAAATAAATTGATCATCAGAAATACTCGAGCGCGTCAGATTAAGGTAGGGTGAGTTAATTACATGCTAAAAAGTGTTTATTCCACTAATCTGACAATTTTCGAGTAACGTAGAGAAGTAAGAAGGTTACAAACTTGTAAAAAAAACGTTATCTCGACTTTCTCGAGCGTGGCTAAATTTTTTTTTATTTTGAAGAAAATAATTCAAGGATAATGAAAAATATAAAATCTGACGATTTCCATATACCCGAAGTAAGAAAAAATAATCATCATCAACCCATTATGTCCCCACCGAGGGGCATGGGTCTCTTTCATGAGGAAGGTATAGGCCATACTCCACCACGGGGGCCAAGTCCGGATTAGTGGAGGCTTGTAAGACTAGTGGCTGGTCTTACTGTCAGAAGTTTTCAAGCCGCCCCTAAAGGCCTCTGACTTGGCTTAACGACTGCCATCTATCGACGGCAGCCGGCACCAACTGCTTAACGTACCTTGCGAAGCACGGAATCGCTCGGAAAAAATGCCACTAGCGTTAGTCATAGACGGTGACCCATCCATAAACTGAACGCGCCGTATGTTGCTTAACCTTAGTGATCGTTCAAGATCACTCAGGCAGCCCAGGCTACGAGCGAGCGATATAAGAAAAAATAATAGGTAAAGTTTAATGCGTGCAGCTATGGAGAGGATGAGGATGGAATCGAGCCAGAGGACGTAGATGATTTTACCGATGAAGAAGATGATGATTAAAAAAAAACTACGCAAAAAAATTTAATTTTTTATAATTATTTTCTTATAAATACAAGAATTATACTTAAAAAACCTGTACTTTTTTATTTGCATGCTATTTCTTCAGCTTTTCAATTATATAACTTCAGTGATTTGAAAAAATAAAAACTAAAACATTTTTTATTGTCAGATTAGGCGAATCCCTCAAGATAATCGTCAGATTATGAGACAGCACGTCTTGGGCATTAAGAAGAACCGTATATATCTTAATCTGACGCGCTCGAGTATTTCAAAATGGCGAATTTTTTTGCGCATTCTAATACTGGCCGCGAGTTTGCGTTACATCCAAATCGTCAGATTATTATATAAGACCTTTTTTTAGGTGCAAATAACATCCCCTGAGAAAATGTGACGCGGTCGATGAAATTTTTTTTTTTTCATTTTTAACCACCGACGACCGTACGACCACCCCCATCATTGAAACAATCAGATTAACATACGTACATTTTCAAAAATACACAGGATATAGATGCTATCAATATCTGACGCGCTCGAGTATGTCCATGCAACAGTTTTTTTTTACATTTTTGAAAATCTATTGTCGCTCCCCCCACCGATGAAAAGGTATATATTATACGACATTTTTTTTCTTCTTATCATCTCAACTTCACAATCAAGGTCTCTATGACGCTCGAGTAAATCCCGATTTAGCATCATCATACTGTTCATTTTTGCACAAATCTACGAGGCAGAGACTTCTCTTCTTTCCGGACTTCTCTCGGAACATTTTCTTTCTGGTGTGTACAAACATTGAAATGGTTTCTTGACCTTGTTATTATTGTTATTAATACGTTTATAGCGCATAAGTAAACATTACAATTGCAATGCGGCAATGTTATTATTTACTATGTAGGTGATATGATGTGATAATCACAGATACCTTAAAACAGACAGCCCAGTGACAAAGACATGTATGTGTCGCTTTATGGTCTCCAAATTGCATCCATATGAAATAATATCAAAAAATAATATGACGGTCCGTTCCTTCCAACGACTAGTGAAGAATAAAAAAAAAACGAAAATCCCTCATCTGGTAAAGCATAATTATTTTTGTACTGGTTAAAAACTTGATTAAAATACAAGTTACCAACTTTTTACGGGGCAGTTGTGTTTTTTCCACGATTTCAAAATTTTCTTTACAGTAATAGTTACTCGTATCTACTATTACTACTACTATCTATTTTTGAATGTGTACGGGGATTTTGCCCTGAAAAGGTTGTTTGTTATTTTTTCTCCATAAGAGAGAGAGAGAGAGAGAGAAAATGAGAGAATGGACCTTGGGTTGAAAAATATTGCGGTGTTTTGTCCATTCAATTATAATGAGGTTGTGCTAATTAGAAGTCAAATCAGGTTAACACCCCTAATCCATTCATCGTTCCATCATAATAATTTATGTCACAATACGACCTAGGTTTGACGGACGTAATGCGGCCGACCGAAATGAGAAGACTTAAAACAAATTTCTGAATGCCTACATAATGAAGACAACAATTTGTGTAGTAATATTTATTTGTGCCCCATACAGGGTACAAGCCTTCTTTTAGAGAGAGAATGTGTTTAATTGCCTAGTGTGCCCACCTCAGTTTGGTAATCTCGTGGCAAGATATGCGAACACCTCATACAGGTTTTCTCACGGTGTTTTCCTTCATAAATATCTTATTTTTGTTACAATAATTATGTGCAGGTTTATAACGTGAGCGGTGGTAGCCCAGTGGGTAGAACAATGGACTCGGAAGCGGAAGACCCAGGTTCGATTTTCAGTGTGGGCATGTACTATGACCTTGTTTTCCATGTATATTTATGAAGTTATATTAGCAATACCACTCGCTGACTCGCTTAAAACATTTGTCAGAGCTATTCATTACCTCAGCGCCCGAAATTGCCAATCGGCGGTGGGCACGCGTGGTGATAAAGCCCTATTCTCTATCTCCAAGAGAAGGCCTGTGCCCTATCATCATCAACCCAACATGTCCCAACCGAGGGGCACGGGTCTCTTCCCTGAGGAAGGTATAGGTCATACTCCACCAAGGGGGCCAAGTCCGGATTGGTGGAGGTTTGTAAGACTAGTGGCTGGTCTTACTGTCAGAAGTTTTCAAGCCGCCCTAAGGCCTCTGACTTGGATTAACGACTGCCATCTATCGACGGCAGCCGGCACCAACTGCCTAACGTGCCTTGCGAAGCATGGAACCGCTCGGAAAAATGCCACTAGCGTTAGTCATAGACGGTGACCCATCCATGGAATAAACGCGCCGTATGTTGCTTAACCTTAGTGATCGTTTAAGATCACTCAGGCAGCCCAGGCTACGAGCGATTCGATTTTGTACACGTTACGCCGTCTATGTATAATAAGCGGAACTATGGAATGGTCTACCAATAGAATAAGAGAGCGGGAAAGGCGCCCATAAGCCTGAACCACAGGCTTTATGTATCAAACGCTCGGATTACAGAGTACGTAGAAAAGCCCACTTGGACCACTGTCTTCAATTAAAGTCTATTGTGGCGCAGCAGTTAGCTTAACTGCCTGCCATGCAAGAGGTCCCGGGTTCAAATCCCGGCTGGGGACAAAAAAACACAGGTCTTGGATTATTTATTTATTTTGGGTATAGTATGCAGGTCTTGGATGTTTACATGTTTGTGATGCCGGTGTTTCTGGTCCCCGTGACATAAGGTATTATATGTGCCTAATGTAGCGAAATTTCACTTAACTCCGTAACGTAGTTAATTCAATTTATTTTTTATGTTTTCTTAATATTAAACATGGTTTTAAATTAACAGATTTAATACGATTTATAGTAACTAAAAGTCGCATTTACGCCCTTCTTACATAGGCTGCTACTTATGTATGCGGAATCTGGGATTCCAATAATTTTAAACGCAATGTCTGACCTCCATGGTCAAATTCGTTCTTTTTTTAAATACTGGCCGCTAATATTTTTCTCTTATATACGTTAGCGTTTTGTTTTTGTTGGGTTTAAAATGTCATTATCGCTGAAAAAATGGAACTCACTCGTGAAAATATTCGTGCTATGATTTATTACGATTTTCGACGTGGTTTAACGCGACAACAGTGCGTAGATCAATTAACTTCGACTTTTGGTGGTGAAGCTCCATCAAAAACAACTGTGTATCACTGGTTTAGTGAGTTTAATCGCGGGCGCAGTAAGCTCACGGACGAAGTTAAAGAAGGTCGCCCGAAATCGGTGGTTGTGCCACAATATATTGAAGCTGTGCGAAAACTAATAATGCAAGACCGCCATGTTACGTATCGCGAGATAGAGGCTATTCTGGGCATATGTATGACGAGCATTCATAGGATATTACATGAACATTTGTCTGTAAAAAAAATTTGTTCGCGTTGGAACCCGCACAACTTAACTCAGGATCAAAAAGATTTTCGCGTCGAATGGTGCAAGAAAACCTTAAAAAAATTCAACGGAGGCAACTCAAAATCTGTTTATAATATCTACACAGGTGACGAATCCCGGATCTACGCGTGCGATCCCGAAACTAAATAATAATCAACAGTTTGTTGGTTTTCAAAATGAGCCGAACCCTACGAAAGTGGCTCGTGCAAAAAGCACTGTAAAGCAAATGGTGGCCTGCTTTTTTGGTATTAATGGCCATGTGGCTACAATACCACTGGAGAATCGCAGAACGGTTAATTCGGAGTGGTACACGACCATTTGTTTGCTGGAATTATTTGACGAAATACGCCAAAACAACCAGCAACGCAGAATCATACTTCACCATGACAATGCCAGCTGTCATCCATCTCAGGAAGCAACTACATTTTTGGATGGTCAAAAAATAGAATTGATGGGTCATCCACCGTACAGCCCTGACTTGGCTCCCAATGATTTCTATTTGTTCCCAAATGTAAAGACTAAATTACGTGGTCAACGATTTTCGACCCATGAAGATGCCGTAGATGCGTTCAAACAGCACGTTTTTGAGATACCTCAATCAGAGTGGAAAAAGTGTTTTATGAATTGGTTTCATCGAATGCAAAAGTGCATCGATCATAGTAGAGAATACTTTGAAAAACAATAAAAGCATATTTAGCCATATACATTTGTTTATTTTTTCTATTCCGCATACATAAGTAGCAGCCCTCGTATTACTAGTATTGATCGCTTCTCAGCGATACTGGCAGGCCCTCACATTCACAGGTCAAAGATAATATGTAAATAGGTTTAAGCTGTATCTACATACACATGTGCCGCGGGCACTTGAGCAGAAAATCACTTAACTTGCAAATGTATGCACGGCGGTACGGCCGCCCAACTGTCTCCATTTTGAAGACGTGATCCAAATCCGATTTGAGGCGTCATTCGTGTTGTAAAACGGCTGGCAGTTGGCACACTTGTCGCATAATTCCGCCGTCCTCCGGGGCCTTTCGGATATAGAGTGCCGGCAAAAAAGGGGACTGCCGTTTCTCGTACCCTCTGGATCTACGAGTAGCTTATACATTCAAGTCGTCAACTTGGCAAATTGTGAGTAATTTGTAGAAGGCCGCGCGAATGAAGAATTAGCAGCTTCAATGCCTTTTAATGAAATTAATAACTCAAGATTCTAAAACACAGAGAAAAAAGATAGGTATTTGTGTTTATTTGAAAGTTTCATCGTATCTTAGGCTTTGCTCTTCCATCGCACGGATTTGTTTGGAAGTTATTGCAGAGCGTGAGGGAAAAATTAGGGAGAAAGTGGTCTTTGTTTTACTTTGCAGAAATACAAATCCTATGGATAAATGTTTGATGATCGACGTCACTATTACATTTAGTGATAGTGACGTCGTTATCATTTTGGTATATTTTTTATTAACCCAAACTCAGTACATCTCAAATAAAGTCGTATTTATTAATGATTAAGACCCATGTGCTCGAAATTTTATTTTATTGATGCTATTAAGTTTAAAAAAATATAAAAATAATGATTGACGACCCCAGATAGAATTTGAAAAGTAATAGGTATATATTTTTTTGACTTTTAAATGCTAACCATTAGAGAGTAAAATGTTTTTTTTTTAAACCTGATTTAGGCGTTATGTCGAAGAACCCACCCGTAAGTTGTGTTTTGTTTTTGATCAAAATAATCTCTACTAATAGAATTGAAAAAATCTCACAAAACTATTATAGTTTCTTATTCTAGAAACTATGGGCTTCATAGCCCATAGTTTCTAGAATAAGAAACTATATAACTATATTTAGGATTATTTAAAGCGTAATATTTGACAGATTATTTTATATTTAAATTATATAAATAATATTGAACAGTAGTTAGGTAGAAAATAATGAATATACTCGTATCGTGGCCACATTGTAAATTTGCTCACATGAAATGCTTGAGAATTTAATGAAATTTCGCATTTCATGATGCTGGCAATTTAATTTAACCCTTATTAACTTTATTCCGGATACATTTACTTGAATTTTTGTCGGAAGAGTCCAACCAGTTTCGCTCTGATTTGCAGAGCTAAGCTGGTAAGTGACAAAAGTGTATCCGGAATAAAGTTGATAATGTCTAGTGCTTACGAAAGTTTTAATTTAACCAGATCATTAAATTGTCAACATTTGACGATTTCGTCGTCTACGTCCGGCCAGATCGTGTTTAATGTTACTATTCTGCATTATGATCAAATAATCTTGACTATTTAATGAAGTAGCCGCGCGTAAATACGTAATTCGCTACGCTAAATGTGCTACGCCGTAGAGCTAGTTCTACGGCGTAGCTTCGTAGCACTCGTAGCGTAGCGCCCACTACTTCATACTTTATACCTTATCGCACACATAAAAGGAATAATAAACACAACATACAGGTACATTCCTGCCCAACGAATTCTCAATGTTATTTAATTTAAATATAAAACCAAATTATTATATAAATAAATATTAAATATTATTAAGTATTACCATTTAGAGAATATTATATAATAACAACTGATAGTTTCCTAATGTTTTCCCTTAAAAAAAAATCACTCGTGGCGTACCACTAAGGAAGGAGTGTTAAGGCACTTTTATTCCCGGCCAAGTTAAGAGCGGGCGGCGTTGGGCAAATAATTAAAATAGTCATTGTGTATTTTATTTGTGAGCAGCGCCGCCTAATCGCTGTCTCGCGTGACCGACCGCCAGGCGTCGTGCCATTTAGCGCAAGATAAGAAAAGTGCCCGGCTTTGCGCGGTGAGACGTTTAAATTGGTATTTACTGAGCTTTTATTACAATTCACTCGGCACGACCCGAAAACCTGGGTCTCGAGAAACACGTTCACTTACAGGCAGTTCGGTGACATAGATTTTTTGCGTAACGAAACATTTATTTATGTTTTTTTCTTTGACAAAACTAGAATATTTATGTTAAAACACAAAATACTAATAATACTGCATAAAAAAATCATGTCATAGTATTTTTTATCGAAGTCCTCTGAAACGGCTTCAACGATTTTTATGTTGTTTTTGTGTGTATTTGGTGCGTCTAGCAATAGGTCGTCGGCTAATTTATTAATGCAAAATTAATTAAATTAATTAATTTGTTGGCAAAACAACATTTGCCGGGTCATTAAGTATGTCATTAATATAAGTAATAGAAAGTAATAATGTGTATTACTTTTTCAACTAAAGATTTCCTATATTTATTTAAAACAAAACGTAAAATATCATATTTTAAAAAAAAGTAAAAATAAGAAATTGCAATTTTTTTTAAATCATATTTTTGAAATCAGTAAAATCATTATATCAAAAAAATGTATTACAAGATAAATACTTATTTTTCAGTATAATTTTGTATGACTGAGTAATTCATTGTCATAACCATACTTAAATATTAAATCTATATATTAATTCAAGATATAATGTTTATAAGTATATTTCTTATTAGATAGAATAAAAAATACATACGTAGGCACTATTATTATTGTACCTACTATACTATACTAATAATACCTTTGTACTATATGGATCCTTCTGTCTTGGTTTGTCTGTTGGAAGCACTAATTTATATTGGAAGCAATAGTGTTGTTACTAATATTTGAATTAGAATACTGTTGATATTTATAGTATTGTAAAAAGTGGACACAAGCCTAACAATCGCTGGTGACAGACTCGACTTAGTTGAGACAATGGTATTCTTAGGCCTTACAATAGACTCAAAACTGCAGTGGGGTCAGCTTACAGAAAAGCTAACGAGTAGGTTGAGTTCAGCTGCATTTGCAGTCAGAAAAATTAGGCAACTAACAGATGTGACAACTGCGAGGTTAGTCTATTTCAGTTATTTTCACAGTATTATGTCATATGATTTGCTTTTATGTAGACGTGGGCTAGATATAGAGACAGTCTTTATTCTTCAAAAAAGAGCTATTACAATTTACCGACCAGATATACGAGTGAGTTTTTTAAGGAAATAGGAATTCTTACGCTCGCTTGCCAATAATTATAATTATATTCGATAATATATTATGTATTGCAAAAAAACATAACAACATTTAAATTAACCCTGTTTAATCCATAACGTTAACACCGGAAACCGAAACAAACTTGCCTCATTCACTATATTCAGATTAGTCAAGGTAAATAAATCATTTGTAGGATATAGTGTACGTTTTTATAACAAAATTCCAGAGAATATTCTATCCGTACCAACTAATAAATTTAATTTTTGTATTAAAAATGCCCTATGTAAAAAGGCCTACTATAGATTAGACGAAATTGTAAATGATGTAAACCCTTGGCGGTAAACCAACTCCATAACGAGCTGGTCGCTGGTATTCCGTAGATAATAATTATTGGTTTAATAAATTTTACACAAATGTGCAGACACTATGATTGCATACCAATTTATAGATAACTGACAAAAACTTTATAACACAAGTTTGCCAAAGGCCATGCTAATTGTGGCGCGGTGGCCGGGTCGCCTATTTCTCTCTAATATGGCTGACTGGCGATGGCTGACCCCAGCGTTATGCTCGTGAACGGTTGCCGTCCATGTGTCTGGCCGCAGCATTGGTGTTTTCATACCTTGTTTAAGAATATCGAATAATGTTTGACATTGCAAGTGTTGATTGCTCTCATGGGTCTTGAATTTTGATTTTCTTAGTTAGATGGACATTCGTACCAAACTTTGTATTAGAGGTAATTTGAGAAAAGATGGTCAGAGTAGAGTTTTTTTTTGCTGCCTTTTTCTCCACTACATTCAGCCCCAAGGCAGCGGCTAACATTATCATTATAAGTACAATGACATTCAACAAGCAGAATGTAAATTCTTTACGTTGAAATAAATTTCTGATTTCCATCTTCACTAGTTTCGAGAGCTGGAAAAAATATCACGTTTGTAATGAGTGTACCTAAATCGTTTGAATTTTCGTGACCTTACATCCGTTTATCTGTTATATAAATATAACGGTAAAATATATCATGTCAATAAAGCCGGACTCAAAACTTGAAACAAGAGCACCTTTGCACCTTAATATTTCAGTTTTTATTTCTGTAGGACACGGAAATCGGCATACGATTTTATATGGTATACCTATGACATTTGAAACATGATAAATCGATTGCGATTAAAGATTGATGAGTGGCGTGGTCCGGTTTACTTAGTGGTTAAAATGCCAATATGGTGAGTAAAAAAAGCTATTTTGATCTTTGCTTGCTAAATCTTTATAAAATTATTGGTGCCAAAGCATTATTTAAAGAATTTTCGTTGAAAGCAAAGGCTCGCCGTTTCCAAGTAGGATTTGTCATGAAGCTGGATAACGCCCAATTGAGAAATCACCGGAAACGCGTGCCGCTTCACTGCGAATAGTCCTCATTTAACTCTTTGGCAATGTCGCGGAGAGGACTGATAATTTTTTTAGCGCAAATTGCAGATTTGTAGTCAGTGTAGGCGATGTTAGCGCGGTCATTAAAATATTGGTCTTACATTCACGATATCGTGGGTCTGAACCCAGGCGCATTTACTAATACATGATAAATGATAACATCCATACAACACAATCACTTGGCCTGGTGTCTGTGCTGTGATAACCAGGCAAGGACATTAAAAACATCGAAAAACACCCAATTAAAGCCATCTGTACAAGGACTTACTTTTCTAAATTACGTATAATTGTCAATTTGTAGTAGCAATACCACTTACGAACAGTGAATGAAAATATCGTGCGGAATTCTTAGCTGTGGTATTCTTTAGTTTTTCATAGCATTTCTCTCTCTGAAAGGCCTGTGCAACTACAGTAGGAAGAATATATTATCTTCTTTAATATAAAAATTAATCGTAGAATGTCTTGCTAAGCGCAGATCTCGAGAACAGCTGAACCGATTTCGCTAATTCTTTTTTTAGAATATTCCTTGAGGTACGAGGATGGTTCTTACGGAGAGAAAAATTAAAAAAATGTCTAAAAAAGGTCTAAAAATAAAACGAAAACTTTCGCGGTACGAAGTTTGCCGGGACAGCTAGTTACTGATATTTGTTTCGGAATAGATCCATTTAAAATTATTAGTGTAATACTAATATTGTATCTAAATAATTGAAGTAAGTTGGCTTATAAGTTGCGTTATTATATTAAGGGTTACTACAGAACCTTCTTTCTATAAGCTAGAGTTGAAAATTGAGATGTAGCTAGCGTATTATGCTTATCAATTAAGAAATCAAGGGGCATATCCTTAAAAAACGTGGACTATTTCAAGATATATTCGAAATTTAAGGCTCGCAGAGGATGATGAGTGGAAAATAAAACTAAAATCCGATATATATTTTTTCTCAATCTATCTACGTCATATGTTCGAATGACTTCAGCCCGAAATTGAATGTTTGTAACTCCGAGAAAATCATATTTGGGCGATGGATTGGAGGCTTGGCCAGGGCCTTACTTTTCTCTTTTTCACAGATTGGAGAGATTTACGCTAGAGATGAACTCAATTTCGGAATAAATCTATTGCTGTGTAAATTTTTCAATTGCTGACTATCCGGATACGGATAAATTTTTAATATGGAATGTATGATAAGATATCAAAAAACATTTCAACCATTTATCAGTGCAACATTGTTAGTAAATTTAATTTACTTTTTGTAATTATGTCATTCGGCCTACGTTATCTAATCTTCTAATACGAGTATATAAAGTTCTCATGTTATGACACGTATTAGTGCGCTTATTCCTCCAAAACGGCTAAACCGATTTTGATAAAATTTTAAATGTATATTCGGTAGGTTTGAAAATAGGTTGTTATCTATTTTTCATAGCCCTGGGTGATAAGGGTGGTCCACTCCAATTTAAAAAAGATATCATCCCTACAAATAATAATTTATATGGCGAAACAACGTTTGTCGGTCTGCTATAGGTATATAACAATCTTGTATTACAGTATTTGTTGTAGTGATACATTTTTTTTTGTTATGTCATGTTATTTGAGAAAGGTAGAGTCGACGGCAGGTCATTTTACATTTACAGGTACATTTTGTCGCTAACTCCTCCATAAAGCAATAGATTAGGGCCCAGGGATGTAGGGATGTAAAGGTATGCAGCTACCCACTGTATGATACGTTGTTGTGCTATCGTTTTAAACCACGCTATATAGGGTGTAACAAAATTTCCATACACCGAGTCATTTTCTCTCTTTTCATCTCTTTGTAGGTAAGTATTTGATCAAATGACTCTGAGCTCAGCTCAATCCTTACGAAATATCAAAGTGGAAACTTTTCACATAAAGAAGGGCCACAATAAAACGTACGATTCATCGTCTGAATTGAGTAAACATAAAAAAATAACACCTCTCGGGTAGAATAGAAAAGGGTGACGCGTGAAGAATACATACAAGTTGCAACCAAAGTTGTTTAGTATGGGAAAACAGAAAACAGACGTATTTTGTGCTTGTTATGCTTGTTGGAAAACTAGGTTTTAATTTCTATGCAGCGTTAAAACTTTCTTCATTATGCTTCCAACGTGCATGGCTAACAATGTATTTGAAAAAAGTGGGTAAGCAAACAAGCCTTGATGCCAAAGAACGTTATTTATGGAACAAATGACGTCGATCGAAAGCGAATAAAATTTTTTTTTCCTCCATTAAATCAGAAACGTTTCATTCCTATAGTTACGATCATAAATGAATTAAAAAGCGGTGACGTCGAGTAATAAATATGATATAAATATTACTATTTTGCATAAATCTTTTAATTTGTCCAAGTTAGGGGTGGGTTGGGAAATCTGATATACACAGTTGGAATAAATCTATTCGCTACAAATTTAGCCTGAAGTAACATTCAACAAACATCATGAAAATTCTTTACGTTGAAATATATTTTTGGTTTCTGAATTTTCTGACAAAGGAATTTCACGGAATTTCATAATCTCGAACGAATTTCACTTCATAATTAAAATGTTTTCTTTAAATAAACAACTCCACTTATTATTACGGTTGAAGCTATAAAGCACAGAATAACAGATATCAGTAGTAGTTTCTCGTTGCAACTTTTACGGTTAGAAACTGCAAAAATGTGATACTTTGGTGCGTTTTTACCTTATTTTTACTTCGTTTCTACCCTATGATGCCGATTCACCGTATGTTTTCGTTTTCAAGTGGCAAATTCATTAATTATCCAGACGCTGGGGCACTTTTGTCATTGTCCATTAGGGATACGCCGATTTCCCATTACGCCGAGAGTAACGGCGGGCCAGCTAAAATCTTCGGCATTTTTGCTCTCTACCAAATTGAATCGGAGCAGTAATTTAAAAAAAAATTAAGTCCACATTTTGTACTCTATTTTTGTTTTGTGCAATAAAAAATTAATAACAATAATGCAATATACCTAAAGTTAGATACCATGTCTGCCTACTTCTTCCGGACATAGGCGTGAATTTATGTATGTAAGTATGAATTGTAAATTTTTTGGTCCGGATTGACTTACGTTACTTATGACTGTATGAATTATTACCCTTATTTTTTTACGCTTATTAGTTACGTATGCGGTGGTTAAATCAAATTAAATTTTCTTTATTGTTTAATTATATTGCAAGGTTAGTACAGAGATTAAAATTAATGAAAGTTAACCTAAATAAAGTATTAATAAAGTAATTTTAATTTTAAAGTCAAGTTTGCCATTAATAGTTAATTTGTAATTACAAATAAGCAATACGAATATGTTAATTTAAACACAAAATTTTAACAATAAGAAGTTTCTTATTGTTAAAATTTTGGGTCTTATTTATTATTTTAGTTGAAATATTTATTATTCTATGTGAAAATAAGACATATTTTACACGTTCCATACTTGAATGACTATAATATGTAGTGTGGATAATTTTGATGCCCTAATAATTACGAAAGATGTTTTTGAACTAGACTTTCGTAAGCACTACACATTGTAAACATTTAATCGGGATCAACTTACGGGTGTTATTATCGGACGAGTTTTTTACCAACGACGCGGGCTCCGTCTCTGGTTACCACGATTAAGCTCTGCGAATCGGAGCGAAATCTGGTCAGGCTCGTCCGATAAAAACACCAGTAAGTTGATCCAGACTAAAAGTTTACGAAAGATATTGCTTAGCAACTAATTTTAATTATTGGAACAAATTCTTTCAAAAAGACATACCACAGACTTATAGTTTTGTTTTTGTCTGTTGCGTTACATATAATATTGTACAAGTATTATGTTACACAATCGAAAATTCACATAAAGCTTCGTCACAAATAACATGACGAATTATTTTAGAGGTAAACTACAAACAATTTACATCAGGGAAACAAGCCTTATGTTACTTGTCTGTTTATTTTGTTTATGTGATTTGTCTTGTTGGTATAATAAATGTTTTTCTACTTCATCTTCTTTAAACTTATCTCTGTAAGTTTGTGGGCAAAAATTGAGCATTTTAAACTGCTGTGCGGTTTTTTTATCCACTGATAGAGAATAAACATTTTCAAAAGTGAAATGGTGAACTTTTATCAACGAGCTGCGGAAGAAGTAAGAGGAAAAAATGAACGGCTCAATTCCTTTAAACCTATTTTTTCCTCCTGTGGACTCCAAATAACGTGTTCCTATCCGGAGTCATAAATTCGATGTCTCTCCGGGCCCACGGCCCATTTGCAATTGAAAGCGTTCTTTATAACAGGATATGTCCGGTTTGTGGATTTTACGAGCAACTGTACACATTGGCGGGACGAAGCGGTGCGCGCGACTGTACCTGTCTTCAATAGAATTTGTTGGTTGTTGCACAATGTTATCGAGTTATAAACTAGACTTGGTTGTGCTTCCTATTGTCAGTAACGATGGTGTAAAATTCTTCAAGTAAATACATTGGTTTTGTTCAGGGCCGTATTTCCTCTTAGCCCCACTAGGCTCCCGTCTAGGTGCCCCTATCACATTGCCATCCCGACCTTGCTATATTTTTAGGAATACTTAGGTATTTTAAGTAGGTATTTGAATTAAAAAAATACAACTTAATTCTTGAAATACTTTATCTATTTATAAATAAAAAACATATGATGAAAATATTATTAAATAGGTCAAGGTTTTGTATACTTAATGGTTTAAAAAAATATATTTTTTACACTAAGTGCATCTTAGCTTTGAGTTGAGATGCCTTCAAATGTAAATTGCCAAGGGTCCCTTAGTCTCTATTCGGGCCTGGATTTTTATTAGGAACATGAATTTGTGTGACTTGCGAAATTTCTGTAATTGCCTGCTTCTGGTTGGGATGCCCTCAAATTTAAAGTACCATGGGTCACTTGGTCTCCATGTCCGGGCCTGGTTATGTTATTAGGAACATACATTTGTACATCTTGCATAATTTCAGAAAAGTGTTGGGTTTTGATACCCCTAAGTCTAAAGTGACAAGGGTCTCGTAGTCTCCAAGTCCGGACCTGATTTGGTTTTTAGCGACTTGCATTTCATACTTTGTGCACACTTACGGTTTTCACGAACCAATGAGAAGCAAAGTAACTTTATTACGCCAGGTTATAAGTTATTGCCCAGCTAATGAAATTGTAGAGTGGGCTGCATCCGGCTGCGACCGCGGCGCAATCTCCGCAGCCCCAATCATGGATGAGTGCCACATTAATATGGTTGATCTACCCGCTCTCTACGTTATTGTATTCGAAATAGCGCTGTAGCGTGATTTTGAAATTTCCAATGGCGGTAATTAGCATTTTTCAACTTAGTTTGTGCACACCTACGGTTTTCATATCCAGTACAACGCACACGGAATTTTATTACGCCCGGTTGTAACTTATTGTCCAACTAATTAAAATGTAGAGTGGTTGCATCCACATTAATTTGTGACCGCCGCCCAATCTCTGCAGTGTAAATCGTGGATGAGTGTCACATTATCATCTAGTTGATTAACACACTCTCGGCGACATTGTATTGATGTTAATAAGTCCACATATCTGTCTACAATACCCGGGCTCAAGAGAATAGAGTGGGCTAAGTAGCGATACCAATGAAAAAGAAATATCTTTTAAATATCGTATTTGTCAAAATCCTTTGTGGTAGGTCCACGTCATCCTTTGTCCTGGATCCACGTCATCCTTTGTCGTGGATCCTAAAAATCACTATTAAAATGATTGAGAGATATTTCAGACCACACTTTTTCTAAATTCGATCTGTAAAAAACCGGCCAAGTGCATGTTGAGTCACGCGCAGTGTAGGGTTCCGTAGAATAAGTCCGTCTATGAGTTGGTTTTTATAACTTTTTTTTTCCGGTAGCGTTAACATTACTTCCTAGACCCCCTTATGCCCTGACAGCCAACGCGATATTGAAATGTTTCGTTTTTGTTTTCTATTGAGTGACCTATGACTAGTTAACATTTTAACTGGTGGTAGCTGATTGGTAGGTTATTGGGATCGGGCATTAATGCATCAAATCTCAAATCCTCTATAGGCACTTGTTTGAGAAGGATGTATGTTTTATATCGCAACACCGCGTATACAACTTATACATTTAATCAAGTTTAGTTAAGCCTCAAGCTTACTTCAAGCACTGACCACCTCATAGGTCCACCGGTATTATGTCCAGGTCGTGGGTTTGATTTCAAGTAGGTACAAGTGGCCACAGTCTGGGTGTATTTCCATGTTTGTAATGTCTTAGCTTGTATACCACAGTACAAGGTATCATAGTTTGGGACTAGCGCAAGTGATTTTGTTGTGTGTAAGTTATCAATTATTATATTTGATTAATCCTACTTCTCAAGCAATTTTGGTGAGTCTACGTTGACCTCATTTTTGCCCTTATTAAACGGACTTTAGCAGGGAGAAGGAAGTTCAGTGTCGCGTTGTTTTTTTTGTCAGTGGCTTATTATTTCCAATTTGCCGCAACTGCTCTGCCAACCTTATCGAAGTACACCTTACTTCGCAAAGTTTTAAAATGAAGGCGGTAAAAAGTCGTTATACCGAATCGCCTGGTAAAACTTCCAAACAGACATTGTATACAACTTCAATAAGTATACCTTTCATAAATTGCTTATTTTGCTTATTGTTTGTCATGAGAAAATCTTTTTTTACACAGCCTTATTTGAATACATTTTACCTCGAGTCAATGGAAAAAACGCGCCGAATTCTCATGTTTGTGTTCCTTTGTGAAGCGAGGTAAGGAAATCCTTCGCTTTGTCTATAAAGTGTAATTAAATATAATTATGTTTTTCTCAAAACAGATTTATTTTGCTCGTCTGGCGCTTGTGATCTCATCTCGCAAATTCTCGCAAAAAATTCACTGTGTTAGATACATGGAAAGCCCCAGCCAACACAGAAAAAGACAGAAGGACAAACGGAAGAACTGACCGAAAAATTTGAGCATCTGATCGGAAGCTATAGGCTAAAATCGCAACCCTCTTAACACGGTTGAACCAAACTTTACAGGAGGCACAAAAAACTTCACCATGGAAATATTATGTATGAAGTCTATGAAGGCTCACTCTGATTTTCATTTTTATCGCCAAAACTTTAACATATCAACCTAACAGCGAAAAAAAAATACCTGCATTCAAAGCGGGGGGAAATAAGTGGTCTGCGTTAAGCAAAATTGCGTCATGGAATTTCGAGGTATTATATTTTGAGTTTTTTATTTCAATGGATTTAAAAAAAGTTAAGGCTTTTGCTATAAGATGCGTCCAGAAATTTACTTTCTAAAGATGCAAAAAAAAAAGGATTTAACAGGTTTGTGACTTTAGCCGACCTATTGATAAACTTGACAATGGATGTATTGAAAAGTCGTGACTTTCGACGTAAAAGCGCGCAACTTGCGGCGTTATATATATATAATAATTTTTTTATTTACATATTCTTTATTTTTGTGCTTTTTAGCCGCTTTTCATAGAGCTAGAATATAGTAGAGACGCAAATTCCTTTTATAAGAATATAAGCAAATAATAAATCACTAATGGTTGGTTGTATACTATTATTGTATTTAGGATTTTTTAAAGTATCTAAAGCTGTAAAGCAGTAATTCTGTAAAGCTATAAATCGGCAAACGTTTTCGCCATCTCTATTTTATTCAACCTCTATGAAAAGCATACTAAAAAAGCATGAAAATAAAGCAAATATAAACCAAGCCTTCGAGAGAGAACAGTTCTAACTTGTTAATTTTAAAAAGACATTGTTGAAAACGATGACCATCTTCTCCATCAATGCCTTTTCAAAAGTAAATATTTTATAGTCTGAGACGGTTACCCTTTGGCGAGCGTGAACAATCATCAGGTTTTTCTTTGACTGAAAAAGCAATCGTGAATTGGCAAAATTCACGATTGCTGCCATAATGGCTATTTCTTGTAAATGGCTTTGTGAGTTTATTATCTTCCTGTTTTAGTTTTCAATTTTCCACCGTTCTGCCTATTTTAGACGGAATAAAGATGACCTCTGTGGCGCAGCGGTCAGCGCATCTGACTACCATGCGAGAGTCCCGGGTTCGAATCCCGGCTGGGGACAAAAAAAGCCAGGTCTTGGATGTTTACATGTTTGTGACGTCGCTGTTTCTGGTTCCCACGACACAGGGTATCCTAGTGTGGGGCCAGCAGCAATGTATGTGCCTGTATGTAAATGTTATTATCATTATGTTATTAATATGTTATTATTATTTTAGTGTGTACCTTCAAAGTCCCTGCTGGTGCTTTTACGTTTACGGGGCGATGCTCGGCGGGCGTCTTCTCGGCTGTATTTTAAAGCTGGGCGTGCTTTTCATGGTCAAAATTCCAGGTTAAGCATCCCAAAGTCTAGACTCAGCACTCCTAAAGCTGGCTTCCCATGGTCTGCGATATCGCGCACGCGGATGGCCGACGACCACGGACAGCCATGCACCACGGAGGAGGGTCTTCTCACGGTGTGCGATTCTGCGGATATCGATACGACCACGTACCCACGACCGGTACGGCACACCACCACAGATGTCTGTGCTACCGCGGACCGAGACCCTTCCCAAGGTGTGTCGTGCGAGCTGGTCCGCGTCCGTCCGCGATATAGCGGACCGTGGGAAGCCAGCTTATGAACCGAACCAACTTCTTTCAGACTCTTACTCGTACTGCGCGGTGGCTACGCTACTGACCGGTTTTATCAACTCCGTCATCGTCTTTTCCAGTTTTTGACAGGGATCGATGCTGGTCCACAGCGTCTTTACCGAGGCGACACACCTCGTCACCCCATCTGAACTAGAGGAATACTTTTTAGCAGCGTTTCCGATCTAAGCCAAATTAACTGTAGGGCTTGAACCAACTAAACTTTTGTATATTTTTGTAAATAAATAATTGTAAAGGGTCTACTTTTGCCGTTTATTTCCAGCGTGAAGGGTGCCAACGTAAATGGCGTCCAAAATCATTTGCCTTCTATGCTTCCCCAGAAGCCTGGTACAGGCCATTTTAATTTCCATTTCAGTATAATAGCAGTAACAAATTTTAATTTATATGTACTAAAATATAAATTTCCTGCATTTTCGTTTGCACGGTATTGTTATAAGCATCACGCGAAAGGAGTCCGCTCAACCAGTGCAGCGTAAAGTAGTTGGTGTAACATTCGTTTGTTGGTCGTGGTACACCTCATGAGTTCACCTAGGTGATCCATGAACAAAAAATTGTGTTTTTTTCCCAACTTTGTCCATCTAGGTGATCCACAAATTTTTGTTCGTAGTTCCCTTTACTGGTTATGAGTGATCTTTCTGTACAAAAGTAAACTAGCTGTATGTTCGGGCAATGTACATCAATAGTTTTTCAATGGTAACTAGTCAAGGACATAACAAATATAAGAATGTACCCAGACTGAGCCTATTAATCCAAATATACGGCGTCCCAAAGTGGGAATCGAACTCACGGCGTCCGGTATGGCAAATCAATGGTGATACCGCTAGACTGTGATATATCTACCTACCTACTTGATTATGCATATCTGAAGGTACTTTAATAAATCCGTTGACATCCACCACTTGTGTATTACTTAGCCTCTCCCTATACATAACGTAGACTAACAAGATAAAATAAGATAAGTATATTCTTTATTGTACCTGGAAAAACAAATACAGTACAGATAGTCAAGTCAAGCCAATTATATACGACAAAACTTAGATATGTAAGGTTCCTAATGTCTTTATTTTTTCTGGTGTGTTCCATAAAGACTTCTCATCATCATCATCATCATCATCAGCCCACCGCTGCCTACTGCTGGGTATAGGTCTTTTCCCAAAATGCTACTTCACACGGACTAATTTCTAATTTAATATAATCAAGGGGTACTCAAAAGAACCGAACAGACCCGGAAAATTAAAAATGGTGGCAAGATTCCCTTAACTTTAAAATTTCTGAATTGTACATTTCCGACGGCTTAGAAAAAAAAACTAGGTGTTGTCAAAACATTTATATTCCCTTTCAGACCTGACCTTAAAAAGAACAATAGAAAACCATTGTTATTTTCGCGGTCAGATCTGAATGTGTTATTGATCGTTTAATCTAATGACTGTATTATAATCTCAAAGCTTTGATTTGAGCAAGAGACATGTTACATGAATTCCGCGACCTCTTTATTTAGTCAACATTTTTATTCTTACTCAGCTGTATCGTGCACTTGAGTTTACATAATAATGCAAACAATATTCAACACGGCACAGATTTATGGCCTCGCTGGAGTGTTGAACGACTTATAAATATCTGAAAAATTACTCTTTCCTTTCTCGCAAAAAGCACGATTCATAGGTACAGCAAAAAACTATGGAAAATGTATAAAAGCACGCAGTAATGGAAAATATCGTGGGGAAATCAGAATGTCAGACTTATTTTAAATACTTCAGAGCTTGAAATAACCAATACGCGGCGGGTATGCATGTATAGTGATTAGGCCCATACTTTCTCTCTCTGAGATAAGGCCTATGCCCTACTGTGGGACGTATAAACAGGGCGTTTGGAAGCTGGGTGCAAAGCCTTAGGGGGGTGTTAATATAGACCATGTAGAACATTTTAAGCCTTATTTGTCTAAACCAAAGTCTGATTGTTTTTTTAGGGAAACTTTAAAATTAGGTCCAAAAAATTTTTTTCAGCAAGAACAGTGCTTTAATATCATGATTTAATATCATTCAGTACAAATCAGGCTAATAAAACACAATAAAAAAATCCATGTAAATTTTGCGTTATCAGAACTTAATTGGAAAATTTTGGGATTTCGGTATTAACATTGTTAAAGTTACATAAAAAAAACAATCGGACTTTGGCTAGGACAAAAATATAGCTCAAAATATTCTAGATGATCTATACTAACATCCCCTTGAGGTTTTGCACCCAGCTTCCAAACACCCTGTATATGTAGGCTGCCTATAATGGAAAACAACGTCAGGGCATAGTGATTCCCTCAGTCGATAGAGGATGGGATCACCCCGCGAAATCCCGCCACGGATTCCTCTGATTTGGTGACGATTTTGAGGTCTCCATATTTGCCTCTACTTAGGCAAGTTAGCTAATTACATCTCAATTTATATACAGATTATAAAATAAATACTCTAAATTAACCCTTCTGTGTTACGAGTATAATGCTTCTTATATACGAGCCACTTTAGGGCACAGACCTTCTTTTAGAGAGAGAGAGAGTCAGGGGGTGAATCTTTAGGCGTGCCCGCCGTAGATTGGCGATGTCAAGCGCTGAGGTATGTGAGCACCTCAAGCACTCAAGTTTTTCACGTTGTTTTCCTCTACAGTTAGCGAGTTTTTATGCTTCAATAGGTACCGCAAATGTGAATTTTTAGCGTTATATTTTTTTTACTTATCGGATAGACAAGTGTACGGCGCATTTTACGCCAATTACCTACTTATTTTTGTTTATTTAATATTTTCGGCCAATTCACTTACTTTACTTTATACTTTATTGTACACGAAACATTACATTAAAAACAACATGTACAAAGGCGAGCTTTTCTCTGTGAGAGATTTCTTCCTGCAAACCTTAGCGAGTCGGAGCAGCAGTAAAAAACGGGTATGTATACGTGTACAAAAAGGACTAAATAAACTACAGAAATCCTAAACAATTACTTACTTTATGCAGAAAATAAACTTGTTTATTTATTATCATTCATGTCACTTTATCACTTACTTATTTTATTATCATTTAAGTCACGCTAGAAAACAAAATTTCTAAGTTGTTTGACTACTGAAAAGTCTAAATGCAGTTCGCAGTATCGAAAGTTTAATGTAAGCGACGAAATATGTGTAGCATAGAAAACATAGATTGGTGTACTCGAAGCTAATTAACCAAAACTACATACCTAATTTACATGAGATCGCTTTATACTTGGTACAAACTTGCTTCATTAAGCGCTGACAAATTATATGTAATCTATTGATGATTTGTGTGCATTATTAGAGCTGCCCGAGTGAGATAGTAACAAGCCATTAGACTGTCTTCATATCGTCATTCATCATGATGTATCGCTGCATAATTGACCTATATGTTTGTTATGGTATAGGTTTGGAATGTGAGCAAACCAATTAACCACTTAGCTAACGAGCTTATGAAAATCTGTGACAGCTCTTGCATACTGAATCTGCTTTGTATTGTGATCCGTCTCAACTATTCAATGTCTAACTAACTAACTAACTATCCAATGGAATTATTATGGTCGACTTGCACCAATACCATCCGACAGCACTGCTCATATATTTATCCATGGGTCTAGTGACTAGGAATTTATTAATGGGCCCTATTCTAAGTCCAAAAACATATTGCAACATGACATTTTCAGAGCTATACAATTCAAATGTATTGTATGTGTGATAACCTGGTCAATCAGCTATTTGCAAATATACATACATTTTACCTATTAACTTGTCCAGTGGCAAGGTGGAAGTCAGCGTATTAATTTAACGATCTAAAAATATATGCAGTTGAGTCTGGATTTGGAAAATTGGATTGGCTGTCTCGAGCATAGTGCTGGTCCCATCATTAATGTATGGTATCGAGACTTGGTTACGGTAGAATAATCAAGGAACAGTATTTAATTATATAAACAGTCGTAGAAAATTCATTGAGGAGTCTGTGTGGTTTTATTTTGAATGACTTGTGGAGAGGAATCATCATCAACCCATTATGTCCCCATCGAGGGGCATGGGTCTCTTCCCTGAGGAAGGTATAGGCCATACTCCACCACGGGGGCCAAGTCCGGATTGGTAGGAGCTTGTAAGACTAGTGGCTGGTCTGACTGTCAGAAGTTTTGAAGCCGCCCTAAGGCCTCTGACTTGGCTTAACGACTGTCATCTATCGACGGCAGCCGGCACCAACTGCTTAACGTGCTCTGCGAAGCATAGAACCGCTCGGAAAAATGCCACTAGCGTTAGTCATAGAGGATAACCCATCCATGGACTGAACGCGCCGTATGTTGCTTAACCTTAGTGATCGTTTAAGATTACTCAGGCAGCCCAGGCTACGAACAATGCGGAAGGGAGAATGATTGAAGAAATATTATCTTTGTGAAGCGAATGTGGATGGACAATCCCCTAAAAGACGTTCAAGGCGGCGTGTTATCAAAGTAACTGTGTTATTTGTGTAACATAGTGTTGTTTGAATTGAATCCATATCCAAGAATACAAATCCAGAAAATCTTAAAACTTGACCCGGTCTTTTAGTATAAATTGAGAAAGCCTTGTTTACTGGAATTTTTTTATTTTATCGGTACTGAAAAAAAAAGACTATTTTTAAGATAATCATTGTTTTAAATACACGTTGTATATTCGGCGTAGATAGGTAGACACGCGGGAGGTACGTTAGTTAGATTTATGAAGTAATTTAGTTAAATATCGCTGTCAGCTTCAACTATTCATTTTACTGGAGATAGAGACACGAGAGCGCAGAGTGCCCTCCGGATTTCAGGCCATTTTTCATCCTTAGTGACGTAATCACTTATCAACTTTCAGCTTTTTATGAGTAGGATAAATTTTAGGGTTCAGTTTCTTAAACGGTTTGACAGCACGGTTTCCGCTATCGTACTCTGCTACTTTTATTTCATTTAGAAACTCTACAAACTCTCTTTAAACTTTTGTAAACTCGGCAAAACGTGGGCTCAGTTCTAGTGATTGTGACTGCCTACCCCCTCGGGGATAATGGGCGTGAGTTTTTTTTATTTTTTTATTTATTCTTAGTTCATAATTCTTGTACATTCTAATTTATAACTTTATTGCGACCATGTAGTTATTTGGATGTTACATTAGGTTTTGTCTCATAAATGATACCCACTTAAAGCACAGCAATTTTTGTCTAAATTACGTATTAAAAATAAAAGAGTATATAAACATACACATTTACATATAGGAACGTACATTGTTTGTGGCCCCACACTAGGATACCCTGTGTCATAGGAACCAGAAACAGCGACATCACAAACATGTAAACATACAAAACCTGGGTTTTTTTGTTCCCAGCCGGGATTCGAACCCGGAACCTCTCGCATGGTAGGCGGATGCGATAACATGAGCTGTGTAATATGCAGATTTTCTTGATAAATTATTAAATACTTTCTTTGTCTTTGATTTGGGTATGCACCAGTTCCAATATAATTTGTGGTTTCTTATAAAGATATATTATAATGCACTGACAGATAATTTTACCTGCAGAATTTTTGGTAGGCCGATCGGCTAACTATAAAAATGGTTTTCAATTGTTCTTTTCAACAGCGTTGCCGTTAGCGTACATTTCGTACATTTAACGTACGTTTTAGGCCTCGCATGTACGATGTACGATATCATCTCTTTGCGTACGTTTTGAAGTTGACAAAAAGAGAGAAGCTGTGTTAAATTATTTTAGTAAAAACAATCTTCATGTACGTTTTTAACCCGAAGTGTACCTTTTCTGCGCTCAACATGTACTTTTTGGGAACTCAGTTGCGGCAACACTGCTTTTCAAGGCTTCATTTTCATGACGCAACTTATTAAGTAAAATTCCGTGAGTTCGCGATGGACGTGAAAGTATTTTTTTTTATTATGAATTAATTTTACTCATCATCATCATTCAGCCACAAGAAGTTCACTGCTGGAAATAGGCCTCCTCCATGGATTTCCAAAAAGACCGGTCGGAAGCGGCTTGCATCCAGCGTCTTCCCGCCACTTGGATGAGATCGTCTGTCCATCTTGTGGCTAGTCGTCATTAATTTTACTCAACTGAACTATATCGCAAATAGGGCGACTTTTCGCCGCGTCAAGTCGCCGCGTCAGACGCGACGTTGTTATTTGCTTCTGGCTTCTTGTCGTCATGGCTCCGCGACTCTGACGCCAAGTGTGCGGAGATTCGAACAAAATATATGAAAATTGACGGCCGTAGTCTGTCGTCGCGTCTAGTCGCCGAGCTGTCGCCTGTCGCGTGTCGCTAGTGTGCGCCTAGGGTAAAGCTTGGAGAACTCTAGGTCACATCCTGCGTCCCCCGCCAATGACCTGAAATACGTCCATGCAATAATATTAATGCGAAATCAATCAATAATGTAGGTACGGTAAACCAGAAGGAGAGTAACCATTAATGTACGAGTTATTACTAAACATAATCCCAGTATATGTATACAAATCTATACAATCTATACAAATAGATAGATAGATTATATAGAGAACACTTTACGTATATAATATTATACAGGGTTACAGGGAAAGTCGTACACAATATTAAAGGAGGTCATTATTTAGGTCATTTCTGATGGGTTTTACTCTATTTATATTTTAACTCTATATTGACTGTTAAAGATTTTTAAAAAATATCAATTTATTTTTGGCTTTTTGGTTGATTTTTTCTCAGAATAGAGCTCATAAAGTGTTTTTTTTCATGTATTTAGTTAAAAAGCATGTCAATTGATAAAAAATATCAGCAAAAGCTGCACCTACTACTAACAGCTTTAAAAAACTGCTCGGCAACGGTCAGAATTAAATATCTTTTCTCTAAATATTTTTCACATTGAAGCTCTTAAAATAAACTTTACGTATGGAACTTATTCTGAAAATAATTTTAAAAACTTCTACGACTCTTTGGCTATTCAAAAAGGTATAACATTTAATAGGTATGTGCATGAAATTTAAAATAATGTTATTTGAGTAGGCTCTAGTGGTAGTACCGACATAACTGAACTTCGATACAAAAAAAATCTTTTTACTTCCTGGTACCTTTAAGCTAAGTAAAAAGGTCAGATAGGCTTTTTTGTGCTCTGGAGACAGGCTGTCTCAGGTGTTCAGGTACCTACCTATTTCAGTATTTCTTTTTTAGGATATTCTATCGATCTATTGTTTTTGTATTAGTCTGCTCGTGTGATTCTTCCGTGGTAGATGTGTTAATAAGTGCTCTGCAAATGATTTGCGTTTTAGAAACTTCTACGTCTCTTTAGGTATTAAAAAACGTATATCACTTGCTATTACATCGAAAAAACGTTAGCCAAGTGTCACTTAAGATGGCAAACGGTAAATTTTTAGTTGAGGTAAATACGTGCTCTTTGATAATTTCCCGTAAAATGCGATTTAGTTTGGATTTTTGTATTAATTCATCTTCATTCTGTGACTTGGCTTGGATTTGGAACTGATTCATTTTCATTCTGTGACTTGAACGGCGAGTCACATATGAAAACTTTTTGAGGGAGGAGTTACCCTTGTTGATGGAGGACATTTCTATTGCATTGAGACGAGACAATGTTCTTTCTACATGACGGCTGCCCAGCGCACCACGGAAGCATGGTTGGACGAGAACTTCCCAAACAAATGGATTAGAAAAGACGGTCCCATTGCATGGCCGGCTAGGAGCCCTGATCTAACGCCAATGGATTTTTATGTATCAGATCATATTAAAAGCATAATTTAAAACAATTTGACGCCAATTGAAAATGTCGAAATTTTGAGACAGAGAATATTTGTGGAAATGGCTGTGAAAATAAGGAGAAACCTGCGAACTTCTGTAGTGAAGAGTAATTAAAAAAAAAAAAGATGAGAATTTGTATTAGAAATTTATTTATGAATTAGACGACCTCTGTGGCGTAACGGTTAGCGCATCTGCTTACCATGCGAGAGGTCCCGGGTTCGATCCCCGGCTGGGGGAGAAAAAAAAACTGCAGGTCTTGGATGTTTACATGTTCGTGACGTCGCTATTTCTGGTTCCCACGACACAGGGTATCCTAGTGTGTGGCCAGAAGCAATGTATGTGCCTGTATATAAATGTTTATGTTTATGTTTTATGTTAATAGAGGCAACCATGTTAAAAATGAAGATGAATCAGTTCAAAATCCAAGCAAATTCACACAATGAAGATAAATAAATACCAAAATCCAAACTAAGTCGCGTTTTACGGGAAATTATCAAATAGCACGTATTTACCTCAACAAAAAAATTACCGTTTGCCATCTTAAGTGACACTTGGCTAACGTTTTTTCGATGTAATAGCAAGTGATATACGTTTTTAATACCTAAAGAGACGTAGAAGTTTCTAAAGCGCAAATCATTTGCAGAGCACGTAATAATACATCTACCACGGAAGAATCACACGAGCAGACTAACACAAAAATAATAGATAGATAGAATATTCTAAAAAAGAAATACTGAAACAGGTAGGTACCTTTTTTTTTTGTTAACGGGGTGAAATGCTTGGTGCACCATAACCGCCACCCTTGGGGGAGGGTGACGGCCGTGTGTCGGACTCTCCTCTCCTAATAATAGGAGAGGCATACCTCCTAAAACACCCCGGGGGCCGTCCTGTCGCTCGTGCAATGGGGCGCCGCCGGATCTCGCTTGTGGTAAATCACAGTGCGAATGCTACAGCGGCGCCCCGGCGACGTCGACCCGACTCGCAAGGAGTCGGGCTCACCCTCACTGGAGAAGGGGCATGGGCCCCCCACCCCCTTCTCCCGTCACGATGTCGGACGGCAGGTCCCCCAACCTGCCGTCTGTGACCCTCCCTCAACCTCCTCTATGCCCTCTGCTGAACAGGGACATTGAGGAGGGCCCCCACCGATTGTTTTTTATAGAGGTTGTCTTCTCGCGGCCCGAAGGCCCCCGGCCCCACTCAGTGTGGGGTTACGGGTGCGGGGCCCATAGTGGACCCCGCGGGATATCCAGCAGCGCAAGCCACTGGACGTCCCCCTCCCTCTGGTTTTGGTCCGCGCCGGCCGAAGCCGGGACCCCCCATATCTGGAGGGCGTTCCCCTATCCGCCACCCGGGGGACGCGTCCGATGGAAGACCAGAAACTCCACACGGAAAATAGGTAGGTACCTGAACACCTGACACAGCATGTCTCCAGAGCACAAAAAAGCCTATCTGACCTTTTTACATAGTTTAAAGGTGCCAGGAAGTAAAAATATTTTTTTTGTATTGAAGTTCAGTTATGTCTTTAATACCACTAGAGCCTACTCAAATAACATTATTTTAAAATTTCATGCACATACCTATTAAATGTTATACCTTTTTGAATGGTTAAAGAGTCCTAAAAGTATTTAAAATTATTTGCAGAATAAGTTCCATACGTAAATTTTTTTTAAGAGCTTCGATGTGAAAAATATTTAGAGAAAAAATATTTAATTCTAACCGTTGCCGAGCAGTTTTTTAAAGCTGTTAGTAGTAGGTGCAGCTTTTGCTGATATTTTTTATCCATTGACATGCCTTTTAACTAAATACATTAAAAAAAACTCTCTATGAGCTCTATTCTGAGAAAAAATCAATCGAAAAGCCAAAAAAAATTGATATTTTTTTTAATCTTTAACAGTCAATATCTCCATAACGGTTAATTTTCGGACCCTATATAATAGAATAAAATCCATCAAAAATGACCTAAATAATGACCTCCTTTAATATTTTGTACTACTTTCCCTGTAACCCTGTATATTGGAAAGTTGTACATTACTGATTATACCTTATATTTAAATCTCATACTTTCATCCAATATTGAGTGTCCAACTTTCGCGTAGGTACCAAATATTTCCTAAAGGTGTAAACCAATTTAGTTTCGCTTATACAGGGCGTCCCACGGCTGTGCCACATGGAGGTAAAGTATCTTGAATTTTGTAGATGGAACATTTTACTGAAAGAAGACATTATTTAAATAAAAAAAAAACAATTTAAACTGCTTTTATAGATTTTTAAATAATTACATGGTTCAACCAGGAATTACAATTATTAATTATTAAAATTACACTGTAGCTTTATCATACCGATCGAAAGGCTTCATCATAAAGATTATTTTTTTGCGAAACAACATAGTGTCAGAAATAAGGTTCGTTTCCCATTCATAGATTAATGCAGTTTAAATTGTCGTGTCATGTGTTCTTTCAGTAAAATATTCCATCTACAATATTCAAGGTACTCCATGTGGCATAGTCGTGGGACACCCTGTATAATGCAGCCTATAATACGTCCCACTGTATGACACGGAAACGGTACTTCACTCAGAGAGAGAGTGTAGGCTAAATCACCATTAGTGCCCACTGCGGATCAGCGATTTCAAGCGCTGAGGTAAGTACTTCTCCAATGTTTAACTCCATTCCATTCAAAGCTTGTCTGGAAGAGATCACTTTTAGTGATAAGGCTGCTGTCTGTACTCTTAGATTAAGAAATAACAGTGTAATCTCCTTTTTTATGTACAATAAAGTGTTCTCTATCTATCTATCTAAACCACACTCAGGTTTCCTCGCAATGTTTTCCTTCACCTACGGTATTACTACTACAGCTTCACAAATGTACGTGACATAGAAAACAAAGTCATTGCGTCGGGATTCAAGCCCACGACCTCCCGAATGAGAAGCCGATCCACTACTGTCACTGGATTAGTCACCATTAATGAATCGCTCGTAGCCATATGCCAGTGACTTTAGATGCAGTGTTTTGTCATAAAAACATCACAACGTTTATCTATTGGCTATGTATGATAGTGGGAATTAGGTGTGAAGATTATTTCTTTTCAATTAGAGTCTATTGTGATTTCATCCAGTTAAGTTTGCGTTGTGATAAAAAAATACCTAAAATGAGCAGGGAACGTAACAAACTTATTAGTATTTGTGAAGCAAAGAAGATAGAACTCCTTAAATTGTGTGAAACAATGCCACAATCGCGTAGAAAGTTCTATGAAGATTTGGTAATAAGTGATGTTCCAGATTTATCTAATGAAAGAGAAATTGATTTTTAAGTATTTTATTTTTTATTTTTTATTAAAAGTTATGTTATCTTGGTAACTTTTTGCCTTATTTAACAAACATAGCCCACTTATTTTCCATACCAATTATTTTGGCAAAACATGCATCTAAAATTACAATGTTTTGTCAACACAATTATTCAATTTAGCTAGAACTTTAAAAAACGTTTTATGTTATTAAATTCAAAACTAACATACTTTTTAATATAATTCTGTTACGGCTTAATTACGATCTCTATTATTAAACACATATCAAAATTTCAAAGTAATATGTTACAATTTAACATAACTATACGTAATTTTAGAAACAAAATGTTTTTTTGCGTTTTATCAAAAAACCCTGTTTTCAAATTGCAGTGTTTTGTCATGACACGGCAGAGTAAGACCAGCCACTAGTCTTACAAGCCTCCACCAATCCGGACTTGGGCCCCGTGGTGAAGTATGACCTATACCTTCCTCAGGGAAGAGACCCGTGCCCCTCGGTGAGGACATAATAGGTTGATGATGATTAATTCATTCCTATCTACATCGCATGAAAAACGCTTACTGTCCGACCTAGGTCTCTTCGTCGTCACTAATTAAGGTCTCCGGCCGGTTGATTTTAACGTTCTAAAGCCTATTCTTCATATGGATTATGTTAAATAGACTTAACTATACAGCACAAAAAATACTACTACTTAAAATAGCATAATAATTATGCATGTTTCGGATGCGAAATCGGAACAAAACCGCAGTAGTACCAGCAGTGGAGAGCTATCACTGGCCAGCTGACCTAGCAGCGAGGTGCACTGATGGCTATCTATAGATTTATTACGCCATTACCGTGATACATTTGTGAATACTGCCCGGTAGTATAGCGCGCGCCAAGCCCCGTTTTTGGTCTTTTTTGATGTTATTGATTTCCTGAGTCTGTTGTGTTTTAGGCGCACTGTATCGTGAGCACTTAATATGATTTTAAGTAATCGACGTCCAAGAGATTATTTATAGTTAACACTATGAAGAGCGGTCTCATATAGGTAGTAGGTACGTACAGTTACTGCAGTAAGAAAAGTTTTTTTATTTGTTTTCTGGCTTTCTAGCCAGTAAAATTATTGCGTAAACGCCTGTGGTGCATTGTTTAAATTACCAACCATAATTCGAAATAGAATGGGATACCTGTTTGCTTTGTACTATATCTGTAACCACTAACATGCTTGTCTGCTACCCAAACGCATATTCTCTCCGTAGAATTCAACTACATGCCACTGTACGTTGGATAATAGTGCTCTGACAACATTCTCTTAACGCTAATGAGCCGAATAACGAGCCGAGTGTAGTCGACTGGACATCCGCCCTTAAATCCGTGTCGTCTAATCAGGTGCAGTACGTTACTATACTATGGTCATTGTCCTAGATATTGACAATAGTTACAAATTATACTTAATTTGAAAGGTTTATGATCATAGAATATAATGTCACAATAGGCTAATTGACAGTGAGACCAAAACAGTATTATTTAAACGTATTCATTCATATAAATTAGGTATGTGTCTTAAAACCGCTTTAAGGCAATTTAACTAAAAAAACAATTATGATTTGTAAAACAACACAAAATAAAATTTGATAATTTGTATCTGCCGCCATTGTATCGAAAACGGTCTGGATTGGCCGATTCTAAGATGACGTCACAAGTCAATAAAAATTGCGTCGGTCATTCATTCTTTCTTACGTTCATTGGTTGGTTGACTGGGAAGTGACGTCATAATACCAGTGCGACGCCATATTGCCCAAGATATCGTTGTGGCGGCTTAATTAAAAAGTCAATTTTCGTTTGCCTTTTTTAGAAGAAATACACGAAAGAATTTAAAATGACCACTTTCTGAGAACTCCATGAACACAAACAAACAATATGAGATGGCTTTCAGAAATCGGCCTATTATTAATTCATGAATGCTTTTCACAGGTTTTTCTTTTGTTGTGAATAACTGTGACACTAAGTCGATCTTTGAAAGTACATCGAATACTTCTAAATGAAAAACGACAAGATATTTCGGTTCCGTAAAAAACAAACATAATTTATCTTTTACGTTTGCGCAAATCAGGACTTTTTAAGTTTTGTTCATTCAAAAAGATTTTGGATCGAACCATGGTAGGTATCAATACGAACTGAGAGCTTGTAGAATCTCAGTTGATGACGCTTTTCCGTGCATGACGTACTTCCGGATTCGTAGACTCGATTATTTTTATTTTCGCTTTAGAATTAATTAAGCCAGCTTAAATCGAAATATCCAGCTCCTAAAAAAACACTACTTATTTCTTTTAGAACAATGCCAATGAAAATGTATGGGTTCGTGTGCCGTCGTAGTTAGGTACTTCGTTTCGTAAGTCTGCATCGTTTACAAATCCGATTGGTTTGAAATCACAAATAATTGTGTTACGATGAAATTAAAATAAAATAGATTAGATAGGAAGTCTTTAACCAACACAATTAATTATTTAAAATATTATTAGGTAAATATTTGAAAGGCAAAGACAGAAGAAAAAGAGTCAAAACTTCCTAGATAGCATCTGCAAATTGACTTGAATTAGCTAGGTATGCAGTTCTGCCTGAGGTTCATTATCATCAACCCATTATGTCCCTACCGAGGGGCACGGGTCTCTTCCCTGAGGAAGGTATAGCCCATAATCCACCACGGGGGCCTTCTCCGGATTGGTGGAGGTTTATAAGACTAAGCAACGAAGGTTAAGCAACACAGGGCGCGTTCAATGAGGGTGACCGTCTATGACTATCGCTAGTGGCATTTTTCCGAGCGGTTCCGTGCTTCGCAAGGCCGCAAGGGTGCCGACTGCCGTCGATAGATGGCAGTCGTTAAGCCAAGTCAGAGGCCTAAGGGCGGCTCGAAAACATCTGACAGTGAGACCAGCCACTAGTCTTACCTGAGATTATCGCACTTATGTATATTGCTTTGAGACTTTTCGGAGGTTCTAGTGAGCTGATTTCAAACGAGTATATCTGGCTTGTACCTTACAGCATAGGCTGTCTTGTTTGCCACCCTGTATGCCCTAGGTCTCAAATTTGTATCACTAGTAGAACAATAGTGAAACAAATCATTTGTATCACTAGTAATTCAGTAGCACTCTGAGAGTCGGTTTCTAAATTCATAATTTCACTTAATAAGTACTTTTGTAACGTTCCGTCACGCTCTTTTCTGAGAAATTTGACGAGACAGTCTACAGTTAAGTAGTTACTTAGCGAAATTTCCAACGGAAAGTGGCCCCTAATGCGTTGCGTTAAGTCCAATTGTCAAAGCAATTTCGCAATTAGCTGTGTGCGCTTTCATTTGGGTGGTATTATTTTAACGTATTTAGTTGGACAGGTATATTATTGTGTTTTAGTGCATGCGGACCGCAAACGCACTATGCTTTTCGCGCTACATATTCATTCGCTGTTCAATGGTCTGCAATAGACGGGAATTGTGGTCATATGTGGATCTGAAATACGAAACCAGTACCGTCAAATTCGCATACGTTATTTTAGGACTGACGTTGGAATTAAAGCTAAAATAAATTCACTGCTATTTTTTCATCATCAACCCATCATGTCCCCACCGAGGGGCACGGGTCTCTTCCCTGAGGAAGGTATAGGCCATACTCCACCACGGGGGCCAAGTCCGGATTGGTGGAGGCTTGTAAGACTAGTGGCTGGTCTTACTGTCAGAAGTTTTCAAGACGCCCTAAGGCCTCTGACTTGGCTTAACGACTGCCATATATCGACGGCAGCCGGCACCAACTGCTTAACGTGCCTTATTAACGTAGCCGCTTCGGAAAAATGCCACTAGCGTTAGTCATAGACGGTGACCCATCCATGGACTGAACGCGCCGTATGTTGTTTAACATTAGTGATCGTTTAAGATCACTCAGGCAGCCCAGGCTACGAGCGATTCTAATTTTTTGGTAACTAGCTGTTGCCCGCGACTACGTCCGCGTGGGCTTTAGCTGAGTAAAGTGTTTGCAAATAAGATAGACTTTTATGATAGATAGAGATAGATAGCGCATGCGAAAGTATCCGTTTTCATACTAACTTCGCAACCCCCTCTTACCCCCTTAAGGTATGATTTTCGAAAAACTACTTTACACGTGTTTCATGACTTTCAATGAAAGGACTTCACATTGAATTTCATTCGAATGACTCAGAAAACGGCAAAGTTTCATACTAAGTTTGCACCCCCTTTTTCCCCCTTAAGGGATGATTTTTAAAAAACTATTTTACACGTGTTTCATAATTTTAAATGAAAAACCTTCGTACCAAATTTCATTCGAATAATTTCAAAAACGGCAAAGTTTCATACTAACTTGGAACCCCCATTTTACCCCCATAGGGGATGAATTTTCAAAAATCCTTTCTTAGTGCTCCCCTGCGTTACAAAAGGAACCCCTGTGCGAAATTTCAAGTTTCTAGCCCTTATAGTTTAGGCCCTGCGTTGATATGTCAGTCAGTCAGTCAGTCAGCTTCTCCTTTTATATATATAGATAATAATAATACAATACAGAATGTAACAACTTTCCACGTGTATTCAAAGAGGAGGGGTTCTATTTGTGAATAGGAATAAATTTTATTGTGAGTTTTCATATATTATTATCTTCTGGGTATGAATTTGTGTTGTGAATAAAATCAAAGATTACATAAATTTTGATGCCAGGTACAAAAATTTCGGTACTACAACTGGTCAATTCTCCAGCTCGTAACATTTGATATATTTTTGATATTACATAATAATATGTTGAAGTTTTCATATAGGTAATATAAATAATTATTTATTTATTACAAGCCTCCACCAATCCGGACTTGGCCCCCGTGGTGGAGTATGGCCTATACCATCCTCAGGGAAGAGACCCGTCCGTGCCCCTCGGTGGGGACATAATGGGTTGATGATGATTTATTTATTATTGTTGATCAATACCCTAAACCTGTCTAGAGCTGCCTGTTTTTAGGGTCCTGTTGTCAACAAGGAACCCTTTATAGTCTTGCCATGTCCAATCGTCGGTCAGTCTGTCTGCGGCTTATCGCAGAGACGATAAATACTAGAGAGCTGAAGTTTGGCATAGACATTACAAATTTGTTACGCCGACAAAATGTAGCCTTGTAATCAATAAATAATATAACTTAATAACTTTACATAAAAACTTAATTAACAATATATGAAACTAATCTACTATAAACTAAATTATATAAATAATAATTAACTAATAAAACTAATATAAACTAATATCTAATAATATATTTACAAATAAAAAACTTGCCCAAGATCGGTGTCTCGCGGCAGAGAGCCTAGGATGCTGGCAACATTCCCCCTTTGAATGGCCAGACTTATTCTCTGGCCGAGGTATGCGCCAGCTCTCCGGTCTCCCGTGGCATCGATAAGGCGCGTCGACAGCCTTGTAATTGAACATTGATAAAAAAAAATTAAGGGTAATTCTTAAAAAAAAAATTGCAAATTGAATTTATGTGTAAAGACCTTGGTAAAGACACATAAATTCCATTTGCAATTTTTTTTATCGGCTACACCATAGTGTAGGAATATGGATCTCAAATCCCTAGATTTGGATTGGTCGTTCAGAATATTGTGGGTGTAGGAAGACCAGCCGGGATTTTTTTTTGTAAAATTCTTTCTTTGACTATAAATACAAAGATACAATACACAAAGATCTTATTCCAAGGGTATGCTAGGATATTTCAATCTGTTCATTATGTAACAGTATCTTTATGAACATGTAAATTAAATTTTACTATTTTACTACGATTATTTCTTCAAAAAGTCCTGGCTAAACGGTTTGATTGTAGAAATTTGAAAAAAATCTCATATAATAAGCACATAATATTACAATATGATGAACTTAAAAGGAAAACCATTACGACTGAGTAGGCTTTACAAGTTAACAAGTATTGAACCCAACTTATGAAAGGAAAATTTCGTACAAAATCCATTGAAAACTAATTTGATGAAGTTGTTAATTCTGTAAAGCACATAAAAAACCATCTTACTACAGAACCCTACACCGCCCGTGAGCCAACACGCACTTGGCCGCTTTTTAGAGATTTATGATGATAATCGAGTTAATACGATTCCTGAAACTACTTGATTTTAAGGATTCCGTACCAAAAGGGTAAATACGTGAACCCATTAATAGGACTCCGCTGTCTGTCCGTTCGTCCTTATATAACTGTACAGTAAATAACTAATTGTACTTATAGTAATTATAGCGCTAACAACGTCTGAATATAAGCACTTCAATCGTAGTTGTCATACATTTTTGGATATAGAACGCGCTACTGGGCTGCAGGTTTTTCAATAACACTTTGTACTTATACTATGTAGGGTGATTATACCTACTACTTAAATATTTATGATATTTGAATTTTAAAGGTTCCTTCCTACTTCGGGATCTGAGTGACTGATTTACATGACAAAGCCTTCATATAACCCTCCAAGGAATCCGCTACCGTGATGGGTACACGAATTCCGCGATGGACGTATTTCGTCAGTAGGTATCGAGAATAGGAAAAAATGGCTTTTCAATTCTTGATGCTCATTTCTCATTCAAGTGTCATTCTTCGTAAGAAAATATTTATTTTCGATCTTTAACAACTTGAGTTGTCGGTATGACTTACTCAAACTTCATTTACGATTTATGATTGTATAGCTGTGCATTTGAGTTTGCTTCAGTTAAAGTCCGTTCGCTTAGATAGTGTCGGTACACACGAAGACAATCTTGGTTTTAGTAAAAAAACATTTATTTTAATGATACAACTTAGACGGCCAAAACACTTTAAATAGAATAAAAAACTTGGTACACAATATACCTAATGAAGCACAAAATAAAACACTACTCTTCATCACTCGAAGTGTCCTCAGAATATACATCTCCACCGGCATTTAGAATAGGTACCTACCTAAGTGATGCAGGATCGTTTCGTTATAAATCCATTCTAAAATACTGATTGATTTAATTCTTTAATTGCGTGATCTACATAATAGTAGAATGAGACGAGCTGCGAGCCAAATTCACTGGCGTGTTTGCGCCGCGTCGGTTTCTTTTGTCAAAAGCCGCCATGTGCCGAGGCGGTAAATATCAAAGTGACACTATGATAGCGAACAGACTATAAGAAATGTAGGTCCAATAATCTGTAACTCTATTTATTTTTAGAGTTTCTATCGGCATAGGGCCGGTTTCTGAATTGAGAATTTCGCTAAGTAGCTACTTAACTGTAGTACTGTCTCGTCAAATTTCTCAAAAAAGAGCGTGGCAGAACGTTACTTAAGTATTTACTTAGTGAAATTCTTAAGTCAGAAAGGCAAAATCCGGCCCTTAGTCAATTTAAGGGGCATACATTAACCAACGGTTTATGCCTTGGGATTTTACCTATTTCTCAGAGTAGACGATTCAGTGCATGTCTCGCATAAAAAAAATAAAGTGTAAATACTCGTATATAATCAGAAGATGATATTTTCGAATATGGAAACATAGTTGAAAGAAAAAAGATAAGAAATTTAAATATAAGTATAGTTCCCAAGGAATTATACTTGTATGTATTTTAATTAACGATACGATTGAATACAAAAAATCAAAATATTCAAAGTTAAAGTGCATTAGAGAATCTCTTTATAATATAATCAAAGTGGTTGTGAGACAAACGTTATTTTAAAGATCCCCAAATTTTTAGTATATTCTGTATTTTCCCCAAAAACATAGAAAATTTGGTACTCACAAAATTAAAACGATCTCGTAATGTCCAGTTAGGTCATTAAGGTATGTAGCGAAGAAATTTTGACATGTTTGTAACTAAGTAGCACTTTCGGTTGTTAGCTCTAATGATATGCAGAATCACCCAACGGCTTGTCTTGTTGTCGAATGTTGATTCGCAGACCCTTTACTTAGCACTTGCAAATCCGTGGTGTAGTGTCAACAACCTTAACAAACAATCCATTCTGTCTAGAAGGGCTCTGCATACGTTTGCACACTAATCCTATTTTATTAGGTCGGTAATTATTTTAAGTTGTTATGTGTATTTTTTTAAACATTTGAATACAAATACAAAATCCTTTATTTCTGGAATGAAGGTGGATATATGAAGTTGGAAAATACATTTATGTACTCTACATTCTGCTAAAAAAGCATACATTCCAGAAAAAAATTACTATAAACTGAACATGAAAAAAGTACTACGTCTATGTCTACAGAAAATCAAAGTTCTCAAAGAAAGTACATAAATATATCTAAAAAAGTATAAAGTAAAGTATATACATATATATATTTTTTATTTGGATGTGCGCATGTTACTCCCCTACCTATTTAATAATCGTTTCACATCTGATCTAGTTGGCTGGAAGAAATTTCTCGCCTATGTACTCACCTATATTACGCTTGTACTTTTACAACAGTTGGCTGCACTGAGTAATAGGTATACACCGCGAAAAGGTGTGATGCCTTGCATGGCAGCTTACGCAATAATGCGAGAACATTGCGGACTTAAGGAGTTAATAGGAACGAGGTGGTCGAAGGTTTGAACTGGCGAACCCTTAATTGTCTCTGCCTACACCTTCCGGATACAGGCAAGAGTTTATATTTGTATGCCCATCGTAAACTTTCCTTCTATCTGTTTTGTAAGCAATTTATTTGATTTTTTTTAACTAAAACTTTCGTAAACATTATAAACTATGTATTATCCGGATTCACTTACTTGACTTTTTGTCGGAAGATTCTGACCAGGATTCGCTCTGATTCGCAGAGCTTAATCGTGGTGGGCAGAGACGGAGCTCCAATAATAAAAAAAAAATATATTTATTTGCCGACACTACAAAAAAAATCATATTAGATCGCATACACATATTTCATCATCAAATTAACTAAAAAATATACATATTGCATTGTACTTAATGGTACGATAGCAGGGCGTCTCATTTAGTACATAGCAGTAACTAAATGAGACGGATTGTTATTGCTTACCTAGGTTTCTCACTTGCATTGTATTTTATAGCTTCATCTGTTTAATTTACTGAGTGATACGAGCTCTGCTGTTTATGCAGCGAGCGACGTTGTATTATTTTAAGTTTATGATTCTTATTTTTAAATCTAATATATAAAAGGAGAAGCTGACTGACTGACTTAGAATCAACGCAGGGCCCAAACTATAAGGGTTAGAAACTTGAAATTTTGCACAGGGGTTCTTTTTGTAACATAGGGGAGCACTAAGAAAGGATTTTTGAAAATTCATCCCCTAAGGGGGTAAAATGGGGGTTCAAAGTTAGTATTAAAGCCCACGCGGACGTAGTCGCGGGCAACAGCTAGTTGTTTACTATAAGTGTGACCTGTAATTGGCTTTCTGTATTCCTACACTATATTCTATTTTATTGTAATAGCTGTTGGTTCACTATAGATCTGTAAATAAATAAATAAAATAAATAAATCATCATTCAGCCATAAGAAGTCCACTGCTGGACACAGGCCTCCTCCATGGACTTCCAAAAAGACCGGTTGGAAGCGGCTTGCATCCAGCGTCTTCCTGCCACTTGGATGAGATGGTTTGTCCATCTTGTGCCTGGTCGTCCTACGCTGCGCTTGCCGATATATGTTTAAACAAAGTAAAGTAATGACGGACACCCTTTACATTTTTCTATAACAGACAAACATACAGGCAAATGTAGACATTGTATGCTTAGCCTTGTGGTGTGGAGCCCTTAAAAGGCACAGGACTGAAAAGAAAGATATCTGGGTCCGTTTTTCCTTCGCAGGCCATAAATCACGAAATAAACTATACCTAAGCATAAATCACGTTGTATTCATCGCAAATGGTTGATAGAATTTATTCGGGCGCCATCAAAGCCACACGCACGACCCGTTTTGTCATCAGCAGTTTCAAATATTTACCCCGAGGTAGACAGCCTCCTAGCCTAAGCAAATATGGAAGGCCTATTCTTTAATGTCATCTGCCTTGAATACAATGACGTATCCAAGAGATTTCTCATGGATATGTAATATCAATACGTAAAAACTTGAAATGTTGGAAACCAAAATCCAAGTTCTAAAATATATTACACAATGCCTAAATGCATTTGTTGAATTTGAAACTGAGTAGAGGACCTCACAAATTAGTTTGGTCGCACTAAAAAATTAGGTATTCATTGAACACCTAGCAACATTATTGGGGGTACAAAATATGATGAAAAAACATCGGTAACAAAAAATATTATCATATTGAAAAAAAAAACAATCTCCTCACGTTTTTGCAATTCTTATAGAAAAATAGTATATACTTTTAAAAGTAATAGCCTTGTCGCAGTAAAGTAGTTAAATCAGATAGTCAATTGAATCTCTAGACAGTCAATCAAAGATCGATATTTAATCAAGTGGCTAAAGTTCCGTCAGACAAGTGAGTGAACGAAACGTTTGACGAGTTTTCTAAACGTTCCTAGGTATTTTAACTTTGGTAAAATGTTTCTTTAAACGATCGTGTCTAATCTTCTAAAGCCATCTTTGCAACAAGAACTCACTACAAAAACAAGACTCTTCTTCTTAATTTTGTTGAGTAACCATTTACAATTAAACAAAACACGAAATTTCGAAGCTCTCAGTTCTTCACTATGACACCGAAATAACAATAACAAATGAAATAATCGTGGCGGAGTCGACAAAATTCACCAAATACCACAATTTGAAACAAAAAACCACTCACTCAACAAACCAAGTTACACAACGTTTGCCAAAAAAAGACTAAAAGTAATCAGCTGTTGTCGTGACCGCCATCTTGTTTTACATTATTAATCAACATACTGGCTTTCGGTCAGTCAGATAGTTAAACGTTTTCGACGCTGCTTTAGTTTAAATCAAAATACTAGCGACTTGATTGAATATCGATCTTTGATTGACGTTCTAGAGATTCAATTGACTCTCTGATTTAACTACTTTACTGCGACAGCCTTATTAAAAAAACACGATTCTGCTAAAGCACTTCTCAGAGACAGGTTATTTAAACTGTGGTTATTCCTTTTACTTGAAAAATCAGCACCACAGAATATTTTAAGCGGTGTTTATATAGTGTTTTCGGAAGTCGTGTTTTTATGATACCGTAAGACTTTATTATTTTAATATTTATTATTTGATAACTAATATTTTTATTTGGTTATTCGTTATCGTTTAGACAAGTCAGAGGCTTTAGGGCGGTCTGAAAAGTTCTAACAGTAAGACCAGCCACTAGTCTTACAAGCCTCCACCAATCCGGACTAGGGCCCCGTGGTGGAGTATGGCCTGTACCTTCCTCAGGTAAGAAACCCGTCCTCCTTGGTGGGGACATAATGGGTTGATGATGATGATGGTGGTTCTTTATCATTTATAGTCACCCTACATTGCTTCTTGCTGACAACAAAGCTAAACGTTGAACGACGCGTGTAGAACGTATCATCACTACAATCTGGCTGAACGTGACAGCCAGATTTGAGTGATGATGAATGAACAGCGACGTTGTTCGATCCTGCGCGCCTAATTATGACTGTGACATTAATTTATAATGTAATAAAGAAATAACACAATATCTACAGGTATTGTTAATAATTGTTTGCTTAGAGCAAAAACTTTAAAACTGTTTTGGCTAATCCGTTCAAATAATAATTTTAATATTCTTTTGGGTATGGTCAATTATCGATGCTAGTAGTAGATCTATACCAAGAGGGTATTAAATTGGTTTTGAATTGAAAATAGGATTAATAACTAAATAGATTCTCGAAACCGCAACACAAGACTTAATTTGTAGGTACAGAAGCATAATCCCCAGATCTAGGTACTTCGTCTGCTAAAAGCTCCTTGGTAAGTTCACGGCTAAAGCTCTTTAAAATGTACAACTTAGGTCTGCGGGGTCGGTTCCAAGATGCTTTAATATAGACTTTAAACACCCACAAACAAACATTGATTGACTCGAATTAATTAATCTGAGCTTTTAACTCGATGGGGAAGAATTGATTTTGCAGGCCGTTTCTAAAGGAAACTTGCGCCAACTCACTTGAAAAGTACCTAAGTAATTAGATAATTACTGACCCTGAGATAAAGAAATAAAGGGCTGATGGAAAGTGTTGTCATTCATAAAATTTAATTATGGATATTGCTGACAGATCGTGTCACTTGCGTCAAATCTTTTTAACGTCACTATGTATCTGTTACTACACGGGTGAGCCATGAATAGTTCCAAAAACTTATTGCACCATGATGCATGCAGATCCATAAATAAATTGTATGACTGATAACCCTTTGAAACAGATATTTTTATTCGTTTATCCTCTGAATAATTTATTTATCTATTAACTTACTTATCCATAACTTTGTGCCTTGGTCTTGAAAACAAATCTAAGTTATTCTATATCTACCATAGTTTAACTGAGCAGAGGCACATAAATTTTTCCTTACTGACATTATAAATGGACTGGTCGATTGCCCTAAATTACTGTCGTTTATCGTTCAGGGTCCCAAGAGATCGACCAGAATGTAAACATTACTTATTTGAGTTCCATTCAGACACGGAAATTTGACAAAAATATTTAAATAAAATGTACTTACATAGAATAATTTATTACATTTTCAAACGAAGAATATAAAAAAAAAATTGTAACTTTGTTCATATTTTTTAAGCAAATTTGACTTGAATTAGGTTCATTCAAAATTTGGTTCATACGAACATTTTTACGACATGTTTTTTTTTTTAATTCTTTGCCTCTGTCTGTTTTCTTTATTTTCATTTTTTTTTTTTATTTATGTATTTGTTAGCATTCCTCTACTTACCTACCTGCCCTTAAGTAAATTCAACACCAGAAATAAGAAATCACATATAATTATTTCCACCATCTGCTAGTTTAATAAATTGTCCTCTGTCTGTCTGTCATTTTTTTTTATTTAAAAGTGGTTATAACATCAATATTTTATAACTTTATTTTACTACTTAGTAACTGATTTTTGGAACAACATATTACAAATAATAAAATAAAAAACTACACTTGCGATTGACACCCTTGACTCCGAGGTAGAGGTCGATTACTTTTGGAAGCCGCCGTACATAATCTGATGCCGCGCCATTACGGCTTACGAAATTTGGTGAAAATGCATTTAAAATATAAGCAGAAAGTTTGTTTTTACTTTGTATTGCATCGTTTCCGATTCCGGCGAACGCCGATAGCGAATTAAAAGTAAATAAACAAGGAATGATCAATGAAAGTAAAAGTACTTGCCTCGTATGATAATACACCAGCACTAATGATACCAAGGCGTACAGTCGACAACAAATCAACTTTTATATTTCAGTTGCAAAGGTACCCGTAATGCGACTAGTTTAGTGCACGCATGTAAAGGATGATGTGCTCTCGATTGTACGGACTGGGATGTTACGGAAACCGCCTTGAAAATCTATTTCCTACAGCAAACACGGAACGCGATTAAATTTAGATTGAAACCGGGAAAAGTAGTTTTTTCGTAGAACTTATGTGAGCTTGGTTATTAGGGATCGGCAATCAAAGTACAATACCGGCTTTATAGCTACGCCACCGTCTGTTATCCATCCGTTCTATCCGTCCGTGCGTCTATCTAAACTTTCAGGGTTCCGTAGCCATCGAGATAGACTTATAATTTTACCATGTCCGTTTGTCTTTTTGTATGTCTGTCCGCAGCCTAGCTCAGCTCATAGATTACAGATGTGTAACCAGTCATACAACTATTTGTAAAAAAATCGTTACCCATAGAAAATTAATTGGATAAAGTTATTACTTGTGTAAAGCAATCAAGTCACCACTCCATCTAAGGAACATAACACTGCTCTTGACGAGTAGGAAATTGAACAAAACATATACATAGTTTAGACCGTCACAGCAGGTTGACAATTTTCACAATTTTTGTGTTAAATCTTAACAATGTAATAAATGACTATCAGTAAAATATCATGGGGTCTAAACACAAGAAACAAGGATTCCATATACTTAGTTTTATATTACGGAATCCTCGATTGATAAATTATACGAAAATGAAATTTAATGTTCATATCATAAGTATTTGGTTTGACATCACTGAATCCTCGACCTCTAGGACTCACCCTAGTCGCACTTGGCCAATTTGAACTCGCTGCAACAGTAATTGGACACCAACTAGACACACAATATACTACCACGTGATACAAGTAAAAACATAATTATACGTAAATAACGCAAAAGTGTACATTATGACTGTGACTAAAATCTAATGGGAAAATTTTTGGCGGTCCGGTCAGATAAACATAAAATCTGTGCACCGTAACTATAAATTATTTATGAGCTGCCTGGTCGTATGACCTAGCAAAAGTAGCCCTAATAGTAAAACGTAAAAGTAAAAGTAAAACCCTACTACTATAGAATACTACTTCCATAGACGCTGAAAAAAATTAAAGAAAAGGATACATACATACGTAGATAGACTTCTAAAATCAAAACCAATCTTTAGTCGGGTAAAATGCTACAACTGTTGCTTTACACGGTTGTATACAAAATATACAAATATACAAAATACAAATACAATACAAATACAAAAATTTATTAAAAAGAAGAAACATTACAAAGCTTGTTTTACTTTGGTTGCCACACTAGATGTAGATCTGTGCTGTGGTAACCAGAGTATATATACACATATATACATACACATATAGAATATGTGTATGTATATAAGCTAAAGTGTACCCACATTAACGTTCAACAATGCAGCGATTAGTACATAAGTTTTCTTAGCTGTAATAGTTCTCATTATAATTTCCTTAGATGCGCTATGTCTGAAAAGTTTGAAGTTTCTACATGAATTGCGTACCCAGAGGGGCAGGACGTTCCTATTATAATAAAAAAACCCGGCCAAGTGCGAGTCGGACTAGCGCACAAAGGATTCCGTACGATTATCTATCAAAACGGCAAAAAAATCGGGTTGGGTTGATAGACAGACGGACGGACGGACAGGCCGATGGATAGCGAAGTCTCAGTCCGTCTCACCCTTTGGGTATGGAACCCTAAAAACTCATTTAAGGCTTATATTTTGTAAATGAGTAACCGATAATCTTGGTTTGGTTTTTTTTCCATACCACACGGGGTAAATGTCATCATGCCTAATTTAGGTATAAGACAAGTATACTAGTCAAAACAAAATAAGGGCCATTGACTAATTTCAACTATCGGGTCGTTTTTACAACTTGAAGGTGTTCTTAAGTGGCTAATTCTTTTGTGTGGTTGTTACCCTAAGTGTTAACAAACATATCGAGAGTATTACAACTGCATAATTTGTGAAATGGGTAAACTTTGACATTTTTTTATAACCACTTAAATTTACCCATATTTGACGATGCATTTTAATGTAACTCAAAGTGTGGATTTCTTTGTGTACATATTAACTTTTGCTAAATTAGTGCCTAAATAAACATTGGCTTACAAAATGCCGAGAATTCGAAGACATATGGACCTGCAAACCACAACTAGAGCAATAACATTGATCGAAGAGGGCCATTCACAGCGTTCCGTGGCTTTGCAGTTAGGTTAAACTCGTCGAGCCATCCAGAATGCTTTGAACCGTTTTCAAGAAACTGACAGTGTATCCAAAAGACGGGAATCTGGTAGAAATCGAGTAACTAGCTCAAAGGAAGACCGTTACATACGTTTGACTGCGCGCAGAGAGCGATTTGTTACTGCACGTTCTCTACAAAACCACTTGCGCCAAACCACTGGAACCCGCGTTAGTGACCAAACTATCAGAAATCGGTTGCATGAAGACCAGCAGTTTTCGAGAAGATGTGTAGTGCGGATTCCATTAACAAGGTCGCATCATGCAAACCGATTATCATTCGCAAGGCAGCACCAGGACTGGAACATAAATTATTGGAGCACTGTGTTGTTCACTGATGAGAGCAAAGTGATTTTTTTAGTGTTAATCGTCGCATAACGGTTTGGAGACGAGAAGGTGAGCGATTTTCTGATGCCTGCATCCACGAAAGTGATAGATTTGGGGGTCACAAGTGATGGTGTGTGTAAGAATTTCTCTAACTGGTCGAACGGAGCTCGCTATTATCAACAAAGGCACGATAACGGCTCAACGATATATTGAGGAGGTTATAAGACCCTATGTGATGCCGTATGCAAAAAGATTTGGTGGAAGTTTTAAGTTAATGCATGACAACGCCCGTGCCTATACAGCTAGAGCCACCAGAGACGTTCTAAACGAGGCTGGTATACAGGTCTTGCCGTGGCCTGCCAACAGTCCGGACCTCAACCCAATCGAGCGCATGTGGGATTTGATAAAGAGAAGCGTCTGCGATACAAACCAACCGGTGCATAATGAAAGACAGCTCATCAGCGTGCTTAAATCAAGCTGGGAACAAATTCCACAAGAGACAGTTCGACACCTGGTGGAGAGTATGCCTTCCAGGCTTCAAGAATGTGTTGGGAAACGGGGAGGACACACACGATACTGAAAAAGGTAAAAACCAAAAAAAAAAAAATCGTTTTATTTTAATTTTAACCTATCGTACCAATAACGATATTTTAACTAAAAATGAATATTTCGCAAAAAACATTAACAAATGTTATTTTTCCAATGAAATGTTCCTTAATTAGAGTTTTTTAATTACCGATTGATCAACCCCTTAAAATAAATCATTCATCAACAATTAAACAAAATACATCTTTTATATTACTAAAAATACATGGTGGCCCTTATTTTGTTTTGACTAGTATATTTTTATAATAATATTTTATTCTATCGTTTTGTAGGCATGAATTATATTATTATGTGCATTCATGCCAAATAGCTTTCTAGCGCTAATCGTCTCTTACCTAAGCCGCGGACAGTTAGACGGACAGACCTAGCCTATAAGGATTCCCTGTAGACTACAGAACCCTAAAAACGAGATATCAGTAACAATCACCGCAGCAAAAATTTAAGCTTTGTATTAAAGAGACGGCGAATTGAATTTCTGAACAAAAAACTTACTTAGTTCATTATCAAATGCAGGGTTTCGCTCTCAAACCGACTCGTTAGGAAGATACCGACTCTTCATGAATAATGTAAAACGAATAATCGTGACCCCGTTAAATGTCTACCTGCACGTTTGACGCAAATTCTTTCTTTGCTACATCTCAATTGGAAATGAAAAATGAGGTCGCCATCTAGTTGATGCTTTTTTTCCGGAACGAGGAGCTGAAATAAACAAACGAATTTGGAAGACCCAAGGTTTGTCCTCTCTTTTAATATAATTAATAATCTCCTCTACGTAACACAATCAAGGTACAGAATGTTCCAATTTTTTAAAACGCTTTATTATTTGTATGTATTTATTTGTAGAATACAATAAATTGTTCTTAAGGCCGATTTTTCAATAGTGAAATAACTTTTATCTGAGGAATAAAAATGGCGGTTTGACATAACTTTCATACACAAGCTGTCAAACCGCCATTTTTATTCCTCAGATAAAACTTATCTGACTTGAAAAATCAGCCCTTACAAAACAAATTAGAACATTATTTTGATTCGAAGTAGGTACTACTCGTTAAATATGATATTTTTTTCTAACAAACATAAGAATTTTATAAATATGTTAACTTGGAAATACTAAGATGATAGCCATATTTCAGGAACCGTGGCTTTGACTACCGCTCAGGGGCATTTTTGATGCAAAGGATATCCCTCGCTGTGCAGCGCGGTAACGCTGCCAGTGTTATGGGTACCTTTGGGTCGGACATGTCTCGGGGCGGTTTATTTAATTGACTGTACTTGTGTGTGTGTGTGTGTTTTTTTTTTTCATTCTTATGTTTTTTATATTTTTAATTTATTGATGTGAATTTTGTATGATTATATTTTGAAATAATGTTTTTGATGGAATTAATTAAGTGAACTGTAATTATGAGAAATAAATGTTTGAGATAATAGCATCATTATTATCAGCCTACTACATGGTGTAATGTTTCTCGATGGCTTAAAAAACCCTATAAATTAATATAGCGTGCGCGGTAAAATATTCACTCAAATGAAACGGTCAACAATGTAACAAATAAACTAACATTACGGCTAAACGAATGGAAAAAGTGATAAAATCTAATAAATACTCCATACAAAACACACACCTTGTCAATTTAGTTCCATAATTCGGCTTACTGTAATAACACAAATCACGCGAGCCTCGCGCTCGTTCTTTTGCCTTGAAGTAGATATAACGTATTAAGGTCGATTTACATCAGACGACCGATTGCTCATTCTATCCCCACTCTATCAAATTATTTTAGTGTAAACAGACGTAGAGCATTCTTTCGTTGCTCTGTCTGCGTTTGCAAAGATTTTATGGAATATTCTAAGGCCCTTTCTGCACTGCTCCGGTCCGGCGTCGGAACCGGAATCAGTCATGAGAAAAATAACGGATGCCGGATCATGCTTCTCCACTTCATCCGATTATTATAATCGGCAATGGACGTGACGCAGTGTTTTATTAAAATTCCTCGGTTTTTCTATTCAAGGCGTTTTCCACACATTCTATTAATGTAAATAAAATAGTATGGGAACATTTTCGGGTTGTATGCGCGGTGCAAAAACGTGTATTGTTTTTGTACGTCGATCACTTCTGTTCTTGTGTTCCTCTAGCTCTTTGTTCGTTTGATGTAAATCGACCTTCGACATCATTGTGCAAGAATACTAGTTCTTGATTTGCATTTTGGCTCGTTGATATTTTGGCATACCTAAACGGTGAAAACGAGCTTTCGTTTACACTACAAGATCAAGAAAGAATGCTCTTGTTCTAGCTCTAGCTCTTTGTTCGTTTGATGTAAATCGGCCTTTACTGAAATAACACAAAACGTAAAATGCGTTTCTTTAGCAATACTAAGGAAAGTTTTGCTTGAGGTGATTGCTGTGGTATCGAACGGCTTAAAGATAGATGGCCTTCTAAACTATTATCCGGATACACTTTTTTTGTCGGAAGAGTCCAAGTATCAACTAAAACTCAAGTACCGAACAAAAATTAAGTGAGCATTTCCGGAGAGTAGTTTAAAATTTGCAGTGCCTACGAAAGTTTCAGTTCAATAATTGCCCTTATTTAACAACACGATTGCTGTGAAATCAATCTAAAACTCTTCGTTCAATACGGTATTTGACACTATCAACAATAAATTATTTGAGATGCTCGATTAAAACAAAAATTACAAAATGATTCGGAAATTGTATTTCTTTGAATCTTTTATTAGTTATTACAATTTTACATAGATGAAACATAAAAAGAGTGCTCTGAAATGTGACGTCATAAGCAAGTATTTTCATACAAAATTCCGTTTTAAAAGTAACTCATTTGACATCCTGTCAAATACCCAATTGGTGGCTAAACCTTTGCCTGTGAAATAATTACCACAGACTATTTTAATCTGCATTTTAAGAGTGTTTTAAGGAATCAAGTTTTTATAAATCAGACGGATAGAGTTACAGTGCCGCCATCTTATCTGTTCAGTTGATAGCGGCGCTAGTGGGACAATTTAGCAGCAACATTTAGGAAATTTACTCTAGAAAATGCGAAGATTTTCAGTCTTTCAATTTTAATGAAAATATATCTATAAATCTTAGTAAGTGCGTCACAAATGATAGACACACAATGGTTTGCTCCGTCGATTTAAATCAAATAGTGTTCAAAAAGTCATCCTTACCAATATCCATTGGCACAATTAAGTCAATAGTGATATCCTCTCTATAATAAGATATACTACGCTACAAAACACATCCGCATTAGAGAGATAACAACAAATTCATCTCAAGTTCGAACGGTAATCCTCGCATTTCCTACCCTGCGGTGCCGCTTATTTTGCTGTCCCGTCGTTTTTGGCGAGCCGTGCGGCCGCTACTCACGATTCACGGCACTACATTACACTGCGGACGCGTGGCGGACGGCGGCTACTACTCGGGATCTGCGATAACAGTGGAACTGGGCGGCCGGCGCGAAGAAACATCGAGGTACGTCTTTAACAGCTCAGGAAAGGACCAGAAGAGCAGATTAATTTATTATCTATTAATAACGGAGATTATACACCAGGATGATATGTAAAATATGCAACAAACCTATTATGCTAGGAGAGCAAATAACTTGCGTAGGATGCAAGAGTCACTACCACTTCAGCTGCCATAATATAACGACGGCATGCTTTTTAGAGAACAAAGCTAAGTTGTTAAAAACATGGCTTTGTCCTAGCTGCTCACAGATCACTCAGCGAAGACCCATAAGGGACGACACCCCCATACGCAGGCCTAACGATCAACAGAAAGAATCTATCACTTCGGCGATTTCGAAAAAACAACCGAAACCATCCCAAATAGTAGGAAACCCTGAGAACCAAGATAACAAAAAAGAAGAAAAATCTGAAAATGTCACAATAAGAAAAAAAAAACAATTTTACATATGATTCTGACTCGGAAGACATTAGCTACTTAGGAGATACATTAAACAATGAAAATTCAGGGACTAGTGGCCTCCAAAAAACAATAACCGTGGAAATCTTAAGCGACTTAATCACGCAAAAATTAAAGGAAAACAACAAATCAATAACAACACAGATTCAAAAAACAATGCAAGATGAATTAAATAAAGCTATCAGTAGCATTAGAGAGGAATTCAAGAAAAAATTTAATATAGTGGAGATTCAAAGCAAAGAAAGTCAAGATAAAATATTACAACTAGAAAATAAAATAAAAATACTTGAAAATGAAACAGAATTAATGAAGAAAGAAATAAAAAAAATAGAAGAAATAACATCTCATCAAGATGTCCCAAATTCATGCGAAAATAGCGATAGAAAAATTGTGATATACGGACTTAACGAGATTTACAAAGAAAATGAACGAGACCTGGACAGAAGAATCATTAACTTGTTCAGAGAATTCTTAGACATAGACCTGCATGGATATATAGAAGAAACATATAGGATAGGAAGATACAGCAATAATAAAACCCGGCCACTTGTCATTGAGCTGATCAGCAAGAGAATGACAAAATACTTAAAAGAAAATGCATACTACTTTCAAGGAACAGATATCGCAATAACAGAACATCCAAATGAGAAAGACAGAAAAGCACGAAATACATTAAAACAAGAAATGCTCTTAGCAAGAGCAAACGGACTGCATGCAGTGATACGAAACAACAAATTATTTATTGAAGGGAAACAAGTAATCAACAACGAAAACACAAAAGAAACAATACAGACAACGACAACCTCATTTCGTGAAAACAAACCAAAAAGCAGCAATGAATACAAACAAAACAACAGGACATTTCATTGATTCAGACAATCAATTTGAAATAATGTTTCAGAACCTCCAGAGCCTCTATAACAAACAGAATACAATGGAAGCTTTTATCGACAGTAATCGAAACATATACAATGCATACGGAATAACAGAATCTTGGCTTACCAAAGAGAAATTAAAATATGTACAATTCAACCAATACAAAATTGCAGCCTCGTTTTGTAGGGAAATAAAACGAGGTGGTGGTACATGCATAATTATCCAAGATCACATCGAAAGTATTGACAGGACCGATGTAGCTAATTTGTCTGTAGAATATATTATAGAAGTATGTGCAACTGAACTAATAAAAGAAAATGTTTTGATTGTAACGATGTACTGGAACGGACGAGAGGAAGAAATATTTTTTAATCAATTAGAAAAAATACTCTATCATATAAATAATAAATACAATAAATTAAAAATTATAATAGGAGGTGACTTTAATATTAATATATTGCAAAACAATACAAAATCAAATAATTTGTTAAATTTAATGAAGGAATATAATTTTTTTCAACACATAAATGACCCTACACATATAACTCCATCTATATCTTCATGCATAGACTTAATATTCACAAACTTCAAAAAGGGAATAATACATACAAAGGTAGAAGATTTTGGACTTTCAGACCATGCCGCAACAATATTAGCCATGCAGACATCTATAACGAGAGTTCAAATACAATGGAACATAAAAAAAAGATTATTTCATAATAAAAACATAGAAAATTTTAAATCTAAGTTAAAATCAATAAACTGGAATGATACTATAAAACATGATAAAAATATTAATGAAAACTATAATGTTTTTAATGCCACCTTATTACAAGTTCTAAATGAACAAATCCCAAAACAAAACATCAAAATAAACAAATTATTTAAAAAACACTGGCTAACTATAGGTATTAAACAATCATGTCAAAACAAAAGATTACTAAAAATTCTTTCACTACAAGCTAACAACGAAATTATAACCAAATATTATAAACGATACGAAAAGATATTAAAAAAAGCTATCACAACTGCAAAAAAGCTGCAATATATAAATAAAATTAGAAAATCTAATAATAAAACTAAATGTATGTGGAGTATTATAAATGAAAGAACCAACAAAAAACCGAAAAAAGAGAAAAATAATATAATTTTACAATTAGACCAGACGCAAATTACAGATCCAAAACAGATAGCTAATTTATTCAATACATTTTTCTCTTCAATAGGCACGAAACAAGACCCCAAGAAACCCGTTCCAAAAGGATATTCTGTTATCCAACCTACGGAAAATTCAATGTTTATAAAACCGGTAGAACAAAAAGAAATTTTCAAAATCATCAAGAATCTAAATAATAAAAATAGTCATGGGTTTGATGAGCTTCCCCCATCCTTAATAAAACAATGTGCGAAAGAGCTAACTGAACCATTTACTATGTTAATTAACCAATCATTCAAGGAAAGCACCTTCCCCGATAAACTTAAAGTAGCTGTAATAAAACCGTTACATAAAAAGAACACAAAATCTGACCCTAACAATTACCGACCCATTGCTTTGTTACCCACAGCGTCAAAAATTTTCGAAAGAGTTATGTTTAACCGTATTTACTCATTCTGTGAAAAGTTCAAGATATTTAATGAGTGTCAATACGGTTTTCGGAAAAAAAGATCTACAATAACAGCAGTGTTTAAATTTATCCAAGAAGCGTTAGAAATAATTAATAATAAAAAATATGCAGTCGGATTACTACTCGACATGTCGAAAGCTTACGACAAAGTTCAAAATAAAATCCTATTGAATAAACTATATGGCATAGGAGTTCGCGGAGCAGCACACGCATGGCTTGCTTCTTACTTAAAAGACCGAGAACAGTCAGTAGAAATAGAGTTTTACAACTAAGAGTTAAAACAAATTGAAAATATAAGGTCAGAACCTATAATTGTTAATGCATCTATTCCACAAGGCAGTGTTATTGGTAGTTTACTATTTTTAATATATATCAACGATTTACCCAAAATTTTGGACGACTCATGTATTTTATTTGCGGACGATATCTCTCTGCTCACATCATGTGAAGATAGCACAATGATAAATTCAAAATTACATAGTATGCTTTTTGACACGAATGATTGGCTAAATATACACAATTTAGAAATTAACTTCAAAAAAACCAAAATTATAACTTTCCACCCATATCAAAAACGCTCATTGGACATAGATGTATCATTTAATGGATTTAAAATAGAGGAAGTGGATAATATATCACTGTTAGGATTAATTATAGATAAGCACATAAATTGGAAAGCACATATACAAAAAATTAAATCAAAATTGTCATCCTTCGCATACGGTCTTCGAGAAGTAAAAAAAACCACTAATGTGCAAACTGCACTAGTAACTTATTACGCATACGCTTACGCCTGGCTGTCGTATGGAATTATAATGTGGGGTAACAGTACAGATGCACCGCAACTCTTCACCCAACAAAAAAAATTAGTTAGAATAATAGCAAATATAGTATCTACAGACAGTTGTAAACCATATTTTATACATTATAATCTACTTACCTTACCATCTATTTACATATTAGAAATCTCAAAATTCGTCAGACAACATAAAGAAATTTTTACAAAAAAAGAAGATGTCTCTATAAGACCCATACGACACAAAAATAAATTGTTATTACCCACCTCTCGAATGCAATTATACTCTTCCAGTACATTGATAATGGCTATTAAAATTTATAACAAACTCCCAAATTACTTAAAAGAATTAAATAACGACAACAACTTCAATAAAGATCTAAAGAAAATACTAATATCAAAATGTTATTATACCATAGAAGAATATTTTAAAGATAGTATAGATCATGAAACAAGATAAATAATTGTATAGATAGATAGATAGAATATTCTTTATTGTACTCACAAATAACATTTAAATATAATCTTTTAAATAGAATAACTAAAATTGCATGATTATTAATTCAATATTTTCCAATTGTAAGTTAATGTAATGCATATTTCAAATAGCACTTTAAAATGTTGCGTGCCCTACAGGGTCCACAAAGATCTCATCAAATAACTGTTAAGTTAAATTGTAACAACCCTACAACTTGTGGAATGCAATAAAGTATTGAGTATTGAGTATTGAGTGAATAAATAAAACATAAAATGGAGAAAAGGATTTACATTTCAATTAGTTAGTTACAATTTTGCCCACCTGAACAGATAACTTGGTGGCGCTGTATATCTGTCGTATCCGGTACAAAATGGCGGTTGTTCGGAACGTCAAGCGTGTCACGTGTTTGTCAAGCGCCCCCTATCGGCGTGACGCGCTTTGACAGAGTTTCGGTGCCTGTCGGCGATCCAACAGTCAGTCTACGCTTCGCCGAGTGAACACCTTGGAACTGTCTCTCGTTCCGTACAAGTGCTGAGTGCTATCAGCTATCAAGTGACTAAATAATTATTTACAGTGATTACCTAAATAAAGTGTGAACTGAAATTGGTGTTCTTTGCTTGATTCCCATGTTAGGCCCACAATATGTTTAACGGTGAACCTCCTGAACCCCCGACACGACATATCGATATCACGATTGTATTTATACCCTATATACGTCCCACTGCAGGACACAGACCTTCTCGAAGAGAGCGAGTACATTGCCTCATTGGTCTAGGCGTTTAAATACCAAGTAAGAGGAGGCTCGATTCTCACTGAAGGCCGCCGTACATCTGTACAAATGGACATAGTGCGTGTTTTTTGATGACTGTGATTTATTAAGGTAAGGTAAGGTAAGATAGGTAAACCTAGCTTATTTGGTTACCATAGCACAGGGTATCTTAGTTTGGGTCTAACCCACGGTTTTTAGTACACTAACAAGCTGTTAAACGATTTCTGTGGCGTAACTGTTGGCGCATCTGCTTGCCATGAGGTGCCGGGTTCGATCCTCGGCTGAGGAAAAAAAGAAGAAGAAAAACTCCAGGTCTTGGATGTTTACATGCTTGTGACGTCGCTGTTTCTGGTTCCCACGATACAGGGTATCCTAGTGTGGGGCCAGAAGCAATGTATGTGCCTGTATATAAATGTTTATGTTTAATCTACTGTTAACAGCTGTTAGTTGGCCAAAGTGCATACGAAAAAAACGTCTGACAGCCGTTAACAGTAGATTAACAGATGGTTAGCGTACGAGAAACCGGGCATTAGTCAAGTCATTTTGTTGTACAGTAGTTATTATTATTATTTATTACCACGCGTACTTGGCGCGGAATAGAAATTTGAAACGCTGAGGTATTGAAAAGTTCAGACTTTCAGGTTTTCTCACGAGGTTTTTATTCAATTAGCGAGTGGTGTTGCTACTATAACTTCACACATGTAATCAATTCTAGTCAAATTGTAATGTTGTTAACTTAGAAAACAATGTCATTAGTGACGGGATTCGGGCCTACGCCCTCCCGATTGTGAGGCCGGCATTCTGTGGCTCCACTGCCACCGCTCTAATACGTATCTCGTTGCCCGTCCTAAAATAGTTTGATTCTGAGTTGAAATAACATCACGTTTGCGTATCCCCAATTCCCCAGTGTTGCCAGATTGGTAAAATTTAATTGGGATATGGAATAATTCAACAGGGTTACTTTAAAATGCGCAATTCATGAAACACCCCAATTACAGTTTGTGTGGTTCTGTTACAAAAGCTTTTGTAGGTGCTGTAAGTTTTTATTTTGACATTTATATCATCACCCATCATGTCCCCACCGAGGGGCACGGGTCTCTTCCCTGAGGAAGGTATAGGCCATACTCCACCACGGGGGCCAAGTCCGGATTGGCGGAGGCTTGTAAGATTAGTCTCTGGTGGTCACTGGCTGGTCTTACTGTCAGAAGTTCTTTTACCAATAAATAAATAAATAAAACAAGAAAAGCGGAAAACCTCAAAAATAATTTTAAATATTACTTATTCTTAACCGTGGTCATAGTAGATAGGCGTCCTAAAACAAGAGTTGTTTTAAATTACAAAAAAAAAAACTCCGATTCAAATATTTTACAACTTCTCCTGAAAAGAGGTAAAAATATATATTACTAAATTACTACTAGGGCTGAGTTACGAAAAATGTGAAGAAATTGTCAATTAAATAATACATTTATCAATTACAACATTATTATTAATACATCAGCAGTTGCACACAAGTCATTTATACTGTTATTATCATATATATTATACACATATAATACATAATGTACTTAACATATTTATAATTTCTACATATATAAACATTTCTTTACATAAACACACATATTACACGAAACGCCTTCAATATAATCCATTACTTTATCGTGCTTCATTTAGTTCAAATATAATTATAGGTTACTGCATGTAATAACCGAATCGCTATCGCTTATGCGCCCGCTTCGTACTTAGCACTCAAATTGTGAGCGTCGTCTACAACACAGGTATACCTAGTGTGGAGTCGCTGTGAACTGGTAAATCCAATTTTTGCTAACTACCCACCTTATGTAAACAAACATTCATATGTTAGTTATTAGCGTTATTTTTATTAGATCTATGTCTCGTCTTGTTTGAACCTGTTATAATAGATATATATTTACTTTAACTATAATAGATATATTATAACTTTGCTTAAGTTGGATTTTATGTGGCGGACAAATAAATATATTTTTTTTTTCAGGAAATTATTCGTCAGAAATCTTAGGACTAACTGATTAAAAATATAGAAAGAAAATATTCCCAAAAGAGTGAACAATTTAACCTCATTTATTCAACAACAAGAAATTTTGTGTCGTGCCAACTCGAGATTTACTATGAAGCCATTACATCCAATGGGCCATAATTGAGTGAGATAACATCTTATGGTCACTGGAAATTACAATGTGGGGTTTCATGAATAGCAAAGACGTGGCTAACGTTTAAATCGACGTAAAAGCGACTTGACTCGTGGTTATTAATTACGTAATTTAATGAGCCACCAGCATGCGAACAACTCCCGAAATGTGAAAGTGCTTGGGCAAGAGACATGCAAATAACAATTTACGTAACAAACAATAATATTTAGAAGTATTTTCCTTATTAACCAAATGTGCTGTAGACACAAAGTAGCGTATTGTTTTGGCTCGTACCGTCCATGTATTTATATTGTTTTTTTATTCGTTCGATCGCACGTTCGTTTGCTCGTTCGCTGGTTTGTTTGATTTTATTGTTTGTTACACTTTATTATAAAAAAACCGGACAAGAGCGAGTCGGGCTTACCCATTGAGTACTTCCATACTCGTGGTTTTTTCCGTGCTTTTCTCAAACTATTTTCTTTAATGATATCAGAACTTTTCCTGTATTTGTAGTATAACACAAAAATTCTTTGGCAAGTTTGATAGTTCTAGGACAACGAATTTTTATTTTATTTTAATATAGGCACAACAAAAAAACTTAGGTACTTATTCTAACCACCGGGCGAAAACCATAAAAGGGGATAAAATAATTACTAATTTCTATACTCGGCAAAACGTGGGCCCAGTTCTAGTGATTGGTGCCTCTGCCTACCCCCTCGGGGATAACGAGCGTAAGTTTTTATTTTATTTCTATATTAATTGTAAATATGATGTAATAATATCTACTTAATAAATATTTTTGCTAGGGTGCAGTTCATAGTTACTATTTATTTTTGTTCATTGGTCATCATGGGTGACTTTGCAAATTGATTTCGATTGCAAAGATTGCAAATCGTCATCGGTTCGCTGTCGAATCTAGACTTGCGACAGCGAGTCCAGCCAAGTTCGAGAAAAAAGGAACGGGCGACGCAGCAGCCGTGTGTAATATTACAGGAATCACTTCGAGCTACTTTTGACCCCTTCACAACTCTACAACTGTTTAACCTACGTATATGAAAATTTGGCACATTTATTGAAGTCTATTAGCTTGTCTAAAATCCAAAGTTTCATCATTGTGGCTAAAACAGTTTTAGATATATTACCGTTTAAAAACCGGCATTTTTATGACTGACTCACTTGTAAATCAAAAACCTAACCCACTTCTAGATGACCTAGAAACTTGATATTTGGCATCGAGGTAGACTATAAGGCATATACAAAGGATAAAATCTAAAACCTGAAAATTATTGATATTAATATCCGCATAGTATTTAGTTTCAAATTCTGCCAGTAGATGGCTCTTTTTAATTCTATGTCGCGGTATGGTTTTGTCTTAACCGATTCTTTAAAATATCTGTAAACTACTTCCTTTACACGTTTCTCTGAATCGTAAATGAGTTTGTACTCAAGTCGTATGCGATTTCTAACTCATCGGTTATCGGTTCTTTGGCAGTAACGATAACGATGTATTTATTATTAATGAATAATGATCAATATACCAACAATCTCTGTACAAAAAGTAGTGATATCCCATCAAACCATAAATGTGAATAAAAGCCAAGTTCAATATTAAGAACAGACGTCGGTATCGACTTCGCCGACAAAAGAATTGAGATCTATATCATGGGTGCTGCCAAGTTATCTGTAGAAAATCATGTAATTTCAGTTACAAGATCACTATAGATGTAAATTGTTATTCAAGCTTAAGATTTGACTTGGCTAGTTTTCACAGGCTAAATAATATTTATTTAATGAACTACTTCGTTAAGTCATACTGAGGTTAGTGTACTTTCTGTTTGTATTGTACTTATGATGTTAGGTTGATATTTATGCTGTTAGGTTGATATAATACCTATGTGGCTTTTCTGAAATTTGGTTTGTTGGTAAAAACTAGCGGTCAAATCTTGAGCTTGAATTACAATTTACATCTCTAGTGATCTTGTAACTAAAATTTCATGATTTTCTACAGAGAACTTGGCAGCACCCATATAGATCTCAATTCTTTTGTCGGTGAAGTCGATACCGACGTCTGTTCTTAATATTGAACTTGGCTTTCATTCACATTTATGTTTTAATGTATATCACTTTCCTGGTTCTGTTGCGCGGGCGGTAAACTATTTGACTTCACAGAAAATACATACATCATTTACACAGTGAACATCTACATAATCTTTATGATGACTGAGGTATCTCAACTAAATCTATGTTACGTAAGCTTACAAAAGGTTGATGAAAAGGGCCCTTTGTATTTATAGTTTTCATGGTTTTTGAACAACGATACTCGTAGTATATCTAACAAGGTGAAATAAAACAGGTATGTTAACGACATCATTCGACTTCAGTAATTCGACGTATTCATGAGTTGATATAACTTTGAGAAGAGCGTTCCGTATAATGTCGCATTAACATATCCATTGTTGGGTTTATGGCGACAGGTGTGTGGAGGTGCTACGCGTCTCTCAATAATCATAATTATTATTGACACTGTAGACATTCTTTGTACCAGTTTTTGTAACAATTATTGTGATTATAATGAAAATTTTAATAATGTTATTCATTGCACTAACCATTTTCGACTTCATACAGTGTGCGGTAAGTCCGATATTCAAACGAGTGAATATATAATTCGATTGATATTAGCCATTATCATTGTCAGTATTGTATTACTCTTGCGTTGTTTATTAATTCTGAATTATGTTTTAATTTAACTTGAGTGTATTAGCTCAAAATAAAATTGTTAAATCTGGGACCTGCCGTTCTCGCCCGTCTAATTTCATTTATTTGAATTTTGTTTCATGTGACGATAACAGTTAAGTACTATTTGGCAATTTATTTATTTTACTGTTTTAGGGTCTTCTGAGAAAAAGGAGTACAGACTACCGTAAGTTAAATTAGTAAATCCTTCCATGACATTTCCCAAGCTATGCTCAACTATTTCTGAAAAAAAAATCGTTGAAACAACATTCATTTTTGAACCAGTTCGACCCATTTCTACGCTTAAGAGAACCGTACACACTTTTCAACAAATCAAAATTTTGTCCGCTCAAAAATTTTCATGTTTTGGCCCTTTGTAAAAAAAATGCTACACACATCTAAAAAGTATTAAAAAAATCTTACAAGATTTTTGTCTGTCTTGTCTAATGACTTGTGCGTTATGTGGCATTGTTTGTTAAGCGATTATACAGGACTAAATTTATAATTCCTTTTATTTTTCTAGTATGAGGCCTATTGCACTAATTAAATCATACTCACACTCTAATACTTAATAATAATACACAATTACACACACAATAAATGGGACCATCCGTAAGGGTACTTTTACAATTTACTAAAGTTAAGCATTTTGTGTTTAATTCAAAGTTATTTATGACTCCATACTCAACCATTATAACTGCTTTCTGCCGGTGTTTGCAGAAATACTTGTTCTAGCCTAGTTCGGCAACGGAAGCCAAGTCATTATTTTGGTTGGTCTAGCGATGGACGCACTTTACTACCAAAGCAGAGTTCAGGTTCGATTCCCACTATAGGTTGCTGTAGGTACTTGATTTGTACGTATAGCCTCAGTCTGGGTGTATTTTCATGTTTTTTATGGTTTTGCACGATTAGCGTAGCACAGGGCATTCTGATTTGGTACCAAGACAAGTGACTGTTGTTTGGAACTTATAAATTTATATTTTAATGTTGTTACATTAGGTAACTATTCTTAATACACTTATTCAATCAATCAGCCCATACTCGTCCACTGCTGGACATAGCCCGCTCCCCCCAAGGCACACCTCTTCGTCTCAAGGACCATCCTAATCCAGCCGCTACCAGCAATATGCCTCAAATCGACCGCACCAGCGAGCTGATGGGCGCCCTGATCCTAATATAAGATAAGATAAGATAAGAATATTCTTTATTGCACATAAGAAACCAGAGACAAATAAAATTTACAATTAAAAACATACAATAGGCGGTCTTATTGCTAACAGCAATTTCTTCCAGACAACCTTGTGACGGAAAGATTGCCGAAGGAAACAGAGAAACGGGTAGTTAGTGCAAATACGAATAATACATACTTATACTTAATAATATACTTACATAAATCTTACTTATATAAATTATTATAAACTACTACATAAATAAGTTATAATACCTATTTGTAAGAGGAGGATAAAATGAATATAATATACCTACATAGAAAGGAAAGTAATTGAGTGATAAATACTTAGTTTAAAGAGATAGATATAGTTCTTTTACCCGATTTTTAAATATAGCTGGTGAAGGGGAGCGCCTTGTTGAGACCGGCAGATCATTCCACAGCCGGGCTGCCCTTACAGTGAATGAAGTGCTGAAGAACCTTGTCGTATGACTCGGTGTCTTCAGCGTCAAACTCTGATCGGACCGTAATGTCAGACTGTGGGAGTCACTTAGGAAAATAAAGCGCTCTTTGAGGTACGGGGGTGTGGCTGGATTGAACAGCACTGAGTAAAGAAGTGAGAGGATGTGAGCATTCCTACGGAGACGGATGGGGAGCCACTTGAGCCACTAATATAAATACGTCTTCTTTTGTAATTGTTTTCTGGTGTGTATAATAAAGAATATTTTTATCTTATGCATACATACCGGCTCACGCCAGTATCTCAGAAGGGTAGGCAAATACCAGAGACTATCACCTGCCATGATCCTGACAAATCACTTTCGCTTCATCGACCTTCATTAGTCGTTGCATGCACGCACGCCGGTTTCAGGAGGTAATCTCGTTTGCGCACCCGCCTAAATAGCACCTGCACAAATAGCACCTGGCCTAGCCCATGTTGCGCACCTACTGATATTTTTGGCAGGTGCTATTATGGGATTCAAGTATATTTTATATATTTGTCTACGAACAGCACCTGCAATACAGCAGCATAGTGCTGACTGCTAGTGTTTGTTGCTGCTAGTGAAAGATATCGATAAAAATCACTTGAACGTACACACATTTATTACGAATACCTCATCGCCTCAAAGTTTGTATCGTTAGGTACGCCAACGGCTAACAGATGGTTTGACACACAGAGGTCTGTGGTTTTTAAACGGGATTAGCTCATTTTCGGGTCCTTTTTATCTTTTATCCTATCTTCATAAAATAATAGAGATAACAATATTTTGCAGTGATCGGCAGTACAAATTTAGGTGCAACAGCGACAAATGGCGAGCAAGCAGTGTCAGCGTGTATAGCCGCCGGCAATCCTCCATGGAAATGTGTTTCAGAGCAGAGTGGAATTAACCGGGAGTGGGATAAGTAACATTGAAGATTTTTTTCATTTTCGAATAAAACAAGGTACCTAGCATTTGTTGTTTGAACTTAGCCTCTAAACGACGTAATGAAACAAATGAACAAGAAATAGCAATTAATAGTGTAATTTATTTAATATTTGTGACTTCGCTGTTTCTGGTTCCCACGATACAGGGTATCCATGTGTGGGGCCGGAAGCAGAGTATGTGCCTGTATGTAAATGTTTATTTTTATATTTATTGTATGATTCAAAGTTTACTTTTTCCTCTTTACGCTTTTCAATGAGCAACATTTGATGCCACGATTCGATCCTAATCGTGTTATGTTGCATATGTTCAGATCAAAGGCCGCACATGTACTGTGAATGGGTACGTATATTCTTTCCATAACTAGCGCACACACATATATACTAAGTGGTATACTTAACTGACAAGCTTTCTGAAACTTCAAGCTGAAAAACTTTAGGACAGTGGCTCTGTAACAACTTGCTTTTTAAATAAATCATTGACTTTTCAGGCAAAACGAAACTTTTTTAAATACCCAGGCTGGCAAAAACTTTCCTTTTAAAATAGCACTTGCTTTGAGTTTACAATGGAGTAGGTAAGTATCTCTTACTCCGGCAGAGTGGGTTAAGCTCTATTCATATCACACCGAGTCGGGGGCTGTTTAAAGGCAAATACATATGACGGAGGAGGACGAGAATTACCATGTTCTTCGTCCATGGCAATGCTTAGTGGGCGTACTATGGGGTATGTCGGTTACAGGAAACAGGTGGAACTTCTCAACGGTGATTTATTTGAACGTCGCACAGAGTTTCAGCAAAGTAACACTACAGAACGCGGAACAGTTTCTAAGTGACTGGTATACTCGACGGCCGGAAGCAAAGTGATGCGCCCGGGCTCGAGCTCCCACTCGTAGACTCTGTTAAACGCCACCAGGTGGCGCTGGCGTTCTGGCATAGCCGGTGGTAGTCTAGTCAAATCAGCAACTAGATCCGACACGGCCGTCCTGCTGACACACGACCTCGTGTGCTAATCTGGAAAGAAATAACAAAGGACAGTATCCGTCTCGGTCATTCCTGACGTATCATCAAGCTCCGCTATTACTTTCTTTTTGCTCGATTGCAAACAACTAACTTTCATGTCAAGTCATTTATCACTCTTACTATTCTTAATTCACAATGAAATCAATTTGTTTACTTTGTTTTATTTACAACAGAAAAGTTATTCAATCTTTGTACAAACTATTCTTACAACTTGCTCGGCAGAGACATGTACCACCCAGAGACAACATCACAAACAATATCATAATCAACCTCACAATCAACATCGAATCAACTAGGTCTGTAACTAGACCACACTGAATTAAGCAACTCCTGTCACCACGGCCCTCACCAGCCGACCAGCAATCACATTGCTTTCATCTTACGCGCCTAGCGCACATCCACACAAGGATCACCAAATGCATCACCACGTGACTGCACACAAATTACGGTCTTCCGACCACAACCTCCGCCAGAGTCAAACGCGCACTGCGCACCCACGGACTACTTGATTTACACCAAAAGACGCCGATTTTCAACGGGCTACAGCTACGAAATAACCACTTGTACGGTTGACAGAATACGGCTGACAAAGAGTTCTTAAACAGTTTCCTCATCATCACAATCAATCTGTTCTAAATCAATTTCATCTGGTACATGCCCCTCCGACATTTTCCTCAATCTGTCATGCGCGTACTTATAAGTTCGCTTAGAATTCAAGGCTTTCAGAGTGTAACGATCACCATCTAGTACTTGCACAACTTTAAATGGACCCTTGTACTTCTCATCTAACTTTGTTTGGTTCCGTTCCTCATTTTGCATCAAAACTAAATCACCGACTGAAAATCTCGTGAACGCTGCCTTAGTACAATCGAACCGCGCCTTATCATACTGCGCTGCCTGTTGCATATTTTCGGATGCTTGCTCACGAATGTCTTGTAAGTCAACATCATTTTCCGCGTCACTACTCATTAGAGCTAGCGGTCTAGCAACTTTACCAATTAAAAGTTCAAGAGGTGAAGCCTTCGTAACGCGATTTATAGTGCAATTTATTGCAAGCTGAACCTCACCAAGGGCGTCTTGCCATGACCTGTTACTCGACTCTACCGCGGTTAGCATGGATTTTAAAACGCTGATCACTCGCTCTACCTGCCCGTTTGCACGTGACGAACCGGTCGCGATTAGGTGAAGGGTAATGTTACTATTGCCGCAAAAATCTTGAAACTCCTTACTAGCGAAACATCTGCCCTGGTCAGCGATTATTCGAGTCGGCGCACCGAAGAGCTCTACACTTTCCTTAACAGCCCGGATGCTACTTTTAGAGTCTATGTTCATCGAGTGGTGTAAGAGAACAAACTTGGTGAACGCGTCTATAAGAACAAAAACGTACTCTTTGTTATCATTTTTGCCGCTTAATTTCCCTGTCGCGTCAATATGGATGGTATGCCACGGTACAGTCACCTTAGGTATGGGATGCAATTCCACCTGAACCTTTCCTGAATGGGGTTTCGCTACTTTGCATGTCACACAATGTTCTACAAACTTGTTCACATACTGGGCCATGCCTGGGAACCAATAAAAATCAAAAAGCTTTTCACGTGTCTTTTCGGCTCCTAGATGCATAAGAGACTCATGAAAGTTGTTGATTACGGACCATCTTAGTGGCCGGGGAAGAAAAGGCAAACATTTTGTTTTTCCGTTGCGCTGAATCTTTCTATGCAAGATACCTGAACGTAAGACGTAGGTGTTCGCGACTTGTTCGTTCATCCGACCGGCCTCTAGCTCTTCTTTAATCTTACAAATCTCCGGATCACGCTGCTGTTCAGCTAAGAGCCAGTCGGGTGAGAGTTCAGCCACGTCTATCCGCTTTTGCTCTACAAGGGACTCTACTTTCTTTTCTTTGCAACTTTCTACTGGGTTGCGCGACAGAAAATCTACGTGAGCCATTTTCTTACCCTCCCTGTAAACCACATCGAAATCGAAGGCCTGTAGAAAAGCCCACCATCTATGTGCCCTCGGGGTAAGATCAGCTTTGTGCTGAGAAGCTTTCAAGGAGTTACAGTCAGTCACTACCGTGAATTTTCTGCCGTGGAGGTATTGTCGGAAATGTTTGATCGAGTTCACGACTGCCAGCGTCTCTAACTCGTACGAGTGGTATCTGCTTTCGGCTGAGGAAGTGCGCTTGCTAAAGTAGGCTACGACATGGCGTTTGCCATCCACTACTTGGAGTAGAATGGCTCCATAACCCAAGCTGCTAGCGTCCGTGTGCAGCTCTACCGGGTATTTGGGGTCAAAAATCATTAAGATGGGTTTTTCAGTTAGAATGGAGATGATTTTCTGCCTAACATCTTCGTATTCTTGCTTCCATGTCAGATCACCTTTCAGTGTCGTCAGTCTGTACAGTGGGGCCATGATTTGGGAAAATCCTTTCACGAATTGTCTAAAATATGAAGCCAATCCTATAAATTGCCTCAGTTGTGATACAGTTTGGGGTGGTGGTAAAGCAGTTAGTGCCTCTATCTTTCTACCATTTGGCCTAATTTGACCTGACTCTACTTCGAATCCTAAGAACTCTACCTTATCCTTTAGGAAAGCGCATTTCTTAAGATTTAACGAGAAACCTGCACTTGTCAAAGCCTCTAGCACAGTATTAAGTCTCTCTTTCCCTTGCTCTACATCGGTAGAGACAACTAGAACGTCATCAACGTAGACTATGACGTAATCATTAGCGAGATCACCTAGAGCCGTTACTATTGCCCTTTGGAAAACTGAAATCGCATTTTTGAGACCGAAGGGCATTGTCAAAAACTCGTATTGACCCTCTGACGTTATAAAGGCTGTACGCTCGACTGACTCCTCATCTACTGGAATTAAGTGAAAGCCACTGGCACAATCAAGCTGGCTAAATACGTTAGCTCCCCTTAAACGATCAATCTGATCAGATATCAATGGTAAAGGAAACCGATCAGAAACAGTGTTTTCATTGAGCTCACGAAAATCAATGCACATTCGGTCCGACCCGTCACGTTTCTTCACAAGTAAAGCAGGGCTTGCGAATGGTGACGAACTGGGCCGAATGATGTTCGCGTCCAATAATTCCCGGGTTCTATCACGAACTACCTCTCGTTCTTCCGCAGACATCCTATAGGGTCGCCGCTGTACGGTGCGGTTGGGGTTTATTAGACGAATCGTAAGCTTACCCGTGGTCACACGCGTAGTAGGTAAACCCGTTATGAAAAACTCTGAATAACGGTCTAAGATCGCTAATAACTCTGACTTCTGAGAGCCTATCACATCCGTATCGATCGCGTTTAAAGCGGGTCGCGGTTCACTGTCACTCTTTATCGAATTAACAACTGCTACTCTGTCTAACGAAAACTCAGTTTCACTCATATTCACTGAAAAACCTTGTTTTAAAATCTCACGACCTAACATGATATCGTAGTGCATGTACTTGTCGGGCAAAACGTGCAGCAGGATCTCTAGAGGATGATCATTAATCGTTACACAACACAACATCTGTTCCGTGCTGAATACTCGCGATTCGCCAATACCGGTTAAACAAACAACATTGTTTACTCTTTTTCCACTAAATTTAGGCGCATAACGTTCTTTAATCAACGAGCATTCAGCACAGCTATCGTAAGTAAACCTGTACAGCTCACCTTTGTGCACCATCGTGCCTGTAGGGGGTTGCACGACACAAACATCCACACGCCGCTCGGTCCGCGCTGCAGGCGCGCCGCCGCCGCTGCCGCCGTCCGCGCCGCTCGTCATGCAACGCGCCGCGATGTGGCCGGGCTTGCCGCACTTGAAGCACGTCAGGGATCTGGTCGCTACTGGTTGCTGCACCGCTGCTTGGCTGGATGTCGACTGCATTGGTCGCCGCTCCTTGTTCACGGCACTTCGGCATTCCGATCGTTTATGTCCCACTTTACCGCAGATGAAACACTTGAGGATGTTCAGTTTCATTCGCTTTGTATCGGGCGCACTTGGTGTATCGTCGCTGGAGTTCCACTTGCGTTTTAGGTGGGACAACGCATGAAGCTCTTGCTGCAACTTGTCTCTTGTCGTGATGTCAGTTGTAAACGCGAGGCGCTGCAATCTTGAGTCGAATTGGGAAATCTGCGCGAGAACTGTAGCCACAGCGATTTGTTCCTTGTTTACATCTTTCCATCGGTTCATAAGTGACGTCATCATCCGATTCGCATACGCAGGTAACGTTTCCTTGTCACTCGGATGGTCTTTCTTGAAATTTATCAAACTACCTGCCAAAGTTTCGTTCGCACCAAATCTCGTCATGAAAAGTGTTTTGAACTCACTCCAATTCATGCCATGGTATGCAGTATGGGACAGCCACGTAGACGCCGAACCCTTGAGCGCCTTGCTGATGGCCAGGATGAGGGGTCCACCGGATAACGGTTTTTCGGCAAAACACAATTCCGCCGTTGCGCACCATGACCTTGCGTCTGTGTCGGTCTTGTCGGGGTCAAACTCAGGTAGGTCCACTTTGGTACTCGCCTTCGATGACTGCAAAGCGTCGATGAGCGCTCGCATGTTCGCATTCTGAGCTTCAAGCAGAATTCGCCAACGGTCACTTTCACTGTCTCCGCCGCTACCATCTTGATGCTGAACCGACATTGATCCCACGACTGATGACGGAGGAGGACGAGAATTACCATGTTCTTCGTCCATGGCAATGCTTAGTGGGCGTACTATGGGGTATGTCGGTTACAGGAAACAGGTGGAACTTCTCAACGGTGATTTATTTGAACGTCGCACAGAGTTTCAGCAAAGTAACACTACAGAACGCGGAACAGTTTCTAAGTGACTGGTATACTCGACGGCCGGAAGCAAAGTGATGCGCCCGGGCTCGAGCTCCCACTCTTAGACTCTGTTAAACGCCACCAGGTGGCGCTGGCGTTCTGGCATAGCCGGTGGTAGTCTAGTCAAATCAGCAACTAGATCCGACACATATATAAACCTAAATTCTTTTGCCAAAATACAGGACCACCTAGTCTGATAATCAGCTGAATTGATAACTGTATCAATAACCTTTAAGTGATTTGTAAAACCCTTAAGGCTTGATTACAAGCCTTAACAAACAACAAACAACATATTAATGTCGTTTGTTGTTTTATGGTCAGAAATACACTTTACTTTCGTCATCAACCCATTGTGTCTCCACCAAGGGGCACGGGTCTCTTCCGTGAGGAAGGTATAGGCCATACTCCACCACGGGGGCCAAGTCCGGATTGGTGGAGGTTTGTAAGACTAGTGGCTGGTCTTACTGTCAGAAGTTTTCAAGCCGCCCTAAGGCCTCTGACTTGGCTTAACGACTGCCATCTATCGACGGCAGCCGGCACCAACTGCCTAACGTGCCTTGCGAAGCATGGAACCGCATGGAAAAATGCCACTAGCGTTAGTCATAGACGGTGACCCATCCATGGAATAAACGCGCCGTATGTTGCTTAACCTTAGTTATCGTTTAAGATCACTCAGGCAGCCCAGGCTACGAGCAATTCACTCAGGCAGCCCAGGCTACGAGCGACACTTTACTTTAATCAATCCTTAAATACGATACAGATAATAAATACAAAAGTATGAAAAAAATTTAAGACTGAGCCCGTCCTGAATAGGTAGTACGATGACGCGGGTCACGCGTTTTATGGCGCTAAAATGTCAGAATTTGACAGTTAATGTACTGACGTCGCCACTTTTGACGTTACGGCGCGCGACTCGCGTCGTCGTACTACCTATGCAGGTCGCCTCGCCCTCCTCTATATTGTCAGGAATAAGGACTTTGTAAATGTAGGAGCGGTGCAGTGGTAGCCCAGTGGGTAGAACCATGGACTCGGAAGTTAAAGACCCGGATTCGACTCCCAGTGCGGGCATGAACCTATGACTCTATTATAAATAAAGACAGAATTTTCCACAGTAAGACAGCCTATTCCAGGCAGAAGTGATCTTACGTACCATTTTACGACGTTCCGATGGATATATTTTTTTTTTTTGGTAATAATCAAGATGCAGGATTAGAAAAGTATTTGTAGCCTGCGTACGTGCATGCAGGTCTATCAGGATCCTAGCAAGTGGCAAACTCTGGTATCTGCCTTCAGTCCGGAATTTAGGCATCAATTGTACTGACTGTGGATACATGATAAGTATTTTGTGATTCCTTTTGTGTATTAAATGGAAAGATATGGATGTATTAACCGAGAGTGATAAAAAAAAGCAACTTTACTATCATATCCACAGAAAATAAAAATAATACTATTGAATACCTACATAAGAATATACGCCAACGTTTTTATAGACTATTATGCGTGAACGTTACATTTGTGAGAAGGAATATGAAGTTACAATTCACGGCGGAATGTATTATTGTAGTCTTCCCTTTGTGCGTTGAAATACGATATTCTGGAGCCCCGGAAGGTACGGGAAAATTGGTCAATATTCATCTCAGACACTGGAGCCTTTTGGGGAACACTCGTTATTTCGTAACGCGAAAACTAAACCGCTTAGATTTCATACGGCCGAGAAGGATAACATAATTGAGAGGGTTGGACCAGACGTACTAGGTAACTTTATTCAACCGTGTTCGTGTATTTTGAGGGAAGATCCAATGAGTTTTGCTTTAGTTAGACATGGAAGCAGAGATGCCTTGAAAGTACCTATACAGGTTGTAAGAGAATTTATATATCTTTTAAAAAAGTATGATACAGACAAAGTCTGTAAAGAAACTGATCAGAGTGGATATGTAAAGGTTATATTGTAGGTTGGTTATACTGTATATTATATAATAGGTACGATTAAATTTTGGCGAATACGTCATCTTTAAACGTATAAATCACCAAAAAGCATCAGCTATTTCATAAATTTTATTAGCGTTTTTACCTTTACAAGTGTGGAATAAAACCGCTGATATATACGTATTTATTATTGTGACCTTTTGAAAAGTAGTTCATATACTAGTTTAGTTTGGTACAGAAATAGTACGTATAGTGCCACTTACACGATATAAGTTATTTCAGTAAAATGGGTCAATCTGTCTGAGCGTACTAAAATCGTGAAAACGCGACTATTACAGCTGATCGGCTTGAGATTTTTCAGAGAGATTACAGAGACTACCATGCGAGAGGTCCCGGGTTCGAATCCCGGCTGGGGACAACAAAAAAACCCAGGTCTTGGATGTTTACATGTTTGTGACGTCGCTGTTTCTGGTTCCCACGACACAGGGTATCCTAGTGTGGGCCCAGAAGCAATGTATGTAAATGTTATGTTATGTATTACATTAATTTATTTCCCTTTAGCGTTAAGTATCATAAAATGTAACTGTGGTAAATATTTAGGACAATGCTTGTTGGTACTCTTCAGTGTTGCCAATTCAAGAGCAGTGTAAAACGATATTCACTGTTTACGGCCACAGCAAATGCTGTGGCTTTTTATGTTCCTGCAATCACGCTCTGGTTACAAAATATATTTACCTCTGTTTGTAAAGTGACGCCCAATTCAGCGCGTGACGCATGCAGAGATTAATTAATATTGATGAAGCCAAAGAAATTTGATAGGATCATGGCCAACCCGGTATTTGCCTGCCCCTCAGTCGACCCGGAGGGGCGCCGGTGGTAAACCCTCCTCATTGACGAACGCATGCGTCTGTCTGTATCAGGTTGTATCTCATAAACCGACAAGCTAGACAATTGAAATTTTCACGTGTTTCAAAATTTTCACACTTGCCGCTATAACAACAAATAAATAAAAATGGAATTAAATAAACATTTAAATGGGATTCTCATACAACGAATGTGTTTTTGCTCGATATTAATGTGCTTAGTGCGAGTTTTTTCATTTACTTTCGATAGCGAGCGTTTGCAATTTGTATAGGAGTGACAAAGCGCGCCACTAGTTGTCTCTTTGTCACTCCTATACAAATTGCAAACGCTCGCTATCGAAAGTGAATGAAAAAACTCGCACTAAGCACTCAGGTTCAAATGCTGTTCAGAAGCTTCGTGCGCGAGTCTGACTCGGACTTGGTTGTTTTTTTTTCAATCTGTACTGAGTTTACTTTAATACAGCCAGTCGCAAACCTCTTTCAATACAAACGTGGGTTATTTGGACTACGTACACGGCTACCAGAAAATTTACGCGGGGAACACCGTTGTTATTGCAGGCAGAGCTGCAACGTTGACCGTACAAGTTTTCTGCTGGCTTCAGAAATGACAATAGACTGGACCTCCAACTTTGCCCCTATGTATAGGCCATTTTCCGATAACTACAATTAGCCGTGCTGCTCGGATAAAGTTCCCTGATTTCACTAAGTTTCCAAGACCCACTTCGGGTTATTTACTTGGGTACCTGTTTTGCTTTATTTATGAGGAGCGTCGTCGCTCGAATTAGTTTTCGTAGGATCAAGTTCAAAGTCTTAAAGTATTTATACATATTTAATTTCAGATAACTTTTCTGAGTTTTTGATGTCGGCAAGTCAAATGACAAATATTGTTAAATATGGAAAGAGAAACAGTGTCTATCAAAGTGGTTTGCTTGGGCTCTATTTTATTAATATTTTGGATTAAAATTCTAAACTAATTTTTTTTAAATCTATGAATGCTCCTCGGTGGGGACCAACCCATTGTGTCCCCACCGAGGGGCTCGGGTCCCTTCCCTGAGGAAAGTATAGGCCATACTCCACCACGGGGGCAAAGTCGTTAAGCCAAGTCAGAGGCCTTAGGGCGGCTTGAAAACCTCTGACAGTAAGATCAGCCACTAGTCTCCACCAATGCGGAAAATAGACATATTGACATAATAATATATAACAAAGATTAAGAAGTGTATTTTTAGTGCCAATACTAGTACAATTATTTCATCTATTTACCTACACAATAATAGATCCTCTCTAAAGCTACGCAGATGCTGGAAATTTCACAGCGAATTACAATAGACTCAGTAACTTGTAGTTGTCTTACCTCACCCAATTGGTTGGTAATCTCTAGAGCGGCAAGCTAACACCCACATGTTATTCCTGTTAATTGGAAACTAATCCCGAAGGAAGCTTGTCAGTAGCTGTCATAGGTGGACGTCTACATATCTGCGAACGGATATTAGATTAGCTGCCGTATATATCAAAACGTACTGATGAGTTTCAAGTCCTTTGAGAGACAAAGTTTTGAGATTCATGCGCAGTGTAGGGTTCCGTAAAAAGGGGATTTTACCTCCTTTAAAGAAAACTTCGTCAATGTAATTTTCAATGAATTTTGTACGCAGTGTTCTATTTATAAGTTGGTAAGTCTATTAGATAGATAGATAGATGGGTGGATAGATAGATAGATAGATGGGTGGATAGATAGATAGATAGATAATGATTTAATTTACAAATCAAAATAATCATTTATATATAGATAAAAACAGAAAACACGGTACCATCTACATAAACACGATATAATTATTACTCGCTAACTTGTCCAGCCTAATCAGCATTCATAGTTTTCCTTACAATTTGATTGTAATTATAAATGCTATTTAGTGATAATGCTAGTTTCTACAATCATCCGTTTAGCCGGGAGAGGGGGGACACCCTACTATGCTAAAAAAATGCGTTTTAAATCTTGCTATTTTGCAAACGGAACTCTAAATAAAAAAATGTACTTCCTACACCCTTAATATTTTAAACGACCAATCCGACGATACCCTGCACTACGGTGTTGGCAAGAAAAAAATGCATCCTTAATTTAAGTGAAGGGGTGATACTCTAAAAAAATGTTATAAATATTTTATTCCACCGTTTTTCGGGGTAATAAGTATTGTATATTGGTCTCAAATGCCAGCTCTTTAGACATATCGTGCCTGCTAACCAGCGGGCAGGCACAGACAGACAGTCGCACGGAGACGGCGTAACTATAAGGTCCTTTCTTCACTGCTCCGGTCCGGTGTCGGAACCGGAATCAGTCATGAGAAAAATATTGGATGCCGGATTATGCTTCTCCACTTCATCCGACTATAATCGGCAATGGACGTGACGCAGTGCTTTATGCTTTATTGCTTTACGTTGTGTTTCTGTGACAATACTAATAAAATCTTTCTTTCTTTCTTTATTAAAATTGCTCGGTTTTTCTATTCGAGGCAGGGGACGTTTTCCACACATTCTATTAATCTCATAAAATAGTATGGGAACATTTTTGCGTTTTATGTGCGGTGCAAAAACGTGTATTGTTTTTGTACGTCGATCACTTCGGATCGGTAAAATACCGTTCCGATCTAGCAAGTTATCGGTCCAATAGAAACCGGATGCCGAAGTAGTGGAGGTTATTAGTATTCTTGTGTGTTTCTAAATCGGATTGTTAATTAACATTTGCCGGACCGGAGCAGTGGAGAAAGGCCCTAAGGGTTGATTGTTGACTACGGAATCCTGAAATGCGAATCAGGGCTATACTTTATAACCAAAAAAACCCTCAATTCAGAAGCCGGCCGTCTCTCAATCAAAGTGTATATTAAAAATTCCTTAAAGAATTTTCTTACTTTGTTTCATTTTGACGGATGTAATAATAATAATGATAATGTGCCATCTTAGATAAATGGTTGAAAACACTTTTCACAAAGATGTGAGTTAGTGAAAATTATTCCCTCTTAAATAACTCCAAAGCAGACCAAAGAAACGAAGGAAATAGTTTCTCCCTGCAGCAAGCTTATGAGGAGAGAATTTAAATATTTCTACCATAGAGTCGGGCGGTTCTAGAGTGCAGTTCCGCTTGCTTCTCATGCAAATTGACTACGAACGCTCTTACTTAGTGCGAACATGTTCTGCAAGGCCGACTCCTGCATAAACGCTCTTACTTCTTTACTTACATTTGGTGCACAAAAACATTCACCTTCGCGAGGAAATAATTAATTCTTAGTCTGAGCGGGAATTTTACTGCTTTCGAGAAAACATCCTGCGGGCTGCTGTAGCTACGCCGTGTCGTCTTTGTATTTACTCAGCACATACTTTGCGGTTTTTTTATACTGGTCTGTAACAGAATTGATGATGTGTCTACTTCTACACTTGAACTTATTTTTGTTGAAGTGTAATGAACTTCTGCACAATACACTCAATACAATCACTTGGCCTGACCCCAAACTAGGATACCTAAAGGTGTTTACTAAGTAAGGAAAATCTTCAAGCGGCTTTCTTCTTAAAGTATTTAGTAGCCATTTTTATCTTTAAAGTAAAAAAATATTTTATTATTAAAGTATTTAGGGGTTTTTTGATAATTTTGTTGATCCTTGGACGAGATTCTACTTTCAAAGTTCGTCCTTTAATCTAAGTACCTGGGTGACCGGGCTTTGCTCGGTATTTTTTTTGTAATATTTTTCGTGATTTTTCTAATAGTACATTACTGCAGCGGCCAGCAAAAGAGGCATTGATGGACGAACGTGGAAATGTGGGCCGAGGCGAAGCCGAGCATTGAGCATTGTCCTGCTTAATTTTCGTATTTTTTTTAGAAAAAAAAAGTACTTGGATACGAATTAGGTGCGTTGACAAAGGGCTCCTGATAATAGGTTTTCACACAAAAGAAGGAACTTGAAAAAAAAAGAAAAGTCAAGTCTCGAACCAGGGTCTTCTGCTTACGGTACGGTCCTATTTCCCACCTGGGCTACGACAACCTTACAAATTAATGCGAAATTTACGTCCTTATAGGGTACTAGCTTTCGCCCGCGACTCCGTCCGCGTGGACTTTTGTTCAAAATTTTGCAACCCCGTTCACTCCCTTAAAGGTACAATTTAGAAAAAACAGCGAAACACGTGTTCAATCAATTGTGTTGAAGAGTATTTATTTTAAGTTTCAAGAAATTTAGAGTACATTTTTTATACCTCCAATACAAATTTTGGCGACCCTTTTCGCCCCCTTCGGGGTTGAATTTCAAAAAATCCCGTCTTATTCCTTGCCTACATTATATATAGACACTCTGTGCAAAATTTCAGCTTCCTAGGTCCAACGGCTTGGGCTGGGCGTTGATGAGTGAATGAATCAGTCAGTCAGGACTTTGAATTTTATATGTATAGATCAGTTATTTCTTTGCCCAAAAACACGGTTAAAACGACGTTTTCTTAAACTGAAACCTAGCTGGATCAATTAATAGCCCCCGAATGGAAATCGTTGGAGCCATTTCCGAGATTCTGATTATACGAGTATATATACATACGTAGATACAAGAATTGCTCGTTTGAAGAGATTAGATAGATAGATTAGATAAAACAAATGGAATGGAGGCAGTCACCTAATGTAGTTAAAATTTGACAATCCGATTGGATTAGGTTATATTGTTGTTATGAAAAAGCGAAAGCGAAAGTGATTTGTCAGGATTGTAGCAGGTGGCAGTCCCTGGCCTCTGCCTACCCCTCTGGGATACAGGCGTGAGCTTATGTATGTATGTTATGAAAAAATAATATTTTACGGCCTTACTAATAAAGGAAGCTGTGTACAGCCGTTATGCGAGGTCTGAAAAAGTGGTTGTTTGTACGCTAAATGCGATTAAACCAATATAAATTGATATACGTTAAATAGTTATTCAGAGTGTATCCCTTATTTATTAGTAAGGCCGTAAAAGTATAAGTACATGTTGTACTGCGATCTCTACACGAATACTGTTCCATTATTTTAAACTGATCATGGGCATCATGGGGTATGGGAAAAGTCCATCACATCTTAATTTTAAAAGAGGACGAGATGGCAGCTATCGTGCATCAAGAAATTCAGTATTCACTTCACGTTTGAGCGTAGATTTTAATAGTTATGTAATACTCGTAATTTAAATCACCTAACACCATGGTAAAAGGTTCGTGCCTATAATAACGCTACCCTGCTAGGGGGCGCAGTGTACCAACTCGGTGCTTGATTCAAAAAGCGCGTGCTAAGATCTGATAACGCGAGGGCGGTCGGGGACTTACATCGCCCTCCATTACCGGGCCATTCCAACTTGTTCTCCTAAAATGAACGGAATTGAAGACTGTGTTTTGAATCAAATTGCTTCAGTATTTATAGGACTTTGTTCAGTGTAAGGGGCCGAACGCGTTCGAGGGCAATTACTAGCAATCTCGTAAGCACGTGTCAGTCTCGAGCGTGGACGAACGAGCTAAAATATTCTGCAGTATTTTTAAACATTCTATAAGTGCAGTCATTTTACCGCATGCTAAGTTGCCGGTAGAGCGTTTCAGCCCTAAATGAGTTTTAACTTGAAACACCCAGTTGTAAATAGAGAAATTTCAATAAATGTTTCGCTGGTAAAAATAAAGAGTGTACTGTATGAGACTGTACTGCATAACAATTATATAGGCACCATCCAATAAAGATTCGGCATTAAACCTCATTGTTCTATGCATGCTATGTAAAAGAGCAGATCACAACATCCAGCGCAAATAAATGGCATACCATAAATAATACTCATTATACACAATAATACGTACCTATGTGAACCGATACATAATCAACCGGCAATAGCTGAAATACGCTAAACTTTGTATGAATTCTTATCAGAACACAATGCATGGGCAAACTGCACTTATGTAGGTATGCCGGATGCTTTGCCGTTCATGACTGACCAGTTTTGCAACCGTAGCGGCAGCTAAGCTCCTTGCACATTTACAGCATATAGCGGATACGCAACCATTTCAAATCATTTAAAATATACTAAACTAGAGCGGTGTTAGTGCGGGAACGTTTACATCACATTCGGGAAGTCGTGGGTTTGAATCTCGGCATGTACTTACGTTCCGCTACAGGGCACATAGGCCTTCTCACACAGAGAAACAGTATATCATTTTCATTTTTTTTACATTTACATACAGGCACAATATACATTGCTTCTGGCCCCACACTAGGACACCCTGTGTCGTGGAAACCAGAAACAGCGACGTCACAGACTTGTAAACATCCAAGTACCGGGGTTTTTTTTGTCCCCAGCTGGAATACGAACCTAGGACATCAACAACAACATCTTAATCACCTGTACCAACTTTACAGTGGGTTGCATAGAAATCGGGTGGTTGAAAAGACGGAATGAGATTTCCGAACTAAAATATTCGTAACCTCTCTCTAATATCCGTAATCCGTAACAACCCACACATTATTAACTTAATTCCGGATAAATTTACTTGATTTTTTGTGCGTGCAGCTTTTCGTTACCTATTACAGGCGGCACATCGCCGAACCGATTCTCAAATACGACTGTTTATGGCATTTTATTGTAAGACTTAATCATTTCAAATAGGTGAAGTTCTTCTCGAAACCAAATGCCGTGGCGTTATATTATTTGTATATTCCATTGGGAGACAGAAAAAAAAAATACTCAGAGCTACCCAAACATATTATTGGGGCTACAACTATTATGGGGGTTTAGGGGGCACCAGCCAAAATTTTTGTTAGGGAGTTGGGGCGCCTATTGAGGGACAGAGGGGTTGACTGCCGCTCCGGGGGCATTTCTTTGTCAAATGATTTATTTGGAGGTCCAGCGTGGCAAATCTGCCAATGTGCTGGGGAGCATCAGTTTAGCTGTTTTCCATGGAGGTATGTTAGTTAAGATGGTGTTTTTTTTGTGTGCCTAAACGATTATTGTATCTGTGTGGTCGACGAAACATTTAGTGGATATCGTGCATGTGTTTTTAGTACCTAATTAATTAGTGGGCGCGCTACTCGGGCAAACATTTGCTCCATAAGCAATATGGTCTTCCTACACCCACAGTATTTACGACAAATCCAATGATATTTATTTATTTTATTTTATTAATCTTTCAAAGTCCACATCACAAGCCATTATAAAAACAGGTAATTAATGTAGGCCAAACATAGGCCAATTACGGACTTATATTATTTAATCTAATCTTATTTACGAGTCACAATTTTAGAAACTCTTCAAACAGGCAACAGAGTTACCTGCCCTTGGTTGGTTAAAAAGTAAAATAAAAGCAAAATTAACATGGTTTATGGAGAATTTACGGCGCGTGTGAGTGTGTGTGTGAGGGTGTGTATGGGTGTGTAAGAGATTGTAGAGAAACTCGGAAATTCACATACCCTACAGTATCGTGTAGGTGAGAAAAAAAATTGTATGGGTAGTTTAGGTCTAGGGGAAGTAACCTAAAAAAACTGTTAAGAATGTATTCTACCATTATAAATATGTATATTCGTGACTAATTTCAGAACTCTGGCACTTGTCGTCTTTGTGCTAAGCTGTGGATGGACAGATGGACGGACAAGTCGAAACAATAATGGTTCCTTCTTAACTAGGAAACTCTAAAATGCTCAGCTTTGTACTACGAAAACTAATTCTAGCAACCATACTTCTCATAAGCCAAGCAAAACAGGAAAGTTAAAAGTTTTTTAAAGTCGAATAGGCTATTTGTATTCGTATGAATTATGTGTCTGAAAACCACTTTAAGGCAGTTTAACTAAAAAAAACACAGGATAAAATTTGATAATTTGTATCTGCCGCCATTGTATCGAAAATGGCCTGGATTGGCCGATTCTATGATGACGTCACATGTTAGTAAAAATGGCGTCTGTAATTCATTCTTTCTTACGTTCATTGGTTGGTTTACCGGGAAGTGACGTCATAATTCCTGTGCAACGCCATTGCCTAAGATAGCGTTTTGGCGACTTATTTGTTAAGCAAATTTTCGTTTGCCTCTTTTAGAAGAAATACACGAAAGAATTTAAAATGACTACTTTTTGAGAACTCCATGAACACCAACAAATAATATAATAAATATAAATATAATATATAAACAAGATGGCTTTCAGAAATCGGTCAAATAGCCTATTGGTCCACCCACGTAGCTTTTACACAATGCGGCTGGAAAAACACACACAGGAAACTGTTTGTCGTGCCAACCAGTGCCTACAAAAAAGCCTGGAACTCCTTAAAAAAACAAAGTCAAATAAAATCTTAAAATTCAGTACTATCGCTTCTAGGCATGTATTTTGTTTGTTTTGTTTGACGTGACGTGTTGAATATGGACTAACCAAAAATATCTTCAGTCGTTTTTTGTTACAATTCAATTATGTTTTATGGACAGAATGCACTAATTGTCCAGTAAAAATTCGCCAATGTCCCGTGTTAATAGTGTGAAGAAATCTAATTATAAAACCAAGCAATACTTATTTTCATGTAAAAAATTCAATGACGATTCTACATGGCAAAAAATGTCTCAATAAAGTTCTGTATTTTGTTAGTTCGTTGCCAAAAACCGAAGATCAGTATTATTGACCGTATAGAGGCGTATGAATTTGATTAAGATTCCCTCTAGCGTAGAGCTATTGCCTCCCATCAAAAAGGCCACAAAATAATGGCAGCAAACAAAGGAAGAGAGCAAACAATCTGTAACAACAGATACGAGACTACATATGCCCTTCTGGGGCCGTCCTTTCCCCCTGTGTCAATAGCGTGACATGACATAAGGTTATTGAGGCACTATAACTGTTAATATGTCAGTGGTTGGCGAGACAAAAGCCTCATGTGTAAGGTATGTTTAGGTATATTTTGCATTGTGAAAGGTGAGTATCAAAGAAAGGGGTTCGTCACAAATTGAAACTAAAGTGCAACCTAGCACTGGTAGCATTTAGAATTGTTTCTCAAAAACTTCCGCAATCCGCAATCCGCTCTAAAATCGATATCAAACAGGACCTCACTTACATCGAAGTATCCCGAGAACGGATCCTCTATTCCAAATAACTCATATATTCCCGTTGAGATGAAGGAAGTCGTTCGCCGTTCGACTATTCATTGTATCCTCCGCTGGAGATGTCCCGATAGCTTTAACATCGGAATGGTGAAGCAGAATGGAGTAAATCTTCAGCTATTTGGAAAGGGTAAACTGAGGGCCATAACTTTTTCAGGCTCCTCCGATATCATCCGAGGCCGGGCTCTGACTGAATAAATAAGACAACGTATTGTATTTACGAGCTGCGTAAAGGTCAAACTTTTACTCTTTGCATTTGAATTTCATTCTATTATGATAACATTGCCCCTCTAATAAAATACGCTAGGAAAGCTTTTAAACGTTGTTCGTGGGCTTTTGTTACCGTTCCATTTTACTTAATCAGGCAGTGCAATGCTGCCTAGTTCTACCTATTCATTGGTTGTTTACATGACACCTTCGCAATTAGGCCTTGTTAAATAATGTCTTAATTTATATTTTTGTTATAAATTAAGACGAGGTGTTTAGGCTTGCCTGTAAGTTGTTCTGTCTCCAGACATCATCCTTGAGTATGACAAGTTCATCATCATCTTCAACCCATCATGTCCCCACCAAGGGGCACGGGTCTCTTCTCTGAGGAAGGTGTAGGCCATACTCCACCACAGGGACCAAGTCCGGATTGGTGGAGGCTTGTAAGACTAGTGGCTGGTATTACTGTCAGAAGTTTTCAAGTCGCGCTAAGGCCTTTGACTTGGCTTATCGAATGCCATCTATCGACGGCAACCGGCACCAATTGCTTAACGTGCCTTGCGAAGCACGTCACCGCTCAGAAAAATGCCACTAGCGTTAATTTAAATCGGTCACCCAATCATGGACTGAATGCGCCCTATGTTGCTTAACCTTCGTGATCATTTAAGATCACTCAGGCAGCCGGGGCTACAAGGGATTCTATGTATGACAAATTATTTCACATTAAATGTTAATGTTGATGGGTGGACACTAGTCACGACCTAGGCCTTCTAAAGTTACAATTGAGTCATATAGAAGCATAGTCAGCAACATCCACTTTAACTGAAAAGCGTACATAAGATATTTTTACTTACAATTATAATGTAGTAGCTTCTAGTTCATATGAGTTATATACAGTAATGTAAAAGTAATGTACTAAAAATACCTGTATAAAAAAGTCCTGAAAGAAGTCGGATTATTCCGTAAAATAGCTAATACTTTTGGATGTGAAAAAAGTGGATGTTGCTGACTATGCATCTATATGACTCAATTATGTTTTTGTTACTACTCGAGGAAACGTAGAGACTTGATTAACTTTAACCCCTTTCAACCAAGTTCAGCTTTCATAAGCGCCTAGCAGTGTCACTCGCAGATTCACCAATCAAGCGCACGGTTCGGTCGTCGTCCAGTAGGCCGCATGTGCCCTACGGCGCTAACCGCTCTCGGCGGAATGTTGAGGGTGATATATTACCTACAGCGCGAGGCCGCGACCGTTGTCATCTGCCTGTCCACCGAGCCCGCGCTGTCATCAAGCAGACGCTTCCTTTCAGTGGACTGAAAGAAACAATATGACATTTCTTCTGTCTGTTATACCTTTTTGCTCTCGGGACGAATAATTATGTTGGCAGGCAAATTAGAAAATGAAAAGGGGACTTATTATTTATGACATTAATCTACCTTACCTAACCTTCGTACATGTATACATAAACTCACGCCTGTATCCCAGAGGGATAGGCAGAGACTAGGGACTGCCACTTGATACGATCCTGAAAAATCATTATCGCTTCAACGACATTCATTTGTAGTTGTAGTACTTAGTAGTTGTTTCATTATGCCCGCCGATTTTGGGCACTTTTTATCTCACCCCTTGTTAACGCTAACAAAATAGGGGATCGTATTTGGCCGAAGCATGACTACTCGGGGCGGGTTTACCGGCCCTTCCACCCACATCCGCTTAATAAATATTAACTTTTTCTCACATTATTTTATACGTCATACTAGCTGACCCGGCAAACGTGGTTTCGGCATTTTTTTTCACTTAGGACTATGAAAAATAGATAACAACCTATTCTCAAACCTACCTATTATATGTATAAAAATCCATCAAAATCGGCCAAGCCGTTTCAGAGGAGTATACGCACTAATATTGAGACACAAGAATTTTTATATATTAGACTAGCTGACTCCGCAATCGTTGTTTTGCCAGATAAGGCTATGAAAAATAGATTACAACCTATTCTTAGACATACCGTATATACATACCAAATTTCATCAAAATCTGTCAAGCCGTTTCGGAGGAGTGTGCGCACTAACATTGAGACGTGAGAATTTTATATATTAGAAGAATAGAAAGATTTACGATTTACTACATGAAAGTAAATTAGCGAAATATATATAGAAATAGAATATAAACAAGAAAAGGAAAAGCTTAAGCCGTGAATTAGATAAAAAAGCGTCGCTTGTTGCGGATGTTTTCGAAAGGCTAATTGAAATGTGACTCGTTCGAGACGTCTCCTTGCGGCCGCGAGGAAACTTTGAGGGCCGACGTTCCACAAGAAGTTATTATTACGGAACTTCTTGACAAGCCCTTTAAAAACTCCGAAGGAAATGTGATGACATCTCCTTATTTCGTAAATATTTCTTATATTAATTGTACCTGAGTAGGAAAACAGCGCTTAAATAATGATAAATATATAATAATATGCGCTGAAGACTGCAACTTTTTTATCAAATGAAATTTATAGTTTACATAGCACTAGAGTTTTTGAACAGTAAAAAGAAACAGATTCGGCTGGCTATGGCCAAGCCCTTAAATAAATTTACAAAAAAATATTATTGGTCATATTTTTGTAAATATTTATAGTATTACATATTTATGTAAACTAGATTGCACTAAAACACTGCTTAGACGGAGTTAAGGCGGTTTATTACAGGGACAGTAAGACCAGCCACTAGTCTCACAAGCCTCCACCAATCCGGACTTGGCTCCCTTGGTGGAGTATGGCCTATACCTTCCTCAGGGAAGAGATCCGTGCCCCTCGGTGGGGATATGATCGGTTGATGAAGATGATGATGATCACCTAGGTATATCTGCTTACAGTGATGTAGATATCTTACAACTAGGAATCACATCCTTCAAATCCTTGGACGACACGTTGTAGGTACGTATTAATTTTAGGTATCGGACAAACTGCCTGTCGCATGTACGCAGACAGCGTCCGCACCATTATCGACCCTATTGCGTTCCCGAAACTCCGCCAAATGTTTCTGAAGAGGCCCATTACAGCGGAACATTTGGGATCTGACACGGAAAGTAATATTAAACTGTATGTAGCGTGTTATACCAAAACGGATAAGGACTACAATATATATAATTTAATTTTGATAACGACGGAGAATCCCTTATATTATTGCATAGGAATAATGAAAATTTAGTGCCTTAATTACAATGCAGCAACAGATTCTGTCGACATTTTGTAAAATGAATTACTTTAACCCACGGTATTTAATTTTGGAATACTGTCCTTTGGGGATTATTCTTTCTGCAGTGTGGCATAAAAATATATTATAGTATGCAGATACCTTCCTCAGGGAAGAGACCCGTGCCCCTCGGTGGGGACGTAATGGGTTGATGATGATGATGATGCAGGAACCAAGCGCAAATTTCCTGTAAACAGAGCTGACTAAATATCATTCATTTTCTTTTTGATTTTTTCTGTACAAATATTTCACGTACACATAAACATCATCATCGTCATCACCATCATCATAAGGCTATATTAGTCCACTGCTGGACATAGCCCTCCCCTAATAATACACAAACAACACGTGAAATATTTATACAGAAAAAATCCCGACTGACAGGAAGTCGTAACGATTCCTCTATTAGTTTTCGGGGCCTATGTCATAATAATAATAATAAAGACAACTCACAGATCTGCGAATGTGGCAGCATACGTTTTTGGAATGACAGAGCAGAGGGGCTTTTGTCTTGACAAGGGTCTGCTGTGACACTAATCACGATAGCGGTAAGGCCTGAAATATGCTACAAACTAATCCTTGTCAAACCTTACTACCTTTGAAAGCATGTACTGAAATAAGAATCACGAAATGGTGACGTGCGAAATGTGCTATGCTTTTCATCATCAACCCATCATGTCCCCACTGAGGGGGACGGGTCTCTTCGCTGAGGAAGTTATATGCCATACTCCACCACGGGGGCCAAGTCCGCATTGGTGGTGGCTTATAAGACTAGTGGCTAGTTTTACTATCGAAAGTTTTGAAGCCGCCCTAACGCCTCTGACTTGGCTTAACGACTGCCATCTATCGACGGCAGCTGGCACCAACTAATTAACATGCCTTGCGAAGCACGGAACCGCTCGGAAAAATGCCACTAGCGTTAGTCATAGACGGTCACCCATCCATGCACTGAGCACGCCCTATGTTGCTTAACCTTCATGATCGTTTAAGATCACTCAGGCAGCCGGGGCTGCGAGTGATTCCATTCCTTAAATATAAGGAAACTACAATAATTCTGTATCCCGGTTGAGCAATAAAGTGTGGTCTATCTATCTATAGGTAATATATCTATTTTGATTTCGTTCCCAATTTATTTAGGTTCATACGAGCCAGCAGCTTTTGATCAGCATTGTGTAAAAGGGGATATTCAACAACGCTATTTCAATACGCTCAGTGAGTCATGACAGCCTATTCAATAAGTCTTTGTGTGTTTGCGCAGTCTCCGGTAGCCGATGTTCGACAATTAATTAGGGCATTAGTTCAATTAATTATATCATTGGCCCGACATCACTACGTAATTATGTAAAAGGTCACTCAACTATTACTTATGTACAATTTTAGCAATGATTAGGGCCTTTCTCCACTGCTCCGGTCTGTAACATTGCGAAATGCGCTTTCGCGCATCGGCCAAGTAATTAGGCCACACGTGTAAAGCAGCAATAACGCTTAGTCAGTAAGTTAGAACATGCAACTTTTATAATAATTTTAAGACATTCAATACACGACCATGGTCTAAGAAACATGTGTTCTGATTGACTTCACCCCCAACTGACCCCTGAAACCAGAGCACCTACTCCGCTCTCCACATGGCGACCCATACCAGGCCAAACCAATGGACATGAAGAAGAAAAAACACTTGAAAATATTGAAGAAACGAAGCGGAAAACAACATGAAGATTAAACATTCGAGCGAGGAAAATACGGAATCAAAATCAAGAAAAAAATCAAATAGCAAGAAGAACCCATTTTCAAGAAAGAAGATCAAATAGCAAGAAGAAGAACCCATTTTCAAGAAAGAAGACAAAACTTCGAAGACATACCTATCTCAAAAAAAAAGAAGAACTCACCTCAGAAAAAAAAATCACTTCTTCTTGATATTTTTGTGGTTCACTTAACCACCAAAACTCAAGACGGAAACCAATACGATGTACCAGGAGAAAGAAGAAAAGTTCGAGCTGTGTCCAGGGTATAGCCCGGCCCACCCAGCGCAAGGGAGATGAGCTCCAGCCTCCGCGTCGCGCCCCGCCGCCGCCCTCAGCGAGCTGTCGCCGCCGCCCAGTTCCGTCATCGTCATCCACAGGTCCGGCAAACGTTTATTATCGATCCGATTAAGAAACACACAAGAATACTAATAAGCTTCTCCACTGCTCCGGCATCCGGTTTTTAACGGCCCGATAATTTGCTAGATCGGAAGTGATCGACGTACAAAAACAATAGACGTTTTTGCACCGCGCATACAACCCAAAAATGTTTCCATACTATTTAATTAGATTAATAAAATGTGTGGAAAACGTCCCTTCCCTGCAATAGAAAAACCGAGGAATTTTAATAAAGCACCCTGTCACGTCCTTTGCCGATTATGTGGATGAAGTGGAGAAGCATAATCTGGCATCCGATATTTTTCTCATGACTGATTCCGGTTCCGATGCCGAACCGGAGCAGTGGAGAAAGGGCCTTACTTTTCCTTGTCAGAAATTAAAAGCAAAGTTAAGCATTGGTAAGTATACGCTAGGGTCCGCGGCCGCCGTACATTTGTGCAAATGGCGTCAGTCTGGGTGTTTTTCCATGTTTGTAATGTCCTTGCCTGGTTACCATAGCACAGGTTATCCTAGTTTAGGACCACGTCAAGTGATTGTTTTGAGTGGAAGTTATTATTATCTATCTATCTATCTCTTTAAACGAGCAATTCTTGTATATATGTATGTATATATATATATATATATATATATTCAGAATCTCGGAAACGGCTCCAACGATTTTCATGAAATATTGTAAACAGATGGTTTCGGGGGCGATTAATTGATCCAGCTAGGTTTTATTTTAAGAAAACGTCGTTTTAACCCAGTCTTAACCGTGTTTTTGGGCAAAGAAATAACTGCTACCCTATAAGAACGTAAAAGAGACGGAAACGCTTCTTCTTATTCTTGGGCCTAGATGTAAAAAGACGAGAGTGGTGTCATTAAACAGCTTATATATTGTCAAACCATCTTTGAAAATTTTGCGGATTTTAGCAATCTGAGAGCAAAGTTAAAAGAGATTTAGTAAAAGTGAGGCTATGCAACAAATTGACAACAACCTATAGGTACTTAACAGCTGATTTTATAACTATGATCATATGATAGACAGTTATTTATTACATTAATTGTATTTCTTAGTGTATTGAGTGGGAAAATGTAACGAAACTCACAAATAGATTAAAAGACAGGGAAGACAAGGATTTGTGTCATTTCATCCTCTAAAACTCGTCGGCCCAGTGTATTACATCGATAAGTCGGTATGCCACAGTCGTACAAGTTAAACAAAATACTAGAAGTCCGTAGAGCGAAAGCACTGGTCGAGGAATATAATTAAAATACGCAAACGATAACCGATACAAGACGAGTATACCAGCTTGCTATAGAATCCCACAATCATGTAAACAAACCAATTCAATCACGATTACTCGGTAATTACTTACATTTGAATATCAATGTTGATCATAAACACATTTCAAGGAACCATTCATTGTTCTTACAATCATTTTTATACCAAATAACTTCTTTATGATTGTTATTTTGATAAAAAATACTCGGACGACGAAAATTTCAATAGCTTGTAAAGCTGACATATTATTTTTTACTCATCAAAGTCTTTGGAAAGTTAGTGTTGTTCATTTTTTTGAATTGATTAAAAAAATCGATTGATTCGAATGTTTCAATATTTGAATAAGTCAGGTCGAAAAAATAGACTTTAATAATGACGGCTAAACTGTAAATGTGGATTGCATGATTTTTTTAAAAGCAAAAGGCATTGAAACTCAAACTTGCAGCACAAACAGCATTAAACTAGCATAGTGGGGTTTCTATATAACTTAAAAGTGTAATTATTTTAATAACAAACAATTTTCTGTTCCCACTTTTATCACCCAAGACAACTCACTTTTTCAAATCTGTCATTTTTTTGTTCCACAACAAACCGTCATGTTTATGTTTTGAACGACAAAAAGAGTTTGCGTTGTCGTTTAAGATGAAGGATATCATTGCATTCTCTTTACTGCCTCTCAATAAAAGAGTTTTGTATCTAGAACCATAAAAGCGTAAAGGGAGTTCTACTCGTACTCCATCTACGCATAAAAGGGTAAATATTAAAAACACGTTTATACTTCACTCACTGTCACCGTCCTGTGTGAGTGGGAATTGTTTCGAGTTCTGTGCGTTTTTTTGTTACCTCTAATAATCGACGACTTTGCTTTTTTGTATAAATTTTGGACATTTTCTTTGCGATTTGGTTGTACAGGGGTCGGCACTCGAAGTGTTACCAATTCAAAATGATGTAGTTTTGACAATTTTGTTTCTTTTTATTTATAAACTTCAATTTAAAGAGAAAAAACATTTAAAATTAAAAAGAAAAAGTTATTGTTCGATGTGGCCACCTTTAGCGCGGATAACAGCATCGAGTCGGTCCGTAAAGGCTTCACACGCTGCACGAATGTGGTCTGCTGATATTTTATTCCATTCTCGGCGAAGAGCAATCTTTAGGGCGTCGACGGTCTCATATTTTTTTGCTGACACTTTGGCCTCTAGAATTGACCATATGGAAAAATCCATTGGGTTTAAGTCCGGCGAATATGGTGGCCATTGTTGCGAAGAAATGAAGCTCGGAACTTTATCTTGCAAAAAAATTTGGGTTTCCCGAGCTTTGTGGGATGGTGCCGAGTCTTGCTGAAACGTCCAATGATTTCTACCGAATTGCTTACGTGCCCAAGGTAACAAAGCATCGTTTAAAATCTTTTCACGGTAGATTTGCTGGTTTACCTTTACACCCTGCTCAATGAAAACGAGAGGTGAACGTCCCGTAGCAGTTACCGCGGCCCAAACCATCACTGATGCTGGTGCTTGCTTTCGCAGAGCAATTCGTTGGTCTAAATTGTCGTTCGATTTACTTTTTAACCATACGCGATCATTTTGTTTGTTCACATATTGCTGAACCGTAAAAATTTTTTCATCGGAAAATACCAAATTTTCAAGCTTGCTATCAACGTGCAAGTGCTTTAACTCCTTGGCTCTTTCTAGGCGAACTGCCTTTTGTGTAAGTGTCAAGTCTTGCACTTTTTGTATTTTGTAAGGCTTCAGGTGTAGTTTATTTTTTAAAATGCGTCCTATGCTCCGGGCAGATACATTAAGACTTTTCGCCAATTTAACTGCGCTTTGTCGTGGATTTCGTTCAATTCTAGCCTTTACCTTTCGAACCATTTCTGATGATGTTGCGGTTGTTGGATGTCCACCTCCATGGCGTTTCTTGATGCTACCGGTGTCATTGTAACGCGTGATGGTCCGATACACAAACATTTTATTCAAATGTAAATGACATAGCGCATTAACAATGGCTGGTTGCGATTTACCAGCCAAATACAAAGTAACGACACTGTGGCGTTTGAATTCCATCTGGATAACTTTTTTTAGCAGCGACGAAAAACAATGAGCTTCTGTATGCTTAGCAACAATACAATAGACTTACGACTGTGAAAAAATGGGCACCATAATGTAAACAGTTTGGTTGCTATAGCAACTTAAAGTTGGTAACACTTCGAGTGCCTACCCCTGTACTTACCCTAGGGACGACGACTTCTACGTGACATCACGGACTTTGTTTTTGCTTACGATTGGATCTCTTTCTCAAAAAACACGGAGGTAACAATGTTCTTAAACTATTAGTTCTTTAAAAAGTAATAAAGATATACACAGAATCACTCAGAGATGCTACGAATAAATCCAAGAATAATTATAAAGTGAAAAATTATTACATGGTATTTTTACATTATAATGAGTGAGCCGCATATTCTTCTAAATTTTCTAGAGAGCCTTGCCTTAAGTTTTGAAATATTGCAAAAGCCCTTTTACAAATTTAATTTATGTAGGTACTGAAAGCCTAAAACATAACAACGTATTTTAATGCATATTAGGCCGTTATAATTCATATATTAATGCATGCTGATCGTTTATCATGTTTGTGCGATAGTCACTTAGTTAAATATTCCTATTAAACATTTGGACAAAAGTGAATCCTGATTTTATAGAAAAAAATCGATAGGTACACAAAAAGTGTATCTTGATTTGAATTGCTTCATAATCGTTTTGGATTTATTCAAATACTTAGGATAAACCAACGAACAGTGAACCATATCCCATATCTCATTGATCAATGCTCAATCACTCACTTTGACATCAGTATAGGTACAACACTATCACTATCTATCGATCATAGACAACTGACAAATAATTATCTTGTCTATGATTGCCGGATTCTATTGAAATCCACCTTAGGTAGGTATTCCGGTGATCATGATGGGAGACGATAATGTACGTACCGCGAATGCACATCCTGAGAACGTACGCCCCGGTAATGTACAGCCACGGAATCTGTGCACATGTACACGGATTCCCGTCCGTACGTTCTCGGGTCGTGCGTTATCATATCAGGCTGTATAAAATTGGTACGGGTGAGAATCCGTGTACAGCCATAGACACGACAGAGTGGTGCCTCGTTTCCATGAAGCGTAAATCATTCACTTCGCAGCCATTACACGCTCGATCTAGTGCGAGACATTATCGAGGCTATGAGACGCAATAGATTGACGTCCTGATCTGGCTGGATCTTACACTAGACAAGTCAATCCAAATGATCAGAGTTTAGATGAATAGGAGCGATACATCAACCCATTATAAACCCATTGAGGGGCACGGGGCTTTACCCTGAGGAACCTTTCTCAGTGAAAGGACCATGCCCCTCAGTCCTATACCTATAGGGCATACTCCACCACGGGGGCCTAGTCTGGATAGGTGGAATATCCTTGTAATACTAGTGGTTGGTCTTACTGTCGGAAGTTTTCAAGCTGCCCTAAGGCCTCTGACTTGGCTTCACAACTTCCATCTATTGACGGCAGCCGGCACCAACTGCTTAACTTGCCTTGCGAAGCACGGAACCGCTCGGAAAAATCCCACTAGTGTTAGTTATAGATGGTCATTTGGGCACGAATTCCCGGGTTGTACATTCTCGTGCCGTAAATTCTCGGTCCGTGCAATATAGTGACCCATCATGATCATAGATTGAAAATCCGGGAGCTGTCACTGTCAGCACAGATTAAATACATTTGACAAACATAAAAAGTAATAAATCGATCTGTTAACGAGAATCTACGAGAATCGGTTTTAAAGTTAATATTCTGTTTTATTGTAAACTATTGACAGTATAATAGTTTATTCCGTAGATTTTGTTCACTTTGATTGAATCCATCATTCGATGAGAGTGATTTTATGTTCAATAATAATTCTTGAAATCATTCACAGTAATCGATTAAAGTAATCGAAACTCTATTTCATCAGTGCAATAAACTTGTTTTTAAGATTTCTCGTCTCCCAGATTGTGAATTGAGCAGATTTTTTATATTTTGAAACAGAAAAAAATACCGCTTTTTTAAACCATATTTCAGCTTATTACAATTGGGCCCAGAGATCCCCGGCTCCTTTCGCATTAATCAGTAAGGTTGTCGTAGCCCAGGTCGGAAATAGGACGATACCTTAAACAAAAGACCCTGGTTCGAGACTTGTGCATGAAGTTTCTCTTTTTTTTTCAAGCTCCTTTTTTGTGTGAAAAACTATTATTAGGAGCCCTATTATCAACGCACCTAATTCGTTTCCAAATATATTTTCTAAAAGAAATACAAAAAAAAAATCCAAAAACTTGATTTACCAAAAAAATACCGAGCAAAGATCGGTCATCCAGGTACTTACTATTAATAGATTTATTGTGGATATGTACCTCGTTTGAGCACCCGCCTACATAGCACCTGCACGAATGGCACCTGGTCTAGTCCAGATTCAGCACCTATTGATATTTTTGGCAGCTGCTGTTAGTGAATTCAAAGTATTTTTTCTGCCAATAATATCAAAAGGTGCTGAATCTGGACTAGGCCAGGTGCCTTTCGTGCAGGAGCTATTTAGGCGGGTCCTCAAACTGGACTACCTCAAACATTACAGTGGCAATGCGGTGTGCTTAATGCTATTATTATTATTGTTCTTCATATTTTTTCGAGCACTCCAAAGACGTGAATCTAATATTCTGTATCTAAGCAGTGAATGTTGACTTATGACTACAAAAGCTTCAGAGAGAATATATTCTGTACTAAGTAAACATCTTACCAAAAGTTGAAAGCCAAAACGTTGTCACGAGTAACCATCGATAAGGCTAGCTCAATATTCCGATTTACCAGCTAGAAACTTTCGCACACAACAGAATTTTTCGCTCCATTTAACTTTAAAACAACAAATCAAGTACAGCCTTTTGTTGGAGGACGGTAGCACGGACGTCGTTTATGCCTTTGCCTTTGTACCAACAAATTTATTCGGCTAGATCGAAGTTTTTTTGCGATAGAAACAAGTTTGCGTATAGAATGCGTGAACTGTGAATGGGTCTTTTCATGGGTGTAATCACACTAATGATGAGTGTGTGTTTATATGTTTGTCAGTCTTTAGCGCTGAAACGGCTGGACGGATTTTAATAAAATTTGGTATGGAGTTAGCCGATACCCTGGATTAAAACATAGGCTACGTTTTACCGCGGGGAAATATCTTATTCCTACGGGAAAATCGATGAACCGCGGGTAACACCGCGGGGCACAGCTACATTCATGAAAATTTGGCACTGATCCTATTGTCCTATTGTTTCAGTACATTTTATACAAAAGTGATTTAAAAACAGACCTTGTCCTCGTCCTACGTCTCGTCTGTGTACCTCGTCCCTTGCACAACAACGGAACAAAAAATATAATTAATAGTGCTTGCAAATCTATGCTCCAACATAGGAGTTGTATACAAGAGAACAAAGAAAATATTTATTTTCATGTCTATAAAAACTCACATTCACGCCAAATTAATTCAAGAGTTTATCACCTAACTTAATCATGCTGAGCTACAGTTGCTTCCAGCAGCCATCACATATGTCAACTGTCAATGAAACCATTATACGTGAAAATTACTTGAAAAAAAAAGAAACCTAAGAATGTTATCATAATCAGCCACTTGACGCCCTTGACACAGGAAAAAAGCCTCCTCATTTTATATTTCGCACACTTGCCAGAACAACGTGCTATTTCGGAACCCATAAGTTAGAGCATTTTTTTAAGGTTTCAAAGTAATGGCCGAAAGAGATAGCGCTATAACGTGATGCAGTGTCTCTTTTGCTCATTACTCCGGCGTTTTTGGAGTAAATAAAATCGCGTTAAAAAAAATCTATATGCTGCACTTGCCGTGTGTAGTTTTGTTGCTAATGGTTTTCTTCGAAATATCACGTTGTTCTTGTAAGTGTGCGATTTGATCTTTCTCTTTGACCCGTCTCCCAGAGGGGCAGAGACCAGGGCCTGGATTCTGTTAATGCATTGTATTATAATGACAACTGCATGAATTCAGCAATTTCATTTCATTACCGCTTTCTATCTACGCGCACACACGTACCGATTTCTGTAGACGTCAATGGTATAAAAAATCATGTCATGTGACCCGGCCGAGTATCTGTCATTGAACTTTAATGCACTAACAGAATTGATGCCTAGGGCTTCCCACTTCCCACCATCCTGACTGATTCGGTTCAACCACATTCATAAGTCGTCGCATGCCCCTGGTTTCGGTATTTCGGAACATGACTGGCAGATAAGCTGATCGAACGAACCTTAAAAGCTCCGATGCGGCACAACGAAACACTAAAAGCAGCGTTATCAAGAGTGCTGCTTTTTTAAACACCGAACGACTCGACCTGCGCTAGAAAAAAGAACACAACACGGTGTGTACGTAACATCTGTATCCACTCGAATTCAATTACGTGCCACATTCATCTCGTTAAAATGTTGCTAGAGGTTGAAATTGCTTGGTAGCGCGCGGCAGCACTATTTGAGCTGAAAAGACGTGGTTAGCTGACCTCAGCTATCTGTGCCACTTGAATAATCACCTTTACCACACCCTCGGCGCGCCTTAATACCTTTAATAGAATCCGCAGATCTAGAGAAAACGCTTTCTTTATTGCACCTGCTCGATTTTCCACAGAGTAATTTGTTAACTTCAACTTGGTTGGCGCAGTTTGTTAGTTTTTAATCTCCGTTTAAAAAGTATCTTTATTATCTGGAGTGGTTTCTAGGAGGTCTGTTTGAAACCGTTTCCCGGATGCTGTTTATTCAAGGAATTCTAATTCTACATTTTTGCTAACAGTTCTCCATATGTCTCGTGAATAGATAGAAAGAATATTCTTTTTGCGCCGTGTTGGGTTTGACACACACCGGGGTCCGCCGTACATTCTTACAAATGGCCTCAGTCTGGAAGTATATCCTTGTCTGTCCTTGCCTGTTTCAAACCTCGTTACTTGCCTTGCCTGGTGCACAGAATCCTACTTTGGGACCAGGCTAAGTGTTAGTGCTGTCTGTAAGTTATTTAAATTATTATTGTTTGAATACATAACTACTTTCTAAAATGAGTTGATAAAACATGGGTAGATTTATATTTTAATGAATATTTTAATATCATATTCTCTTTTTTCCGAGATATTATATTAGAGTTAGACCCTGATCGCTGCCTAACCCACTGGGATACTGGCTTGAGTTTACTTATGTATGTATGTATATGTGTTTATGAAATATAAAGGTCTTAAATTATATTACTACCGAGAACCACTCTTTTCTTTGTGCAAAAGACGTGCATTATCCACAGAGACAAAAGCAGATACCTCAATACTTCAACATTTGGTCAATGAAATAAGGTTCAGAATTGTATGGAGCGGTGAATGAGTAAAACAAGCATGTAATCTCTGTGGTAGTTTAATGCAGACTATCGTAACAAAATAAACTTATAGCTACATCTATACATCCATATTGTGCTTGTAAAGGTATACCAACAATATGCAAAACAGCATCAATACACTGAACAACATTTATTGTATAAGATTGTGCAAAGACAAATGATTGTATATAAACATTTACATACAGGTACATACATTGCTTCTGGCTCCACACTAGGATACCTTGTATCGTAGGAACCAGAAACAGCGACTTCACAAACATGTAAACATCCAATAAGACTGTGCATAGCCTTGATATTTCTAATCGCATTTGTTGTACTCTCATAAAATAGAAAAATAAATGTTTGTACGACTTCACGAAGGTTCTGCGAATAAAAGGCTAGTACTTTCAATCATTGTAAAGTAGCAGGTTTCTAAAATCTTACATGTATAGGAGAAAAATACGACTCGGCTCAATGAAATATATTTTGTGGGCAAAATCCTGCCTCAACGAAAATAAATACTAAATCACACCACATTGAATTTAGTTTGCGAGCACCGATTCTTCTCCGCAAAGATCTTCTGTAATTGACATCTGCCATTTTTGCTAACAAGGGTCTTATGTAACCGCCATTTTATAGATGGATTTCTGTTGTTATAGTATTATTTACCTTTATGATATTCCTACACAGATATGATGAGGAGGAATGTTTAATGTAAGTTCGTTTGTCGGGCTACTATCCGAAATTACTCATCGTTTTGCTAAATAGTGAAATTATTTATTTAACCTCCTCAGTCCCGTGTCGACAAATTAACAATAGAAAATTATTGTTATTTTCAAGGTCTGAAGTTGAACTGAAGAGGTTAATAATATTCACTGATTTTTTAAGATACAAACTTAATTAATACTCTGTTAAGCTGATCTATAAATTAAATCATATATAAATAATAAATAAATAAATAATAATTAATAAGGTTCAAACGTTTTACAACGACAACTGCATGAACATGGCGAATTAGTTTCATTGCCGCTTCAAGTCTACGCGTACCATTATCTATAAAAATCTCATCATTTCTGATTCGAGACCGAATCAGAAATGATGAGGTCCGTAGACAAACGAAAGTCGTCGACATAGCCCACCAGATGAGTAAGTTGAAGTGGCAGTGGGCGATGGCAGATGGGGCCGAAAAGTTTTTGAATGGAGACTACACATCGGCAAGTGCAGCATAGGACGTCCAACCACAAGATGGACAGACGATCTCATCCAAGTGGCAGGAAAACGCTGGATGCAAGCCGCATCCAACCGGTCTTTTTGGAAATCCATGGAGGAGGCCTATGTCCAGCAGTGGACTTCTTGTGGCTGAATGATGATGATGATGATGGTGATATATAAAAACGGCAAATCATGTCTGTTGTATTAAATATTTTTTAAATATTTATTGTTTTGTTGTAGCAGCATAATTAATACATTGTCTGCGAAACTGTCTATCTATCACGGTTCACGAGATACGGCCTGGTGACAGACGGATGGACGGACGGACAGACAGCGACGCTCAGTAATAGGGTCCGTTTTACCCTTTGGGTAGGGAACCCTAAAAACCCTAAAAATGCTACGTGGCCCGACCGTGTATCTGTTATAGAACTATAATTCACTACCAGAATCGAGGGCCTGGACTGATGCATGAGCCAAATGTTAGTGTTATATCCGAGATTTCCCCGCTTAGTTCGCGCGGCGTACATACAACAAATGCGTGAACTTGTCCTCAGAGTGTTGTTAATGTGCTTTCATAAACTGGACTAACTTCTCCCGACATGGCCCATTCAGTGGTTTGTATTGTGATGAAATGGGTAGCAAAAATGCGACGAATTTTCGATAGAAACGATCATTGTTATTCATAAAAAAAAATTGCGCGAATATTTTCACCACAAGAAAAAACAAAAGACAATCTATTTAAAAAGAATAAGTTTGAAGTAGCAAGGAGGTTGCTTACTTTTTCGAAAGCGCAAACTACTACATAATACCTAATACAAAAATTTATTAAATTTTTGTCATTTTTTGTTGCATACAAAATAATGGTCGGTCTAAGAATAGGTCGTAAACTAATTAATTTGGCGAAACAACGTTTATGGGATCAGCTCGTAGTATATAGTATAATGAAAACCTTCACGTCGATTTAATTTGATAATTAAATAACAGCGATGAAACCGCTTATCGGTATTAACGTGTAAAATTGTTGATGGGCCGTTCTTTAACTAATGTACATCATGGCGCATTGTTCTTCTAGTTTTTCTTGCTGTACAACAATGTGTTCTCTTTCTATCTGAATTTTAATAAAGCAAAAAAAATATAACGTCACAAAAATAACCTTACATTAAAATGAAACTAATTTTCTTTGTGCAATTCAAAGAAAATTAGTTTCCTTTTTTGTCTAAGGTTATTTTTGTACCGTTATTTTTTTTGCCAGTTGTTAGTGTCACTTATTTTTTACTTGAGAAGAGAACCTCGGGAGTTCTAAAAATAAGTAATATGTGTGGTGAAAAACGATTCACAAGACGTGGAGGAGCCGGTAGCCATTTTTGACATTTCCAATAATAAGCAGGCGTCGGGAATGCCATGATGTTCTCCGCTACATAGTGGACAAGACAAGTAGCAATAATAAGACACGTCTGTTAAGTGACGTATATTTATTTATAAAAGAGTCTTGCTCTTTGGATTGCCCCATCACCACGTTCCAACCATTGACGTGGTGGAGACTCGAATTCGGTACAAAATTATCCTTAAGTTAATTTAAGTACTGATGAAATTATATAATTAAAGGTTTGTTTTAGTTTATATCATTACGCTTGCGTGTCTCCGGCTCATGGTAATGTAGCTATGTATTAGTTATATGTTTTAAGGTCTATAACTTAAAACATATTACTAATTTAATTTCGTTTTGTTTCATTTCATGTTCAATGACGCTTGTTATTTGTTACAGTCATGTCATTAATTCATCAAGTCTAAAGTTTCTTTCCACTTCAACATCAACCCATCATGTCCCCACCGAGGGACACGGGTCTCTTCGCTGAGGAAGGTATAGGCCATACTCCACCACGGGGGCCAACTCCGGATTGGTGGAGGCTTGTAAGACTAGTGGCTGGTCTTACTGTCAGAAGTTTTCAAGCCGCCCTAAGGCCTCTGACTTGGCTTAACGACTGCAATATATCGACGGCAGCCGCCACCAACTGCTTAACGTGCCTTGCGAAACACGGAACCGATCGGAAAAATGCCACTAGCGTTAGTCATAGACGGTGACCCATCCATCGACTGAACGCGCCGTATGTTGCTAAGCCTTAGTGATCTTTTAAGATCACTCAGGCAGCCCAGGCTACGAGCGATTCCACTTATTTTTTTCCACTTATTAAAGCAAAATGCTTTTAGTACTATATGAAGAAACATGAATTTCTACTTAATAACAAATGAGTAGGTACCTCGACCTCAGCTCTTTGTTTGGTGGCCATTTCTCTCGGGAAATAAGAGTCGGCATTAAAGGTCAAATTTCTTTTTTATAAGTGCGTAGGTAAGAATTCAGAACATTGTTTAATTGTTGGCTTTGAAAAAAAGGGAATGTCTTTGCTCAAACAAAACTGATATTTTTAAAAACTTGTGTCATCCCTTAAGATGACAATGTCTGTTACTTTTAACAATATTTCAAGATTCTTTGGAAAGAGTAAGGTCAAACTAGTAAGTAACAATAAGAAGTTTGTTCATCTTGGCCGCAGGTAGGGCCCTGGGGAAATTAACGATAGATTGCAACGTCAAAAGGTCTATCACACATTGTAGTCGGCTACTGCTTGTTTGCCCAAGTTTTGTGACACGATGTCGTATTTCATTTGCGGATAGAGATTTTTAAGAAGGGAGAATCAAGAATTTAGTTGTACATTCTTTCACACGTAATGTTTATTGCAGGTAATTTTTGATTGTATTTGGTTTGTCCTACAAATTATATTTTGTTTCGATCATATTTCTTGTTGATTAATCTATATATATAAAAGGAGAAGCTGACTGACTGACTGACTGACTGACTGACTGACTGACTGAATGACTGACTGACTGACTGACATATCAACGCAGGGCCCAAACTATAAGGGTTAGAAACTTGAAATTTTGCACAGGATTTCCTTTTATAACATAGGGTAGCATTAAGAAAGGATTTTTCAAAATTCACCCCCTAAAGGGGTAAAATGGGGGTGCAAAGTTAGTATGAAACTCTGCCGTTTTTGAAGTTACTCAAATGAAACTCAATATGAAGTTTCTTCGTTTAAAATCATGAAACACGTGTAAAATAGTTTTTCAAAAATCATCCCTTAAGGGGGAAAAAGGGGGGTTCAAAGGTAGTATGAAACTTTGCCGTTTTTGAAGTTATTCAAATGATATTTAGTACGAAGATCCTTCATTTAAAATCATGAAACATGTGTAAATTAGTTTTTCAAAAATCATCCCTTCAGGGGGAAAAAAGAGGGTGCAAAGTTAGTATGAAACTTTGCCGTTATCCAAGTTATTCGAATGAGATTCTATATGAAGGTCCTTCATTAAAAGTCATGAAGCATGTGTAAAATAGTTTTTCGAAAATCATCCCTTAAGGGGGAAAAAGGGGAGTGCAAATTTAGTATGAAACTTTGCCGTTTTTGAAGTTATTCAAATGGGATTTAATATGAAGGTCCTTCATTTAAAATCATGAAACACGTGTAAAATAGTATTTCAAAAATCATCCCTTAAGGGGGAAAAAGGGGGTGCAAAGTTAGTATGAAACTTTGCCGTTATCCAAGTTATTCGAATGAGATTCTATATGAAGATCCTTCATTAAAAGTCATGAAACATGTGTAAAATAGTTTTTCGAAAATCATCCCTTAAGGGGGAAAAAGGGGGGGTGCAAATTTAGTATGAAACTTTGCCGTTTTTGAAGTTATTCAAATGGGATTCAATATAAAGGTCCTTCATTTAAAATCATGAAACACGTGTAAAATAGTATTTCTAAACTCATCCCTTAAGGGGGAAAAACGGGGGATGCAAAGATAGTATGAAACTTTGCCGTTTTTAAAGTTATTCAAATGATATTTAGTACGAAGGTCCTTCATTTAAAATCATGAAACATGTGCAAAATATTTTTTCAAAAATCATCCCTTTAGGGGGAAAATGGAGGGTGCAACGTTAGTATGAAACTTTGCCGTTATCCAAGTTATTCGAATGAGATTCTATATGAAGGTCCTTCATTAAAAGTCATGAAACATGTGTAAAATAGTTTTTCAAAAATCATCCCTTAAGGGGGAAAAAGGGGGGTGCAAATTTAGTATGAAACTTTGCCGTTTTTGAAGTTATTCAAATGGGATTCAATATGAAGGTCCTTCATTTAAAATCATGAAACACGTGTAAAATAGTATTTCAAAAATCATCCCTTAAGGGGGAAAAAGGGGGTGCAAAGTTAGTATGAAACTTTGCCGTTATCCAAGTTATTCGAATGAGATTCTATATGAAGGTCCTTCATCAAAAGTCATGAAAAATGTGTAAAATAGTTTTTCGAAAATCATCCCTTAAGGGGGTAAAAGGGGGGTGCAAAGTTAGTATGAAACTTTGCCGTTTTTGAAGTAATTCAAATGAAATTCAATACGAAGATCCGTCGCTAAAAGTCACGAAACACATGTAGAATAGGCTTTCAAAAATCATCCCTTAAGTGGGTAAAACGGGGTGCAATGTTAATATGAATGAAACCGTGCCGTTTTTGAAGTTATTCGAATGAAATTCAGAATAAAGGTCCTTCATTGAAAGTCTTGAAACACATGTAAAATAGTTTTTCGAAAATCATCCCTTTAGGGGATAAAAGGGGGGTGCAAAGTTAGTATGACACCTGCCGTTTTAGAAGTTATTCAAATGATATTTAGTTCCAAGGTTCTTCATTTAAAATCATGAAACAGGTGTAAAATAGTTTTTTAAAAATCATGCCTTAAGGGGGAAAAAAGGGGGTGCAAATTTAGTATGAAACTTTGCCGTTTTTGAAGTCATTCGAATGAAATTCAATATGAAGGTTTGTCATTAAAAGTCATGAAATACATGTAAAATAGTTTTTCGGAAATTATTCCTTTCAGGGGGTAAAAGGGGGGTGCAAAGTTAGTATGAAACTCTGCCGTTTTTAAAGTTATTCGAATGAAATGGAGTATGTAGGTCCTTCATTGAAAGTCATGAAACATTGTGTAAAGTAGTTTTTAGAAAATCATCCCAAGGGGGGCGCAAAGTTAGAATGAAAGCTCTCTGATATTCAAAGTTATTTCAATAAAATGTTGTATTTGGGTTATAAGTTCCTGATGAAGTTATTGATTATTGCCGACAGCCCTTTTTGTGAATTAAATACTTATGGGGGTTGCAAATTTAGAAGGTATAAAAGTTATTCGTATTTACTTCGTATCGTCGCTTCGATTATTAAACATTTCGCTGCGATTTTTGAATTGAATTTCTTTGTTCTTCCATGTGTTTAAATACCACCTTAAATACTTGCTTTTTTTCTTATTTTTTTTCATATTGGTCGTTCTAACTCTTGAATAAATTTTCTCAATTCTTCTTATTATTTCTCCGTTCATGTGTTCATAAATATTTCTCAGTTCTTTAAAATACAACCCATAGTAAACAGCCTATACGAGTATATGTCCCACTGCAGGGAATAGGTCTTCCCTCAGAGAGAGTAGTATGGTTTTATTTATTTCGCATGCGCTAAAAGTATCCCAATCTTAATTGCAAACGCAAACACTTTACTCAACCAAAGCCCACGCAGACGAAGTCGCGGGCAACAGCTAGTACATAATATATTGAGTCGGGCATTACTTTACAAATCAACACTTGCATAACGTTTGCAACATAATATTAGTTTCTTGATCAATATTTGATTTGCAAACAAAGAAATCAAAGGCGTGGGGTGTTGGTTGTATTATATAGATGCTACTAAGATTAATTTAAATTTAAAATCACCAACCAAATGTGAATCTTGTTCGAAACAAATACATTATTATTATTAATTCGTAGTTTTAGTACTGACAAAGATTCATTTACAAAATATTAATCGATCTTCAGTCGTAATTGATTTACAAAATTGTTGATCGACACTGTTTCGTTCATATGCCTTCAGTTTAAGACAGAAATATTGTAAGTTGTTACAAGGCAAGCTATCGATTTTCCATGTTGCGTTTAAAGGGTACATTTGGTTTTATATTGTAAAAAATGGACGTATATAATTTGCATTCAGCCCGTGGTCACGCACGCCTCAACCATTATAATTTTAGGGTTCCGTAAGACACCATGATAATTTATTTCTTCAATAGTTTAATCAACCGGTTATGGCTACCGGTGACGCGGTGGGACGACCTGAGCAGATATTTACCTGCATGGGAAGAGTTGGCCAGAGACAGGTAGGAGTGGACGTCTAAAGGGAAGACCTTTGCCCAGCAGTGGGACACAGTAACTTACTTACTTACTTACTTAAGGTCCTAAGTCCCCTAGGTGGGGCAGAGGGCGTCCACAGTGCGTCGCCAATCCGATCGGTCACAGTCACGGCTAAAAATAATTTAAATAGAGTAAAAAGTTCAGTTGACAGCGACCCGATGGTAAGACGATGTCGTTGAGTCGGCGGAGGGACTATAATGCAGATGGTAAGGGACGGTGGAGTTATGGCATTTGGAGGAATGCGCCACACCCAGCAGTGGACGGCGGTGGGGTGGGTGTAGATGATCATGATGAAAAAGTGTATATTCTCTGCTAGGAAAAATGTTGTGAATTGATTATTAACTAGCGTTTGTCAGCAGCTTCGCTCGCATTAAATTTAGGGTAACGAAGTTCTCCACCAATCCGGACTTGGCCCCCGTGGTGGAGTATGGCCTATGCCTTCCTCAAGGAAGAGACCCGTGCCCCTTGGTGGGGACAAAAAAAGAAAAAAAAAATGGGTTGATGATGAAGTTCTTTCTATATAGTTCTCGTAGATTACTACTCATACATACTTTGACACCCTTTTTACCCTATTAGGGGAAGAAGAAAAAAAAACCGTACAATATGTGTCTTGAAATTTCTTTGAAGTACATTTTACAAAGTGTTGTGTCAATCAGATCATATAAAATTTTGTTCCCAATAAAGAAAAAATTGTAAAAAAAAAGTCGGTACTTGACAATATCAATGTGCAGAACCACTTAAAAGAAATGCCAGTTTAATTTTTATATTGGCCTAAGTGCCTTGGATTAATCCAAGGTACCCCGAATAACTTTCTTTTTAATATAAAGCCTTAAGGCATTAGCTGTTGCAGATGGAATTAACATTACAATACAAGATGTATGGGATAAAATAAGAATCAATACGAAAGAATTGAAATACACTAGTATTTGTCACTACAAAGTGTACTACAACAATTTATAACACTTTATACACACGTATTATACTAGTGAACGTATTCTGTATCTCTCATTTTGTTATGAAGTTTCTTATAAAACACAGACATTCTACTTACACAAATAGGGTTATTTTTTACATACCGGACCGGACAATATAATTCCCATAACGATACCTTCAACGAGACGGTATCGTTAAGGAGACGTTATGGGAGTTATATTGTCTGGTCCGGTATAAGGTCAGGAAGTCGAAAAAGTAGCTAACTACATTTTCACATATTACAGGTCAATGCAGATATACAATCTGCATTGACCTGTAGAACCTCAGTAAATATTATAATGGAGAATATTTTTTTATTTATGGTGCCTGTATTCGTCCCATTACAGGCCTTCAAAGATAAAGAGAGAGTCACCACGCATGCCCTGCGGAGTGGCAATTTTAAGCATTTAGGTTTGTAAGTACCTCAGACACTCAGGTTTCCTCACAATGGTTTCCTTCACAGTTAGCGAGTGAATGAAAAAGGGTGAATGAAATCATCTCTATTACGTTCTACTTCAACCTCCCGAAGCAATATTATCAATCAATCAATAATCGTAAATTAATAATATCCTTTGATTTCAGTATTTTTGAGAATAAGTAGAGGTATATGACTTATACCTCTTCTAATGGCGCTAATTAGCATAACAATAGTTAAACAATGGCCGCCTGCCCGCAGCGGGCGAACGCCAGGGGAATGGCTTCGACCTTGTAACGTCCGTTTCACACGTTATTGAAACAAGGTTTAAGATTTTTAGTTAAAACGCCAATTTGTTGATATCTCGTTAAACAATAAAAATCACATGTTTTACGTTTGCACAGAATAGGATTTTTGTTTTCTTTCATTTTAATTTAATAAATGAGAGCTCTTAAGATTTCAAGAGATAACGTACATCCTTTAGTCTTGGCTATGGCGGACAGTGAATAGGGCTATGCCCAACAGTGGGCGTTTTTTATGGGCTGAATAGATTGAGAAATACATATTGCAAGCGTATTTTCAAAATAATCGTGTACTGGCCGTTGTTGGTACTCGTATATCAATTCAAGGTGGGAAAGATTCCCACGCGGAACCGTTTTTCCTTAATATTTTCTTGGCGAGATATCCCTCACAATATACCGTGCGTAGAAATCTTTTAGATGCGATCATAAATCGCTTTAGTTGACATAATCACGTAAAGGGAAGGGTCGGGATTTATGCATGTTTGATTTAGAGAAAATACGGGAATTGTGTAGTTTCGGCCAAAATATGTATTTCTTTGAAATTATTTACATAACAACGGTGTTTTCGGTTTTTGTTTGATGCCATCTGAACTAATCATTGGTAGGGTTTTAGCAATAAAAAGTTTATACAGGACTGCCTCCAAAAAATGTGGAAAAATGCTAAAGCTGAAAAAAATGCTGCCATTTTTCCGGTTAAACAATGAGCTTGTTATTGTAACAACGAAATGGCTGAAACAGTTTCTTCAGTATATTTATTAACACGTTTGAATGTTATGGTGGGCCGATCGAAACGTTTATATCATTTCTATATTGTTTCTATTTTTATTTTTCATACAAACACTGCGTCATGTTTCAAAGTTGCAAAAGATAACTTGAGAACAGTCTAATTATATCGACACACGAGAAGCAGTTTCATGTTTTACGTTACTTCAGTAACAGTTTCTACAAACTAGGTAACTCCATACTGGATCAAGTGAAGCAAACTTGGAATAGGATATTACGAATGCAAACGTTTTGCTTCATTGACATTCGCTATAACTGCGCTCACCGAGTCATAGGGTCGTGAATATCCAAATAACTGTCATTAAACATCTGTAACTAATCCCGCACATAGTTCTTGCCAAAATTTAAGCTACTGCTAAACTTTCATGATATGACATCGAAATTTATCCTAGAATCTAAGGCATACACCCATTTTGTGTCGATTTATTCATGTGGAAAGCATTTTGGTGGATTTAACTCCAGTCCCACGGCTAGAAGGCCATCACTGGCTAGAACTATTTATGGCCCGGATAAAATCGGGCTAGATTAGGCCTTTCCAGTCCGCTTTTTGCTGGCACGACCTTTATTCAAATTGACGCCACTGGAGCGACAGCATGTAAAAGCTGATAAGCGCACAGTTTACCGCCGCGATAGTGAGACAAATTGGGAAAAAGACGACGCTAATCTGATTACAAAAAAGTGCTGTCTATCACGCGACACTTCAGTGATTGTCCAGCAGTATTAAGTAAGACTGAATTAATAAAGCTTCAGCGTCGGACCATCCTTAGCGAAAATGAGGCGTTTATATTCTTCGCTGAGTATACCAACGTAATTTAAACTTTTTTGCAGTCTATTCTTACCATCCTCGAGGCAGTCTAGCTTTGCAAAATGTTCTAGCTTAACAAAGGCAAAAAAATACTTGAATATACCCTAAGTAAAATGGCCATTGAAGAAGAAGAAGAAGAAGAAGAAGAAGAAAGATTTTATTAGTATTGTCACAGAAACACAATGAAGACAAAAGTACATAATAAACAAAATACACAAGAGTCAACAAAACAAGAAAAATAAAATAGAGACAAAGGAAAACAAACAACCGTTTGAAAATTAATGCTACCAGTAGCGGAGGATAATCAAACAAAAGAATAACGTCACAAAGGCACATGTTATGTCTCGATGGATAAAAGCGCTATTAAGATAGTGGGAGCGTTACAGTCGTCTTGGCCGGGTTTATTGCATTGCTGTTTGCTCTGGCGGTAACACCAAGCTCTTTCTACATGCCATCTAACTTAATCTGCTGACCGAGACTTTTAAACAATACGTTTTCACTTTCTTTCCTATAATAAAAGAGAAGGACAGTGCTAAAGAGTTCTATTTGAGTACAACACTCGTGGTGTTCCATTCAGATACGGCGATGCGCGTAATTCTAGTAAGTCGCATCCGACTTTTATTACCTTGTAACTACACTAGAGAAAACGGATAAAGGAATGAAGATTTCGCTGCGTGTCTTTGAAAATTGCTGAGGTTAGGCGTGTTTAAGTTCACTGCAATAGTTTTTATGTTTTTGGGGCATGAATCGAATTAAATAATAGCTAACTTCTACACATTTGGCTAATGTGATGATGACATAAAAAAAAAAAAGTTTTTCACATAATTTCTGAGAAGAAACAAATAAAAACTATTCTCACGTTGAAGGACCAAGGACGTTAATTTTGGTGGGACTCTTTGTCTTTCTTCTCTTTCGTTCGTATCCACACTGACAGGGATGGTTGAGGCTAGTGTCATCTACCTTTCGGAAGTTCAAAAATAAAATTGTGAGTTTTTCTAATTTCACGGTGAAGAACGGTAGGTATATATTACCCATTAGACCATTGAAGCACTCAAAATATTATACATGTAACCCGCCCGGCTTCGCACGGGTGGCAAAAAAGTTTCCGTTGAAATAGCTATATCAGTTCCGTGGAAAATTCCCGGGGTAGTAATTTTAGTTTACAGATTTCGTAACCCTAAACGTTTTAAAATCCTATACAGCCTATATTACTCACGAAGAATGTAGCTTTCTAATGGTGAAAGAATTTTTAAAATTCCTCCAGTAGTGTCTGAGCCTATTCGTTACAAATAAATATAAATATACATATAAATCTTTCCTCTTTATAATATTAGTATAGATATAGATAGTTATAGATTTTTTTTCCACAATTGATGTTTACATAATGCACCACCTCAGCATATATAGGCAATACCTTATTAAGATCTTAAATACGGCGCGCAATGTAGAGTGGCTCTCCAGATTACAAGAGAGGGACCCCAAGGTTCTTCTGCCTTTTTGTTAAGACTTTAAGTGACTGTCGGTAAAGTGTTTCTACTCTCTAGACATTTTTAGTGGCAAAATTGAATTTGCCAAGTGCCCCTTGAGTTCACGAGTTATGTCAAACTCCCGCAAAAAGTACTCAATGACTTTGATGGGTGACATTTAACGAGTTTTTTTTCCCTTCAATATAACGTTGAATTACATGTGCTGGCTGTGCAACGTTTTATTTCGAAAAAATGTGCCTGTAATTTTTTTACCTGGTTTTTCAGGGTAACCTATCCGAATAGAAGAAAAAACCATTTTCAAGCAGTTCCAAAACTTGACGCGGTCAATTTGCATGATTTTAATTTTATTTATTACGCATGTAAAATAAGTAATCTTAATATAACATTTCTCAATATATTCGCAATATATTTAAAGTCATCATCATAAACTCATTATGTCCCCACCGAAGGGCACGGGTCTAGTCCCTGAGGAATGTATAGGCCATACTCCACCTCGGGGGCGAAGTCCGTATTGATGGAGGCTTGTAAGACTAGTGGCTGGTCTTACTGTCAGAAGTTTTCAAGCTGCATATTGACACCGAAAGTATACTTACACAATAAAATACACATAAAAACTAATTAAGGTATTTAGAAATAATGAAACATACATTAAATAAAACTAAAAAGAAGTTTTGCCCGCATCACTGACTTTCATCACGGGTCTTTACTCACGGAGTTTGAACCGAAACAAAAGTTCCGTATCAGTTTTCCGACGCTGGTGCGCCACGAACAAACCCGAAAAAATACACGGGCGGCTTCTTTTATTTCCAGCGCGCGTGGTGTGGCCAATCTTTACGAGTACCTACCGATAAATTGTTTTTGATGTTGATGCAGGAACGGTTATTACTGAAAAATCAGCGATGTTCTCAATTTACGACCGTTTGTGTCACTCGTGGTCGCATGACTTTTTTTTTTGTAGGTGTTTTGGTTTTTAATTAAGTGACTTTAATTTGTTTATGTTGCGTCTTTTGGTTTTAACGGCACACCGGTTATTAAAATGGTGCTTATTGTGTAAACTAGGGCGTGACTCGATACTGTAGTAGTAAATAAATCTTTACACCATTCCCCCTCAAAAAATATTATTTTATTCACTGAAAACAGTGAATAGTGACATTTTTAATCACTATTTTTGTGTTTGAATTTAGAACACAGAACATATTTGACATCCTCGACACAACCTCCTTTTGCAAAAAATTCTCGGTACAAAATTCTTGTCTGAAGTATACTCGACATACAAACTCCTTGTGTAAATTACTCCTCGAGATCTAATTGGTCGACATTTTTGACTAGGAGTCTATTATTAGAATAGAAACTGTTTTGCGCTCGTTGCTTTCAATAGAAAACAACTTGATTATTCTAATAATAATAAGAAGAAAATTAGATTAGATTAGAACTCTTTATTGTACCTCACCTAAAACAATTAGGTATATACAATACGCTACTTGACTCGTATCAAATTGGACGCGATAAATGGATATTTCCTGTAGTATCTAACGTAAGAAACCGAAATATATTGACTTTGCTAAGTAAATATGCAGCATGGCTGCAAGGGACAACGGCAAATAGTGTACCGCCCTATTAAAATAATGTTTTGGGGCTGTATTTTCCCAACTTTAGTGTTTCGCAAGTGGCTCTTTTTTCAGTTATTCAAATATTTTTTTAAAGTAGGGGGAAGAAAATAAGAAAATAATTAAATAAAACGCAATTTACAAACAAAAACGGAACGCCATGGATTGTTCTTGCAAGCAAAAAAAAAACAACTGTCATGTAAAAGTGAAAATCAGTAGAGTTCGTTTCACGAAAGAAGTCCCATGAGTTAATTGATTTTGGCTTTTATTATTGTATTATTAAGGATCTTACCGTGGAACTACATCACACCAAACAGGTGAAACGATCTTTTAGGTGTTCTGTGGGACTGCTTCGGGAAAAAATAAAAAAAGGAAGATACTTGCCATCTCCACAACAAACTTGACATTGGCAGAATCCTAGGGGTGCCATTAAAAAATAATTTAATTGAATTGAAGTCACGTCGTCGTTGTTTTTATTGTACTGAAAGAGGTAACGTGGCAGAGAAGCAATAATAAGTTATTGTTGCAACTGCATTATAGAGCTGAGAACTGTGGGGTGTTGCTCCCATGCGATGAGTATCATCTGGTACCTGGGCTATGCTCGCCATGAGGGAGTGTATGGCATTAAATAGTAGTTTAATATTAAATTAAATCAGAGGATAAATGTGTCTAGTGTTCAACACATCCAAGATATTATTTTGTATGTTTTATTTGTATTTAAATTCTTAAAGATTTAAGGTGATTTGAGAAAAGATGGTCAGAGTGGAGTTTTTTTTTCGCTGCCTTTTTCTCCACTACAGACGGCCCCAAGGCAGCGGCTAACGTTATACATAACTGTATGTACATTGACATTCAACAAACAGAATGTAAATTCTTTACGTTGAAATAAATTCTTGATTCTTGATTCTTGTTCACCGATGATTTATGTTGATAAGTCATCGGTTGCACAAGTTGTATTCACTATAGAGTTGGGGATCAATAATACACATTTATCGTTTTAACTAAAAAAATGTAATAAAAATGGTCATAATGAAATTTTAATCATTCGGGAATGCAAGCGCATTTTTTGTTATACCTAATTATAAGAGTAAATGAAAAATTAGAACGACTTTTGTTCTGAGTGTCATATTGAACTTCGAAATTCTCTAACAACAAACTATTGTTTTGTCGTACTAAGTCTTGTCGAACGTGTGTTCTGTCTAGGCATTGTAATAGTCGAACCAGAGTCTTGTCGAAGTAATCACTTTGTCGAAGTTGGAGAATGTCGAAGTTCAAAATGACACTCTTTTTTCCGATACTGTCTTTATTAGGTATATTGTATGTAACCATTAAGGTAATATTTAAAATCCATATTTGAATTATATTACTTTTGCCGGGTGGGAGCAGAGTCGTGGAAGTGGGCTATGACCTTTAGGTTGCCAGAGGAAAGCTTCACACTGCTCCTTTTTAGAGAAAAGGGCCCTTTTTTAGTTTTTAACATTGAGTATAAGTTGATAAAACAATATATTAATTGCTAACGTTTTAGTGTTAAAGTAGGTATAAATTGACATATAAAGTTACGTTCGTTTTATCGGTAGTTGAATATACGTAGATAAAACGATATATTCGTTCAGTCGCTTTGATATCTTGATTTGTCAATTTACGTACGCTAGGTCGGTTTTTGAAGGAAATATTACAATATTATAAATTTTTTTGTGACTCATCGCGTAGATATCTCGTTTTAATAAATAAAATACGTAAATTATGGACATATTCATAGACTGTCACAGGCAATATCTCTAAAAGTAACGAAGATATCGAGCTGTCAATTTTTTCCTATAAAACCAATACCGTAGGAAGCCATTGCGACGATAAAAAAAAATCATGTAAGTCGAGTTATCAAGTTCTTCACGCCTTATACGGAATTTTGTAAACCCACATATTTTTTGTAAAACATAAATTGTAAATTTCAAACTAACGTGTTACTGAAGTTTCGAATTTTGAAGGTATCTTTTGTTCATCGTCATCATCAACCTATTATATCTCCACCGAGGGGCACGGGTCTGTTCCCTAAAGAAGGTATAGGCCAACTCCACCACGGGGGCCAAGTCCGGATTGGTGGAGGCTTGTAAGACTAGTGGCTGGTCTTACTGTCAGAAGTTTTCAAGCCGACCTAAGGCCTCTGACTGGGCTTAACGACTGCCATCTATCGACGGCAGCCGGCACCAACTGCTTAACGTGCCTTGCGAAGCACGGAACCGCTCGGAAAAATGCCACTAGCGTTAGTCATAAATGGTGACCCATCCATGGACTGAACGCGCCGAACTTTTGTTGCGTAATGATTTTATTTCGTATATAATGATATCATTAAGTTGGTTTATTGCTTAGCATAGCATGGACAGCCCGTTTACAAGGCAAGGCAAGGCACAGGCTCTCTCTCTCAAAGAGAGAGTACGACCACAATCACCACGTGTGCTGACCGCGGATTAGGTATTTTCAGCGCTAAGAAGTATTATTATTCTAAAAATATCGGAAGGAAGATGAAAAACGTGATTTTAGATATTTTTTTCAAAGGTTCGAGTTTGAAGTGAAACATTGCAGCCGCATGCTTCAAATTCCGAGCACGAGTTGGCATTAAAGTCGGAAACTAGAGAAATTATATTTATGACTCATCTCTCGACGATGCTCCCGGGAGATATTTCAAGAATAAGCCTTTCTTCATTCTGTGTGTTTAAAAGTAAAAGAAAATAATTTTCTTTATTTATGTCTAATGTCTTTTGTAGCTATGAAGGTTTTGATTGCCAAGCTCTTCTACTCTAGATCTTGTTTAAAATAGTATATTATTAATTTAGTCACTCATAAGTTCTTATTATAAGTGTGAAACATATCTGTTCTTGGCAATAAATGGTTGTTCATTCATTTATTGAGTTAAATCAATGCTGTACAATTATTTGCTATTATCTAAACTAACCTAATTGTGAAACTATTGGAAAGGGTTGTCTTCAATAAATATTTACCAATAAATATTTTATATTATGGTGTACAAAATGCTTAACCTTATATTCTGCTGTCCATTAAAGAGTTCCGTTCTCTATCTCTGATAGTCTTATCACATCTTCATCGAATTGAAACTGGACCAATGGACGCTATATTAAATCGAACAAATAAAGAACTGTCGAAATCCGTCAAGATTTGACGGAGTTGTGCGATGACATAGCAAAAAACAAGGAATATACACGTCGAATTGGGCAAAACCTCCTTTTTTGATGTCGGTTAAAAATGATACAAAAAGGTTTACACCTTTACATCTCAGACGGAAAATTTACTCTAAATAGTCGATGCAACCACGCTTCTATAGCCAAGATAGGCTACATCAATCTAAGAACATATGCCAGACGGGAAGGAATAATTATCACAAGTTTAGTGTTTATAAACGGAGTGTTCGTTTAGAAGATCCAAGAGTTTGTTGTAGAACATAGAGCGTCTATCACGCAATCAATATTTTGTAGAACCAGTAATGAAATAAGAGCCAGATAATAATATCCTCGATATCCACACTCGCAGTCATTTAACATCATACGACGTGCATTGCAGAAGTTTTCATGCATAATAGTTTTTGGCCATACTCCAAGAACTGCTTTCTGCTACACTTCAGTGTGGTCTTCAAAACTGAACAGCATAACTATATTATACAACGTATTATTTAAACCCTCTGGCCACGTGGTCTGACTGCCTTTGTCCTACCAATCGGACGATATGAACTTCTCGTTCCAGTTGGTCCTATTAACAAATCGGACTATTCAAATACCACAAAAAGTTTCTTTAGTTTTAGCACTAGAACCAAACGCTATCCATCTGTCAAACACACATAAATATATAAGCGATCCTACCCCAAAGAAACGCAGTAGTATATAAAACAATGACTGTGATAAAATGCAACTCCAACCCATATCTAATATGTAAAAATCTCGTGTTACAGTGTTTGTTACTGAACTGAACATCTCCGAATCAGCTTCACCGATTTTCATGAATTTTTTTGTGTTTTTTTGGTAGGTCTGAGAATAGGCCATAGGCTAATTAATATGACAGAACAATGTTCGCCGGGTTGGCTAATTCTGATAATATAGATATAAAACTTCAGTTAATTGATTCATATATCAATGTAGCTTGAGGTAGGAATCAATAACCTGTCTAATCAATAAATATCTGGTGAAACCAACGAAATTTCACGGCAAAGCGAACCTATACATAGTGACCATCGGTAGCATTAGTACGGGTGAATAATTAACACTGTACTTTCGATACTAACTAACACACAGAGGATTGCATCAGACTAATGTTGTTAAATGCACCTGGAATGTGCTAGCTGCCCCTCAGCGTCCATAGAGTACTTGTTGCGATTACGTGCAAGTCACGCTAGGTCGTTAGGCAAACATTAATCTTTGAGCGCAGCTTCTACGGCTAGTGGATACCTTTTGCTTTGTTTGCTTTCCTCTCTGGTTTAAGTTAGTTGGCGAAAACGCTTTAAAATATTCTCTAAGTTTTATCTTTATGGCAGCGCTCGGCAAGCATTTTAATTACACCCAGTAAACACTAGCTGGGGCGAAAATTGTGTATGTTATTGTTCAGAGCATACACGTGACACAATCCCAAAATAGGGTTTTTCAAAAAAGATCGAGGAAAGTATAGGCCACCCACCACGGGGGCCTATTCCGGATTGGTGGAGGCTTGTAAGACTAGCGGCTGGTCTAACTGTCAGAAGTTTTCAAGCCGCCCTAAGGCCTCTGCTTAACGACTCACATCTATCGACGGCAGCCGGCACCAACTGCTTAACGTGTCTTGCGAAGCACGGAACCGCTCGGAAAAATGCCACATCCATGCATCCATGCACTGAAGTCGCCCTATGTTGCTTAGCATTCGTGATCGCTTAAGATCACTCAGGCGACCGAAGCTACGAGCGATTCTTATTTACTTTAGGACAATACCAATTATCGCGTTTTCTGACCACTTAATACGTACCTGAACGGCTTGGAAAAATGCCACCAGGGTTAGCCACAGACGGTCACCCATTCAGACACTGAACGCGCCCTATGTTGCATACCTTTGTGATCGTTTCAGATCACTCAGGCAGCCGTAGCCCCGGCTGCCTGAGTGATTCGACTACGACGAGTATTTAAAATACTGACTAGCATTCATTCCTCGTCCGCTAATTAATAAAGGTGTACTCGTTAAAACAAAGTTAACACGGGCGCCATGAATAATATCACCGGCTGTTTATTACATTAATTTATCGTGCAACTTTCTGGCCCAAACTCTTAACTGAAAACATAAACAAGGGATTATAGCCAAAATAAAACAATTTATTCACCTTTTGTAATGTCAGGTTTGCACTGCGACTTGAGCTTCATACTTTTTTAGGTATTCTCTCAGATCCTGTGGTGGTATGTTTGTGTCTGATCAGACCAAGAAAAATGTAGGTACAGAGTTAATTTCTTCTTCCAATTGAGGCATAAGTACTTATACTCGTAGTTCAGTCACCCTTAGAAATTTGATGACATTTAATTTGAAAAAAAAAAAAAACTCCCGCCCGTTATCCCCGGCAGGGTAGGCAGAAGCACCAATCACTAGAACTGGGCCCACGTTTTGCCGAGTTATTTTTTAATCGAGAATTTGAATTACGAAAATTCAACAACGATATGATTAAATGCATAAAAGTGAAATTGATACTGCAACAATACTGATTCACTGTTCTGAAAAGTGATGTCTTATGATGTCTCTAAAGCTTATATTGGCATTCAATAATCCCGATGTAATTCTCAATAGATGTTAATGGTTATTCAGCTTAATAGGCATTGAACACTAGATTTGTTCAGACATTTCATGTTTGTCACGCTATTTCGCCTTAAAGCGTAAATGGACTTTTAAAAGGCATAGGCAATAGTTTTTTTTTTAGATAGATATATCGTTTATTGATGCCAACAATTTTAAATTTAAAATAAAACAATACAGGCATGCTTAGTACAAAAAATGAAAAATTGGTGGCAAACAAAAGGATGCAGGTTCAGCAATACTCAGCTTGTGCTGTGCATAATGCTTGGAGGCATTACGTCAGCGCTGATTTTCAGTCTGCTCCTATTTCAATTAAAACTTAATACTATAAGTGCAGGCACAAAAAACTCTATACACAGTAACACGCACATACACACACGCACGCATAGTTAGACAATAACATAGGAAACTTTATATCTGAATCACATATTGTGTGGAAATCACAGGTCTAACTTAGGTAATTACCTGAACTCCATCGTGGCATTATATCCCATAAGGCACATCTAAAAATTGCTCGTAGCCCCGGCCGCCTGACTAACCTTGAACGATAACGAAAGCTAAGCAACATAGGTCACGTTCAGTGCATCGATGGGTGACCCTTCTATAATAAACGCTAATGGCGTTTTTCCGAGCGGTTTCATGCTTCGCAAGGCACGTTAAGCACGTTAAGTTGGTGCCAGCTGCCGTCGATAGATGGCAGTCGTTAGGCCAAGTCAGAGCGCGGCTTGAAAACTTCCGATAGTAAAACTAGCCACTATTCTTACAAGCCTCTACCAATCTGGACTGGGCCATCGTGGTTGAGTATGGCCTATACCTTCCTCAGCGAAGTCCTCGGAGGGGACATAACGGGTTGATGATGACCTCTTAAAATAAGTAGTGTAGCTCAAACGCCTTTTTAATATTGTGATAAGCGTATTTACATGAAACAAATGGCATTTTCAATTTAACCTATTGTATAATACACATTTGTACGAAACGTAAATAAACAGTTAAGCCGGGATAATTTAGACAAATATATCCGGTTCCGTAAATGATCGGAAATGGATTCAATACATCGCTCCACTTACATCCGATCCCTCAAAGGTATGCTAATGCAGCAACCGATCTGATAAGCAATGGAGTTTGTGCAGTCAGATGCCTCGTTTGGTCAGGTATTTCCACAGTTACGTTGAGTTATATTATATGTAGTCTTTACGGCTGTTGTTATTTGGCAGCTAATGTAAACCGCGTATTAAATTATACGAGTTGCCTTTATTGTTTGTTAATTTACATTGTTTAGGTTAAGTGGCAATTTGGCAAGTGAATTTATTAATTACAGTTATTTATATTGGAATTTTTCTGAGCGGTTTCGTGCTTCGCAAGACACGTTAAGCAGATGGTGCCGGCTGCCGCGATAGATGGCAGTCGTTAGTCAAGTCAGAGGCTTTAGGGCGTCTTGAAAACTTCTGACAGTAAGTCCAGCCACTAGTCTTACAAGCCTCCACCAATCCGGACTTACTTTCCTTAGGGAAGAGACCCGTGCCCCTCGGTGGGGACCTAATTGTTGATGATGAATGATGAAAAATATAATTACTTATTTATGTACAGTTATTTATGTAATAATTATTAAAAATATTTGTTGTTCTATTATTGATTAAATAAGATGAGGGATAATTGACCCCTAAAGCGAAAACTGTATGCAAAGAAAACTCCGTATCGTACAGTTCATTAGATCCTTTTGTCTATGACCACATCTAAGCTGACCTTCACTTAACAGACGTAATGCTAATGATGTGTAAAGTCACGGACTAATGGCTAAGCCAGGACTGAAATAGCTCAGCATGTCTCCAGCTCGAGTTACTCTGGTCCGTATTAGGATAACGTTCTAACCGCTAATAATTGATCTTGAGCAAATTATGTATTTAAATTAAGCATTTGATGGTATACGACTCTGCAAGGCCTTTCACGTGAGCAACCAATTATTTAAGCTTACCGCATCACACACTGCATCATACGGCTGCTTTTTGCATTAGCTGTGCTGTGTTAGTGCGTGCCTTTGAAAAAATAAACATTTGTGAGTCTGGAGGTTTTAAGATAGTGAAAAAGCCAATAAATAAAAAAGTTGATTTAAGTTTTGTATTTTTTTACATTTTCTCCAGTACATTAAAAAAATATAAAACAAAAACTTTTGCGAGTCCGGATTTACCAAAGAAACATCTTTAGATAATGCGTTTTTCAAAGATTGTTTCTCACAAATATTGTCTAATTAATTCGTAGTTGGAATTGGCGCGCAGCTGGCTTTATATAAGCGCCTTAAGCCAGATAGGATGCGGCTTTAATCTTCAATAACAAAATAAGTGACTCGGTCTTACTTAAAGCATATTTTAATAAAAGCTAATTTATTCAATAAAGTCTCTTTGTTGGCGAACCGTCATAACGAACAGAAAATGGAATATTGATGGCATCGAAATTGATTTCGATTTACTCTGGTCGCGGTCCTGTAATAAAACCTAGAGCTTTTGTTTACAGGACTTTCTAGGTTGATTTTTTAGCTTGAAACGTCTTTCAGCTCGGTTTTGAGGGCTCAATAAACGAAGAAAACATGTCACCTTGACGAGGGCTGTAACTGTAAAAGTACGTATCGTGTGCAGTTCATTAGATCCTTTTGATTCGTGTCGCTAGATAATGCCAATGTCGCATAACCCATTGTGTAATTTGTTATGTTAAGCCTGCAGCCGTATAACACAGAGCCCGACATAGCCATACCCGCTTCTTAGGTTTCAGACTCGGCCTCTTAGCCAAAGGTACCTTGTTATTCGATTTGTATGAAACAAAAACCAGCCAAATGGAAGTTGAACTAGCACACCCAAGGTTCCAGGAACTGCTCATTTTAGAAATATATAATCCTGTGTTACTTGTGATGAATTTAACTGTACGAATGTAAGTAGATATTGAATATTAATATCTCACAGCTATAAATTGTGTCTGCGAATAATTGAAATTTTAAATTTGAAGACATTTCAAGTGTAGGCAGAGGCACAATCACTAGAACTGGCCTCATGTTTTGCAGAGTTTATCTCTGCCTACCCCCTTGGGGATAACGGGCGTGAGTTTTTTTTTCAATTGTTGAATTCAGATAATTAAAAAACTCTTTGTTATTTGTTATAGAATCTGCTTTTGCTGTAGACCATAATCAAAAGGTTTAAATTCAAATTAACAAGTAATCACTTTCACACTACACTATCGCTTGTCCTGATAACAAATTAGAATACTCTGCGCTATGGTAACTAGGCATTTCCATGCATCAGTCGTCGTGTTTATATGTAGCGACTCTATACTACAATGACGTAATTGTCAGGAAAACAATCATCACGTGATTCTAAAGGGTAAAACTGAGCAGATTTCAATTTAAACCCGTAGGCTTCATTTTAGGATAGTGGTGTTATTATTATCGGTATTACTCCCATGAACCCGTTCTTTGCTAACAACAGAAGAGTGAGATACAGCATACACCATACAAATAACCGACAGAGCCGGGGCGGAATCCACGAAAAACGGACGTCCCTATTTTCGAAAATATTTTAAAGCCCAAGATGTCCGTGGTACAATTTAAAGATTCGACTTGCGCCTCTAATTTAGAGCACAAATTATCTCACTTAATATAGAAATATAGCACTAGGCCTGCCCGTTAATGCACCCTAAAAACCTGTGGGTAGCCATTGGTCGGGTGAGGACCTGGAAAAAACAAGAAACAGCTTCGACAAGAATTTGATCACGCAAGAAACACCAGGAAGGATGCTGACTGGGACACTTACGAAGAGCTACAATATGATTGCAAGAAGAAAATACGCTATCACTATACTAGTTCTTGGCGGCGCTTCTGTGACAAAATAGAATCAACAAAAGCTAGAATTAAAACACATCTACAATCAAAAACAGAGGAATAGGCTCACTGAAACAATCGGACCTACAGCCTCACTTTCAAAGTGTTCCCTTGGTCACTTCAACCACAACCATCAGCACTTAGTAGTATCTTACTAACTTCTAATTTGGCCATTATCCACTGTCTATTGTCTGCCCTTTTTGTGCGGCTTCTTTGGGAATATTGCCTACCAACCGTAAGCCGACCATTGTAGGATTTATTTATTATTTATTTTCTAATGTTTCATTTCAATGGCTACCTAAATCGAATTATGGCTACTTAGAAAGTAGTGTACAATAGACAAGAGAAAATTTAGAGTATATATGAAAGAAGAATTATAAACACAATGTGTTTTTTTATGTATCTCTTTCAGCTTCTTAACTTTCTTTTTGACTTTCATAAATATTTTTAAGGGTTGTTGATTTATCCTGTTGCCAAATCAGAATTGAACGACGTGCATTATGTAACTGCAAACTTCGACATAAAGTATTGGTAATGCTGTTATTTATATGGGTCATGAAATATGTCACTAAAATTTAGGTTAAATGTAAGCAAACTGCGAAATCGCCGCTCGCGGTGCCACGAAACGCTGACGACCACTGAATGCTCGCTAATGAAGCGACGTTTTGCGCTTTCAAAGGACTGTTTTAGGGTTCTGCACATAAAAGGTGGAAATAAGACACTAGAAATCTAATCACTTTAAACGAGCAATTCTTGTATATATTTATATACATATAATCAGAATCTCGGAAACGGCTCCAACGATTTTCACGAAATTTTGTAGGCAGATGGTTTCGGGGGCGTTTAATTGATCTAACTAGGTTACATTTTTAGAAAACGTTTTTTTATCCGTGTTTTAAGGCAATTGAAATTTGCTATAATAACATACAGCAGAGGTAAATTTCGCGTCTACTTGCAAGGTCGGGATAGTTCTGACGGGAAAACGAGCGACCCGTTTCGGGCCGATTTCAAGAGACCCGGTCCGAGTCATGATGTTTTTTTTTCAAGTTCTTTTTTTTTTGTGGAAAAAGGATTGTTTTAATTTTATATTACATATTTTATATTACAAAAAAGTACCGAGCAAAGCTCGGTCACCCAGGTACTATGGATTAAACTTCCGTCCATCTCTTTTTTCTGTCCGCTCTGTCCTATCTGCTAGCTGCGAAACAAAAAATAAAAATTACATAAATATATTAGTAATATTAATGGGGATCGTGCCTTGTGGCAGTCCGTCGTCTCTGCCTATCCCTCTGGGATACAGGTGTGAGCTTATATATGTATGTGTTAAGGGGGCGCATACAAGAAACGTGGTTTATGAACGTTTTTACTCTACCGACGAAATATTTATAAATACATTAATATTTTTTACCAAAGGTGGACGAATAGAAAATGTTATTATACATTATGTACGCCTTTGTACCAAACATGTGTTGTGTGCAACAAACAATGTACACCCGAGTGTCAAACAACGTGTAAATATAGTGCAGTATCAATACTGCAACAACAAATATAACAACTATCGGGCAGGTATGAGTTCTTCCTCTAAGTAAATGAGTAGGTAATGTCAACATTTGTGTGGTACGGAACCCAATGTGCGTGAGTACAACTAATGTTTGGCTGGTTTCTATCATAGAAACTTATCTAGATTCATCAACCACTACAGCTAAAGCACGCTCTATAATACTAGATAGCTATAGATGTATTTTATCACGGCGTACCTTTTAAGTTCTGTTATTTACACATTTAGTGAGAATTTATTTACTTTGGAATATCTAATTTTTTTCTGGTTGAGCAGTAAAGTGTTTTCTGTATATCTAAATAAAATGTATGGAATTCTTTCTAATATATAAAATTCTCGTGACGCAATGTTAGTGCGCATACTCCTCCAAAACGGCTTGACCGATTTTGATGAAACTTTGTGTGTATATTTGGTAGGTCTGAGAATAGGTTGTTATCTATATTTCATAGCCCTATCTGGCAAAACAACGTTTCGCCGGGTCAGCTTGTATCAAAATGCAATTGTTGGACTATTAATGCATATTTCTTTACTTGGGAAAAAACCATGTATTGGAAAACAATTTAGAAAATAATCTACTTACTCAGGTCACCTTATTTTATTTTATTTGATCATTAGTTCATTTTATTTGATCATTCCCCGGAACTTAAACTATTTATTATTTTGTTGTTTAATTTATAAGCTGGATAAAGGTACAACTACATGGAGAAATATCTATTATTTGTTTCGATCCAGTAAGTAATATTGAATCGCTCGTAGCCTGGGCTGCCTGAGTGATTTTAAATAATCACTACGGTTAAGTAACATACGGCGCGTTCAGTCCATGGATAGGTCACCGTCTAAAACTAACGTTAGTGGCATTTTCCGAGCGGTTCCGTGCTTCGCAAGGCACGTTAAGCCGTGGGTGCCGGCTGCCGTCGATAGATGGCAGTCGTTAAGCCAAGACAGAGGCCTTAGGGCGGCTTGAAAACTTCTGACAGTAAGACCAGCCACTAGTCTTACAAGCCTCCACCAATCCGGACTTGGCCCCGTGGTGGAGTATGGCCTATACCTTCCTCAGGGAACAGACCCGTGCCCCTCGGTGGGGACATAATGGGTTGATGATGATAATATGTATATTACTAGATATGCTAACCCTTTTTGACAGGCAATATAAAACTCCTTCTTCGGAAAGTAACGAATAGGGGAGCGTTCTATTCATTTTTAAACTTTTATAATCCAGCTTATTTAACTTTATGATCTCGGGAAGGGGAAAAAGGGCGCAAGGTGTTTCTTTGTCTTTTACGAGATCTAAGCATTGGAACTTTTTTTATTGTGATGAGGTTTCCTTTTCAAAAAATTTCGGAATGGGCTCAGTACAATCAATTCCGCTACATGTTAATTCAGTGTTATTTTTGTAGATAGACAGGTAAATATAGATTTTATATAGCTGCCACATTTTTATTTTATTTGTAATTGGGGCGACCAACCGTAACCCAAGGGTACATACAATAAAATGTGTAACAAAGGGTACTATTTTAAGTGACAGTCACTTAAAATAGTACTTCTGACATCGACATTATAGGTTACCACCTGGTAACCTATAATGTCGATGTCAGAAGTCCAAAAACTAGTTAAGACGGGTACCAAACATTAAACTTTCGAATTAAAAACTAAGCAATCGGAAAATTATTCAATACCCACACCTAGTATATCCTGTGCTATGGTACTATGCAAGACATTAATTGTTTGACTGCCTCGTTGGACCGTTAAGGCACTCAACTACAAAGAAAGAGGTTATGGGTTTGATTATCTCTGAGGGCCGCCGTCCATTTGTACAAATGTTCGTAGTTTGGTTGTACTTACATATTTGTGTTGTCCTGGCCTGGTTACTATAGCACAGAGTATATCTTAGTTTGGGACTGGATCAAGTGATTGTATTGTGTGAAAGTCATTATTATTATTACATACAAGGAAATACACCCAGACTTAAGAATGATTTCATCATCAACCCATTATGTCCATACCGAGGGGCACGGGTCTCTTCCCTGAGGAAGGTATAGGCCATACTCCACTACGGGGGCCAAGTCCGGGTTAGCGGAGGCTTGTAAGACTAGTGGCTGGTCTTACTTTCAGAAGTTTTCAAGCCGCCCTAAGGCCCCTGACTTGGCTTAACGACTTAAGACTGAGAGGTACATTTGCTTTATTTTCCTGCTTTTTAGGCATACTTTACGTATAAGTAGAACATAATAGAGAGGCCAATTCATTTTATAAGTACATAATCTAATAATAAATCGGTAATGGTTGGGTGTATAGTATGCACTTAATTAGATTTGTTTAAAGTGGTTTTATAATATATGGAGGGCAATAAAAACTTTAATATGAATTGGCATATGTTTTTGCCGTCTCTATTATTTTCTACTTATATGAAAAACATGCTTGAAGACCAGGGAAGAAATCTTATGAACGTACCCTGTACTTTTTCAATTTTCTTTTTGACGCGAAGGAAGTCGCGGGCACTGTTTTTTATATCTAATATAAAAAAAAACTTGTCATAGTGCTTCTTATCAAACTCGACCGAAATAGCTTCACCGATTTATATGAAATTTATTGTGTAGGTCTGAGAACAGATAACAAGCTTATTAGTATAGTAATACCATTTAACACTACGGATCAACTAGTCTACCATTAAGCTATTGATTTTAGGGCAAGAAGATTTAAAGAAGATTTTAGGGCAACACAATCTGTCAAACGATAGGTACTAACATTACGTGAAACGGTTCATACGTGAAACATCATTGACTTCCATCTCATCTCCCGACCGAACCGCGACCGGCTGTGACCAAGCAGATTTACTCCGGCATATCCCGACAGAGAAACCCAGCCCCTGGGGGCTGTTTTATCATCATCATCATTCAGCCACAAGAAGTCCACTGCTGGACATAGGCCTCTTCCATGGATTTCCAAAAAGACGGTTGGAATAAGCGGCGTTCAGCGTCTTCCTGCCACTAGGATGACATCTCCTGTCCATCTTGTGGCTGATCGTCCTACGCTGCGCTTGCCTATAATGTGGTCTCCATTCGACCACTTTTTGGCCTCATCGGTCATCAGTTCTGCGTGCTATGTCCCCCCAAAGTTAAAAAAAAAACTCCCGTTGGGGTTTCTCTATGATTTGATAGACACGTTACTATTAGCCCTATTTGGTAGTCTACAAAGAAATAACAAGTACTAAGTAAACATTCCGCTTTCGCACACAGATGCATACGTTAAAAGTTACATAATCAAGGTATTCTCGTCTCTATCCTAATCTAGTTTATATGGTTTTAGCAAATTCGAGCGAAAGGTATTAAAAACAAGGTGGAATCAATGGTCACAAAATAGTTTTAATTCTCAATAAATTTTCACTTGAACAAAAATAATTTCATACGGAAATCTTTAGCAAAACAGAAAATAATTAGCACAGAAATCTTCAACAATTTAGCAAACAATTAGCAAGAACTAATCAGAAACAAAGTAACGCAAAATAATAATATCGGATGGATGTTACACCGACGGCGGTTCGGAGCGGAATAAGGGGCGCGCGCTTTTTTTTTTTTTTTTTTTAGCCCTATAAAGGGCACCCTCCGGAGGACACGGGGGAGGGAGGTGGTGAATGCTCATGCATAACAGCACGGGCCCGGCCGTGCTGCCAATGTGGGACTCGCAGAGTGCGCTTACCCACTAAACACCACCTTGGTGCTGGTTTGGTCCTAAGGACCCCTAAACCTACATCATGAGCGACCCCCCTCGAGGCCGAGGAGGGAAAGGGCGCGCGCCAGCGCGCGCTGCCTTTTATACCGTCTAACCACGTGCAGGTCTAATCTCCATTTACGAAAATGAATTTTCTCCCACAATGGATTTATTTCAGGCTGTATAGTTGCGCTCGCATGGTCCCGGCCCGGTGAATAGACTTGTGAATAGATCAAATGACAGTGGTTGTTTACCCGTAACGATAGAGTTGAAAACTTTTAAACGCCAAAGTTTTGAAGTGGCAGTCGGCGGGGCACATAGCACGCAGAACTGACGGCCGATTGGAGCCGAAAAATTCTGGAATGGAGACCACCACACATCGGCAAGCGCAGCGTAGGTCGACCAGCCACAAGATGGACAGACGATCTCATCCAAGTGGCAGGAAGAGGCTGGATGCAAGCCGCTTCTAACCGGTCTTTTTGGAAATCCATGGAGGAGGCCTATGTCCAGCAGTGGACTTCTTGTGGCTAAATGATGATTATGATGAAACGCCAAAGAATCAATTACAAACAGTAAATACACTTACAAATTATCACGTTTCCATATAAATATAAGAACAAAACAGTTGTTCATTGAAGATACCGGTTTTTGTTAGGATATTTTGTTGTAACAATACTGTCGGTGTAATCTTTACATTTGGTCTTAGGCTTAGTTCATTAGAGCCCAACCTGTTCGAGCTTCTTGAACCGGATTATCGTCTCACAAAGGCTGCTTTGATTAAAGCAATAAATCTCGGCCGCGTGGCGTGGAGCAGACGTGGCTATCAGCCCTTTGTATTCCTTTATTGTGTATAGAATTACTTACAGACCTGTAGAAGGCAAACGAACAGGGAAAAACTTAATGTGTGACGTCATTTCGACTCGCAACTCCTCGGAGTCAGGTTAATTGACACAAGCCATGCAGTCACTAGGAGAAAACGTATTCCAAGTAACCGCGTAATTAAATCTTAACATTGGCTTCTTGTCACGCTCAACTCGTAAAAGGGAGTGCTAGTAATAAGTACTATTAAATACACGACAGCGTTTTAAATAAGTTTCTGTCATAAGATTGTGGCAAACTCAAACTCGAACTCAAAATTTTTATTCAAAATTAAAAAAACATGTTTACCCTATGAACGTGGTAAGTGCCAAGTGTTGGTATCCACGTGTAAACAGTCGTGATTTTGAGTATGTAACCCTTGAAAAATATAATATGTGTATGTATATAAGTTATAACATGGTAAAGAACTCGTACTAAGTTGTGGTCTAAAGCATGCACACACAACATCGCCTTATGTAATTTTAGGTATCTCAATGGGGATGAATTGATATGAACGTATTGGTTATTAGAAGTGCTGCTGTACTAGTATAATTTACAAGTAATCACAGCTTACGTTTTTTGCGGTAGAAGAAAACAAATCCTAATTACGTATTATTTGTATATCTTATTATAATAAATCATTTCTCTGTGGAGCAACCTTCATTCGTTATAATATTACTGCATTCCAACGAAACATTATAATGGCCACTGCAGGATATAGACTAAAAAAATACTCGTTACGAGGAATTGTCACAGTATCACAAAGGGAAATTGTTGCCTGGCAACGGCGAATCAAGGTCACGTGCCGCTTTTCGGTTTTATAAACCACGCGTTCAGCAAAAAAAATACAAATAATATCCCTTATTAACACACCTTTTGATATTTCGTGTTTTTCCTTTCTGTTTTTTCGTAACCTCCTCATCTTTGGCGCCTTAGGTGATTACTGGACTACCCTAAGTGAGAGCAGAGTACACCTTCATCCTTACTTAAATCCTGTTATCCCTCATCACACACACATGGCTTTTCTAAAAGATCTCCATTTGGATTGAATGATCTCCGCCTTTGACGCAACTGATCGGCGCCAGGTGGTTTTAGGACGCCCCCCTCTTTCGCTTCCCGGAGGTTCCCACAAGAGACTCTGTATGGTTGGATGTTGGTCTGACATACGGAACGTGGGGCCGAACACTTTAAGTACTTACATTTTATGGTACACAAAAAAGGATTCTGGCACACATTTCTCAACCTCTGATCTTGGCTTTATCACTATCTCTTTCAGATTTTTATGTATTACATTTTGTCTTGTACGACGGCGTGAGATTGAAGAGTATCATGGACGAAACAGCTGTTGTTGCTTATTGTTCGGCCGCTGGGAGTTTACGATCCTGACACATATGACGTTTAAGTAGTTTTGTTTTTTAGACGACCTTCACTCAGTCATCTCTTGTGCCATTTCCGCAGGCATTTTAGAAGGGTCATCATTTTTTTTCGTCGAATGGCGGTGAAGTGTTGTGGCGAGCTGTGCGACTTTTTATTTGAGCCCAGATCAGCTCAATCGCTTTGTACGGCAGTGGTACGGAGAGATTCTGAGAACGCGATGATCATTTTTTAAAGCCTGTTCATCAACTTCGTATCGCTAAAGGGACCGTTATTATTTTAGTTATTTTTGGTACGTCACTACAACAAAATACGGTTGACATAACCTTGTGACAGCGTAGTAAGGATTTTACGCACGAACATTAAATATTGATTTCTTCTTATTTCACATTTAAATCACTGTTCAAAATATAACATTGATTGTAAGTTTACACACTGATATAGTTTCAATGACAATTATTTGCTAGTAGGATAAATAGGACATAAAAATATTTTAATCGAAATTTAACGCCACTTCAAGGTTACGTCGTCCGTTCTAACATGACCTGTCAGGATCGTAAACTCCCAGCGGCCGGACGGTAGTTGCTCAATTCCTTCATAAAAGTACGAGAATTTAGTAGTACTTTATCCACTATATGCAACTCATGTGATACTCAAATAGTCTCAACCCGTCGTAGTTGTGATAGCACGTCGCATACAACCCGGCACATTCTCAACATATTCAAATTCTCCATTTCAAAGTTTCCAAGACGGATAATAATAATATGCATTTAGTCTAGCGGAGTTGCGGCGCAATCTCCAATGCAATAAACATTGGAGTTGGCCGCCGCACCGAAATAGATATGCACAGATGGTTTATATTCCAACTTGAAGAAGAAGAAGAATAAACAACATTTACTATAAAAACAGTAAACACGCCAGAATAACGAAACACAAACCAACCAAAGAAAGTATTACTACGAGTACATAACATTTATAAAATGAAAGGAAAACAGAAGATCGCGGCGCGTCACTGCTGTTATAAGTGACAGTTAACTCAGCAATACGCTGAGGGTCAAGCCTTCAGCACTGGTTTTCAGTTAGTACCAGGAGCTACCCTCTGAGTGATAGAGACTGGGGTGTGGTACAAACGTGAAAAATTCATACTGTATATAAAATAGATACTGAACAGTAGATTACTGCGTTGTATACGTAGAATAATACCTACTTATAAAGGATAAAATATGTATACAGTAATAAACAAGTACATACTTGAATATTTTGCTTTAAGGGACCAAAATAAACTTCAATATATACAAAATCATTCACAAAAGAATAAAATACATATAAATAATTAATTGAAGGAAAAAAAGACGTAACTATAATAAAATATTATGAATGTGATTACAGACTCGTTTCTGTTTTTGCGTCGAGAGTGGCGGATGGGAGTGGCGGTTTTTGATGCTGCAGATGTGCCCAGAGCTTGCGCCCAAAAGCACATGCACTGGACTCTTTACGGATTGGAGGAGGAATGTTGTTCTAACACTGCACACCGCAAACCTGAAACTCTCACGGAAAGCCATGATTCGATGCGCAGGTGTCAGGATTCGTTTTTTGTATACATGCCATTGTCTGGTTCAAGCTTTGTTTTGCCACCTTGACCACTTTACGTTATATTTAAATAACGAAATAACCCTATTTTAATTCAAACTATTGTTCTGTAAACTATTTATCGGGATATTAATGCACCGTGATCGTTTGATTAATCGGATTAAACTGTCTCAAAATTATTAAATGATTATCATGATTACAGTGCTTTTGAAGTTTATATTTTTATTTGAAAAAAGGGTATTGCTTAGGTTTTATTGAATATTACTACGAATCTGCCAATTTGTGTTTTCCGAAACACCCAAATCGCTTCAAGCGTGCCTGTCAAACTTGAAGAGTTACCCCGATTTCACCAGGATTTCACCATCAGATCCTGATTTTATGACTGTGGGACCATCAGTGAAGGTACCCATCAAACAAAAAAAGAATTTTCCAAATCGGTTCTCGAAAATATTAGTAGCAATCATAATATTGATACTAGATATTATGTCTTATCTTAAGCAGTAGTGCGGGAGCCGACAGTTGGCGACACTGCGACCCAGTGGGATCTGTTATGTCTGCTCATGACCTTACTACTCCTAAGCCTAATCAAATATCAACTCTACGAGGTTGATCACGCCCTTTAAGGATAGGTGCTTAGAGTCCTCTAGGATAAAATTTATTCTTTTTCCGGCAAGGACATCGCAGTCCCACAGTACGTGTACCATCGACTCCACTTCAAAACCGCATGCCCAGCAGGTGTCATCTTAACACAACCCCAATCTGCAGAGTTGTTTCCTTGTCGAGAAGTGTCTTACGTCCGTCCTCCCCGCAGAATAAACTTTACTGAGGATGCGATTTCTTCACCAATGAAGTTTTTAGAATGTTGCAGTCCTTTAGTAGTTGCCCGTTCAGGTTCGTGCCATTAGCCTCAGCCTTGATTGCACAATCAACGGTGTTCAATGAGAGCCACGCATGGTTCAGATATATAACCGACTTCCTGAACTTCCCCTCTTCCTCTGATCGTTATATTCTGTGTTTGATATAATATCCTCTGTTTATCATAAGCACTACCCCATTTATTAAAATCTTCACAACACCAAGATTAACTGGAAGATATTACTATATTATTTTTCTGGCAAGAAGCTCGAATATTTTCTACACTACAAAATTTGTTAAAATTACCGATTAAAAAACTATGATGATGCAAGGTATAATGCTTTTAGAATTTTTACAATTTGCTATTACATTTTTATAAGGGCAGCAAAGAAATTGAAGAATAATTGATAGAGAGAGAGAGAGAGAGAGAGATAACATTCACACGTTTAAAAAATTTTTTTTATTGCGCTGGACGTTCTATTCGACCACACAAATGCATATCGTCGATAGTTCGCCTGTACGGCCGAAAGCCACATTAATTTGCTTTCTAGTAATGTCCGTCTGGCTAGTATCATCCATGACTGATTAGTTAATGCAAGGTCTTTTGGAGAATTTTGTGTGACCGCAAGCAGAGATATTACTCTAACGATCCGCTGGAGTTTTTATATTGATAAATAATTGTGGTAAGCACCCCGTTTCCAGGTGTGTTATTACCTAAGAAAGTTGGTATCGAAATAAAGGTGAATTTTGTCAAGCCAAATAAAATTTTTGATTAATTTTCATCATAAGACAAAGTAGCACAAGCTATCAAGGATTCCCACTTAAAAATAATCACTATTTTACAAATCTGTATAAGCTTTCCGATGCTCTAAAACTTCTGTAACAATTTGGCTTATCTCACGTGCATCGGTTGCCGTCGCTGCTCGCTGTCGGCGCAATAATGCTCAATTATATGCAGCCGTCACGTTGACCAGACGCGGGGGCAACGTGCCTGTAGCTTGGAAATTCGATTCGTCCATGCTTCAACGAACTGAAAACCAAAGGTAGTGGTGCAGCGGAAAAGTACTGGCTGGCTGGAGAATCGAACACAATTAAATTTAATACGATGTTGGCACATAATCGACGCTCACGAACGGAACTTCTATTTTCTATTTGTACTTTTTGTTTTGTCGGTATTTTTTATAAATGAAACTACTGCCAAGGAATACAAAGCTGTATTTCATTTTAGACAGAACCCAAGTTTGCTACTTGCCACGATCTGTCAAACCTCTGAAAGGTGTAAAGAATCTCTGGTTTGAAATTCTTTAACTATTTTGTTTCATTATACAAATTAACCGCGTCGATTTCAAAATCGTGTGAAATGTAAATAAATAAAATTTGTAATCTTAATGCGTTACTTCAATAACATGTTACATATTCATTTAAACATATGTAGGTATGAATTCATACACACTAACTAAACCGAACTAATTTATCCACAGGAGAGCTGATATAAGTACCTTTACAAGGATGTTCATTAACACTTCATTGATGAAAGCGAAATTTAAACATTTTAACATAACTACATCTAAACACACAGAATGAAACATACGCCCACCTGCAAGTGGTGCCACATAAATCTGTTATTTTTTATTGTTGTAAAACAACTTCTTTTTGTCTACGGCTAGGTATTCATTTTAATCGATTGTATAAAAACCTTACTTTTTACTTAACAAAAGCTGTTCAATAATTCGCAGTGTTTATAGCAGCTCACAAGCCAATAGGACGCGGGAAAGGGGTTCCTGTGGATTCACTAGGGTGCGTGCTTGGGCGGTAACATTTTTTCGATAACTCCATAGATTTCGTTTAGTGAGGCATAGAGGCATTATGTGATAAGTGAGTAAATAAATAATAATTATTGTTATGGATCTTTTGATCCCATATTAATATCTTTCCAATGATATCGTCGATAGATGGCAGTCGTTAAGCCAAGCCAAGCCTTAGGGAGGCTTAAAAACTTCTGACAGTAAGACCAGCCACTAGTGTTACAAGCCTCCACCAATCCGGACTGGTCCCCGTGGTGGAGTATGGCCTATACTTTCCTCAGGGAAGAGACCCGTGCCCCTCGGTGGGGATATAATGGGTTGATGATGATGATGATATCCCGAGCTGATGACAATAGTGAGTCTCGCCTGTGATACTCGCATTCGAGAACAGCTTGATTAATGCGAGTTTTTGACTATATATAAAAATTTATTTTATTTATTATTATGCCTCTAATTATTCCGTTGGATGTACGGTACACACAAGCTAAATAATGATAATTTATGCTTAATTTCTCTCCAATACTGGAAAGTGCATCATATAAAAACACAGCTAATTACTCAATCATTTTCAAATTTCACATCGTTTGACGGATTACCTTGCAATTAATAATTTAGAGCAATTAAGTTTTTACAAATAAGGCAAAGATTTTTTCTGTAAACGACTTCTGTAAACGACTTCCTATGCACGTTTCTTTGAATTTTAAATGAGTTTCTGAAAAGTCGTATGTTCGTGGCCGATTTATAACCTATCGGTTTTATCGATTCCTTGGCAATAAATAACGATGTTATTTATTTGTGATCAATACCAATAATATCTGTACAAAAAGCAGTGATATCCCATAAAAAACATAAATGTGAATGATATGAGAGCCAAGTTCAATAGGTATTAAGAACAGACGTCGTTATCGACTTCGCCGACAAAAGAATTGAGATCTATATGGGTGCTGCCAAGTTCTCTGAAGAAAATCATGAAACTATATTAATATCAATATTATTTTCAGCCAAATGTTTGTCCTTTCGGAGTTATATTGTATTGAAAAAAAAACTAACATTTGGCTGTTGGCGGCATAGTAACTTTTGTTCAGCTCACTGGAGGAGTCAAAGGAATGCAGTTTTGGACCTCAGCCCAATAGCCATGTGTGATACCTCATCAAATAGGTCTTAGCGAGCTGAATAAAAGTTACTATGACGCCAACAGCCAAATGTTTGTCCTTTCGGAGTTATATTGTATTGAAAATGTTAGTTTTTTTTTTAATACAATATACTTAACTCCGAAAGGACAAACATTTGGCTGTTGACTTCATAGTAACTTTTATTCAGCTCGCTGAGACCTATTCGATGATGTATCGAAAATGGCTATTGGGCTGAGGTCAAAAATTGCATTCTTTAACAGCCATTCGTTTTTTTTAGTTCTGAAAACGGCTCATTTGGAACTACTTTTCTTAGCTGTCAGAAAAATCCCGCATTGAAACGCACATACGGTTTCATAGCAAAAAGATCATGCTGTATAAACAGTTGCAAAAGTAAAACTATAACTGTCCCCTTCACACTCATAAGCTAGACCGCGCGCAAGAGAGACGGGAAGACTTTTCATGATGCGCATGCAGTACACGTCACGCCTCGCGCTTATTCACAGACACTACACAAGCGCAACGTGTAAATGTGTTGAACGTGCCAGCTTTACTTAACTGACCTGTAGCCCTTTTGGCACAAAGTGCGCTTTACACATTTTCTTAAACCGCAGAGAACCGAAAAGAAGTAACTAGATCTCGTTACTTTATTTAATGATGCGTTTAACAGACGTTTTTGCACTGCTTTCTCATCTGTAGTTCATTCCTTTTTCATGATTCATGGTACAGTATACGTCATATACCCTTTTCCTACATTGTATTTTTAAACATACTAATTAGTTTTTCGTGGCATTATCAATACTATCAAACTTAACTACAGTGTAATGCCTGGAAGATAATTTGAATAAAAATGCAACGAGTGGGAATTCTGACTATTCACTATTTACCAAATAACTCCCCAAATTTGTAACAGAATATCATTGAAAACTTCTTTCATCAAACTAAACAGTAAATTCAAATTCAAGCCAACTTGTCGCCGTCAGCTAGTGCCTGTTCGGTTTCCGACAACTTCGGAATTGTACCTGTATTATTGCAGGCCAGTCTAAGTGGAAACAAGAAGGGAATAAGAAAATTTTATAACGCTTTTCTTTTTTGGGGTTCCGTCATCACAGGGTAATTTTTAGGGTTCCGTCATCACAGGGTAAACCAGACCCTATTACTGAGACTCCGCTGTTCGTCCGTCCGTCCGTCCATCACCAGGCTGTATCTATCTATATCTCATGAACCGTGATATTATACAGTTGACATTTTGACACATAATGTAATAAATAAAATAAATATTTAAGCGGGCTCCCATACAACAAACATTATTTTTTTGCTCGTTTTTGCTTGATATTCATAACGGCAAGAGGTAGACGCTTTGTTTGCCGTTTTTATAGATAGTACCCCTTTGTGCGCAAATCGGACTCGCACTTGGCTGGTTTGTCTATTAGACAATGTCTATATTATGTTGTTGCTTCTTTTACAATTTTGCAAAACTATCAGTTACTTCCTGTAGAATAATTTTGAAACAAATACACGATGAATACAGCAACCAACGTTAACCTATCTCACAAAATTCTAGACGACTTCGGTCAAGTTAATTTTATCCTCATGCCTATAGGGAGAAGTTTCCGTTTGTGAACTGTGAACTAGACTAGATTCCGTTCGACAGGACTTTGCAGAGACAGTCCGTGGTATCTTGTCTCTCCTGCACTATTCGAATCAATATCCGATTGGTAGTTAGACAGTTCGGTATCACACAAGGCGGATAATTACAATCGGCGGTCCGCTGATCCCTCGTGATTGGATCCCATGACGTCACATATAGCATCGGATTTAGTTCTACCCCTGAAGCCTTGTGCCGGCAGTGGAATATAGTACAATCTTATAAGACAAGTTGTAATGTCGACAACACATCAGCCTTTACATGCTTGTACTATACTCAGTGATGCAACGGGTAGACTTTGAAAATACAAAATTGCAACTACTACTTACACTATTTTACGGTTCTTATAAAATATATAATTTCTAATTGATAAATTGCTTAATTTGTTTCTGTCACTTTCCCACTGTTTTTGTTCAGGTTATTTTCTAAAATTACTCATTTAATGTAATTTTTGTGCTGCTGCTGTATTAAAAATTGTGTATTTTCCACATTTAACTGCGGTAAAGGAAAGTAATCCAGTATATCATCTGGAAGAAGTATCATCTAGGTATAGGCAAAACTCATTTTTGTGGCGAGTTTGTAACGAATTTAATAAACTGGCGAAGATTGGTGATCTTGACAGTTTAATTCATCGTTCATAGTTTGAGGGAAAAACTTAGTGCAGATCTTTTTATTTGTCAGAATACCTAAATAACATTTCCAGAATTTTAAGTAGTAAGATTTTTAAACTGTCACTTGTGTACTTACTTACAGTGCCACCATCTTATCTGTTCAGTTAATAGCGGCGCTAGTGGGACAATTTAGTAGCAACATTTAAGAAATTTACTCTAGAAAAATGCGAAGATTTTCAGTCTTTCAATTTTAGTGAAAATATATCTATAGATCATAGTAAGTGAATAAATAAAACAAAAAATGGGGAACAGGATTTACAATTAATTAGTTAGTTACAATTTTGCCCACCTGAACAGATAACTTGGTGGCGCTGTAAAGAGCTTACAACTTCTGAGCCGGTTTCTGAGTTGAGAATTTTCACTAAGTAAATACTCAACTGTAGTGCTGTCTCGTCAAATTTCTCAGAAAAGAGCGTGACAGAACGTTAATTGAGTATTTACTTAATGAAAATTCTCAATTCAGAAATCGGCCCTTACTGTTTCTTTCTCTTTGTTATATGCTGTTAGTTTTCCCATAAATAAATAAAACATCCCGATTTTTAGTCCCATAGCAGTTTGAGTAAAAAAGATAAAAAGGTAAAAAAGAGACAGAGAGTATTACGTATAATAATATTCTTATTATGTCTAATGCAATCCATGCAACAAACTAATAAAACAAAAGTTATGAAATCCCCATTCTCATACTAAAATGGGGGTCCTACTTATTAAATCAAACATCTTTTACTTTGGGAAAAGTTTAAAAACTTGAATCTAAAAATCTAAATTATTTAAGATTGACGATCCCCGTTTCACTCGGGAACGGTTGATGTCCGTATGTCTGACCGCAGTATTGGAGCTATCCTATTTTCTTAAGAGTGGACTAACGTTTATAATTGCATGTTATTGTGCAATCAATAGGCAATAGTGCAATAGTCATAGGACAACATAATTATAAACTAATGTATTGCACTTATGTTGATTCGGTAAAACGTGGTCAGATTAGAAATTTTTCGCAGTGTTCTTGTCCACAATAACTCGAGCCGAAAACAGCAGAAAACATTGCGATGACGTTCAACAAATAGAATGTAAATTATTTATTGAATGACTTAAAATGCAATGAAGTATTTATTTGATTACTGAGTACAACCCCATTTTTGGGAGTATCTTAAAATTTCTACACCCTATATATGTTGTAATTATCCTCTGTATTCGTTGCATGTAATGGGTAGTCAAGCTTCCATATAAAAATTATGACTTTCCTCTTAGTAGTTTTTGCAAATTTATCAGCCACGAAGTGCACTAGGCATCGACGTCACTTTCGAAATCCAATTATTGAATTGGAACGGGATCTGAATAACTTTACATCTCCGCCGTGCCAATATCGGGATCGGGTAAATTTATTCCAAACTAATTGGTACTTTTTAAATTCATTTGTTTCAGTTTGTTTTTGGGATTTTCGTAGGCGATGTTGTATACGCAAAAAAACATAAACAGAAAACATCCGGACGTAGAACTTGTATAAGCTGACATTCCAGCGGGAATCGATCTAACGATGTCTGTAAAGTTCACTGTTGACATACACATTATCGCTCGTAGTTCCGGACGCCTGAGTGATCTTAAGCGATCACGAAGGTTAAGCAACATAGGGCGCGTTCGGTGCATGGATGGGTGACCGTTCTATGACTTACGCTAGTGGAATTTTTCCGAGCGGTTCTGGGCTTTGCGAGGCACGGTAAGCAGTTGGTTGCCGTCGATAGATGGCAGTCGTTAAGCCAAGTCAGAGGCCTTAGGGCGGCTTGAAAACATCTGACAGTAGAACCAACTACTAGGCTTGCAAGCCTCCACCAATCCGGACTTGGCCCCCGTGTTGGAGTATCGCCTATGCCTTCCTCAGGGAAGAGACCCGTGCCCCTCGGTGGAGAATAAATAGATCGATGATGATGATACACACCATCGACAAATCTGCGTAATTCGGTATTATGTATGTGTTGCAGGTATTATCTGTTCGAGTATTAATAATTTCGGTAGACTCAAACGAAATGTACAAATTGAAGAGCGTAAAAAAATAGTCGATCCGAGTCGACAACTCACAGGCGAAAAGTTCGGATTATCGAATATTGCGAAGTAAACATAATCAATATAACCAGTGTTGTGTTGGTGTCACGTCATCACGTGTCATGAGTGTCCATTGTGAACTTGGAGTTCGGAGAATTGAAAAAGCAAATGGATATGAAAAATAAAAAATAAAAATATGCCGAACAAAAATATCTGGCCGCTATAATGTGGAATATCATTATGAAATATCTGATCAGATATTCCACATATTATCGACCACGGTATATTTTAGCCGAGCGAAGCCGGGATATCATCAAGTCACCAATATTTTGATACATAGTGTTATTTCCAAACTGTGGCATTTCTGGAACACTTCTTTTTTTACAACTGTCTTTGGGTTATTCTCGTGTTTATTTCTTAAAACCCCTAAATTGACATTAATTTATACGCATTGTCTCGTGGCAGCCTTTGGCAAACTTTTGCCTTACTTAGAATCTACTCTATTTAATTTAACATAATTATGGTTAGTTTTAGTATTTTTAATCAGTGCCACTACAAAACATGAAGTGAACACACTAAATTATTTTTTCAATAAATAAAAAATGTTGCAAGCGGAATACTCGAGTAATTTATTACAGGAATATCGCATTTTACAAATAACGCAGCAAAAATACGTGCTATATTTATTTCGACACCATTTTTTGCAAGATCTATTTCACGTTTTACCGCCACATTCTCGTACGCTACCAAGTTGTTAATCTACTATTAAGAGCTGTCAAATATTTTTTTCTGTATGCACTTTGGCCAAGCGACAGCTTTTAACAGAGTGTACGTGAAACGGGGGGTTAGGGCCGATTTCTGAATTAAGAATTTCGCTAAGTCATTACTTAACTGTAGTGCTGTCTCGTCAAATTTCTCAGAAAAGAGCGTGACAGAATGTTAGTCTCTTATTTGAAATCAGCCATCATTGCTTAAGTTTATTTTTAGCTCCATTATATATGGATCTAATAATCGTAATAATAATAGTAATAGCCCTTATTCCTACACTAGGATACAGTGACCAAACACGCATATCATAATTCGGTAGTTGACACGACGAAGAATAAATTGTTGGATATGCTCGATTAAAACCAAAATACAAAATATTTTGGAAAATGTGTCTCTTTTAGTCAATTACTAGTTATTACCATTTTAAAATAGATGAAACATAAAAAGAGTGCTCTGAAACATGACGTCATAATTCGGTATTTTCATACAAAATTCCGTTTTAAAAGTAACTTATTTGACATATTGTCAACTAGGTACTTCATTTACAAACATGAACAATTATTGAATGGTGACGACTGCCATACAAGTTATTTAAAAATTTTTCATCACTGAACAATGAGACTGTAAAGTTAAATATGTATTGTTATGGTACCTTGAGCATCAATATTTGTTAATATTAAACAAAACTTTTCTCTCTTTGTTTGAAACACTTATATTTTCATTTCCAAGGAAAATTTATTTCGTTGGCGTTTTTCCTTAAAGTTGGTATCAAAGAGAATGGAGGACATATCCTACGCAATTGCCGTTTGGAGCCACAGACTGTTCCACTTAAGTTGATTGCGAAACGCAAACATGCCTTCTTATATACAACGTATTATTGTAATAACGCAATTTCTGAGCACTCTTAATTTTTTTACGCAGCCTATATATGTCTCGCCGCCGTCTGTACTCTTAGATTAAAAATACCTGTATAATTTCTCTTTTGTATACATGTATATGTCGTAGGACGATTTGATAAATCGAATTTTCGCAAAAATTCTAGGGCTGTTGCGAAAACACGGAAAATTAGATAATGGCTTTGACATTACTCAATGTTACTAAAAAAAGATATGGCTTTTGCAAAAACGCGGGTTCCTTTAGAAAGATTGCGAAAAGAGTCGTTGGCTTTTATGACCTAAGCACACTGATTGGTCGATCGCATCGCTCAAAACAACATGTTTTCTGATTGGTTGACGACTTGACGCATCACCTGTTATAAATTCTATTATGTCACGGGCCTTACTGGCGATGTTTTTATGGTTTTGCATTCGCTGTTATGTAAATAGTATACCATGTAATGTAAGGTGTGTTTGTAAGTGCAAAATGACAAAAAAGAAATTAATCCCGAATGGGAAACCAATTTTGCATTTATGTCTGATAAGGAAAGATTCAACATAGAATTAAGAAAGTTTTACGCTAATAGACAGGTCGGAACTACTAAACCAAAACGGACTAAAGAACGGATAAATAGTGTGATTGCTTCAATAGAAGGATTAGGTATTTAGCGAACGAAAACGCAACAAAAGTATAGAAATGAAAAAAAATACGACGTGATAAGCGTTGGTGAGGAAAAAAATTCTGATTTTGAAAAGACAACATCTTACCTCTCCTGTTATTCAAGTACCTGGAGATATTAATGAGTACTATGATATTATTCTGCAAACACATAATAATGCAAGTCGAGATAGCACGATAGATAGCCTGAATATTTGATACCGGTACCAAATTATAACCATCTTCCTTAACTTGTTCAAGACCGTCACAGTTATTTCAATAAAAAGACGTATTTGGGTTATAAGCTTCTAATAATGAATACTGCCGATAGCCCTTTTTGTGAATTCAAGCCTTATGGGAGTAAGAGGGTAATATTTAGTAAGTGTTCTCTATCTATCTAAGTCCAATTGCCTTCTGTTAGGGAAAGAGTACAGGCTTAATCATCACGTGTACCCATCGTGGATAGCTCCAGTTTTACTCACAACGATTTGTTTTCTTCACAATAAGCGAGTGGGAATAATTTAAAAACTTCAGATATGTAAGTAAATTTAAACCTACGACCTCCTGAATGTGACGCCGGCGTTCATTCGCTACGCTACTACCGATACGTTATTTATTGTAAAAATAAAATATTTACTTAAATAACATCCACTACAATGCTTCATTATCATTTTATTTTATCATTACCCTACTCCACTTCAGTACAGCGATTAAATCCGAGTCAGCTCGGATGAATAGAACATGCCACGTGTCCATAAACTATAAGGTTGTCAGTATTTTTCAGTGTTCCAAATTGATCAGCAATAAACGATACGAGAAGTAATTTTCGTTCATCCGGTCCTGGCGCACTAAGATCGCAGAAACCGCCACTTTTCCAGAAAATGATCTACGGGTAACAGATAAACGTTTATAACTTGAAAAAATACACAATAAATGTTAAATCCTCGAATTTTTATTTTTGCCTATAGTGATTTGGGCAATCCCATATTATCTGGTAACTACCCTCATTACTTCAAAAGGCTTGCAAAATATTAATCACGAGGAGGGTTTTAGCCAATTTCTGAGAGGCTTAATGGATTCGCTTGTTTGTATAGGTTTGTTCTTTTCAACTACGGCTCTATACGGGGAATTCAGATAGATTAAATGTGGGACAAAGAGCATATAGAAAGGGATCAATAGAAACTTTATTTTACGTTATTACTTTAATAAGTAAATACACTCGAGAGTATTGAATACGGATGGCTCTGTATAGTGGATGACGAAATCTTTAAGATACTGCCAATGGAGAACGCTTTTTTAGTAAAATTAAGACGATTAGACCATTAGCGGCGTGCGTGCTTGAAACGAGTAATGAATGTCGATGAAGCAAAAGTGATTTCTCAGGATCGTGGCAATGGCAGTCTTTGGTCTTTTCCTACCCCTCTAGGGTGCAAACGTGAGCTGCTACTAGAAAAAAAAGACAACTAGCGGTTTTTTTTAAATTTTTGAAATACGTTATGTTACAAGTGTTTCTTAATATCTAGCCGCTCTCAGAAACCTGTATAGCAACTTCCATATATAGACTAGCTTGACGACCTCTTTAGCGCAGTGGTTAGCGCATCTGTCTACCATGCGAGAGGTCCCGGGTTCGAATCCCGGCTGGGGCCAAAAAAAAGAAACCAAGGCCTTGGATGTTTACATGTTCGTGACGTCGCTGTTTCTGGGTCCCGCAACACAGGGTATCCTAGTGTGGGGCCAGAAGCAATGTATATGCCTGTATGTAAATGTTATGTTATGTTAGCTATTTCAGTTCTTTCCACCCTCCTATGTCTACGGGACTGTATTTTTAATACAACTCCAGATATTCTATCCATACCACAAAATCTATAATGTTTTCACTAAAAAGACGCTACGTATATTTAGGTAGGCCTATTAGCCTAGTGTAGAATAGATTACTATGTAAATTATGTAAGCACTTGGCAAATAACTAATTCTACAACAAATTAGCAAACGATTATAAAGTTCTGTCTGCAGTAAGATTTTGGACAAAAAAAGGTTTTTCCGGAGTAAAGTGTAATCTTTTGCACGGAAACCTTAGGGCAAGAGTTCTATGCGCTTATTCGATTTCTTACAGAGGAATAATACATTTTATACCTACTGGTGTCTACCTAACTACTGGTTTCAAGGGTCTGAACTAGTTACCTAAGCAAATAATTGAAGGAATTTCGACTTCTTATCACGATACATTTTACGCCGTTGCTAAAATTTTATATTTTCAAACTATTACAGGCAACACAAATCATTTTGCTACTCGGTATTTCAACCACGTTTTAGCTCCGAGCTCCAGTAAAGGGAATAAAAATATAATGTAGCCGACGATTTGCACTGCACCGAGGAAATCAGATATAACCTCCGGATTATCTACTCAAATATGAAAATAGCACTGAATCGTATAACGTTACTGGGACTGCTCAAAAATGATTCAGCATAAGTAGTTCAAATATTACCTTTGTGCCTATTTTAATTTTAGATGTTCCACGGAATCATATAAGTTTATATCTATCTATATATATATATATATATATATAAAAGGGGAAGCTGACTGACTGACTGACTGACTGACTGACTGACATATCAACGCAGCACCTAAACTATAAGGGTTAGAAACTTGATATTTTGCACAGGGCTTCCTTTTCTAATGTAAGGGAGCACTAAGAAAGGATTTTTGAAAATTCATCCCCTAAGGGGGTTATTCAAATGAAATTTGGTACCTAGGTTCTTCATTTAAAATTATGAAACACGTGTAAAATAGTTTTTTTAATATCAACCCTCAAGGGGGAAAAAGGGGGGTGCAAAGTTAGTATGAAAGTTCTCTAATTTTCAAAGTTATTTCAATAAAAAGTGGTATTTGGGTTATAAATTTTTAATAATGATTATTTCCGATATCCCTTTTTGTGAATTCACCCCCTAAGGGGGTAAAAGGGGGGGGGGGGGGTGCAAAGTTAGTATGAAACTTTGCCGTTTATGGAGTTATTCGAATGAAATTCAGAATGGACGTCCTTTATTGAATGTATTGAAACAAATGTAAAATAGTTTTTCGAAAATCATCTCTTAAGGGGATAAAAGGGGGCTGCAATGTTAGTATGAAACTTAGCCATTTTTGAAGTAATTCCAATGAAATTCAGCATGAAGGTTCTTCATTGAAAGTCATGAAAGACGTGTGAAGTAGTTTTTCGAAAATCATCCCTTAAGGGGTGTCACGTTGTGTGTTTTCTCCAATGACTCGAGCGGCTCAGGTTTCGATTTATTCTGGTATCACCATAGAATTGGGTAGGCTGACATTTCTTCTTTTAAGTTTGTTTGATGAGATGGCCGCCTGTGATTGGTCGTTGTTTGTGGGTTGCCATAGGAAATCTAGTTACCCCATTTCAGGGAAAAAATATAGTAACTTCAGGTGTTGATGAATATCATTTATTTAATTAAAAGATAGAAAAATAATAACATAATATTCAAAGAATTAATACAGCTAGTAAAGAAAAATACAGGTAAATGTTATTCATACAACATGGAAATTTTGGAATATTGTTTTAGGAGATAATCATTTCTTTTATATGGCCACCCAAGCATAAGATTGAGAATCGTGACGCGACGGTCTGCTGGTATAAGAGAGAGCTCCAAAAGGTAGAGGATTATTAGCTGGAAAGATCCGTGGACTGAGCCATGTCTGGGCCTCCATTGTGAGCAAATGTGGCTCAGATGGCGTCGAAGCAGCCCATTTAAGTTATATTTTGGGGCAGCAGGAAATCTGTAAGTAAATACTTATATGGAAAGCTGTGTGTAGAATCTTGTACAATTCCGGTTAGGTCATCTCTCATCCTCGTGGTTATTTTTAGGATACAACAGATTCCTGGAAAGGGGTGAAGGAGGGATTGCCAGCGTCGAGACAATCCTAGTTGCTGAATGTTTCCGGTAAGATTTATCCTGATTTTTATAATTGCCTGCCACATGCTTATACCATTTGCAATCTTCTAATAGAAGCAATTTTTCTTCCTTTCAGCTGGATAGGGTTTTAAAATTTTGTTTGGTGTTTTTCCTTTTCTCGTGATAGATAAAGGTTTGTTTGTTTTGTTCTCACGAGATATTTAGATATTTACTTTTGGGGGTTTGCTTAACTTTAGTTTTTTCTTTCAACCTTAAGTAATTTTGGTGGGGGCTGTGGTCTCTTTTTGCTGTCGAGAAACAGTTGCTCTTTTGGGTCAAGAAACTTATGTTAGGCTGTGCTACAAGCGCTTGGCTTCTCTCATGCCGGGAGAAGGATTTGGTTCGGGACGGCTGGCCAGCGTCTTCGTGTGAAGTCCCTTCGGTCCTGCTCCGGTGACGGCGCATGGGGGCTAGGCTGCCTACTCGGCGTTCTGGCTAGCACCGTGCATCCCACCTGTGGCCGGATTGACTTCGCATGGAGGTTTCTTCCTGGCAAGGTCAGTGAAACAATTTCACTTACATATTAGGGAATTAGGATTTAAAGAATTATGGAGTAGAATTAAATTGTTGATAATTATTGAAATTGATGGCAATCTGATTTTTAGTAGGGACTTACCACTTATACTGTGTAATTTGTGAACCTATCAGAACCACTTACTGTAGCGACCCCGCTCTACTCTGAGCTTTTCAGGAGTTAAGTTATTGTCTGGGTTTAGACACTAAGGTTTTACAATTACCCTATTGCTACCTGTGTAGCACCTAATAAAGATTGTGCTCAACACTAACTGTGTTTCTTTCATCTCCCAATATTAAGGCCCTTGATGGCTCAAGGTTTCAACAGACCTTTCTGATACCCTTCCTCAGTGAGAGCAACAGTGTCATGCAACTAATGTCGTCGTATAAACACAGCGCAAAACTAGTGTCCGGAAAGCGCCTGCACTGATAAGACGTGTGTTTTAGGGTTCCGTAGCCAAATGGCAAAAAACGGAACCCTTCTGGATTCGTCATGTCTGTCTGTCTGCCTGTCCGTACCTATGTCACAGCCACTTTTTTCCGAAACTCTAAGAACTATACTATTGAAACTTGGTATTCTGATGTATTCTGTGAACCGCATTAAGATTTTCACACAAACAAAAAAAGATAAATGTTGGGGGTTCCCCATACTTAGAACTGAAACTCAAATTTTTTTTTCATCAAACCCATACGTGTGGGGTATCTATGAATAGGTCTTCAAAAATTATATTGTGGTTTCTAATTATTGAAAACAAAATTCTAAACTAAATAGTTTCCGCGAGAGACACTTCCAAAGTGGTAAAATGTGTGTGTCCGCTGTAACTTTTAAAATAAGAAAACGATAAAACTAAAAAAAAAATAGAATGTACATTAACATGCAAACTTCCACCAAAAATTGGTTTAAACGAGATCTAGTAAGTAGTTATTTTTTAATACGCCTTAAATCGTAAACCGCAATACCTTTCATTCAACTCAAATATAAAAAAACTACTTGCGGCTACGGAACCCTTCATGGGTGAGTCCGACACGCACTTGCCCACTTTTTAGTCGTGGTGTAAGCAGATATTAACTGTATCGCACCCAGCTGCTTTCTTGTTAGCCAACACTCGAATCCACCAGTGTCTTCGCTTTCGATACAAGCTTTTTTTAATTTTCGACAATAACATCTGTATTATGACCACATTTCGTAATTCAAAACAAAGCTTTGATGCTGTTCGAGCCATAATTTTAGCTGGAATGTTAATTTCACGACTCTATTATTTAAGCAAACGTAGTTACTGTATTATTGTATGTATTATTCAAGCAAGTACTGCAACGTTTCATGAAATTAGTTACGTTATGTATGACACTAATTTTGTAGTGTAAATTTGGCTTAAGAGTATGATGGACCTGATGACTATGATTCATTACGATGTTTTCTGTCACAGTTCGCTAACGTACTGCTGTTGTAACGGTGCTGCAAAAAAAATTATACGTGTTATAAAAAAAATCGATACAACGACCTCTAGAATGTCAGAATAGAATAGAATAGCATTTATTCATGTACCACAACACACATTAAATCTTATAACTAACATGCATAAGATAAGATAAGATAAGATAAGAATATTCTTTATTGTACCAGGAAAACACATACAAGACATACAGTACGATTGGCGGCCATAGCCTAATTACAGAGAAAAAGTAAAATATAACATAACAGTTACACTATTGAAACTAAAAAATAAAAACAAAAATAATCATATTATAGTGTTGCAATCTAAGGTGATCTGTGTTAGGCAAACTTCTGCCAATAGGTGCGCTGCCCGTGCTACCCCTATCAGGCACGTATGCAATTCTCCAAATCTAAGCAAAGATACACCCCAACGTCATAGTGAGCTCCCAAAGGGTGTGTTTGCTGCGTTGCGGGAGCCTCGGTATGTATTATTCATTCATAAGGAGCACAGCGATATTTACTTTCCCATTATGGCGAATTCGAGACGAGTTACTTGTATTAAATATTTAGCTTAAGTTCGTTTGAGGCAGCGACACTGCCTAGCGTGTACCCTGTGTGGATTATAGTTAATAATAGAATAGTAAAAATTGTACGTATTTTTATTGAATAACAATAACAATAACATTTACATTGCTTCTGGCCCCACACTAGGATACCCTGTGTCGTAGGAACCAGAAACAGAGACGTCACAAACATATACCTAAACATCCAAGACCTGGTTTTTTTTTTGTCACCAGCCGGGATTCGAACCCGGGACCTCTCGCATGGTAGGCACATGCGCTAACCACTGCGCCACAGAGGTCGTCAAAGAAAAAAATGTATTTTTTTTTTTATTAAATCACCACGCCAAAAATAGTTTCCAAAGAAACATTTAGAGAGTGCAAAAACATAGCAAGGCAACTTAAAATTTTGTTAAAATTGGAGATGTTTTTACTATCGTGTCAGTGAGCTAACGAAGTGACTATCAAATATTTTTGTTTATCTTCTACCTATAAACGAGGAAATCTTGTATACATAATCTGAATCTTGGAAACGGCTCCAACGATTTTCATGAAATTTATTGCTGGGGGGGACTCCGGCGCAAGCTAGGAGCTAGCCAAGGAGCCGAATTTGAAATCTTTCAATTCGGTAACATTAACCCCTCTGCGAATCTTTGGTCATGAGACACAGCTGGGTTAAAAGTTAGGGAGGGGTCGAAAAGTGCTCGAATTGCTTTGTAAATATGTGCACTATGCAGGCTTGGGCAGGTTTGTAAATCATCTACTTCATGTAACACATTTTGAAATTACTTGGCGACTGTACTGACACAACATACGTTTGTGGTTTCTATCGTGGCCATTCCTAATTCAAGTCACAAGCATGTGCAGCGGCTCGGTATTAGAGAGGGTGGCAAGCCGTCTTCACTCAACATAAAATGTACCAACATGCGCTCCTGCAATGGACACATTTTACTCTCTTTATTGTCTGATAAAGTCGAGACGGGTTTGTTCTCTGGCTTTTCTTAAAAAAATAAAAAGGTTTCTTGTTTATTACGTGTTAAGTGTCAAAAGTGTATTCCTAAATACAAAAGTGTTACTAAATATTGTTCACCGTAAATAATTATTATTTCACAGTCGTTCCGTGTTTCACCGTCGTTTCGTGTTTCACCGTTATTGTAATAATTTTAGGAGTACCTTGTTTACACTTACATATCATTATGCAACTACTTAGCATTATAAATATATTCTTTAAATACGTAAAAGTATTGGGCGTGTCTCATGCATTCAAGCGTGCATTATTGAATGGATTATTGTTAAATTTTAAATATAAACCATGCTTTTTCATAGAATTCTTTAAAAATATAGTATCTCATTTAGGTTGCGTAAAATATACTTCATCTTATTTAACTCCAAGAACAAAGCAGATTAAGTAATATGAAGCGAAGAAAAACTATTTACTTAAACAAAATGTATCTTAAGTTTTAATTACAAGTTATGTCAGGCGAAGGAGACAGTTTAATCTTGTTGACTTTCCCTCCTTTACTTGAGCAGCGCATTGGGTGGATTAAAACGCTTTTATTAGTTTTGACTACTTAGTATTTACTTCGCAGTTTAAAGAGTCAGTAATGATAGTGACATAGCTAAATATCATGGATATAATGGTTATACCACTAGGTACTAAACGTGTTGCTACGAAGGCGATGCTATACGATGATGCTACGTCAAGCATCGAATAAGCGACCCGTACTACGAGCATTGAATTTATGCTACGAGTAATGGTTTCGAAAAACTACCTATACAGGCATAGAACTACGAATATGCTACGCGAGTTACTACGCGCGTGCTACGATCAAAGTGCTAGAACTACGATGTTGCTACGCGTCGCTCTATGAATTTATTAATTGTATTTATTACTTAGTTATAATATAAGAAACCCCGTGTATTTCTTTCTGTTGGTTGTGCAATGAAGTGTTTTCTATCTATCTACGTTCAGCGGTTTTGGCGTGATAGAGTAACAAGCATACATCCATACAAACATCCAAATTTATAATAGGAAGAATATTGTGCAAAACCCACGTGAATATGAGGTTTATTTTGAAATACGGTAAATTTCCAGACAAATATAAACATTTTACGGATAAATAATATATAATTAAGATTTAATTAAGATTTGGTCGGCGATGTCGTTAAGTCAGCGGAAGGTCCGTAGATGCGAATGGCGAGAGACCGTGTGAAATGGCATTTGGGGGAAATATACCCAGCAGTGGGCAGTAGCTACAAGCTCAAGGCCAATTTCAGAATTGAGAATTTCGCTAAGTAACTACTTAACTATAGCACTACAGTTAAGAAAATTCTTAACTCAGAAACCGGCCCGCAATCAATCAATTAATTTGTTTTTCGTACATGTTACAGTTATAAAGCCACTGAAAGCTAAAACTTCAAAAACATTAAGCAAGCCAAGTAATAGTAATCCACTTTCAGGGAAAATTATAACATCAGTCGGCTTGGCTGTTTATTTATCGCAGCATCAGGTGTGCGGTAGAACCACAAGGGTTCCGGTGGAACCACACCATATAAAATCTGATAAATCGTTTTGCACGAAGACCCGAACTAAGACCCTTTGAATAATCTAATTTACGGTAGTGTTGTATGTTGTAAGCAGCCTATATACGTCTCATTGTAGGGCATGGGCCTTCTCTCAGAGAGAGTGTGGGCTTAATCAACAAACGTGCCCACTTCGGAGTAGTGATTTTAAGCGATGAGTTATGGGCACTCAATTTTCTTCACGATGTTTTCCTTTACCGTTAGTGAGTGGTACTGCTACTATAACTTCACAAATGTAGTGTACCTGCCACGAAAGAAGTCCCATGAGTTAATGAAATTTGGCTTTTATTCTAATGCTGTTAAGGACTTTACCGTGGGACTTGTTTAGTGACACGATGTGTATATAAATTATTTTAAGGCATTATGTAAAGTTAATTCAGTTTCTTCTAGACCGTCTGCCTCGTTGGGATAGCTGTTAAGGAGCTTAACGGCCAAGACAGAGGTCGTGGATTCGATTCTCACTGGGGGTCCCCGTAAATTTGTCCAGATAGTCTCAGTCTTGGATTATTTACATGTTTGTTCTTGCCTGGTTACCAAAGCACAAGGTAGCCTAGTTTGGGACCAGGTCAAGTGATTGTAATGTGTGGAAGCGATTCTTATTATTACAAACATGGTAATTTTTCTACCTTACCATATATAGTTACTATAGCACCGGGTATCCTAATTCGGGATCAGGTTACGTGATGGTGTTGTATGGAAGTTATAAAATTTATTTATTTATACTATGATAATAAATAAGTGGCGGTGATAATGAAGGTGAGAGACCTGACAGAACACAGACAGAATATCGAGCATACGCTGTTTTTAAATTTGACCTGACCAACAAACAAAGCCAATTAGACCAGGCCGAGGTAGACTAATGCTGTTGAATTAGTCTACCTCGGCCTGGTCTAATTGGCTCAAAAAGTGAATAATTATTACCTAGAAAGAATGACAAAATTTAAAGTACCAAAATTATGTAACTCGATTAAAGTATTAAATCGAAGTTGTGTAAAAGTATGTTGATATATAAAACTGAGTGATTTATGACTATTGAGCAATAAGAGCCTTAATAAGAAAGTGTCATGTTTTTATTTTTCTTGCATCTTGATTTTGTTTTACTATTGGTACTAGTGTTAGATTGACCTCACTAGAACACTATTTAATAGGTAGATACGTATGTAACCAACGTGCAATCTCTCGCCATCAAACGTAACAGTTTGTCAAGTCTAAATGACTGTTTTAGGTTAGACAAATATACGGTGTATGTAGGTATCATAGGCAATTAGTAAGGTTCCGTTGGCTTTTGGGTACGAAGACCTAAAATTTACTAATCTAATATTATAATGGCATCCAGTGCGGATCAATGAAAACATGAATAAAGGCCTGACCAGATTTCTGCAGCCTTTATACAGCCCACTGCCGAGCATACGCATGTATACATACATACATAAATCATACATAAATCTCCTACAGGAATGCTGCTACGCGCAGCAATATTTGTCTTTAATTATCACAAATACCATGATATACCTACTCTAGACATTCGAAATGTTTGCTTCGTCTCGAGTGGCTTTCCAATAATTCTCAGAATACGACTTATTTTCTATAGTCTTTTGTTAACGAGGCTTTTATAATAATAATAATAATAATAAACTCACGCCCGTTATCCCCGAAGGGGTAGGCAGAGGCACCAGTCTCTAGAACTGGACCCACGTTTTGCCGAGTTTATTAGGTCCCAAACGTGACAAGTGGCAAGCCTGTCGCCGTTATCCGGGCACAATTTATCAGCGAATGGTGTTGCTGTACAAACAAATGTACGTAACTAAAAGTCATTGGTACATGCGTGGTTCGAACCCAGACCCTCATGATCGAGAAGCAAGGGTCAACCCCACTACGCCACCACCGCTATAACGAGGCTTTTGTTATTAGTTATTGACACGTATCACTCCACGACAATGATATAATGTCGCAATTAAGTTATTTAATTAACAGTAACAGAGACAAGCAAAGAGACGCTGTAAAGTTCCAAATTAAATTAGGACAATAAAGCGCCGTTAGTTTCAGTTCGACCAAGTTTGAAGATAACCTTTTGATGGCAGCTTTTAAAGCTACTCAACAACTTTGGAGGGATCGGATCTTTGGTATGCTAAATAACAGTTAACTAAATTTTGTTACGGTTCAATGGTATTCAAAATAATTAGTAATTTATGTATAATTCTCGAAATTCGGACTCACATTCGGGAGTTCGATTTGAATCGGCATTGTTTTCTTTGTGCATAACAACCTTTGGTTGTGGTAACCACGCTAAGCAAACATCTTGAGTAAACCTGAGTATAAGAAATGTTCACAAACCTACCGTTTGGTAGACATGCGTGGCAATTACTCTCATTATTATTACATATTACACTCTCTCTGAGAGAAAATGCCATGTATTGTTCGGCCGCTGGGAGTATACGATCCTGACACCTGTCTGTTTCATATGACTAGTGATGGGAGAAAATCAACGTTATCATTCCTTATTCATCTTTTGTGCCATTTTCGCAGGCATTTTAGAAGGGTTATCATCTTTTTTGTGCCGAATGGCGGTGAAGTGTTGTGGCGAGCTGTGCGACCTTTTTTTTGAGCCCAGATCAGCTCAATCGCTTTGTACGGCAGCGGTACGGAGAGATTCTGAGAACGCGATGATCTTTTTCTAAAGCCTGTTCATCAACTTCGTATCGTTAAAGGCACCGTTATTTTTGGTACGTCACTACAAAAAAATACGGTTGACATAACCTTGTGACAGCGTAGTAGGGATTTTACGCACGAACATTAAATATTGATTTCTTCTTATTTAACTTTTAAATCACTGTGCAAAATATAACATTGATTGTAAGTTTACACAATGATATAGTTTCAATGACAATTATTTGCTAGTAGGATAAATAGGACATAAAAATATTTTATTTGAAAATTTAACGCCACTTCAAGGTTACGTCGTCCGTTCTAACATGACCTGTCAGGATCGTATTCTCCCAGCGGCCGGACGGTAGTAAGACATATGCTACGTAAATAAATGGATTATTTTGTGATCAATCTTATTACTTACAAACGCAAGAATGTCGTTCCGCAAGAATGAAAAAAAAATCGATCAGATAAAAAATATTGAATAGAATATCCACACGATTTTGGTAAAGTTAAAATTGTTTTTAAATTGGGATGTTTTCAAGACCGGCGACGTATCATAGTCCCGAATAATGTTATGCGATGTTGTTTGACAGTGACTCTATGTATGGTTTGAACTCAAATGCGGAGAATAGCATTACATAAATGTAGTTAAAACAACACGATGACTTACTGACTGATAAATCATCGAAATAATATTTTCTCAGAAAATAATAAATAATAATAATAAATCACATTATTATTATTAGACTAATGCTTATGATAATAATAATAATAGAAACTGTAAGTGATAACCAAGTAAAAATTATGAAGCCGTTGTCCTATACAAAATGGGCTAACTTTTCTGTTTACCAAATCTTAATCAAAGAAATCACATGGAACAAATTTGTGAGGTCAAAAGCCGACCTCCAAAAAGCGAGCACGAGGAACCCCACCGAGGCGAGGCTAAAGGCTGAGTTCCGCGAAACAATCACGAAAAATCCTGCCACGGCGAGGCCGAAAGCCGAGTTCAATGTAGGCCGAGGCTGAAGGCCGAGAGATTGTGGGTTCCTGCATACAATTAACAACGCAAGAGTCAGATGAGACAAACTTGCGAGGCCAAAAGGCGTGACCATATACATATGTTCCTACACGCGAAATCCCAATCATAACTGTCTAGCGGCAACGCTCGCCAAGGCAAGGCCAGGGAGGCCAAGCTGAAACATTAAAATTCCTGCACAAAAATACCAACCATTACCCGCTTTAGTTGAAGCATGCCTATTAGCGGTCGAGGACCATTTATTAACCTCATTAATTCAGCGTTAAGAAAGTTGTGTCGTGCGAACTTGCGATTTATGATGAAGTCATTACGTTTTATGGGCCATAATTGTCCCAGATAAGAGATCTTATGCTCACTGAAATTGCAATAGACTGTTTGGTTGTTATCAATATTTCACGCCATTGAGTGTGCGTGGCACAGCGATTTAAAACTTTCAACCACGGCCACTAACAATCTAAATTGAGGTTATTAATAATACAGTCAGTGACAAAGCGCTGGCCATTAACTGCAATAACAGTAACAAGTTAAACGTATTTGAACTATAAATGTGAGCAATTGTTAATTATTTTTAAGGTTTCGTAGTCAACTAAGAACCCTAATATTTTCGCCATAACTGTCTGTCTGTTTTTCGGTCCATCAGCAGAAACTTGGCATAGATATACATAATAATACTATTACTTTACTATTACGATACTTATGATTTTTTTATTTATTAGGTACGTGAAATCGTCCGTAACGCAAAGGCCTATGATGATTAAAAATATTGTAAGTCGGCCATTTTTCAATTTAGGGTTCCGTTTACAAAATATTACGCTTTATAGGGCAATTTTTTTGTCAGAGTAAGTAGACGCCTTTTCACTTCTCCAGCCTAAATGGTTGTTTATAGAAACATGAAAATATTCAGGGCAATAACTTAAAAGACAAATATGAAACTCAAGCTCGTAATAATGAACGACCAATCATCATCATCATCATCAACCCATTATGTCTCCACCGAGGGGCACAGGTCTCTTCCCTGAGGAAGGTATAGGCCATACTCCACCACGGGGCCAAGTCCGGGTTGGTGGAGGCTTGTAAGACTAGTGGCTGGTCTTACTGTCAGAAGTTTTTTCAAGCCGCCCTGAGGCCTCTGACTTGGCTTAACGACTGCCATCTATCGATGGCAGCCGGCACCAACTGCTTAAAGTGCCTTGCGAACGACCAATAGAAACTTAAAATGAATTTTAAATTAAAATTGCAAACTACTTCAACTAATGCGACGGAGGAGATGTCAGAAAGCCTACTTGAAAGAAACTAATTTCGCTGTCTCTGAAGTAATAACATCGACAGGACTTCTCCATCATAAGTTTCCGTATAAACTGGCCCCTCGTAAAACCGGGACGACCTATTAATAGTCAAGTACTTTCTAAGCAACTTGTGAGCCCAGGCATTAGCCACCTAACCTATCTACGCACGGTCTCGTGTGTGTCCGTGAATGTATTCAAACTTTACTTTCTATCTATCTATCTTTACTGTTCGTGTATGAATGTAAGATTTGATATGTTTGTAACCCTCTGGAATCAATACGTCATACGTATTCATGGCATTTTTTTAGATCTGTTATATCTGTATCCGCATTGCTTATAATAACCACATGACCCGCTCATGGATACAAATAAATACATTTTTAATTGGTTTAGCATAAGTTATAAGGATACCTTCTTCTAAACATTTCAGGGAGCTTACCTGTTAAAATCAGTTACATAGAAGTAGATTTATTAGAGCGTAAGCTTTCGTGTTATAAGCAGAAATGAATTTTGATTACAAAAAGTGAAAAATAAATTAAAAGTAAGTACTACTTAGGGATATCAATAATATCGTCCTATGAACTTCTTTAATTTTTATAGCTTTATTACGATTGTAAAAATCGTTTTATTATCTTACCAAATGACCAGATTTTTCTTATTTCTTCGAAGCCACTGATATTCGTAATGGCTCATAAATCTCGGGACATACAAAGTAAGATTGGATAAGTTTTTTTTACGACTTCACGGGAAATTCGAATAAATTCGAATTAAAACGCTCACTGACTTAACGTTATAACGTCGGCATTAATGTGTTTTGCCGCATCCATGCCTGCCATGTTGGCTATGCATGGCTGCTTTAAAATGCAGCTGCAATTTCGGCTGCCAAAAACCGTCTATTCAAAGGACCACTCTAGCTTTGACTTAAGACCTCTTGACTAAATCCTGCAAGACCTGCACGTCTTTACAGTTCGTATGCATATAATTTTGGGAGAATTGTAGTAGTATGAGAATGAAATGGAGAATTATAGACTGTTGATGGTTGCTTCTATTTTATTGTAAATATAGACTTTGACCATCAGATTACCGTCAATTGTCGGTTAAGAATTTGTTATAAATTGAGAACTGATAAATAGACTTAAGTTTGGATTTAATTACGGACATTTACATCATCATCATCAACCCATTATGTCCCTATCGAGGGGCACGGGTCTCTTCCTTGAGGAAAGTTAGGCCATATTCCACCACGGGGGCCTAGACCGGATTGGTGGAGGCTTGTAAGACTAGTGGCTGGTCTTACTATCAGAAGTTTTCAAACCGTCGTAAGGTCTCTGATTCGGCTTAACGACTACTGTCTGTCGACGTAGGTACTTAAGTTATAATATTGTAACTGGCGCGGATTAACTTATTTGGTTTTTTTATCGGAAGAGTCTGACCAGATTTCGCTCCGATTCGCAGAGCTTAATCATAGTGAGCAGAAATGGAGCTCGCGTCGTCGGTTGCTCGTCTCAGACGCAACTATCTTCTTATCATAAGTTATAATAATGAAAAGTTTCTAACATTATGAACTTTTAGTATTAGAATCTTGTTCTAGATCAAAGATTAGAAAACATATTATTATGTCTTGTGTGTTCGTAATTTTATTATCTGTCGAGTCCTTTATTAATATCTGTCAAGACCATCAAAATATAAAAAAAAAAAACTCATGACTGTTAACCCCGAGCGGGTAGGCAGAGGCACCATTCGCTAGAACTGGGCCCATATTTTGCCGAGCTTATTAGGTCCCAAAGTGACAAGTGGCTACCCTATCACCGTTATCGGGCACGATTTTTTATTTTAATATAATCATTATAAAATTTTATTATTTTGGTACCTAATAATCTCGGCAAAAAGAGGGCCCAGTTTGAGTGATTGGCGCCTCTGCCTACCCCCTCGGGGATAACGGGCGTGAGTTTATTTTCTTTCTTTTTTTTTCATTATTAAAGTTAGCATGTACGAGCCAAACAGCATGTCAGTTTGTAATAGTGAACTTCAATATACTGAATACAACAAATATTTTGTTCGGAGAGTATATAGCGCAATCGATACGGCCCTTAGGCCCCATTAACCCACTTTTCAAAATTATATAGGAATGGAAATTAAATTTGATTTATAACTTCATTTGTAAACGGGACCTAAGTAAAGAGGTGAGTCGGCCGGTAGGTAATGGAGGGTGGAGCAACTCCTTTATGTAGATCTGTATCAGATACTTGCGGCACGCATTTTTTATATTAACGAATTCTAACCCTAGATTAATCGCATACTTTTGTAGCGTTAAGCTCGCCTATATGCGAAACTATGTATTCGAATGCAATAAAGAATTTTCTTAATAATAATAATACTTCAACCATGCTTACCTAAAAATACGCCTGTATCTCGAAGGGGTAGTCAGAGACCAACAAGAATTTACTACAGACACTTGAAGCATTAACAATATTATTTTAGTCTATTGTTAACTGCCGTCTGTCTTTTTATGAACTTTTGTCCAAATTAGCTTTAAGAAATCTATAAAAATTAGCAGATTGTACGAGAAAAATGAGGTTAAGGGCTTAAAGGTTAAGTAAAGGGCTTATTTTTAGGGTTCCGTAGCTCAAAAGGAAAAAAACCGAACCCATATAGGATCACTTCGTTGTCCGTCATTTCGCCAATTGTCTGTTAAGATCTCTTATTAGACTTTACTCAGGAATGGGTGGGGTATCGAGTTTAAATTAAAACCATACAAAACATTGAAGAGCACTCTCCGTAAACCTACATTATGAAAGTTGGCATGAACTACAGTGATTGAACTGCATGAAAATGTATAAAGCACTTTATACTAAAATAAATAAATAAATCATAAAAATAGACTTCGAAGTTCGGGAAAAGCCAGGAAAAAACCTATAAAGTCCGACTCGCACTTATCCGGTTTTTTATTTGATAACAATGGCATATTGCAATAAAATAAAAAATATAATTACTTTCACTGCTCTCTGCAACTGCCTCGTTGGTCACCATTAGCTAGCTGTTAAGGCGCTCAATTGAGAGGTGGATTTGATTAACACTGGAGGCCTCAGTCTGGGTGTATTAACATGTTTGTGATGTCCTGGCCTGGTCACCATAACTGTGATAAAGTGATTGTCATCAGCATCATCAACCCATTATGTCCCCACCGAGGAGCACGGGTCTATTCCCTGAGGAAGGTATAGCCCATACTCCACCACGGGGCCATGTCCGGATTGGCTGGTCTTACTGTCAGAATTTTTCAAGCCACCCTAAGGCCTCCGACTTGGCTTAACGATTGCCATCTATCGACGGCAGCCGGCACCAACTGTTTAACGTTCCTTGCGAAGCACGGAACCGCTCGGAAAATGCCACTAGCGATAGTCATAGGTCACGGTCACCCATCCATGCACTAAACGCGCCCTATGTTGCTTAACCTTCGTGATCGTTTAAGATCACTCAGGCGGCCGGGGCTAAGAGTGATTGTGTGGAAATTATATTATTATTATTATTTGGTAGAAATACTTTTCATTGTATTCCCTTTAGTCAGATTTGTTTAGGTGTGGATTTCCCGAATTAAGTCAAGTAATCACGGTTCGAATATTACACAAAAGGGGCCTCCCGAATGACGGATCGACTGAGCCCGCCCCTGTATTACGCGCACGAAATTCCGAACGATCAGCGTCCAACTGTCAGACTCCATAGAATCTTGTACCTCTGGCCCGAGCTTCTGATGCTGAGTGGCAAATTCCTTCACACTGAGACCTAGTTTACATTTGCTTTATTTTCGTGCTTTTTAAGCGTGCTTTCCATAGAGGTAAAATAAAATAGAGACGGCAGAAACGTATGCCAATTCATAGTTTTTATTACGCACCATGTATTATAAAAGTGCTTTTAAAAAATCTTAAGTATTTAGCATACAGCAACCATTACTGATTTATTATTTGCTTATGTACTTATAAAATGAATTGGCGGGTGATTTTTCATATTAACTCAATAAAAAGTAACATTTATATAACATTTAAATTTGCCAACGATTTAGAAGTAGACAGAGAATATGCAATTTTTCCAGAATTACTGGAAATATTTCCATTAAACTCCCCCTCCCTTCCCCCTACCCCTTAATGAGATTTGGTGTGATTTATCTGGGGCTCTCACCATGTGAGCTAAGTAATTTGTTCACGAATGACATGTTACGGTTTTGTGACAGTGTATAGGTAAAGCTGCCGCTATTGCCATCGGTTCCCCAACAGGGCCTTCGGCAAACGTTGGCCTTTGTTTCGTTCCGTTCAATCAGTACCGGCTGTAGAGTGATTGATTTTTTGAACTCCGTGCCAAAGGTAGACTGGCACCATTCCGCAAGAATTGGGAGAATTCGGGATAATTTTTTGGTTTGTTAATTTTATTTATGATTGTACGTAATAAGTAAGAGTTCTACGTTATGATTCACGTATTATTAGTTATTATCGATGTCAATACGTTTGGTTTGTTTTGAAATTTGTAATGGTAGCGTATTTATTTGTTATAATTATTTTAGCTTCCCAGTTTAAGTTATTTAACAGTGTAAAGGCATTACCACAATAAATATAACTATGCAATATTACAATTTCACATAGCATGTGCAGTATTATTAATTTTCAATCCACATTAAAAGTATTGATCTTAGGTGCTTACAATAACTGAACTGGGTAGTATGTTCACTACCATAAGGTATTGCGCGCACTACGAAATTATATCGTTGCGATTATTAAATCGCGAAATAAAATCGCTAACGACAATAAATCCTACGCGCACTAAGATTAACTGCGAAGTAGCGAAGGCCGTTGAAACAGGGATTTAACAAAATAAAAGAGCCGCGGGGCTTGCTACCACTTCATAGAGTACGATTTCGCATGTGCGACTTTAAATCGCAAACAATTGAGTTTCGCAGTGCGCGGATTGCAGTGTAATTCTGTTGTTATTTTATGCCAGTGCGCTCTTAGCCTAAGAACAATTACAGTAGCTATCAACATCGCTGTAACTTCTATCGATTTGTGTGCTTTTCCGTTGCCGGTATCGATTTGTCAAAATACCCAGCAAACTGTCACGTGTGACGTGAAAATATCATCTAGAGAATAATAAACGGGGTCATGTGTCGACAATACATGGCTGTTCTGGAATATCTGTGGGCAATAGATCACAGTTTGTACCACAACGAGAGACTGCTTGTCATCGGCCGTGTCAGACTAGCTAGCAATAATTTCAAATCTTTCAAAATCGTGTAGATTATAGTCTGCGTCTAGTATTACATTTTTTTTTGTAGACGTGTATCAAATTATCTACCATTATGTCTGACGGCCAATCGATTGGCAATCAGGTCAGGCATCGTCCACGGCAACAACTTAAGAATAAAATTTTCTCAATACCATACCAAAGGTTGAAAGACTGGAAGAAAATGCAATTTAGCATTAAGTACGCCTTTCTACAAAAATGTCTTTCGATGCATTAAAAAAATTATTACAATAATAATCACAACCTACACAAATGATAAGGGAAATAAGTCTCGAATGTCTGTAATTCTTTTATCTACAAAATCCACACTTATCAAAAGTTTGTTAATTTTTGAATAATCGTTAAAAATATTAAGCTGTGCGAGCAAGACAGCGACAGACTTACGTAAAAGCAGCCTTAACACCTTGTTTCTGTATGGCGTGCGGTCAATTTCCGAATTGAGAATTTACACTAAGAAATTCTGAGAAATTTGACAAGACAGCACTATGGTTAAGTACTTAGGTACTGAGAATTCTCAACTCAGAAACGGGCCCTTAGTAGCGAATAAATCCAGCCACATACCTACAACCTTTGTCGCAGTCATGTAAGAAGCCTGTGGCCGATATAAATCGCACCCAGATGTTTTGTTTTGACCGCAGCCGAGGGCAGTGCGATCACGCTATCGCCAGTGTGTGACATGCTTTACGCTTTACAAATGTATTTCCGGATAGTTGGACTCAAAGTTTCACTTAGCCATAGTCCGTAACATTTTCTCAATCTCTAAATGGGGCCAAACAAAATAAAACCTTTACGAATGTCATTACTTGGTTGGAAAGCTATATACGGAATGTAGAAACAAAAAAAAACTAGGAATGCGTGTAACAAACTTGATCAACGGATAAAGTTCGTTTTTATATTTTACACTCAAGCTGACCTAGCTTGAGCTATTTTCGCTTTCACGTTCATTTTATTTGTTCGCTACATGTTTCACTAGGTCCCCACTAGAAATCATATTTACAGTTTACAAAAAAAAAGTCAATAGGCTATTTGACAATGTGAAAAAAACAGTATTATTTATTCGTAGTCGTATAAATTATGAGTCTTAAAACTGCTTGAGGGCATTGCAACAAAAAAAAAATATTAAAAGAAAAACACAAGATAAAATTTAACTTACCAGTAAAAATGACGTCTGTCATTTATTCCTTCTTACGCTCTGGCAAGCATGGACGTAATTTACGTCCATGCTGGCAAGTGACTTCATAATTCCTGTGCGACCCCATATTGTCCAAGAAAGCGTTTTGGCGACTTATTTGAAAAGTCAATTTTCGTTTGCTTTTTTTAGAAGAAATACCTATAAATCCAATTTGTCCCGGCATACATCATGGTTAGACCGGGCGCAGCTCACAATTTATTCACAATATCATTCTCTATCTGGGTACAAGGGCATTAGTTTGGATATTGTACTGGCACGCGGCCCACTTCAATCCAATCTCGTCAGCTGCAGTCAACTATGAAACATTTCGTGCAAACTGTACAGTCAGCAGAGACAGTTTATTGCGAATTTAATTTAGAGTTTTGCAATCTGAACGCTTACCAGATTAATTTTAATAGATACGTAACTGGATTAGTATGAAACGATGCACCAAATGACTTTGGGGAGGCATAGATCCGGTAGTGGAAAAATATGGCAGATGAATTGGGTTGAATGTACTAAATTTAGGCCGCCAATTGTAGGTAAGTACTTCGATTTATAAAAATCTGTAAGAGTTATTTATGTGTACATTAATCTATCTATCTAAATACAATTTAGCTGTGTGTGTATTTAGACCAAGAAACATTGTTGAGAATAGACATGAGAATAGGCACTTTGAGATTAGCATGTCATCCTCCATGTTCTTTCTTTATAATGTCCTTTTATTGTAATCCATCTATCTATCTTCTATCTTCTATATATATAAAACGAGAAGCTGACTGACTGACTTAGAATCAACGCAGAGCCCAAACTACTGAACCTAGGGGGTTGAAATTTGGCATGGGAGTTCCTTAGGGAGCCTAGGGGAGCATTAAGAAAGGATTTTGGAAAATTCATCCCCTAAAGGGGTAAAATGGGGGTTCAAAGTTAGTATGAAACTTTGCCGTTTTTGAAGTTATTCGAATGAAATTTGGTACGAAGGTTCTTCATTTAAAATTATGAAACACGTGTAAAATAGTTTTTTAAAAATCATCCCTTAAGGGGGAAAAAGGGGGGTGCAAACTTAGTATGAAACTTAGCCATTTTTGAAGTTATTCGAATGAAATTCAGCATGAAGGTCCTTCATTGAAAGTCATGCAACACAGGTAAAATATATTTTCAAAAATCATCCCTTAAGGGTGTAAGAGGGGGTTGCGAAGTTAGTATGAAAGCTCTTTCGCATGCGTTAAAAGTATCCCTATCTTATTTTCAAGCTCTTTACTCAACTAAAGCCCACGCGGACGTAGTCGCGGGCAACAGCTAGTATGTAAATAAAGTGAATTTAATTTGTTGTTAATTATGCAACTTGGCGTAATTTTTTTACGAGCTAACTCAGGCTAACGCTTGTATTGCAAACCGTAGTGATTTTCCTGGAATCGGACCACACATTCTGCTAGGCGCACTTATTGTTAGCTTGGTAGCGTTGAAAAGACTTATGAATGAACGACTAGGAGTGCACGTGACAGGAGCAAATTTGTCCCGTTTCATTTATGATTTTTGTTTGTTCAGGTTTTTTTATACTAATTGCGCTAGTCTACGTATGGTTTGGTTTGTCGATGAAGCGAAAGTGATTTGTCAGGATCGTGGCCGGTGGCAGTCCTTAGTCTCTGTCTACCCCTCTGGCATACAGGCGTGAGCTTATGTATGTATGTAAGTTTGCAACTTTCGTCTGACGTCTATGCTAAATAATTTTAAAGGGTCAGAGACTTCTATACAAATTTCTACTCCCTACTCAGGATGCTGTGGAGCACCCTTATTTTTTATCTATTTGTAAAAAAAAAAAAATTATGTCAAACCGACATAATATATTTTGGACCCGTTAATGGGGTACCGTTTGGGCACATACACAACTCAAAATCATTGGATTACCGATTAAATAATTTAATGACTTAAAAATACCAATCGAATATCACGCTTGAATATATTTTTGTTTTTTCAGTTCAGTAGGTACATGAAATAGTTTAATGGCGACGTTTGTTTTCTCGTTAAATATTTATATTCCACCGCACAATATTCTATCAAAGCTTGACATTAAGCACAGATGAAACCAATTTTAGCGATACAGTCACCAAATCCTTAAAAACGTAAATACCTACTTTACGTGGTCTAATGTAAGGATACAAGTATTACTCATTCAAGTTAATTCTTGTTCGTAGCTCTACCTCTTCACAAAAACGCTGTTAAGAAATGGTTGGCGTGCGTCTTTGTGACTGAAAGAAAAAGGAAAGTACAACAAATCCTAAAACCATTTTAGAGGTTTTTTATAAAACGTAAAATGTTGGAGTATTTTTCAACGACGCAGAGTCATGAATTTCAAACACATTTCTAAAGATAAGGGCCATTGTTTGATATAAAATATGATTACGTTGAACAGCCACGCAACGGAGGCATCCTCACTCGTAAAAATTACAATATAACAAAAGCGAAAGGTACAAATCATGCAAATACAAAAAAGTTTGTATTAATGAAGGTTGCTTTTGCTTTTATTTACGAGTTTTATTGCGTGACCCCGTCTGCAGTCGTTACCGTGGAACATAAAATGTGAAATTTTTACAACGTTCCAGTTCGGATTCTCTGACTTTTGTTGAGATTTACTGCTGCATTGAGGATTATCAATTTACTTGTAAATGCGTAAATTGAACGCTATTTGCGAAAAAGATAATAGGATTCTGAATTCAGCACAGCTTAGACTGATTTTGTTTTTATTTACTCGACATAAGCACTGTAAATAGGTACTTCAACTGAAATAGGGTCACTGTATATGTACATTGTTTCAAACTAGGAAATATTTGCTGCCAGCCCAATACTTTGAGGATAGAATGAAACCTGTCTCGGCATTATAAAAATAGGTACCTAAATTTGTCGTTCAGCCCCAGTTTCTTGTATGCTAATAATCTGCTAATGTACATCTACATTGTATGTTACGAACTATATACATTTTGTTCAGATGTGGTTAATTTCAAATATTTTAATTTACATAGTAGTTAGGTATACGACAAAACCTGAGTGCAAAATATGTTGTTCAGTTAAAAAGACATGAGAAGTAGAAGATTTTTTTGCTCGGCCGAGTACGAGTACATCAACTCGTACTCGGCCAAGCAAAAAAAATCGGCCGAATACGAGTTAATCTCGAGCATTAGTGGTCCCGTACAATTATCAATGCACCGCTTGAATACTTCAAGCGTCTATCAGATGCCGTTATTAAAATCGAGCAAAAAACGGTAACAAATCCCTTTTGTTTTAAGGGCGCCCGCCCCACTTAAATATTTATTGTATTCTGTGTTTAGTATCTGTTATTATAAGCAATAGAAATACATTATCTGACAGACAGAGATAGACAGACTGACAGTCGGGTAGTGAAGTTTTAGTAATAGGGTCCCTTGCTATTTGGGTACAGAACCCTAAAAAACATCTGACAGCTGTAACAGAGCCCTGCCTCACTAGGACGACATGGCGACGTCGCCAGCTACGTATCCAAGCAGTTTGTATTTAATGGCGACGTTGCCAGACCGTCGCCAAGTGAGTTAGGGCCCTGCCTCACTAGGACGACCTGGCGACGTCGCCAGCTACGTATCCATGAGACCGACTCATGTCACGACTACACTTCGTTTCTTTTAGCTTTAGAAATTTTGTAAACAAAGAAGAAGGGCAAGTCAACCTAAAATCGGCGGCCTAATTTATAACTTTTTTTTTAAATATACATAATGTATATTTAAAAATCGGCTGTCTAATTTTTAAATTTTTTACATATGCATTATGTATATTTAAAAAAAATATATAAATTAGGCAGCCGCTTTTTAGGTTCACTAGCCCTACTTCTTTGTTTACAAAACTTCTAATGCTAAAAAAACGAAGTATAAGCTATGCGAATCAGGGTGAAACCTGGTCGGACTCTTCCGTCAAAAAGTCAAGTCAGTATATCCGGAATAAAGTTGTAATGTCTAGTGCTTACGAAATTTATATTTCAAAAAGATGTGGCAAGCTGTTATATAGTGTAAAGAAGGGCAGGAACTCAAACGATAAAGTTAATCAAATAGAAATTTATTTGGGCAGAGCTTCGCCCTATTAAATAATTACAACAGGAAAAAAAGAGACGATCCAACATTTGCAACGGCTTAAATAGGCAGGCGTTGTTTCTCCCACCCTCGCAACCGGCCGGTGCGAGTGAGGTGGGGCAAACGGGCGGCGCGTGGCGCGAGGCGCGGCGCACGGCGGTGACGTATGCTGACGTCACGGCTACTCTGGCTTGGCTATGGCTGGCTTGGCTATGGCTGGCTTGGCTATGGCTGGCTTGGCTATGGCTGGCTTGGCTATGGCTGGCTTGGCTATGGCTGGCTTGGCTATGGCTGGCTTGGCTATGGCTGGCTTGGCTATGGCTGGCTTGGCTATGGCTGGCTTGGCTATGGCTGGCTTGGCTATGGCTGGCTTGGCTATGGCTGGCTTGACATGGCACTGGACTGGGCTGAGCGTTACAGTCGGCCATCCTGTAACAATTGCTCCCGCAATGGGAACAGAGAAAAATACTCGTATTAGCTCTCTAGTAAGTCTATTAAGTCTTCAGTTTCTAACTGTTCGTCTGAACTACTGGCACTGTCTGTCATTGGGGCAACACTTCTGTACTGTCTAATTGCATCAGATGAAACAAATCCCTGAAAGCTCATTTTATAACCACGAATACCTTTAATGCTACAAATCTGATACCTGTCATTAGGTACTACCTTATTTATTAAGTAAGGTCCCGAGTAATATCATCCAACTTTGTGTTCACTTTACCTGCGCTACTAGTAGGAGCTTGTCTCCACAGTACATAATCCCCCTTCTTATATACTGTGCTGTATTTATGCCGTTTGTCGAAATTACGTTTGAAAGAAAGAAAAAAAGAAAGAAAGTGTTTATTGAATTTCTCGTCCTGACTCTGAATCATAGAAAACCAATCTGAAATTTCTAATCGATTTACGTTTACAGCGTCTATTGTGTTTCTACTTAAAGCATCCGATCCACGTGCTTCATGCGCTCACCGGGTCTGCATTCAATACTTATATGTCATAATCTTGAATTAGCATCCACCATATTGCTATAAGTGGTACTAAGCCTCAGTTTCTGAAAGAGTGTTCAAATGTATAACAAGAGATTAATCTAAGATTAATTCAAAATACCGGCACGTGATTGACTGAAATTAGCTTGACGTGAGATTAACATGAGATTAACATTTGATCACTGTTCTAGAAACCGAGCGTAAGTCGCGTTTAGTCACAGTCGCACTAACTCGTAGCTATGATAGACACTTTCCTCTCAACTGGTAACCCGGCTAAAGTATGTACCGTCAGGTTGTTTTTGCAATAAAATTCAGGCTATATCTAACTTGCACGCATCCGTGTGAATCTTGGTGGGCAACGATCGATCGTACAATGCTAACACGGGTTTACTACACAATTGCTTTTTTTTTAATTCCTCAAAACTCAGCAACTGCTCATTGCTCTATACCCAACTAGCATTTTTTGTCAAATCTGTGAGTGGGCGAGCTATTACTGCAAAATTAAAGATAAACTTTCTGAAATAGCTGCATAGTCCGATAAACTGGCGTACTTCATGTACATTTTGTGGAACTGGAAAAAAGAGACGATCCAACATTTGCAACGGCTTAAATAGGCAGGCGTTGTTTCTCCCACGCTCGCAACCGGCCAGTGCGAGCGAGGTGGGGCAAACAAGCGGCGCGTAGCGCGAGGCGCGGCGCGCGGCGGTGACGTATGCTGACGTCACGGCTACTCTGGCTTGGCTATGGCTGGCTTGGCTATGGCTGGCTTGGCTATGGCTGGCTTGGCTATGGCTGGCTTGGCTATGGCTAGCTTGGCTATGGCTGGCTTGGCTATGGCTGGCTTGGCTATGGCTGGCTTGGCTATGGCTGGCTTGGCTATGGCTGGCTTGGCTATGGCTGGCTTGGCTATGGCTGGCTTGGCTATGGCTGGCTTGGCTATGGCTGGCTTGGCTATGGCTGGCTTGGCTATGGCTGGCTTGACATGGCACTGGACTGGGCTGAGCGTTACAATAGTTTCTAAACAAAATAATGAGCAAAAGGCGCATAGAAGACAACCATAGCGCATTACTTTTTTTCACGCTAGGTGCCCGCCGCTCTAACGCCCCGCGCGCCCGGACCCCCGCCGCTGCAGTGGTTATGCTACTCATGTAATTACTACTCCAGTAAAGTAACTAATGGTGCCACACAAATATTGGTCTCTGAGTCTTACTGAAGTGTTTGGCTGGCTGTCGGTGTCAACATAGTGTCAACACAATTCGGTCGGTACCATCTATCAAACAAGTCCGAAACGAACAACATCGGTAGTTACGTAGAGTGTACACTCAGGAGTCAGGAGTTGAGAATTTTCATTGAGTAAGTACTTACGTAACGTTCTGTCACGCTCTTTTCTGAGAAATTTGACGAGACAGCATTACAGTTAAGTAGTTACTTAGCGAAAATTCTCAATTCAGAAATTGGCTCTTAGGCTGACATTCAGAGACGAATCCTAAGTTCACGCTTAGATCAGTCTTAGCAAAGTAAACTAAAGTCGTACTTAGTAAAGTGCCGTAATTTTCGTATTCACAGATGATTCACAGATGATTCACAGTACTTAAGAAAGTCATCTATATTGTCTATCATTTCTTAGTGATGTAGTTCTTACCGGTTTTTTAAATTTGACATTGCTACACGAGAGCAGGACAATATCATACAATTTTATATATGTCAGAGTGAATAAAAAAATCCCACAGATAATGCTCGTAGAACATCAGTGAAATGACGTTTGGAGTAGTCTGTGAACAAAAGGCTTAGAAGTGACAGTTCTAAATTCACGTAAAGTCACCGATATTGACTACTTACACTTAGCTAAGCACCATTTCATACTAAACTTGCTAAGATTCGATTCTGAATACGAAATGTTTCTAAGTACGTGATTTTGACATTTCTGAGACCAGTCTTTGCTTAGTTTTCGTCTCTGAATGTCAGCCTAAGTCTTGTCATGCCCAACCAGTGCCTCTCAACTTGTCGCAGGATTTCTGAGACTTATGGCTCCATGAACCCCTGTTTAATTTTCTAGACGACAGATCTAACCTCCGCAGATGTTTCTGGTTTTAGATTAACGGCCTTACTTATAAATAAGTTATACACTCTGAATAACTATTTGACGTATATCAATTTATACTGGTTTAATCGCATTTAGCGTACAAATAACCAGTTTGTCAGACCTTGCATAACGGCTGTATACACAGCTCATAACCTTTATTCGGTAAAAGTCGGTAGAAATTAGAAGATCTGAAAAGGAAAATCGGTAGAACAACTTAACTTATACCTAAATGTATCAGATGTACAAAAAGTACGTATGAAAATAACTTGTATATGTAAGAAACCTATATACGTCCCATTATAGGGCCTGTGCCCTACTCTGCTCTACTAGATACTCTCTATCTGAGAGAAAGCCTGTGTTTTCTCTCAATTAGAGAGCATCGACTTTAATCACACGTGCCCACCGTGGACTGGGCGATTTCAAATTCAAATGCCTCGGCGGGCCACTTTGTGGCCCGCGGGCCTGGGTTTGGCCAGCCTTGCTCTATAGTATTATTAGGGCACGTGTTCTTGTATGTAGTAGGACACTTAGGTTAACTGGATACTAGGAAATGCCCAGGAATTAATTATAATAATGGTCAATAGTGCGTAGTAGGTACCTACGCGTACGTTCATACGTTGTGGTTCGAAAATAATGTTTATTATATAATCCTAAGGTATTACTAAGGCAATGATCGGTGTAATACCGATCAGTAACAGCAGTAACATTAAAAACGCGATCTCATGTCATGAACCACATTTCGTGGCAATCAGTAGATTGCCTATTAAGCCGGGTCCACACTTGTAGCATTTCAGTGTATCGTATCTCGGTTGCGTGGCCTCGGCGCGTCGTGATCGCTAGTTTGGACGCGAAATGATACCCGTTAATGATACATGGCGTATCTGATACGGCCCGATCCGCACTAACCGCGTATCTTGATATTCTTGATACCCCTCGTATCCGATACGCGTATCTCGATCGATGGCATGGACGTATTTTGATAATGTATCACGATACTGTTTCGCGGTACAATACGTGATACACCGCGAACCATCCTGTGTCGGGTTTTCCGCGATCATCAAAGGCGACACACGAAGAGTCCATAATTGTAACGTTAAAGCCGATACACTGACATGATACAGCAGTTGATAAGTTTCCCGGCTGGGGACAAAAAAAAAAGAAACTCACGTCTTGGATGTTTACATGTTTCTGACGTCGCTGTTTCTGGGTCCCACGACACAGGGTATCCTAGTGTAGGGCCAGAAGCATTGCATGTGCCTGTATGTAAATGTTATGTTTTTTATGGACGCGTTTTTTACAAGATACGCCTTAATAATACGACATGGACAAAATGAGTGGCCATATTTATGGCACAAGTACTCGATACAATACGACTGGACGTGATACGTCAAGAAGCTACAAGTGTGGACGCAGCTTTAGAACATTATTCCTATTATACCTATTAACTTTAAGACCGCTGAATGTTATCTATTTTTGTAAATATTTTTTTGTGTTTTGAGTGATTAATATATTCTCTTCTAAATACAGTAATGAGGCTTACGAGTATGTAAATACATACACACAAAAACAATACTAAACGCCTAATTCTAGCACTCTAAAATATTTCTAACAAAATATGAGTTTATTTTTAAATGATTTAGTTGGATTCTAAATAAAAGTGAAGCATGGCAGAGCCATTTGCCACACAACGTACAACGTACATGTTCAGTTTTTTCATTTCACCAGCTCAATACAATCCAAAGTTACGTGTGGAGTGGACCCTCTCATTCATTACAATGCGTGCGATGGTGCCGTTTATCCGTCAGGCGTAAGAGACGCCAACGTTTTTGCAATTCGGTTAGTACGCTCGACGTACAGTCGAGAACACGTCAACCTATACATTTTAGTTGCAAAGTCGAACGTAACGTAACGGAATAGAGTGCATGGGTGTATAGGTTGATGTGATCTCGACTGTACCAACGCATCTTCGTTTACGATGTGATATATTTATATGAAATTTGCGCATCGGCTTTACGAAATGGTAGACGACTATGACTTACAACGAAATCGGCCACGTAATTTCTGTCAGGTGTGGACTGGCCTTTCCAGCTGTAGGCATAATCATGACTGACATTTGAAATCTTAACAATTGACTCAGAATTAAAATAACAATGTATTTTATTTGTATTAAAATATTTATATTAGTAATAAAAAAAAATTGCCTGTTGTCTTCAATTATCATAAAATTAACAAAATGTTGCTCTTGGCTATAATTTGGAACAATGTCAAACAAGGCTAATGATGATTGGTCTAAAATATTCTGTTATGTATTTGAGCTTTGAGATATGACGTAGACAGGCTTTTGAACTTTGATATTGTAAATATACCAAGCTCTCTCTTACAAAGTGCTCGTGCTTTAATATTTATTTGATGTCGTGGGCTGACAAAGGTCTTGTTTCAGTCTAGGCTCAGATTTTTAAGTTAGTGAACTTATTGATTCCCAGAGAAATTCACAAGTTTACCAAACTGTCACTCATAATCACAAAATTCTAATGCTCTTTCGTTTTACGTACCTACTAAAAGTTATTGTCTGAAGTTTCTGATATGAATGGCCACTTTTAGTAGACAGATAGATCGTCTTTTTATTGTATCAATAACATACTGAAACATCAATGTTCCTCTTGACTTTCATTATAAAAATTATATCAAAATCAAGACAATAAACAAATCAGTTTTTTCCTATAAGGTACAGTGACGTGAAGACCATTCGCTACGCATGCCTCGCGATGTCTGTGCGCGCCTTCAGATTCATAGTTTTAGAAATATCATAAAATATGTAGCTTACATAAATTTTATTGCACCTTACCGAAATGCCTGCTTTCGATATCATCTTTCTAGATTTGTTAAAGATTACGAAAACCTATACTCTATAGCTAGTTACAAAACTTTTTGAAAACTGTATTCAGTCTTGAGCGCTTACTAAGCGTTTCCTATATTCAAATTCAAATATTTTTCATTCATGATAAGAACAAAATATTTACTTTATTATTATTATTATTAATACGTTTATTGCACATAAGTAAAAATTACAATGGCAACGCGGCGGACTTAATGCTACAAGCATTTTCTGCCAGTCAACCGCAGGAGGTGTATGAAAGTAACTGATAGGCATACTGTCATTTTAGATAAGATAAATACATGAAAAGTACACATAATCTAATAAAATACAATACAATACAATACAATACAATGCTATATAATATAATATAACATACTGAAAACCTGTAATAGAAAAATATATACATATAGCTAAATAAGAGAAAAATAAATACATGTTAATAAAAATACAGTGAGGGATGTTGCATGTACACAGCTGAGATCCTCCTCGTGGGGGAGAAGATCAATGGGAAACGGGATAACACTGATCCAGAAAGTGTTTGCGGACGAGGGCTTTGAAGGCACTCTGAGTGGGGGCTTTACGAATACATTCAGAAAGGGCGTTCCAAAGACGAACGGCGGTTACAGAAAATGAGTTTGAGACAAAACCAGACTGGTGAAAAGGGGTGCTAAGGAGAAGATTCTGAGAAGATCGGAGCGGTCTGCTGTGAGTGCCAGACAAGAAAGCAAATTGGGACTTTAGATATTGAGGTGTATTCGTATGGAAAAGGACGGAGTATAGGGTGCAAAGAATCCTAACATTTCTCCGTTCGCGAATGGGAAGCCATCTCAACTTGGCGCGGAAAGCTGACACATGGTCGTATTTCCGCAAGCCATAGATGAATCTGATGCATGTGTTCTGCAAACGATCGAGTTTGTTAAGGTACTTCTGGGAAATGTCGAGGTAACAGACATCGGCGTAGTCTAGAATTGGTAGGAGAAGGGAGTAGACAAGAGATGTCTTAATGCTAATCAGAAAAAAGTTTTTTAGACGAAGTAAGGGGTGGAGGGAAGCATAGAATTTCTGCAATACGGCCTTAATCTGCGCATCCCAGCAGAGCTTCCGATCGATGATGAGACCGAGATCAGTTACCGTTGGCAAAAATGGTATCCGGCATCCATTAAAAAGAAGAGGGTTTAGCGAGACAGAATCCACCTTGACAAGCTGCCTCGAGCTCCCAACTATAATCGCTTGGCATTTTGAGGGGTTGACGGCAATACCGAAACGATCAGACCACTCTTTAATACGCCTCAGATCGTCGTTGAGACCCGAGACAGCCTGACAAAGATCGTTTGTACTGGCAATCCTATAGAGCTGCAGGTCGTCCGCGTACAGATGGTAGTGACAAGAAAGATTAGGAGCGATAAGATTAATAAAAATTGAAAACAATAAGGGTGAGAGAATGCCGCCTTGTGGGACGCCAGCATTTGAGTTAATCTAGTCGGACTGATCCTGGCCGAATCGCACCGCCTGCTGACGTCCCCGAAGATATGAAGTGAACCATTGCATGGCAGTGTCCGACATATTGAGACTACCGAGAGTAGCCAAAAGTAGGTCATGATCAACGGCGTTAAATGCATTACTAAAGTCGATCAGCACGAGGACTGTGACTTGTGTCTCCTCCATCCCGACTCTAATGTCCTCTGTCACTTTTAGCACGGCGGTACTTTATGTGTGTCAAAGTTGTTACTTTCACGATTATTAGATTACGTCAAGAAGTACGAGGGCTGCTACTTATGTATGCGGAATAGAAAAAATAAACAAATGTACCTATATGGCTAAATATGCTTTTATTGTTTTTCAAAGTATTCTCCACTATGATCGATGCACTTTTGCATTCGATGAAACCCACATGGCCACATGGCCATTAATACCAAAAAAGCAGGCCACCATTTGCTTTACAGTGCTTTTTGCACGAGCCACTTTCGTAGGGTTCGACTCATTTTGAAACACCCAAACTGTTGATTGTTGTTTAGTTTCGGGATCGTACGCGTAGATCCAGGATTCGTCACCTGTGTAGATATTATAAACAGATTTTGAGTCGCCTCCGTTGAATTTTTTTAAGGTTTTCTTGCACCATTCGACGCGAGCATCTTTTTGATCCTGAGTTAAGTTGTGCGGGATCCAACGCGAACAAATTTTTTTTACAGACAATTGTTCATGTAATATCCTATGAATGCTCGTCATACATATGCCCAGAATAGCCTCTATCTCGCGATACGTAACATGGCGGTCTTGCATTATTAGTTTTTGCACAGCTTCAATATTTTGTGGCACAACCACCGATTTCGGGCGACCTTCTTTAACTTCGTCCGTGAGCTTACTGCGCCTGCGATCAAACTCACTAAAACAGTGATACACAGTCGTTTTTGATGGAGCTTCACCACCAAAAGTCGAAGTTAATTGATCTACGTACTGTTGTTGCGTTAAACCACGTCGAAAATCGTAATAAATCATAGCACGAATATTTTCACGAGTGAGTTCCATTTTTTCAGCGATATGACATTTTAAACCCAACAAAAACAAAACACTAACGTATATAAGAGAAAAATATTAGCGGCCAGTATTTAAAAAAGAACGAATTTGACCATGGAGGTCAGACATTGCGTTTAAAATTATTGGAATCCCAGATTCCGCATACATAAGTAGAGCAGCCTTTGTACTAACAAAGAAACTCCACATTTATTCTTTCCAAAAATGTCTTAGCTTAATTAACAAACTTTCAATTTGTATTAAGTATCTTACATTAAAACGCCAAACATGTTAAGATTAATAGCCAGTTTGTATAACTTCCACAATAATAACTTCCACACAACACAATCACTTTGACCTGGTCCCAAACTAGGATATCCTGTGATATGTTAATCAGGCAAGGACATAACAAACATGTAAATAATCCGTGGTTAGTGTTGCATAGTTAATAGTTATGTTCTAGTTCTGGTTGGACTTGAGATTTCCGCATTTAGACTCATAGTTGGGCCATTGTTCGTAGCAAGAGTTCATAGGTATGGAAATACCTGAGACATTAGGGTTTCCTCACGATGTTCTCCTTACGGTTAGCGTGATGTATTGCTATTATAACTTTACAAATGTAGGTAGATACGTTAGTTAGAAAACAAAACCAAGTACATGCCAGGATTCGAACCCACGACCTCACATTCCCAGCTCCGCCACGACCGCTCCGCTACCACCGCTGCGTTGTATTTGTATAACAATTTGTATACTTTTATAATTTAAATTGTATTTTTATGTCCACTAAACGTGTTACCAACCACAAATTTCAATAGGTTTAGACGTTTAATAAAATATGCATCACCCTCCTTTCACAGTTGAACAAATGAATGATTTTCCGTATGATATCGCGAACAATTTCAGAGGAATTCTTACGGACCATTGAGTCAGAAATCTGTTTCGCGTAACGGGATCCGCCAATCGGCCATTTGTTGCGTACTTTGTTGTCTTTTTTGACAGTTTATCTTCCGTTCGAAGTTATACGGAACAGGGGGTTTGGTGATCTGGAAAAATTCAGATTTATAATTTTGCAAAGTGGCGATAAAGCCCTCTGGTTACCAGCTTTTTATAATTGACAGTTGCCGCGTAAAAACCATTGCCATAATACTGACGTCATAATAAAGAGGCCATCGTCATCAAACCATTAAGTCCCCACCGAGGGGCACGGGTCTCTTCCCTGAGGAAGGTATAGGCCATACTCCACCACGGGGGCCAAGTACGGATTGGTGGAGGCTTGTAAGACTAGTGGCTGGTCTTACTGTCAGAAGTTTTCATGCCGCCCTAAGGCCTCTGACTTGGATTTACCACTACCATCTAGCGACGGCAGCCGGCACCAACTGCTTAACGTGCCTTGCAAAGCACGGAACCGCTTTTAAAAATTCCACTATAGACTGAACCCGCCGTATGTTGCTTAACCTTAGTGATCGTTTAAGATCACTCAGACAGCCCAGGCTTGTCACGTAACAAGCCCAGGAAGCTCAGAAGATGGAGGAATAAGGAGACTTCGTTGGGTGTTAGGACTTCTTTATTTTAAAAAGTAGACGCACCTGATGACAAAAGATATATTTTTAAAACTAAACTTAACACAACGCTTACAGAGAGCTGCGTAAAAAATAACACGCAACACTTACGATTGTGCCTCGTTGAAAATAAGATTTTGGAGTACAGAACCGTCAGGATTAGATAACATTCACTGAATATGTACTGAATTTAACTTGCACTGGTTCACCAATTCACTTTAAATAATCAATAAAATATGTAGTAAAACTGAAGGCACTGGGCGTGCTGTCTCTTCTAAGACTTGAAATCGAAATGACCCAGGCGATGCCATGACAAATAAAGTGAACTACGAACAAAAGACAAATAATTTGAATTTTAAAATTGAAAACGGAATCGAAAGATTTAAAAGTAAATAGCCTAAATATAAAACTAATAAACAGGTTTGTAGACGAGGTATCACAACCTCGTTACAGGCTACGAGCGATTCCAAAGGCCAATACGACAAAAAAAGGCCATAACTACCATGAACTTGATTTCGAGCAAAATTGAAGTTAGTGAAAAACTAATGAGCATGTCTGCTAACTTGTCGTCGGTTATTCCTATTTGAAAAACATAAGAAAAATGTAAAGCGATTTTCTTAAATTGAAGTGTGATTTATGGAAATACAGTTTTTACTCTTTCTCACTAGTAAAAATTGAAGTTATGGCCGTTCTTCTTATGACAGCAGAATAAAGTTATTCAGTTGCCCCATTACTTTAAAGCACAAAGCATTCTAGTGACCGGAACAAGTAGTTGTGTTAAGTAGAAGCTATTGTTATTATCCTTACTATCCTAACTTACAGTATTAAAAACGCGAAGGTTTTTATGCATGGATGTTTGCTACTCTTTTTTGCAAAAACTACTGAATGGATTTTAAGCTTTAATAAATATAGCTCATAGCCTGTAATTAACATAACATAACATTAAGGACCCTCGCCCACGGCGGCTTTTTGTGGCGCTGCAGTAGCGATGCAGTGGCGCGTTCGCCGCGCTACAGCCGCGATGCGGTCGCTAGCTGTGTGCCCTCGCCCACGTAACCACGCCTCTGTAGCTATGCAAACGCGCCACGGTCGCGCCACCGTAGCGCTTCTGTCGCGATACAAACGCGCCACCGTCGCGCCACCGTAGCGCTTCTGTCGCGATGCAAACGCGCTATCGTCACGCTTCTCTGCCGTCCATCTCTGCTCGGGGGGGTCACTGGGAGAATTCAAAAAGTAGACTGAATCAGGCTCCTGCGTATATTCAAAAAACGGTTTTTCTTGAATAACTCGGCCATTTTTGATTTTACAGTAAAACCGTGAGAACAAAAATTGTAGGAAATTTGATTCTACAAGTTTGGTCCTTAGAATTTTTTTTTATTTCCAAAGTATAAGTTTTGGAGAAAAAAGGTAGGAACCAAAATTCTTTAGAATTTGATTCTCTACAACTTTGTTTCTCTTCATTCGTGCCGTAAAACGTGGCACATAGGAGACAAACATAATATTATGAATTTGTCGGTTTTGTCAGGTTTAATTTCCAAAATATCGATTTTGGGGGAAAAAAGGTAGGAACCGAAATTGTTCAGAATTTGATCCTTTACAACTTTGTCTCTCTTCATTCATGCTGTAAAACGTAGAACATAGGAGATAATGAAAATATTTTGCATTTGTTGGCTTTTTTAGGTTTAATTTCCAAAATATCGTTCCTAGAAGAAAAATTGTAAGAACCAAACTTGTATAAAATCAAATTTCCTACAATTTTTGTTCTCATGGTTTTACTGTTAAATCAAAAATGGCCAAGTTATTAAAGAAAAAACCGTTTTTTTTTGGAAAAAAACACATTTTTTGAATAAACGCAGGAGCCTGATTCACTCTCCTTTTTGAATTTACACTCCTCCCGAAAGAACTACGAAAAAAAATCCAAGAACTAATTATTGACGGGTCAAAATCTATAATGACATAATGACAAATCTATACTTGGTGGAAATTGTGTAACAACGTCTAAAATACTATAAAAACTAAGAGCGTAAATTCAGAAGTTGTTATAGAATGTCAAGGCATATTTGACGTTTTGTGAATTGCTTTCCACGCATAATAAAGTGATGAGTCAATCATATCAGCTGAAGAACGACCAACAATATAGCATAAGTTAAGAAAAAGCAAATACTATGTTAATTTATTATTCTTATAGTTTTAGCGCTGTGGTATTGACCCACGATCGATTGAATAATAATAATAATAATAATAATAAAATCTTTATTCAGTAAGCAGAAGTTACAGTTTAAAACACATGATTGGGGCTCTGTACTAGGTCGAGACCTGTGTTAGATACCCCGCTCTTCCTTTTATTACATTGAAAAGCTTAATGAATAATCTACATTCTGGGTATTAGGAACATAATATTTTTTACATGCATGCAAAAATAATGAAATGGTGAACAAAAATTGAAGTTAGGTATTTTATAAAAATGAAACATTTTAGATGTACAAAATTGTGTGTGTGTATGTGTGTGTGTGTGTGTGTGTGAGGGTGTGTGTTAATTGTCAAAGGATGTTACACTGTGATAAGAAGAGCTTCAGTGGATTCATAATCAAGTTGGCTCAACCAAGCATAGATCAGGTTTTTAGCGTTATGTGACAGCAATGGATATATATTCAAAAGCTTGTTTGCTTTATTATAAAGACGCGTGGAACATGCATTAAATTGATTACTTGCAAAGGCAGTTCTACATTTTATACTTGGAGCGGCTAGATAATGTCTTCGTAGGGTTGTCAAGTCAGAATCGTAGTAAATGGACTTATGCTTTTTCAAAATTGAATTTAGGATGTATAATTGACAGTTGGTAGGTGCTATAAAGTTCATAAGTTGGGAAACGGTAGGGTTTGAAAAACATTACCTTGATTAGGGCTCTCTGCGCACGCTCAAGCTCAATAAATGTTGTCTTACCGGCGCCACCCCAGACAGTGATGCAATAGGTAAGAACGGAACGTGCCAGCGCGTAATAGATCGTCTTCAAGAGCTCAGGGGTGGCAACGTACCTAAGTTTTTTGAAAAAGAAGATAAGTTTTCTCGTTCTGCCGGACAGGTAAGCTATGTGATGGTGCCAATTTAGGTTTTCATCAAGGACTACGCCAAGATATTTTATGGTTTCGGTTCGAGCGATGTCAGGACAAGAGCAAAGCGTAGGTTTTACACGAGGAAAAGTATGAATTTTAATGGAAAAGTCGGGGGGAGGTTTTGTGGAGCTGTTAATAGAGAATGTGAGGTATTTGGTTTTTGAAATATTCAATGTCAGTAAATTCTGAGAAAGCCAATGTGAAACAGCATGGAGTCCGGACTCAGTATGCCGTGTGGCCTCTTTCCAATCCACGCCGTGAAATATCAAAGCAGTATCATCTGCGTATGAGATTATTTTGCAGTTACGAAAGGTTAGATCGCATAAGTCGTTAACGTAGACTAGGAAGAGGGTCGGTCCGAGGACGCTACGCTGCGGGACGCCGTAATTAATTTCAGAATCCAAACTGAAGGCATCATGAAGTTTTACTCGCTGTTGGCGGTGGGAAAGGAAGCTCTCCATTATTGCGTACGAATTACCACGAATGCCGACTCGTGTCAGCTTATTTAAGAGAATGGGCACAGAAACGGTATCAAATGCTTTTGATAGGTCGAGAAATACCCCGATGCACTTTTGCCTACTGTCCAGGTGTTTCACGAGATTTTCAGTAAGTGCAAGCACAGCGTCTTCGGTAGACCTACCGAACACCGAATCCTATCTGATCACCAAATTGGTGATCAGATAGGATTTTGTAAGCATTAAGATACTTTTTTAATCTATTATTTATTAATTTTTCTAGAATTTTGGAAGAAACCGTGAGTACAGATATTGGTCTATAATTATTAATATTTTCTTTGTCTCCGCCCTTGTAAATGGGATGAATAACAGCTAGCTTAAAAACATTTGGGAATGTGCCCCTCTGGAAACACAAGTTGTATATATATGTCAGAATGGGAGCTAGTACGTGCTTGTTAGACTTAAGGAACTTAGTAGAAATGTTATCCCATCCCGTTGAACTGGAGCTATCCAAGTTATTAATAATAGCAAGGACTTCTTTCTGATCTGTATCCAAAAGGACTAACGAGGTTGGATGATAAGGAATATCTGAGTGAGGAATGCTTGATTGCGATGGTTGATGACTAATGATTTTATTTGCTAGATTGTTTCCAATGTTTGCATAATGATGATTAATATACTCGAAAGATTCAGACGCGGATGACTTTATATGAAGTAAGTCACTATTTAAAGTTTTGGAAGACTGGATATTGGCTATGTTTCTAATACATTTCCATAATGATTTGGGATTATTTGCGGATTTGGAGAGTTGATTTTGTTCATATTTAATATTCATCTTTTTTAGTAAATTATTGCAGTGGTTTCTGTAGCGCCTGTATGTGATAATTAATATAGGGTCATTGGGTTTTTTTTTTAACTTTATTATGTAATCGGTCCCTGTTTCGAATACAGCGCAGTATGCCAGGAGTTACCCAGCGTTCAGTTACTCGTTGTCTGCAGTGTATGAATTGTTTTCCGAATACCTAAATATAATATTTTTTAAGGTTAAAACCAACAACTCAGCAGCTTCATTTGGATCAGTGTAATTTAGAACATCGTTAATATTGGAGTCTAGCAAGGAGTTAGCAGCCAGATCATAGTTAAGCTTCAATCTACATTTGCGTGGTTCGTTGTGTACTATGTTAGAAGTGAAGCTAAGAAAAACAGTAGAGTGGTCAGTAAGGGTGGTATCAGAAACTATGATAAAGGCTTCTCTTATAGTTCTCAGCATCATATGATCAAGACAAGTTTTGTCGTGTGTTGGATGAGTGTGGCCGGGCAGCAGACCAAGTGATGCGAGGAGATTTAAATATTTCGAGCTATTTCTATCGGTTCCAGACTGTGCGATATCAATATTTATATCTCCTGTGAGGACAACGTCAAAAGACGGATCGATCGAACTTAATAGAGCATCTAGGGAGTACAGAAAATCAGAAGCATCAAAGTTAGAAGGTGACCGGTAAATACCCAAGACTACGTGGTTATTTAACGTTATCTTTAGGCACGAGGCTCCCGATAACATAGGTTCCTCAGTTTTAAATTTCAAACCATTCTTAACATAAATCACAACACCGTCGTTTTTGTTTACCAAGGACTTAGTGTTGCAGAACGTGTAGTTTGTTAGCTGCGGAGTGTTTTTTAGGGGTGATAAGTAACACTCAGTAAGAACCATGATATCGGGTAGAACGCTATAAGAAGTAAGAATAGCCTGAAATCCGTCCAAATTCCTATATATACTTCTGACGTTCTGAGTTACAATAAGAATTTGGGTAGGGCTATTTGTCAAATATTGTGTGCATTGGTCAGAATTACATTTAATAGATTTAGCGGCGCTAAACGTATCTATTTCATTGTTTATATCTAATGAAGGAAATTTTAAAACAAAAAAAAATGGTACTAATGTATAAAATATATATGAGGTATAAGCTTCTATCCAGCCGTGTGATATTGATAAGTCATATAAATTACATATTATTATAACTCTAGGGTGTGGTTTCATATGATAATAATTATGTATTCGATCTGAGTAAATGTATTTATTGCACGCGAGAATGTTCGGTGAGTCAGTGTATGTGTTGATTGTGTAATAATTTGATATGAGTGTATGAGAACAAATGTGTGTGTGTGAGTGGCTTGGTGTTACCAAGGGTGAGTGTGTATAATAAGCATTGTAAAATACAGTTCTTAAGAGTGCAAGAAAGGTCTTATAATTGAACAATAGGTCGCTCCGACCTAGTCATACTTTGACGCTCCGGAGTAGTGCAGCTTGACTTTCTGATTTAATCTGGATACGAGGAGATGAATCGTCTTTCCTCACAAATACTTTTCCGTAAGAGGTCCAGGCGTATTTGAATCCCCCGGTTTTTGTCAATTCTCTTGCCAGGTACGAGGTATAGTCGGTTTGATTTTGTTGTTAGATGTTCCGATAGGTAGACCGGGTTTGTGTTGTTCTGAAAGCCGAGATGTGACGCATTCAGTTTGTTGGTTTTGTTCCTGGCATTATATGTTTTTGTAGTCTTTAATAATTCATTTTTCTTGATTGTTGAGGACAATTCGATCACTATAGGTCTGTTATCTTCTTGTTTACCTTGAGACTTGTAATCGGTGACGTCATCTTTGCTCAGGGAAAAACCAGTTATCTTGGCAAGACTCAAGCTCATCTCAACAAGTTTGTCCTTGGATTCATGTACCGACTTCGGGACATTTTTTAACTCCAGGCAGGACTTACGGTTACTTCTTTGTAGGTCCTCTATTTTTTCTTCCACGATTGATATATATTCATTGTCTGTTTTCCGGCGGGATTCGAGTACCTCGACCTTTTATAAAACCTCATCATACTGGGTGGAAAGGAAAGCAATAGAGCTTTCAATTTTATTGAGGGTCGGTTTGATGGAAGCCAGATTCCTCTCCTGCTGTGCCATCCATGTATCAAACATATCCTTCATTTCTTTTTTGAACTCGGTTAGCTCCAAAGTAAGGTCTCTTCTCATCGTGTCGCAAGGGATAAGGGAGTCCGTGGACAATGGCGGCTGCGATTCCGGAGTAGCCGGCAGAGTGGAAACCGCGGCAATTAAGTCGTTGGAGGCGGGAGAGAGGCTGACGATGTTCGAGGCTATGTTAGATCCCGCGGCGGACGGGGTAGGCAGCGGCTCGAATCGCTTGCGTGTAGGTGTAATATCTCCTCGCGCGCGCAGTCGTCTCGATGAATTATCGCATGCGGGGCATTGCCACTCGGTTTTATTGAGTTCTCTAAATGTTGCAGCCGTCATGTTGATGCATTGATAATGGAAGCCCTTGCTGCATAGGTGACATTTCAAAATCTCCGCCCTGACAACGACATTCATGCATGCATCGCACTTCATTTTAATTTTAATTTGTTTGAGCAGCCGGTCTAGGCCTATTAAGAACCGGTCGGAATGGGTGGGTGTGGTCGGTCAAGCCAGTATTGCGATGCGCACGCACAGGGATGGTGATTAGTGACTATTACTTATCTCGCTCAGGCGTCCACTTATTGACATCTAGTTATCCCGCAGTCTGATCGTAGCGTAGCGGGGTTGCGCATGCGCATAGAGCGGCCAGTCGGCGACCACAGGCAAAATTAGGTGAAAGCGTAGGTCTCACTTACACTTGTGCAATTCGGCAGCTTGCTGTCCACTTCACTCTCAACCACGGCGGGACTGGTATGTCTTGTATCGATATGGGCTCCTAGTAGTTTGAGTATTTTGATATGAATTGAATTTCGTAAAAATATTATTTTAAAAGCACAAAATGTACGTCTGCTACGGATCAGCGAGGAAACGGAAGATTGAACCCAATGTCACTCGAAACGAAATCGCTACAGCTGCGCTTGCATCGCTACGGCGGCGCGTTAGCATCGCTACAGCCGCGCGCTTGCATCGCTACGGTGGCGCGTTAGCATCGCTACAGCCGCGCGGTTGCATCGCTACGGTGGCGCGTTGCAAAAGCGACCTACGCGCGTTAGTAGCGATGCCGTGCCGTTACGAAATGCGTGACGGAAGCTCTACAAAAAGCCGCCGTGGGCGAGGGCCCTAACATACAGGCACATAAATTAATTAATAAACATATTTTGTGAATTGTCCAAAATATAACAAGTGTCAAGTAAGTAGGAAAAAAATCGAAGCTACTTGAAATAATACGCTCGCTACTTATCGCGAGCTGGTAGGTTGTTTTTATATAAAACAGTAAATAGTTTGCATTCACATTATTTGTGTCAAGGTAAATTGACTTACTGGCAGAGTATATTAGCTGACACTCCTCTCAATGCGTTTCCCAACAAACGCCAAAACGATGGACGGGCATGAATTATTCAAAAAGTTAGGTAATTCCGAACTAAATCACTGTTTCAGTTTGTAGTGGCAGCGGGCCGGTAGGCACCGGGTTGTATTTCCCAAATGGGTCACCCGAAGTGTTTTATACATCACGCATAAATCTGCATTGAGCATGTACCACGAGCAACATGGGTGTCAAGGGAGTATTATTTCATTGCAAACAGTCGCACAAACAACTAACGACTGCCAACCGCGTCCCGACGTTCGTCGCTAATGAATTTGCCTGACACTTCTGCATCAAGCAACCGATTGACGCCTCTATTAAGATGTTTTGTATTTATATTAAATGGGATAGGCATGCTTAGATGACAGTAGATGGGCATTCACGGCTACTAGATGGCCCGGGCTGACAGGCAAGCAAGGACCAGGCAGACCATACGCTCGCTGGACCGACGACATTATTACAGCGCCACCAAGTTATCTGTTCAGGTCGAAAAAATTGTAACTAACTAAATGTAAATCCTGGTCCCCATTTCTCGTTTTATTTATTCACTTACTAAGATTTATAGATATATTTTCATTACAATCAAAAGACGGATTAAAATATTCTTATTTTTCTAGGTAAATTTCGTAAATGTTACTACTCTCCACTAGCGCCGCTATCAACTGAACCTATGGCGGCACTGTAGCCTCGCTGGAGAAAATTGTATGTCAGTTGTCAAAGACAGAGAGAAATGGAAAGAGATAGAGGAGGCTTTTGCCCTTTAAATAGGGGTTCTTATTTTTTTAAATGCATGATTTTTTAAGGTTTTTCTAAATTTTTTTTTAATACAATATAAATACAATAAAATGGATCCAATGTAATTCATCATCAAATCAAATACGAAAAAAAAGGCTTTTTATTATTTATTTATTTAGGCCTGCCTAGCACTTGACATCTAAGTACCACTAGCAATACCATCCTGACGGCTTAGTCAGCCTAGCCCATAGGAAAGACAAGTCAATAAGTGCGGAGATGCACCCGAGCGATTCCTTCTAGTTTGAGTAAAAGTTGCACTGGACGCTGTATAAATTGTCCCATTACGTAATTCAAAGCATGCGCTTTGACTACGTTCAGTGAAAAAAACCAGTCACCCATATTTTCGTGCACAAGGTGCAGTAATTGGCACAAAGCATTTTCTTTATAGCTTGTTGTGAATAATGCATGAAGGTGATTGCATCGGGCGCCTTAACCATTTCAGGTAATTATATGTAGCTTAATGAACTTGAGCACATAAGTATCAAATGCACAATGAACTTTTATTCCTCATAAAAAACTAGCCTACGTACTGCTTTCGTGGTATAAGTTTTTATACTATGGAAGCAGTACGTTTTCAGTGTCAGCGCCAAAAATTGCCTATCTGCATTGGGCATTTCGGTAGTTAAGCTCAAATAGTCTCTCTCTTAGAGAGAAGGCCTTCAGTGGGACGTCTAAAGAGTATACAAAAAAAATAATGAAGCCAAGTCCAGCTACGTGCCATATATTTTGGGACTGAAATTATTTCCCTCAGCGCTCGTCATGGCATTTATAAAATAATTTTCGTACAAAAACGAAAGTAATAATGGCTTGAGGTCTAGCCAGGAATCGTGTCCCCAATTATTTTTACGACAATGGAATGTTATACAACGGATGACGCGATGGGACCCAGAAATTTGCATGACATTGACTAACACGAAAACGCGATCTGTGCTGTGATATTTTCCTTTAAATTAGCATATTTCAGAGGTTGTTTTTTTTTCAAAATTATGTAATCTGTAGAATTTCGAATGGCCCGATCGGACTACCATAACATTGGGGTTTCATTGTTATTTTCAAGGAATTAAGTTATTAATTTTATCAGTATGTTCCATTCAAGTGTTTACCAACGAAAGGTTACACGACAGGTTAAGCAAATAGAGCGGATGCATAGTCTTGGATGTTTACAAAGTCAAAGTTAATTTATTCATAGTACAAACAAAATGTTTACTTTATGAACGTCAAAGTTGTTAGTTTCACATTTGTTTAATAAAGAAACTCCACAAGTTTGTTCTACTCAAGTTCAAGAACTCTACATGTTTGTGATGTCGCTGTTTATGGTTTCCACGACGCAAGGCATCAAAGTGTAAGGCCAAAAGCAATGTACGTGCTTGTATGTAAATGTTTTTAATATTTTAGTGAAGTAAAATAAAAAACTTCCACCCAACACAATCACTTAAACTACAATCTACTTCTTGCACTACAATAGTAAATTAAATAGAAAGAAAAAAAAAAAATCCAATATTGTAACCAACGGCGACAGGCTTGCCACTGGTCACGTTTGGGACCTAATAAACTCGGCAAAACGTGGGCCCAGTTCTAGTGATTGGTGCCTCTGCCTACCCTCACGGGAATAACGGGCGTGAGTTTTTTTTTTTTTTTTATTTGTAACCAATAAGGCCGCCAATTGTACTGTATCTTTGTAGATGTTTTGTATGTGTTTTTCTGGTACAACAAAGAATATCATTATCTTAAGTCTTATTTCAGCAAATTCAGTGGGCACTGACTGACAATCAGCGCTGAGGGCTCACTCCCTCAGCAAACGCTGAGTCAGTTGCTTTTTGTGGCAACTTAGATGCACCACAGGTTACACCTGTGTACATCCATAATGTGGTTTTGTATTATTTATTTGTTTTGTCTGTTGTTTTGCCTAATATTATGTTACTTATCTGTGTATTTTGTTTGTATGATGTGCCTTGTTGGTATAATATCTTTCTTCTTCTTATAATTATTCTTTTCTTATATCTTAAAAAAATACATCTTTCAGCCTAATCTGTTTCACACCTGTATTTGTAAGTGATGTCATATTGTGTACAGCGCCACCAAGTTATCTGTTCAGGTGGCCAGAATTGTAAGTAACTAATAAATTGTAAATCTTGTTCCCCATTTTTTGTTTCATTTATTCACTTACTAACATTTATAGATGTATTTTCATTAAAATTTTAAGATTGGTTAAAATATTATCATTTGTCTAGGTAAATTTCTTAAATGTTACTACTAAATTCTCCACTAGCGCCGCTATCAACTGAACAGATAAGATGGTGGCACTGTAACTGTTTATTATCATTAAAAAAAATCCATACGACACAATAACCAAATTTAGTATATTCAACGGTTCTAGTGATTATTTATTAGGTAATATTAACCTCCTAAGTCCTGAACTTGACAATTATAATGGTTTTGGTACTTTTTTTAGAACACGGGGACTTAAGGTAAGGTGAAAATGAGAATTTCACGTAAGTAAATACTTAAGCAACGCTCTGTCACGCTCTTTTCTGAGAAATTTGACGAGACAACACTAGAGTTAAGTAGTTACTTAGCGAAATTCTCAATTCAGAAATCGGCCGCTAGGAGGTTAAATTACCTTAGTGCTTAGTGCGAGTTTTTTCATTCACTTTCGATAGCGAGAGCGTTTGCAATTTGTATAGGAGTGACAAAGCGCGCCACCTAGTTTTCTCTTTGTCATTCCTATACAAATTGCAAACGCTCTCGCTATCGAAAGTGAATGAAAAAACTCGCACTAAGCACTCTTGTCTTCCCGACGATTCCGGAGCGTAGCACTGAAATAGCGAGTACCAGTCAACTATCGTCGTGAGGGTAGGCGGTCGTGGTGGAGGATTTGGTAGAGCGAAGAGAAGTCAGCGTACCTCAGGGGGGGGCGCTTCTAGCTTCTTCGTTTACCTTCTAGTGTAATCTGGCCTGGCGACAAGTGTGACGGCACTTTCTTCTGTTTTTTCAGCTTCTAGTTCGCTCGAGTTCGCAAACACTCGATAAAGACGAGAGACAAAAACGACAGGTGTTGAAAACGATACTGTCCGAGAATGGCGCCAAACAGCAGCGATAGCAAAAAGGCTGTTGCCTCCATAACAAGTGCGAGCCAACAGGGCGTTGACAGCTGTCTATTCGAAAATTCACCGCAATGTTGGGGTGTAGAGTCTGGCAAAGCCTCAGAACACAGTTCTGAGGGCAAAGCTAACTTTGCAATGAAATTAAGTGGCTACCCCACAGAAAGACTACTATATCAACACTCGGTTCTGTCACTTTCATTGTTAAGCTTGCTTAAATTGTTTTGATATTTTGAATGTTGAATGTGAATTATTATCTAAGCCCAATCAATATCAAGACTATAATGGAGGTTGTAAACATAAGAATCCATACCCTTTTTTTTTAATCTGCCATATTTAGGCCATTGCAAAGTTAGCTTTGTCAGACTTTAACATTGCAGTCATGGGGATGATGTTGCCAGTTGTACTAACGAGAAACTTAGATGGTAAAACGGAACAGTATATTTATTCAAAAAAGCTTAATAACAATAATTTTTATAAAGCTTTCTTTAGATGGGGATATGCGGTGGTAATCTGTGACTGACCGTTTGGCAAATTAAGCAAGTTGGGAGATGCCACATTGATAGTTACTGTAGAAACAGTTTCAATAGTATAAAAACATTGTTTATATTATTTAGTGTTGTCTTTTGATTAAAACTTTTCGCCACCTGGCCCTGATACGTTAGCTACGCGTTGTATGCCTATTTTAGATACGTTTTATTCATTATTAGGGTCTCTTACACCGAAAGGGCAAAACAGAACCCTCTTAGAATCACTCGGTTGTCCGTCCGTCTGTATGTCAAGACCCTTTATTTTGGAAATGCGTTGAGGTATCGAGTTGAAATTAAACCCGTACACTCAAGTCTAAGGTCCATTGAATCTGTGAAAAAATCAAACTTATAAAATAAAGTAAAAAGGAGGCTGATTATGCAAAAAAAAACGTATGTTTGGACTCTCTTACGAGTAAAAATTTATAAGATATATCTGTGGATCTAGAACTACGAAATTTGGCAAGTAATATGAAATTGCTGTCAGGAATGTTGTATGTTTTTCATTATAAATTTTATTTGTCTCTGGTTTCTTGTGTGCAATAAAGAATATTCTTATCTTATCTTTACTGCATATACAGACAAAAATCTGAACACCGTATATTATACCCCAAAACGCTAATAATTTTTTTATTTATAAAGAACAATATTTTTTCGTTTTGTCTTAAGTTGTATATTCACTTTAAAAAAAATTACTAGCATAAACATTAATATTATTAAACATTAACAATACTAATAATAATATTATTTTATTATTATTTTAATTACAAATGTATTAATTCAATTATCGTTGTAACTACAAAAATAACGCCGACTAATATCTCTATCTCAGATTCTAATAAAAAGGAGGAAAATAAGCAGAAGTTGGGGTAAGAATTGCGTCAAATAATAACAATTATAACTTCCACGCAACACAATCGCTTGACCTGGTTAGAAACTAGGATACTCCGTGCTATGGTCAAGGACATTTTATGCAAAAAAAATACTTAGACTGAGGTTATTTGTATAAATTTAAATACCCATACTCAGGTTATTTGTTCAAATTCACGGCGGCCTCCAGTGGGAATCGAACCCACGACCTCTATTTTGGTAGGTTCCAACATCTTTTGGTTCGGTTAGGTTAAATTGAACTTCGGGAAACGGAATTTATAATACGGAACGCTCGGTGGGTAAGCCAGTCTCACTCTTGTCCGTTTTTTTATGTTTCGATATTTTTGGCTGCAATTTTTGCTCCAGTCTTTTCTGATATAATATTTAACGATTCGAAAAAAAACATTTGAAGTCAGAAACATCATGTAGCATTTTGTAAGTAAATTAAATAAAAACTGGAGGAATCGTTGATGCATTATTGATCTATATAAGTATTGTAAGTACTATTTTGATGTCTAGTACGTACAAATATAGAAGAAAATAATGCGCAAGCGGAAAGCAAATAAAACACCGCCATCTTTAGTTCCCAATACAATCTGATGCGAAATTTAGGCCAGTCCCAATGTAACAAGCCTTACCAGCGATGTATGCCAATACTCACCTTAATTTTATTAATATCACAATACAGTGTCAGTAAGTCTGTCAAGCACCATAACAGTGTCATTGTCGATGTACGCCTCTGTAGAGTTCGCCAGCAATGCATAACAGCCAATACTCACCTTAATTAACGTCACAACGCAAGTGTCAGTCTGTACGTCTGTCGAGCACCACAACAGTATCATTATTGAGAAACGGAAGCGGATCCTATCCAATCCACGCAATAGAGGCTCTCCGAATTCCGGGCACGATTCAAATTAAGTGATAACGCGGTCTGACAGCGGCAGCACACTACCAACCCGCGCGAACTTACAGCTCTAACATTTACACTTATTCAAACATAATTATTTTAATAACAGGTTTTTGACCGATTTCTGAAAGCCATCTCATATTGTTTGTTGGTGTTCATGGAGTTCATGGTGGTGAAATTCACAGTTATACAGTTTGTTATCGTTCAAAGAGCCATAACAACAATAGTTGCATCGGTCATAGGTACGTAATGTTATTTAAAAAGTCGTTGATTGTGGGTATCTACTTATGTACACATTATATTTGATAAGCCAGGCAATATTGATTGATTGATTGATTGAATATTAGTACCTGGGTGACCGAGATTTGCTCGGTACTTTTTTGTAATATAAAATATGTTATATAAAATTAAAATAACCCTTTTTCAACAAAAAAAGAACTTGGATAAAAAACATCATGACTCGAAGCGGGTCTCTTAAAATCAGCCCGAAACGGGTCGCCCGTTTTCCCGTCAGGACTATCCCAACCTCGCAGATAGACGCGAAATTTACCTTTGTATGTTATTATAGCAAATTTCAATTGCCTTAAAACACGGATAAAACAACGTTTTCTAAAAATGTAACCTAGTTAGATCAATTAAACGCCCCCGAAAGCATCTGCCTACTAAATTTCGTGAAAATCGTTGGAGCCGTTTCCAAGATTCTCATTGTATATAAATATATATACAAGAATTGCTCGTTTAAAGAGATTAGATATAATGCACAAGAAAAGATCTGTACAAAGGCGAGCTTAATACAAAAAGTATTTTTTTCCAGCTAACCATGAGTGATGTGGAAAGAATAAAGTAGTACCAAGTAAAATAGAAAAGATATTACAGATTACTATTGATATATGTATAATATCAATATAATACATAAACTTCTAAAACATGTAACAATACATCTACTATACATACCTATACTACACACTATATTACGATATTCCATAAATTATATGTCATTACAATAGTACATAAAATAAATACTTTCATATACATCCTTGATAATGTTGAAGAGTAGTCTAAACGAAAAGATAAAATCCCATTTTTTTTCTCCAAAATAATCTAGATTTTGAAATGGACACCCTTAGCATCAGGAGCTCCAGTGAGTATTACTAGTACTACATAAAATAAATCTTTTTTATAGATCGAATTAGCAAAACAGATAAGATAAGGATAAGGATAATAATATGATCCACGGACATAAACTAAGGCATTAAACCTAGGACTAGCTAGAATTAACGATAAATAAGATAAATTCTATCTAGTTCCTGATTCCAGTCTAGGTTCTTTGTCATAAGTCCTAAAAATCACTTTTAAGATGATTTCAATCCAATTCGATCTGTAAAAGAAAATATGATTTTTTCTTCTTTGGTGGCTCTAGTTAGCCTATGTTTCTGTGTTATTTTGTTTAATAATATTAAAAAAAAATTATTACAAATTTAGTTGCAGCGTCCTTATTAGTGCTATGAATAATTAAAAATTACCTTAAAAGTACAGTAAAGGATTTGATTTTTTTTTTCTTAGTAGTCCCTGCCAGGATGTTTACTGTATTTTTGTGATGTCGCTGGCTGTGGGTCTGAGGACATAGGGTATCCTAGTGTGGGGCCAACAGCAATATTTGTGCATATATAAATGTTTATGTTTAATAATAAAGAAATAGCTTTCCTTTAAATCGCATGTCAAATGTCTAATCATCTTAAGAATACCTACCTTACGAAAACCTCTTTGTCAGATGACTAATAATAATATTACGAGTGCAAGAGCTGTAACATCATAGGCTTTGGTGCTGGGAGCGCTCACACGCTCCGGCTTGTCATTGTCAGCCGGTAATGTGCGAGATTCTGTGCACACTTACCTTACAATTTTACATTGTCGCCTCCACATCACTAACAGTAATCTGATAATAGCGCCCACGCGAAATCCTGTTCTCTGGTGCCGCCGAAAATATTTCTGTAAATAGAAAAGAAAATGCTTAAGTCTACCGTATTGTACATCAGTATAAGGTGTAATATAGTACATTACTGTAACGGCCAGCAAAAGAGGCATTGATACCATCAATGCCTAGTTGTGGCCAAGGCTTGTGTATGATTTTTCTCAAATAATGCGCAGAAATTAAAACTATTAGATGAACTCATTCTGTTAAATTCGATAAACTTTCAAAATCAGACGAACCACGTACGAACAACTATAACTTTTGCCGCGTTAAAGTGTTCTTTTTTTTTCAATAGGTATATCCAGCTTATTGTAGCAAGCCAGTTCGAAATTTAAATAAAACCTCTGATAAGTTACTTCCTTGGTTGTTTGGAGTAAAATATCGTTCCGGATATGAGCTTAGTATATAATTTATTTGGCCGCAAAACACGATAGTTATGAATTTTCATACAACTTTTTCCGGCCGCTACTCGCGTGTAATTGGCCGGTACAGCAATTTCGATTTATCTCGAAGAAGGTTGTCGAAATAATGCCCAAATTTCCAAGCAAGTTTGAGAAAAGAATTTAATAAGAATAATAACTTGGAAAACAAAGTCAATGGTATATGCTGGGATTCGAAGCCACGACCGTCCGAAAGAAAATCCGGCGTTCCACCGCTCCGCCACCACCGCTCATACAACAATACAATGAATTGTACAAATAAGTAAACACTGAAATCGTATGGGTTCATTTTGCAGCTTCGAGCACATCAAGAGAGTAGAGGACCCTAAAAGAAATAAAAGAAATGAAGAAAGAAGTTCAAATGATACAAAGTTTTACGGCAATGTAACACTGATACAGTAATTTAAACTTTTACCATCAATGTACTCGGCAGATGGAATAAGCAACGCAAAAATCTTGTTTTCCCAACATTACTAGGTGAAAAAGCCTACCTATTCTTCGACTTACATAATATTTCGTCACTTTTCTGATTTTATCATTTCATCGTCAAATTCAGATTTCGATACTCTGCCTCACGGCCAATAAAAAGAAGAAGAATATTCTAAACTAAGTATTATCTGGATACACATACTTGGTTTCGCTCTGATCTGCAGAGATTAATCATGGTGAGCAGAGACGGAGCTCGCGTCGTCAAAAAAACTATAATATTTAGTTTTTTTTTACATTGACACAAAATATTTACATATTACAATTGGCAGCCTTATTGTAAAAAAGGAATTTCTTTCAGACAACCTTACTATGGAAAATTGCCGAAAGAAATTTGAAAAGCCTCATCACAATTGATGATGAACACAATACTAATAAAATCGTTCAACACGATAATATTTTCTGGTCCCAAACCTGAATACCGTGTGCTATAGCAATCATATTACCAAAAAAAAAACCACCACGGACATGTGATAATACCCAGCAGGAATCGAACTCACGACCTCTATCTTAGTAATCGAGCGTATTCCCGCTAAACCAACGAGACAGTCAAATGCAGACATCGACACTAGGCCTCGAGGCCAATAAAATACTCGTCTCGTGATACTGTGTAGTTAAACCGTCGCGTGTGCAAACTTAATTGAACAGTAGGCCAGGCTGTGTCAATTGTTTTCAAACGGGTGAAAAGCTGAGTTTCGGCTATTAAAATGTTCTATGCAAATATACGGCTGCCTCGTTGACCTAGCGGGTTAACATATTGACTACCAAAAGCCGAGGTCGTGAGTACAAATGGAATAATAATAATAACTTTCACACAACACAATCACTTGACCTGCTTCCAGACTAGGATACCCTGCGCTATGGTAACCAGGCAAGGCCAAAACATGGGACAACTTTTATTTTTTACTAGCTTTCGCCCGCGTTCAAGATGTTGACACCCCGTTCACCCCCTTAGGGGTTAAATTTAGAAAAACGGCGAAACACGTGTTCAATCAATTGTGTTAAAGAGTATTTATTTCAAGTTTCAAGAAAATCAGACAACATTCTTTATACCTCCCATACAAATTTTGGCAACCCTTTTCGCCCCCTTAGGGGTTGAATTTCAAAAAATCCGTTCTTATTCCTTGCCTACATTATATATAGATCCTCTGTGCAAAATTTCAGCTTCCTAGGTCAAACGGCTTGGGCTGGGCGTTGATGAGTGAGTCAGTCAGTCAGGACTTTGAATTTTATATATATATATATATATATATATAGAAAGAATAGATTTGTTTAAATTATGGGAATTTTAATTGTATTATTAGGAGATCTTTACTTTTTTTTTCGTTGGGACCTAATAAACTCGGCAAAACGTGGGCCCAGTACTAGTGATCGGTGCCTCTGCCTAGCCCCTCGGGGATAACGTGCGTGAGTTGTTTTTTTATACAGGGCTATATAGTTTCCTTCAGAAGATATTGCAATTTCTTCCCAAAATGCAGTCACAACTGTCATTTCCTTCTTATCATTGCACTAAGGCAGGAAAGTGTACGTCCGATCGTGTTGAAAAGCTTGTCGGTCTGAAGATATACATAGATTGCAAGAGTTGGCGTGCTCAGCCATACTTGTTTCTAGTTTCCCAACGTATAAGCCATCTACCGCTTCAGTGGTAGAAGATAAGTGAAACTACTGATCGATATACACAATGTTTTTGTTCCAGTTCACAGTTCGGGCGGGATTACTAGATTAACTGTGATGTTGTTAGCAGTTTGCTCTCTCGTAGTTTCTTTGGACTTTCCCAATGGACCTCGGAAGGATTGAGACGTGATGAACTGTATTGTGTTAACTACATATTACAAGAATAATATTTTATTCATGCCTATCTGAGTAAGCATTAGAAAACTTGAAAAAAGAAATGTTTCATTAGAAATCTATTTCGAGAGCCGATGTTAAAAAATTATAATTGGTTTTCTCTACGACTAATACTCAACCCTTTCATACCTGACCTTGAAAATAACAATAAAACCATTGTTATTTTTAAGGTCAGGTCTGAAAGGGTTAATGTTGAAAAGTAAAGCCTGATAAAAAGTGATTCTAGTTAAAACCTGCCATAAAACTCGGGCGTAAACTGTGTCGTCATAAGATGCTCGAAACGTCTCATATCACGGTCTTAGTTTTTAATTTCCTGATAATATCGGTAAGAGTTTGTCATTAACAACAACAATTGTTCTATCTTTTGTCGGCCGGTCTGCATTACTTTCGTAAATGTGGCTTAAGCAGCATTCAACTAAAATTCTTCGCAAGAAAGTCGATTTAAATAGCGACTTAAGCGACATTAAAGAAGTCGTTGGTGCAGGTTGGCTTTTTTTTTAAATACAAAAAAAAATTGTTCAGATTACGGAAAATAACACAAAATTTGCATTGAGCCCTGCACTAGAAAATCCTGTATCTCAGGCGCTGTTAGTGGTTGTGAGAGTACTGTGTGACAGTTTGGGTCTCTATGTGCGTGAAATAAAGTGCAAGACAGTTATTTTTTGAAGTCTGCAACAGTAGTATAGTGCGAATTAAAAAAATATGTAATATCATGGAAAACGTTAAAAACGAGACGGTGTTTCAGGAGACGCTGTATATTTCTGCAATGACCCTGTGTGTGAAGCATTTGTCAACATTTGAGCTATCTCGTAATGTTTTTATGCGCCTACATCGTTATTACAAAACTTATAAAATGAGGATGGCAACGGGGAACTAAACTCGAGAGCAATGGATCCGGGTCATTTAAAGAAACCTATAAATCTCGGATACTAAGAATTCTAGCTTGATAAAATGAATAAATAAAATTTATGAGTCACTGCATTTTATTTACAAAAAATTACATAAAGAAAAAAAAACTACTGATCTCACCCCCTTACAGAACCAGCGTGCACAATTGAGGACATAACGTAATGTTTTATTCGTATAAGGATGGACACTATAACACTGGTTTTTGAACCAGTGTTATCGTGTCCGTGGCTTTCACGTGGTCGATTTCAGTAATTTCAACTATGCCACCGAACTGTGTATTAATAGTGCCTAATAGTGCTACAAGGCACAATTAGCTAGGACAAGTATTTCCGGAGATATTCAGGCGACTCACTGAGGCAGCCAACTAGACGTCTACTTAGCAGACACATCAGGAACGGCTGTTTATAGAGTTATGATTTGTATGCCAGATAATTGTGCGCTAATAGTGCTCCCTACATGCTAAGTTTCCAGAATAGTGCTTCAATACAAGCTGAGAAAACATACCCTATTGTTGTGGCAGCCAACTAGACGTTACTACTAACGTTACAACTATACCATGATTTCTTCGTAACGGCGTCGAGTTTTAAAACAAAACCTATACCAAAAAACTGTGCGTTAGTAGTGCCTCTTAATGAAACACAAATGCCCCCGAATCACCTATGCGTTTAGCTAAGAAATGTATGCAAACTGCTACGTACTAAACAATAATTTTGCAATAAATTGAAATGAACTCTTATGAAAACGCAAAATAAGTAATTACCTAAGAAGTGCAATCAAAATTTCCTCTTAGCACAGTAAGGTTTGTCATTTTTTGTTCCATAAGAGAGTAGGTAAATGCTATTTTTGTATTGTTATAAGGAACATTAATATCTTTTATTATTTCCTAATAAATAATAGTAACAAAATCTATAGTTGTTATTCATTTTCTCTATAGGCCCGACATCAAAAATCTTGATTATATGGTCCGGGTGTCCTCAATTGATCACATAAAGAAAATTTCAATTTTCTCTTGAACTAATGATTTTTAGTATTTAATGTTTAATGTTCCTCTTACCTAATAACCCAATGAAGCATAAAAAAAAACTTGCACACATAGCACCCGAAAAAAAAATCAGTTCTGAAAGGGCAAAAATAAGAACAATGAAATTTTGGAACAACATTACGATTTTCTTGAATTCTTATTCTTCGTATTGCCTCCTCGTGCTTCCGTTACTACATTTTTGATTTACGATTTTACGAAATATTCTCCCATTCCTCTGTGAGAGCATTTTTGAGCTCACGAAGCGTAATTGGGAGGGAGGGGGGTTTGTTGTTTTACGCATCACCCTAGCTCGTCTCAAGTGTGCTCGATCGGTTAATGTCCGGGCTACGTCCTGGCAACTCCGAATGAGTAATGTTCTTCTCTTGAAGGTAGTCATTCACAATCCAATCGGTACGGGGTCGGGCATTGTCATGCAAAAAAATAGCATAATTTATTTCATTATGTCAACATTATTAGTTTCCGAGAAAGACCAGGAGTCTTTGCTCTCGAGTGTAGAGTTCAGAGAGCGCTGCCGCTGAGGTTTTAAGCCCTGCTAGAGTAAAAAGTTTAGTTATTTACTTTACTGTACATTATTTTACAAATGTTGTTTGTTTCAAGAGTTCAGTATAAAATTCAACAAGTAAAAACCAGCCAAGTGCGAGTCAGGCTACACGCAGCTTAGGGCTTCGTTGACAAAGAGGGTTTGATCTGTTATATACAGAACTAACAACTTTATTAAAGTAATTTTCAATGAATTTTGCACAACGTTTTTCTTTTATTAGTTTGTTGCGTTATAGCTAATAGGTTTTACCTGTTAGCTTGTTAAACTTACTTAGCCGTGACAGTTTTCGTTTTTTTTTTAATAAACATTTACATACAGGCACATACATTGCTTCTGGCCCCACACTAGGATACCCTGTGTCGTGGGAACCAGAAACAGCGACGTCACAAACATGTAAACATCCAAGACCTGGAGTTTTTTTTTTCTTCCCAGCCGGGGATCGAACCCGGGCCCTCTCGCATGGTAAGCAGATGCGCTTACCGCTACGCCACAGAGGTCGTCTTAGATTTAAGTTAATTATATTTGTTACTATCTTGAATTTTTACGTTTCTGCAATTAACCGCTTAGCCAGGCGTCCTCCTGCCCTACTTTGGCAAACTTTTGCGTTTTAAGGCTTAGTATTTCGCAAACGGAACCGAAATCAATAATGGCTGTCCTACGCCACAATATTTTTGAATGACCAATCGAACGATACCTCACACTATAAGATAGGAGAGGGAAAATATGCATGCCTAAATTAGGTGTAGGTTGTAGATTTTATTCGATTATTTTGTTGGCGTGATTAATATGTATATATCTATGCCAAATTTCAGCTTTCTATACTTGAGACATTACAAACGTGCGAACCGAGTCATAAAAGTGCGAGCGAGAGTTCCGATATGCCTGATATGCACCTATATGTGTGAGAGAGAGGTCTGATACAAATGTTTGTTCGCACGTTTGTAATGGCTCAAGGGTGCGGACAGACTGACAGATGGACGGAGATGGCGAAACTGTAATATTTCCTGTCTCCTACGGAATCATAAAAGCAAAGGCCGTACGGACCGTGGGTTGCCCGAAAATTATGTTTGATTTTGCTGACGCTACACCAACCGAAAGCTTAACGAGCCCAAGTCCTCTACGATTCCAATCGTGTATAAAATTTCGTACTAATTTTATCATCGCAAACTTCAGGATGCTGAGAACATTTGGTACGCATATTAGGCCTCTGAAATGGTAACCAGTAGTTTCAATATTGACTAAGCAGTGAAAAAACGTTATATCAGGGGATTTCATTCAAATATTGTAAAAAGTCGTTCTTATCTAACATGCTATACATTGCTAATACATTGCTATACGTTGCTAACATGCCATAGACCTACACATACCAGACCGATAGGTACACACGTACAGTGACAATATTATGGTAATCTGTTGTTACAGGAAAGCTCTGCTGTTAACAATAGATTACCAGCTTTGACTCTGCTACAGCTCTGCCTGAGATGTAATTTATTTAAAGTGCATGCATAAAAAACTAGAAAGCTATTAAAATTAGATTCAGAGATAGCCCAGGTTCGAGAAACCTCCAATACGCCTTAGATTTATATTACTGGATCATTTCGTTAAACTATATAAATGTAACACACACTTTTTTTGTTAAGTTATCTTGTCATGACAACTGCGAACTTAACAAAAAAGTGTGTGTTTTATTGCATGAAAGAAAATTTTCAGGAAGTTCATATTATTATTAGTAAACCACGTGTGCAATGAGTTTGATTGAAAATCACATCGTAAAACTCTTAACTTCTTAACTTTTTTCTCGTCTATATTATCTTCTATCTATATATATAAAACGAGAAGCTGACTGACTGACTTAGAATCAACGCAGAGCCCAAACTACTGAACCTAGGGGGTTGAAATTTGGCATGGGAGTTCCTTAGGGAGCCTAGGGGAGCATTAAGAAAGGATTTTTGAATATTCATCCCCTAAAGGGGTAAAATGGGGGTTCAAAGTTAGTATGAAACTTTGCCGTTTTTGAAGTTATTCGAATAAAATTTGGTACGAAGGTTCTTCATTTAAAATTATGAAACACGTGTAAAATAGTTTTTTAAAAATCATCCCTTAAGGGGGAAAAAGGGGGGTGCAAACTTAGTATGAAACTTAGCCATTTTTGAAGTTATTCGAATGAAATTCAGCATGAAGGTCCTTCATTGAAAGTCATGCAACACAGGTAAAATATATTTTCAAAAATCATCCCTTAAGGGTGTAAGAGGGGGTTGCGAAGTTAGTATGAAAGCTCTTTCGCATGCGTTAAAAGTATCCCTATCTTATTTTCAAGCTCTTTACTCAACTAAAGCCCACGCGGACGTAGTCGCGGGCAACAGCTAGTATTCATACAAAGTTGTTCGAAATATTAACAAGTCTTTTGTTTTATTTGTTCTTTAAGTATACCCCCAATTTAGCAAATCGTTTCCAACAATCGTCACTGAAGAAGTTGTCAAGGAGATAAATAAGGAAACGGTGGCGGTGTTATGTTTTTGAAGTAAATGGCACTTCTTCACAGATTAGGGTTTCATAGTCAAGAAGGAACGCTTATTTATATGCCACATAGTCCGATTATAACGCAGAATATACGCACATATAATGATAATTAACATTAAAGGAAAACCAGTAATAGGCGTAGAAATTCCATAAAAATTATAACAATACAATTACATTTACATACAGGCACATACATTGCTTCTGGCCCCACACTAGGATACCCAGTGTCGTGGGAACCAGAAACAGCGACGTCACAAACATGTAAACATCCAAGACATGGGTTTCTTTTTTTTTTGTCCCCAGCCGGGATTCGAACCCGGGACCTCTCGCATGGTAGTCAGATGCACTAACCGCTGCGCCACAGAGGTCATCAACTTAATTAATTTACTTAAGTTGTTAATTTACTAAGACAGGTAAAAAACCCTCCCTTCCACAGAACCCTACGCTGTGCGTGAATCGATCTGCTCTTGGGCGATTTCTTAGGTCTAAATATCGAACATCCAAAAATAAAAAAAATAATCTAGAGATTACTATTTAAATGCTGAAATCACTTCTGTAAATTAAAACTAAATTCACTTTTTTTCAAAAACCTATTAGAAAATTATTGTAAATCTATTACTTTATTTACTAGATGAAAATACATTTACGAGAAATAATTCTAAAATTGATACTAATATACAGTTGAAATCAGAAACGATAATAATGGTTCGAATGGAAAATGCCCTTCTTGGAAATTTGGTCCAAAAGCTATTTCTATGAGAAATCATAAATCAGAAATTTATTTCAACGTAAAGAATTATCAGACAGTTTGCTGAATGTCAATGTACACACTTATAATGTTAGGCGCTGCCTTGGGGCCGAATGTAGTGAAGAAAAAGGCAGCTAAAAAAGACTCCACTGCTCCATCTTTTCTCAAATCACCTTAAATCTAATACATAAAATGGTACGAAACTCTATATATACCTAAGTAGTGGCCCATGAGTGCTACCAACACTTGCTATGTCAAAACAATAATAGCACAGTATCTTCAATAGATCTTACAGTATTATTCGAAATTGTCAGTAAACTAACCGCCTTTCTAATTCATCGGATACGTTAAAATATAATGTGGGTTAAACACTAACCCCCTTATTCATAAAAAAATTTAAGCATTGGTTAAGTAAACAACTGATTAAATGTCATGCTGTCCTTGACAGATGTCATTGAAATATAAAAGACAACATGACATTTAAACAGTTGTTTACTTATCCAATGCTTAAAACTTTTTATGAATAAGGGGGTAAATTTGAAAGTCTGGAGACCTATTAATAATGATTCCCAAAGCAAAAATTGGTCACAAATAAAAGCAAGTTAACCTTAGGATGTAATGTCATATACTCCGTTCAGAATATAATTAATTATTGATGTTGTTGGCACATCGGGGCGTGGTCCACGAAAGCCTTACCTGCTCCTCTAGGTAGGGCACAAATATTATATGCATTACCGTCGGGAAATCTTCGCGGGAGGCGGACGTTAGGGGTCGTAAAACCATCAAGCGGCACAATTCCTGGGAGAGGGCATGCTATGGTTCATTCTGTACGAATGAGCTAATGTGGCCGGTTCTTGTACATACATATAATGCCTATTCGGACGAAATTAGAAGCGCGTGTTAGGTACGCTTGCCTTGAAACGTTAGGGAGTAAAGTCTATGCACAAAGCCGAAATAGTGAAGGTGTGATAGGTTTTACAGTTTTGTGTTTTCTTTCCAGCCGGACGGGTTAGCAATTTCTCAATTTAATGCTCTATCAATTAGATTACGGTGTAATGCATAAAAGCATTATTCCACAAGATAATGTGGTATAGGTAAAATGTAATATAATCTTAATTTAAAGCATGACACATTATACGAGTATTAAGTTTATAAGTATTACATTTTTGTCAAATAGTAATATTTTTGTTTCAAGCTCTGCATTACTAAGGCCACCAATTGTACTGTATCTTTGTAAATGTTTTGTATTTGTTTTTCTGGTCACAAATAAATAATCTTACAACCTTAAGATGTAGATAATTCGTACAGAATATAATTTATTATTGATGTTGTTGTTGTTTTTTCTGGTACAATAAAGAATATTCTACGTTAATCTTATCTTCATAGAGTTCGATTTGTCGAACGAGAGCAAAAAAAATATAAATGGTTTTTGCAAGCGATATGCATCAAATATACTGATAAAGAGGGACTAGAAGAAGCATTTTTTTCTACATTTTTTTATCCACATAAACACAAAAGAAATAATTTAAATTGATCGAGCCTTTTTTGGAGGAGTTTTATAACTCGGTTACAGTTGTCACAGGACAAGTGACAATAATATCACGCCTTCAATCTACTTTGTGAATTTTATTATGAAAAAAAATTTAAAGACAAAATAAGAATACTCTTTATCGTTCACGAAAAAATAGCACAATTGGTGGCCTAAGCCGACGCGACATGTAAAAATAATTTTAAAATAGCTTGCTCCAATTCAAATAATGGTTGCGAAAAATATTCGCTACACACTAAGCCTAGGCGCATACTAGCGACACGCGACAGGCGACAGCTCGACGACTAGACGCGACGACAGGCTTCGAACGTCAATTTTCATATATTTTGTTCGAATCCCCGCACACTTCGCGCGGCGACTTGACGCGGCGACAAGTCGCCCTGTTTGCGATGGCTCTAAAAATGATCGCATTATTCCAACGAATTCATGACAACATTTCATATTTATAATGTCGTGCTTGCTTGTAAATATGAATACCCGTTGACCGTATCTGCTGCTTAAACAAGGCAACATAACACACGTGAGATACTAATGCATGAAACACCCACTTGTAACAAGCTAAGTGAGCCTGTCACAGCCCAAATCCGCCTCCAAAGACGCTATCACCGTTTGCTAATGGCTCCCCTAATCTGGTGTGTAATTCGATTTCTGTCGAGCGGGTGAGATCAATCTCTATGTTACGCCTGGTTTCAGCGCTGAAGGATTACTTAATCACGTTTTTAATAAGCTTCCAAATAGCGTTTTGTGGAACTGGTGAATTGTCTTTGTGTGGGGATACGTCTTTATAATTGGACCAAAGATGGTATACGTACAATATGATGTATAGTTATGGAATGTCTTTCTTTTTCTACTTACTTTCTTAGCGTTCCGTAGTCAACATCAAACCCTTAGGTATAGTGTCGCCATTTCCGTCTGTCTGTCTGTCCACGGTTTACTTTAAGGATCCTGAATATTAGAATGCTGTTATTGGGCATAATTTAAAATTATGTCGCCAACACAGTAAAAAAAACCGTAAATATTTTTTGAACCAAACCTTAATTAGGCTTCATTTTTTCGTATTTTTTTTTTCGTGTGCAGCTTAAAAAAAGAAATTAGTATTAGGAAACTCTACTATTGTCTGATTAAAGGATGTGTTAGCGAATTATTAAGCGAGCGTTCTCTCACACGTATAATGTTATTTGTTGAAACGTGAAAAAAATCAAGGCAGTACATACTTTGTTATATAATGTATAAATAACAAAATCAAAAGGAACGCTATCACAGCTCAATAAATTTTCTTTACAACTTAACGAGTAACAGTCAACCCACTTTTAAAATGAAAACTTCGTACTAATTTTACTGAAAATTACTTTGATGAAGTAAATGGTATCAGAGCACCGTGAACGCCGTTCCGAGCACCGTTCTTCTCCGTCCTTATGTCCACATATTTTGACTGCCAACCACTGAATATGTCATGTTTTACAGTTTTGAACACTGAATAGGCGTACTTGTGGGAGGCAAATAATATTCAGCAGTGGGCAAATACGGGCTGATTGATGATGATTATTATTTGTTACACCATTTTTACTGAATATTTTGGGCGTTTGGTACGCTTACAACCAAACGTCGATACGTAATTAAAGTACTGCAGCAAAAGTTACTTTTTTAATTAAAAAAAGACCCGACTAAAAGTTTTCTTTGAATAAAATTATCAACAGTGTTTTTTTTACATAGCCTCTAGATTTTGTCCCACTGCAAAGCAAAGGCCTCCCTCAATTCCCGAAAATATCAAAGAATTAAATATGAATTTTCAGACACAAGAACAAGTAGCACTGCGGGTTGACCATAGATACTAAAGAATAAGCTTTTAGGTTTCGTTTTTATTCACCTATAGGTTGTTATAAGCTTCCAGCGACAGAGCGGTTAGAAAAAGAATTTTTGAAGTAATCATCTATTTGAGTTCGTGATAAGTTCCACTCAATCCAAGGCATCGGGACAGCTCGGTGTGTAGTAATCGGGCCCTCGCGTGACTCGGTCCGACACTTCAATTAACAAAATGGATAATCCAACGCGTCAGGGAAACAAACTCATATTTCGTGATTAACGAATCGATCACAAATCACTCCACCCTGGGCTATAATTGCCAATCAGCTTTGTCCTTCGTGGATAACTCAATAAAAAGTTGTGGATGGGGCTGTTAAAAGTTGAAGGATTCATTATTTATTACTAGAGATTGGATTATAGGTTTATGCAACTCAGTGAACTGTTTTAAAAATAGACTAGACCTAATAAATAAATTTCTCGTGTCACAATGTTAGTGTGCATAATCCTCCGGAAGTGCTTGACCGATTTTGATGAAATTTTATATGCATATTTGGTAGGTTTTAGAAAAGGTTGTTATCTATTTTTCGTAGCACTAAGTGATAAGGGTGGTTCACCCCATTTTTTTTTTAATTATAATCCCTACAAATAATTTATACGGCGAAACAACGTTTACCCGTTCAGCTAGTAAGTAATTATATGAAAACCAAAAATAATCAAGTGTAGTGATAAGACATACCCGCATCAGCTTTAAGCTGCTGGAGTCTATTGATTAATAATAATAAAACGCCCAAAATATGCATGAAAAAATGCAAGAAAAATCCATAAAAAATATGTATTTTCATTTAAAAGACCATTATTACATACACCTCTCGTTTCTCGTACATTTACAAGCTCTTCATTTACTGTTAATACTTTCGCCAAAAGGCATACAGAAAAAAACAGCTGTTAGCAGTAGATTAAAAGCTTGTTAGTGTATAAAAAACCGAGATTCGTTGCGACAGTATAAATTACAAATTATATTCGTCAAATAATTGTCTAAATATCCCGTAGACAAATTATGATCTCTAAATACCTTTTTGTGAGTGGAAAATGACCATTTGACCGAATTTGCAATGCAAATTTTGTCGAGACCGAAATACCTATAGCGTAAATAACCATGATTTCGAAACATATGCTAAAATATGCAACAACCACTAAAAAGGCACTAACTATGCAAAAGCATATAATATTATATAAATACATATAATCCGGTCTCTACTTAGTACTGTTAATAATCCTTAAAGGCACCCTTTGATGTATTGTGAGCCACTTTTCTGTTCGTAAGGAAGTAGGTATCTAGAATTTTATCCTAGTGTGGGGCCAGAAGCAATGTATGTGCCTGTATGTAAATGTTAATGTTAATAACTTTATGTTGTTATTCTGATCTTTTACCTCCGACGCGGTTTAAGAAATGTCCTAAGGACACTTTGTCCAAAAAGCTTATTATAAAATCAACGATTATTTAGAAGACAAAGACGTCTGGTGTTAAACAATAGATTAATACTAAATGTATACAGAGGAGAAATGTATTATAGTGTTCAACACATGCATGAGAAATATTTTCAAGTTGAAAGTTTGTTAATTATATTAAGACTGTTTTGAAAATAATAAATGTGGAGTTTGAACAACTTTGACGTTCATAAAGTAAACATTTTGTTTGAAATGCGAATAAAAAATTTGAATTTGATTAATTAAAATTTACAGCACAAGCTAGTATACTAACGTACCACTGAAGAGAAAAGGTCTTCTATCCTTTCAGTAAGGAGAGCATTGGTTTTAAGCCGTAATAAGTACTCGTGCCCTCCAAGAATTGGTAATTTGAAGTAATGAGGTCTAAGAACGTCTAAGAATATAAATATTTGCTGTAATTACGCGTCTCGCAATTTATGAACAACATTTAATAACTGAACTTCCCAACGAACCTTTGAAAAAAAAATAGCTATCACCTAATTAAGCAAAGTATTAAACTGGCCATCAAAATAAAATATGTAGAAAACCCGGTCGGCACAGCGGTCAGATGAAAATAAAAGCGCAGGAAATGTAAACAATGTGGCAAAAAGGGGACGAAAAATGGACGCAATGCAGCAAGGAAAATGTAAATAATATGAACATTTATCATCATCGCTCTGTTTTACGGCAACATTCGAGTCATTCATCACGGCCCCGAGTGTGCTATGAAGGTTTGCGTTGGACAACAGTTTAATGTAATGACTTTCACATTTTAAAAATGAGACCCAGATTTAAAACTATAAAGAGCAGATTCATTTTCCAACTGTACGTTACAGGCTGAATAGTTTATGGCAGTGCGCTCGGGCACAGTGCCCGTAATAAAAGCTTGCGAAAATTACTTGTAAGATTAAAGTTATGTCGATGGCGTTTTAACAACATTTTCATTTGAAGGCGGACGGCTTGTGATGGTTTCAGCGCCTGTTCAACAATTTTATTTGTAACTGCTTGAACTCGCGTTAGGGCATTTGGCTTAAGTCGCATATAGATTTCATACGTTAGATTTGCCTAAACTGATATTATTATAGTAAACATATTTGTTTGATTTATATTTTCGTGAAAATTAACTATTTTCACGAAAATATAAATCAAACAAATATGTTAAAGATGGCGCAGGGTGGTTTCGTGGTAGTGGGCTGTAGATTTGAAAGTCAAACAAAAATATTGAAATAAGTGTTATTTATATTTCGAGTTACATCTGCTTTAGAACATTTTCTATAGAAAAACACAATAGTCTTAACTGTTACCTTAATGTTATTTACTAACGCCCTCCCAAAACTCGCGTCGTATTCATTGTACAATTACGAGCAATTTTTCTATGACGAAGGTTCAACTGGAACTGTATTTTGGTATATTTTTGCAAAAATGAATGTATTATCATATTATCGTATTTTTTCTCAACCGTAATTCTGAAGATTTGTTTAAAAAAACGCACGCAACATATGCGTAACATCGGGATACTTGAACGAGCGTAGCGCTGGTTTATATTTTCACTACGTAGGTGCTTTTTGACAGTTTAATGACACAAAAAAAACATATTACGAAGGATTTTTTTAATAATAGTTTTGGATCGCACTTTTCTTTTTTTGGAATTCCGTCGATTGGTTATTGTATCAACTAATTGAATTGCAAAATTACATTTCAGTATTATAGAGCATCCGCACCAGGTGATACAGGGACAAGATGCATTCTTATGTGAGCTACAGTTAGATTTAAACGTAAAAAAGTTATAACTAGAATTAAGCCTATTTAGAATTCAGAAAACACAGGAAACTTAAGAAATATCTTAGGTAAATAATTTCCTAATAATTATTACACTATTATTATAATATCGTAATTTTAGCCCACTTACTTGATGGTAATGCAAGCTGGCCAATTTTACATCAAAATACACTAAAAAATAAAATTGATGCGTGTGTTTTTTGATCTCTTGTTCACATCTAATTCTCTTTCAATATTATATAAATGAAACACAATGTCCGGAGTTAATTTTACCAGCTTTGATTGTGTAACCAGCGGTGGAACAACTCGGTAAAGCAGTGGCGCCGAGGAATTGACTTACCAACGTCAAAAACATAAATAATTTCCCAGCGGATCGTCACCGCAATTTCCCAATAACGTGCCGTTAGCTAGTATTTACGAGGATAATATTTGTTTATAAGTAGTAATGTGAAACTTGCGTCGAGATCGACATACAGTCTGGTGGACTCGAAACTATATCGCCGCATTCCGCAACGCATTAAGAAAAGTCCCAACCGATCCATTACAGATCTACAACATAACGCGAAGAAAAAATAATACAAAAAGTGTGTCTTCTTCTTTATAATAGCTGCTACACACTATGCCGGCGGCGCGGCATTGCCGCCGGCATGTTTAGGCCGCCGGCACTTGCCGCAGAGCATCATTGGCATCATTTTCTAGCACAACACTTTCAATCGAATGCCGGGAGCGAACTGCCGCCGGCTTGCCGCGTAACCCGCCGGCACGACCCGCCGGCCTGCCGGCGGCTCGGCTTGTGCGGCATTGCCGGCGGCACGGCCGGCGGCACTGGAGCCATAACACGACGGGATTGATGGTCTGCGTTAACTAACGCTAGTTAGTTATATGGGAAACGTACAAAATACAAAACCCTAGCGATGCCACAGCGCTTGATCTGTCAAAGGTTTTTGATATCTATGATCTGTCACATCTTCCTTCCTTTCTTTCTCTCAATTAGATTTACTCGTTTGTATCTAGCCAAGGTTATGGTGGCGAAGGACTATTGCATGTTGTACCACTTTAATAAAAATACGAACAAGTCCAAAACTGCTTCTTCTTATCGTGTGGTGATAAATTAAAATTTTATTTTATTGGCCCAGAACCGGCTTCCGAGCCCTCTTGCGAATGTTCACGAGTGCAGGTAATTCGGCTCGAGGGATATGCAGTGAGATGTTTCATAGTTTTTGGGGAGGCTCCGCAAAAACAATAGTTGAGCTCCTCCAGCTCCTCCCTGAGTTAAGCAAAATAGTCAAAGACAGAAGCTGTTCTGTGTAACAAATGCTTTTATGGTATTATTTTTGCTTTATATTTCTCGTGTCTTTGTGGCGTTAAATAAGAAAGGATAAGAAAATTCTTTATTGTACACGAGGAGAAACACAAACATAAAATATTTACAAGGTAACAGTACAATTGGCGGCCTTATTGCTAAAAGCAATTTCTTCCAGACAACCCAATGATGGAAACATTTCTGAAGGAAAAAGGAGACGGGTAGTCGGTGCAAACATGAATATTAATATACATACTTACATAAATAGCAATACACCTACATAAACCATTACATACATATATAGTTATGATAAACATACACAAATATATGATCATAAATAACCTACAGGAGGAGGAAATAATAAATTATAATATACCTACTTACATGGGGGAGAAAAAAATAAATACACGACATAGAATAATGCACAAATATCATAGAGAGAGATAAAACTCTTTTACATTGGTTTTAAAGACAGCGGGGGAGTGCGAGCGCCTTATTAAAGTCGGTAGATCATTCCACAGCCGAGCAGCCGTGACAGTAAATGAGTCACTGAAAAACCTCGTCGAATGTGCCGGAGTCTTCAGCGAGAGATTCGGAATCACCGAGATAGGTGAAGCACTCTTTGAGATAGGAAGGGGTGGCTGGATTGAACAGTATTGAATAGAGAAGAGAGAGGATGTGAGCATTCCTACGAGAACGGATTGGAAGCCACTTGAGCTTAGCGCGAAATTCGGAGATGTGGTCATATTTGCGTAAACCAAATATAAACCTTAAAGCGAAGTTTTGAAGGCGCTCAAGTTTGTTAAGCTGGTCTTCGGTCAAATCAAGATAGCTGGCATCAGCGTAGTCGAGGATAGGTAGCAACAGAGATTGCGCAAGTGCGACTTTGGTCGCAGTTGGCAGAAAATTCCGCAACCTTCTCAGGGAGGCCGCTGAAGCGAATATTTTCCGACTCACCTCCGCCAGCTGAGGAGACCAAGTCAGGCACCTATCGATAATGACCCCCAAGTTCTTCACCTTTTCACTGAACGGAACTATGACACCGTCAAACTTCACCCATGGAAGCTGTTCCCACTTGACCCTTGATATCATTCTTGGACTGCCAACCACAATCACCTGAGTCTAAGAGGGATTGACCCTCAAACCATGAGACCTACTCCATTCCAAAATATGATTGAGATCGCCATTCGTATCGTCAATGGCCAAAGGCAGATTATCTACAGGCGAATGTGCATAAATTTGGAGATCATTTGCATAAAAGTGGTAAGAAGAAGAAAGGTTTTTGGAAATACTATTGATGGAAATGGCAAAGAGGAGAGGAGACAAATGTAAATGTTAATAAATGTATTTCTTCTACTTCTTCTTTTCACTGTTCCTTTTACTTTCCGTTTACTATCCACTCTATGGGCGGCTTGGATTATGCCTGGTTCATGGAAAGTAACTGGTTGGTTGGGAGATTTGACCCCCTGGTCGATGGTTATCACCCCTGTCGTGTCGAGTCATCAGAGCAGCACTGTACAGATCTTGGACATGTCTCATGTTTAGTAAATATGGCATATCCGTACTTAGGGTGTCGAATTTCTGCTGCACAAGACATACCATATTTGTGTGGCCTGACTTGATCATTATTTCGACGTGACTCTTGAACACACGTGACATCACACCTTGTTTTTCGCGGCAGATCAGTCTCTTAAACAATCTTGAAGTTGTCCTCTGAGAAGCCCTCTATATGGTTCGCGTTGATAGTCAAGGCTGGGGATGTTAGTATCTGGTCTGGGGGCCCAGATGACGACCGTATTTTTCGGAGCCCTAATAAGAACTGTGATTTTGATTGCTCTAGAGTGCGACGGACGCTCATTTTACAAAGATACGTATCTCGGGGAGGCTCCTCTATTGCAACCCCATGTCTGGCAAGCAAGTCATCAAAAGCAAGTCCAAATGTTAAACACTAATATGATTGCTCTTTAAAAGCGTAGAGATGCTACTGGTTTTCCTCTCTTACACTCGCTTCATGTCACAACAGGCGTACTAACTTCATGCATGAAAGTAAAGTACTTAAGTTAGAGGTTTTCTCCTGTTACGTCCGCCTGTTTGAAGCTGTTCTTAGATTTTATATATAAAAATTTCGTGTCACTGCGTTTGTTACCGAACTCCTCGGACATAAAATTGTAAAGCCGTGCGGCTTTACGTACGGCCGCACGTGGCCGTAGCCGTACAGCGTACGGCCAACGGCTTTTCGGTATATTTAAGTAGATCTGATAATAATTTGTAAGTTAATTACTATTTAAACAACGTTTACTGAGCTATCGATAAAAATCTCAAGGATGAAGGAGGGAAATAAAAGTTAATTGATTATATTAAAAATATAAAAAAGCAAAGCGAAAGAAGTTGATCAGATTCGTGGGTATACTCCTCCGAGATTCAGGTGCGAATTATTCGTTTACTTTCAATGAGCACATATACTTATAAATCCATGCCATTATAGCAAGTACCTAGTGATACGGGTGACTTTGCAAATTAATTAGAAAGATTGATGTGCGATCAATCTAAACTGTACATCTTAATACCTAAACACACGTTCACAGAGTTAATAAACATAAATAATAAACAGTACCTGGATGACCTTTGCTCGGTATTTTTTTGTTAAATCGTGTTTTTTGGAAATTACACTCAGACTAAGGGGCAAGGCTCTGCACGCTTACACGCGCCAACCTTCAGCCGCTCCGAGTTTACTCTCCGTGGCAGTCGGCCTAGGGCCTTGCTAGACACTTTTGATTGAGATTTGATGCATGGGAACATGTATGGTCTTGGCCTTCAGCCTCAGCCTGAACGGAGCTCGGCTTTCAGCCTCAACCTGAACGGAGCCTCAGCGAGGTTCCTGTTGCCCGCTTCGCGGAGCTTGAGGCCTCGCAAATTTGTCCTATCCGGCTTTTCATTGTTAATTTTACGTCGGAACACGGAACGTCTTGGCTTTCAGCCTTGGCCTGAACTGAGTTCTGTCTCCGGCCTCGCCATGGCGGGGTCCACAGTGCCCACTTTGCGGAGCTCGGCCTTTGGCCCCGTAAGTTTGTGCCATCTGGATTTTGCATTGTTTCTTTTACGCTGGAACTCGCAACATCTTAGCCTTAGTTTTTCATGCTCGCTTCGCAAGGCTCGGCCTTCGGCCTCGCAAGTTTGTCCCATCTGGATTTTGCATTGTTTCTTTTACGCTGGAACTCGGAACGTCTTAGCTTTTGACCTGGTACTGGATGGAGCTCGGCCTTTGGCCTCGCCTCGGTGGAGTTTTTCGTCCTCGTTTTGCCTTGTCAAAGTTTTTCATGCTCGCTTAGCAAGGCTCGGCCTTCGGCCTCGCAAGTTGTCCCATCTGGATTTTGCATTGTTTCTTTTACACTGGGACTCGCAAATTCTTAGACTTTGACCTGGTATTGGATTGAGCTCTGCCTTTGGCCTCGCCTTGGTGGAGTTTTTTGTCCTCGTTTTGCGTTGTCAAAGTTTTTCATGCTCGCTTCGCAAGGCTCGGCCTTCGGCCTCGCAAGTTTGTCCCATCCGACTTTTGCATTGTTTCTTTTACGCTGGAAGTCGGAACGTCTTAGCCTTTGACCTGGTACTGGATGGAGCTCGGCCTTTGGCCTCGCCTCGGTGGAGTTCTTCGTCCTCGTTTTGCCTTGTCAAAGTTTTTCATGCTCTCTTCGCAAGGCTCGGCCTTCGGCCTCACAAGTTTGTCCCATCTGGATTTTGCATTGTTACTTTTACGCTGGAGCTCGCGACGCCGGCTATGGCGGGTGATTAAGCCGCCGGCTATGCCACACGAGCTGTGCCGCCGGCTGGGTGGCGGGGTGTGCCGGCGGGTTGCGCGGTGAGCCGGCGGCAAATTATGCTTCCGGCACCGCCCGATTTCTCACTTGAGGCAGTACAACCTTGTATGGTATCAGGGGGTTTCAGGGCTCCATCAATAATTTATTTTATTCGTTATTCCAAAACGGTTTATTTCAAGCTACGTTAGATTTGAATAGGTAAGATAAGCAAGTAGTGCATCTCTAAAAAACGTAGATCCTCAGTGACATAGGTAGGGCTATTTTTAGTTCATATTTTCGTTAATAGATGGCGATACATGTTGCGGTAATGTAAATATCCAAGAGATGGCGCTAGGTGTCAAAAAGTAGATAGTACAGTACCACCATATTATCTGTTCAGTTGATAGCGGCGCTAGTGGAGAACTTAGTAGTAACATTTAAGAAATTTACCTAGAAAAATGAGAATATCTTAACCGGTCTTTCAATTTGAATGAAAGTATATCTATAAATCTTAGTAAGTGAATAAATAAAATAAAAATGGGGAACAGCACTTACAATTAATTTGTTAGTTACAATTTTGCCCACCTGAACATATAACTTGGGGGCGCTGTAGTTGCGCTGACAACCTTGAAAATTTCCGCGAAAACCAATCTTCGTATTCTAACAAGGAGAATTCCAATGATCAGTTTTTATTGCCTAAAAGCACTGATAAAACAACGTCTTCGAAGAATTCTAGTTAGATCGATTAATTGCCCCTGAAACCCCCTGTGTACTAAATTTCATGAAAATCGTTGGAGCTGTTTCCGAGATAAATTCGAGCTTTGCACGCCCTAGCAATGACACAGCTTCAGGAAAATGATTGTTTTGCTTCGAAAAAAGGCCATAATATTTTGGATGTATGATTATCACACGATTAAAACGTATGATTTCTAACATTATCCCTGATTTTGTTTTGTATTTCTTTTAGAAAATATATTTGGATACTTTAGGTGCGTTGATAATAGGGCTCCTAATAATAGTTTTTCACATAAAAGAAAAAATGGAAAAAAAAAGAGACTACTTTATGCTCAAGTCTCGAACCAGGGTCTGTTGACAGTATCGTCGTATTTGCCACCTGGGCTACTACAACCTTACACATTAATGCAAAATTTACGTTCTTATAGGATAGCAGTTATTTCTTTGCCTTAAAATACGGTTAAAACGATGTTTTAGTAAAATGAAACCTAATTGGATTAATTAATTGCCCCCGGAACCCCCTGCATACAAAATTTCATGAAAATCGTTGGAGCCGTTTCTGAGATTCTGATTATATACAAATATAGATACAAGAATTGCTCGTTTAAAGAGATTAGATTTAAATACAGGCACATACATTTCTTGTAGACCCACATTAGGATTCCCTGTGTCGTGCTAACCAGAAACAGTGACATCACAAACATGTAAACATCTAAGACCTGGGGATTTTTTTTGTCCCCAGCCGGGGCTCGAACCCGGGACCTCTGGTATGGTAGGCAGATGCTCTAACCGCTGCGCCACAGAGGTCGTCTAAATTACTTTATAACATATTTGCTCGTAAAGTGGTTGTAATTACACCAATTTCAATATCATAATGTATCTCATTACGTACTTGTGCGATAATGTAATGTAAAAGGCACGTGTTTTTTTTTATAAAGTTTTAAGATACTCCGTCTAAAAATGAACGATACTTTTAAAAATCTTAGCAAAGAGGTTTTATGTCAAGAAAGTGGTCAATGTTTTATGAATAAAATTAACTTTGGGAAATAAAATATAACAAATAAACATTTAATTCTTTAATTTAATTGATTTTGACAATAAATTACAACCATTTATCTGTTACAAAAAGACAAAAATATTAATTTACTTTATTAATATACTGGCTGTTTTTGTACCTTTGCGCGCGCATCGCTTATTTGTGGACAAGTAAAAATAAATCCGCGCGTTTTTTCTTTTCGCTGTATTGTTTTTATTTGAAAATGTCGTTAAGTAGTGATGAATTATTAATTTGACACCGCCACAAGTCTTAAACGCGGCAAAAAAGGCTACTCTAAGCCTCTTGCCTGAAAAATCGACCGATAGATACTTACAAGCCTATCAAAATTTCATCTTATGGAAAACAAGCCAAAATGCAAATTCATTTTGAGAAAATGTGTTTTTAGCCTATTTCATGGAACTTTCTCATAAATATAAGTCAAGCTCATTGTGGTGCTACTATACAATGCTAAAAAGCACTATGAAAACAAACCATGGTATTGATATCAAGTCATACTCCAACTTGCTAGTATTTCTAAAAAGACGCTCAGATGGCCATATGAGTAAAAAGTCGAAAGTATTTTCGGCTGACAATATCAAGACGTTCCTAAAAGAAGCTCCTCCGGATTGCCGATATTTAGCAACAAAGGTCAGTTGAAACTAAATAATTGTGATTAATTTCTTTCACTTTCGTATTTCTTTACTATATAGTTGTTTATACGTTATTTTTATCTCTTTTCAGGTTGCATTAATATTCGGTATAAATGGTGCATGTAGACGTCAAGAGTTGGCAAACATCACAACTAATGATGGCGAGTTCTTCTTGTCCAGGTTAAAAACACAAATAATAAAATTCCAAGATCATTAACAATATAGGGCCCTTCTTACGACGTAGTGAAGAAATACGAAGCGCTTCGTTCAACAATAGCTAATTCCAACAGATGTTTTCAAAATTACCAAAATGGAAAATGCACTAAGTAACCCATTGGCATTAATAAATTTGGAGCAATGCCGAAAGAAATTGCCACTTTCTTAAATTTGCCTGAAGTCATGAATACACAGGGCACAGTTTCAGAAGGTCCTCGGCTACATTGCTCGCCGATTCAGGTGCGGACTTATTAACACTAAAACGCCACGGAGGGTGGCGGTCGAGCAGTGTAGCCGAGGGATACATAGATGACTCGATAAGAAAGAAAGAAGAAATTAGCTCTCGCATTACAAGGAACATACATTTGGAGTCAAGTGTTGACTTTCAACCATCTACGAGCACACACGCGTACATCCACCATCGTCGCCGCAGCCGCAACCGCCTCCGCCGCCGCCACCGACGACTGCAGAACTCTGTGGTCTCGTTTCTCCTACTTTCACTCAAGAGAGTGAGAGAAAAACTGGGAAAATTGTAACTAATAATAATAACTTGACAACATTAAAAGTGCCAACTGGCAACGTAACAATCACTTTTAAAAATTGTTCAAATTTTTATAACTGCTTTAACAATTAATTAAAGATTTATTCGTTTAACAAAGTCAGAGTTTTATAAATTTCCTCGTAAATATGTTATAAAACGTCGTATGACATCCGTGCGCTTTGAAAATTACAGCCTCTGCTTCCTTATAGCCCTCGCCGATGGCTCGGGCTAGTAATATCGCCTCGGCTGTAATTTTCAACTTACCGCACTTATATCATAATGTACTATAATACCTCGCTTAATTTATTGCAAACGGTTTCAATATGGAATTTCTACTGTGAGTCTAAAGTATTTATGTCTTTTAAGTAACTGTCACATCCACATTAGGGTGGGTCGATTTTTTCAAATGTCGAAAACTAAGTACGGGTAGGTCTCAAAAGTTGCATTGGGTGAATACTATTAATGTAAAAATAACAAAAAAAATATTGCATATAACTTTTAGCCCTCTACCGGTACCTAAACAAAACGAAAAAAAGCTAATTTTCACTCCACTTCCCATTTTATTTACTTGCACGTAATATTACTTTTACTGCTCAAATTGTACTTTTTTGTAACATGGTATAATCTAATAAGTAGTATGTGAGTTTGCCGCTTCGTGCACTCAATGTTGAGCCAGATAGGGTACACTTGCATATCATCAAAATTCCTAGATTTTCCCACTGCACTCGTGACTTTCACTCGGGAAAGCTACTATTATTTTTGTTTTATTTGGAAAGAGTTTGCATAATTAATACTATCTTGCATTATATAAACATCATCCTGACTAAATTTACAGTTAATTAGAAGTGAAATTAGCCTTATGTGTGTGTCAATTATGTACTTTTTTAGAATGAGTTCAATAGTGTTAAAAACTCGAAGTAAAGTATTTTTTTCGAACTCTGGAACACTCATTGTATCGTGTACGAATGTATTATCTACTGTAATTAACGTAATAAAGTATATTTTGTATGTGCGACAAGATTTGCTAGAAAAACATTCAGGAAAATTGCCATCTGTTACCAGCGTTTTCGCCTCTGTCTGCCGTCAGATCGAAAATATCTGTACTTCTGTTTCGATTCCGACTTAAAGTACTAAACGCATTAAGGACTTGCTGAAGAGGAATTACGATAAATACTCAAAGCTTATTCGCTATACTAAACAAAAAATAACTAATTCTTATGAGTAAAAAGTCTAAAATTTTCGACAAGCTGCTATGACAAATCACTTTGATTTCGCGGTTTGTAAATGCGGTAGTTTTGATTCCTGCTGAGACGGTTCCTATTATTGTTCCTATTAGACCAAAGGATCGATAGAAACATTCTAATAGTTCTCAAAAGAAAAAGGCGCATGAAAGTATACATGCAAGACGGAAAATGTCCGCCAAGTGTAACGCGGAAAATTCATACGTTGAGTAGAGAGATGAGAGACTTTTGGCTTATTTAGGACATACAACACTACGCATTGGTACTGGAAAATGAATTTGTGATTCAATCATAGACTTTTTTAACTGTGACAATATTTGGGTGATATCAAATGCGTTGGATGTTATCGTACTATTACTAATACGGGATGGAAGTCTGGAGCTATACGTCATATCAAGTTACGTTTGAAAATACCTCTACAATGGTTAATTACTTAACTTCACGCTAATGAATTGCCATTGAGACATTTATTTACCTATCTAGATGGACGGACAAGCGAATCAAGTGCGTTCTTTGGTACCATCGGCAAAGCACTGGAAACTTGTGAAAATCGCTCTGTAAAAATGTTTGTACATGTGTCGGGAAACCTTCTTATGCAGGATGAAGAAGCCATGAAATATTTGAGCACAGACCAAAAATATCTGTTTAAAATACGTCATGCAATGGCATCTGATGTTTGTAATGAAGAACTTGCTAACAGAGAGCCGGGCAATATGTCTCATCCTCGTTGGCTTTCATATTAAGCCTTTAAGTAGGAACCAATGAACTAAGCTGTTGAGCACTGAATGGAGCTAGTTACTGAATCTTCTATGACAGTAGTAGGGGAAACAGCGAACGACGGTCTTATCTGTATGAAAATACAATGTAGGTCTATGCCGTCCTATGATAGGAAGGCCGAATTCAGATGCTAAAATGGGAGATTTTCCTCTTATTTACATATTTTTCTTACCACAATATGTCAGTTAAAATGTTACCGTCTGTACTCAATATTGATAAACAATGTTTGAATGATAATAAAACGTATCGCATTTCAAATTAACTTCCTTTATTTTAATCTTTCATTCACTTAAGATTTCAGAAAATATCAAGATTTCCAAAAATTCAAACGCAGGTAGAGGGCTATAAGTTATATTGAATAATGAATTACTACATTTCATTGTGCTTCTCATTCTGCAACTTTTGAGACCTACCCATCAGCGAAAATACAAAAAAAAGTTTTTTTCATCCAAATCGACCCACCCTAATCCACATGACACAATATTCTTATTATGTCAGCATTCAATATGTATGCAATGCACAGACCTACTAAATATATGGACCGGTTGTACCTACAGAAAACGGGTGCCAAAAAGTTGTCGCAATAAATGGCCGCCTTCTAGTGCCTCGCCAGAGCTATCGAAAATATCGATATCGATATTAGCGGCTACATCATCAGCAGTGCTTAAGCAGCACTGTCACGAGTAGGAAATTAATGTTTACAGATTTTATTAGCTACGAAATATACCACTGTGGTGTTGGTGTTATATACAAGACCGCCGGCTTTGAAGTAAATTCGGGTTGTAAGAATTACTATTTTGTGGTTTTGTCACAGGTGATAATTCGTAAAGTAGATCGTCGCAGTCGAACAAACACCGTTGAAACTCACAGATACTTCTATATTTAAAAAAAAGTACGTCCATGGATTGAAGAAATAATTTAAAATAAGAAAGGCGCTTTATACTTTGTAAATTAACTTTTACATTTACATAACGGCACACACATTATAAGAGAATATTCTTTATTGTACCAGGAAAAACACATACAAATCATTTGCATTTAATTATTCTGAATATTTATTTTGATCATTGGAAAATAAAGATTTCGATTACCAGAAGGACTTATTAATTATATGCAGGTACTCCACACAAAACACTACAAAATCACTTGAAGAGTCAAAGTCAAATAAAAAAACAGTGCCGGAACAGATTTTATTTACTTTCTTTTAATCTTCATTATATCATGTAAAAGTGCAAACTTCCTATTTCTTTTGCACACTTTATCATTGAAACGTTAGATTTTGTTGCGCTGCTTCTTGCACGTTGAGTTAGTCGCTTACTTTTTTCTTCATTACGACGCATCTGGAATGAGAGAAATCAATGTGAATATTGATCTAAATCAAATAAAGATAGCGCTGACAATAAAACAAAAATAAGTCTTTATAAAATACGTTAAAAATACCTCTTTACTGGGGTTGTCAGGGTTCAAATCGATTGACTGTGATAGGGCACGGCAGAGATAAGTGATTCCTGCAAATTCCCTTGTGGAATTAAAATTGCCCCTGCAATTGTCACTGCAGAGCTGAGTGGATATTGTACATTGTCTCGATCAAATAAAACGGCCCTTTTCTTTACTGTAGTCCTCTGCGAAAAGTTGGTACAATATCGTTATTATTTCCGTTTTAAAATTTAAGTTTTAGGCAATAAGTACATATAATATAATATTAAACAGAAACACTTATTTGTAACATTATGTTTTTATGCTCTCACTATGTGAAGCAGATCACGTAACGAGACTCACCACAAGAAAATGGAGGGAACAGCATTATCACGCAATCTCACCACATCAAGTGTTCTGTTGAAGCTGTCCGCGTTAAAGTGCAGCGAGCAGACATGTTATTGCTCGTGTCGTGAATTTAAGGATCTTAAGGCTTCACTACTGGGAAACCTAGAAAATGGTAATAATAAGGTTATTTAGTAACTGAATTATTTTAGCTCTACTGTTATAACTATTATCGACGTTTTATGTTCCATCCAATGACTTTGTCCCCGCACTACGGTTTGATAACAAATCATAACAAATGAAAAATTGCTCTACCTACGATAATATCAGGTTAATGAGCAGTAAGAAACTAAAATTTGTCTTGGAGGTTTAAGTTGAGACTTGAGGGCCCTAAAACGACCAGATTGTACGACATTTCTGTAAAAACCAGGTACTAACCTATGAAGAGTCAACTCCGGTCGATTTTTGTTCTTTCGCGAATTACACTGCACAATAGAACATACAGGCATATTATTTATTAATGCCACAACAATCCTACATCATAAATAACTGCCAATTAGTGGTATTGACTTCACAAATTGCAAATAACTCTCGACAACAAAGCAATTTGACAGCTAACATACCAGGAAACTCACAGATTACTAGAGAAAACTTGTCGCAAAACATGGCGATTATGGCACCCGGCAATGGTATGCATATAGACGAATAGGGCCTCTCCATAGGTTTCCTTCTTCATTGATGCAATGCAATTACTTTTTCGATCATTTTTCTTCCGCATTTCCGCTCTCCACTAAATTTAAACAAAGCAAACAGGATCACAGTAAGGGATAGAATGGAAACGGTGCCGTAAGTTGCGGGTGCATTTACAAAGAAGCTACTTCGACTAAGTTGCGCTCGACGCCGAATCCGAACGAATGTCGCCCGAGAGAAGAAGTTAAACGTTAGCCACTGATTTATTTGGAAACTCCAACATTTGTCGCTGTATTTTATAACTTCTTAGACGGCGTCAAATGCCTTGGGATTTTGTTGGAAGTACACGATTACCTAGCTTAACATAACCTAGTATTGCATTCTATACAGCGAGACATTGCTGCTATGTAAGATAAAATATAGAACTCCTTGAGATGTCTTCTAACACAAGGCTGTGTTAGGATTTGTAGCGCCTTCGATGGAAACAATACCTTTCTGGGTCAATTTTATGAAGAGCAAAGAGTAGTGTGACTAAGAACCCAGTTAACATTTCTAGAGAAAATGGCAGTTTTGCGTAATGCTATATAGTCCCAAGTCCTTGGTTTTTTGCTTTCAAACAAAAACTATACCTATATATTATCTTCTTTTCCAGTACGTTTTCCTAAAAAGTGGTTTTTGACCAAAAAACCGACAGCATCTATTAAAGCTAAAGCGTCTATATTCCGAAAAGAGGCTCTTTTATAGTAAGGTTGTCAGGTCATTGATATAAGGATCTCTATAATACGACTATTAGTAAACCACTTTTTGACAAAACGCTCTGCAACATTTATCATAGAAGCATCTCATGTTATTAGGATGATGTGTAGAGCTCGCTCGTAGCCTGGGCTGCCTGAGTGAGAGCGAGCCAAATGAGAATCACGAATAAATAAAAGTCACTCAATAAAATGAACAATCAAAGGCGTGGTTTTACTGAAGTCTTATGTATATTGTGACCTCATCCGTCATAATTATGCCGTAATTTCACCAGTTACCATAGCAGCAATTACTGTGTTATTGGCAATGAAATCAGCACGTATTTAATAAGTACTTTATCAGCGCTACAATGCTGACGGTCGGTAATTTACAGCTTAATCCGCGGTCCCTGTCACCGCTAACTCGGTACAAGGAGCCAGATAACTGAGCCAGGCAATTTATTGCCTTAATCGCAACCTAATAAATAATTTCATCAGGTTTCAATGCTATTGTTACTTTGTATCTACGTCTTTAACTGAGAAATTGATGTTTTATGTGGCAATGTGTTTTCTTGTCAGTCTACACTTGTCAGGTTAACGGTTAATCTAGATGTGGTGGTTACATCACCCAGATCTTATTATTATTTAGTTACACATTTAACCTGCAGAATTTTCGGTGGGCCAATCGGCTCACCATAACAATATTGTTTTCAATTGTTCTTTTCCCGGTCAAAGGCAACGTGACACACGAAATAAAGTGAAAACAAACTCCACTTTCAACGAGCGAGGGATTGCACCTCTCTGGCGTAACCCTCCTTAAATCCCTGCAGTCAGCATGGTTTTTTTTTGGACACAAAATTGAATCCGATCAAATTACTAATTCCTATCTAATTTTACTGGACTGGACTAAGCTCCGATGAACATACACAATCGGATAATTTAGCAGCGATTAATTCAGCACCTTATGCGCTAAAGGCGCCGAATGCGGTGACAACGTAATCTTGCAAATTTATGCAAGTCGGCGCGACCGCGCTGGGCCGTCACTGTTCCGAACGTGATCCAAATCTGACTTGTTCGTCACTTGAGTTGTAAAACTTATGGTGGCTGCGATGGTGCCGGAAACGACGGCACATCTTCCGTAAGCATCTTGTCTTCGGATTTGTTCACGAGCAACATGTTTCCGTGTCATATGATACGAGTATGATATTTGTACAAGGTGCTTTTGATTTGAATTTTGAACAGAATAGGCTAGTTTCCTAAACAAATGTAATTAGTCCGTCTTTTAGATTATAAAAATATTTTTTTATAATCTAAAATACGGACTAAATAGAATTAAATTATTTTGACTCTGGAAACTACCCTATTAGCTGCACTATTCTGTTTCACGCCTCTGACGTTTTACCTACGAGGATTACGATAATTATCGACTATCTAATTTAATGATATATTATATTTAATAGTACTTGAGTGGTTCAATGTGAACAACATGATGTTCAGGACCAGACTCGCTTTGTCCGGGTTTCTTTTCAGATTTTTTCATCATCATCATCAATCCATTATCCCCATCGAGGGATACGGGTCTCTTCCCTGAGGAAGGTATAGGCCGTACTCCAGCACGGGGGCCACTTCCGGATTGGTGGAGGCTTGTAAGACTAGTGGCTGGCCTTACAGTCAAAAGTTTTTAAGCCTTTAAGTTTTTAAGGCTTCTGACTTGGGTTAACGACTGCCATCTCGCAACGGCAGCCGGCACCAACTGCTTAACGTGCCTTGCAAAGCACGGAACCGCTCGGAAAAATGCCACTAACGTTAGTCATAGACCCATCCATGGACTGAACACGCCCAATATTGCTTAACGTTCGTGATCGTTTAAGATCACTCAGGCAGCCCAGGCTACGAGCGATCCTGTACAAACGATTCCATACTTAGTAGTTTTTCCGAGCTTTTCTAGAACTTTAGAGACTATTTTTTTAATAAAGTATATATTTCAGATTTTACCCTGTAATTCTAAAATATCACAATATTATTTACCAAATTTTATAGTTCTAAGTCAACGGAAAGTATCCTATGAATTTTGATTCCCTTGAGTGTCGAAATATATGTTTTTCTGTGGCATAAACGGCCGCATATAATTTTTTAAATAACTTAGAAGTTCATTTTTTTCATAATTTCAAGGGGGCGTAGACCATACTGGACCGGACAAAATAACTCCCATAACGTCTCCTTCAAGTTGAAGGTATCGTTATGGGAGTTATATTTTCCGGTCCAGTATAAGGTCAGAAAGTTGAAAAAGTAGCTAACTAAATGTTACTAAACCTGTTATTTAAGTCATATTATGTATTTTCTTTTGTGCAATAAAGTGTAACAACAACAACAACAACCCATATTATTTCGACTTAGTGGAGTTTTTATCTAGGGGTGCGAATTGTGAGAAAAGATGTTCAGAGTGAACTTTTTTCCGCTGATTTTTTTCTAATATAACTCGACCTAAAGGCAGCTGCTAGCATTGTACCTACATTGACATTGAAAAATGAAAACGAACCCGAAAATGTCAAAGGACAACGGCAAATGGTGTACCGCCCTATTAAAAGAATGTTTTGGGGTTATAGTTTTCCAACTTTAGTATTTCGCAAGTGGCTATTTTTTTAGTCATTCAAATATTTTTTTAAAGTAGGGGGAAGAAAATAAAAAAATAATTAAATAAAACGCAATTTACAAACAGAAACGGAAGGCCATGGATTGTTCTTGCAAGCCAAAAAAAAAACAACTGTCATGTAAAAACGAAAATCAGTAGTGTGTTTCACGAAAGAAGTCCCATGAGTTAATTGATTTTGGCTTTTATTGTTATATTGTTAAGGATCTTACCGTGGAACTACATCACACCAAACAGGTGAAACGATCTTTTAGGTGTTCTGTGGGACTGCTTCGGGCAAAAATAAAAAAGAAGATATTTGCCATCTCAACAACAAACTTGACATTGGCAGAATCCTAGGGGTGCCATTAAAAAATAATTTAATTGGATTGAAGTCTCGTCGTCGTTGTTTTTATTGTACTGAAAGAGGTAATCGTGGCAGAGAAGCAATAATAAGTTATTGTTGCAACTACATTGTAGGACTGAGAACTGTGGGGTGTTGCTCCCATGTGATGAGTATCATCTGGTACCTGGGCTATGCTCGCCATGAGGGAGTGACGCGACCAGCTAACTTCTTGGATGACGTTATTTTAAGAGTGTAGTAGATTGAAAAGGCGCCGCTATCCATACGTTTATGTACTACATGTACACATAAGATCTGTCTCAATAAACACCATTTAATGAAAAAGTTGTTTTTGTTTTTCGAATTATACAAGTATGTAGTAATAGTAGACTATGACTACGGTGAGAGTTCTAAAGTATCCTAGAACATGAGAAAGTGGCTTTACACGTAGAAAACTGCTGTTGCTAGTTGAGCAGTAAGTAGTATGTATTTGGTTCAAATTATGTTTCTTGATTTTTTATCTGACTGTTTATTTATACATATATGTATGTACATAGGTATGTACGTATGTGTGTATAATAGAATGATTTTGTTTCAATTATTTGTGTAGGTATTTATCTCTAACAGTCAAGCAAACGGGGTCGTAACATAACCTCCAAACTTCTTAAAAAAACCAGCTTAACTCGTGACTCCCAACTTTATAAAAAAAAGAAAATTAATACAACAAATTCTTATACAATGATCTATTAAATGTAAATATTTCATAATTCAACACGACTTTTTGTAGGTGTACTAGACTTCCACTGAAGCCTGCAATTCTCCTTTATTTTTGTACCCAACACCACGTAATTTCCAAAAAAATTAACATAAAAGCAACTGCTTATCAATAAAATAAACTCACAGAAAATGTATGCGTCATAGCTTACAATAATTTTATTTGATTTGCTCTGATGCCTGAGCTAGGTGTTACAGACATCAATGTTTGCACATCATGCATAGTTTTAGTTATTGAAAGGTAATATAATTTTATGGTGTATAATAAATAAGCATATAAATACTACAGAAATTTTCTAAGACTAACATCGTTTTGTAGAAACGCACACAGTTTGAATGTAAATACTGCAACAAGAAAAATGTCACTTGATAAGTTTAAATGAAATATTACGTCTGTATGTACCACAATACGTTTGCCGTTGCTGCATAATCTTACAGGCAGCGGATCCATGCACTAGATCTGTAACCATTCTCCCAAGTATCACGTTATGGTTTTTGAGATGCACTTCAATACGCCAATAATGAGTGAAAAACTGTTTCAAAATGTAATTACACTAATCGCTTCGAGCAAAATTAGCAATACAATGTGCGCCAACTCAGTAATCGTCATTCAGTGTAAGTCCTATCGTTGAACACCTAGCCACAAATCGCATAGGTAGGTATTATTATACAGATTCTGTCTGTTAATAACAATAGCTGCAAGATGTTAAGTTATCACTGTTAAAGTGTTAAAAAGTCACAAGAATATGGACGTGATTGCTCTCTAGGAGACTTGGCCTCTTCCGGCTGTCATTCCCATGTTAGGTGAGATTCATGAGGATTTTGAATACACAGGTATTTCTGCTGAAGACACCTAGGAGCTACTTAACTAAGGGGGAACGCCATGGTGGTTTGGCAATTCTCTGAAGAAAGTGAGTGTTTGACTCTGAATGGTGATCCCGTATGATAGTGTGCGTGGGACGACTATAAAAGGCGTAGCCGATAAATCTGTGTTAGTATTCTCTGTATTACTAATCCGTGCCTACGAATTCAGCGGATAATATCTGTAATTTTGTACGATGTTCAAGCTGTATCTCAACTTTAGTCGACAAGTAACGTGTGGAAGGAGTCTATGTTCACGGAGATTTAAATGCACACCTAGGTGAAATATTTTACAGGAAACTAGAAGGCTTTTGTAGGCGCCCACGTTCTAGTGATAAATGCGAACTTATCTACGTACATGTCGGCGCAAGGCCAGGGTGGTCGTAGGGGATGAAGATAAACTCCGGATACGATCAGCAGCAAGTATAATGATTTTCTTCAAAATTCACAAAGGTAAAAGAGCCCGTTCAGTGGCGTCACTCCTATTTATAGCACAGAGTCAATAAAGTTACTCTATTTTATGAAATTATTAGCAATCATTACTATTTATCAAAACCAATTACTAAAATATAACTTTCGCGAATTCACAAACATAATAGTTTTCATGGAAACCTTATTACGCTACACTTTAACAATTAATTTATTGTGAAACAATGTTATGATTAGCAACGTGTCTACGCAATAAATAGATATTTACACACAATGCACATTCTCTAACTATTATTATTACAGAATACGGCTTAAGTAACAATATTTACACATTAATTGGTGAAATAATCGCATTTTTGCAAAGAACCGGAAGTAGTCACAAAGTTTCATAAAGCTATTTTGTTATTTAAGCTTCTAAGAAAGTGGCTATTTGTTCCTTAATTAAGTATTAAGTAAGTGGCTAAATAATAATAGTTTTAAAAATATAACGTGGCTAATTAAATATTACAGTATGGACTATAAAAGTATAAACATTGCTATTCTTACAATCCAGGCGTAACCATGTTTCGAATATAACAAATTGAATTTACATTAATCATCCACTTTGAAACATGATTAAATGAAATGCGCCCACACGGCCATTCTGATTCAGCGCGCTCTCTGCGCTTAACTTAATCATACCAAGCTTAAATTTAATTAAAAATAAATCAGTTCTAGCCTACTGAAAAACATTAAAATAAAATATAACTTCCAATTCATCACAAAATAACATAGGCATCACCCTTTCTGAGATCTAGCCCAATAAGTCGTCATGGCATCACCCGTGCTGGGATCTAGCCCATTAATTCGTCATGGCATCACCCGTGCTGGGATCTAGCCCAATAATTCATGGCATCACCCATACTGGGATCTAGCCTATCAAGACCGGGATAAGGAAACGCATGGTGGCCAGCCAGCGTTAGGGTAGGAAAATTGGATCAATATAATAAACAAATTAACTCGTCGAAATAATACAAACAAAACTTTATCACATCATGACCATTATTCACAGAGTGTGCTCCCAGAGGTGGATGCACCTTGATTAACAGGTATATTCCTATCGTTTGTAGCCCACACGGACTGTTCCTCCTCTGAATCACTAAGTTCAAAAGGGTCAGACTGAGCCAACGGAGCTGGTCGAAGGGAGTCGTGACTTGCGATCTTTTCAGAACAACCACGAAGATTCACATGCTTTAACTTGTATCGTTCATTGGGTAAAACCTCAAGGACCTCCATGGGGTGGAAAATTTGGGACCAAGTTTTGTAGTATGACGCTCATGGCGACGTAAAAGGACAAAATCACCGACACTGAAAGGCTTTATTCGTGCTTTTCCTTTATCAAAACGGTTTTTGTCCTGAGAAGATCGCTCGTCCATCCTATCTTTACATACTTGTCTCTGTGATTCTAGGTCATCAATAACTTCATCATCATCAACTTGTATGAGCTTTAGACCTGGGGGAGAACATTTCTTGCCCAGCAACATTTCTAAAGGAGTTTTCCCAGTACTTTTAGACATTGAACAATTTATAGCCAACTGTAAATCCTGTAGAGCAAAATGCCAAGGTTTTTCAAGCTCCACGACAGACATGTTATCTTTTATTACTTTCATAAGTCGCTCTACCTGTCCGTTAGCTCTACTTGCTCCCTTTGCTACCACGTGATGCTGAATGCCATAATTTTCGCAAAACGCCTTAAAATCGGCAGAAGTCATACTCTTGTCTTGATCAGTTATGAAACGCGTAGGGGTTCCAAAAATAGTTATTAGGTCTTTGAAGCATTTTATAGCTGACTCCGTTGTTCGGTCATTTGTGTAAATCATGTGAACATACTTCGTAAAGCCGTCAATAAAAACAAATGCATATTCCATTTGGTTACGTTTTCCATTCATTCTACCTGTTATATCACCATGAACCGTATGGAAAGGAATTGCAACTTTATCTATAGGATGAAGCGTAACTTGTCGAGCCCCCGAGACCCCTTTCCTCACTCTACAACTGACACAGTTTTCTACAAATTTTCGCACGAATCGAGACATGTTTGGAAACCAATATTGATCACGAATTTTATCTAGGACTTTTGCCCAGCTAAAATGCTGCAAATTATCGTGATAGTGATTGATAAGACTCCATCTGTAGCAGTGCGGAACTACTATTAACTTTTTAGTTTTTTTGTCAATTTGTACTTTTTTTCTCAGTAGCTTGTCAGACGTGATGACGTAAGAGTCAGCTATAGTTTGAGGAAGAGCATCAGAAGACATTTTTTCTACAATATTTTTTATGCTAGGATCCCGTTTTTGTTCTATCAGAAGCCAATTATGATCCAGAGTGGCAGCTTTAACATTAAAAGTCAAAGGCTTGCAAACACTACATGGATAACAAATCTTATTTGTCTTAGACTTGCGGGTAGTTACAGGGTTACGATTAAAAAAATCTGCATGAGCTAAGCGTTCGCCCTTTCGGTACTCTATTTCAAAATCAAAATTTTGTAGGAACGCCCACCAGCGATAAACCCTAGGAGTTAACTCTTTTTTGTGTCTAGCGGCTTTCAGAGAGTTGCAGTCTGTGACCAGTTTGAAATGCCTACCATACAAAAAGTGACGAAAATGTTGTATAGATTTTACAACCGCGAGCGTTTCAAGCTCGTATGAATGATATTTGCTTTCGCATTGCGTTGTTCTCATGCTAAAGTAAGCGACCACTAGGGGATTATTGTCTTGTCGTTGAATTAACACAGCACCAAAGCCAATGGCGCTGGCGTCGGTGTGTAATTCGGTAGGCAAGCTTGGATCAAATATAGTTAAGAGGGGGGAAGATGTTAGGTGCCTGATAATTTCTTGTCTTGCAAGTTCATGTTGTTCAGTCCACTTCCATGTCGAATTAGATTTAGAAAGTTCATATAAAGGGGCCATAATTTTAGAAAACTGGGGTACAAATTTACGGAAATACCCAGCTAGGCCATTGAATTGGCGAATTTCCTTCACATTTTTCGGAACAGGCGAGTTTGCCAAGGCTTGGACTTTCTTTGGGCTTGGTTTTACAGTGCCATTTTCGATTATATTACCTAAATATTCAATTTTAGTTTTGAGAAATGAGCATTTCGAAATATTTAATGAAAATCCTGCTTTGGTCAGCCTGTCAAGGACTAATTTAAGGTTGTGTAATCCTTCTTCAATTGTACGGGATAAAATTACTACGTCATCAATATAACACAGGGCTATACTATCCTTGTAATCACCTAAAGCAATATTTATCGCTCTCTGATAAACCGAGGGTGCGTTAGACAACCCGAAAGGCATACGCAAAAACTCGTACTGCCCATCGGGCGTCACGAATGCAGTTTTTTCTATAGAATCATGCGACACAGGAATGCCGTAAAACCCTGCAACCATGTCTATGCACGTGAAATATAAAGCTTTCCCTAACTTATCAACTTGGTCGGCTATGAGAGGAAGCGGGAAGTGATCTCGTAACGTATTTGAATTCAACTCTCTATAATCGATGCAAAGTCGATCGGAGCCGTCCTTTTTCTTTACTAACAAAATAGGGCTGCTAAATGGAGAAGAGCTGTCTTGAACTATGCCGTTATTTTTCAGATCGTCAATGATTTCCTTTACTTTCTTACGCTCGTATGGGGACATGCGATAAGGACGGCGCTGAACAACTTTATCGGGGTTTTTCAAGCGAATTTTAAGTTCACCCGTGGTTACTTCAGATACTTTATTACCTAGCGCAAAGTTATCACTGTACTCTCTTAATACAGATATCAATGTTTTTAAGTGAGCTTGGTTATCAAGATCGGTATCTAGATCCAAAGTAAAGTCATAATCCGTGCATTGATTTATGAGCAGAGCCTCAGAACGTTTTACTGAAATTTTATTTTCGCAAAGAATAACCGTCAGCCCCGGGATCTTTAGCAAATCGAACCCTATCAATGCATCAAATTGGGTCTGATTATCTTTCACTACAAAGAACTCCAATTCTATATCAACATTATCTATTTTTATCCGTGTTGTAATACTTGTATCACAAAATACAAGAACACCAACGATACCGAAAAACGTAACATTGACGGATTTTCGTTTACCCGCAACAGATTTAGAAAAACTTTCTCGAATCAATGAGCAATCTGCACCGGTGTCGAACAAACATAAAATATCTTTGCCATTTATTTCAATTGGGATCATGCTACGTGAATTTAAGGCACAAACGTTAACTGACTTGGCTACAGATTCGGTGCGTTCATCACTCTGGCGTCTAAAACAATTTTTCTCGCTATGACCTTTCCGGTGACAATAACTGCATTCATGAACCTTATTATTAGCGGCAGAATGAGTGGAACTAAAAGGGAGACCTGACCGAACAGTTGGTGGCTGAGACAAGTTTGGAATGTGATTAGTTTTCGTACTACCTACGTCCTTACAATCTCGTGATCGATGCCCTGTTTTATTACAATTAAAGCATGTAATCACGTCACGCTTGTATGAACTATTTGATTCAGCACCACGTGGTTTCTTACTGTCAAAATTATGCTTAGAAACATTATTCGAACTATCTATTTTGCGTTTCCTGAACGTTCTCAAAACAGACACTAATTGAGACAATGACACTGGGGTATTTCTCAAAAGCTCAGAACGAATGTAGTCAGGGTAAATACCTGTAATCAAGGCATCGACAACTTCTGCATCCGTAGCCTCCGGTCACACCCTCTTGAATAGCGTCCAGGCGGTAGTAGCGTATTACGCGTAGGTGGTCGCTTGGTCAGATGTGTATGCCCGCCACTTCAGGACATCGTCGGCGTAGCGGAATTCCCTGGCAAAAGATTGAATTAGTTCGGTTTTCATTTGATCCCAAGTGGTGGATTGAAGGGACCATGTATCAGCCCATGTTTTAGCTCTACCCCTCAATTGAAGTATAGCCTTCATTCGTGCCTCGTGCGGCGGTATCCGAAACTGAGCTATGGTTTGGTTGACATTGGCACACCAATCCTTAATATCATGAGAACGAATATCGGGATCAAAAAGCGGCAGGTAAAAATCACAGCGAGAACGTGATGGTGCGGTTTCTGCAGAGAGTGCAGCCGTAACTGCACTGGCAGCGGCTTGTTTCGTAACGGAATTAAGCAAATTCATAACCTGATTCATGGTGAATGTTGTATCCTCGGCGCGTGCTCCAACAGCGCCAGGCCGGGTCTCGTCGTTTGGCTCCATCTCTGCTCCGGTCGCAGAGTTAGCGGCACCGTTAACGTCGGTTAGCCCTCGTCCGGTCGCAGAGCTGGCGGCACCGTTAACGTCGGTTAGCCCTCGTCCGGTCGCAGAGCTGGCGGGGCTGGGATTCGTTTCTCGTAGGAGATCCATGGTGGCGTGATCGAAATTGGTGGTCACGAGGGGTATCCCACCGCTGCTGTCGGCGCAAGGCCAGGGTGGTCGTAGGGGATGAAGATAAACTCCGGATACGATCAGCAGCAAGTATAATGATTTTCTTCAAAATTCACAAAGGTAAAAGAGCCCGTTCAGTGGCGTCACTCCTATTTATAGCACAGAGTCAATAAAGTTACTCTATTTTATGAAATTATTAGCAATCATTACTATTTATCAAAACCAATTACTAAAATATAACTTTCGCGAATTCACAAACATAATAGTTTTCATGGAAACCTTATTACGCTACACTTTAACAATTAATTTATTGTGAAACAATGTTATGATTAGCAACGTGTCTACGCAATAAATAGATATTTACACACAATGCACATTCTCTAACTATTATTATTACAGAATACGGCTTAAGTAACAATATTTACACATTAATTGGTGAAATAATCGCATTTTTGCAAAGAACCGGAAGTAGTCACAAAGTTTCATAAAGCTATTTTGTTATTTAAGCTTCTAAGAAAGTGGCTATTTGTTCCTTAATTAAGTATTAAGTAAGTGGCTAAATAATAATAGTTTTAAAAATATAACGTGGCTAATTAAATATTACAGTATGGACTATAAAAGTATAAACATTGCTATTCTTACAATCCAGGCGTAACCATGTTTCGAATATAACAAATTGAATTTACATTAATCATCCACTTTGAAACATGATTAAATGAAATGCGCCCACATACACCTACATAAGCGACGCACACGGTAGTAAGCGCTGACTGGACCATTGTATTCTAAAATATCGAACAGTGTGGCATACGATATCGGATATAACAGATCGCCACGATATTTTTCTTCAGATCATTTCCCGGTTGAAGTTACCTGTAAGCTAAATATTTTACCTACTAAGTCCATTTTTTTCAATGATTAAAAGTATTAATAGGATTGTCTGGGGTGGGAGGATTGACGACCAAATAAACTGAGCTTTGTTGCTTTGCTTTGCTGAGATACATATTTCCCCAGTCGATTTAACTAGTGATGTGATAGTTTTTATTTAGCAACAATGGTCACACACGAGAATATATTGTATGTATTTTAGTATTCCTAATATCGTCAGACAGGCCGTGTCAGATACCAGTTCTATGGGTTCAAAGCAGTCAAAAAAGAAGCTATACATTACTGGCTAGAACAAACTAAGTATCATCGAAAGGCTTGACTCTCCTTTCAAAATTGGGCTTGGTGCGGACATGCTAGCTTGGGGTTTAATGCTCGAACACCAATTTGTGACAACAAAATTCATAATCATCATCATCATTAACCCATTATGTCCCCGCCGAGGGCCAGGGGTCTCTTCCATGACGAAGGTATAGGCCATACTCCACCACGAGGGCCAAGTCCGGATTGGTGGAGGCTTGTAAGACTACTGGGTGGTCTTACTATCAGAAGTTTTCAACTCGTCCTAAGGCCTCCGACTTGGCTTAACGACTGCCATCTATCGACGGCAGCCGGCACCAACAAGACAAAACAAGCAGGACAAAATTAAGTTAAAAAAAATCATGTCGACCCTCTGCCTATTAGAACGAAACAACACGATGTACCAGAGCTGTCACGGGGGATTAAGGCCGGGAGAATTCCGTCAATGTCAGGTTTTTAGCTGCTGAACTTCGTCACACATTGAAACATACGAAGAGAGGCAATTCTCCCGGGCATGACTTGCTGAGAGCTGGATCTTCATCTAAGCTATTCCACCTTTATGTCAACGACCTTATTGGGCGGCTCAGTGGGGCCTGCGTCGGCTGCCCAGTTGACGGAGTGATGGTCAATAATATCAGTTACGCGAATGATATGGTCTGCTGGCTCCCTCAGTGAGCACGATGAGAATATGGCTCATTATCTATGAGTCATACGCATAATAAGATAAGATAATATAACGTTTATTGAACCAGAAAAGTCTTAGATAATTAAAACAAAACAAAATGTAATTGTTATAGCATCTGCTGCTGAACTAGGCTTATAGCCTGTATTTCAGCATGCAGCGCCTCTTGCCTCTCTTATTAAGCAGGTGTTTATTACATAACAACCAAAGAGCGTAAGCTACAATACAAAAATTTTGTTTGGTGCCGCATTAAGAATAAACATTAATGATGGAAAAAATATAAAAAATACATTTTATGTTGCAGTCCTCCCTGTGTGTTTTATGAATGTGTGTGTGTGTGTGTGTGTGTGTGTGTAAGAGTCGAGGGTGAGTAAAAAGTGTAGTGTAATGAGGTTTTAGTGGAATGGAAACTAAGAAAATATTAAGAATATTTTTTTTTTTATTTGGACCAAATTATTTAAATGCTTTTTTTTGTGGCTCACCAAATTTTATAATAACTTAACAATTTAATTACTTGTCTTAAGAATATTATATTTTAAGTGTATTTAGAAATAAATTCGTAAAATCAATTAGTACTTTAAAACCATTTAATATCTATCAACTTATAAAAGTTATTACATATCGTGACGTTAATAATAACGTGACGACGAATATCGTGACGTCCCTTGTCGTTACGATTAAAAGTGTGTATCGATGTGTCTTTAAAATGCATGGTTTTTCTACTAGATCCATATTAAAACGGTTGTTTTCAAAGTTGCTTTATTGACACTTTTGATATTAACCAATCGCATCGCCATTGTATTATTCGTGCAACTTAAATCAGCAGTCTGCAGATTTGATCTTCTTCTCGAGGGATGCCTATTTAATTTGCGCGGGCTATACGATTTGAGTGACATTGTACCTTGTACCTACTGCTATAGGATTACAGACTACCTAATAGAGACAAATAACAACTACTGTCGTGCTAAGGAGTCCAATAACTATGTAATTATTGGACTCTAGTCCCAGAGCAGCTTTTCACAAATCTACGATTAATAGTTTACTACGACAGCTGAGATTATTCATTCGCCAAAGTACTAGGGACCTTAACTGAGAAACTCGTCAAGTTGGCCCGTATTTGACATCGTGCAGAAGGTCCTGCTTTAAAGCAAACTACCTACCCTTTGTGACCAGGATTTTATGAGCAGAATAAGAGCGCTTGTAAAATCATCGAAATAGTCGATGATTTGTTTCAAGAACGTAGCAATGTCCCATTCCGTAACTGTAAAGAAAAACATCCCGAGGTCACTTGAGTTTGAGAGGTATCTAAGGAGTTTCCGTGTATATTTTTTTTTATTTCTTAATCTACCTGTGTATTATAATAAAATAATGTCGTATCGCATATCCTAGACATCTACGTGTATATTCTGTTTACATATTAATCCGACTAACTTGAATCTATACCTATCCCCAAAGAACAATGTGCAAAACTGTATGAACCTTGGGCCCACCGGTGTAGCATTATAGCAGGTATGTGGATCGATGAGTCATGACATAAGCTATTGAAAAAGTTTTAAAGGAAAGATCAAATCGATGTACGAGGACAAAAAAATACATTTTATTTCAGAGCAAGTCACATGCATAGATGAGCGATTTTTCAACAGAAAGTGGTCTGTTACGCGGTTACTATATTTAATAATGTCGAGACACTACAATAGAACCCACATACATCCCCCGCCCCTCCTTCACCCCCTCCGGAGATCGAATTGATGACCTCTAGAACTACATATAGCTAGGTGCTCCACTATCCTTTTTTTATGGCACATCACCACGGATACGGATGAACCTACATTAATATAGAAGTGAGAGTTGGGTGTTAACTTGCTACTGTATAAACACACATTTCTTGCTTCTTCCACTGTTTACCTACTCTTTTTAAACATAAATAAAATATCTGTGTTATTATTATTATAGATACAAAACATAAGAAAATGTGTTGAATGAATTGCATAGAACGTATTATACGTACTTAATGCCTCCATTTCATCATCACCATCAGGCCATACTAGTCTACTACTGGACATAGCCCTCCCCTAATGAGCGCCATAGCGCCCTGTTCGTCATCTCGCAGATCGTCATCCCACATGGTCGGAAGGCGTCCTACACGACGTTTGCTGAGTCGCGGTCTCCACTAGAGAACACGTTTACCCCAGCGGTTGTCGGTTCTTTGCGAAATAAGACCAGCCCACTGCCACTTCAGATTGCTAATTCTCTGTGCTATATCGATAACTTCGGTTCTCTGTCGGATGTATTCGTTACGAATCCTATCCGTCAGAGCAACTCCGAGCATAACTCTTGCCATAGCTCGCTGAGCGAAACTCCGAGCATAGCTCTTTCCATAACTCGCTGTGCTGAGCGAAACTCCAACCATAGCTCTTTCCATAGCTCGCTGAGCGACTTTGAACTGGTGAACCAACCCTTTCGTGAGTGTCCATGTCTCGGCTCCGTAGGTCATGACAGTTAAGACACGCTGATTGTTCTTGTTTTTCTGAATCTGTTTTACTACTTTTATCCTTTACTTTTTTCTTTTGTGTACCTACGTGATATGTGTGTGTGAAAATGTGAATGTTTTATCTATTTATCTATCATTATGATTTACTCACCTCTATATTGACTTGCTCTTCTCTGTTTAGTCGCCCCAACACACATAATTAGTGAAGGCTCGACGGGGTTCTATTGTATTCTCTAGTTAAAACATGTCTGTTTCGGTCTCGAACTACAGAACGAGAACACATCAAATAAATCATAATCGTTGTTCTGGTTCCATGTTTTGTCACAGAGCCACTGAACGCGTCCAAAAACACACCATCATCATCATCATCAAAGCAGGGAACCGCTCGAAAAAATGCTACTAGCGTTTAGTCATAGACGGTGACCCATCCATGGACTGAACGCGCCGTATGTTACTTAACTTTAGTGATCGTTTAAGATCACTCAGGCAGCCCAGGCTACGAGCGATTCTAAATCGAATTCACTCGAAATCTCGAAAAAACACACCATAGTGTCTTCATTATAACCTTTTTAATGTTGATATAAAAGCTGTTATATTGCTTGTCTGTGAATACATACAGCAATGTCGCCATATAAAAAAATGTTGTTATTGACTAGATGATAATGTTACAGTTGGTAAAAATATGCTACAAGTGTGGGCCCAAGTTGCACATTATTCTTTACTTGGGGGTAGGTATTTGGGGGACAGAACTTGCACGCAGCGAGTTTTGCACTACTAGACTACCACTTAAAACTTTTCATTAATACTCCTATAACAGGCATCAGAATTAATAAATTAAATCAAACTATGCCACTTGCGGTGATAACTATATTGCATAAGGTTTCTGTTTATGGTGCGTATTGTCGAAGTCTTGTCAAACGTACCTACAACCTAATAAGCCTTATTTATTTGCAATTTGTCCTCAGGACAAAGTTTGAAAGAACCGATTCTCTATTGAAGCATCGTTTGTGCGCGTAGTTGGCACACTTCGCGAGGAAACTTCCGCGGACCCGAAGTAATCTAAAACTGATAAAAGTAAATGGAACCCCTTTGAATATTTTGTGTGGGCTCGGAAAATTGCCATTATATTCAAACTGTTTGTGTATGGTTGTCTCGGCTAGAAACTTCTTATATTTTGTAGGGGGCTTATGAGATGTTTCAATTACTGTTACTTTGTTTCAATTTATCGCGTAATCAATTAAAATATGATGATATTATGCAGAATACTGGGGTAATATTTTACTCAAAAACACCTTTGCGTTACCAACTCAGAAACAGCCGTTTCATACAATCGTCCTAGGAAATCAATATCAAAATGTACTTGTATTACGGCACATTTTATATTATTTAGCAATTTTGGAGTTGGTTGGTCCCTTAATAATAGTATTTAGGATAATTTAAAAAAAAAGGAAGCATAACAGAGTATAATCAGCTTAAACATTAAATTAATGTATGCTTGAAGTAAGTTGAAAATTACTCGTATGTAAAGAGTATTAATGACCAAAATGTACAATAAATGTACGAAATGTTTGAGATCGTAGTGATAACTTCCATAGCTTTCACACAACACAACCCTTAACATGGGCGTCGATTCTGCTAGTGCATTATAGTACGATGACAGATACACGGTCGGCCACGTGACGTGTTTTTTCATTCCACTGACACCTAGAAGGTTTGATATGCGTACCCGCGTATTATAGGCTTGAAGTGGCAATGAAACTTAATCGCCACGTTCATGCATTTATCATTGTACTACAATGCATTAACAGAATCTAGGGCCAGGTCCCAAACTTGAATACCCTGTGCTATGGTAACCAGGAAAAGAAATCGCAAACATAGAAATACACTCAGACGGGAGGTCATTTGTACCAAAGGCCCCCAGTCGCAATCGAACTCACGACTTCGGTCTTGGTAGTAAAGAGCCTTAACTAGACCAACGAGGCAGTGGAAAACAGTCAGGCTTAGATTTAATTTATCTGGGATAGAAACATAGGATAACTTTTATCCAAATGCCACGTAATAAGGTCGCGGACGTGGACCTTATTTAAAATTAGTTTAAGTATTTACATAAGAACTACATATTCCCGTTGTCAGATGCATTACCCCGTAGCGAGCATATGTCAACTCTGTGCGCGCACTACATATTCCGACATTCCTGCATCGCGCATGCAAAGTGTTTCGAATGAGACAACATAAATATAGCAGTCGGGCTGGCCGTCCCCAAGCTAACGACCAGCCTGGTGGGAAATTTCCCTTTATAGTGGAAGAGCACGATCACCCGCTCTTCCTCATAACCTAAAGTCTGTTTTTTAATTCATTGCAAAAAAAAAAACTGTCATGTTGACATATCAATAAAAGCCAAGGACTGTCAATTTCTGAATGTTACGTACGTAAAAACCAATAACCCCATTTTACTTCCAAGTTAAAATTGTGTGCTACGTAGGTGTTTTTTTAGACTTTCCTCATATGAGTAATTACATTGTAATGTCTTTGATGTGATAAGGATTTTTGTCACATAAGCCTTCTATTCACGTTAAAAAAAATACCGATTAAACCTTTATATTTTGATAGTGGTAACACCGCGTCATTTTTTTTTATCATCGAATTAAAAAACGGATTTTAAAGCAAATGCAATACTTGTATTAAATTTATTGGTTCTTTAATTACAAACGACTAAAAAAACATTTAACAAAGTTCCCTTATTTCGAAAGAAAGGACGTAAAGAGCACGTGGGTTCGAGGCCTACATAAAGGGTTGGTATGATGAAGTTTTAAATGGACGCACTTTTGCTTCATAAAGTGGAGGGTGGGCTCCAATGGTCTTCTTTTAATTTATAACCGACAGACCCCACTTTATCGCAGACGCGCAAAACCTACCTGGCGCTAAGTCATAAGCGCCGTTCCTTACGCATGGGAGGTGGTTACGACTTACATCCCATTATGCCTTAAAATAACAAATCTCGACGCCAAAAGCGCATGTTCGATTCCGACGGAAATGACTTTTTTATACCGTCAATCTCAGCTCATCGAGGTCTTTCTTAACCATCTGAGAAACATATTTCTATCTTATTCTATTGCTGAGATAATTGAGGAGCATAATGACGTAAGTAGGCTTATAGTCACTGGTAAGCGCGCTACTGTAAAGTAAAAAAAATACAAGTCCAACCAAATGCTTCTGACCACGAGAAATCGCACCCTTGCAAGAACAACGTGATATTTCGAAGAAAACCATTTTTTTATTCATAGAATTTTTTTTTTCGCGATTTTATTTACTCCGAAAACGCCGGAATAATGAGCAAAAGAGACACTACATCACGTTATAGCCATCTCTTTCGGCCATTACTTTGAAACCTTAAAAAAAATGCTCTCATGTCACGGGTTCCAAAATAACACGTTGTTCTTGCAAGTGTGCGAATATACAAAATATAAATGTCACAAAATAAACAGCGACCTTAAATGGCACTACAAATGTATATCACGTATACTTATAGTGAAAGTGAAGTGAAAGTGAAAAGCATTTATTTCAATTGTAACACCATAACACAAAAATTAAACAATATTTCTAGAGAAACAAAAACACAAAACTAGTGGTACTTAATACAATCATGCTGAATGAAAAGTGCTACAACAGAAAAAGGCTGCAGTTCAGCAAAATGCTGGTCAGAGGTGACTAGCGCAGGTTTTCTGCCGCACCTAATTCGCTGAAGTATGAACAAACTTACAACAAAAGCTTATCATCGTAAGTCTTAATTATGATAAAGGTCTGTTATCTAAAGCTGGCACGTTCACAGTACTCACACTTATGCAATTTCACTATACAGGATGTTTAAAAATATATGATTTTGATTCAAAATGCGACTCTAGTTTAAGTGTAGACTAGAGTTAGGTTTTAGTAAGATAGGTGCGTTGTAGATAAATAAATACAAATGTATGGGTTACTTGTTATAACATATTTTTTAGCAAATTCGAGCGAAAAGTATTAAAAACAAGGTGGAATCAATGGTCACAAAATAGTTTTAAATTTCAATAAATTTTCACATGAACAAAAATAATTTCACCTAAGAAAATCTTTACCAAAACAGAAAATAATTATCCCAGAAATCCTCAACAATTTAATTATGTAACAAAGGGTAACGGACGCTCAGTGGTCAGTTACTGGATGAATTACCCTACCTTTTTTTCTAATTGCTTGCCACAGATAAAAACTTTATTACTGTTCTGTAATTTCATCAACTGGAAGGAATCTGTGATCAACTGAGCAACATCATTCGGTTTCTATTGTAGTTACGCGAATGTTCTGTTCTCCTATTCTTCTTATTTTTCTTCTTTTTCTTCAACGTTTTTTCCATAATTTTAGCACCAGTAGCAGTTGTTCGAAGTCCAATCACAAGCAAGAACCAAAAGAAAAGAGGAAAGACCACAGAATAAACTGGCAATTCCCATTAGAAAAACAAAAACCCTCTCTTAAAAATGCCATCTACTGACTAATGAGCCGTTTTAAGAAGAAAAAAAAACGAATGGCTGTCAAAGGAATGCAGTTTTGGACCTCAGCCCAATAGCCATGTGTGATGTATACATGTTATTTTTTTGAAATTGAAAATGTTAGTTTTTTTTCAATACAATATAACTCCGAAAGGACAAACATTTGGCTGTTGAAGTCATAGAGTGCGACAAGTGAGTCCTGGCACAAGCCTTTGGCGGGAAATTTAAAAATATTTTAGTTGATAACCCTGCATATATATGCCATAAATAATCTTGATACTTTGCTTAAGTTTATTATTTGTTTAATTAGTTTGGAGTCTCCAATGAATTTTTTCCAAACATAAATAAATATAAGCAAAACGAAAACATTAACTACATCAAAACCAACATTTCCACTCCACCAAAAACAGGGATAATAAAGATGCACCACATAAACTTATAAACATTTATTAATGCTGAACCATAATCAAAATCTGATTCATATCTTTTTACTCCAACATCTTTGAGTACTTTGACTAAGTCTTCGATCTGACGTTTAAAATTTTCGTCATCCGACAGACCTTACAACAAGAAATAATTCATGTTTGTTTTAAAACATTATTACTCGTATGTATATACTAAAACATAGGTAAAATTATGTTGAATAGAAACAAAAGTTCTTGTTTAAATCTAGGACGAGTATCAAACTGTTTGGGCTGTACTACTTGCAGCTGAAATACCTAAGTTTGACAGTCAGGGTGTGGCCATATGAAGAATTCGAAATAAATCGCGTCCCAGGACTCGCTTTTCAGACTCTAGTAACTTTTATTCAGCTCGCTGAGACCTATTTGATGATGTATCACACATGGCTATTGGACTGAGGTCCAAAATTGCATTCCTTTGACAGCCATTCGTTTTTTTTTTTTAGTTCTTCTGAAAGCGGCTCATTTGGAACTACTTTTCTTAGCTGTCAGAAAAATCCCTCATTGAAACGCACATACGGTTGAATACCAAAAAGATCACGCTGTATATATAAACAGTAGTAAAAGTAAAACTATAACTGTCCCCTTCACACTCATAAGCTAGACCGCGCGCAAGAGAGACGGGCAGACTTTTCATGATGCGCATGCAGTACACGTCACGCCGCGCGCTATTCATAGACACTACACAAGCGCAACGTGTAAATGTGTTGAACGTGCCAGCTTTACTTAACTGACCTATAGTAGTAGTTTAAGGTTACTAGGAACTCTGTCTGAACCCAGGGTAATAATCGGTTTCCACCGAAATTTCACGTTTCGAAGAAAATAGCAAAATGTAGAGGAGATAATAACTATAATTAGATAGGCCAGATGGTAAATAAAGAGAGTGGACTGTATTACACTGGTTTTAATGAGCAAAAAGATACATAAATCGACAATAATTGAGTCACACGTCTATCTCTTCCTCGATCTGAAAAAGAATGTAACGGGCTGCCGCAGCGTCCTCTATACGTTGGCCGTGAATGGCCAACGTGTGCATGAGCCCCCGCGCCGCGTTGTGTCGTAGACAATAATTATATTTTCTTTAGTGACCACGGTTCCTGGTAACACTTAACGCGTTTCGCTAAGCTTACATTTGTAACGAGTTTACCACTTTTATAAATTGGGGAATACTGTTCAATATCCTATCGTGTGTCTGTGGGATAAAAGTCTTGTGGCTGCCTGTAAGTGAGGTAACACTTACCTTATTTTTAGTCAATTGTCTATTGTGAATGTATTGGTGTACATCTTGTTGGTGGTCCTAATAAATAAAATAAAATAAATAAAAGTCTTCATTGTCAAATTTTCAATTTCATCAAATTTACATAAATTTATTGAAATTGACTTTTCATTTGCACAAAAATAGTTATAAAATTCGGGGAAGCCATTTCGGAACCGTTCTTCAACAACAAGTTCTGTAAGTAATTAAGATTGCGATTTTTATATATTAGAGATTTATATTGTCATGAAATCAGAAGCCGCTGTCTCTAATAGCTTATGACTTAAGCCGCCTTTCCATAACTCAGTGTAATGAAAGGCGGTCTGATTATTGCCGGCTGAAGCTTTCTGTAGCAGCTTAAAGTGTCTGTTTTAATACCGTGCAATGCTATCACAGTTTTAATTAAACATAATGAAATATTGAATCATTTCACTTCAAACTGCTTTGGCAAATACATTTTGTTATGTCTCTGTGATTGATTGCGCTATATTTTATAACTACAATACTTTGGTCAAGTCATGCTCAGGCACAAGTACAAACTGCTGCGACAACATTCTACACGGCAATATCCAGGGAAGCAGGAAATCTGGCCGCAAAAAACATTGTGGCTCCGAAACCATGCAAGAGTTTAACACGAGAAATTGTAGAACTCTTCCGAGCCGCAACATTACGGGGCAAAGTAGCCACATTGATAGCCAACCTTCGATAGGAGATGGCACCAAAAGAAGAAAAATAATATTTTATATCTGAAGAAAGAAGTTGAAGCAGGAGTAAAGTTGTACGGATCGGAAAAGTTAGCTTGGTAGATGCTTAATACAGACGTCAGCGACATAAATATATTGCTAACACCAAGTGTGACATTTTCCTACGTGCATTTTATTGCAATAAAATACGGAAATGGTGCTCTGAAATCTCTCTCACGTATAAAGTGGTTTATTACTATGTAGTTATGTTACATACATACATATGTAACCTACATAGTAATAAATTTGATGGTATAATACGGTTAATTAGAGAGAGTGATAAAAAATGGCTATATTTTATTCCGGTTACAAATACTTCACTTTTCGTCGGAAGAGTCCTTACTGAAGGAAATAAATAGTTATGAAATAATCTACACAGGGTAGTTGGTAATGGTTTTGCCACATCATATTCCAAATGGGCATGAAGAGTGGATGGAATTTCTTACTCATTTTAGGAACTATTCTTTTAATTCCGGATACACTTACTTGACATATTGTCGGAAGAGTCCGACCAGATTTCGCTTTGATTCGCAGACTTTAACCCTTCACCAGGCAATAGTCGAATAGGTACCACTTTAAATTGAACCACCACTTTGAAATAAAGTCCAAAACCAATGAAAAATTCTTACTACCCCCCATGTCTGGCTAAGGGTTAATCATGGTGAGCAGAGACAGAGCTCGCGTTGCTCGTCGTCCCTGATAATGTCTAGTGCTTTGAAAGTCTTAGTATAAAATGACGACGACAAATTGACGACCTCTGTGGCGTAGTGGTTAGCGCATCTGCTTACCATGCCAGAGGTCCCGGGATCGATCCCCGGCTGGGGAGAAAAAAAACTCCAGGTTTGGATGTTTACATGTTTGTGATGTCGCTGCTTCTGGTTCCCACGACACAGGGTATCCTAGTGTGGGGCCAGAAACAATGTATGTGCCTGTATGTAAATGTAAATGTTATGTTAAAATATGGCGATATTATTTAGGTCTAGATATAATAAATAATTGACCCCAACTTAGTCAAAATAACGCAGTGTGGAGCGGTGTTCTGTTGACTATGCCATTCTTACAATATAACCTTAGAGTGACTGCAACTAAGTCAAAATAAGACAGTGTGGAGCGGTGTTCTGTTGACTATGCCATACTTACATAATTTAGGGTGACCGCATCTAAGTCAAAATAACACAGTGTGGAGCGGTGTTCTGTTGACTATTCCATACTTATTTTAAAGACCAGTAAAGAGTTCAGAGTGGTTCTTTATTAGTACCCTTTATTCGCACATCCGAAAGACTTGCTATACGTAATTACAAGAGCGAAGTTTTATTTTATTACGGTCCGTCGTAATAGGCTTGTTGCGTGACTAGTGCAGTGTTGCACTCTTTAAGACCACGATAAGAACCTCGAGCTCTACTTAGGAAATAATAAAATAGGTTAACATGACCGCTTTACTCGCGAGCTAATTCTAAGACTGCGCTTGGCTTAATTATCTCTTCGGACACCCCCACAGTAGAAACGCTAGTCTCCATCTTTGTTACAAATAAGTGAATATTCAAATGTTTGTGTTTTGAGTAGCGCTAAGTAGAAAAAAGCGGCCAAGTGCGAGTCGGAGTCGCGCATGAAGAGTTCCGTAGCATTATCTATACAACAGTTATTACCTAATATCGAGCAAAAAACAGTCAAACTAGTCAAAAAATCAGGTTTGTTGTGTAGAAGCCTGACTTATGTATTTATTTTATTCTGTTTCTAGTATTTTTTGTTACAGTGGCAACAGAAATACATCGTCATCATCATCATTCAGACACAAGAAGTCCACTGCTGGACATAGGCCTCCTCCTATCGCCTCTCTCTTTCTGTTATCCTTTGAAAGCGGATAACATAAATACATAATTTGTGAAAATTTCCACTGTCTTGTTATACTGTTTAAACATTCATGAGATACAACAGACACATAATATACAGTCTTACCCTTTGGGTATAGAACCCTAAAACTACTGCTATCTTTATATACCTACCTAACTTAATTTAGTCTGTGACCAAGATAAATAGGTAAATGCTGCACACCGCCGGTAAGCTTAATTTGCATTTAAATGACGTCCACCGTCCACTAAAACGATTATTACCGAATAATAAAGTAGCACGATGGCTACTTTTATAAAACCGCTGCGCAGGGATGAAAAAACACGATAATCGGATATCTATTCCGTGATTTTTGCCTGCGACAAATCATCGACATTTCGTCAGGCAGAGCAAGATCCTTCGCCGCCGCCACTCACTGCCGACTGCCGATAATTCACGCAAGGATGCGTGCCACTTATTTCCGAATCGACCTCATTTTCTCTTTTACGCGGCGGTGCTAAACCGATGCGTGACGTCGAAGCATTGCATAACTCAGGTGTGATGTCACATTTTTAAGCACTCTTAGCTGGAGCTTACTTATTAGGTACTTGGACGTTTTAGTAAGACTGGAAAAAAATATTTAAAAAAGACAGCAATATAGCGGGTCATTTACAAAATCAGACGTGAAACTAAATCAGAAACAAAAATATCTTCCAGGTGCCAAATAAAAGGTTCCAACTGAAAACTAGTTTTGCTGGTGACGTGCTTTTAACAGCACGCACCAGCAATCCATGCTGAGTTGGTGACCCTTTTTCTTGCTTTGGAGGCACAATGTTGCATTTGTATGTTTGTCCTATTGTTTTTCATTTTTGCTGTCATTGGTTATATTAACAATTTTTTTATGTGTCCTTTTGTGACAATGTGAATATATGCTTTCTTTCTTTCTTTTTCTATATGAAAATCTCGCCCCAACCGATTTAGATGTGTTTTATTTCGTTTGCCATGTATCTGCCTTTAAAATTTAAAGACTTTGAAGGTCATATTCGTTTACTCAGTTGCATTATTACCCTAAAAGGAATAATAAAAAACCATTGTCATGTTTTCGACCGATTGGCCACCAAAAATTCCACGGGTTATTTCTCCATTTTTACTGTTTTCATGTCGGTTTTTATTTTTTATAAAAAAATATTTTTAAGTATATTAGTAGGTCTGGCAATAAGTTGTACGCTTACTAAAATGCCAATACAACGTTTACATGGTCAGCTAGTTCTGACATTATAGAAACTGCATTCTGTTTTTGAATGACAATATATACGTTTGCGCAATATTGGCCGCTTCAATGCCTTCGCGTCAATGTAATAGCAGAGAAAAACACAGCAATTAAGTAAGTTTAGTAAACGATGCACTGTTCGATTTCGCTTTTAAAATTGTTCCATCAAGATGTTACTGTCCAGACCCCGAGTAAACCCCAGCTAAGGCCACGGAAGCCAGTTGCTGCCTTTTTAATTGAGAAGAAATGTACGAGCGTACAAAAACGTTGCCTATTATCGTTAAATCCACCGATACTATTTAGTAATACTACCTTCCGAAAGGTCGGGTATAATGACAGATAATTACTCCGGGTCCATCCTCTGATCCCTGTTGATTGGATTGGGACGTGACGCCACAAATCCATCCCGGGATTTGCCGGGTCCGGGACCGAACAGGTTTTCGTTTGTCAATCCCTATCCGCAATAATACTCGTACTCAATCACGCTCTAACGGCTTCCGAGGAGGTGAACAATTTTAAGGAGCCTTTTATTGGGAATAGTTGCCGTTCTAACTAGGAATTCTTAGTATTCATACTGTAATTAATTTAAAATACAGTGCGAGGAAAAAAACGCTCGCCTATAGAAATCTTATCATCATCATCATCATAAACCCATTATGTCCCCACCGAGGGGCATGGGTCTCTTTCCTGAGAAATCTTATAACACAAAATAATTGAATTTATTTGTTAATAAGAAAATAAACCAAAACATCATTACATATACAGCAGTGAAGATCTGAGCTGAAAACCGCAGCGTACCAAGAGAGCTCGACGCCATTTTGCCACTGCACAGACATACCCGGAGTCCCTCATAGTTATATCGATATTAAAAATTTTCCTTGCTTAATTTGTTTCTTTGTTACTAATCTTTTAATAAATGTTTTACTTCCTTTTAATGGGAGGGGTCTTACTATGTACATATGTATGGGGTCAGTATGTATTCTAGGATACCTACCACCTGCTTGTGCTCTTTGGCGCCTTAACAGCTTCTATGCCTCGTTCTGCTGCAAAAGGGTAAACGTCTGAATAGCGGTGATAGAAAAACAGTAAGGCTTAATTGGCCCTTATCAGCGAGCGTATTATTGAAGAATCTTCTACTGAATATCTTCTATGAGAAATGGTTACTCCACTGGATGACTTAGTTATTATTATAGTATTGATTATTTATTGCACTGAAGATAGTGTACAAAAAGTGGACTTAATGCTAACTGGTATTTTCTACCAGTCGACCATTATATAGAACAACAATGTGATTATTAGACTCGAGCGAGGCCCAGTTCAAAGCATTTGTTTTTCAAAATTTCCTGAGGTGGGTTGTTCAAAACTTAAATTGGAACATATTGCTATTCCACAAGCTGCTGGGCACAGTTGGAAGCTTTATAAGTTGTAAAACTATAATCTCAGTACCTACAGTGTTTTCAAAGTTTATACATAAGTGTGTATTAAAATAGAATAAGGGTTGAAATAACCAATGAATTCAATTGTGTTTTATGGACTCAATGCACGGATTTTTCAGTACAAATTCGCCAAAGTCCCTTATTAGAATGAAAATGAAATTAAATAATAAAGTCAAGTAATTTTTGAACTAAAACTTTCGTAAGCACAACACATTGTAAACTTTTTGTCCGGATTTACTTACGGGTGTGAGACGAGCAACCGACGACGCGAGCTCCGTCTCTGCTCACCATGATTAAGCTCTGCGAATCTGAGCGAAACCTGGTCGGACTCTTCCGATATAACAACACCCGTAAGTAAATCCGGACAAAAAGTTTACAAAGTCAAGTAAGTAAGTAAGTAAGTTTTCGTGTAAAAAGTCACCAAAAGCCGATCTAGAAACCCATAGACTATAAGAGCTCTTTCGAATCAATAACAACTACATCGAAATAAAAATAAAACATAATTATCATTGCACTTTTTTCCAAACAATCTGCCTTAATACACAGAATAAATTGAAGTGAATTTGAATCTGGCTGTGAAGGTGTGTAGAGGGATGGTGCGCAATAAAAAGTCTTAGTTAGATCAAATTACCTGCTTGTTTAAAGTCTGTAAACAAACCTCTACATTGCTTTACTGCAAACTGTATAGGTACTTTTTGAATTCATAAAAAAGTTCGAACCCGGTGTCATTTACTTTCAAGCTTCAACGTCAACACCTTTGTGAAAATTCTTTGACGCAGGGAACACAGTGAAGTATTGTGTCAAGTGTAACATGACACGTGCGAAAAGGCTTTCACGTTTCACCTCGGTTAATGTGGGCGGACATTCCTACGCAAAACTCTTCTACAAACAAAAGAGCCATTCCACGTTGAAAACCGAAATGAACTCTGCTCCCAACTCGCATGAACAGTATTCGCGGAACCATTAACACTAACATAGTTTTCGCGATAGTTGAGAGCCGTTATGCCATTGCTCACCCGGAGAGTCCAGTCGACTTCAGCTGCATTGCAGTCTACAGACACAGTATTAGCTCGATTTATTGCACGTCAGCGCCATCGTAGAACGTAGCAGAGTGATGGCGCGACAACACTTTTAGCCCCAATAAATTATGCATTGACAAACTGAACTCTACCTAAAAAGCTTCCACGCAGTGACCCTATTTTCAAATTGATCTTTTAATTAAAATGGCTAGTTGGGTTTTATGCTTTTTGATTTGTATGAGACCGAGAAGCCAAATAAAAATTTTAAGCCCGAAAACATAAAAATGTATTTTATTACTGACTATTCAACGGCTTTAATGAAGGTATATATTAAGCGTAACATTGCCTAAGAAAACTGTGTCGTATGATTCCAATTCTACATTGCCGTTACTATAAAGGTGGCGCTCGACACTTTTACATTTTATAGTCGCTAAGTACTTACCTAACTCTTAAAGTCGTAATGCAATTGGCGATGCTACTTATATTTATTTATTATGAAAATGTTAACCTTTTCTCAGAAACTAATTTCGGTATTTTTGAGTTTGTGTGATAGGGCTTTAACTGAATCTTGACCCTAAAGTTACGCAACTTTAGTATACGTACACTGGACACCAAAATAAACCAAGTACATAATCCGCAAAATTTTAACGCAGTGGCAAAATTCCGGCTACACGTTTGGGAGGTCGTGGCTTCAAATCCCAGCAAGTATCAATGACTTTGTTCTGTAAGTTCGGAAGTGTACAATGTACATTCGTGAAGTTATAGTAGGTAGTAATAACACACGTTATCTAATTGTGGAGGTAAACTTCGTGAGGAAACCCGTATGCCTGAGGTATTCAAATACCTCAGCGCTTGAAGAACCAATCAGCGGTGGGCACACGTGCAAATGAAGCCCTTATTCTTTCTCTGCGAGAAGGCCCCGTACTGGTGCCCTGCAGTGGAACGTATACAAGCTACATAAATAAAATTTAGCACACATTGGACGCCTAACTGCTACCATAATCCCTACTTAGACCTTTGTTGCTTATTTAAGATCCCAATCCCACCCAGGTGATCCAGTAGATTCGGAGAAAATTGGTAGTGACCGACGGAAACAGACACGTGAGTGATCCAACAAGGTTTTCATATTATTTGTACAGAATACCAAACAGTATAATCTCCAATATTTTTCTTCACGATACTCTTAATCATGATCATATTAAGAAACTAGGACATAGTTGACTATAACTATGACTTAGTGGATAATACTAACTCTCGTGTTTGGAAATAAAAAAAACTAGAACCAGTTTTTTTATTTTTTTTAAATAACCTAAGTTATTTAAAAAAATTATAAAAAGGTATACAATCTGAGCTTAAATCTTTCGGTCCTAGGTTCCTAGTTCTAATAAATACTATCATTGTACTACATTGTATTACTACATTTTGTTGTTTTATTTATTTTTCTCTCTGTACATACATGTAACAGAATATTATTCCAAATACCTAGCTTTCCAAATTCATCATCATCAACCCATTATGCCCCCACCGAGGGACACGGGTAACTTACCTGAGGGAGGTACCTATAGGCGATATTCCACTACGGGGGCCTAGTCCGGATTGGTGGAGGCATGGAAGACTAGTGGCTGGTCTTACTCTCAGAAGTTTTCAAACCGCCCTAAGGCCTCTGACTTGGCTTAACGACTGCCATCTATCGACGGCAGCCGGCATCAACTGCTTAGCGTGCCCTGTGAAGCACCAGACGGTCACCCATCCATGCACTGAACGCGCCTTACGTTGCTTAACCTTCATGATCGTATTAGATCACTCAGGCAGCCGGGCCTACGAGCGATTCCAAATTTTCCAAATTAACTTTTATTATTTTTGCTCTTTATTTGTAAGATTATCAGATTGCATTACTAACGTTAGCTTCCTGATTAGCATGCTCTTGTTAAATTTAACTTGGCGTTCATATTGCTCTCTTATTTTATAAATCTCACACTTGCAAGGCTGATTCAATATAGTTTTAGGTGTTCCAGCTAGAGCAACTGAAACTTAAATTAATTACTTATGCTCTAGTCAAATTTATGTTTAAAGACTGCAGCTATTTGCATGCATAGCACTTACAAAATAATTAGCGTATTTTGAGTAATTCAAAGGCAAATTAATTTGTACCCAGCTAGTTAAGTAACACGTGGCGCAATCTTAATGAGAGACAGACATGCTTAACATTATTTTAATTTAAACTAATGAAATTGTTATTCTTTGATAGTCTTTAAAGTTCATAAAGCATGGTAATTAGATGGTAAATTATTTTATTTACATTAAGAGAAAAGGTAAAGAAGAAATAAGAGGAAAAGTAGAGAAAATATGCGTAAAATTGTTCGGTCTATCTATTTATATTAAAATGAACATTTTATTTTAAGAAACTCTCTTTTTTATTTTCGGGGTGTTATCTTAAAATATTAATAGCCGGACCACTGCCAAATGCAAATAAAATAATAAAATAGGTAATATTGACTATACACCATCACTTTAGGGTACAAAACTTATCTCAGAAAGCATGGGTTTAAAATGGGACTAAAATCATCAAAACGGGGCGTTTTGATGATTTTAGTCTGCTGAGCATCTCGTTAACTCAGGTTCCTTTTCCTTTATCGTTAACCTAACGAAGGGAAATGCTAGTATAAATTCACAAATATACGTCAATTAGAAAATAAAGTCGTTGGTACAAATACCTAGTACAAATACCTCCCGAATGTGAGACAAGTGTTCTACCGACCTCGCCACACCCGCTTTCATTAATGTAACAAGATCGTTCTAGAACCTACTTAGTTTTTTTTTGTAGTTAAGAAGATCGTTGTAAAGCCTTATTAGTATTTTGTGTCGTAATGTGCTTAATGATAAGAAACATACAAACATTAATTTATGTTTTGTCAACAATACCTTGGTTTATACCTACAAAAAATTGTGAAAAGAATAATCTCTTCCCTGTAAATTCTCGCAGAAAAAATACGACAAATTTTCAATATTATCAATGGCGGCGAGATGTTATAGTAGCAATACCACTTTCTAACCGTGAAAGAAAACATCGTGAAGAAACCTCAGAGTCTAAGTTGTAAAATACATCATCGCTTGGTTCGCATCAGTGCTTAAAGCCCATCTTTCTCTCTGTGAGAAGGCCTGTGGGACGTATAAAGGCTGCTTCATCATCAACTCATTATGTTCCCACCGAGGGGCACGGGTCTCTTCCCCGAGGAAGGTACAGGCCATACTCCACCACGGGGGCCAAGTCCGGATTGGTAGAGGCTTGTAAGACTCGTGGCTGGTCTTACTGTCAGAAGTTTTTAAGCCGCCCTATAAAGGCCTCTGACTTGGCTCAACGACTGCCATCTACTGACGGCAGCTGGCACCAACTGCTTAACGTGCCTTGCGAAGCACGGAACCGCTCGGAAAAATGCCACTAGCGTTAGTCATAGATGGTCACCCATCCATGGACTGAACGCGCCCACTGTTTCTTAACCTTCGTAATCGTTTAAGATCACTCAGGCAGCTGAGGCTATGAACGATTCGGCAAGGCTACGAGCGATTCTGAAATATGAAGAAACTTGGGTCGCTGATCTGAAGGGGTTCATCATCATCATCAACCCATCATGTCCCCACCGAGGGGCACGGGTCTCTTCCCTGAGGAAGGTATAGGCCATACTCCACCATTGAAGGGGTTGCTTGAGGTAAAATGCAGGTTTTATGTTTACATGTTTATTAGTTCACCTCCGAATATGAAGTGCCGCGCTTAGCCACGAAACAATGTATTTTAGGTAAAACTTATTGCTAACTAAACACTAGGAATATATGTCACGTATTGTATTGTATAAAATTAAAATGTGTCACAATTCATGAAGAAATCGCTATAGTAAACTAAAAAATGTTTTCCATATATACAAATTTGTACAATACGATTGCCGATTTTTACAAGTGCGTGTTGCTATGCAAATATTTCACAAAAAGAAAAAGAAAATTTACGGAAAAATCATAAAACTAAAGTAACTAGCAGGCTGCAAACATTTTGGCAGGTGCCAACAATGTAAGTAAAAAAAAAAAAAACAAATAATGATACATTAAAGGCAGTCATTAATTTGCCATTTGCTGCTGCACTATTAGAGGGGACGTGATCGATCGTCCCTAGTTTGATGAATGACTCGTTAAACACACCGGCTAGCCGCCGATTAACTAAACTTTATTTGTCTGCTAATTAATGGCAATTATTTACCACCGTGAGCGTTGTTTACCTTTGCCGTGTCAGGCAGCAACTTGTACCTACCGCGAAACCTATCCAATATTTGTTGTAAGACAAACAAACGTTATTCCGCCATTGTTTATTTTGTCAATGCGATCTATCGGGAAAACTGTCTGCCGCATGTACGCAGGCAGTGTCCGCTCCATTATCGACCCTATTGCGTATAATACAAACTCCACCAAATGTTTCTGAAGAGGCCCATTACAGCGAAACATCTGGGATCTGACACGGAAAGTAATATTAACTGTATTGTTGCCTGTCATTCCAATAACAGCCGATACGATAATAATAATAGATTTCTGATTCACACAGTGGTGTTTCGGCGAAATTGAATTTGCTTGTTTTCTTTTATATTTTTACGAGGCGTTTATATTTGGAGACCGTTTCTGCGATTGTAGTTCTTCTCTTTGTAACACAACCTTTATAGTACCTTGTTATATGTATTGGTACGAAAATCGACACTATCGAATATTGTGCCTCTCTACAAAGCTAATAGAGGAAATGGTTGAATTGTGTAGTGCCAGTTTGTGTGCAGGGCTTTGTAGTGCTGGCCGTCGGTGCATCGCCGTGTCTGCGACAGGAAAGTGCGATCGCACTTTGTGAATCCTCTTAACGATGTAGGCGCTGCGACGGTTCGGCTGCCAGCGCCGCGCTATTCCCTTTGCTATTCTATCCCAAACACTCTCTAAGCGCTGCTTACAAAGGATTCGGTGAAGTGGCTTTGGATTTTGATACTTACCAAACTTGTTTCTATGGCAACACGTGCCAATTGAAACGCTTGTTAGGGGGTAATTGTTCAGTTTGGCGTTCTCCGCGTAACTTTTGTGGCGGTTTTTCTGCGTACAATAAAATTTCGAGTTAGTAAAGTTTAACCTGGAAAGAGACTAAATAGGAAAACCGGTCAAGAGCGAGTTGGGCTCGTTCGCCAAGGGTTCCGCACTCGCAGTTGTCGAACTTTAAAGACAACTTTTTTAATGATCATAAAAGTTTTTACATTTTTTCCTGTATTTGTAATACAAGACTTACAAAAATTTCAGTTATAGGTCAACGGGAAGTAGGTACTATATGTATTTTAATTCCCTTGAATATCGAAACATGCGGTTTTAGCAGCTTAAACGGCGGTTTACTTAACAGTTTTATTTTTTCACAGCTTTAGGGAACTGTAGACTTGCCTATTGAGTATTAAATTGAACTCGATACCTCCCACGCGTTCCCGAAATGAAGGTCTTGATATATATACGGAGAGACCAACAACAAAGAGATCCTGCAACAGGCATACATGCATACATAAGCTCACGCCTGTATCCCAGAGGGACCAGGGCCTGCCACCTGCCACAATCTTGACAAATCAAAGGTTTTTTTATTTTTGAGGTACGTAACCCTATCCCTTCCGGGTGGCAAGAGTTGGCTGAGAACAGGGAGGAGTGGATATCTAAAGTTCTTTAGGCCTTTGCCCATGCCCAGCAGTGGAACACAGAAACGGCTAATTAAAAAAAAATGGCGAAAAACAGGTTTTTGAAATAAAACTTTCGTAAGCACAACACATTGTAAACTTTTAGTCCGGATCTAATTACGGGTGTTGTTATATCAGAAGAGTCCGACGAGGTTTCGCTCCGATTCGCAGAGCTTAATCATAGTGAACAGAGACGGAGCTCGCGTCGTCGGTTGCTCGTCTCACACCCGTAAGTAGATCCGGACTAAAAGTTTACAAAAACAGGTTTGTTGTGTAGAGTAGAGGGGTTCTCTCTTTTTAATTATTTTTATTATGTAATTGTTATTAAAAATATTAGCTAAGTGATTAGATGTAATAGCTATTCACATGTGAACCACGCTATAATTTTTATACAGTCTGTAAAAATGTCAACTGGCTACCTGGTGCGGTTTCCACGAACGACGAAAAGAGAGAAACGGACAGAAAGAAAGAGAGTAGAGGCAGAGTATCATCATCTGCTTACCATGCGAGAGGTCCCGGGTTCGATCCACGGCTGGGGAGAAAAAAAAAACTTCAGGTCTTGGATGTTTAAATATTTTGTGTTCTTTTTGTATTTTTTTCTAGTGTGCAATAAAGAATATTCTATTCTATTCTATGTTTACATGTTCGTGATGTCGCCGTTTCTGGTTCCCACGACGCAGGGTATCATAGTGTGGGGCTAAAAGCAATGTATGTGCCTGTATGTAAATGTTTATGTTTCTGTTTATTAATAGGGCCCAGTTTGGCACTCATTTGGTACGAAACCTATAGTCTTCGTTTAAGAAACCATCAAAAGAGATGTTAAAAACTAAGCGTGTTATTCTTAAATACATCGGTATACAAAGAGAGAGACGCCACCCTAACCCAACTTTTGCGTGTGTACTTTCAATGAAACGTGCCCCGGCTTTTTATTGCTCCCAAGTAATGTCGTAATTCTCGTTATGTCCTACCTAGTTGGAGTTTTATTCGTACAAAACTCGGACGCAAATACGCACGATACCATTACAAAGGATAGTACGGTCACATGAACTTAAAGGTCTCTTTAAAACATATAGGTACCTATGTATTAAAAAACAACTCGATAAAACCTCTAAAGCATTTAGCGGCTGTTCATTTATTAGTTAAGACATGTTGTGCTTTGCTTTAAGCAATAAGCAAGTATTGTAAATGTTTTTCCTGTATTTTTCCAGGTACTATAAGAATAAATATAAACATTTATATACAGGCACATACATTGCTTCGGTCCCACACCTACTGTGGGACCAAAAACAATGTATGTGCCTGTATGTAAACTGATTCTGGTACCCACTATACAGGGTATCCTAATACCCTGTGTCGTTATTTCTGGGTATCTTAGAGGGGCAGAGACCAGGGAATGCCGATTGGCACGATCCTGACAAATCACTTTCGCTTCATCGACATTCATTAGTCGTTGCATGCGGGGACGCCGGTTTTCTGGTACACCAAGATTTATTTCACATAAAAAGGAAAAACAATATTATTCACGCAGTTATCAATTACATGAATCAAATTAAAAGCAATTAGCTTCGTACTATGTGGGTATATTTTAAATTATCAAAGTTTTTAGAGACCTTTTGCTTTTTATCACACTAGGCACAACATACAGAATTACACTCGATCGGAATCCAATCAAATCACTATCAATTAATTAGGTAGCGTTCGTATAACCTGTCTATTACATTATAATTAATCGCCAATGTTTGCGTGATACCAATAGGTAACACCTCTCAGTTTGTTTTAATTAAGGCAATAGATTTATGACCAAATTTATGTGACCTCATTATTGAACGTTAGCACGATACCTGCCCCGTGATTTAAATTGTATCGTGAAAAATAATCTATATAAACAAAATTCAAAGTCCTGACTGACTCACTCATCAACGCCCAGCCCAAGCCGTTGGACCTAGGAAGCTGAAATTTTGCACAGAGGGATAATACAATGTAGGCAAGGAATAAGATTTTAAAAAATCCGGTCTTATTCCTTAATCCGGTCATAAGGGGCCTAAAAGGGTTGCCAAAATTTGTATGGGAGGTATTATGAATGTTGTCTGATTTTCTTGAAACTTAAAATAAATACTCTTCAACACAATTGATTGAACACGTGTTTCGCCGTTTTTCTAAATTTAAGCCTTAAGTCGTGTCGAGTCGTGGGCGAAAGCTAGTATTTACTAAAACGTATTCTGACATCAAGTAACAGTTCCACAGTATTAAAATCGTTCAATTTGAGAAGTCATGATGAACAATTAGATAGTCCGCGACAGCTGTCACGTTGCCGAAACGTGAATACAAGGTAATTTAAAATAAAAAAAATCAAAATCAAATATTTTATTCATAGTACAAACAAAATGTTTACTTTATGAACGACAAATTCATTAATTAAATTAATTTTACCGAATAAATAATCAAGATATTTTTTACAACATTAATGTTTTCACAATAATTAAACGAATTGCAAAATTAATTAGTTACCCAAAATAAATACTGGTGACTCAGTCCAGATTATAAACTTAAAAAAAAAAAAAAAAAAAAATATCAGGTGTACTTATGGAAATTTTAATAACATTAAAAGAAATTGCATTGAATGGAAATTTATTTGTGAAAAATAACATCATCAAGATGCTTTCCTTCTCGCCGTACACACTCTTCGAGTCGGACACGTGTATTTCCTATCACACGCTGCAGTAACTCGCTGGGGATACTGTTCACTTCTTCGGTTATTTTTGCCTTTAAATCGTCAAGAGTCGCAAGCGGGTCGGTAAAAACTTTACTTTTAAGGTATCCCCACAAGAAGAAGTCGCATGGAGTAAGATCGGGTGATCTTGGCGGCCAGGGTATGTCTCCAAATCTGCTGATGATTTTCCCAGGAAATAATCCTCTGACTGTATTCATTGAGATCCTGGCAGTGTGCGCTGTGGCCCCATCTTGTTGAAACAACACTTCTGGATAGTTACTGATACCCTGTCTTAGTTCTGGCATAAAAAAGTTGTTTATCATATCGGTATAGCGCTCACTTGACACTGTAACAGTAGTGCCACGATGGTTTTGAAAAAAGAAAGGGCCAATGATTTCTTTTGCAGAGATCGCACACCATACAGTCACTTTTGGACTATGTAACATCTTTTGATGCTTTTGATTTGGGTTAGCGGGAGCCCAGTACCGACAATTTTGGCGGTTTACATAACCTTCAAGGTGAAAGTGAGCCTCATCACTGAAATAAACATCGTCTAAGTCATTTTGCTGCGGGAAAATTTCCAACATTTGTTCGGCATAAGTTTTACGCTTAGCGTAATCTTCAGGCTTGATTTTTTGAGTAACTTGGATCTTGTATGGATGCAGCTTTAAGTCCACTGCCAATATGCGTTGAAGACTTGACCGGTGAATATTCAATGACACAGCATGTTTTCTTACCGAACGTCGAGGCTGAGCCGCGACTGCAGCGGCGACGCGGTTAATGTTTTCAGCTGAACGCACAGGTCTGTTTCGACGCCGATTCGTTTTGTTTATTGCTGAACCCGTTAGCCGAAACCTTTCCACCCACGTTTTTATTAATTGGACACTTGGTGCATCTCTCGAATACCGAATATTGTAGTGACTACAAAATTTGCGCCGTGCAAGTGTGTATGAATGTCCGTTGCTTAAATAAGCCTCCACTGCGTACGCACGATGCGCTCCCGACCACGACATGGTGCCGACTAAAAATTTCCAAACGGTCAGCTTTCGAACGCTACACCCCGCTCCCCGCTAGCCCCGGAGCCCGCGAACTTATTAATAATTTAATTTTAAAAAGTTTGCTGAGTCACATTGTACCTACATGTCTTTCAAAAGTTGTGGGCTCTAATATTCAAATCATCATCAACCCATTATGCCCCCACCCAGGTGCACGGGTCTCTTCCCTGAGGAAGGTATAGGCCATACTTCCTCCACTACAGAGGCCTAGTCTGTATTGGTGGAGGCTTGTAAGACTATAGTGGCTGGTCTTCCGTCAGAAGTTTTCAAGGCGTCCTAAGGCCTCTGACATGGCTTAAACTACCATCTATTGACGGCAGCCAGCACCAACTGCTAAACGTAGCTTGCAAAGCACGGAACCGCTCGCAAAAATGCCACTAGCATTAGCCATAGACGGTCACCCATCCATGCATTGAACACACCCTGTGTTGCTTAACCTTCGTGATCGTTTAAGACCACTCAGGCAGCCGGGGCTACGAGCGATTTGAATATATGTAAATACGATGTGGTAAAGATATATTTATTTAGCGGATTCTTTAATAGAATTCGTAATAGACAGCTATAGTAAAACCTACTTGGATAATTTATTTATTAATAATTTATTGTACCTAACATGTAAGAATTGGATGCAAAGAGAATAATAAAGGTTTATTCTACTATTGTAAAGCTTAAAACGTATTTGACCAAGTAAAACTTGCCATACTAAATAAACAAAATTGTCACAAAACAAATCATTGAAAGAGAAATACTTAATACCTTATACTATAACCATCAAATAATATACCTTTCAAGAAATTTGAAAATTGTTTCGCGGGTTATTTCTGCAGAGAAGCGCAATATGACTTGCATAATGTGGCCTAAGATGTCCATAGATGGTTACCATAGCAAGTGTTATACCGATCTCGTAAAATAGTATAAATAGGGATAAGAAGACTACTTAATGATATTTCGAGGAAACTTAATCAAAATGAATCCGTTATTATCCCGGCCGGCTGTGTAGCGCTGCCAAGTCGCGTCTTGCGCTTGACACTAATTAACTAAGCGGATAATCCAATACCGAGAAGCGACAAACTTTTACCGGTTTCCAAATTAAAATCAAACGTGATTAATGCCAATTAGGCATGTTTCTGCTAAACGCTTTGCTTCGTTTTAGCTTTGTCTGGTTGAAGCCATGTTTTTAAGTGAGATATTTATAAAATACTAACTGTGCCACGCGGTGTTACCCGCGGTTCATCGATTTTCCCATGGGAATAAGATATTTCCCCGCGGTAAAACGTAGCCTATGTGTTAATCCAGGGTGCCAGCTAACTCCATACCAAATTTTGTTAAAGTCGCTCCAGCCGTTTAGACGTGAAGAAGTAACAAACATACACACTCACACACTCACAAACTTTCGCCTTTATAATAATTAGTGTGACTAGCTGTCCCGGCAAACTTCGAACCGCCAAATTTTTCTTATTTTGTCGTATTTTCTCACCACTTAAAACATTCCTTGGCTTTCCACAAATATAAAAAAACAGGCCCCTAATTCCGTAAGGCCGTTAATAATTCCATATATCCGATCTTCGTTCTGTCAGTATCCTTCCCTGCATGTCCAAGATAAAATAAAATTATTGGAGTTACCTCTAAGGGAAAAAACGAAAAAGGATCACTTTGTTGTTTGTGTCCGTCGGTCCATTTTAGCCGCGTTTTCATGGTCTTAGTGCGCTCGGACTGAGTGCGGCATCCGAGTAAACTCATGCTTCTGATTGGCCATTTTAGTGTCGTGACGAAAAACCATCCAATCAGAAGCGTTAGTTTACTCGGACGGCGCACTCGGTCCGAGGGTACTAAGACCGTGAAAACTCAGCAGTCTGACAAGACAATGCCCTCTTTATCTCGAGCACCGTGGAGACATCGAGGTGAAATTAAACCACAATATGGTTTTTGAGTATAGTATACTCAAATTTACAGTCCCATAAAGACGTGAAAAATCAAACTTCTGAGTAAAGCCGTTTATAACGCAAAAAAAAAATTATTCTTCGACGCTGGAAGGAATGAAAATTAAAAGTACTTTACGTTGACCTACAACTGCGAAAGGCAACTAATATCGTCTTATACTCTAAGTGCAGGGAAAAATCTGAAAAAAATCCATCTGTATTCAAATCATTAAAAAAATCTTTGATACTAAAAAAACTGCGCGACATTGATATCAATAAATGCTTACTAATTTATACAGAACCCTCGGTGGGCAAGTCTGACCCACACTTTTGCGGTTTTTTTAATTAATCCTTAGCAGATTATAAGTTATTTTGCGTGCCTGCCTCACTCAATGTCAAACTGCCCACCAACCACTCTGTAGTGATTTGTTTCCAAACGAATGGACGCACGAACACCGCAAGTACGATGGCCGTTCAAATAGACCTGTAGAACAACTATGAGTATTCGTACGTTGTATGTAGGTACTATGAACGTTGTGGACTTGAGCGAATTTCCTTATGAGTTTTATTACCAAAATAAGTAGAGGACACACAGGATGCCTACACTAAGGATCGGTTTCTGAGTTGAGAAGTTGCACTAAGTAAATACTTAAGTAACGTTCTGTCACACTTTATTCTGAAAAATTTGACGAGACAGTACTAAAGTTAAGTAGTTACTTAGCAAAATTCTCAATTCAGAAATTTGCCCTCAGTATTAGGTAGATATTGAAGGAAAAAAGCCAACTACGCAGGTATATGTGTAAATATAAGACGATAATGGATGGAGCAAGCTGCTTTTTCATGTTACATTTTTCATGTCACAAACACACAAAATATAACACACATTAGTTTGCGTAGCGTTGCTTTCAAACAAACCCTTGTTCGAATATAATAATTGACGATTTCACGTTAGACTCAAATAATAATAATATCCACATACCATCCACACAATACAGTTACTTGTCCTGGGGTGCAATTACGTAAGGCTCCACTATATGGAGTTGTCTGATTTAGCCCTTTTGTTCCCGTTATGTCACACCATCTTATGTCACACTGTTACATTCTGCGACTTTTTTTCTCAGTAGGTATCTCATACTCCAACTCGGAACTGTCATAAACATTCTTATTTTGACTCTTTCGAGTTGTCTAAATGCTTAACTCGAAAGAGTGGAAAGTTACGTAATATAAGGGCTGGTCTCAAACGAGGCCCTGTGTCCCATAGTAACCAGGCAAGGATATTACATACATAGAAAAACACCCAGACTGAGGCCATTTGCACAAATGTACATACGGCGACCTCAAAACTATATTGAGCTACACGCCTTTCTTTTAAATGCTTGCTTTTAAAATTTAGGAACGGCTAGGTCATAGACAAAAGCTTTTTCAGCCTAATTTGGTCCTTACTCAGGACCTAGTACCAATTAAAAATTACTTAGGGGTATAATTAAGTACTTTTAACTTGTAACTAAATTACTACTTAAAATTACAGCTGTAGGTATTCCACAGTTTTTGGTCATTATTCATGTATGATTTACTTCATAATAAATGAATAGCGTTCGAATAAAATTTACATTTTCAGGTCCAAAGTTTTTAGAGCACGGTTTGGAAACAAAACACATTTCACACACAAAAAGCAACAAGCACACATGCCTCACGTTTGCCTCACAAGTTTTACTTAGCATTGAGTCCGAACGGATGTCGCAGAGGAGTCGTTTGAATAAACTTCCCCGACTGATTTATGTGCAAACTTGCGAAAGAACTTTTCACCTAAATATAGCTCTCACTGTGTGTTTTATACTTTGTTGTAGGTAGACAACTCTCAGTAATACGTTAGGTTCTGAAAACAGGGACGCATTTTTTTAGTACCTTATACAGGGTGATTGGTACAGGACCCGCCGTAGTAAAATCACTGGGATATTTATAGTTCAATAGAACGTTAAATAATAAAAAAGTTATGGCAGCTTTAAGATCCAACTTCGGAAAAATCCCAAAAAGTTTATCATATCTCCTAAACTATAAACCTTTAGCTAGTGAAAGTAAGCTTCAATAGGAGCACATGACCTCCTCCATATGTGATTTTACTATGGCGGGTCCTGTACTAATCACCCTGTATATACGTTTCACTGCAGGGCATTAGACCTTACATACAAACATAAGCTCCGTAAGTAGGCAGAGACCAGGGACTGCCAATCCGAAAGACCACTTTCGCTTCAACGACATTCATTAGGTAGTCGATGCATGCACGCATGCCGGTTTCTGGTACTTTTTATCTTGCCCTTTGCTAATACATCTCCTATTTGAACGAAGTATGTCCGCCTGGGGCGTGCCTTACCGGTCTTTCCACCCATTTTTTCAGTTTTTCTTCCTTCCAAACAAACGCAACATGCCTTTCTCAATAATTCTAGTCACTACAACCTCTTTAAGTCCATCTGATTAAACTATTGCGTATCCTGTCGTTCAAAGTAACACCACACATATTTTTCAAGGACCTCATTTCTACTGCATTAATCCTTCTTCCATGTTTTTTTTTTGCCATACACAAGTCTCGCGAAATTTGTGTATGGCCATACATCAGTGTTGGGACCACTGCAGACCATTACGGATAGCCGATCTTGCTCTTTTGAAGATTTTCGGCTATTCGTACAAGGGATAGCACGGGCCTTCTCTCAGAGAAAGATGAAGGCTTACTCACTACGCTTTCAAATCACTGGTTGGCAATTTAAATGCAATAATTCTGTGTACCACGAAAATCATCATCATCAACCCATTATGTCCCCACCGAGGGGCACGGGTCTCTTCCCTGAGGAAGGTATAGGCCATACTCCACCGCGGAGGCTAAGTCCGGATTGGTGGAGACTTGTAAGACTAGTGGCTTGTAAGGTCTTACTGTCAGAAGTTTTCAAGAGGCCCTATAAAGGGCTTTGACTTGGCTTAACGACTGCCATCTATCGATGGCAGCCGGCACCAACTGCTTAACGTGCCTTGCGAAGCACGGAACCGCTCGAAAAAATGCCACTAGCGTTAGTCATACTGCCCTCGTGAGAAAGAACGCAGTAATCATAAAAACGCAGTTTTGAGCAAATAGCTATTTATTTCTTAGGATTAGAAGGATTTCATACATAACTGCATATTTTCTTTCTGAAATTTCAGGTTTCTAGTAGACCTACAGCCACCATTATTTTTTCACCTATAGATATACCACCAGGGAGCCCAATTTTGCATCCAAAGTAAAAACACAGTAATGGCTATTACTGCGTTCTTCCTTACGAGGGCAGCATAGACGGTCACCCATCCATGGACTCAACGCACCCAATGTTGCTTAACCCTTATTAAGCCATAAGGATAATAGTTCCCACTTTAAATTGAACCTTGTCGGTTTGAGATAAAGTCTAAAACCAATGAAAAAATTATACTATCCATGGCCGTTTAAAGGTTAACCTTCGTGATCGTTTTAAGATCACTCAGGCAGCCGGGGCTACGAGCGATGCACGAAAATGATACATCCACAAAAATTCCTACTTGTGACAACAGTGTAAGATTGCCCAAATTCCTTCTCCTCAGTCGTTCTTGTGTAAGAAGGTAATATTTCTGGCACTTTTGTCTTATATGTTCAGTTCATTTATAATATAATTTATCATTTCCCACAAAGCCATTGTTGCATTTCCCCTGAATCTCGAAGAAAAAACAGTCTCAGCTGGGCGTAATGTACAGTCTGTTAGCTTTTAGAATATACCTCGAGCTCTAGAGTAGGCTTCGGTTTTCGAAGAAAGCACACGAGTGTAATAATACTTCCTGCTCTGTATAAAACTTTTCTTCACTATTTTAAAAAGTTATGTAAAGTTATATGTCATATTAGTTCCGATATTTCTATTACACGAATATATCCTATTCTATCCGATAGTAGCCGAGGTATATTCTAAAAGCTAACAGACTGTATTTATCGTTACTATGAGCCTTCTTACAACTTTCCCTTACCCCACATTAAATTAATAGACTTGGGATTATGACATACTATCTGTAAGGCGGAAGAACTTGTACTCGTATACTTACATACCCCCAAGGATCGTTAGATTTCAGAGTCCATGCTCTAACAACTGAAATGACTTGAAATCAGTGATAGTTAAAAACATACTAAATGTCTCGTAAACAGTTACCTCACGATGAATTTATTGTGGGATGGCGGACGTGGCTTGTCCTTGCCTTGTGTTTTTAAGGTTCCGTACCCAAAGGATAAAACAGACCCTATTACTGAGAATCCGCTGTCCGTCCGTCCGTCCGTCACGGGCTGTATCTTATGAACTGTGATAGTTAGAAAGTTGAAATTTTCACAGATGATGTATTTCTGTTGCCACTATAACAACAAATACTAGAAAATAGAATAAAATAAATACTTAAGGGGGCTACCATACAATAAAGGTGATTATTTTTGCTCGATTTTACTCGATTAATAACGGCAACAGGTAGATGGTTTAAATATTCACAGAATATTTTATTATATATTCACTTTAAAAATAAATAGTTAAATAAAAATGAAACAAATATTTAAGGGGCGGTCCCATACAACAAAAGTGATTTTTTGCCGTTTCTATAGATAATGGTACAGAACCCTTCGTGCGCGAGTCCGACTTCCACATGACCGGTTTTTTTTATTAAAAAAAAAACAATCATAAGTTACGCTGTCACTTACTATCGCACAATAAACGATCACGTCATGCATGACCCACAGTATGATCGAATCACAGAGTGATTTACTCACAAAGCTTTACAGCTCATACTGCGCTTATTTCAATGGTTAAGCATTACCAAAAGGACTGGGGGCGGTTTTAAGTGTGAATTTTGTAGGAACAAATACTTCTGTAATTTTTTTATTCGCAGCTTGAACCGTTATTCAACTGCAGTGACAGTGGGCGCTTGATGGCTCTCTGCAGTTCCGCTCCATTTGGCGCAACTATTAGTTAGTAGAATCAGCTGCGTGTGGACTTGCAAATTTATGCAAGTCACGACCGTCGCGTCAAACTGCGCGTGTTCTGAAGACGTGATCCAAATCCGATTTCAGTCTCATAACGGTTGGTGGCTTGCAAACTTTACGCATTGTTTCAATATGCTGAGAGGTGTCGAGAATTTTAGTCTGCGACATTACCGACCCTTTCAGCCACATTTTCTCGATATATTTTTTTCATCAATATTTCTTCTTTCATCATCTCCATAATATACCCAACGTAAAATCTTCTCAATTTAATTCCTCAATTCTACTTATTGCAATCGAAACAAAATTGTCTCTTAAAATTATTTTACATACACTATACGTAGATTTACTTACGACTTTTTTACAAATTTGGTTTATAGAAAAAAATGCCTCACTGGCATGTACAATATTTATAGCGAGTAAATAATTTATTAGAGCACGACAATCCGACGGCGGATTTTACGATGGCTATGAAAAAGGTCAGACTCATGTATATTTAAGGAGACTCGCACGAACAATAGTAGAAATCTTGAGAAAGAGTTGAATGTATGACCAACTGTGTTCATTGTGACGTGGACCTTAAAAATTTATATTAAATGTCAGCCTCACGTCCCAGAACCCAAAACCTTCGAATGGGTTACGGACTTCGCTTCCACAAGGTAATTACTAGATCTCTGATTGCAACATACAAAAACCTTTTGCAAATTATATGCGTCGTAAGATTTGTAACATACAATATTAACTTTTCGTAATATTAGTTATTTTATTGAAACACAGCATTCAATTTAGTATTTTCATAACACATTGAAGCGGTGGTAGCGCGTTCGGTAAAACTTTTGCCACACATTCAAGAGATAGTGGGTTCAAATCTTGACATACACCTACCATATAGGTACACATACTCTACTTTTTTTTATTTTTTTATACAGGCACATACATTGCTTCTGTCTCCACACTAGGATACCCTGTGTCCTAGAGAAATAGCGACGTCACAAACATGTAAACATCCAAGACCTGGGGCTTTTTTTCTCCCCAGCCGGGGTTCGAACCCGGGACCTCTCGCATGGTAAGCAGATGCGCTAACCGCTACGCCACAGAGGTCATCGTTTTGTTTGTTTGTTAGTTTTTGTTAACTTTGTTTTTGAAGTAACGCTCCTTTCGTAAATTTGTAGTAACGGTAAGTTGCCTAAGTTATTCAAATACCACAGCGCTTCAAATTTCTAATCCGAGGTAGAGATATGTCCATATTGCTTCTCCGAGAGCAGACTGTACCCTACAGTGGGACGTATTATTAAACAAATGCGTCGCGTACAATGATTTCAGGTTTTGGTTACCTATTTTGTGAGCGTAAACCATCAGGCACTGTGTAACGACTGTAAGGGTCTACCCTTTCACCCTTACAGTTTTCCAGAAACATAATTTCTTAAATTGATACAAGTGTCTCCACCTGTTGTGATCTGAAAGAAGTTTTCTACTATAGGAAGGGATAGACGTCAAAATACTACACCCTGAATAATGTATCTTAAAGCTTCATTGATACACTCGAAGATCGTTTAAGTCATGTCAACTGTGTAACTCGTACACACACATTTACAAGCAATATTCATTGAAATCATAAATGTCAGTCGAAAGTAAACAGGGTAATGTCATTTTGCTGTGGCAAAAGTATTGTTTTCCTAGGGCAAAATCGACCTTATTGTTATGACAATATGGCGCGATTATTAAAACTTACGTTAACATTTTCGTGTGGCCTTTGATATGCTACTTGGACTTTTGTTCTGAGAAAAGAATGAGAACAGCGAGTCTTTGTATGACTTAAAATAAATATTGTATGAATGTTTACTAAACATAATTAATTGTCGGCTATGGCAAAGGAGGTTTCTACCTCCTAGTAATTCTTTACGGCGCCATACGGGGACTTTATTTTCGAGAACTCATGGGTTTCGTTTGTATGGGAAAAATGTATTTAATGGATAATTTCGAGAGTCACTGCTATCATAACGTTTTACACAGATTGAATAAGACTTTACACGATACAGAACAATAGATATTTTTGTAAATCTAATCGTGAGTTTTTCAAATAAAAATACTTTTAATGATGTCATCGTATTTTTTAAATGTATGGAGTTATTTTTCCTGTCAGAAATCTACAATATTTTAGAATTTCCACTCTTTTCTATACAATTCTTAGATACAGTGGGTCCAACGGGGAACACACCACGTAATGTTTACAATATTCTCTAATCTTAACTAGCTTAACTTCGAGCTGTTCGACCAACATTTCTAGCAAGCCATAAAAAGGATGATGAATGGTTTTGTGGGAGGAGCCGAGATTTGAGCCGAGGAGAGCTGGTGAATCAGGAAGAAATCATCGGGAGTCAAGTCGCAGCCTTCGGAGAGAGTGGTAGTTCTTCGGGAACTTAATATAACGAATGTAATAGTAAGCTAGCGAGCAGAGAATCCGCAAAGTAGAGAAGGAAAAAGTGCGTCAAACAGTGTTCCGAGAAACAAAGAGTTTTCCGTCTAGGGGCGAATTTTCTAAAACGAACAAACTATTATTCGAATTTCCGCGACGCGTGTGATATTACATTTATGTATCTTTATGTACTCTACTTTATGTAACTATTTATTTCATTGTATTTTAATTTATCCCATCACTCTTAATTTCATTCTTCCAGTCCTATTTTTAGATCCCACACTAACTAGCGAGAGCAGAAGGCGCGGTGTTTCCCACAGGGGTTCTGCGTTAAGTCTTCGATCTTAGCTAGGAACTAGGCCTCATCAACAGGAGCAGTAAGGAGCGGACAGGACAAAATACTTTGTCTTTGAACGAGATTTTACTAACACAATGTTATCTGAATGGAGCTGCGTTTTTGCTGGAGAATTGACGGTGTTAATCTTTTATAATTATTACGACAAGCAGAGCTGCATCATCATGGATTATTTGCTAATTTACATCACTACAAGGATTCTCTACATCATTATGGACTACACAGGATCTACATGACTTCAAGGACTTTCTACATCATCATGGATATTACAGGTTACATCGGGAACGTTCTATCCGTTCTATCTTCACTTTAGCTAGGGTTGATTCGAGATTGTGTGATTATGTACTAAGTTGTGCTTGTTCTAGTAGTTTTAGTATTCACCACGGTGTACAACTCGAGGTACATTTGTGTGTGAAGATGATGTGACGAAGGTTTTCACGAATGTATGACTCGGCTGGATGGACGAAGTGGTCCTCTACGGCTAGCCGGAAACCCTGTCTTAAATTACGTGTGTTGGAAGGGAGCCTGTTCCATAGTCCGGAGGTCAAATGGGTAATGCATTTGCGAAAACTGTAGTACATCTTGTTTTGTTAATTAGAACTACAACAGAAGTACAGGTATGAATGTCATGTACACTGAATGTTGGGCGACAAGTGAAGGTTTGAATGTGATAGAGGGAAACGTTGTGTCCCGATGGATTTTGTCGCCGCGAGTTTCTTCTGTGGAAGCTCGTGGGGATGGGAGTAGGTTGGAAGGGAGCCCATCATCTTCGTCGTTGTTGTTAGGGCAACAAAGCTTCTTCTAGATTTTCTCCTGGAAATCTAGAACCCCTCCAAACCCCATTTATTCACAGGAAGGAGATCTGCTGACTACAACTACACGAATTCCAATTCTTTCATTTCGTATTGACATAGAGGAAAGTCACCAAATATGAAATAGTATCCTAATATGGAATACCTTCATTTCTCTAAGTCTATAAGTATGAAACGCAACAATCGACCATCTTCTGTTTCATTCGGTCTACTAACTATCGCACTCACACCATCGAGTCAGTTGCGCGAACGCTTCACGTGTGGCAGGCGTGTTTTGTTTTGTTGTCGTGCAGAAAATTTTAAAGGTAAGTAATAAATGAGTATTACTAGCTGTTATGTTTGTATACATAAGTGTTATACTATTTAGTATATCGGTATTATGTTTATTTCACCATTTTGTGATATTTTGTCATTAAAATATTGTGACTTGAAAAAATATTTAGAAGAGTTTGAACTAGTATAAAAATCCAAATATGGACAGTCGTCGGTGTCTAATTATGGAACATGATGAGTTGATGGACCAAGTACCTCCTGACTCTGCTGATGCAGAATGTATGTTCTGTTCAAGACTTTTTTCCATGGATAAAAGTGGAAAAAGCTGGATTAAATGCTTGATGTGTGGGCTCTGGGCACATTATGATTGTGCTGGTCCAGAGTTTGATACTTGGATCTGTGACTTTTGCAAGTAATTATGTAACTTCTCTCATTTATCACAATATGTTATATTCATTCAATTGATCTCAAAGATATTAATGTCCATTTTTGTTATTGTTATGTTGATTTATGCTTATATTCCATATATGGGTACCTATTCCATATTTGGTTACTCATTTGTGATTTTGTTTTTTGTGTTATATTTTGATTTGATAACTAATATATTTGATTAAAGGTTGTTAATTACTACATATAAATGTATGACTGATTAGTAAAAACATTAAACTGATTTAATTTATAAGAAGTTCTTTTTTTATATCCCAAAAACAAAATGGTATTCCATATTTGGCGGCTTTCCTCTATTATTTGTATTTTAACATACTATGTATTATTTTACTATACACATTATTATTATCTTTGTGATGTACTATTCGCGAGTGATACTGGTTAAGCGCGTGTGTAAAAAGTCTTCCTAGAGAAGCATCGTGTAATGCATCGACATGCATGGTAGAAGTGTACAGAAGGTTTGCAGTGCTCACTCTCACTCTAGTCGCGGACATTGAGGCTAATTCGAGTCTCGATGCCGATTTCCTGGGGCGTTTACAATTACTGACTGAAGCTTAGTAGCATGTTTTCTTTATTTAAACTTTTCACGTGTAGAATAGAATAGAATAGAATAGAATAGAATAGAATAGAATAGAATAGAATAGAATAGAATAGAATAGAATAGAATAGAATAGAATAGAATAGAATAGAATAGAATAGAATAGAATAGAATAGAATAGAATAGAATAGAATAGAATAGAATAGAAGAGAACAGAACAGAACAGAACAGAACAGAACAGAACAGAACAGAACAGAACAGAATAGAATAGAATAGAATAGAATAGAATAGAATAGAATAGAATAGAATAGAATAGAATAGAATAGAATAGAATAGAAAAAGTTTTATTCACAAATTAGATTACACAGTACAATGATACTTAAGAGCTAAAAACAATAGTAGAATCGAACACAAGAGAAATGAAAGGCCGTGCCAATGTACTGCGTTTGTGAAAAGGACCCACCTCAGCATGTGTTACAGAAAGGGAACTTTCTGTAACGCTGGTATTCTGCCGGTACCTAACAAATAAAAGACATTTACAACCTAAACTCAACTTAGAAACTAAAAGTAATATATACATTATAAATTCATAAATAAGATATATTCTAAAAATAACCCAACTCTATAACAATAGTGAAAAAGTTCAATATAAATATGCATAAATATATAGATATATAGATGCATAAATATGTATATATAATAATAAATATCACAATAAATATATAATGAATATAGAATATACAATAAACAAGATACGAAATGCCCGAAGATGCGTTTGCCGTGACCATCCGCGCAGTAATTAGGTGTACAATAATTAATATACATGTATGCCAAAAAAAACCACAGAAACGAGACTGAATTAAGGGGCCCAATGACAAAGAGAGAGAGAGAAGTCGAACAGAAAAACCAAACTTAAGTAAGTAAATAAAATAAATACTTTTATTTTGCCATAAGCACCTGATCCTCCAGCAGTTTTAATTTATACTTTTCCTTCAATGCAGGTAAAGATTTCAGCATTCGGATTGGAGGTGGAATATTGTTCCAACATTTTATTGCCTGATATCGGAAGCTCCCCCTGAATGCCGCAGTTGCATGCCTTGGCACAGATAATATAGCGCAACATGCTCGACGAGTGGGTCTTTGACGCCAAGAAAGTTTCTCGTAGAGGTATTCTGGTTTGCCTTAGTGAACGATTCCAAACAGTAGGCTTGCCATCTGCAACTTTAATCTATTTTTTATTATTAATAATTGTGCATTGTTGAGAAATGGAGTGATGTGTGTTCGTGGAGGAATATTGAAGCAGAAATGAGCTGTTGCATTTTGAATTCGCTGCAAAAGACGATGGGATCTCTTATACAAGCAAGGCCCGAAAACTGTGAGACAATAATTGAGCTTAGATAGGATTAGTGATTCACATAGCTTAATTCTTATTTCTTCACATAGGTACGGTAATTTAATTGCGGTTTATTACTTCATACCTTGTATTTATTTGATTTCGTTAATTTTAATTTCACAACACAACGTAAGGGTTCTTATTAATTTTCTAGACGATCACGACTGTTTTCTTTGGCCAATTAATTTTACTTTATATTTTATTTGTTTATATATTTTTATTTACGTGAAGACGTGGCGTCGCGCAATTATATTTTTAATTGTGTAGGACACGTATTTCATCACAACTGTTCCAAATGATCGGTAGTAAGATTGTATCTTCGATGGCTAAAACGTTTTTAAAAGCAGAGAAGGACTGTTCCGCATCCTCTGACGTACTTAGGGCAGTCTCTGAATTGACAATTAAATAAATAAAATAAAATAAATAAATAAACTCACGCCTGTCATCCCCGAGGGGGTAGGCAGAGGCATCAATCACTAGAACTGGGCCCACGATTTGCCGAGTTTATTAGGTCCCAAACGTGACAAGTGGCGAGCCTGTCGCCGTTATCCGGGCACAATTTATCAGCGAATGATGTTGCTGTACAATCAAACAAATGTACGTAACTAAAAGTCATTGGTACAAGCGTGGTTCGAACCCAGACCCTCATAATCGAGAAGCAAGGGTCAACCCCACTACGCCACCACCGCTTTTGCAATTTGACAATTTTGCTAAGTAAATACTTAACTGCAGTGCTGTATCGTCAAATTTCTCAGAGCGTGACAGACCGTTACTTTAGTATTTATTTTGTGAAATTCTCAATTCAGAAACCGGCTTTTACTGTTTCTAGCAAAAGTTCAACTATCCCATGAATTCCAGAATTAATTTGACTTGATTGTTTTTAGGTAAAATACGCAATTAGTAGTGAGTAGAGGCTACATAGCACATGAGTATTCGAGTATGCAAGTGCATGCAAAAACATAATATTATAAACTGTTTTCTTCCGGAAACACTTACTTAACTTTTTATCGGAAGAGTCCGACCAGGCTTAGCTCCGATTCGCAGAGCTTAATCATGGTGAGCAGAGTGCTTAGTGAGAGTTTTTTAAACTACTCGATCGCGTTAACGTAAACTCATATTCTATAGGAGTGACAAAGCGCGCCAGCTAGTTGTCTGTTTGTCACTCCTATACAAATTGCAAACGCTCTCGCTATCGAAAGTGAATGAAAAATCTCGCACTGAGACGGAGCTCGCGCCTCGGTTACTCGTCTCTTCGGACAAAGTCAAGTAAGTATATTCGGAAAACAGTTCACAATGCTTAGTGCTTACGAAAGTTTTAGTTCAAATACTATAAATCTCTTTCCTAAGGAAGGTATAGGGCATACTCCACCATGAAGGCCTAGTCCGGATTGGTGGAGGCTTGCAAGACTAGTGGCTGGTCTTACTGTCAGAAGTTTTCAAGCCGCCCGAAGGCCTCTGACTTGGTTTAACGACTGCCATCCATCGACGGCCGCTGGCACCAACTGCTTAACCTTGCGAAGCACGGAACTGCACGGAAAAATGCCACTAGCGTTAGTTATAGTCACCCATACATGCACTGAACGCGCCCTATGTTGCCTAACCTTCATGATCGTTTATGATTCGTTTAAGATCACTCAGGCAGCCGGAATGCGAGCGATTCATAGGGAAGAGACCCGTGCCCCTCGGTGGTTACATAATGGGTTGATGATATATAAATCGATCTCTAGTAATTACTTATGGTACGATTTCATCATGTGCAGCGATCTGCATGAACGGGCGCTACCCGAAACCTTTTTTGAACGATTTCAACAAGTTAATAAGCAGAGTAATTATCGCGAGCTCATCGCATGAGGATATACGGAACTCTTTCCGTCGATCCCCGTTAATTGGGTATCGCACTACAGTAATTTGTACGTTCAATATGCCGAACAAAATTAATCCCAACAAATTATATGTAGCTTTTTGATGTAGCTACATCAATAAACGTGAAAAGCTTTGAGCTACTTCAGTGTTTCGACTGGTTTTTTTTTGTGAAAACTTCGTCCCGATGATAACGCACGACAACGCAAAAAAGTTTGCTTAGTTGTTTTATGAAATTATAGAATAGAAAATATACACATAGAAAAAATGTGACGCGCAGTCCATGATCTTTATTTTTACATACTCGAATTAAATTTCATCATCATCATCAACCCATTATGTCTCTACCGAAGGGCACGAGTCTTTTCCCTGAGGAAGGTATTGGCCATACTTCACCACGGGGGCCAAGTCTGGATTGGTCCTGAATTAAATTTAACTTTTTAAGTTCTAGTTCAATTTTTCACCAGTCTAGAAATCTTGTCTGAGATTTTTCCTATATATTCCTTCCTTTTTTTTTACTTTTCTACTATTTCAAGCGCAGAGATACATGGACAACTCAGAAACTCAGATTTCCTCATAATTCTCCACTGATATTAAGTGGTTTTGCGATTTTTTCACAAATGTACGTAACTTAAAAATCGATTTTTAATATCAGTGGTTAGGCACCCGTATTTGCGTGTTTGGCAAATAGCTACCTCTCATTGCCGGAATTTCAGACTAATCTTTCCAATTTAACACACAATGTTTATAGCACCAGAATAAAAGGATTTATAATAATATTAACATCCACGAGCCATATTAGTCGAGTCCGACTCCTCTTGTCCGGTTTAAATATACATTATTTAGTTCATTCAGAAATGGCGTTATTAATAGTTTGACTATCCCGAAGCAAAACCGTGCATATACACTCTGAACCCTCTGTATGGCATGACTAGTTTTGCCAAAAATTCTTGGACCGTAAACAGTATCGCAATATAGTTGAAGATAGATAAGACTAGGGCTAGGGATAGGGCTTTGCAAATAATAACCCGCAATTCTTCTTTAGAAAGTCACGGATTCCTAAGAAAATTCGGTCGAAAAAGAGCTGTTCTTTTTTTCAAGCTAACGTGCTCTTGAAATCGAATTTGATTGACTAAAAGCTGACCAAAGAACAATGTGCAAAACTGTATGAACCTTGGGCCCACCAGTGTAGCATTATAGCAGGTATGTGGATCGATGAGTCATGACATAAGCTATTAAAAAAGTTTTAAAGGAAAGATCAAATCGATGTATGAGTGCAAAAAAAAACCATTTTATTTCAGAGCAAGTCAAATGCATAGATGAGCGATTTTTCAACAGAAAGTGGTCTGTCACGCCATGAAAAATAATGTAAAGACACAACAAACAACATACATATCCCGCCCCTCCCTCACCCCCTCCGGAGATCGAACTCACGACCTCTGGAACTACAGCTAGGTGCTCCACTATCCTTTTTTTATGGCACATCACCACGGATACGGATGTACCTACGTTAACAGAAGTGAGAGTTGGGTGTTAACTTGCTACTGTATAAACACACATCTCTCATTTCTTCCACTGTTTCATCATCATCAGCCCACCGCTGCCCACTGCTGGATATAGGCCTTTTCCCCCAAATGCCATTTCACACGGTCTCTTGCCATTCGCATCCACGGACTCCACTTCCACTGTTTACTCTCTTCATATTATAAATAAAATATCTGTGTTATTATTATTATAGATACATAACATAAGAAAATGTGTTGAATGAATTGCATTTATTATTATCATACTTAATGCCTCCATTTCATCATCACCATCAGGCCATACTAGTCCACTACTGGACATAGCCCTCCTCTAATAAGCGCCATAGCGCCCTGTCTTCAGCTTGTCGCATTCAGCATCTGCCTGCAGTTTTTCGTAGATCGTCATCCCACCTAGTCGGAGGGCATCCTACACTACGTTTGCCGAGTCGCGGTCTCCACTCAAGAACACGTTTACCCCACCGGTTGTCGTTTCTTCGCGAAATAAGACCAGCCCACTGCCACTTCAGCTTGCTAATTTTCTGAGCTATATCGATAACTTTGGTTCTCTGTCGGATGTATTCGTTACGAATCCTATCCTTCAAAGAAACTCCGAGCAAAGCTCTTTCCATAGCTCGCTGAATGAAACTCTGGGCATAACTCTTGCCATAGCTCGCTGAGCGAAACTCCGAGCATAGCTCTTTCCATAGGTCGCTGAGCGACTTTGAACTGGTGGACCAACCCTTTCGTGAGTGTCCATGTCTCAGCTCCGTAGGTCATGACAGGTAGGACACGCTAGTTAAAACATGTCTGTTTCGGTCTTGAACTACAGAACGGAAACACCATAGTCGTTGTTCCCGTTCCATGTTTTGTCACAGAGCTACTGAACGCGACAAAAAAAACACCATCACCATCATCAACCCATTATGTCCCCACCGAGGGGCACGGGTCTCTTCCCTGAGTAAGGTATAGACCATACTCCACCACGAGGGCGAAGTCCAGATTGCTTGAGGCTTGTAAGACTAGTGGCTGGTCTTACTGTTAAAAGTTTTTTTTGTAAATCTATAATAAATAAAAATAAAATAATCAGTCTTGTAAACAAATAAAATAAAAAAATAGTTATCAAGCCGCCCTAAGACCTCTAACTTGGCTTAACGACTGCCATCTATCGACAGCAGCCGGCATCAACTGTTTAACATGCCTTGCGAAGCAGGGAAGCGCTCGGAAAAAAGCCACTAGCGTTAGTCATAGACGGTGACCCATCCATGGACTGAACACGCCGTATGTTGCTTAACCTTAGTGATCGTTTAAGATCACTCAGGCAGCCCAGGCTACGAGCGATTCTAAATCGAAATCACTTGAAATCTCGAAAAAACACACCATAGTGTCTTCTCTTTTAATGTCGATATAAATGCTGACATATTGCTTTTCTGTGAACACATACAGCAATGTCGCCATATAAAAAAATGTTGCTATTGCCTAGTTGATAATGTTACAGTTGGTATGAAAATGCTACAAGTGTGGGCCCAAGTTGCACATTATTCTTTTTGGTCCGCTCTACGCTTATATTATTGACGCAAATAATTGGCATTTTTCCAATTAAAATTTACATACAGGCACATACATTGCTTCTGGCCCCACACTAGGATACCCTGTGTAGTGGGAACCAGAAACAGCGACATTTCAAACATGTTAACATCCAAGACCTGGGTTTTTTTTTGTGCCCAGCCGGGATTCGAACCCAGGACCTCTTGCATGGTAGTCAGATGCGCAAACCGCTGCGCCACACAGTCGTCATTAATTGTAATTTTTCCAATTATTAGTTCAATGAACTGATTGACATGAATTTTGGATTTTGTAAGGTTTAATAGGATTTTGTAAGGTTTAATAGGATTTTGTAAGGTTTAATAAAAGAGCGTAATTTGAGTTCATCGAAAAATCTCATTAAAATCCACGTTTATCTCATTTACAGGTGTATTGGCAACATTTATAAAGCTGCGTATCATCTGCATATAAATGGACTCGACAATGCTTCAAAGTGATTACTAGGGCTAAGGAATATTACATGATCACTATAAAAAAATGTATATTCTTGAACTAAAACTATCGTAAGCACAACACATTGTAAACTGTGTGAGACGAGCAACCGACGACGCGAGCTCCGTCTCTGCTCACCATGATTAAGCTCTGCGAATCGGAGCGAAACCTGGTCGGACTCTTTCGATATAACAACACCCGTAAGTAAATCCGGACTAAAAGTTTACAAAATGTATATTCATACAGGGTATCCCAAAACTCGACGTCAAGCTGCAATCGGGTGAAAAGGCAAGTATACTGGTTATCAGGGAAATGAAAAAAAATCAAAAAAGCCTATAATTTTGTATACATGCGTACAAAATTCTCCAGATTGGAAGAAAAGGAGACTAAAAAAAATTTACTTAACAAATTGCCCAGTTTTAATTTTGATTGTAGTTTTAATTATTTTTTGTGAAATTTCTTGAATAAATAATTTAAAAAAAATGCTGTAGTAAAAAAAAATTACATTTTTTAAATATTTTTCTGATAACCACCATGACTTGTCTTTATATAAGTTCCGGCTTGACGTCGAGTTTTGGGACATCCTGTATAACCTATTTCGATGAGCGCTAAAGCATGACTGAATTTCAACGGTTGAAAAACTTAAATAGTAAGCCTAGCCAGTAACGATTACGTACTATCGTTTCTCTGCGCCCACAATACTGGCTTGGCCTAGTGTGGGGACCATAATTATATCAAATTTTTTCACAGCCAAAATATTGCAATCATGCACAACTTTGCAAACTTATGCACCTCTTTTATTATCTAAACTGTACTTATAAACTTTATGTTACATAGATAGATAGATAGACAGAGAGAATATTCTTTTTTGTACTCATAAATTACATTTACAGATTTTTATAAATCCAAGTACAATTGGCAGCCTTATTACTATAAGCAATTTCTTCCAGGCAGCCATAGACGGAGACAAGAAAAAAATTAGTTTTTTTTAGATAAATTAGAATTATGTTGTGCATGAAATCTGATTTGATAATATTCCGTTCTATTCTAAGAACAGGTGCAAGTCGGCCCAAAAGTTTATCTATACACACTGCATAGAAATCACAAGTGCGGTCGTGTTCACGGATGTTTGTTTAGGACGGACCCCGACTTGTACACTGTACAGTATAAGTACTGAACCAGGCGTGGCAAATGTTTGTGACTGACTGTTGACGGCGAACAATACCTGTTACTCCATAGCCATGTACGCGTAGTATCCTACGTCAAAGAGGTAAAAGAGTTGAAGAAAAATTAAACAAGATAATGTAAAAAATTAAAAATTACAAAAACAAAAATTAAAACAAAATGTTTACTTCATGAACGTCACAGCTGTTTCATAATCAATCGATTATGCAGAGAAGGTGCTAACTAAGAAACTCCGCATTTGTTCTTTTAAAAACAGGCTTCATTAACGTAAGAATATTCTTTATTGTGCACGACGAAAAACACAAACATAAAATATTTACAAGGTAAATATTTACAATTGGTGGCCTTAGTAGTATTAGCAATTGGATTCCGAGTGATTCCATTTATACAATACAAAAAAAATTATTGAAATTTATTTTCAGAGAAATGAAAATGAAAAAAAATCTGTCTTCACAATCCCGAATGGCCTAGCCATGAGACATCTTCTAGAGACTGCTTTTCGCTTCAAAAAAGACATCCTGTATTATGGTGTTTGTATTTTAAAAACCTATGAAAGTAGTTTATTTAAAAAAATATATTGAAATTTATTTTCAGGGAAATAAAAATTTTCATTCGCTGAACATGAAAAAAACACTGTCTTCACAATCCCGTATGGCCTAGTAGTGGGACATTCTCTATGACAATGGGCACTTTCTGTCGATTCGATTACCTAGTCTATGTATTTTCTGCTGTTGTTAACTATCTAATTACTAGTTATGATTAAAATAAGACGTCGCAGGCGGAGTTTTAGGCACGCACTTGTTAAATGGAAGGCCATTAAGTATACGGTCAGGTAGCACGAGCTTAACAATTTTTCTGCAAAGTCGCCAGTAACGCTGACGAGTGCAGTACGCGCATGTAAAAGCCTGAGATGTGGTATGTAGCAATGTAAAATTATTAACGTAGTTACCGCGTCACAGCGACGAATATTGTTAAGTTAGCAATAAGTTGCATTTAGAATAGGTTGTTCCATGTAAACGGAATGCACTCTCTACCCGACTAGCGACTACTCAAGATAAACATGTTAAATTATACGAGTACTACTGCTTTTCGCTCCACTCGAACCTTCAACCATGATCGTGCTTCAAGTCAATGTACAGTGTTATAGGCTGAAACTTTAACTGCAAGTTAGTGTCATTTTGGCATGCCACTTAAACGATATCTAGGTTATAACAAGCCGGGGACCTGCGAGCGCACCAAAAAATATTCCTTAAATACTTTCTAGGTTGAGACATTACAGTACAAGGGCAGAAAAAGTAACGGTCGGCGGGCCGTCAGTTGTCACCGAGCTTTACGGGTTAATCCTTGACTTCATAAGCTTAAGGATTATTTTAGATTAAATTTGCGGCGGTCACATATTGGTGGCATGTCGTAACGTGGATTGTCCTTTATACGTTTACGGTCCTTTTATAGAAACACAATTTCTCTAAAAAACTCTCCAGAGGTAGTGATTCTATTCCGTATGAGTTCTGTGATTACGTTTTCCCTTTACCACGTATCACGAACAACACAATTCACTTCACAAATCTCACATCACTATATAATAACTTCACAATTTCACTTTTAATATAAATTATAAATATAAATTCTTAAATCGGGCAGAGCTTCCGCCTGATCACAGCACCAGAACAAGACTGCCGGTTTTTTTTTTTTTTTTTTAGCCCTATAAAGGGCACCCTCCGGAGGACACGGGGGAGGGAGGTGGTGAATGCTCATGCATAACAGCACGGGCCCGGCCGTGCTGCCAATGTGGGACTCGCAGAGTGCGCCTACCCACTAAACACCACCTTGGTGCTGGTTTGGTCCTAAGGACCCCTAAACCTACATCATGAGCGACCCCCCTCGAGGCCGGTTTATCGTCGAGCCCTCCCTTTTATAGACTAAAGGCGAGCGCATGGTATTGGTTGGTCTTGGCGCCATTTTGTGACAAATCCGTTAAAATGTAATTCTATTCAAATGGCCACTTTTAAAATAATGAACTGTTGAAAATGATATTAAATATATCTTATAAATTACCGGTCGTCTTAAAATAATGTTTTAATGTTAAATGAAATAGATCAAAAATCATGACACACGTAAACTACTTGTGGCGTGTGTTCTAGGGAATGTTGGTTTTATAAATAAGATCGACAGTGTTTACTGTGTCAATTTGGAGCTAATAGAGTGGGAAGCCATGGCGAAGTTTTTTTATTATTTATGAATGTTGTAGTAGTTACCTACTAGGTAGGTACATAACGTCAGTTGATCCTGTAGAGATTTTTGGTTCTCAGAAGCACCATATCAATGGTTAAAAAAATGCAATTTTCATTCAGTATTTTACAATAGCGTGATATTCATAAGAATTGTCCATCTCGTTATTATCCTAGGTCCTTAGCCTTATTATACTTCATCATCATCATCATCATCAACCCATTATGTCCCCACTGAGGAGAATATTATCCTTATTATTAGGTTGTACTTTGTACATGTTGTTTTAATGTAATGTTCGATGTACTGTTTCGTGTGCAATAAAGTATAAAGTAAAAGTAAAGTTATTATCCTATCCTTAACAGACCGTTCGTAGGTAAGGAAATATTATATTTCTTTGGTTTCTTCAACATTTCTGGAATGGTCAACAGTCATGGAAAAATATCGCTTACACATCCACTTTAGGTACAGTACTTCGTTCGGAAAAAGCAGACTTTAAGTATCTACATACTTATACAGGGTTACAGGGAAAGTCGTACACAATATGAAAGGAGGTCATTATTTAGGTCATTTCTGATGGATTTTATTCTATTATATAGGGTCCGAAAATTAACCGTTATGGATATATTGACTGTTAAAGATTTAAAAAAAATTCAATTGGCTTTTTGATTGATTTTTTCTCAGAATAGAGCTCATAAAGTGTTTTTTTAATGTATTTAGTTAAAAGGTATGTCAATTGATAAAAAAATATCAGCAAAAGCTGCACCTACTAGCTTTAAAAAACTGCTCGGCAACGGTTAGAATTAAATATCTTTTCTCTAAATATTTTTCACATTGAAGCTGTTAAAAAAAAAATTACGTATGGAACTTATTCTGCAAATAATTTTAAAAACTTCTACGACTCTTTAACTATTCAAAAAGGTATAACATTTAATAGGTATGTGCATGAAATTTTAAAATAATGTTATTTGAGTAGGCTCTAGCGGTAGTACCGACATAACTGAACTTCGATACAAAAAAAAAAATCTTTTTACTTCCTGGCACCTTTAAACTATGTAAAAAGGTCAGATAGGCTTTTTTGTGCTCTGGAGACATGCTGTCTCAGGTACCTACCTATTTCAGTATTTCTTTTTAGAATATTCTATCTATCTATTATTTTTATGTTAGTCTGCTCGTGTGATTCTTCCGTGGTAGATGTATTAATACAACTAATACGTGCTCTGCAAATGATTTGCGTTTTAGAAACTTTTAAGTCTCTTTAGGTATTAAAAAACGTATATCACTTGCTATTACACATAAACGTTAGCCAAGTGTCACTTAAGATGGCAAACAGTAAATTTTTAGTTGAGGTAAATACGTGCTCTGATAATTTCCCGTAAAACGCGACTTAGTTTGGATTTTGGTATTTATTCATCTTCATTGTGTGAATCGCTCGTAGCCTGGGCTGCCTGAGTGATCTTAAACGATCACTAAGGTTAAGCAACATACGGCGCGTTCAGTCCATGGATGGGTCACCGTCTATGACTAACGCTAGTGGCACTTTTCCGAGCGGTTCCGTGCTTCGCAAGGCACGTTAAGCAGTATGTGGTATGAGTTTTTTTTTTTAAATCTTTAACAGTCAAAATCTCCATAACGGTTAATTTTCGAACCCTATATAATAGAATAAAATCCATCAGAAATGACCTAAATAATGACCTCCTTTAATATTGTGTACGACTTTCCCTGTAACCCTGTATACATACATGAGCTCATGCCTATGCCTATATCACAGAGGGGTAAGCAGAGACCAGGGACTGCCACTTGCCACGATCTTGACACATCACTTTCGCTTCATCGACATTCATTAGTCGTTACATGCACGCACGTCGGTTTCGGGTACTTGTTATCTTGCACTTTGCTAATACATCCCCTATTTGGTCGAAGTATATGTCCGCCTGGGGCGGCCCTTCCACTTACAGTACACATGCCAAAAGCGAATTAGCGCTTTCAAGAGACATCACAGTTAGGGTAAGGTTAGTACAAACCGGTATCTAACTGAGATCATCTCGAATGTTCTCACATTCGATTCGATTCTCACTGCGTCTTCAACTTAAAAACTGAGTATTTCCAAAGTTTGTAAAAAATGAAGTCTAAATACTTGCGTGTATTTGCCAATGTTGTTCACATCCCATCGTGGGACAGATCCACAAATACTTAGTGTGGATCATGAGTCAACACAACGTAAAAGAAATGGAATGAACTTCTTTTATTGATTCTAAGAGGCCTTTGTAAGCAGTTTCCGTTTATCTTAAGTCATTTATAGTATGAAGTGAAATTAATATAATCTTACAATTTTTTCAAAACCGCTTTGTCATATTAACAGCAAATTATCCTTTCCATTCATGTACTCTATAGTATAGTTCAACATAACCTTGGATTTACTATCAACAGGACAAAGTTACATATGTCACAAATACATACTTCAGAAAGAGAATTAATTTAATTACAAAAGAAAGTTAAGAGCAAAAGACATCCATAAGAAGATTATTTATTTACAGAGTAATTTCCTTATACAGGTCTAGTGACCAAAGGCCTTGTATCTGAACTTGTAGATCGCTGAGGTTAAGCTACGCAAGGGTAGGATTATTAGATACCTGCCAGTTTGTGCCAACTACGTTTAACATATTGAATGTAGGTACTGACGTTACCAACAAACAGATATTATGTAAACGGCCATGAGGGTACTGTTATTTAATAAAATTGTTTGGCACCTAAAGCAGGGTTTATAATAGGATTGTCCATACAAGGCTGGGATAAAGGTATTTTGTGGGCCACATTAGCATTTGAGGATGGTATACACAACAGCTTGGGTGAGGTCTTTGTTGTTTTTAGAGAAGTCACAGTATGCAAAATTATAACAATGTCTATTCAATGTTTGTCGCTGCAGACCTCGATAGACCATGACGCGGTGTTTTAGTCGCGACTAAGTAACATAGTCATAATTAAAGCAAACTCAGGAACGTGAAATAATACGAAAGAGTACATAGTACATGTTTAGTTGCTTTTTATTCGATAAGTTTTCCACCCAGATAAAAAATCGCAACCGAACCAAGTAACTACGCTCAATTTCAGGAAAATAATGCCCAGCTGGTCAAAAACCACCCGCCCACACACGATCGCTTGGCGGGGAAACCTCGTGCTCTCATTGGTTACTTCAAACAAACCCCACCATCTTACTTGTGTAAACTCAACACCAACAGGCCTACCAACTTACAAATTGTATATCATACAATGATCATACAGGGCTACCAATACGCCTAATGTGAAACCATCATGCCATTGGTTGAATTGAAATAAAAGTATCTTTAACATTCTGCCCTTTCCCGCTGAGAGCAATAAAGAGTTGCTCAAATGTCACACACATAGCATGGAATTACAGTTTGACAGTTGTTTCCTTTCAAACACAATCATTTTTATTTATTGAAACCTCAAGACATCTACAATTAATGAAACCTAACAGCCTAAAAGACCTTGACCAGAAGGGATAAACACGTGTATTTACGGCGATCCATCCTTTCCGGACAAAGCCCATATTGATACAGACTAAAACACATCAAGTTGATTTATGTAGGTATGTGCGATTGTAAAACTAACTGTATTGTCTAACAACGCTATGAATATGATAAATCCACTTAATAAGAATATTCTTTTGCCATTTTTTTCACCCACGCTTTAAATTACTTTAATAAGAACTCTAGCTAATGTTTTACGGCGTAAGACAGACTAGGTCCTGATTTGTTTGTTAAGACTTAAAGTAAAAATATAGATATCTTAAAACAAAGATCAAAGTAAAGTTGAATCTTTACGCTAAATATTTACAGAATTTAAATAAAGGCAAGGTTTCTGTCTCATTTACATTAACAAGTTTTATGCCTGGCCCTTTAAGGCATTTTCTGTTTTCCCCCAACTGCGGCGGAGGAGGAGACTACTAGGGTAATAGGGCCTTGAGTAATAAGGTTGGCTCCTATGTGTGTATGTTTTGTCTTAAGAACCGTGTCTTGGCCTACCGTACTACTGAGAATTTGATGCAACGTATCTTCTTTGTTGTGCAGCAATGTAATACTGCCAGCGTTATGAGAACAATGTCCCGGGGCGGTGCGATTGACTGTGGTGCGAATTTAATTATATAGTTGGATTTGTGTGTGTGTGTGTGTGTGTGTGTGTGTGTGTGTGTGTGTGTGTGTGTGTGTGTGTGTGTGTGTATGTGTGTGTGTGTGTTTTATTTCAAATTTTCATTGATATAGCAAGTATGAAAGCACCGTTTTCCTCATAACGCCGTGATTTGCCGATGGTCAGACTTTGACAAATAATAAGATCTTAATTGATCCGTCATGTCTACTCAAGACTCATATGAAAGCAATAAATAAAAGTACCAAAAGACAAAAATAAAAACCGGAAATAAAAATAACCAACAACCAGGCTACTAAGCAGACTGGATCGCTACACATGTAATTTATTGCGTAATTCAACCTAGGTTGTTTCTTCCTGCTTTATACTCGTAGTCAAAGCTCAGCAGTCGAGTTGTTGAATCAAATCAAATCAAATTGTTTATTTTAAAAACACAAAAAAATTACATGTAAAAATGACGACAATCGTTTAGTGCTAAATCTAGTGTACAATATTATTGTCGTTGCATCCTGTCTCCTAAACTAGGCGAAAAACCTGTATCTTAGGAGAAGGTGAATTTGAGAAGGTGATTTTTAGTTGAATTGCTCTATTTTGTATACCAAGGGTGAACCATAAACTTGCATAATATTCTGGAGGGGTATGCTGATACCACCCTGGCAAATCTACATATTTTGCTTTTTCGCTTCATCAAACACAAACAGTTATTGTAAAATCCATTTAATTAAGTTTTCCCGAATTAAACGCTGTGTAATATGTAAATGTGCTCCACACATTGTCATGTCATATTTGATAAAGCTAAAACAAATGTTAGAACATTTACTCGCACGACCATTCTTAAAATAGAACAACGTTTTTTTTTTACGAAAATCGACGCCGACGCCGACGCAAATCAGTTGTACGACTAAGTGCTGATTTCTGAATTGAGAATTTGCACTAAGTAAATATTTAACGTTCTGTCACGCTCTTTTCTGAGAAATTTGACGAGACAGCACTACAGTTAAGTAGTAACTGGCCCAAAATTGTACCAATTCTCATTCATTCATTTGTCATTTCGGAATTAAGTTTAATACGAACTTTTCAATCGGCAATAATTAAAGTTTCCTTTCTGTTATAAAATATCAATAAAATTGTAACTTCCTTCTTGAACACTCTAATGGAAAGGGATCATTGATCGAATCTCGATTTCAGTAAAATTAAACATTTTATCGGTACGTGCGTAAAAAACGTTAGGTACCTCTTTTACACCTAAATTAGGAATGTATTTTTCCTCGTCTACCCCAAGGGAAGGGTATCGTTGATTCGTTGTTCTTGATATTGTGCTTTATACACTAAGCTTTAAAGTACATGTTTGTATAAGAGAAGAGCCACCATTATCCGTCTAAATGGTTTTTTGTTGAAACTCCGAAAAAAATAGGCCAGTAGAACCTACTAAACCTTTAAAAGAACTACCTACTGTCACAGCTAAGTGGTATTTAATTTAAAAGTTTATACAATCTAAAAAGCAAAACTTCGTACAAAAAATACTTCGATGAAATAAACTTTTTGTTAGTTAAGCAGTGAATTCAATTAAAATATTCATTACGTTCCATTTTCGACCTTTTCGTCTACGTAAAGTGTAAGGTTTTTGTTTCTTTTATTTAATATAGAACCTAATTTAAAATAATTTGTTTCAAAATAAAAAAAAATATACTGGCAACACCGAACGAGTACGTCACGGAACGAATTCGAAGGTTGAAAAAGCGTTACACTGGGCTGGGCATTCGGTTGGAGGCAGTCGACAGAGTCGGACGTGTTTTGTATAAGTTGTGTATATTGTAAAATAAAGAACAGATTGTGGAAGTATAATAAACCGTTTGGAATTTTAAGGTGTTACGATTTTCGGTTGTCCTACAAGTCAGAAGTGGTATCGCGACGCAAAGCGCGTAAGTACATGCCTGAATTATCTTTTATGTTTATATGGTTTGAGATTTTTTTTACAGTATAGGTACTATTAAACCCAGGGAACTAGAGTTAAAGGATTTAAAATTTTCTAGCCACGTGGTGAGGGTATTTGACAGTAGTAAAATTTTACCACGTGTTTTCCAATATGAACCAAGTGCCCTGCACGTGTTTATGGAACTGCAAAATAACTTCATAGTGTGTTTACTTCTTATTTTGTTTTCTAAATGTGGGCCCATAGGCAGTTTTCGCCATGATGATTGGTCAGTCGGGAAGAGAGGCTATGGTTTCCGGGTACATAAAAGAGGGGAATATTTTGTTGTTTTCGTCCTAAAGTGCACGGTTTGCGAGATAGCTTCACTTTTCTGTAAAAGATGTTTTGGCTAAGGCTAACATCACTCCTTTTTCTTTTGCGAGGTCTACACTATGGAAGAAGGAAACCAGCGCGATACTAGTCGTCGCCGACTGGAGACCCCGACGCGAGGGAGGTCTCGGGTCAGGCGGTCTAGCAGACGCGAGCGTAGCGGCAGCCGAGCGAGCAGACGCGAGCGCATCGGCAGCCGAGCGAGCGGAAGCGAGCGCAGCCGCAGCAGGGCGAGCAGGCAAGAGGGCAGAGGAAGCCGGAGAAGCGGACGCGGGTGCAGCCGCAGCCGGGCGAGCAGACGCAAGCGCAGCCGCAGCCGGTCAAGCAGGCGCGAGCGCAGTCGCAGCCGGGCAAGCAGGCGTGGCCGTAGCCACAGCCGACGCCTGAGAGATCGGGAGCTGGCGTTGGCGCGTGAACAAGAACGAATCCGCCTGATAGATCCCAAGGAATCACAAGACCCTGAACAGCATTCCGCTGTAATGGTTATAAGCAATGATGATTGGTTACTCACCCTTCAGCTAGGAGATGATGAGTTACGCAGGATTCGTGATATAGTCGGTAGTGAATTAGATTCAAAGGGGCTTGAATATATAAAGGATAATTACGTGATCAAGGATAATAAATTGTTCAGATGTTTGGGAGGAGAAAGAGACCGATTAAGATGGGTGGTACCTAGAGGTGCAAGGTGGCAACTGTGCAAACTCAACCACGACAATATAGGTCATGTCGGTTTCGAAAAAACTTTGGAACGCATCAAAAAGAATTATTGGTTCGCTAAAATGAAGCGCTTCATAAAAAAATATGTCGCAGCATGCATAGAGTGTGCTTATGCAAAAAAGATCTCGAACGCTCGTGAGGGACTATTGCACCCCATACCCAAAGTCGAAACGCCGTTTCACACGTTGCACGTGGACCACCTGGGCCCCTTCGTAAAATCAAAAAGGGGACATACACACATATTAGTCGTCGTGGACTCATTCACTAAGTTCGTGTTTATTAAATCCATCAGAAACACTAACACCATTAATGTGATAAAAGTGTTGGAGGACATATTTTATGCTTTCAGGACACCTAGCCGTCTTGTAAGCGATAGAGGTAGCTGTTTTACTTCCCACGCATTCAGAAGGTTTTGTCTCGATAAAGGAGTCAAACATATTTTGAATGCGGTAGCGTCCCCGAGATCTAATGGCCAGGTAGAACGGTATAACCGAACCATTCTGGACTCACTGACGGCTCAAAATCTCAAAGATAATGACAAGGATTGGGACGGCAAGCTAGGTAAAATTCAATGGGGATTAAATAATACGTTACAGAAGACGATAGGTAAGACTCCAGCTGAGGTGATGTTTGGAACATCAATGAATGGAGAAGTCAATTCCACTCTAGACGAAATAACTGATCAAACACTTGAGATCAGTGATCTGTCGTCATTACGCAAAGAGGTTAAAATCAGAATCGATAAGAAACAGGAGAATCAAAAACGGTTCTACGATAAGGGACGACGACCAGCGCGTACGTATAATAAAGGCGATTTAGTGAAAATAACCAAAACTGCATTTCAGAATGAAGGAAGAAGTACTAAGCTTATGCCTACATACGAGGGTCCATTTAGGGTTGTAAAGATATTAGGTAACGACCGATATACGATAGCACCGGTAACGGGTTTTGAAGGGATGAAAAATAAGCGGAAAACAACGGTTGCTGCGGATCGGATGCAACCTTGGATCCATTTGGCAGCACTGGAGATCAATGACGATGATGATGATGATGATGCCATGGATGATGCAAGTGAGGAAGAAGCAACTGGAGAATAGTTATACTCTAGATGACCGTTTCTCTCTAGACTGATAAATGATTTTTTATGTAGTATATTATGTTATTTACATACACATTTCTTCTCTATTGTTGCAGGTCAGGCGCGAGAATTGGATGGGTTCGTGTCCTGGCCTGTTGCGAGGTTAAGATGGTTAAAGTCCTTGAAAATGGAGTTCGAGGCAATATTGTGGTTATGGGAGTAATCCCATTTTGGTTAAATTGATCAGCTACGGTTTGGTTGGATGATTTTAAAAATGGTTAAAGTACTCGAAAATGGAGTTCGAGGCAATATTGTGGTTATGGGAGTAATCCCATTTTGGTTAAGTTGATCAGCTACGGTTTGATTGGTTGATTGATTGAATTTAAAAATGGTTAAAGTCCTTGAAAATGGAGTTCGAGGCAATGTTGTGGTTATGGGAGCAATCCCATTTAGGTTAATTTGATTAGCTATAGTTTTGATAGGTTTCGAAATTTAAACAGTTACCAAATGAATTAAAATTTACCGAAGTGATTTATTTAGACCAGTTTAAAGATTTACAATGAGTCCGATTTACCAAGAGTGTAAAAACTTAACAGTTCAGTTGTTTTGTGTATAACAGTAATAGTTTAGTTATTAAGATTACTAAGTATGATCATTACATATTATGTATAATATTCTCCAATTATATGCAGACAAAACACTTTATTCTATGATGAAATATTATTATGTAATTGAGGTTTGTTAGTGCATTACTTATAATTAAAAGTCTAATTGAACAATGTATAAAATAATAATTTAAGTAAGGAGGAATGTCTTAATTAGCCGAGTGTAAGGTTTCCACCGGGTGCGTGTATGGGGGCATACACGTTATCAGGATGGTCGAGTGTAAGGTTTTTGTTTCTTTTATTTAATATAGAACCTAATTTAAAATAATTTGTTTCAAAATAAAAAATATATACTGGCACACCGAACGAATACGTCACGGAACGAATTCGAAGGTTGAAAAAGCGTTACACTGGGCTGGGCATTCGGTTGGAGGCAGTCGACAGAGTCGGACGTATTTTGTATAAGTTGTAAAATAAAAATAATAATTAACTCACGCCCGTTATCCCCGAAGGGGTAGGCAGAGGCACCAGTCTCTAGAACTGGACCCACGTTTTGCCGAGTTTATTAGGTCCCAAACGTGACAAGTGGCAAGCCTGTCGCCGTTATCCGGGCACAATTTATCAGCGAATGGTGTTGCTGTATAAGTTGTGTATATTGTAAAATAAAGAACAGATTGTGGAAGTATAATAAACCGTTTGGAATTTCAAGGTGTTACGATTTTCGGTTGTCCTACAAAAGAGATTATTCATACAGCACCCAATGGCACCTTTACTAGAAGGGATGGATCACTCGGACGCTGCAGTACTTGGGACATTGGGAAAGGTTCATAAAAGCATCTATCAGTCCGGATGTGATTAACCAACTACGGATCTCGGAGGTCCGACGCGCACTTGCCCGGTTTTATTTTTTCTGTAATACTATAGTCACTGCACTATTATCACTTGTATGTTTGTTACTTGTACAGACCAAAGTAAAAAAAAAGTAAGCAAGCAGCTTACTGCAGGGCACAGGTCTTCTCTCAGGGAGACACAGTAGAAAGAAAGAAATCAGAAAGAAATAAAAAAAAATTTCAACGTAAAGAATTTGCATTCTGTGTGTTGAATGGGCTTAAGTGAAGGGCTTATTAGGGCCTAATCGGCTAAAGCCCCTAGCCCCTAAAGGGCTTAATCACCACGCGTGCTCGTAAATGCCGTAAATTCTGTTTAAGCTACTTAGAAGTTGATGCAAATCGGTCTTAGTCTTTTTTAATTTTATCCTGACTAACCGATACCGAACAGATATACAGATGAATTAACCGATAGATATTAGTAGGGTCCATAAAATCATAAAAAGATTTGAAATAAAAAAAATACGTATACACAATACATAGGTATTGCAGAAGTACATTTGGGCCTCGGTGTCCAAAATGTATGTCCTGGTCTGCAACTTGGCACTTTTTTTTTCAATAATCACCAAGTTACTCTGGGACTACTTACGTTATGTTTTGTGATAAATATTACTAAAGGATTGCCACCAAGAGACCTTATTTTCTGCCGTCCATTGAGAGAGTTCCGTTTTGGATTACTAAATGGGACTAACAGGACGCTATTTCGAAACGAAGAAGAAAAGAATTGTCGAAATCAGTTGAGATTTGACGGAGTTCCACGATTACGTAGCAAAACAAAAAGGAATACAGGTACGCGTCGAATCGCAAGCCGCAGTTTAGTTGGTAAAAAAAATTTCATGACAGCATTTAGATTCCCCTTGCCCCTTGGTGGGGCCATAATGGGTTGATGATGATGATGATGATAATTTATGTTCAGTTTCTGAATTGAGAATTTCGTTAAGTGACTATTTAACTGTAGCGCTGTCTCGTTAATGTTCTCAGGGAAGCGAGTGACGGAACGTTGCTTAAGTATTTACTTATGCCCGGTTCCTATAATATACGCCTACCGGCTACGATCCGTTTTCCATACAATTTATTGACGGTTCGTAGGAATTTCGTAGGAATTGTAACCGATCGTAAGCAAAAACGAAGCGTTTTGTGGATATTGGAACCGGGCATTAGTGAAATTCTCAATTCAGAAACCGGCCCTTAGGCAACAATGTTTCCATTAGAGCGCCCAGTGATTAAACAAAACCGGAGCTAAGTAAGTAGTATAAAGAGGAAATTGTTTTGACCCACAATTTCCTGCGCCACATTTAAAGTCCATTCCTCAGAACTCATTTATTAGTCAAACCGCAAGATATTGCGTTTTATGAAATTGTCTTCTCTGATTTCAATGGTAATGAATAATAAACATGAATTCATTTTCTCTTTTGAGATGGAAGAAGAAAATGCTAATAGGATGGTCTCATAAATTGTTTTAAATTTTGACACACAATAACCGTAGTTGCGAACAAAATCTTGTGGTCAAAATCTCTGGTTATTGTTGAACCTTGCCTTTTGGGAAAATTTGCCTTTTGACTTTGAATTAATTAACATCATCATCAACCCATTATGTCCCCACCGAGGGGCACGGGTCTCATCCCTGAGGAAGGTAAAGGCCATACTCCACCACGGGGGCCAAGTCTGGATTGGTGGAGGCTTGTAAGACTAGTGGCTGGTCTTACTGTCAGAAGTTTAATTAATGTAGAAGAATTAATAAGGCATGGAGCTACTCGTATAAATCGTTATCAGTTGCGGTATGCCCTTGAGAAGAAGAATTGACCTGTGGAATTTTTGGTGGGCTGATCGGCTCACAATAACAACATTTATTGATCGTTATTTTTAAGGTAATAACGCAATGCATTAAAAAAATTTTTTGGAAACCTGTTTTTTATGTTATAAAATTACAAACGTTGAGAATGATATCAATTTGGGCTTGTGCTTAAACAGTCCCTATACACAAATTTGTTCCAGGGGTTTTCTCTCAGATACTGTTTTTATAGATACGGTTTTTAAAGAACAGCGCATTTAGAAAAATAAAGAAAAATTACCAACACGCAATCTGACATCAAAACACGCCACTAGCTCGGAAGCCACATAACGTCATATTATGATAACAAGCATGTTTTGACTAGAGTTCCTAAACTACTTTCGCTCCCTTTGAACTTTCCTATAACGACTCTTGTCGCAACCGAATTCGAATTCGTTACAGCGCAAAAACTTGTTGCTTGATGTTTTGCCCTCGCTACTTTGCAAGGTAACTTAAATATTTGAGTGTATAGTCAGCAGCATAAACAAACTTCCGTAACTCCCATCCCGTCTTATTCACTTTGTAATAATTTTGGTTTATCTCCCTGTCATATTCAAAAGACGGTGGGAAAAATACTACGAGGTGGTCCTGATTACCAAAACACTCATAAGATTGTGTTTTGTAAACTGTGACAGGTCATGAAATAAAAATGTTTTTTAATCAGCCTTTTCAAGCAGTTTTTACATTCTTTGAACCGCGCTTCTGGGAAGCTAATTATATCTTACAAAAACCTTATAAAATAGGTTTTTATATTATATTTCAGTCATATTTTTATAAAATAAATGAGTTGAGTGCGAGACGTTAAAGTTCATTATTATAGTTTGTATTTCATCATTAAAGTGTCACGAGTCACGTGTCAATTGCAATATTTCATAAGCACGTACTCGTAAGTTAAGTTTATAAATATGAAACTAGGCTCCACTGCGCTGGTAGTTTCGTTAAATCAGCGGAGTGAAAGCAATTCAAGACTTGGATCACCGCCGAGCGCCCGCCACGAGATTGCACCGATTTATATCGCGGCTCGCTGTCTTGCCAGATACCTCCTTGTAGGCATTGTGTGTCAGCCACTCGACGATATTAAAATAGCTTTTTGCCCTGAATCAGCGCCCTGGCTGCGACGCGGATTACGATGTGATGGCTGCTAGCCTGGCCCGCTATTGAACGGGGCAACACAACTACGGAGGCGCTATCAATTTATTAATCGCCGCTTCATACTTGGGAATATACGAAGTGGCTAACTGATAAAAATTTGAATCCAATTTACAAATCACCTTCCACAGACTATCTCCGTATTTCACTTGGAAACGCAGTTGATACGGTAGCAAACTCGGGAAGTTTGCCAAAACTATAACATTCCACTTTTCAGTACTCTCCAAGGATCCAAGTGGTGTGAGCTATAAAATACACAGACAAATAGCTTTGAGTTGGAGTGTCATTTAAGTGATAATACCCATGCATGGCCCTAAGGGTATTGGTGTAACTGTCATATAGAGAAGGCTCTGAACGCTATACGTGTTTGATAAGAAGTAAGTTTTGGATTGAAGGGTCCTTATTGAAAGAAATAAATAATTATGAAATAATGTACACAGGGTAATTGGTAAAGGTTTTGCCACATCATATTCCGAATTGGCATGAAGATGGAAACCGGATAATCCGGATACTTTTACTTGACTTTTTTTCGAAAGAGTCCGGCCAGGTTTCGCTCTGATGCGCAGAGCTTTATCATGTTGAGTAGAGATGGAACTCGCGTCGACGTTTGATCGTCTCTGACTTTTCCGACAAAAGGTCAAGTATAAGTATATCAAGAATAAAGTCATTAATAATAATATGTAGTGATAGATAACATTAGAACTAAATTTTAGTTCAAAAATATTCGAGGGACTTTAACAGCTTACTGCTTAAAATATAAAAATATAACATAACATAACGTAACGTAACGTAACGCAACGCAACGCAACGCAACGCAACGCAACGCAACGCAACGCAACGCAACGCAACGCAACGCAACGCAACGCAACGTAACGTAACGTAACATAACGTAACATAACATAACATAATAGAAGCAATGTATGTGCCTGTCTGTAAATGTTATGTAAATACATAACATTTACATACAGGCACATACATTGCTTCTGGTCCCATACTAGGATACCCTGTGTCGTGGGAACCAGAAACAGCGACGTCACAAACATGTAAATATCCAAAACAATATTTACCCTTATTAAATCCAAAACATTTGGTTTCGATTATTTCAACAGAATGGTAGAATTCAGATAAATTTAATTTGGCATCGGACCGGTTTTGGATTAGCTGCAATTTAAACAAAAGTTTCCTTATGGCTAGGCATTATAGGCTCAAGACAGGGGTCAACGATAAAAAGGTGCTTGACTACAAGAAAACCTTATGAAAGCTTGTCATATTACCTTACATAAAAAACCCGGTATTGTGGACACACCACTACGCTTATCACACGAAAGACACAGATGTATTAAAATAACCGTATCACGCGTAATAAAGCTATAAAGAGTCGTGTTTTTTCGCTCTGCGCAGCGAGTGAAAGATTATTATTTGATGCAGCTCTAACAGAATCCTGCCATCCAGTATGATTCTAGCATTTTGATGCGTAGTGTGTGATGTACCGCTGGCAACATTCCCAACTCAGAAATTGGATAATGGTATCTCTAGACATCAATAATATTTGTGCTTCAAATGTTAGCGCCATCGTAATCCAGGTATAGAACACTCAGGCTTCCCAAATTCCTTTAATTTCCGGGAACAATGTACCAGTGCGTACAGTTAACACCATAATAATAAATTTCTAAATTAATAAACGTCAGATAACCTTGGCAGAAGCAATACTATGCCCTCACACGTAAATAGCCAATAATCTCTTCTGGAAAAAACTCCCAGCTGACCGTTAGGCAGCACAGCTCTAATGGTTTCCATTAGGCTGCTCACCACCTGCGCTAATGGTCCAGAAATATTTAATTGATGGTGCTGTTCAGATTATCCGCCACGCATTTTTTATGGCCACGGTATAACCATCGATTGTTTCATACTTTTTTGCATGGCATCGCTGGCATGTTCCACGTTGTTTTATTTATAGAATATTTAGGAAAGTAATTTTACGTAACTAAATAAATTTTCACAACTATCCCCACGTATATTAGCGTTTGATTGACTTACAGTGTGCTTTTAAACCATCAGGAAAGTTATAACCTAAATAAGTCATTTTTGGCACAAAACTATTAAGGTTTAGTATAATCATGTTGTAGCTTGTACGTTTCAAAAATAACTGTCACATTACTGATATTTACGATGTTCACTTTCTCAAAAATGTATTTTTCCTTCGTAACTGGCGCTAATTATTGGTTAGCTGTAAGAAAACACTATCTACTGTACACTATGTACTGTTTTCTTCCTGGCTGACCCCCGGTTTCTAGAAAGCTAACAGTCGGTTAATCTCCAGTTAACAGCAGTCAGTTGTATTTTTGTATGCACTTTTTCCAACTGACAGCTGTTAACAATAGATTAACAGACTTTTAGCGTTCGAGATCACCGGAGGTAAGTCCCCTCAGCTTCTTAAGCTCGAGTTTGTACAAAAAATATTTTAGCGCAATAAATATTGCTCAATTCAGTTAAATAATTAGGTCCGAGTCGCCCCTTATTCCAGAAACAATCTTAAGTAACAAGACACGGAACGTTTGACATGACTCCACCAACTGACCTAAGCTCTAAGGCTGACATTCAGAGACGAAAACTAAGCAAAGACTGGTCTCAGAAATGTCAAAATCACGTACTTAGAAACATTTCGTATTCAGAATCGAATCTTAGCAAGTTTAGTATGAAATGGTGCTTAGCTAAGTGTAAGTAGTCAATATCGGTGACTTAACCTGAACTTAGAACTGTCACTTCTAAGCCTTTTGTGCACAGACTACTCCAAACGTCATTTCACTGATGTTCTACGAGCATTATCTGTGGGATTTTTTTATTCACTCTGACATATATAAAATTGTATGATGTTGTCCTGCTCTCGTGTAGCAATGTCAAATTTAAAAAACTGGTAAGAACTACATCACTAAGAAATTATAAACAATATAGATGACTTTCTTAAGTACTGTGAATCAGCTGTGAATACGAAAATTACGGCACTTTACTAAGTACGACTTTAGTTTACTTTGCTAAGACTGATCTAAGCGTGAACTTAGGAATCGTCTCTGAATGTCAGCCTAAGTGTCGAGTGGAGCTACACATAATCATTACCTACAACTACGAGGCAAGAGGCCAAATTAGATTTCGCCTCGTGGGTAACTAACCTTTTACCTACAAGCGTACATTGATGGTAGTAAAGGCTTAATTCTAACACGCCTAATTCCCAAAACACGTCAGTTCGAGCATGTTATTTTAAGCATTCTTGTAAACTTGCAGTCCGGATCTACTTATGGGTGTTGTTATAACGGAAGAGTCCGATCAGATTTCACTCCGATTCGCAGAGCTTAATCATGGTGAGCAGAGACGGAGCTCGAGACGTCTCTGCTCACCATGATTAAGCTCTGCGAATTAAGCTCTCTTTTGGTAAAAAAATTAAGCATTATTATTTAACTTTATTGAACAAAAGAACACAATACACGAATGAAAACGCACGTACAAAGATGAGCTTATCTCTCGAAAGATTGCTTCCAGCTAATTTTGGGCTACATAATGTACAGCGCACAGGCAATTGCCATGTTAAATTTTTGACCATGAACGGAAATCTCAAAATCATTTCGAGAATTATGCTTTCAATACAATTTCTATTTATCAGATTTGAAAATAAGTTTTGTTCTTAAGATATTCAATAAAACGCCTTGGTATCAAATGACTTTTCTATGACGTCAGCAAAAACAGTTTGAGTATTAATCCTTTATAAAAAAAAACAAATCGACTGACATTTCTTTTTTTTTGTATTTTATGCAAACACTCTCTTTGATCACACTATGATGACGTTACAAACGATAATGAACAAAACTCAAAAGTACCGAAATTAGTTTCATAAAATGGTCAATATTTTCAACATAAATTATTAGAAACAGATAATATAAAAAAATGTAGCATGGCCAATTGTTTTACTTCTATCGCAATATTACAAGAACATTCTTGTTCGTAAACAAAATCTAACCGACATGGCGTTGTATCTAAAAGTTTCTTGTGTGAAAGTATTTCGTAAGCGAACCGAGTGATTAACCAATTTCGTGTTCGAAATTGCTGCTAGTAGAGACGGTTATTGGATATCTATCCAGCGCTCATCTGAGTGCAGCAATTTATGCAAGCTGATAAGCTCAGTGTGTTTATGTCCAGTTTCAGGAAATTGCAGGCTCAATCTTTTCTCTGCATATTTTGCATTTCTCCTATGACTGTCAAACTATTACTATTAAAATACTCGTATTAACTGCTTACATTTTTGATCTGCCTCAGAAAACATACTCATAAACGTTCATAGTTTCTGTACTTTACTAAACAAATGTAATTAATTCAATTAATTAAATGTATTATTTTGATTTAATGTTAATATTTCTAATAAACAGTTTAATTGAAACAAGTACAAATGCCACTCATTCAGTATTGATAATTTCACTAAATAAATCTTTCTATCTCTGCGGCACTTACCGTACGAAGTAGCAAAGTAACCACAGTTGCATTCGGTCTCTTTGGTATCATCACAACCCATCATGTCCCCACCAAGGGGCACGGGTCTCTTCCCTGAAGAAGGTGTAGGCCATACTCTACCACAGGGGCCTAGTCTGGATTGGTGGAGGCTTGTAAGACTCGGGCTGGTCTTACTGTCAGAAGTTTTCAAGCCGCCCTACGGCCTCTGATTTTGCTTAACGACTGCCGTCTATTGACGGCAGCCAGCACCAACTGCTTAACGTGCCTTGCAAAGCACGGACCCGCTCGGAAAAATGCCACTAGCGTTAGTCATAGACGGTCACCCATCCATGCAATTAACGCGCCCTATGTTGCTTAACCGTCGTGATCGTCTAATGTCACTCTGGCAGCCTGGGCTACAAGCGATTCTTTGTTATATTAGTCACTTATTCCGAATCTATTTTAAAAATATAAAATATTTATAACATTGAGTCGGAATTAATATTTAAAGCTGTACTCAAATATCTGGGGCATTATTAAAACTTTTGGCATAAGCGTGAGTTTGTATTAGGTTATTTTCGAAGCATTTTCAGGCAGCATCCGAGTAGCTGATGCATGACCGCTTGCATATTGTAAAATATTTCATCGCTCGCTACCGACCTGATTGGATCGCCGTGAGCTACATGGCAGTGTCGGAACCTCCAACCGATGTAATAGTACAGTCGACAGCACGTCAACTTTCACATTTTAGTTGCAAAGTCGCCAGTAATGCAACGGGGTAGAGTGCATGGGTATATAGCATGATGTGCTGTCGACTGTACGTCCGTAGACGAGATCATTTTAGTGTATTTATTAACTTAGTGTTACTGTAAATATTATAAGAGTCCCTTAATCCAGTATTTACTTAATTGTAATTTCACCGCCGTTTTCTTAAATCAGATTTTTTTCTTTAAATATGTATGTAAGAAAAATTCAGAATTAAGAAAACTTTAGTTCACGTTAAAGAAGCTGTAGTTCACTAACTATAAAAAACTCGAAAAAATCATAGAAGAATTGTAAAGAGAACGTTATTTTATAAGGTTCTACCCAATAAAAAAATAAAAACTTAAAAATTAGTAACTTAAAAATTGTCAGTCCACTATTAACACAAATATTCGATAACCTTACGAACCACTTATTTGTCATTGTTGTCATGATTGGCAGGTTGATCGATAAATAACTGAAAATATTTATGAAACAAAGCACATAATTGTGCCTACCAACTATCCTAATTTCACTCCGCAACGTTAGCTCGTATATTACGCGCACCAAATCTAGAACGCCGCCAATCATCTAACCGTCAATTTCCATACTAATTTCAGGATCTCAACAGGATTTGATAAAGAAAAGAGTGTCTTATTCTGGACCTGATATTTAGAAGCAGAACAACATTTATTGTTTATCATTTAGCCCATATTTACATAAACGCCCGAGCCAGGGACGTTAAAAAAAATAACATCTTGATATGTGTCATCATCATCATCAACCCATTATGCCCCCACCGAGAGGCACGGGTCTCTTTCCTGAGGAAGGTATAGGCTATAATACTCCATCACGGGAGCTAAGTCCGGATTTGTGGAGGCTTGTAAGACTAGGAGTTGCTGGTCTTACATACTTTCAGAAGTTTTCAAGCCGTCCTAAGGCCTCTGACTTGGCTTGTCTCATCAACCCATTATGACCCCACCGAGGGGCACGGGTCTCTTCCCTGAGGAAGGTATAGGCCATACTCCACCACGGGGGCCAAGTCCAGATTGGTGGAGGCTTGTAAGACTAGTGGCTGGTCTTACTGTCAGAAGTTTTCAAGCCGCCCTAAGGCCTCTGACTTGGCTTAACGACTGCCATCTATCGACGGTAGCCGGCACCAACTGCTTAACGTGCCTTGCAAAGCACGGAACCGCTCGGAAAAATGCCACTAGCGTTAGTCTTAGAACGGTCACCCATCCATCCACTGAACGCGCACTATGTTGCTTAACCTTCGTGATCGTTTAACATCACTCAGGCGGCCGGGGCTACGAGGGATTGGTATGTGTGTGTATCTTAGCCAAAAGTGTAGGCCATTTGCTGAACTAAAACCATCGTAAGCTCTACACATTATTAAATTTATCAAGTAAGTGTATACGGAATAAAGTTAATAAAGTTTAGGCCATAGCTAAAGTATTTACTTAATTGTAAAGAATGATACAGACCTCTCTCTCACACTTATAGGAGGCATATCGGAACTCTCGCTCGCACTTTTATGTCTCGGTTCGCACGTTTGTAATGGCTTAGTATCATTCTTTACAATCAAGTTTTAATAAGAATTGTGTTTCCAATTTGGCTACTTTAAGCGTTTTCTTGATACTTACTATGACGGATTTAATTACTCACCAAATAATCCTGCAGTTACAAATTTGTTCGGAAGAGAAAGCAAACAGTCACCGAGAACAGTGATAGTAAATTATGAAGGGTGGTCGATACTAATATATCTTCCGACAACCCAATACAACAATAAACAAGGTATATTTTTTGCCAACAAATGCCATTTGGTGGATTTATGCTTCATTGCGAAACAAGTCATTCTTTATTTTGCTTGGATTTTACCTTTACAATCCAGTTTTGTAGGCTCACGTGTCTATACGACTTTAGACCTTGTTTGCAAGGAACAAAGGCTTTTTTTGTAGTGACCACGGTCGTTCTATGATAATGGTCCCTGGAACACCAGTATTGAGCTGAATGTTGTCGTTGGGGACATATATTTCAATAATTTTGTAGCCACTGTCACAAATAAATCGTTCTTGTAGACACATTTCCATGTATGTTACAGATAAGATAAACATTCTTCACAGTGTTTTCGATTTCTAAGCAGTGTTCTTTTATTTCTATTCCAATACGCAATACGACGCAATATGAAACAATATCGCTAAATCAAATAAAAACGTTTCTTAAAAGTATGAGGCATGCTAGTATATTAGTATCATCATCATAAACCCATTATATCCCCACTGAGAGGCACGGGTCTCTTCCATGAAGAAAGTATAGACTATACTCCACCACGGGGACCTAGTCCGGATTGGTGGAGGCTTGTAAGACTAGTGGCTGGTCTTACTGTCAGAAGTTTTCGAGCCGCCCTACGACTTCCATCTATCGACGGCAGCCGGCACCAACTGCTTAACGTGCCTAGCGAAGCACGGAACCGCTCTGAAAATGCCACTAGTGTTAGTAATAGAAGGTCGCCCATCCATGCACTGAGCGCGCCCTATGTTGCTTAACCTTCGTGATCGTTTAAGATCACTCAGGCTGCGGGGCTACGAGCGATTCTCTACGAGTATATTAGTTTAGGACTTTAATTTTTTTTTACATATTATCTCCTGCTTTGTAAGTAGTCACTTACTTCCCTGAATGCCGGGGTGTATGGATATCATTACAGCATAGGTTTCAAAACATACCATGTAATGTTAACATTACAGCATAGGTTTTGGAATTTGAAAAAAGAACTGTCATAATCATCATCATCAACCCATTATGTCCCCACCGAAGGGCACGGGTCTGTTCCCTGAGGAAGGTATAGGCCATACTCCACCACGGGGGCCAAGTCCGGATTGGTCATACTCATACTGCAAGAAGAATATTTTTTAAAAGTTAATATTTTTTTCTCGGTATCGATTATTTACTCGAATCGGAATCAAGACGATTTATATTAGAATTTATGAAGATTTTATTTTAAATATCGAACATTTTGTTTCGCAGTCACATCGTATGTTAATTGAAATCGATTTAAAAATCAAACTGGCCAGCACGATTTGACGCGCTTGCGTGCCATAAAATCGTGAAGAGTAAAAAAGTCAGTCGACTACCTAGGCGCGAAAGTAATTTTTTTTCGTTTTTTAAAACCTGGTTTAAACTATTAAACCTGCTTTCTTGTTTTTTTACTTACCTCACAATCGATATGTAAAGCAGGGTGTTTACCTCGGGTGTAAGCGTACTCGGGCTAATTAGCGCCCTCGCTGCGCTCGGGCGCCAAAAACCTCGTATGCAATTGATGTCATACAGCCCTTGGTTAACAATCTACTATTAATTTTTAATAAAATAATTCTCAAAAAATGATAGCGCTTATTTTTTTTATTACCAGCTGACCCCGCAAGCATTGTTTTCCTCGCCTCGCACTTACTTATTCCCAAATTCGCCTTCAGAATACTTAAGTCAAGGTTTTTACCTAGATGTTAAGTAATCGAATATTAAAAAAGATGAAAGTAAACCTAAGTACATATTTAGTGGAGTAATGGTACCAGGTTGACGGGGGTACCGAAGTACTTACCAAAAATAAATCAATCACTCAAATAGCTGGTACTGATTGAACGGACTGTTACAAAAGGAACGACGTTGTAAAAATACGGCCGCTAAACTAAAATTACCGAGGGGATCGAAATAATCTGCTTTACTAGGCTTATAGAGGTCATAGTTAGATTTTTGGTGCTGTAGGCTACAGTAAATAGGATAAGAATTTACGCACTTTTGAAATTTGTTTATCCTGAAACATCAATGAGAGTGTGACATTTAAGAGTATTTTCTACGATTTTTGCTTCTTTATTATTAAATATAATCGAAATTCCATCATAGAATGACAATGCTGCGACGTTGGTGTTATACATAATAAGGAGGTACATAATACATAGTTGGCTATTGAAAAATTATAAAAGAAGAGTTTCTGAAATTTCGTATTCTGAAAATAACCGTGTAGTATATCCTGACCTGCAAGAATCGTAGGAATCCAACGATTTTCATTCAAATTGCAGCTGCAGAATTTTGTATCTGCCTACCATGCGAGAGGTCCCGGGTTCGAACCCCGGCTGGGAACAAAAAAAAAACCAGGTCTTGGATGTTTACATGTTTGTGATGTCGCTGTTTCTGGTTCCCACGACACTGGGTATCCTAGTGTGGGGCCAGAAGCAATGTACGTGCCTGTACGTGTGTCTGCTGTGGCATTGTTCCGAACGGATCCGTGCTTCGCAAGGCACGTTAAGCAGTTGGTGCTGGCTGCCGTCGATAGATGGCAGTCGTCAAGCCAAGGCCTTAGGGCGGCTTGAAGACTTCTGACAGTAAGACTAGCCACTAGTCTTACATACAAGCCTCCACCAATTCGAACTTGGTCCCCGTGGTGGAGTATGGTCTATACCTTCCTCAGGGAAGAGACCCGTGCCCTTCCAAAGAAGTTAGTACAATATAATTGAGTGATCTCTACTCACCTTCTTGTTTGTATCTTTCTCACAGTGACCACCATTCAAACAAGTATTCTATTCCAAAGTGCAAACCAATCCATTACGGCATCGCCTATTCGTATACGACAAATCCGACTACTTAGCTGAAATCAATTTGTACTTCCAACAAAAGCTAGAGTAAAAATCTGCATCTGTAGCCAAATGAAGACGCGAAAAAAATTTATAGCGGCTACGAAGGAAAGTTTCGATACTTCAGCAAGACAATATTGATGGTTTAATTAAGCACTCGCCGGCCGGAAACTTGTGTTGCGTAGTGCTCCGAGGTTTTTGCGGTCCTGCGAGAATGTAGGCCGTTCCTGTGGAATTTGTAATTAAGGGACCGGAACGTCTCGAAGGAGTAAGCAAATCTGCTTACGGACCTTTCGAAAGTCAGATTATCTGCTCCAGAAGTTGTTGCCGTTAACGAATGTAAACATCGCCGCTTAGAGCACACTAATTTGTACACTGTGCCTATCTTTCCTGTACATGTGTGAGTAAATGTGAATAATTTTTTATCTATCTATCTAATTTTAGTTCAGGTTTCGTTTCGTAGAGTCTGCTGAATACCTACTAGTTTTGTAAGATGACTTTGATTCAATTCAAAGTTAAATTCAGTAAATGTATTCATTATTAAAAACGAGAACAATTACATTCCATACGATAAGGTAAGTATTGATGCTTTAAGTGCAAGTTATATACAGGTAAAAATTGTGTAAAAAAAATGAAGAACAAGAAGGGAGACAGTTCAATAAGAGCATTAAGTGCATTGTGTAGATGTATTTAATTCACAAATATAGAACATTTAAAAATAGGGACAAAACCATACAACGCAAAGGTGTACAGATCTACGTAGGTAACAGATGAAATCATTAATTAGTTGACCTTGTGACCCTGTGGTCTGAGTGGGCAGCATAATTAGACTTCTACAGTTGTCTGGATGAGGATAGCTCAGGAGATAAAGGAGACCTTGCCTCAGTGAAAGAAGAATGTGGGCTGATGCATAAAATTTCTAGAACTGCCTGCCCCGCTTTGCCTGACTATTCGCGCAATATTGAAGAAGGTTTTAAATTTTTCTACGGAATGAAAATATAAACATAGCTATGTAAATTGCTTAATACGAGCCTGACTTTTCAGAGTATAATTTAACTCAGTAGCTAATTCAGTTCACTCAGTTAAGATTTTAATTCAGTAATTATTGCTAGTCTATCTATAACTTATTATTAAAATAAAAATAAAACGCGTAAACGATTTTGGCCAGATTAATAAATTAAACGACTCAAGAGAGCATTAAATTTAAAATTATACGTTATTTAATATAAATAAAATAATATTATAGGTATTTAACCTTGAATTGTATGAAATAGCAAATTAAGAATTTTCAATAGGCTAGTTTCCTAAAAAAATGTAATTAGTCCGTCTTTTAGATTATAAAAAAATATTGGATACGTATGTTTTCTTTTTTCGGTTAAACAAAAAATAACAAAGATATAGCCCATTGAAGTCACGTGTGACGTCACTCAGTGCTGCATTTTGTAGCGAAAAAAGAAAAAATACGTATCCAATATTTTTTTATAATCTAAAATACGGACTAAATAGAATTAAATTATTTTGACCCTGGAAACTACCCTATTATCATAGACTCAGAAAAAACAGTTTTCAGCAATTGGGCAAGTTTGATAACTACTACAGGTAAATTTAAGACGTTTGATAAATATCTAAACATCGAAAAGTCTATATCGAGCATCAATTAATTACGTAGACCTAATTACTTAGTTAAAGGGGTGCCCTTTGTGCTTCAAAATTTGACAGATTGCGTTCCCCATTTAACCGTCGCGCATAATTGAGATCCAAAGATTCTTCTCTCTCTTCGCTCCTTGAAGCCATAACAGTTCGGTTTTATTGTTACAAACCAATCAAGGAATGATAGGTATCAAGTATCTATGTAATAATAGACAGAGTGACAAAAAAGCTTTCTTAATATATGTATATTTGCAAAGAAGCCTACGTACCTACCTGTCGTTTGTCTAAGATTATTCTGTTGTTGTTAATTGAAACACCCTTTGTGCGCTGAAGAAATTGTACATCTATATCTATACTAATATTATAAAGAGGAAAGATTTGTATTTTTGTATTTTTGTGTGTATGCTTGTAATGAATAGGCTCATAAACTACTGGGCCGATTTTGAAAATTCTTTCACCATTAGAAATATACATTGTACGTGAATAACTTATGCTAATTAGATTTTCAAAAAGTTTAGGGTTCCATACGAAATCTCGAATAATGTAACCTAAGGTCTAAAAAAATTACTACCCCCGGGGATTTTTCCACGGAACTAAGATAGCTATTTCCACGGAAACGTTTTTGCCACCCGGGTGGGGCCACCCACCCTTTTGCAAAGCCGGGGCGGGTCGCTAGTGGATAATAAAAGAGAACTTAAAGAACAATAATGAAATAAAACAAGAACAGATATGAAATGAAATCTTGTTGGGTTTTCCTAGAATTAATTAAGAAATAATAAAATGGCAAGTGTTTCTACAGATCAAAACCAACATTTCTGTGAACGAATTAAATGAAACAGAAATTTAGAAAAGAAACTAAAACAAACCTTGACTACTTGTACTATTATTCTGTGCCTTGATGAAGACCGCGTCGACAAGAAAAAACGGCCATTGGCATAATTACGCAGCTCAACTTTTAAGTCTCACCTGCCCTTATATTACGTAACTTTAACATAACATTTACATACAGGCACATACAATACATTGCTTCTGCCCCCATAGTAGGCTACTTTTCACTCCGGTTAAGCATTTAAACAACTCGAAAGTGTCAAAATAAGAATTTACATAATAATAATATAGATATAATAATATCATGCATCTCAGCAAATACAAATCTAGAACTAACTAAGATTGGTGAGCCAGCGAGAATGATGCAATAGAAAATAGGCGGTATTTTTATGCAGACGATTCAAATCTAATAAAACATATTGAGCGTAGTTGGCATATCAGCGCGTCACAAAGCGTTCGACCGCTGCCGATATTGTGTTTTGCGCATCACCCTACCTACTATTTTATTTGGGGAGCGCATCGCTCGATCATCGGGTTAGGTTTTGTAGTGAAATGTTTTCGCGAGATAAATCGTCAGAGTTGCGTTGGACGTGGGTTGGCTATCAATCATCCTAAAAGCCGCGACAAGCCATTTTTTGTCGTCTCGCAAACCGTTACTAATATTTTTATGAAACAATCGGTCAAACTTTTGTTTACCTGAAATTAATAAATGTAGGTTACCTACATGAAATACTTGAACTATTTCAGTTACATTTTAGTCAAATCATAATTACGATTAAGAGTAGCAATTTATCTAAAAAATTCAATTTATTTCAAGATTAATTTTAAAAACGAAGATAGGTGAGCCTAAACTGTGACCTAGTGGGTTCCGCAAAATGCAAAATGGACACTGACGTCACGGCAGATGAAGACGAAGATGGCGGGATGACCTAAATGCATTCTTACCAAGATGATGCGAGGTGGCTGGTAACAAAGAGAGATGGAAAGCACAAGGGGAGGCCTTTACCCAGCAGTATTAGCTAGATTTGTGATCCGCTTAGGCGGTTCAAGCGCTTAGGCTGCAACTAATCTACTCAAAAGAACAAAAGACTGGCCAAATGCAGGAAGGTGCAGAAAAGGTTTTTCGTTAGTATGATTTCCTTACTAAAATTATTTTAGTTCCCGACAACTATGTATTCTACAAAATCACTAATGCTATTGATAGTCGTTTCAAATGAAAACTATTACAAACTCATCCTTTTTTACTCATGTCATTTGATAGTCGCTTCAAATGAAAACTTATCCTTTTTTGTTGAGTTGTATGAGGTGCCTACACGCTTACTTTCCCATTGAAAAAAGTACCGACTGGGCTATAGAGAATTATGCCAATTACGCGGGACAATGACGTTGCGGCCGTCTAAAAACATAGCATCTAAATAAATCAAAATAGCAGCTTATGCATCCTTGCCGGGATGGTGCGTGGTGGCTGCAGACAGGGAGACATGGAAAGTAGGAGGATACTTTACTTTGGAGTGGGGTACAAAAAAGGTTAAGTAAAAAAAGGGGAAAAATGCGAATCGGACTCGTCTACTGAGGGTTCCGTAGAAATTGGTAGTCATGCAGTTTTTTCGAGCTTTTCCTGGACCTTCAAGTCTATTTTTTTAAATAACATTGATTTTGGTTCGAACTCTTTCTTGTGCACACCAGAGGAACGATAACATTAGAAGGTTTACTTAAGTTGCTTTATCATCATCATCAACCCATTATGTCCCCACCGAGGGGCATGGGTCTCTTCCATGAGGAAGGTATAGGCCATACTCCACCACGGGGGCCAAGTCCGGATTTGTGGAGGCTTGTAAGACTAGTGGCTGGTCTTAGTGTCAGAAGTTTTCAAGCCGCCCTAAGGCCTCTGACTTGGCTTAACGACTGCCATCTATCGACGGCAGCCGGCACCAACAGCTTAACGTGCCTTGCGAAGCACGGAATCGCTCGGAAAAATGCCACTAGCGTTAGTCATAGACGGTGACCCATCCATGGACTGAACGCGCCGTATGTTGCTTAACCTTAGTGATCGTTTTTAAGATCACTCAGGCAGCCCAGGCTACGAGCGATTCACGAAGTTGCTTTATACTGGCTGTCATATGGCTAAAAGCGATCTCTTCCAAAATCATTAGAATGAATAGAACAAGGACGAGAAAGAGATTATGACATAACACAGGGTATCCTAGTGTGGGGCCAGAAGCAATGTATGTGCCTGTATGTAAATGTTTATGTTTATGTTTATTAAAAATATATATACATTAAATTAATGTACATTCAGATGTTTCCGTTTACCTGCAGTATAAGACAGTATTACCTCCAAAATTTCGAAGTTCTAGGTGAACAGAAAATACTTCGTAAAGTTTTATTCCCTTGAGTCTCTAAATATACGTTTTTTGCGATATGAACATTTTTTTTATTAGTTAATATAACGTGGAAGCTTGATGTTTTTACTGCTTTAAAAGACACCTTCAAGTACACTGAGTTAATTTATATACACTCCCGGACACATCTATCGGCCCACATAGTGTTTTAAGTTTTGGCGGTCCCTAGCTAAAAATAAATATTAGGTGGAGCAATAAGTTTTTATGCAGTTTTGAAGCTGATTTGGTTGAGCTAGTTGACCAATAAATAAAACTGTATACAAACTTATTGCTCCACCTAACATTTATTTTTAGCTAGGGACCGTCAAAACTTAAAACACTAGGTGAGCTGATAGATGTGTCCGGGAGTGTATTTTTAACGTCAACTCGATACCTCCACGAGTGTCCAAGATAAAGGGTCTTGACAGACAGTTTTTTTCCTTTTTAGATACGGAATCCTAAAAAAGTTAACAACTCCTTAATTAACCGCATGCTCTATCACGAGGATTGTTCTTTCGCAGACTTATTTTCGTCTGGATAATTACTTTATTACTGTTTCTGCTCAGAGCACAACGCATACTCGCTTTTTTCTACCCCTTGGGACCTTAATTGCGGTCAGCTGTACGACTAATTGAACAAAAACATTGCATTGCATAATTTAACCAAGGTACGGTGCAAGCTGTTTCATTACGGTTAATTGTTTTATTTTTCGCAACGTTTTTGGGTCTGCTGCGTGCTTAATGACTGACTATATTTCTTCATTAGCCGTAGATATTTTTAATTTACTATCTTAAGATTAATTTTCTATTCAACAACTTGTAATTTATCGTGTTATGCAGAAAATAAATCATGCCAGTCGCAAGCAAAAAAAAACTCTTTACTAATAGTACATAAGTTCACACCCATCACGCCCGTCACGGTCTGTATCCTTTGAAGGAATACATCGTGAGCAAATCCTCCGTTTGATTAGCTCCGCATATTTTGACTGGTTTTTGCTATGGGCTAGACTGACTAATCTGTCAGGATGGTATAGATGCTAGGCAAGCCTAGGTTGTCTAAACAATATCCCAGGCACTGCGGCATCCGAGTGGTCGCTTCACCAATCTAGTGTAAGTTAAGGTGCTGCTAAGGTGGAATACTAAATCATCTCATTACATAGATCCAAAGGCCATTTTTTTCATGTCAGGATCCTGGTATGGTGTATAGATACCAGAGTTGCCCACGAACGACTATCCAGACAGACATAAATCGCTTCATCAGCACGTATAGTTGCATATACGCACGCCGATCTCAGCTAAATGTTTTTAATACTCTTAAAATATATAATGCTCTTTGCTAACACCATAGATACATAAGCTCACGCCTTTATCCCAGGTGGGTAGGCAGAGACCAGGGACTGCCACTTGCCACGATCCTGACAGTTCACTTTCGATTCATCGACATTCTTTAGAACACATCGACATCTTTCCATGCATGTACGCCGGTGTTGGGTACTTTTTATTTTGCCTTCTCCTAATACATCTCCTATTTGGTCGAAGAGTGTCCGGCTGGGTGGTCTCTTACCGGCCCTTCCACTCACATACGCTCGATATATTTGTTTCGTCAGTCTTTCTTCCTTAATTCTCTCCACAAATCCAATACAACGCAACATTCCTTTCTGAATTCTAGTCACTACATCCAACACCAAAATATGTTTTCATTATAATCAACCCATTATGTCCCCACCGAGGGGCACGGGTCTCTTCCCTGAGGAGGATCTTTACTTCACCACGGGGGCCAAGTCCGGATTGGTGGAGGCTTATAAGACTAGTGGCTGGTGTTACTGTCAGAAGTTTTCAAGCCGCCCTAAGACATCTGACTTGGCTTAACGACTGCCATCTGTCGACGGCAGCCGGTACCAACTCCTTAACGTGCCTTGCGAAACACGGACCCGCTTGGGAAAATGCCACTAGCGTTAGGCATAGACAGTCACCCATCCATGCACTGAACGCGCCCTATGTTGCTTAACCTTCGTGATTGTTTAAGATCACTCAGGCGGCCGGGGCTACGAGCGATTAATTAACGAATAAAACAAATATTGAGAATAGAGAAGCTTACGGTTCACTCAAAACTGAACTTATTTCACAACATTTTTATCCACACTTCGTATAAATTCCCGGGTACAGCCCAAATAAACGGCCTAATACGCATTTAGAATGTTCAAATTTAAAAACGGGGCCTAATATTTTTATCAGCTACATTTTACGTCGGAAACATCCGCCAGCAAGCGGCGAATCATCTTTACGCTCGTTGGAATAAAATATGTTCTCATTTTAGCAATCATAAAACAAACACCCCATGTCCACTTTATGAAGCAATGAAATACGGCGAGCGGTTAAAGTCGTGATGTGAGCCCGTAATGAACGCTGTGGGCAGAGGGCCTTTACTGAAAGTTGATGTGCTTACTAACGTTTAACCAAAACATTGGGGTGCCTCTTCTTTAGCCCAACAAAATATTCCTAAGTAAATATTTGGTAGACCAACAGCCTGACGGTCGGACGATGTGACCAAGTTGGCAGGGTGCCCGTGAATGTGAGAGACCGCGAGGTATGGTGTGATGGGGAAATGGCCTATACCCAACAGTAGGCAGAGGTGGGCTGATGATGATGATGATGATGATGATGATCAAATATTTGGAAGCCCGACTGGCTGAGGTCGTAAGCTTACTTAATAATCAATGGCAAAATATAAGAAACCGTTTGTGTTCATTTCTTCTGGTTATGTAATGAAGTTTTACCTGTCTGTGTGTCTATGTAAAGTTTAGTAAAATAAGTGATTTTTTTTCAACGTCATATTTTATAACATCACGATGTCATGGCAACCACAAAAGTAAAAGAAAAGAAGGAAGAAAAATAAAAGAGAAAATCAATTCTTCGTATATTATTAATTAACAATTACTTCGACGGCCCCTACGTAAATCATCGAATCCGCAAAAGTGCTACTTTACAGGAGAGCAATTCAAAGTTCAATTTTAATGTGGAAGAAAAAGTTGTTATAGTATCAGTAAACAAAAAATCCCAAAAATATCAACATTTTAGACTCTTTATTTCTACCATAAAGTATTTTATGTTATACATAGGCTGCTACTTATGTATGCGGAATCTGGGATTCCAATAATAAACGCAATGCCTGACCTCCATGGTCAAATTCGTTTTTTTGTAAATACTGGCCGCTAATATTTTTCTCTTATATACGTTAGTGTTTTGTTTTTGTTGGGTTTAAAATGTCATATCGCTGAAAAAATGGAACTCACTCGTGAAAATATTCGTGCTATGATTTATTACGATTTTCGACGTGGTTTAACGCAACAACAGTGCGTAGATCAATTAACTTCGACTTTTGGTGGTGAAGCTCCATCAAAAACGACTGTGTATCACTGGTTTAGTGAGTTTAATCGAGGGCGCAGTAAGCTGACGGACGAAGTTAAAGAAGGTCGCCCGAAATCGGTGGTTGTGCCACAAAATATTGAAGCTGTGCGAAAACTAATAATGCAAGACCCCCATGTTACGTATCGCGAGATAGAGGCTATTCTGGGCATATGTATGACGAGCATTCATAGGATATTACATGAACATTTGTCTGTAAAAAAAATTTGTTCGCGTTGGATCCCGCACAACTTAACTCAGGATCAAAAAGATGCTCGCGTCGAATGGTGCAAGAAAACCGTAAAAAAATTCAACGGAGGCGACTCAAAATCTGTTTGTAATATCTACACAGGTGACGAATTCTGGATCTACGCGTACGATACCGAAACTAAACAACAATCAACAGTTTGGGTGTTTCAAAATGAGCCGAACCCTACGAAAGTGGCTCGTGCAAAAAGCACTGTAAAGCAAATGGTGGCCTGCTTTTTTGGTATTAATGGCCATGTGGCTACAATACCACTGGAGAATCGCAGAACGGTTAATTCGGAGTGGTACACGATCATTTGTTTGCCGGAAGTATTTGAAGAAATACGCCAAAACAACCAGCGACGCAGAATCATACTTCACCATGGCAATGCCAGCTGTCATACATCTCAGGAAACAACTACCTACATTTTCGGATGTTCAAAAAATAGAATTGATGGGTCATCCACCGTACAGCCCTGATTTGGCTCCCAATGATTTCTATTTATTCCCAAATGTAAAGAATAAATTACGTGGTCAACGATTTTCGACCCGTGAAGATGCCGTAGATGCGTTCAAACAGCACGTTTTGGAGATACCTCAATCAGAGTGGAAAAAGTGTTTTACAAATTGGTTTCATCGAATGCAAAAGTGCATCGATCATAGTGGAGAATACTTTGAAAAACAATAAAAGCATATTTAGCCACATACATTTATTTATTTTTTCTATTCCGCATACATAAGTAGCAGCCCTCGTACTAAGTAATTTTCTAGATTTTACACATTCGATATTCTTCTACGTTACTTTTGGCTAGACTATCATCGAATGTGTCAGTTCCGATTGTATTCTTGGTTCATAATCCGCTACTTGACTCTTTTTTCAAGTATGTCTTAAATGCTAAATATCTCTTCCATTAGACCAAAAAACATTTTAGCATATTTTTTGAGGACCTAAAAGCAACAAAAACATTATTTTAAAACGTTGCTTTGCTAAACAGCCAAACACGCGGTCCGCCATTTTTGTCTATGGTTTGAAGTCCTCTACGTTTGTAAACAAAGTTTGACATTTAACATAGGTAGAGTTCGTGCCAAGAAAGAAGTATGAGTTAATGAATTTTGGCTTTTATTGTTATGGCCTTAAGGATTTTACCGTGGGACTTGTTTGGTGAAACCATATCTACCTAGCCCTAAAATCTGTTAGTGATCTGTGAGCATAGTGAAATAACAACAACGCATTCGTGATTTCATCGAGTTTACATGAAAAATATATCAATTATCATTATTGCATTATTCGAGACTGCAAAAACACGTCAATAAAGACCGCCGGGAAGTCGCGGATTCGTGTGCCCAGTGAAATAAACTTAAGAAAATTTGGCTCAAACTTGCCAAGAGAGACCCCGATTCTTTATAGACTGAAACTTGGGTGTATTTATGTGAAGATCACTGTAAGTCCTGTAATATCAATGTACACAGAAACTGTTTTTAGCTGTAATAATGCTTGGTTTGATTTGGTTTGATTTTGGCAAATTGGTACTATCAGCTTCCACGAATCCAGCGTCCATGATTGCGCTTATCAATAAAATGACAAGACACTAACTGCACAAGAAGAGTTTCTGCAAAAACACTAAATCCAATGCAAATCACAATAGAACCTACGCACGCACGACTGACAGGTGTTTGTTTACAACCAAAGGTGCTTTCAAGATGGCGGATAGTGTTTTCACCGTTCCGATTTAAAAGCGAAAAATATTTTTTTTTATTTGCAAATTTTGCAGCCATCCTGCATATTTACTTAGCAAAGTCAATATATTTCGGTAAGAAACGTTAGATACTACAGGAAATATCCATTTATCGCGTCAAATTTGATACGAGTCAAGTAGCGTATTGTGTATAAAGTATCGAATGTGGCACATTCAATAGTATTCTTTGCCCAATTTATTTAATTTCAAGTATTTTGTGTTAGATGCGATTTGGTTTGATTTTGGCAAATTGGAACTATCAGCTTCCACGAATCCAGCGTCCATGATTGCGCTTATCAATAAAATGACAAGACACTAACTGCACAAGAAGAGTTTCTGCAAAAACACTAAATCCAATGCAAATCACAATAGAACCTACGCACGCACGACTGACAGGTGTTTGTTTACAACCAAAGGTGCTTTCAAGATGGCGGATAGTGTTTTCACCGTTCCGATTTAAAAGCGAAAAATATTTTTTTTTATTTGCAAATTTTGCAGCCATCCTGCATATTTACTTAGCAAAGTCAATATATTTCGGTAAGAAACGTTAGATACTACAGGAAATATCCATTTATCGCGTCAAATTTGATACGAGTCAAGTAGCGTATTGTGTATAAAGTATCGAATGTGGCACATTCAATAGTATTCTTTGCCCAATTTATTTAATTTCAAGTATTTTGTGTTAGATGCGATATATATTTTTTTACTTTATCATTAAGGTACCTTGTGGTACTGAAATAAAACCCGAAACCCATTAAAAAATATTGATTTTTACGTAAAATTTATTAAAAAAAATACACTCATTTGAATATTTCGTCTTGAAACATAAACAAGTTTGGGTCAACACTGGTCTATTTACTCCGGTCACACTGGTCTATTTACTATTTGGTTACATTTTTAATAGCTACAATGAATAACATTACAGTGCAGATTTACCGTCAAATATTTTAGTAAATAAAAGAATAAAAAAATATCACCTGAAACCCACTTTATACTAAGCTAGCAGATTAGTAGTAAAAATAAAAAATTAAAACATTAGGTACTCGTCATTTTCACTATTCACGAAACAGATTTTGAGTCACTTCAGTAATACCATACGGTGCATCATTTGTTTTAGCCCAACGGACTAAAGAATACCAGTGTTTCGGTGTGTAAATTATTTTGCATTGTGCTGATCTTTTAGGGCGTTTACACTGTCTCCTCCTTGCTGTGTATGCCCAGACTCAAGAAATCGTTGAGAGACATCAATTTTGTACACTACCCTGTTCCGAATTTGGCCTGCGCAATTGTCCGACCAAAAACGAAGATCCACAGCACCTTCCTTCCGTCTACAACCCTTGGCATCCTGAATACAATTTTTCAGGCAGAATGCATAGGTATAACAAGAAATGTACAAGACTACATATGACATACCTACGCTTAGTCTAGGACAGTGCCTTAGCCCTACAAGCACTTAATAGTAATGTCACCAATAACAGCCTGATACTAGTGTCACCATGAATTGGAAAAACTGTCTACAAACAACCGAGTCACACTACAATGTATAAAGGGTCATAGCGCATCCTTGGGCAATGATGCTGCGGATAAACTCGCTAGAAGAGGCTCGGAAACTATAGTGGAAAGGCCCAAGCCCCTGCTCCCACTCCTTTACAATCAGTTTAGGAAATGGTTGAGATCACAAACAGAAAACCAGCATGCTGAACTCTGGAGAACTGAAACTAAATGCAGACAAGCCAAGGTGGCTCTACCAACAATATCGAAATGCCTTTCACGTACCCTGCTTCGCCTGAGAAGAGATGACCTACGCAAAACTGTGGCAATCCTAACAGGCCACTGCTCACTGAATAGGCATTTCCACAGCATGGGACTAACCGACAGCCCGCTTTGCCGGGGATGCCTAAAAGAAGAGGAAACACCCGCCAATATCGCATCGGGAGGCCTTCAGTGATATCAGAGCATTGCTGGCCTTCTGGAAAAAGATAGGCTGGCTGGAGTAAACTCACAGCCGTGCTACGTACAATGGCCCGACTATGAGGCTAGCCCCTGGTTTCTCGTACGCTAACAAGCTGTTAATCTACTCTTAACAGCTGTCAATAGGTCAGAGTGTATAAGAAAAAAACCCGGGGTAAGTGCGGAAATATTCAGGCCTAACTAACTAACTAGTTCTTGTGTCAACCGTTTTAGTTCGCTCTTCGCTGTCGATGCAAATATATTTAAGGAATGAACTCATCTTCAGTGTAACTGCATGGGATAGGTGATCCTGATAAAAAGGGAACAATACTCATTCAACTTTGTTTATTATATCAGGCATCTATTTTAGAATACGATTTATGCATCGTTATACAGGTTGCACCTCCGCTCACACAACATAGTTGAATAGGAGGTATGGAAAAGGTATAAAAAACATTAATTTTACTAGTAAAACGGTAAATAAATTTACTGTTACGTATCGAATATGCTGACAAAACCGCCGTTTCGGCCGCCTTGAGCGTAAAAAATATGGTAAATGGTACATTCGACATATGCGTAGCACAGTACAATACCGAAAGTACCACTATCGATGTTTTTTGGCCCATAGAAAGCAACGAATACTATCGGAAGTGGTAGTTTCGAAAGTAACTAAACGGCTATTGACACCATAGGTACAATGTCGTACCGACCACTTTCGATTATTTTCTTTGTTAACCTTAAATATCACCTAAATGTGATTTCTAAAACATTATAAATTAGTGTTAACCCAATATTATGGAAAAATATTATTCTTATACTTAGCTAAAATGTCTCAGCAACAGGCAAGGTGAAAACTAGTTGTTAAAGGTGAAAAAAACACTTGCCGATAAAGTTGTTATTTTTTTTTCCGAGGGTTTTGCGTGGATGCAAACGTATTAAATTCATAATTTTTCTACCACGTGTATTCATGGTTACATTAAGTTATAATCAGCAAAACTTAAAAACAATAGAATGCACAAAAATGTCAACATGCTCTCTTTTTAACACGATCGCGGCGAACACTATCGAGACTGGTAGTTACAAACTGCGCGTCCTTGTCGCCGTCACGGTACATCATCGAAACTACCACTTATGATGATGTTCGTCGTCCAACGAGAGGAGATATGTTTTTGTTCTAGTCAAATCATATAGAAATAATTAGTTTCTACATAAAAAAAAATATTTACGATATAAAGTATTCAATTTACTAAATATTGGTGCAATAAAATGAAATTGCAATTTTTGCAGATTCGATGATTTACGTAGGGGCCGTCGACTTAAGGAAACAGAGACCGTTGTACAGTCACGAGCAATAATATGTATCCACTGCCACATTTTCTAAAAATCTTAACTTAAAACTGTCAAGAAAGAAGTGTATGTACGACAATTTATCCTAAATTATGTAACCAATAGTTAGATAATTTAGGACAAATTGTTGTACACATGTGCAGTACAAAACAAAAGATGTACGTCGTACAAATGTGATAGTGTATACATATTATTGCACGTGACTGTACAGAGCTGACTGCTAACCTCCAGTCTGCCGATTTCTGAATTGAGAATTTACACTAAGTAAATACTCAAGTAAAGTGCTGTCACGCTATTTTCTAAATAAATTTGACGAGACAGAACTACAGTTAAGTAATTACTTAGCGAAATTCTCAATTCAGAAACCGGCCCAGTGATAGTGAGGCACTTTAAGAAGATTAAAGAATTAATAACAAATCAATTCAATTCAATTCAATATTTATTTGCCAACCAAGTTTGGTGTTCAATACAATTTAGCCCTTAGAACTTAGTTGCCTTTTACAGGCATTGCCAAATTTAGGATAACTACATAAATAGTGCATGTATTATAAATATCATAATCAATAGTAAAAATTTCATTATTACAATAATTCGACGACCTCTGACAATTATTGTTATTACACATCATTATTATTACAAAAACAGTACACAAATAGTGCACGCATTATAAATACATTATCAATAGTACAAATTTCATTATTACAATAATTCGATGACCTCTGTGGCGCAGCGGTTAGTGCATCTGCATACCCTGCGAGAGGTCCCCGGGTTTGTATCCCGGCTGGGGATAAAAAAAAAGAAACCCAGCTCTTGGATGTTTACATGTTTGTGACGTCGCTGTTTCTGATTCCCACGACACAGGGTATCCTAGAGTGGAGCCAGAAGCAATGTATGTGCCTGTATGTACCTAAATGTTATGTTATGTTAACCACAACATAATGTGGAGTGGCCCCAACCAGCAGTCAGCAGTCATACGTCTAATGGTTTCCGTAATGAGCTCGTAAAGAAGTTACGACCGCGGGCCCACCATAAATACTGAAGTTTCCATTCGGGGGTCAAAACTTTTAATTTTCCCCAGCGAATAATTTATTCAACACAGACCATATTGTTGACTTGTAAGAGATTGTTCGCTAAACGTTTTTTGTAATGAACGGACTTGATGAGGTACACAGAGAGAAAAGTTATCATTATAATCCGGACTAGGCCTCCGTGGTGGAGTATGCCCTATACCTTCCGCAGGGAAGAGACCCATGCCCCTGGGTGGGGACATGATGGGTTGATGATGATATCCGAGCACAGCTACGGCCGATTTCTGAGTTGAGAATTTTCACTAAGCAGGTACATACTTAAGTAACGTTCTGTCACTCTCTTTTCTGAGAAATTTGACAAGACAGCACTACAGTTAAGTATTTACTTAGTGAAAATTCTCAATTCAGAAACCGGCCCTTAGCCTCAGTTTCTAAAAGAGTATTCAAATGTAACAAGAGATTCATCTAAGATTAATTCAAAATAGCGCCACGTGATTGGCTGAAATTAGCTTGACGTGAGATTAACATGAGATTAACATTTGATCGCTCTTCTAGTAACCGAGCGATAGAGGTATAGTGCATACTATTATTACTATAAATATTGTTATGTATTATTATTATGAGAATCATTTATGAAAAGTAATTCGTAATAAAATTGTGCCTTTACTATTTTTTTTTTTGGTCAAGACACAATTGTCTTGCCGTTAGTTCGTGGTAACGACAAAAAGAGAACTTTTAAACTTCCTCACAGTGGAAGTGATTTTTTTTCCCTCACAACTCCAAACAATAGTCAGATTTGGACATTAGAGATTTTAATCGATTCGTCCTATTTGCACGATTGTCATAGGCTACATTAAATTGCAAATAATGAAACAGAAACATAAACATTTACATACAGGCATATACATTGCTTCCGGCGCCACACTAGGACACCCTGTGTCGTGGGAACCAGAAACAGTGACATCACAAACATGTAAACATCCAAGACCTGGGCTTTTTAGTTTTTGTCCCCCCCAGCCGGGATTCTCTCGCATAGTAGGCAGATGCGCTAACCGCTGCGTGACAGAGGTCGTCAATACTAAAAGGAAAAAATAATCTAAAATAATAAAAAATACCTATAACTCTACTTGCTATCTAGGTTTATCCCGGCCACCTGATAAGTAGTTTTTGACCTAAAACTTTCGTAAGCATACAAATAACAATTTATAATGATAAGTGGTTCCAGGCAAGTGGTGGGCAGACCTGCGACCCGATGCGATGGTTGGACGATGTCGTTGAGTCGGCGGAAGGTCCGTGGATGCGAATGGCGAGAGACCGTGTGAAATGGCATTTGGGGGAAAAGGCCTATACCCAGCAGTGGGCAGCGGTAGGCTGATGATGATGATGAAGTGGTTACAGCTCAGCAGTCGAGTTGTTGGTATTTTTTTACTTTTTTTTAAATGAAACGTTGCATAGTTAACCAGCACTTATTAACACGTTGTGACATTGTGCATAGTACAAAATACTATAGAAACAAATAAATAACCCTTAACCAAATGTACATTATCTCGATCAAACCAGTAATTTATTTATTCTCTGTCCGTATTGGATATTGCTGGGTTGACAGCTAACACCGTTTGTACATTTGCCAGCGAGAGGTGCGCCATATAATTAGACAGGCAATAAAAACCTTGGGTAACTGGTAAAAGGGTTAGGGTTAGATCTTTCGAACTACCGAGACCAATAGATTTGTATGTGTATTTGTATTTTTGTATTCTCCGTCTAGATGGATTGAGAAAACTTTATTGTATAAAGCTCAGCGATTCGCAGAGAAAGCTCTGCGAATCGGAGCGAAACCTGGTCGGACTCTTCCGATATAACAACACCCGTAAGTAAATCCGGACTAAAAGTTGACAATGTGTTGTGCTTACGAAAGTTTTAGTTCAAAAATATATGAACTACACGATAAATAGTTAAGTGGGGCTGCCATACATCAAAAGTTTACAGCTGTCTTTTCCTCATTATCAATAACGGCAATAGGGAGACGCTTGAAATATTCAAATGTTGTAAATATAATATTACGGAACCCTTCGTGTTCAGCTCACAATTGGCTGTTTTTTTATGTACAGTAAAGAACTCTCTATCTCTATCTAGACGTTCAAATGTCGATCTACATCTGTCCGTCATAACAATCCAATATTCAGTCAAATAATCCGACAAGCTTTCTTTAAAAAAGAAATTGCTGTTGTAATTTAAAAAAATCTCCACAGGCCTTGGCTTCTATTCGGATCTCACATATTTACCAATTCATTGTTTTAACATACATAACCTCACGCCTAGATGGGTTCATTTCATCGACATTCATTATCACTCCATGCAGGCAGCCGTTTGTAATAATACTATTATTGTTATATTAATGTTACTATTATTATTGTTATAACTAGCTGATCCGGCAAACGTTATTTCGCCAAATAAATTATTTGTTTGGATTATAATTGAAACTTAGGGATATGAAAAATAGATAAAAAGTTATTGCAAACCAACGGAATATACATAATAATATGCAGGGTGTTCCAAAAGCCAGTGTCGAACCGCAACCGGGTGAAAAGGCTAGTCATTTGGTTATCAGAAAAATATAAAAAAGAACGTCAAAACGTGGGCCCAGTTCTAGTGATTGGTGCCTCTGCCTACCCCCTCGGGCGTGAGTTTATTACTTACTTACTTACTTTATAAAAAAAACATTTTTTTTTCAGCGCAGTAATTTTAATTATTTATTTAAGAAATTTCACAAAAATAATTAAAACTAAAATAAAAAAAAAATTGGCAATATATTAAGTTTTAAAGTTTTTTTAAAGTCTCCTTTTCTTCCAAGCTGGAGCAGCTAGTTTTGAAATTTTGTTAACAGCTTAGAGAAGCATTATTCGAAGTTACAAAACAAAAAAAAATGGAAAAAGTAAAGATTTGTGGCAACAGGATTTTATTATTTTTTGTTTAAATGCCTAATTTTATACACTCAATTTTTATGTTTATTTTCTGATAACCAATATGACTTACCTTTTCACCCGGTTCCGGCTTGACATTGACTTTTGGGACACCCTGTATAATTTCATCAAAATCGGTCATATCGTTTCGGAGGGGTACGAGGAGCACTAACACTGTGATACGAGAATTTTATATTGGTGTTCGATATAGATGTAGTAATTATTATTATATCAACCAAATAACTATGTATTTGCAAACTGTAAAGGAAAACATGGTGAGAAAATGTGACTGCCTCACCCAATCGCTTGGATATTCCAATCCGCGGTGGGTTCGCGTGGTAGGTAAGCCCGTATTCTCTCTCAGAGAGAAATAGGGACGTCATTTTACTTTTATTATTTTGTTTTCTATGTGTCTATTATATATTGACCGTAACTGTGACGACCTCTGTGGCGTAGCAATAGCCCATGTGCTTACCATGCGAGAGGTCCCGGGTTTGAATTCCGGCTGGGGATAAAAAAACCATAGCTTCGATGTTTAGATATTTGTGATGTCACTGTTTTTAGTTCCCACGACGCAGTGTATCCTAGTGTGGGACCAGAAGCAATGTATGTGCCTGTATGTAAATGTTTATGTTTTAACTAAAGTTTTTACGCGACTACGCGGCGTAGCCAAATGGAAGACTTATAGCATCTAAATGTGTATTTACTCTTGAATAATATCTTAGGTTACCTCATTCTAGGTTGGATGTAAAAAAGACTTTCAAATTATCTTCTATTTCTATTGAAAAAACCATATTTACTTACCCGTCCCATATTATATTCGTCACGACAATTTTCCTGCGAAGATCCTATAGATGCGATCATAAATCGCTTTGGTTGACGTACCACGTAAAGGAAAGGGTAGGGATTTATGAGTTTATATATTTGATCTTTCATACAGAGTGAACATTCCGCTTATCATACTTTTGTAGGCAGATAAGGGAACTTATCACTCTGGACAATATATACGTATTATGATCTTCGCTGAAGTCAGCGTTAAAGTTAATTATCACACTTTGTAGGCAGATGAGAGAATTTACATATAATAGGGTAGTTTCCAGGGTCAAAATAATTAAATTCTATTTAGTCCGTATTTTAGATTATGAAAAAATATTTGACACGTATTTTTTCTTTTTTCAATTAAACAAAAAATACAAAGATATTGTGGAGTAGCATCGAACGTCATTCCACGGCGGCCACGGCGGGAGCCGCCGGCACACTGGCGAGGCGGGCGCGACTCCGAAACTATAAACGTTGCTGGTTGCGCGCGCCGCCGCGGCCGCACCGCCACCGCCGCTCGCGACATCAACAAACATTTTTGGAAATGCGGGGGCGCAGGCGCAGGCGCACCCCTGTGATTGGTTGATGTTAAAGTACTTGTGTTATTAGCTTCTAAGGATTTGTAAAATTATGTATATAGTAGCTGTAAGTTTTTGAATAAAATGTTGACATTGTTGGAGTTTAATTTGGACAAGAAATTGCGTTTCATTTGAAGAGTTCTATCACCCACGAAAACCGTTACATATAGTCCATTAAAGTTACGTGTGACGTCACTCCATGCTAAAAAATTCAGCACGGCGTGACGTCACACGTAACTTTAACGAGCTATATCTTTGCCATTTTTGGTCTAATTTCAATTATTTTTCTTTGTGTCACGTGTCCCTTATTTTTGAATAATCTAGAAGACGGACTAATTATATATTTAGGGCAACTAGCTTATTGTCCGGAGTGTTAAAATCCCTCATATGCCTACAAAAGTATGATAGTGAAGGTCACCGTATAATGTAGCCTATATTACAGGCTATAATTCGCGAGAATATGGGCTTAATCACCAGGCGTGCCTACCCACGGTTTGACAATTTAAAGTGCTGAGGCATGTAGTCCCACAGACAATATTTTCCTTTGCCGTTAGCGAGTGGTATTAATTCAACAAATTCACAAAACAAAACTTCGAAAACAAAGTCATTGATAAATGCGCCAGCCAGGGTTTGAACTCACGACTTTTGAAAAGGCAAGCGGTATACCGACCATACTACCACGCTTCATATTGTTACGGGCTAGGGTTCTGGATTTGGAGGTAAAACGCCAATGACAACTTCTTAGGATTTATTCACGCAGGGTCTGATCTGCAGGTCTTCACGACACGAAGTTCACACGTAGAATCCAATCGCAGGTCCAATCGAAGTCCAGTAGTATCGCTGAGGTCGTAGGTTATCGCTCGTATCGCAGGTATGTTCGCTCGAAGTTCACTCTTCGCTATTCCAAACGGAACTGACTGCGCGTTTTTTTTTTTTTTTTTTTTTTTTTAGCCCTATAAAGGGCACCCTCCGGAGGACACGGGGGAGGGAGGTGGTGAATGCTCATGCATGCACAGCACGGGCCCGGCCGTGCTGCCAATGTGGGACTCGCAGAGTGCGCCTACCCACTAAACACCACCTTGGTGCTGGTTTGGTCCTAAGGACCCCTAAACCTACATCATGAGCGACCCCCCTCGAGGCCGAGGAGGGCGCACAGCGGAGCTCACTAGAGCTACCGCTTAGGGGGATTCGTCACATAGTGACAGAAACAGAAAGAAAGAAAAAATTTAAGTGAGAGTAGTGTCCCCGGGGACACTGTTGGGAGCGGGGGCTACATCTGACTGGGCCTGGGCCTCCAGGAGGAGGTCGAGGTCGGATGAGAGCTTATCGGGTGGGTCGACTAGAACGTTCCTGGGCCTGCGCACCAGGTAACGAGGATTAGTCGTGGGGGGAGGGTAAACTGACTGCGCGCCGCGGCGGTCGCTATTTATATCCGGCCGCAAGGGCTCTAGAACATTCCCGTACCTACGTGCCTACTCGAGGCAACGTCGCTCGAACAGTAACCCATTCAAAGACTTTTGAACCTTACGCTAGTGGACATACGAGTCATCATTGCCTGCAGCGTTTATTGTTTACTAAAACGCAGCATGCGGCGACTATTCGATAGGCTTCTAGAAGGCTCTATTCTAGATGGTTCGGGATAGGACCGCGACACTGCTCCCCTCTTAGAGATGCTCGTCCCGAGCATCTTCATTACTGCCGTGATAAGAAGCTAAGCGGTCGATGTGAACCACTTTTTGTGCACCTCTTGGCTGCCGTTGAATTCGGTACGTCACGTCATTTAACCGAGTTACCACTTTGGACGGTCCCTCCCATCTTGTCTGCAATTTCGGAGATTTTCCTTTTCGTCGAGTTACATTGTGAAGCCAGACTAGTGCTCCTTCTTCGAAGCCGCTAGTATTTGCTCGGCGGTCATACCTAGTCTTCATCTTTTCACTCGACTCCAATCCGTTTTCCCGTACTATGGCATGAATCTCTCGCATTTTCTCACGTAACTCGGAAATGTAGTCGTGTAGAGAACGTGAGTTGTCAGGAGGGCCTCCAGTCAGCAGATCTACTGGTATTCTCAGTTCTCGGCCAAAATTTACACGCGCCGGGGTTACCTTCGTGCTTTCATGTTCTGCCGTTCTGTAGGCCAGAAGAAATGGCGGTATGTATTTGTCCTAGTCTCCCTGGTGCCTGTCAACGACTTTTGCTAAATGTCTCTCAAGTGTTTGGTTAAATCTTTCTACCATGCCGTCTGATTGAGGATGATATGGGGTGGTCCTAGTCTTATGCATTCCCAATATTTTGCAGGGTTTGAAATACTTGAGTCTCAAAGTTCCTGCCTTGGTCGGAGTGTATTTCCAAGATCACACCAAACCGGCAAACTACTTCCTCAAACAACTTGGAGGCAACAGTCGTGGCTTCTTGATTGGGTATGGCGAATACCTCTGGCCATTTAGTGAAGTAATCCATAACTACCATGAAATACTTATTTCCCGATTCCGTTACTGGGAACGGTCCAGTCACGTCAACTGCAATGCGTTCCCATGGCGCACCAACGTTATAAAGTTGCAGATTTCCACGGCTTGTAGTTGATGGGCCCTTCACCGCGGCGCACTATGTCAAATATTACGAATCTAGCGTCACTTAATTCAAAATTCGAAACATTCACAATGAATAATATGTTTGGTTTACCTAACAGCTGAATACCTTAAGCTTACTTTTTTATATAAAGTTAAGGGTAGAAGTAAATATTTTTCTCGCAAAAAAATCGAGAATGTGACACTTGCGATGGTAATTTTATTATGAGTAACAGTCGACCGTTTTATGTGGTTAAGTTCAAGTGTACTACGACTTTGTTTTTATTTCAATTTGTAGAATTGTACATTGTGTAATCGTAGTTGGTAATAGCCGTCTTACAAGGTGAGTTTTAGAAACAAATATGCATTAGTTTTGTGTTCGACGGCAATTGACTTCGACAAACCGTTTACACAATAAAATAATCATAACATTGACTTTGATAAGAGATTACAAAATGTATCCTCTTGTACCCGACCTGAAATTTTTTTTATTACTTCTTATATCTGTCCTTAGTGAGAATACACTAAATGTGGCTGCCCGTTTGTGCCCACCCCATACAAACCTTTTTTTTTTATCAGGTTGGTGAAAAATGAAAAGACGTATTATATTCGAAGTTTGGTTTACCGCTCCTAAAGATGAACGGAATGATTGCATTCTACAATTTATTAAGAAGGAGGTTAATATTGTGGACTTCGAAAACAAGCAGAGGAAGTTAAAATCGTTCATTAGCAGCTTGTCTTCCAAAATATCCGCAAAATGGGAGAAAAGCAACAGGATGTTATCGAGGTTTCTTGCTGAAAATGAACCATGGCTCGAAGGTGAAGTGACCTTGCCATCACAGTGTATAAATATGCCGTCCTCGAGCTCACAAGAGTTGCCAAAAAAAAGACGTGGCCGACCAGAAAAGTCATTTCAAGAATGTACGGAAAAAGTAAAAAAAAGAAAAGTACAAAAATTAATAAGTACAAAAAGTCCAGAAGAGCTTGCGGTAGCTACCGAGCTTACGTTGAGAACTTCAGGGAAAAGGGATGCAGCTAATATTATGAAAGAGATAGCTGCCTCATCAGCAACCCGATCTACGAAATTGAAAAAAAGTAGAAAAATTGTTGATACTCTATCACCGACAATATCTCCCGAAGAAGCTCTGGCCTTGATTGTTAATAATAGGTTAAGTACTCAGCAATATACCGCTATAAGAGAACAGCTGAAGAGTAAAGGTTTAGATGTGTACCCTCCTTACTATCTGGTTGCAAAGGCAAAAGGCACATGCTACCCTTCTGAGGAATCAATCACGGTGACCGACACCTCAGCAGAAATTAAGTTACAACCTTTGCTTGACCTCACAATCAGTAGAATATGTACTTCACAAACTGAAGTGTTACAGCAACTTCCAACAGTTACTAACCTCCGACTCATTTCAAAATGGGGCTGTGATGGAAGCTCAGCACAAAGTCGATATAAACAAAAAATTAATGTAGATTCAACCGCAAATACTAGTGACGAGCATTTATTTTCGGTAACATTTGTTCCACTTCGTTTACTCGATAACACTACTAGCAAAATCATATGGCAAAATCCACGACCCAACTCTACTAGGTTTTGTCGAATTTTGAAATTTGGCTATCAAAAAGAGACGAAAGAACTTATCATAGCTGAAACCACGCAAATGAAGGAACAAATATCCAACCTAGTTCCAACGAAAATTGAAATAAATAATATGGAGGTGGAATGTCAGCATGAAATGCTCCTAACCATGGTTGACGGTAAAATCTGTAGTGCTTTATCGGAATACAGTTCGTCCCAAAAGTGCTATATCGGTGGAGCATCTCCGAAAGACATGAATAATTTAATTGCTGAAACAAAAACACCAAATCCGGAGATGTACACTTTTGGAATATCTCCTCTACATTGCTGGATCAGGGCATTTGAATGTCTGATACATATATCTTACAAATTACAGATCAAAAAGTGGCAAGCAAGATCAGCTGAAGACAAAACATCAACAAGCACACGCAAAGCTGAAATCCAAAATAGGTTTCGTCAAGAAATGGGACTACTTGTTGATATGCCTAAGCAATCTGCCGGCAATACTAATGACGGCAACACTGCCCGAAGGTTCTTTAGAAACTACCACCTTGATGCCAATATAACAGGGCTTGACCCTGACCTCATTTATCGTTTCCTCGTAATATTAGAGGCGTTGTCATGTGATTTTGATATAGACCCTGAAAAGTTCGGGAGATATGCCAGCGAAACGAGAAATGCCTATATGGAACTTTATTCTTGGTATTATTTACCGGCAAGTATTCATAAAATACTCTGTCACGGTAAAGAAATAATTGAGGCAAGTATTTTCTAGCCTCTAGGACAGATGGCAGAAGAGGCACAAGAAGCATGCAATAAAGAGTACAGACGCTTCCGTGAACACCTTAGCCGAAAAACATCGAGAAGGGATACGAACAGAGATGTCCTAAATCGGTTCCTGATATCCTCGGATCCTGTTATATCGAGCTCTAGTACTCGTCTGGGCCCTCACAAGAAGCACACACTTCCACCAAAAACCATCCAACTTCTCAAAGCTCCAGAAATCTGCTACGAAATAGAAGAAACACAGGATCAGTCTTGTACAGACTCTGTGGTGGAGGAAAAAGACACAAATTCTTATGATAGTTGTGATTCTATATAACATGTCTTTTTCGTTTTAGTTGGTTTAGTATATAATTTTTCTAACCATATTACATTCAAGTTATAAAAGTAAAATAACAAAATTTTTAAACATTTATTTTTACTATCCGGTCTTGAAATTAAACCTTCTAATAATTTAAAATAGCTAAAGTATGCTTATAAGTATATTAAAAAAAAATGTTACAAAATTCTAGCCACTATTCACAAAGATAACATTTAAAACCTAACGCATCGAATTAAGTGACGCTAGATTCTACAATTATGACACTGTGCGGCGCAAGTAGCACACTTGCGGCACCAATCTTGCACATCTTCTCGACAATGGAGCCAGTAAAACCTTTCTCGAATCTTTGTTAAAGTCCTCTTTACGCCCAAATGTCCACCTGACACGCCGTCATATACTTCACGAAGGACATCTTGTACCTTATCTCTTGGGACAACTATCTGTAGATGGAACTCTCTGCCGTTAGGTTTCTCCCATTTACGGTAAAGTTTTCCGTTCTGAAGAATAAAACTGTCCCATTGAGCCCAGTATGCCTTGGTAACAACACTAGTAGGAGCGACTTCGCACCATCTTGGCGACAATGAGCCGTACATCTTCGTCATCTTCCTGTGCTTCTTTCATCGCCTCATCTTCCCAAGATCTCGATGGACTCATTCTTGTCAATCTCAATGGCAGTTCCTTTGTCTCTTGTTTGGCACAGTGCTTGCAGTCTTCCGGACACGGCCTTCTTGACAGTGCGTCAGCATTTCCATGCGCCTTTCCGCTGCGGTGTTCAATCATAAAGTCGTACTCCTGCAGTTGTTTGATCCATCGAGCAACTTGCCCCTCTGGATTTTTAAATTGTAACAGCCACTTCAGGGCGGCGTGGTCAGTGCGAAGCGTAAACCGCATGCCGAGGAGATATTTGCTGAAGTGCTGTAATGTCTTTACCACAGCCAAGAGCTCCCTTCTTGTCACACAATAGTTCCTTTCAGGTTTCGATAGCGATTTACTAAAATAGGCCATCACAACCTCTCTGTCGCCCTGTTTCTGCGATAACACTCCTCCGATCGCTGTGTTACTGGCGTCAGTGTCAACAATGAATTGGCCGTTAGCCTGTGGAAATCCCAAGATTGGGGTCTCGCAAAGACATTTTCTTAATTTTTGAAATGAACTCTCACATGTGTCATCCCAATGAAATGACTGCTTGTCTTCAGTCAGTCTGTGTAAAGGCTTGGCAATTTCAGAGAACCCTTTAACAAACCGTCTATAATATGAGCATAGCCCTAAAAATGCTCGCACTTCGGTCTTATCTTTGGGAGTAGGCCATTTTTGCACTGCTTCGATTTTGGCTGGATCGGTCTGTATGCCTTCGCTGGTTATCACATGACCGAGATAGCTAACCTTGTTCTTAAATAAACTGCATTTCTTCGGATTTAACTTTAAGTTTGCTCCCATTATCTTCTTAAAAACTTGCTCTAGATTTTGTAAGTGGTCCTCAAAATCTGTTCCCATGATTATGACGTCATCCAAGTAGACAAGGCAGGCTTCTCCAACTAATCCTGCCACTACGCACTCCATAAGTCGTTCGAATGTAGCTGGCGCGTTGCACAATCCAAAAAGCATCACGTTAAATTGCCATAGACCTTTACCAGTTGAAAAAGCAGTCTTCTCTTTATCCCTCGGATCAATTTCCACTTGCCAGTATCCGGATTTCAGATCTAACGTCGAGAACCATTTCATGCCACTCAAAGTGTCTAGGGTATCGTCTATTCGTGGCAGTAGTTATCCTATGCTTTTTCGTCACATCATTAAGCCGTCGATAGTCTACACAGAACCTTGTGCTACCATCTTTCTTCTTTACCAACACTACGGGAGAACACCATGGGCTAGCAGAAGGTTCTATAATCTTATTTCTCTTCATGTCTTCCAACATGTCTTGTACTTCCTTTTCTTTGGCAATCGGTATGCGCCTCGCTCGCTGACGAATAGGTCGCTCCTGTCCGGTGTCGATTTTGTGTTGAACTAACGATGTTCTTCCAGGATTTCCTTCGTCAGAGAAGATATCCCTAAAGCGCAGCAGCAACCTCTTAGCTTTCATGCTTTGCGAATAGCTCAGATTACTCTTAGAATCCTCAAGGAGCTTAGTGACTATAATTTCACTCCTGGTATTCGATGTGTTTGAGCTTGGAGATGATTGGCAGCTTTTCATCCAAACGGCTTCCTCACACCGTCCAATAACGTCACCTTTGCAAAGGGTAATCTCACGATCGCCTATATTCACAACCCTCACTACAGCGGTCTCGCCTCCATAGACGAGAGTTCTTGCTGTCAGCAATTTCTGACTGGCTGCACTGTCTCGTGTATCTTCAATCAGCACACACCTATTCCGCTGATTCTTCTGACTCGAAGGCAGCTTCACCTTTACTTCAGTTTGTGCTCGTCCAGGTATTACGATTTTCTTCAGGCACGTGACATTTCCATCGGGACCGCCAAGTATGAAGTTCTCCTCATCACCACATTTAAAGACACCGTTAGTGACATCGATGTGACAGTTGTGTTTCTTCATAAAGTCTAGGCCCAGAATGCAATCATCCATAATTTCGTCTACGATTACGTCGTGAATATATGACGCCTCCCCAACACATATCGTAACCGATATTTCACCCAGGACGGGTATCTGCTGGCCAGAAGCGGAGAGAAGTCTGCATAAACTGGTGCCTTTGCGTCTCCCTACAGCTTTCACCAGGTCTGGTCTCACTATTGTTCTAGAGGCTCCTGTATCTAGGGTGATTTTGCACTCTATTTTGTTCACTGCACCGTGTATTAGTAGATTGTTCCCATTCCATGCTTCTGAGATTCTGGTTACTGGGGCTACCTCCGCTCCAGCCAGTACCAGCCCCTTAGTCCTGGCTTTTACTCGTTTCCCTGATTCACGGTGGAGGGCGTCATGCTTCTTTACGAATTCTTTTCAAAACGCTGCTCCATATTTTTGAGACGCGCATCCAGTCTGTCATCTGTTTTGGTTGCTTGCCTCTCCTTCTTAGGACACGTGAACTGCAGATGCCCTCTTTCCCCACACTTGTAACACATGGGCCCGGAGTTCTTCTTGGGCGGTGTCTTGATCTCTTTAACCTTCTCCGTAACTTCTCGAAGTTTATAACCTTGCCGGATATCTTGACGCACAGCTTCTACTTCCAGGGCGTGTGCCAGAGCTTCTTTTAATGAAGAATGGTGGCAAAGCTTTACTGCAGCCCTAATTTCAAGATCCTTGATTCCGTCGACGAAGGCTTGCAAAATATTCGTGAGGGCTGTAGGCTCTGTTCGTCCGTCCATCCGTTTGAAGCAGCGACAGTCTGGAACTGCTGTCGGTAGGCGATCCAAGACGTAGTACCGTCGTACGGAGGCACTTTCACTTTAGGCACCTGGTTTATGCCGACGATTCCACTCGACGTGACTCCAGCAGATTTTATACGCCGAAATTCCTGCTCTAGTCCAGAGAGGCCGGTTTTCACATTTTTTTGGTCCTCCTCTAATTCGGTTACCCGTTCGTTCACTACTTTTACATCTTCATGTAGCTTAGCGACCGTATCACTGAACTTCGTAACGGCAGAAAGGATGGTCTGTTGGTCTGCCTTCTGTTCTTCTCGCAGGCCTCTTTGTTCCTCTCGCAGGCCTTTCTGTTCTTCTTGCAGGCACTGCATCTGCTTGCTCTGTTCTTCTTGCAGGCACTGCATCTGCTTGCTCTGTTCTTCTCGCATGCCCTTCAACATTGCCATCAGGCATGACATATCCAAAACCTCCATTGGACGTGACGGAGGTTTAATGTCTTCGGTGGGCGTGACCAGGTGGGCGTGGCTAGGAGGCGGAGCCTGTTGGTCGGTTGGTGGAACCTGGTGGTCAAGGCCGGTGGGCGGAGCCTGGTGCACGGGGGCGGTAGGCGTGGCCTGGTGGGCGTGGCCAGTGGGCGGAGCCGTTGGGCCGTTGGGCAGGTACGTTGTGTCTCCCCGATGGGCGTGGCCTGGTGGGCGGGGCCAGGGGGCGTGGCTTGGTCGGTGGGCGTGGCCTGGTGGGCGGGGCCAGTGGGCGTGTCCCTATGGCCGATGGGCGTGGCCTGAGGGGCAGTGGGCGTGGCCTCCGCAGCACCTCTGGACCTGGTCCTCACTCCAGAAGTATCCTCTCTCGGAGTCAGTGGCATCTCCAAATCCCACTTCTGACACCAAATGTTACGGGCTAGGGTTCTGGATGTAAAACGCCAATGACAACTTCTTAGGATTTATTCACGCAGGGTCTGATCTGCAGGTCTTCACGACACGAAGTCCACACGTAGAATCCAATCGCAGGTCCAATCGAAGTCCAGTAGTATCGCTGAGGTCGTAGGTTATCGCTCGTATCGCAGGTATGTTCGCTCGAAGTTCACTCTTCGCTATTCCAAACGGAACTGACTGCGCGCCGCGGCGGCCGCTATTTATATCCGGCCGCAAGGGCTCTAGAACATTCCCGTACCTACGTGCCTACTCGAGGCAACGTCGCTCGAACAGTAACCCATTCAAAGACTTTTGAACCTTACGCTAGTGGACATACGAGTCATCATTGCTTGCAGCGTTTATTGTTTACTAAAATGCAGCATGCGGCGACTATTCGATAGGCTTCTAGAAGGCTCTATTCTAGATGGTTCGGGATAGGACCGCGAGAATATTATAATTATGTTGGCCATTTTTTTTGTCTAATGCTACCAATGCCCACAACGTCGTTTGCGAAATGGAAATAGAGTAGGTAAACCATAGATATCTGATGTCTGTGAGGTAAACCCATAAGTCATTGCACGCCGTTCACAGAGATCCATTCTAACCATTGGTAAAATATTTTTTGAAATCGGATGAATAGTTTCGGAGTTTACCACCTATATATGAGCTACAAACACTTAACCAACAAAGCTTACAAACATATTAATCTATATACAGACATAAAGCAGTGGTGATATAGCTCTCTTCCCACCTATTTTTGGAATTGCTTTTGAGTGTGCTAACAATTAAGTTCCTGTAGTTCGAACTCCATCTTGAAATGGGCACTCAAGAGCAACGTCGGAAGTAAGACAGATTTTTTATTAATACTAGCTGACTCGGCAAACGTTGTTTTGCCAGATAGGGGTATGAAAAATAGATAACAACCTATTCTCAGACCTACCGAATATAGATATTAAATTTCATCAAAATCGCTCAAGCCGTTTCAGAGGAGTATGTGCACTAACTTGGTGACACGAGATGTTTTATATCAGAAGAAAAAATATAAAGTATAGATAGAGGATAGATCTTAACCTTAAATTTTGATTTTTAAGTTAAACTGTTTCATTGAGTAGCACACCTGTGTAATCTCCTTTTTTATGTACAATAAAGTGTTCTATCTATATATCATACTTACTATACTCTATGGTGAGTAAATAAGTGAATATTACACATTTGCTTTATGTTACTGCTCGAGTAAAAGCTGAAATTCGGGTTGATTAATTCAATTTAATTTGCAAAAAGTTTTTGGGAGGCTCTTTGTAAACGAATGTATTTTTACAAAATAAAAGGATATCTATCCGCGCCCATTTGGATTTTACTGCCATATCATTTTGATGGGCAAATAAAAATGTAACTGCTTTGACCCGTTTACTCTGAATTGGTTTCTGTTTTGCTCACATTTACTTTGGAATAAGAAATATATTTTTGTGTTAAACTGTTAAGAATGTGTACATTCTTCACAACAGCTTAGAATAAAAATATACCTACATATAAAATAAAGTTGATAGACTTTTACATGGATAAAGTCTACGTCTACTAATCTTAAATGATTTTGAAGGTTAAGCAACATAGGGCGCGTTCAGTGCATGGATGGGTGACCCCTCTATGACTAATGTTATACTTGCCTCAGATTACGGTCACATTTCGGTTAGAGGACAACAACAAAACATAACCTCAACTCATACTCAAAAGTTTGTATTCAAGATTCAAGCATTATTAACGTCAAAGTTGTCAGTTTCACAATTAATAGATTATGCGAAGAAGAAACTGACAAAGAAACTCCACACTTATTCTTTTCAAAACAGTCTTAGTCTAATTAACAATGGTATTTACTTTTAACGATCAACAATCATACTACTAGTTTTGAATCACCAAGGAACAACAATTATGTATTCCAGAACCATTGAATGAGGATTCCTACAGCTGCAATCAGATTGAATTCACTGCCAATTACAAAACTTTACTTGCGAAACAATATTCAAACAAAACCTGGAATTATGCATTCCAACACAGGCACAATTAACCTTTGAACAAGATAACCAATGTTTTAGACTAATACTTAGCTTTTCAACAGATGGGAAAGGATTCAGATCCTTTTATTTTTCAATTTTTCCGAACCACCAAAATCCGAGGAGAAAATCACAGAGTAATGGAATGACTCCCATTATTTTACAGCTTAAAACGCGGTAACGAAATAATGATCACAGATTAACAAGTTCAGACATTCAATACTAGTAAACAATTACGTGACTCTAAACAATCATTCAAAATGTTCGAAAATGTCTGATGATTTAACTGTGAAAATCAACGTGGAGTAAAAACGATCCTCTGATGCGTGTCCGTCAAGTCCGAGTCGCGGCCGCCCACAGCCGCTCTACCTCCAACACTAACGTAGTGGCATTGTTCCGAACGGATCCGTGCTTCGCAAGACACGTTAAGCAGTTGGTGCCGGCTGCCGTCAATAGATGGCAGTCGTTAAGCCAAGTCAGAGGCCTTAGGGCTGCTTGAAAGCTTCTGACAGTACGACCAGCCACTAGTCTTACAAGCCTCCACCAATCCGGTCCCCGTGGTGGAGTATGGCCTATACCTTCCTCAGGAAAGAGACCCGTGCCCCTCGGTGGGGACATGATGGGTTGATGATGAAAGTTTACGGGGTGATACTGATAACACTGTCCCTTTCCAAGCCGTCATAGGGTTAACTTTATCTGCTAATTAAGACAAACGGTCCCTTAACCTTTAGCTGTAGTGGTGAAAAAATATCACGGATCTATATAGTGGTGGGTCCATTGGACCCAAAAATTTTCAAATGTATGTGAAAAAAAACTTCAAAATTGATTAAGTATTTTTTCTTTAATTATATCTATTAACGTTTATAATTAACACAATGTTTCACAAAAATAACAATAGGAACATATTTTTCTTAGGTAATTGGCACTTAGAAGAATCAGTCTCTTTTTCCTTAGCCACAAAAACAGAAATACAAAAAATATTAATTAAAAATTGGAAAACCAATCAAAAAATTCAACTCTTGACTCTATAAAACGACATCATTATGTTCTTTCTGAAAATAGTAAAATAGTAACGAAATAACCTCATGTAAAAAAAAGACAAACTTCCGTAGCTATAGTGGTGGGTCCAATGGACCCAGGTGAAAGCCAGTACTTACCTTTCCAGCAGCAAGCGCAGCATGTTCGTTCTACACAATGCCTCGGCTTACTAACGGAAGGTACTGAGACGCGGAGGGACCTTCCTCACTCCTATCGTTTTCTACGCCAAATTGAAAATGTTGCCTGGGTCCAATGGACCCACAACTATAGTTACGGGTTAACGGACCTTAAACTTTCTCGCATCAACAAGCACGTAAAAGTGACGACGAGGATATCCCTCGCTATAAGAGCGCCTACAAGTCACGCTATGATCTGGTATGTTCTTACGATTGGTTACAAGATCAGCTATTGTCTTGTAACCGGGTATCTAAATGGGGTAGCTAGCTGGGGTGGTATCGGCTAGAAATGAAAGCACTCGATTGCTAATAAGCTATCACTATAAAAACTGAATAACGATAGAAATTATTGACGAAAAATGAGAACGCGCGGCGCGGCTGATTGGCAGATGCGAACTAAAGTCTGTTTCCGCGCTAATTAGGTGAATTAATGGAAATGCTGACTTGAAAAGATGTGCAGTTACACTGTATACTCGCTGTGCAGCGCGGTAATGCTGCCAGTGTCTTGGGTACCTTTGGGTCGGATGTGTCTCGGGGTGGTTTATTCAATTGACTGGCGTTGTGACATTATTTTTATTTTTGATATAATATTATTCATTCAGAAAAAAGTCGCACCCAAACCACAAAGTAATACATAGATGAATGAATTGAACTATTAGATCATTTATTTACTTTTTATAGCGTGATAGATACGGATTGTTAAGTAGTGACAATCATTTCAAGAAATCCAAACAATACAGGCTGTTCAAAATTCAGGGCACGATTCAAATTAAGTGACAGGGTGGAGCGGGCGGGCGTGACAGCAAGCTTTGCGCATTAGCGAGCGGCTTTTGCGTCAATGACACACCCTGTAGAAACGAACGAAATATTCTCCTAGGTGCTCACATGAAATCATAACGTAAATGATGTGCCTTCATCATTTACGCTATCTGCTAGTATTGACTAGTGCTCGATTAGCAGATAGGATACGAATAGGGTATTAAATTATCCCACGTGGACGAATTAATGTAAAATGTGTGTATATTGTGTATACACCAAAACTTACACATAAGCCATTATAATATTATTTATGTCGAGATTTGGTATGCAGTATGCATATTGCATATCAAATCTCAATAGTTTTTTTAAATCCGGTCTATTTCAAAAATAAACATGCAAATATTCAACGTATTCAACACATCTCAAAAATGCTTCTAGCTTTTATTGCACAAAACTTCCAGTGTTGATTGCAGTTAAATTGGTACGATATAATAATAATATACGTTGATTAGATCAATGATCCATAGCCGTTAGTATTAACCTTAACCTGTGATAGTAAACATAAAATAAATCTGTCTTGACACTGCAATGGGACATTGACGCTGGCATTTTGATTCAATGCCTCAGGATAGGACAGCGAACCTTGTCCGATATGGTAAGAAGAATGGTGTAGGACTTAGTTGTCAAGTGACCTGTGCAACTGAGAGGTTGTTCTGCTCCTGAGGATCACCGGAAAACTATTCGTTCGCGCCTCTGCATACATCCCTAAAGCAGTGTCTTGGCAGCTCCAACAACATTGTCAAGCCATTATTTTAATAATGTGAAAGGTTTATTTCAATTGCATTCGGTTAATACGGTATTTGACACTATCAACAATAAATTATTTGAGATGCTCGATTAAAACAAAAATTACAAAATGATTCGGAAAATGTATAACTTTTAATCATTTACTAGTTATTACAATTTTTAAATAGATGAAACATAAAAAGAGTGCTCTGAAATATGACGTCACAAGCAAGTATTTTCATAGAAAATTCCGTTTTAAAAGTATCTCATTTGACAATTATATTATATTTTTCTCGTATATGTACAAAAGCAAACTTATCTCTGTAAGAGATATTTTCCAGCAAACCTTAGAGAGTCGTAGCAGCGGTAAAAAAAACGGGCCTATACCTAACGTGTACGTTATTTCGCAATTTCAATTTCAATTTAATTATTTTGCAATCTCAAAAAAAGTCGATTGGTAGCAATTGCTTGGTATGATTTTATACGCCTCGGATGCGCAGCCATCACTTGTCCGTGAAAGGCCTTTAGACATTTTTATTACTTGTGTTCTCACACCTTTGTTGACTCATTCTGGTGCAGAAAAGTAGTTTCATTATTTCAGTAGACAAAATGACCGATAGACGGTAGTCACGCGAGCGAAATCACGGCACGCCACGGCTCGTCGCTCCGTGCCTTTTTAACGTGTCTCCCTTGACGCCTCGGATTGTATTACCAATACAAGAAACTGACTAAGCACATGTTATATGTTTTGCATAAGTAACTGTATTTTGTTTCTAAGTAAAGGTACTCTCTAATGATATTTAAAATCTATGTAATATATATTTCTTTTCAATGGTTTATCTGGAGCGGTAGGTAATTTTTAGGACTTTTTTAAATTTTGTTGCATAAGAAAAATTACGAACATGAGTCTAAATCATCAATAGACGTAATTTTATTTGAGCTGTAGGTACTCAGTTTTGGGTGACATAATTATACCAAAATGACTATCACTGAATGAACAAAATTCTAATTATAGTATTTGCATTTCCTGTAAAATAAAAAAACATAGTCTTTCCTCAACTCTTCGCTCGCACAGCGCAATAAGTCCTATAAAAATCCGTGCACTCGAGAACCCAAGAGTAACTACCTCGGCCAGTGCATCAGCCCGATCGATTGGTTTAGGTAAGTATCTGCTATTTGTGTTGTATTTTCCTTTGTTTTATTTTTGTGTATGAGCATTTTGAGTTACAACCAACCCATTATGTTCCCACCGAGGGGCACGGATCTCTTCCCAAAGGAAGGTATAGACCATACTCCACCACGGGTGCTAAGTCCGGATTGGTGGAAGCTTGTAAGACTAGTGGTTGGTCTTACTGTCAGAAGTTTAAGGCCTCACTTGGGTTAACGACTGCCATCTATCGACGGCTGCCGGCACAAACTGCTTAACGTGCCTTGCGAAGCGCGGAACCACTCGGAAAAATGCCACTAGCGTTAGTCATGGAATGGTCACCCTGGATGGGTACTGAACGCGCCCTATGTTGCTTAACCTTCGTTATCGTTTAGGATCACTCAGGCAGCCGGGACTACGAGCGATGAGACCTAATGGTACCTTAAAAATAATAATGCATTTAGACTATAGAACTAAGTACCTACCGGTTATGAAAATCTGGATCAAGTACAGTTTAGTATCCTGTTGTCGGTACGGCTATAATATCAAGCATCCATAATAGCGCACAAGGGACAGGCGACCCGCATTATAAATTATCTGCTACTGGCCTTAACTAAAGTTTCTTAGTTGCCAAAGTCTTAACTAAATATACGCATTGTCTAACAAACTACAGGCGCCTGAATTTGAAATTGTACTAAACAATAATAAAAGTAACAGGAAGTATCAATTTCCTACCATATTAATTTTAAAATTGAATTCTACGAGTGAAGTTCTTTCATTTTCTTGTCTATTACCCGATAACTACTCGACCACAACTGACCGTTTTTTTCTTCAAATGAAGTTTTTTTTTTATTTTGATTACTTGTTCTATTATTATGATCTATTTATTACAATTAACTACACTTTTGGTAGCAGAAAAAGTTCGCCAATCTTTTCAAAGAGTAGATTTTTTAAGTTCTAGTGATTGGTGCCTCTGTCTACCCCCTCGGGGATAACGGGCGTGACTAGTTTGAAAAAGACCACTTTTAAAGTAATCATAACTACAAAAATCTGAATACATTTCTCTTTCTTTATAAATTCTATCCTCATCTCGTATATTTTATCTAATCTATGCAAGTGTTCTTCTACCATCAAAAGCTTTCTCTACGGGATGTATCTCAGTCAATAAACATTTTGTGTAGAATCATTGATAAATACGCTCTTTAATAAATAAAATAAAAGTCCATACCTACTAAATCATGAATCCCTTTTTATTGTTATGAAAGAGGGGCATCCAACTCATTAACTAACTCAACGTCCTCATAAGGCATGCTAGTGTAAAATGGTAAACTCATTAAGTCACTTATCACCCTCCTAGTCTAACGTACCTACACTTTGCATCAAGCACTCTGCAAGATTAATGTTAGTTTCACCTAGCTCTGAACTTAAACTGCAAAGTTTAGTCATCTTCTGTTACACTGCATACCTTTAGCTATTCGTGAATGGCATTTTAGCCCAAGACTATTGTTACCAAAATATGTACAAATAAACGTAGGTTGGCTCCACGCCACAGATGGCTTTTGTTTACTCTTCTCTAGGGCAGAAAAAAACATCTCATGCATTTGCGGTGCTCTGGAGGAAAACATTTCGTCTTAGGGAAATATCACTCACCCACATTGTCGTAGAGCGTATAATGCTATCAACATTAAAACTTCTCTAGTTATATTACAACGAAGCGTATTATTTTCTTGCAGTTATGTACTGTAAATAATATTTCATACACACGTAATCAGCTAAGTTCTTTTTGCAGCATTTTCATTGAATTATTTTGGAGATTTTTTTTATTTCAACTAAATAGCCGAAGCAGTGTCGCACACACACTGTCCCTCAAAGTAAATACCATTTAAGGCTGTAATACGTTGCCAGGGGCTTATTTGCTGCTCCCAGCGGGGGTGTAAGCACTCTTTCTCCCTACAGTGAATCACTTACGTTCTCCTTTTCTAGTTATCTCTGTCCTTGTCTACGTATTTTGATAGAGTGAAATAGAGAAAGTTTCAGTGATCAAATTTAGCTTGTCAAAAGAGAATCGGGGATTTATTCGGTGAAACATAGCCTGGAGGACGATACGTTCTATTTATGATCCGTTTTCATTGAAAAGTATGGCTTGGGGCATCCTTAAAACGGTATTTTTCGGCCAATTTATTTGTACCCAAAATTATTACCAACACAATATTTTATTACAGTGCAGAGTATCTAAACCAAGAAGACATACAATAGTAGATTATACCCAAATAACTCAGCTAGTTATTCCATCCGCATCAGTAACATGTTCGAATATAGGATCTGATGCTAATTGCTTCACAGATTGTATTCATGCAGTTGTAATTATAGCACAAGCAGCATAATACAAATTAGCCTGAATTGATTCCCAGATGTAGTCATGATTTGTGCGTTGTGGCTGGAGAAACAAGAATAATTACTTACATAAATTTTAGTCTCTGTAGTATTAGTAGAAGTCCTTAGAATAAATATTTATTAATAGAAAAAATATGTTACACCTTTTGTCGGGAATATTTAAAACTTATAGTTTACTTGTCGCTAACCTCAAATGTTTTAATAAAACTTTGATCCTTTTATCAGCTGCATCGGTTGAAATTGTGAAAAACTATGATAATTTGTCTTGCCAATTGTTCCAAAGTCAGATACATAAAGAATACAAGACTATTTTACAGTTTATTGTAGCTCCAAAATTTGTAGATACCTATGTGTTTTCCTAACAATGTTTTCGTGTCTTTGCTGCCCTGTCACAAGTTACTTACTACCTTGTATACTATAGGGATAAGAATGAATATCCTTTGTTACATACACAGTAGATAAACAAAAACAATACCTAGTTACAAAGATAAAAGGCAAATGCAAGGTACTGTTTAGTTGGGGGATCTAGTGGTGCGCGATAATTTAGTGAACTGTATTACGAGTGTCGGTAGGTTGTTTGTTGAGTGCAATTGAAAGCGGAGTTTTAGGAGGGCTGCAAGACTCACCAGGTCCAATAGCAAAGGGGGTCAAAGGTCAGCGTACCTCAGGCGGGAGCCGCTTCCAGCTCCTCGATTTACCTTCCATGACCGCCCACCGTGAGTTGCGTAACCTGACCTGACGATGATTGAGCCGGATCCGTCCTTCAGCACTTCGGTTCTTGTTGGTTCACGACACGATAGAATACGAGAGACGATACGCGTTAGGTAACGAAAATGGCGGCAAACAGCAGCGAGAACGAAAAACGGTTTCACATCGACTAACGGTTTTGAAAAGTAACAAAAGTTTTGTGTTGTGTGCCAGAGCAACCAACGCATATTAACCTTTAATTTAGATGGGAAACTGAACAGGTACTCCTGCTAACAGCAATTTCTTTCAGATAACATAAAAGTTCGGAAGGGCTCAAGGTAGTTACCTACTTTAATTTGATTTGACACCTACATACATAAGCTCACGCCTGTATCCCAGAGGGGTAGGCAGAGACCAGGGACTGCCACCTGCCACGATCCTGACAAACCACTTTCGCTTCATCGACACTCATTAGTCGTTGCATGCACGCACGTCGGTTTCGGGTACTTTTTATCTTGCCCTTTGCTAATACATATCCTATTTGGTCGAAGTATGTTCGCCTTACCGGCCCTTCCATGTTGACACATCTTAGTCGAAAAATTAAATTAATATAGTTGGAATTGCTGAGGTATGAGAATGGAATAAAATCTCTAACGTAATAAAAAAATAAATAGATATTTAAGCGGGCGGCCATTTCTTTTACGATAATTTGGTGCAAGAGTTTTGAGAAAACAAAAGAAACATAAAACTTTTACTCAGGCTTAAAATTATCCTATCGTACGTTCAGCCAAAGGCCTCGAAGCATGAAAGTTCTATCGTTCGATAGCGAGCATTATATAAATATTTTCTTTCTCCTGGTTAAGCAAAAAAGTGTTCTCTATCTATTCATCTACATTTACTTCCTAAAAAATAAATAGCTTAAAATAATTTCGAAATTAAACTTTCGTAAGAACTACACATTATATTACCTACCTACCTGGCTGACCAGCCAGGACAGGCAAGAGTCCGACCAGGTTTCGCTCTGATTCGCAGAGCTTAATCATAATCTGGTCGGACTCTTCCGACAAAATTTAAGTACATAAGTGAATCCGTAATACAATCTATGTATAAAGCTTACAATATTTTTTTATTTGCTAACAACACCTCTTGATCAAACTGAACACACGCCCTCTGCGCTTCCGAGCGTCGCGTCCGTATTGGCGATATTGCACACTGGACTTGAGAAATTGGACGTGAGAGGAGTTGCGCTCTAGGTGTTCTTTCGTGTTTCATATTCAATCATTCCTAGTTGAAGACCATAAAACTCCCAACGAATTTCGCTTCGCCGAAGCGAAATTCGCTCCCAACGAAGAATAATTTCAAGTGCCTAGAAAACACCTTAGATCGTCTAACAAGAGCTGACGCAGAGCCCGAGTGCGCTTGAGTTAAGGTGCGGTCTTATTTATAAAAAAGTGAAATAATGGAGAGTATTGTAAAGGCATTGGAGTATCTTTGACTAAAACTCAATTTAACATTAGTTGTCGTTTTATTTTTTTTTATTTATAAAAAAGTCGAGCTAAGACATTCGTGTTTTTAAATGTCACATTTCACATTTTATTAACTCTCACGTGATCTGTGGTTGCGTTGGAAACGATTTGTTGTTTTTTCTTTACTTTTTTAAATTTTTAAGAGTTTAAAATTTACAAGTAAATTTCTAAAATAGAATTGACGAAATTTTGTGAGGTTCGTTATCATAAAAACTCGATCGCTTCGAAATTGAAAAAACTTAAAAACACGATGAATAGAAAATACGGTTTTGGGCGCCATAATCTCCTCTTATCTGGCAACACTGACAGATACAGCTTTTGTGTTTGAGATTAATTCACTCGCATGTAGAGCGCACACCACAAATTAAAGACTGCTTAAAGAAGTTAGTTTGATCCGTTAAGTTATGACCTTGAAAATAACAATTAAAATCAATTGTTTTGGTGAGTCGATCGACCAGCAAAACATTTTACAGGTTAAGGGGGATTTAACGAGACTTATGTTGCGGAAGGCTATAACGTGCAGATTTGACTTAATAAATCATAATTTCGTTAAGATGTCTGAAGATCTGTTCTTAAGACCGACCTAAGCCTTACTACAGCCTGTCCACAAAATGTAGAAATTAAAGAGTACGGTTTTGTTCGGACTTTTTGTCTGTGTTTGTTAATAGATTGCACTTACAAACATTAAGTATATAATTAAAAAATTGAGTTTTTACATAAATAAAGGTATTTTTTTTGAAGGTAGGTAGTTATTTTTCAATAACTGTAGAAAATATTTAGATTTTTCAATAAAACAATTAGTAAGCTTTCACTTCCGGTTTCTTGTATTTTTGATCAACTGTAAGTGTTGTTTTAGTGGAATTATTTTCTTATAAATAAGACCAATAAAATTCAAAACAACTTGACCATGACAAACTTTTATTCCAAATCTACGGCTGGTTACAATGGAGATGGAAAAAATGCTTAAATAAACAACACGTATAAAACAAAACAAACTTTCGGGGCTATTCTAAATGTCTTTGAGAATAAATTGGTGTAGCCATCCCTATTTGGACCATTCTACTATAGTTTTATAGTAGAATGGTCCAAATATTGGATTAAATATTGTATTAATCACACAGGCAAAAAAGATTGATCTTTTGTGTGTCAATCACCGACTATTGTCAACGAGACAATGTCGACGTGCCAACGAAAAATTCTATCGATCTACTAAAAAAAAAAACAGCCAGCCAAAAACAGTCCGACTCGCGCACGAAGCATTCCGTATAATTGTCTAACATTTGAATATTTCAAGCGTTAACCTGCAGCTTTTATTAATATTAATACAAAATACTAAATAAAATAAATATTTAAGTGGGGCAAAGTTTAAGCGAAAAATGGCGACAAAATCTCGTTTGTTGTAGGTATGGGAATAGAACAAACGATTTTTTTCCAGACTGACAGACAAACGGGCGGATGAATGGACCAATAGACTGACAAACAGAAGACAGATCGACAGACAGATAGTCAGATTGACAGAGGAGTCTTAGTAATAGGCTCTCTTACCAAACACTTCACCTTACCATTAAAACATAAACATTTACATACAGGCACATACATTGCTTCTTGCCCCACACTAGGATACCCAGTGTCTTGGGAACCAGAAACAGCGAAGTCTTTTTTCTTTTTTTTTTCTCCCCAGCCGGGGATCAAACCGGGACCTCTCACATGGTAAGCAGATGCGCTAACAGCTACGCCACAGATATCGTCATTGGGTACGGAACCCTAATACTAACATTGTAATGACGAGTCTTTAATTGGAAATTCGCAACCATAGTCGGTCACAATCATACTCGCGTCTCCGCCAACTTCATCGCTTATTCGCTCCATCCGTCTGTATGTAATTTCGTGAGATTTTCTGCTGCCTACTTCCGTAACTTCAGGCTAGTACCAGGAAATGGAAATTGTGTGGCCTGTTCCGAGCCTCCGAATTGGCTCACTGTCCGTTTTGGCCGTGAATGCAAATTAATCTACCTCATCTCCTCACTACCTGCTTTGGCGTCTCCATTTAGTGCTCTACGAATTTGCGTTCCCATTTCGCTATCCTTTGAGATGGGCTGATCGAATTTTACAATGTAATAATTTCTGTTCGTGAGCACCGTGCGTTGAGTTATAATTCGGTTTGGGATGTATTAAAATAGCTGGAAAGTCTGTAAAACATGTTTTACAACATAACATGTTTGACATGTTTTGTTGTTTTTAAACATGTTTGAAAAGATTTTTAACTGTTAGTCTTCTTCTTCAGGGTATCCTAGTGTGGGTTCTGAAGCAATGTAGGTACTTAATTTTGCCTGTTTGTAATTTTTTTATAATAATGTTTATATTTACATTTACGTTTGCGTTCACTTTATTTTATTTCTATGTTCTTTTAGCCACATATAAGATCTGACACACAGGTATTTCACCAAGTTAGTAAGAGGTAACCAAGAACAGAGAAAAGTGAAAGATAAACGGGAGGCCTTGGCCCCGCCGTCAGACATGATTGAGGCTACGTAGAAAGTGTTCTTATTAAATAGAGAGTATCTGCCTATGTATCCAGCATAAAAGCTCATCGTTGAGTATCTAATAGGCTTCTTCGCCGTCACGCCACCCTTTCCGGTCCCCTACCAATCTGATCGTTGGTATAATGCAAAAAATACAGCCCTATAAATAAAAGACAAATAGACGGGAAGACGGCGCACTTTAATGCCATTGACATGACAATTACGAGATTTGACTTTTTTCGGGGTTTATATGTTATCCCTATTAATGTAATAATCATCAACCAATCAACCAATTTGTCCCCACCGAGGAGCACAAGTCTCTTTCCTGAGGAAGGTATAGGCCGTATCCACCACGGAGGCCAAGTCCGGATTCCGGATTAGTAGAGGCTTGTAAGACCAGTGGCTGGTCTTACTGTCAGAAGTTTTCAAGCCAACTTGCTGACTTAGCTTAACGACTGCCATCTATACTGCTTAACTTGTCTTGCGAAGCACGCAACCGCTCGGGAAAATGCCGGTAGCGTTAGTCACAGAACGGTCACCCATCCATGCACTGAACACGCTCTATGTCGTTTAACCTTCGTGATCGTTTAAGATCACTCAGGCGGCCGAGGCTATGAGCGATTTATAGAGCGTCGAGCGATTAATGTAATGTTGTTCGGTATTGAGTTGTTAGGATGGTATAGGCACCACTGGACTCTGTATAAACATAACCCATATCTCATTAAGTAGATGCAAAATATAAATACAATAATAACTTGAAGGTAAATTTAAGTAAAACTAATTTTATGCAATTTAGCCAAAGGTTACCAACAGCAAATTTGGATATTCATTATGAAAATATTAAAATACAACAAGTAGAGACCACAAAATTCTTAGGACTAACGGTGGACCGAAATTTAAACTGGAAAGCGCATATTGCGGAACTTTGAAAAAAAGTTAGCTCGTCTGCTTATCTCCTCTATAAACTTGCCCCTGTCACTAATATTGATGCTCTAATTACTGCATATCATGGCACGGTAGCTTCATTGTTGCGGTATGGTCTGATCTTTTGGGGTAACTCAACCGACAGAGAGATAGCATTCAAAGTAAAAAAAAGGTGTCTAAGGGCAATGTTTGGACTGAAAAAGACGGATAGTTGTAAACCATACTTTCAAAACTACAATATTCTAACACTTCCGTCAATGTATATTTTAGATGTAGCACTCTTTGTAAAATCGAACCCAGACATTTTCCGACCGTTCTCGCTAGTCAGAACCCGCTTACAACGGGATGAAAATAGAGTATGTATACGTAGAGCCAATACCGCACTCATGCATAAAAGTCTATATTGTATGGGGCTTATGATTTATAATAAAATACCAAGAGATATACGAGAATTTGACATGAGCCAATTCAAATTTAAATTGAAAAAAATGCTACTAGAAAAATGCTACTATAAGCTAATAGAATTTATAACTGATTGATTTATTATTATATGACTATGTACTGACTCTTCTACACACAAACTTGACTTTGAAATGTACTTTAATATTTGACAAGTTGATATTTAATTTTTTTTTTGGACTGCATTTGATTTTACCAATATCAACATAATTGACGTAAATATAGCTCGTATGGAAAGTATTTTGTGATAGAGATATATTTTAATGACAAACGATGGTGCTCTCTCTAAATATTTTGTAAGTCCCGATGGGCGAAACATGTACAGGACGTATTTTAATGTAACAACCTTATATCTCATGTTTGACAAATAAATAATCTTTATCTTTATCGTGTGGCTGGTCGTCCTACGCTGCGCTTGCCAATGTGTGGTCTCCATTCAGGAACTTTTCGGCCCCATCGATCGGTTATCAGTTCTGCGTGCTTCTTCAACTTACTCATCCGATGAATAGTATCTATTTTATTTTATTCTCGGCCATCTAAAAATAAAATAAAACACCACCATAACATAGATTACAGCCAAGTAAATTAAATATCTAACAATAGTAATTGATATCAAATATGGTTTCAAATTCGTACCAGTACGATTTAAAGACTCGATCGATAATTCATACCGGTACAATTTAAAAACGAGCAACAGGTACAATTTGTCAAACACATAATACACAGAGAAAAACTTGAATATTTTTATAACCTCAAATCACCGGCTCGACTGTCAGGGTCGAATATTAAGGTAAATAGCTCATGTTTTACGATATTTTTTTAAATGTTGTTATTCACTTACCGTTTCCTTAACAATCGTTATGTATTTTCACGACAAAATAGCTTATTACAAGTGAAATTTCTTTTTTTGGTTTTTATGAACGACGCTGTAAACACAGGCCAGTGCCATTTTGTCAGTGGCTTTTTAGTGTTGCCAGTAATGAATAAGTGTTGCTAGAATACTAAAATAAACCAAATGGTAGAAAATAAGGCACCGGTACGATTTAGTTGCCGGTACAAATTAGCGTACTCTCCCCTATCATTTGTGTTGTTCCATGTCATTGTTCTCATCATTCATTATGAGTGAGTGAGCCAGCTAATGGTGGTCGCTGACGGCGGACCTCGGAATGCCATATGCATTGGGAAATGAGCGCAAACAATTCGCATAAATATTGTTGGATTTAGCTCTAAATATTATATCAACGGTGTAAAGAAGGGCAGGGACTCAAACAACAAAGTTAATCAAATAGAAATTTATTTGGGCAGAGCTTCGCCCTATAAAATAATTACAACAGGAAAAGTGCCGATCCAACATTTGCAACGTATTAAATAGGCAGGCGTTGTTTCTCCCACCCTCGCAACCGGCCGGTGCGAGCGAGGTGGGGCAAACGGGCGGCGCGCGGCGTGGCGCGAGGCGCGGCGCGCGGCGGTGACGTATGCTGACGTCACGGCTACTCTGGCTTGGCTATGGCTGGCTTGGCTATGGCTGGCTTGACATGGCACTGGACTGGGCTGAGCGTTACAGTCGGCCATCCTGTAACAATTGCTCCCGCAATGGGAACAGAGAAAAATACTCGTATTAGCTCTCTAGTAAGTCTATTAGGTCTTCAGTTTCTACCGGTTCGTCTGAACTACTGGCACTATCTGTCATCGGGGCAATAACTATTTCTGTACTGTCTAATTGCATCAGATGAAACTAATCCCTGAAAGCTCTTACAACCACGCGTACCTTCAATGCTACAAATTTGATACATGTCATTAGGTAGTACCATAGTTATAACGTAAGGTCCTGAGTAAATATCGTCCAACTTTGTGTTTCTACTTAAAGCATCCACGTGCTTCATGCGCTCACCGGGTCTGCATTCAATACTTATATGTCATAATCTTGAATTAACATCCACCATCTTGCTATACGTGGTACTAAGCCTCAGTTTCTGAAAGAGTGTTCAAATGTATAACAAGAGATTAATCTAAGATTAATTCAAAATACCGGCACGTGATTGGCTGAAATTAGCTTGACGTGAGATTAACATGAGATTAACATTTGATCACTGTTCTAGAAACCGAGCGTAAGTCGCGTTTAGTCAAAGTCGCACGTACCGCGGTGCAATCTGTAACTACCTTCACATTTAGACCTACAATGCAAACACGGAACCTGCACAGGGACTTTACAACGGCAGGTGTTTCTAACTCGTAGCTATGATAGACACTTTCCTCTCTACTGGTAACCCGGCTAAAGTACAATTACGGGTCCAATGTACCGTCAGGTTGTTTTTGCAATAAAATTCCGGCTATACCTAACTTGCACGCATCCGTGTGAATCTCAGTGGGCAACGAGTGATCGTAAAATGCTTACACGGGGCTTACTACACGATTGTATTTTTTTTAATTCCTCAAACTGAGCAATTGTTCATCGCTCCATACCCAACTAGCATTTTTTTGTCAAATCTGTGAGTGGGCGAGCTATTACAGCAAAATTATAGATAAACTTTCTGAAATAGCTGCATAGTCCGATAAACTGGCGTACTTCATGTACATTTTGTGGAACTGGAAATTTAGAAACAGCTGCCAACTTAGATTTACCCGGCTGTATGCCCTCCACTGATATCTCATGACCTAAATACGAAATGTTTTCTTGCAGAAACGAACATTTATTCATGTTCAGTCTTAAGTTTTCTGTGTTAAATTTTTGTAGAACCTTTGTTAGCAATAGTAAGCCACCCTGTACATCGTACGAGGGAAGAAGTATATCGTCTAGAAATGCAAGTATTTCAGGGTTGTGTAAGCTGCCAACGATTTTATTTATCAATCTCATGAAAACCGCCGGCGCATTTGCTAGACCGAATGGTACGCGTAAAAATTCATAATGACCTTGTGGGTAATAAATGCGGTCTTGTGTGTATCAGTAGGATAGATTTTTGCTTGATGGTAACCCTGCGCCATATCTAGTATAGTAAAACGCTTTTTACCTGCCAATTTAGACACTTTGTCATCAATTTTTGTTAATGGGTACCTATCTCGCACTGTAATCGATGCATAACAGACTATCACGGTTGGTGGGTAAAGTTATCACCTTGTAAACTTTTTGTCCGTGTGTGTGTGAGACGAGCAACCGACGACGCGAGCTCCGTCTCAGCTCACCATGATTAAGCTCTGCGAATCTGAGCGAAACCTGGTCGGACTCTTCCGATATAACAACACCCGTAAGTAAATCCGGACAAAAAGTTTACAGTGTGTTGTGCTTACGAAAGTTTTAGTTAAAAAAAAGTTATCACCGTTTTATTTTTAACTAGAATGACTGGGGAAGCATAGCTGGACTCAGATTCTTTAATTGTACCCGCAGCTAATAAATCTTGAACTTTTGATTTCACTGTAGCCTGTTCGCTATGTGATAATCTATAAGGGCGATGATATATAGGCTCATTGCTAGTGACATTTATTTTCATCTGTAGTAAATCTGTGCATCCTAACTCATTACTTCATTAGTATCGCTGGCAAAACAGTTCCTAAACTCAAAACAAAATTTCAATCAAGGTTTTTTTTTCTCAATTTCATTTAAGAGTCCTACAGAAATATTTTCTATATCTACCCCCCCCTCTGGCAGAGTTTTTATCAAGGCAAGTTGTTAATACACTTTTGGCTGACCACGTGCAATCGGAATGGCTAGTAATGGCAATTGGGCTAACCTGCGTATGAAGCGGCGCGTACTAGCAGCTCGCCCGGCCGGCTCCGACACGATGTCCGTGGTCCTGATGTTGATCACCTTCATGCAGCCTCGATTGCCTCGTAGGATGGTTGCAGGCAGCGAGTAGGCCAACTCTTGCATCTCGTGATGGCGCACAGGTGTGATTACGTCGTTATTGTCCTTGTTTCCTAGTATTTCGACTTTTGTAATAGATGTTCCGGGCGGCAAGCATTCTTGAGAAGTTCTTGAACCAGGAAAAGTGCCGATCCAACATTTGCAACGGCATAGGCAGGCGTTGTTTCTCCCACCCTCGCAACCGGCCAGTGCGAGCGAGGTGGGGCAAACGGGCGGCGCGCGGCACGGCGCGAGGCGCGGCGCGCGGCGTGGCGCGAGGCGCGGCGCGCGGCGTGGCGCGAGGCGCGGCGCGCGGCGGTGACGTATGCTGACGTCACGGCTACTCTGGCTTGGCTATGGCTGGCTTGGCTATGGCTGGCTTGACATGGCACTGGACTGGGCTGAGCGTTACAACGGAGAGAAATATTGCTTCATACATTTACGTACCGTGCTCTGCAATATCGCCAACATGCTCAGGCACCGATGTAATAATTATTAACCAGAGTATTTTATACTGATATTTAGGTGCTGTTTGTGTACAGTCGACAGCAAGTCAACCATCACATTTTAGTTACAAAGTCACCCGTTTTGCAACGGAGTAGAATGCATTGGTGTATAGGATGATGTGCTGTCGACTGTACTCGCTAGCTGATCCGGCGATGTTTTTGTCACATTTGTTTGTTATTAATGTACGATTGCAGAAATACACGCAAAAAAATCATAAAAATCGGTGAAACCGTTTTGGAGGAGTTCGATGATAAAAACTGTAACAAAAGATTTTTATGAATTATTTTGTTTACGTATTGCATTACATAAATACGCAGCGTTATCTTATTTTACTTTTTAGATAAAAGCGGTGGTAGAGCAACGATAGAACGCTGGCCACTCCTTCGAGAGGTTGTGGGTTCGAATATCGGTGAAACTATTGACATACCTTAGCGCTTAAAATTTCCAATCCGCAGTGGGCCTGTCTAGCGCTTAATTAAGCCCAAAATCTATCTAAAAGAAGTCCGTTATACTAGGCACTGATACCTACAAAAGTCAAAATTTAAATCTTTTATTATCGAAGAATTAATTTGCCCTTTGAAAAGTGCTTCATGGAATAGAAAAATAACCTTGCTTAGGAGTTACTACGGTCTCTTGCGACCGTTAAGCCATTAAACATTAAGTAGTTAGAACGCTTAAAAAACCTAAGTACACAGTGAACAGTTCTATTCTTTGAATAATAGAAACATCCTGCAGATACAGCACTTACCTACAGACACCGTCATAATTCCAACATCTGCAGTCCGTGCAAGATTCACTTGGGAATTCCTCTGGCGTTCTCTAATTACTCGCCTTCGAGACTTCCTCAAGCTAGATTATTATTGAAAGCCAGTGGTCGGGGAAACACTTGAACGGAATGTGCTTTTATTTTCAAATGAATTAGTCTATATGCATGTGATTAACACTTATTAATCCTAGATTTTGAACAATAGTAACAATGACATGTAGACAATATTTAGTGTTCCGTACTTTAATATTTTTGTCCATTTGTGGGATGTAAATTTAAATTTGTATTCCAGCAAAAACTTAGTAATTAAAGCAATATTGGCCTTTTAAGCTTCTAATTTAGTGTAATACGGTATTTGACACTATCAACAATAAATTATTTGAGATGCTCGATTAAAAAAAAATTAGAAAATGATTCGGAAAATGTAGTTCTTTTGATCATTTACTAGCTATTACAATTTTTTAATGGATGAAACATAAAAAGAGTGCTCTGAAATGTGACGTCACAAGCAAGTATTTTCATACAAAATTCCGTTTTAAAAGTAACTCATTTGACATCCTGTCAAATACCCAATTGGCTCATCCAGCCCACCACATAGCGTGCACATCTATGTTCTGAGGGGCTAATGGTTTGGTTACAAAATATCTATGGGCAATATTGCCTGATTTATTAATAATACCAGACTAAATAAATTAAAAAATCCAGACTAAAAAGTACGACATTAAAACCACCAGGGCCTATTTCTTAGAAATAATTTTAATTCATAGTTCGATGATCATTGCTTAGTAGGACAACGACAAAGACTACGCAATCCACCGTGAAAAGCTGTCATTGTCACCAGTTTTTTTTTTAATACGTAGCGGACTAAGGAATATATGCCGTACTAAGCCCAGAACTACGAATGGAAAAATATTCAGTATATTTAAAAATTAACTACGGGGCCAAAAAAATTTAAACTTTTTTCCCGCGTTAAGGAAGGTTATTCCTATCACCAAAAAAAATATCAAGCACTTCTGATATTTTCATCCATTCCCTATTGCTCAACATTTATTTGTAGTCCGCACTTTCGCTCTGAGAAATGTATTTCCAACATCCAATCCTAATCGATCGTCAAAATACGCGCTTTCTATTTCCAACCTTCTCGAAACTTTTAAAAGATAACTTTCAATAAATCAGAACGCAGCGAGGTTCCCAACTCTATTACTCTTACGTTTCACATTCGCCTCTTTATTATCTCAAAAGATGTTTCGAAAGTCCAGACGTCATTTTCTGTAACAAGTTTGCCCAGCCACACGGAAAATAGTTACTGAGTTAGAAACCTAAAAAAGTTAACGCTTCAATGAAACGGAAGTTTTCTTACTTTCTGTCAATTAGCTTGCCACAGTCCGTAAAATATAAAGCTGGATACGTCGTTGGACAGATTTCAGAATAATATTTTGTTCCGTACTTTAGTGTTTCAAAAATAAAGTATGCCACTTTTTTAGACACATTTCAAATAAATATTTGATTCAGTACTTTATTGTTTTCGAAAATAAAGTGAGCCATATTTGAACCTTATGCAATTTATATTTCAAAATTAGTGCTAATTTACTGTCCAACGATTCTTAATTTTTACGAAAACTTGTACAAAACAGCATTTTGTCGTGAACATAAATTTCACTTTTATCTTCTTTTTATATTTAAAAAAGGATTGCTGTTCGTTAGTCTCAGTTAAACTCGAGAACGGCTGGACCGATTTGGCTGATTTTTAGTTTTTTATATTTCTAGAATTTCAGGGAAGGTTTAAACGCTGAGAACGAAAAAAAAAACGGGGTCAGCTAGTATTTTTTTTTATTTTAACTTTTAATTTTTATTTTAAGAAAAAAAAAGGATGTCTTATTTGATCTGTAGAAATGCGTGCCATTTTAAACAGGAAGAAAAATAAATAACAGTATGTGATAAGTTACAACAAATTATTTTATTAAAGAATATAAAATTATGCCTGAAATATCTGTGCAATAAAAGTACTAAAAAAAAGAAAGTTTTTTTCCAAAACAAATAATTATCAAGCTTGCAATTTAACGTAAAAAAAACAACGTCCGTTTATGGTGGAAACAACGTATATTATTTCGAAAGTCACGGGAATCAACATTTATAGGTTACTTTCCATAGCCTTAGAAGTATGCAAATCGGCAAGTAATAGCGTCTGTGCAGGAAAAAATCTGAACACTGCACATTTGATATTAAATCATTAAAAAAATAGTCTTCGAAGTTCTGGAAAAATCCAGAAAAAACTTACAAATTTGTATGGAACCCTCGAGCTCGGTTGGCGAGTCTGACTCGCACTTGTACAGTTTTTTTCACCTTTTTTTATTCGGAAATCAGAAATCAGAAGTTTATTTTAATGTAAAGAATTTACATTCTGCTTGTTGAATGTCAATGTACATAAAATTATAATGTTAGCCGCTGCCTTAGGGCCGAATGTAGTGGAGAAAAAGGAGAGAAATTCATTTACTAATTCATGGAAAGCCATTCCAACCAAACCAATATTTATTTATTTATTTTATTTATTTGCTCCGCCAACTGGATAATAAATTATACATTAAAAATTAACTCTTTAACAAAATAATAATATAATACATCCCAATTACAGGCGGATACGCCACTTACTATTATTTGAGTTGATTGAAAATGTTTAACATGCCTTAAGCAGTTCAATTTAACCTTGAGCATTATACCTAATTATTATTAATATTTTATTGAATAGAATTTAAAGAATTGAAGGAATTTTTTTCCTTTTATCGTCGGTTCAAGGGTAAACTCACTAAGTGCTATTTTTTCTTAAAGTGAAATTCTGCGATAATTTTTATACAAATTATAAATGCTAACAAATGGTAGCAAAATCTCATTTTGAAAAAAAAGTCACTTAGTGTGTTTTACCTTTGAACCGAAGATAAATAAATAATACATTTATATTCACACCACGGATTATTCAAGTAAATATTGCTTCTGGTTAAAAAACAATCTGTCCCATTCTATCCACATTCATTATTCCGTAATCTAGTCCTGATCTTGTTTATTTTACATTAATTAATTAAAGGAAACGTAAGATACCTTGAGGAATAATTTATTAGCCAGGAAACCCCAAGGTTGTTATAAATTCAACAGTATCTCTAGCGAATAATTTTCGTGGATCTTTGAGATAGGTACCTATTCATTTGCTTTAGGGACTCGTAAATGATGTCTATTTATCAGAATATTTTCGTCCTGCCGGCTTGCAATAAGTAAATAAATTAGTTTCAACACAATTCAGTGAGTTTCTGGAAATGTACCATTCGTATTGTTAAGGCGATCCACTTTGCTATTGGTAGCGCTAGACTAATAAAAAAAAAACCATATCTGTTATAAACTGTTTTCCTTGACTTTTGTTGTAAGACTCCGACTAGGTTTCAGTTTAAAACAGTGTGTTGCTTACGAAAGTTTTAGATCAAAATCATAATATCTCCTTTTTAACGAATTGTCTTTGAAACTAGTATTTCAAATGTTTTGAACAACCTGATACCTACTTGATAACTTTTATGCCAAAAGCGGCTTTTTTGGAGTCAGTTTATCTAGTCCTAGTTTTTTTGCCTTAGGTTCACTTTTGATCAAAATCAAAATCAAGAATTTATTTCAACGTAAAGAATTTACATTCTGCTTGTTGAATTTCAATGTACATACAGTTATGTATAATGTTAGCCGCTGCTTTGGGGCCGTCTGTAGTGGAGAAAAAGGCAGCGAAAAAAAAAACTCCACTCTGACCATATTTTCTCAAATCACCTTAAAGCTAATACAAATAAAACATACAAAATAATATCTTGGATGTGTTGAACACTAGACACATTTATCCTCCGATTTAATTTAATATTGATTTAATATGATTTAATTTGATTGAGAGATTTCACAGACAATTTTGTAATTTCGATGTGTAAAAAACGATATGGTGGCGCTTGTAAGCTGGATGGAGCCCCTTAATGATTTTCTTCAATCTTTTTGATATTCCTAATAACGTAAATACATTTTTTTCTTCATGATACAAACATTAAATGTATTTTTCCGTAAGGGAAACTAAAGGCCAGTTTCTGAGTTGATAATGGTCACTAAGTAAATACTTAACTGTAGCTGTCTCGTTAAATTTCTCAGAAAAGAGCGTGACAGAACGTAACTAGTGTAAATTCTTAATTCAGAAATCTGCCCTAACGATGGTACAATCGTGATTATTATACAAAATTACTGAATAATTTTAGAGCTTACCTAATTGTAGCTCCGTCCACAATTTTACGAAACAGGAAACAAAATTTTGTATTCTGAGGCCTGTCAGATTCCTGACGTTTGCGATAATAATTAGTATAGAATTTGACAGTTAGGCCTCTGGAATTATTCAGGACTTCCTACGCGTCATGAAGGAGTAAATTTAGGTGTTTTCTCGTTGTCCTACTATTTTATCCCGTTAACGGGACCACGAGGGATAACTATCCCACGCGGTCTCGTTATTCGTCATCAACGGGTCCACGAGGGATAAACTGTTTCTCGTAGTCCCATAAAAGAAGATGATGCCTCTCGGCATCATTTTTTATTTTATCCCTCGTTGACGCATTAATTAGGGATAACGGGACCACAAGGGATAGTTATGCCTCGTGGTCCCGTTAACGGGACCAAATAATAGGACCACGAGAAAACACCGGTTTTGCCATAACCTGTACAGTACCAATACCTACCTACAATAGTACCTGTACCTGGGCCAATGATAATCGGCTGACCATAACAATATTTTTAATTGTTATATTCAAGGTCGTAAGGCAACTGGTCGTATCTAAAACCGTGCATGCATTAAATTTGCCTAGAACTTTTCCTGGTGCAAATGAAGACTATTTCCTTACTCTTTGAAGAATGTCCTCAAAGGAGCTATCAGGGGCTAGTGGCACCGGGGTTTATGTCACGAGCCGTTATTTTAAGCGCTTTGGTACTAAATGAGACTGTAAAACATTTTAGTATAGGTAGTACGTGTACAGTCGAGAGCATGTCGACCTCAACATGTTTGTTTGAAGTGGTTTTTCCTAAAGTTATCGTTGATGTAGGGGCATGTACTGCCCGCGCTCTTGAATTTATATATTAGTGATTCACGAGGGCTGTATGTATAAATAATTATTAACTATGTAAAATGTATTTAAATCTATGTATATTGTATTTAAATCCTAATTTGATCAAAATACTTTTTATTCATCATCATCATCATCAACCCATTATGTCCCCACCGAGGGGCACGGGTCTCTTCCCTGAGGAAGGTAGAGGCCATACTCCACCACGGGGGCTAAGTCCGGATTAGTGGAGACTTGTAAGACTAGTGGCTGGTCTTACTGTCAGAAGTTTTTCAAGCCGCCCTAAGGCCTCTGACTAGGCTTAACGACTACCATACGAGTATGACGTACCGAAGTACGAGCTACCAGAACTACTTTGTAAATTCCTGCACACTGAGGCGTATGATATCCTCCGGCGTTCGTAGCTGGTTAGATAAGTTGCACCGTGTAAAAGTCATAGCCCACTTACACGACTCTGCTCCCACCCGGCAAAAATAATATAATTCAAATATGGGCTTTAAATATTGCTCTTTAGATATATTTTATATTGGCATCATAAATTAGCTGACAGCGAGTTGTCAAAGCTGTCTGCTGTAAAGCCCATATTTGAATCATATTATTTTTGCCGGGTGGGAGCAGAGTCGTGTAATTGGGCTATGACCTTTAGGCAGAAATATTCTATACACAGTAAGTAGGTAACATTCAAGACTACAAAGTTTTTACTAAAAAAATTCATAGAAGTTTTTATGATTCATGCGAATATTTCTAAAAAGAAGCTACTAATTTGTTTCAAAACGGATTTAATGATTTGGTTCAATGAGTTAGGTTAGGTTTCATTTTATTTCGTCTCATTAAATTTCATTTTCATTTCATATGAATAAAAAAATTCTACTGAAGACTTGGCTGTATGGGCATAGTTTCCTTTGCGTACCCAGAATGGGTGAAGAAAAAAAAATCTCTGCTTATATTCTTTTATGATTGGCGCCATTTTCCAAAAATTTTCTTTGCGAGTTTAGTTGAGTTTATTGTGTTTTTATTATTTAATTACCTAAAAGATTGCTTCATTTTTTGCAACTGTATTACATTCTTACAAATTAAAATTAAAATGAAGTGCGATGCATGCATGAATGTCGTTGTCAGGGCGGAGATTTTGAAATGTCACCTATGCAGCAAGGGCTTCCATTATCAATGCATCAACATGACGACTGCAACATTTAGAGAACTCAATAAAACCGAGTGGCAATGCCCCGCATGCGATAATTCATCGAGACGACTGCGCGCGCGAGGAGATATTACACCTACACGCAAGCGATTCGAGCCGCTGCCTACCCCGTCCGCCGCGGGATCTAACATAGCCTCGAACATCGTCAGCCTCTCTCCCGCCTCCAACGACTTAATTGCCGCGGTTTCCACTCTGCCGGCTACTCCGGGATCGCAGCCGCCATTGTCCACGGACTCCCTTATCCCGTCCGACACGATGAGAAGAGACCTTACTTTGGAGCTAACCGAGTTCAAAAAAGAAATGAAGGATATGTTTATTACATGAATGGCACAGCAGGAGAGGAATCTGGCTTCCATCAAACCGACCCTCAATAAAATTGAAAGCTCTACTGCTTTCCTTTCCACCCAGTATGATGAGGTTTTAAAAAAGGTCGAGGTACTCGAATCCCGCCGGGAAACAGACAATGAATATATATCAATCCTGGAAGAAAAAATAGAGGACCTACAAAGAAGTAACCGTAAGTCCTGCCTGGAGTTAAAAAATGTCCCGAAGTCGGTACATGAATCCAAGGACAAACTTGTTGAGATGAGCTTGAGTCTTGCCAAGATAACTGGTTTTTCCCTGAGCAAAGATGACGTCACCGATGTTTACAGGTCTCAAGGTAAACAAGAAGACAACAGACCTATAGTGATCGAATTGTCCTCAACAATCAAGAAAAATGAATTATTAAAGGCTACAAAAACATATAATGCCAGGAACAAAACCAACAAACTGAATGCGTTACATCTCGGCTTTCAGAACAACACAAACCCGGTCTACCTATCAGAACATCTAACAACAAAATCAAACCGACTATACTACCTGGCAAGAGAATTGACAAAAACCGGGGGATTCAAATACGCCTGGACCTCTTACGGAAAAGTATTTGTGAGGAAAGACGATTCATCTCCTCGTATCCAGATTAAATCAGAAAGTCAAGCAGCACTTCTCCGGAGCGTCAAAGTATGAGTAGGTCGGAGCTACCTATTGTTCAATTATAAGACCCTTTTTGCACTCTTAAGAACTGTATTTTACGATGCTTATTATACACACTCACCCTTGGTAACACCAAGCCACTCACACACACACATTTGCTCTCATACACTCATATCAAATTATTACACAATCAACACATACACTGAGTCACCGAACATTCTCGCGTGCAATAAATACATTTACTCAGATCGAATACATAATTATTATCATATGAAACCACACCCTAGAGTTATAATAATATGTAATTTATATGACTTATCAATATCACACGGCTGGATAGAAGCTTATACCTCATATATATCTTATACATTAGTACCATTATATTTTTGTTTTAAAATTCCCTTCATTAGATATAAACAATGAAATAGATACGTTTAGCGCCGCTAAATCTATTAAATGTAATTCTGACCAATGCACAGAATATTTGACAAATAGCCCTACCCAAATTCTTATTGTAACTCAGAACGTCAGAAGTATATATAGGAATTCGGACGGATTTCAGGCTATTCTCACTTCTTATAGCGTTCTACCCGATATCATGGTTCTTACTGAGTGTTACTTATCACCCCTAAAAAACACTCCGCAGCTAACAAACTACACGTTCTGCAACACTAAGTCCTTGGTAAACAAAAACGACGGTGTTGTGATTTATGTTAAGAATGGTTTGAAATTTAAAACTGAGGAACCTATGTTATCGGGAGCCTCGTGCCTAAAGATAACGTTAAATAACCACGTAGTCTTGGGTATTTACCGGTCACCTTCTAACTCTGATGCTTCTGATTTTCTGTACTCCCTAGATGCTCTATTAAGTTCGATCGATCCGTCTTTTGACGTTGTCCTCACAGGAGATATAAATATTGATATCGCACAGTCTAGAACCGATAGAAATAGCTCTAAATATTTAAATCTCCTCGCATCACTTGGTCTGCTGCCCGGCCACACTCATCCAACAGACGACAAAACTTGTCTTGATCATATGATGCTGAGAACTATAAGAGAAGCCTTTATCGTAGTTTCTGATACCACCCTTACTGACCACTCTACTGTTTTTCTTAGCTTCACTTCTAACATAGTACACAACGAACCACGCAAATTTAGATTGAAGCTTAACTATGATCTGGCTGCTAACTCCTTGCTAGACTCCAATATTAACGATGTTCTAAATTACACTGATCCAAATGAAGCTGCTGAGTTGTTGGTTTTAACCTTAAAAAATATTATATTTAGGTATTCGGAAAAACAACTCATACCCTGCAGACAACGAGTAACTCCTGGCATACTGCGCTGTATTCGAAACAGGGACCGATTACATAATAAAGTTAAAAAAAAACACCCAATGACCCTATATTAATTATCACTTACAGGCGCTACAGAAACCATTGCAATAATTTACTAAAAAAGATGAAGATTAAATATGAACAAAATCAACTCTCCAAATCCGCAAATAATCCCAAATCATTATGGAAATGTATTAAAAACATAGCCAATATCCAGTCTTCCAAAACTTTAAATAGTGACTTACTTCATATAAAGTCATCCGCGTCTGAATCTCTCGAGTATATTAATCATCATTATGCAAACATTGGAAACAATCTAGCAAATAAAATCATTAGTCATCAACCATCCCAATCAAGCATTCCTCACTCAGATATTCCTTATCATCCAACCTCGTTTGTCCTTTTGGATACAGATCAGAAAGAAGTCCTTGCTATTATTAATAACTTGGATAGCTCCAGTTCAACGGGATGGGATAACATTTCTACTAAGTTCCTTAAGTCTAACAAGCACGTACTAGCTCCCATTCTGACATATATATACAACTTGTGTTTCCAGAGGGGCACATTCCCAAATGTTTTAAGCTAGCTGTTATCCATCCCATTTACAAGGGCGGAGACAAAGAAAATATTAATAATTATAGACCAATATCTGTACTCACGGTTTTTTCCAAAATTCTAGAAAAAATAATAAATAATAGATTAAAAAAGTATCTTAATGCTTACAAAATCCTATCTGATCACCAATTTGGCTTCAGAAATGGTAGGTCTACCGAAGACGCTATGCTTGCACTTACTGAAAATCTCGTGAAACACCTGGACAGTAGGCAAAAGTGCATTGGGGTATTTCTCGACCTATCAAAAGCATTTGATACCGTTTCTGTGCCCATTCTCTTAAATAAGCTGACACGAGTCGGCATTCGTGGTAATTCGTACGCAATAATGGAGAGCGTCCTTTCCCACCGCCAACAGCGAGTAAAAGTTCATGATGCCTTCAGTTTGGATTCTGAAATTAATTACGGCGTCCCGCAGGGTAGCGTCCTCGGACCGACCCTCTTCCTAGTCTACGTTAACGACTTATGCGATCTAACCTTACGTAACTGCAAAATAATCTCATACGTAGATGATACTGCTTTGATATTTCACGGCGTGGATTGGAAAGAGGCCACACGGCATGCTGAGTCCGGACTCCATGCTGTTTCACATTGGCTTTCTCAGAATTTACTGACATTGAATATTTCAAAAACCAAATACCTCACATTCTCTATTAACAGCTCCACAAAACCTCCCCCCGACTTTTCCATTAAAATTCATACTTGTCCTCGTGTAAAACCTACGCTTTGCTCTTGTCCTGACATCGCTCGAACCGAAACCATAAAATATCTTGGCGTAGTCCTCGATGAAAACCTAAATTGGCACCATCACATAGCTTACCTGTCCGGCAGAACGAGAAAACTTATCTTCTTTTTCAAAAAACTTAGATACGTTGCCACCCCTGAGCTCTTGAAGACGATCTATTACGCGCTGGCACGTTCCGTTCTTACCTATTGCATCACTGTCTGGGGTGGCGCCGGTAAGACAACATTTATTGAGCTTGAGCGTGCGCAGAGAGCCCTAATCAAGGTAATGTTTTTCAAACCCTACCGTTTCCCCACTTATGAACTTTATGGCACCTATCAACTGTTAAATGTACGTCAATTATACATCCTAAATTCAATTTTGAAAAAGCATAAGTCCATTTACTACGATTCTGACTTGATAACCCTACGAAGACATTATCTAGCCGCTTCAAGTATAAAATGTAGAACTGCCTTTGCAAGTAATCAATTTAATGCATGTTCCACGCGTCTTTATAATAAAGCAAACAAGCTTTTGAATATATATCCATTGCTGTCACATAACGCTAAAAACCTGATCTATGCTTGGTTGAGCCAACTTGATTATGAATCCACTGAAGCTCTTCTTATCACAGTGTAACATCCTTTGACAATTAACACACATACGCACGCACCCACTCACACACACACGCAAACACACACACACACACACACACACACACACACACACACACACACACACACAACCTCACACACACACACACACACACACACAATTTTGTACATCTAAAATGTTTCATTTTTATAAAATACCTAACTTCAATTTTTGTTCACCATTTCATTATTTTTGCATGCATGTAAAAATTATTATATTCCTAATACCTAGAATGTAGATTATTCATTAAGCTTTGCAATGTAATAAAAGGAAGAGCGGGGTATCTGTAACACAGGTCTCGACCTAGTACAGAGCCCCAATCATGTGTTTTAAACTGTAACTTCTGCTTAGGTACTGAATAAAGATTTTATTTATTTTTTTATTTTTATTTTTTATTAAAAATAGTTGTGCAGTACACGTGCAGAACCGTCATTGCAACTTGTTCCGACTGTCAACCCTCACCTTCGGCTGCGCCTCGGCTCTGGTAGACATTTGTCGGAACTCTTTGCAATGACAGGCTTTTCGCACTCGTAATGAAATATACTATTTTCAAAGAACTTCAACCGCCACACATAGATAATAGGAAACGAAATAGACGACTACTATTAAAAACCTGGAGATTATTAAGCTTAATCTAACAATCATGTCACGCTGGCAAAGTGATTTTGCTGTACAGTCGACGGCACTTCAATCTTAACATCCACACACTTTACTCAGTTACGTTAAGAGATACTGTCGAACTACAGTGAAAAAACGTTCTGCCGACTGTATCGAGCCAGTTCATTAATTATCGGGGCGTATTTTTGTCGCTGTCCATTTGAGATACGTCGCTTCACCATTACCAAGAGATTAATGATGCGGTGAACGAAAATCTGAAGCAATTTTTGCACGTCATTTTAAAACTTTCCTATTTTCATTATCGATTTCTGTAAGTAGGGCGTTTTAGATAAAACAACCGTCTTTAAATTTATTGATTAATGCGGTAACATTCAACGTTGTGTGTGTGTGTGTGTGTGTGTGTGTGTGTGAGGGTGTGTTTGTGTGTGTGTGTGTGTGTGTGTGTGTGTGTGTGTGTGTGTGTGTGTGTGTGTGTGTGTGTGTGTGTGTGTGTGTGTGTGTGCGTGTGTTTGTGTGTATATGTATTCGTGTGTGTATATGTGTATGTGAATGATACGTTTGTGTGATTGTCAGGTGTAATAAATTAGGTAGATAGTTTTGGTTCTCATATTGTCACAGTAATAAACAAAGTTATCATCGTCCGAAACCTCGTAAGTGCGTGTCTGTAGGTATTTATCATTTTTTCGTCAAATGTGGGACTGGCATTTTTTATGTTTCTCAATCTTCCATTCGTGAAAGTACCATAATTGCTCCAGAAAATGCTCTATAAAGGTAGGTCAGATAGACAGACAGACAGACGTTCAAACAGTAGTAATAATTGGTATAGCAACGGAACTCTGAGTTCAGTTTCTTCAACGCTTTGAGTACGGAGCATAAAAAAACGATAGTCACATTTATTCCTCTTAGAGATATTCTGTAAAAGTCAAACAGAGATCTGGTTCTCAAAGCAACAGTTTTTTGCAAGGAGCGGGTAACTTTTCATAATAGTATCACTTTATATGCAGGAAAATCGCATTAACAACGTCTGGAATTTAAGCATCGGGTAAATAAAAAATCCGACAAAGACCGTGTCATATTTACCGGCTACGCACAGTGTGTTCTACCCATTCATAAATCTGAATTAAAAAAATATCTGAATATTTGAGAAAAAAAAAGTTATTCAGTGATAACTACTACCGGCGAGAATCTATTATTAGCTCATAGACACCTAGTTATATTGTTTTAATGTAATTTCATGCTGATGATTCTCCAAACTGAATAAAGAAATAAGCAAGAGTTGATTCAATAAATGAGCATTTTGCGGTAACCCTGTATAGCTGGCTAAAACTGGCTTTGAACGGGCCGCAAACAAATGGCAATAGTGCCCACTTCGTTGTCTATCCTGAGGCTTTGTGGTTTGTTTTCTAAACCAGACAGAGTAAAGCATTTACTGCTTCTTTCTGCAAATAGACACTCTGTAATCTCTTTCAGCGTCGAAACAACCTCTGTTTGAGTTGCGTGGGGCGCTGCGTTTGAGCCGCCTTCCTATCGTTTAGGTTGAATTTTCGTATGTACATACATCAATGTATAAAGAAAAGACTACAACAAATACGCCGGGATCTGAGGTCCTTTACCAAGATATCATCATCATCATCAACCCATTATGTCCCCACCGAGGGGCACGGGTCTCTTCCCTGAGGAAGGTATAGGCCACACTCCATCACGGGGGCCAAGTCCGGATTGGTGGAGGCTGGTAAGACTAGTGGCTGGTCTTACTGTCAGAAGTTTTCTAGCCGCCCTAAGGCCTCTGACTTGGCTTAACGACTGCCATCTATCGACGGCAGCCGGCACCAACTGCTTATCGTGCCTTGCGAAGCATGGAACCGCTCGGAAAAATGCCACTAGCGTTAGTCATAGACGGTGACCCATCCATGGACTGAACGCGCCGTATGTTGCTTAACCTTAGTGATCGTTTAAGATCACCCAGGCAGCTCAGGCTACGAGCGATTCGAAGATATATAGAGGCGCTTTATTGACTTCATAGGTGATCCAAGTGATGAGATTTTATACTTATATGTTATTGTCTATGGTTTGTACCCTTGGTAACGAAGTTGTTGATTGTTCTGTCTTGTTACTTTTGTGTTGGTTGAAAAATATATTATACGATGTTCGAACAAGAAATATGGTTTTATTGTTAACAATTAGGAATATGGAGACTTCCGCTACTAAATAATATAGACATAGTTTCAACAGGTTATGGGCCGCCCCATATTCCTTATTTTCAGTAATTCGGGTAAAAATATAGGTACCAAATTTACGATCTTTATAATTTTGACAATTACATAATTCATGTCAATTTTAAATAGAGTTTGTTACTGGAGAAAAAGGTCTACAAGAGTAAAATATGGCTCAAATGAAGATACAAAATGTAGTTTGTCAGTTAGAAGATGGAAACGATTTTCACAATTGGAAATTTAGAGTGGAATTATTACTGGAGGAGAAAGGCCTTGGTGATATAGTCCACTTAAAGTTGCGACGCAAACCGAAGTCCAGGTGTATTGTCCTCTGTCCGTATGTGTGTATGGGCGTATTGTTAGCTGCATACAATATACATTCGCTCGACACGGGATTCTTCTTGCCCCTTGCTGCAATCACTGAGATATCTGCGCCGGTGTCTACGAGAAACTTTTCTCTGGTGGTACTGTCATACAAGCATAGGCGGTTGCTTGTCACACCGACTTCCGCCAGGGTCGGTGTCGCCTCTAGTTTTCCTTTCGTGTCCTTGCACAGGGCTCCACACATTTTTGTGCTTTATCACCAAAACGACGGTGAAAGTAGCATACGGTTGGTGGGTAAAGTTGGCGGCGTCCTCTGTTGTAGGCATGACGTCCCCGTGAGTAGAATCTTCTGGAACTAGAGCTGGGTCGACAGGGTCGTTCGTCTCGTCCTTCTCGCTGTAGTTCTGACAGCTCGAGCTTCAGTTTTGCCAGTTCGACAAGCAATAAGTCCATCTTGTCGACGGTGGTGACGGCGGTGGTGGAATTAGGATATGCGGTGTGCTCCATGCTCCTCCTCAGAAGGTTGCGTGTTCAAATCACGTCGGGGTCTCAAGGATGTTCACTCGAATGCGGTATATTTTGAACTATTGACAGATAACATAAAGAAAACTAAAAATAGAAAAATCAAATTCAAATTCAAAATATTAAAAATAAAAATAAATAATATCCTCTGTAGAGAGCCGCTACAGTGGCCTTTGCTGATGTGAAGGAGAATGTTAAAATAAAGGATGCACAAGGGAGATCGCTGATAGTACAATGCATAGGAGATACATTTTTGGAAATTGTGAAAGGGGGCAAAAGTGCAAAAGATATGATGAATTCTCTAGAAAATATCTTTACACGAAGAAGTATTACGAACAAATATAATTTGAAAAAGAAGCTAATCTAGTTGAAGTGCGAAAACAACGAAAAATTGCAAGATTTCTTGTTGAAATTTGACAAGCTAATAAGTGACATTGAAGTAATGACAAAAATGGATGAGTCTGATAAAGTGGTACATTTGCTACTCACCTTAACCGGTAAATACAATAATGTTACGACCGCCTTAGAAGCAATGAATGAAGAAATTACTTTAGAAAAGACAAAAAGGACACTGCTTGATGCAGAAATTAGACTGGATGATATGATTGCACCAAGCCAGGATAGTGCGTTCAATATAGAGTGCTGGAACTGCAATGAAAAAGGACACACTGCAAGATATTGTCACAAAAATGTTCAAAACGAACAGTATTTTACTTCCCATTCGGGAGCTTCTATCCGAGGTGGTGAGCCATATAGACGGGGTAGTGGCAGAGTCAGACCAGCCACTAGTCTTACAAGCCTCCACCAATCCGGACTTGGCCCCCGTGGTGGAGTGTGGCCTATACCTTCCTCAGGGAAGAGACCCGTGCCCCTCGGTGGGGACATAATGGGTTGATGATGATGATGACTGGCAGAGTGCAGAGGCACATTAGAGGTGCGAATAGAGCATGTACATCGAGGGATAATGCAATAATAGTCCATGAAGAAACCACAGAGGAAGTGGGCTATATGATTGATGGAGAGTTTAATTTAACTTGTAAGGCAATTTTTGATCAATGAATTTCTTTTGTAGTAGACTCTGGTGCATCTCAAAATTTCATATCCGATATTTGTACACAATGTATGACACATATAAAGAATTCAGAACATCCCATAAAAATTTACACGGCTAATGGTGAAAAATTATTTGCATATCAAATCGGCAGTTTACAGATAAAGTGTGGTAACGTAAAGTTTACAGTAGAGGGACTTATAGTAGCAAATTTAGCCTACAATCTTCTGTCTGTACGTAAATTACTGGAAAAACCAAACGAAATCATATTTGTAAATAAATATGCAAAAATAACCTTTTATAATGGATCTAATATGTGGGCATACAATAATGGCAGACTTTATATTTTACAGGGTGAAATTATAACAGAGGATGGAGTCGCGGCTATGCATTCAGCGGATGGCATGTTATGGCATAGACGCTTAGGTCATACCAGCTCTAAAACTTTACAAAGGCTACAGCTACCACTTAACGACAATGTATGTAATGCTTGCATGAAAGGTAAGGCAACACGGTTACCATTCAAACCACTAGAGCGACCTAGGTCACGTCAGGTCTTAGAACTGTTACATAGTGATATAGCGGGCCCATCCAGCATTCCGAGTATACAAGGTGAAGTCTATTTTCAAACGATTATAGATGATTTTTCCCATTTTTGTGTAGTTTTCTTGTTAAAAAGAAAATCTGAAGCTGTCGAAAATATTATTAACTATATCCGTCGATACGAAAACGAACTTGAGAAAACGGTTAAAAGAATTAGATGTGATAATGGTGGCGAATACACTTGCAACAGTCTACGCCATTTTTTTAACCACAAAGGTATAACTTTAGAATATAGTTTACCATATTCACCAGCTAGCAATGGTGTGGCCGAGCGAATGAATAGAAGTTTATACAACAAAGCAAGAACTATGCTTATTGAAACTCAGCTACCGAAAACTTTGTGGGGTGAAGCTATAAAATGTGCAGCTTATCAGTTCAACCGTTGTACCTCTATGGCTATTGACTAAAAAACTCCTTGTGAAGTTTTATATGGGACAAGAGACTTATACAAACTACGTGCATTTGGTGCAAAGGCGTGGGCTTACATTTTACCTAAACCTGATAAACTTTCAAAAAGATCACGTGAGTGTAGGATGGTAGGATATAGCAGGACAGAGTATAATTTATGGGATTCTAAAGACAATAAAATAATTGTGTCACGAGATGTGAGATTCGATGAAAACAACATTATATACAACGAAATTAATCAAACTGATAACGAACAAGAATGGCAAAGAGTAAGTACCTACGTCAGAAATAAATTCAGTAAATAATAATCGGGTTACTGAGCTTGAACAAGATAATGAAGATAGAGATGAGGTTATCACTGATAATACGAATATTGATGAAGGAAATATGGAAACAGAAGAAATATTTGAAGATTGTACTGAAGATACCCTAAACGAGAGAAACGACGTTACAAATGAACTTGCGATAAAAACGAGAGTTGACAGAATTGTCAAGCCTCTAAAAAGATTAGAAGATTTTGAAACATATGTGGCCCACTGTTTGTGTACGGGTGATCCAAGTTCTTACAAAGAAGCGGTCGAAAAAGATCAAGAGTGGCAAGATGCCATAGATAAAGAACTAGCTGTTGCCCGCGACTACGTCCGCGTGGGCTTTACTTGAGTAAAGTGTTTGCAAAGAAGCTAGGGATACGTTTAGCGCATGCAAAAGAGCTTTTATACTAACTTCGCAACCCCCTCTTACCCCCTTAAGGGATGATTTTCGAAAAACTACTTTACACGTCTTTCATGACTTTCAATGAAGGACCTTCATGCTGAATTTCATTCGAATAACTTCAAAAATGGCTAAGTTTCATACTAACTTTGCGGGGTGCATTTTGCCCCCTTAAGGGGTGATTTTCAAAAAACTATAACTATTTACATGTGTTCCATGACTTTCAATTAGGACCTTCATATTGAATTTCATTCGAATAACTTCAAAAACGGCAAAGTTTCATACTAAGTTTGCACCCCCCCTTTTTCCCCTTAAGGGATGATTTTTAAAAAACTACTTTACACATGTTTCATGACTTTCAATTAAGGACCTTCATACCAAATTTCATTCGAATAACTTCAAAAACGGCAAAGTTTCATACTAACTTTGAACCCCCATTTGACCCTCATAGGGGATGAATTTTCAAAAATCCTTTCTTAGTGCTCCCCTACGTTACAAAAGGAACCCTTGTGCAAAATTTATAGTTTCTAACCCTTATAGTTTAGGCCCTGCGTTGATATGTCAGTCAGTCAGTCAGTCATTCAGTCAGTCAGTCAGCTTCTCCTTTTATATAATATAGATTAAACTCCCTTAAATGTTTGGGAACCTGGGAAGAATCGAAATTGCCTGAAGATAAAAAGGCTATAGATACAAAATGGGTATTTACTACTAAAAAGGATGGTACGAAAAAGGCCACATTAGTGGCGAAAGAATTTCAAGAAGAAACATTATTTAATGTATACTCACCAGTAGCTCGTGAATATGAAACAATTAGATGTTCCAACAGCCTTTTTAAATGGTTTTTTAAAGGAAGACGTCTATATAAAACCACCTTTAGGAGTAAAAGCAGAAAAAGGTGTTGTTTTCAAACTAAAAAGATCGCTCTGTGGGTTAAAACAAGCACCTAAATGCTGGAACGAAAGGTTTCATTCATTTTTAATTCAAAAGGGTTTTAGACAGTCGAAACATGATTTTTGTTTACATGTTTTGGAAGATGTATTTTTATAAAATATACTTAAATAGGTCACATGATTTTCTAAAAGCTGAATTTAATGTTAAGGACCTTGGAGAGATGAGTACTTACTTGGGACTGGAGATTGTCAGAACCCCAGAATCAATTTCAATTTCTCAAGAATCAGCAATAAATAGATTGCTTGATAAATTTAATATGACATATTGCATAGGAGCAGAGACTCCGATGGAAGTAAATTTTACAACAGAAAACAATGAACCCATTACTTTCGATGTACCATTATCGTGAACTTATAGGTAGCCTTTTATACTCAGCTACTTCAAGTAGACCTGACATTTGCTTCGCAGTATCTTACTTAAGTAGATTTTTGGATGAGCCCACTTTACCCCTATGGAAAGCAGCTAAGCGTGTTTTGCGGTATCTAAAAGAAACGAAGTCAAAATCTCTCGTATATAAAAGGGATAGCAGGTGTAACCTAGTTGCATATACCGATGCTGACTGGGCAGGCGACAAAAAAGATAGGAAAAGCGTGAGTGGTTCCGCTGTTTTCTTTGGAAATAATTTGTTGGCCTGGTTCTGTAAGAAACAAAACGTTGTCGCCTTATCAACAGCCGAAGCGGAATATGTAGCTGCTGCTCTAGCGTGTACAGAATTAATTTCTTTAAAGGGTTTATTACAAGATTTTAACAGTCCTTCAAGTTCAATGCTACTTGTAGAAAATCAAAGTGCGATTAAGTTAATGGAGTCCAATGAAAATAGTAAAAGGTCAAAGCATATTGATATAAAATATCATTTTATCAAGGATTTAATTAATAAACGTGATATAATTGTAAAATATGTAAGCACGAATGAAAATACAGCAGATATTTTGACAAAGGCTTTAGGAAAACTGAAGCACAACTATTTTTTCCAAAAACTCGGCTTCAATTGAATTGCTTCTTTGTTATGTACCTGTAAAGTAACAGTAATGAGTTATAATTATTATCTAAACTATAATGAGGCTTCTTGAACATGAGGGGGGATAGCGTTTGTTAAATAAAATAAAAATACTTTCTTTTCAGTGTTTAAACTTTGCATTAGTTCTTTATTGTTTCATGTTTCATATCTTATTATATCAATTCTTATTCCGTGGCGAATTAGAATTGAGGGATGATGATGAGGTTTTATACTTATACGAGGGCGGCACTGAAAATTTCGGGAATCGAGGAAGTGACACAACATTACTATTTAAAAATGTATTTATTGCTTTTCGAAGTATTCTCCGCGATATTTGACACATTTTTCCATACGATGGAACCAATCATTGAAGCAACCATTCCATTCGAAAGTTGGGGTCTCCAAAATGGCCATTTTGTAGGCGTCCACAGCTTCTTCAGGTGATGAAAATCTCTGACCACGCAATTTATTCTTTATTTTAGAGAAAGTATAGAAATCGTTAGGGCTTAGGTCGGGGCTGTATGGTGGATGGTCAAATAATTATATGTTTTCTTGCTCTAAAAACTCTTTTGTTCTGTGCGCGGTGTGAGAACTCGCATTGTCGTGATGGAGGATGATGCGGCGGTTGCAGTTCTCTTTACGGAGTTCAGAAACGACCTGTGGCAAACAAATGCTAGCATAACATTCTGCATTAACCGTTCTTTGTCCCTCAAGAGGAATAGTCGCAACATGGCCGGTTTTGGAGACAAAAGTGGCCACCATTTTTTTTGCAACACTCCGTGAACGAACAATTTTTGTTGGCTTTAACTCATTTTCGAACACCCAAACTCGTGACTGGTTTTTTGTTTCGGGTTCGTACGCGTATATCCAGGATTCGTCACCTAATACGATGTTGTATACAGCATTTGAGGATCCTGTGTGGAATCTTTCGAGAGTTCTGACGCACCAAGTAACGCGAGCCGCTTTTTGCTCTTCACAGAGCGAATGCGGTATCCATCGGGAAAACAACTTTTTTACACCTAATTGTTCATGCAAGATTATTTGTATTTGACTCATGCCAATGTATAAAGTTGCCTGAATGTCGCGGTATGTCACATGTCGATCTTCCTCAATCAGCTTACGCACAGCATCAACGTTTTCTTGGGTCACTGCAGTTTTTGGACGACTTTGACGGGGATCATCACTGAGCTTGACACGTCCACGTTGAAATTCAGCAAACCAGCGATAAATAGTGGTTTTGGATGGGGCTTAATCATCAAATGCAGAAATCTCCGGTCAACACACTGTTTTTGTGTTAAACCACTTCGAAAGTCATATTATATCATCGCTCTCGAATTTTCTCGAGTCAATTCCATTTTCTCAACGACTATACACGTAGGTTATTGTCTATGGTTTGTACCCTTGGTAACGAAGTTGTTGATTGTTCTGTCTTGTTACTTTTGTGTTGGTTGAAAAATATATTATGCGGTATTCGAACAAGAAATATGGTTTTAATGTTAACAATTAGGAATATGGAGACGTCCGCTAGTAAATAATATAGACATAGTTTCAACACCAAGAGCCGGTCGCTATGTTCATCTTCGCATCAGCCTGGCTACCAGAATTTTGAGAACTTACTTTTGCAGCGGTGTAAGTAAAAAACATATATTTCAAATTATTTTGAATATAAAAACAATAGTGCTTCACTGAAGGCCGATGGGGCTGAACGTTCTCGAATGGAGACCACATATTAGCAAGCGTAGTGTACTACGACTAGCCAAAAGATGGCCAGAAGACTTTATCCAAGTGGCAGGAAGATGCTAGATGGAAGCCGCTTCCAACCGGTCGCGGTAATGTTTTGCCGCAGTTACCTGACAATCAACAATCTATTTTGTCTTTTACCTAAAAGAAAAATAGATTGTTGATTATATTAATCTTATTCCGGATACACTTACCTCCTTGACTTTTTGTCGGAAGAGACCGACCTGGTTTCGCTCTGATTCGCAGAGCGATTGTTGATATTCACTTTGGTCTCTGCCTATCCCTTCACGTACTCTATATGTGAGCTTCGATTGAGATCTTATTTAAGTCACGTTTTCCCGATCCCAGTAGACTCGGACTGCAATTAATCTCAGTGCTTAAAAAATGTAGGCTACTCAGTTGGTAGTGTACACACATTTTAGTTACTTCAGAGTTTTGCTCCAGTTTAGAGGAGTTTTGTAACTAGCAGCGTAGCTTGTCGTGCTTAAAATGACTAAAAATTTACGGCTACCATGAATAGAAATGGAATCAAAATGTTTATCGTTGAACTTCAACAATAAAAGTACAAAAAGAAACGAGACAAGGTGGAAGGGAACTCCTCAGCTCGGGGTGGACATGTTGCCTCTCGGGGCGACGCCCACGTCCGGGATGAGAGAGGAACCATCCATGGCAACGCTTTGGGGGATGGGCGCTGGAAGGCGACTCCACAGTTGCCAGGTGGCGGGGACGTCAACAGACCAGGCGTCGCTCTCGGTGCTGGACCTTCTAGGGCTGGCACTGATGCTTCACTGGCTGTGGACTGAACTGTCGCAGCGGCGACTACCTTGAAAAAGAAACGGCTCAGCGGCGCCCAAAACAAAAAGCGTGCGCTCGAGCGAAAAAATGCTGCGGAAGGGCCCTCAAAGAGGGCACGGGAAGTCAGCAATGAGGCCAGTGATCCCGCGGGTGTCGCCAAGAAGCAGAAAACCCTGTTTTCGGCCACTTATAAGGAGGCACTAAGCGGTCGCAAGATTGCTATAATTGCTGATGGTGACCCATCGAGGATCACACCGGAGGCGGCTCAATTAATAAAGGCAGCAGTCTTTGACTTGATTGAGGTGTCGCCGGACCCGCTCCCTAATATTGAGGCAGGAGCCCTCATCGCGGGGGCACTGCATATCCTATGCGAAGGGGACAGCGACGCTCAGTGGCTGTGCGGCCTCAACGGAAAAACCGTTGGGGACGTAAAGCTACGAGTGGTTGACGCCAAAGATTTGCCCAAACCAGTGAAGCTGGCCTGGAAGACCAGGAACAACTACACGTTGGACATTTCCAGTGTGTTAGCTCTAATGCAGCGCTACAACCCAGAGCTTAAGACCCGCGAGTGGAAGGTGGTAAACTCGCAGGAGGACATAACGCAGGGGACCGTGCGGCGCATTGTCCTGGTCGACCAGGACTCTGCCAACTACATCAAGTCGCAGGGGTACTGTCTCCGTGCGGGCCTCAATAAGAGTTTCTTTAAACTCTTAGAGGAGCCTGTAGGTGGGACCTCTAGTGGCTTGAGGGCTGCACCCGCTGCCAAGGCAGAAGCGTGCACTGCTCCTGTCGTAGAGCTGGCGGAAGGGGTTTCGGTGACGGTGGATGGGGTATCGGCGAGGGAGAGCGCTGAAGTCACGGTGACTCAGTCTCAACTGCAAGTGGCCTCATCCCCGAAAACCGATGATGTCCTGGACGTCTTTGACGGCCTGGAACTAACGTCCCCGCTGACTCTCGATGAAGCGATGGCAGAAGGCTTTTCTAAAATTCTGAACTGGTTTAACGTAAACAATCTTATGTTAAATGCCAAAAAAACAAAATGTATTAAGTTTTCATTGCCCAATGTCAAAAAAGTGGACACAAGTTTAACAATAGCTGGTGACAGACTAGACTTAGTTGAGACAACGGTGTTTTTAGGCATTACAATAGACTCAAAACTACAATGGGATCAACACATAGAAAAGTTAGCGGGTAGGTTGAGTTCAGCTGCATTTGCAGTTAGAAAAATTAGACAACTAACAGATGTAGAAACTGCGAGGCTAGTTTATTTCAGTTATTTCCACAGCATTATGTCATATGGTCTGCTACTATGGGGGCGCGCGGCAAATATAGAAACAATTTTTATTCTCCAAAAAAGGGCTATTAGAGGTATTTACAATTTACCTGCCAGACACTCACTCCGTGAGTTTTTTAAGGAAATAGGAATTCTTACGCTAGCTTCCCAATATATATTCGATAACATAATGTATGTACGTAAAAACATAACTACATTTAAGCTAAACAGGGATATACATAACGTTAACACCAGAAATCGAAACAAAATTGCCTCATCTAGATTCAGATTAGCCAAGGTAAATACATCATTTGTAGGATATAGTGTACGTTTTTATAACAAAATTCCTGAAAGTATTCTATCCCTGCCAGGAAATAAATTTAAATTTGTTATTAAAACTGCGCTGTGTAAAAAGGCATACTACAGAATAGATGACTTTATAGATGATAAAAACCCTTGGCAGTAAACCAATTCCACAACGAGCTAGTTATTGGTATTCTAATAATATATAGGGTTTAATAAATTTCATGCATATGTACAGACGCTGTGATTGCATATCAAAACTATGCTATTATTATAGATAACTGACAAGAACTTTATCACACAAGTTTGCCAAAGGCCATGCGAATGGTGGCGCGGTGGCCGGGTCGCCTATCTCCCTCTAATATGGTTGAGACTGGTGATGGCTGACCTCTGCGTTACGCTCGTGAACGGGTGCCGTCCGTGTGTCTGGCCGCAGCATTGGTGTTTTATTACCTTTTAAGAATATTAAATGATGTTTGACTTTGCAAGTATTTATTGCACTCATGGATCTTGAGATTCTTGGTATACGAACACTCATACCTAATTTGTATTAGCTTTAAGTTGATTTGAGAAAAGATGGTCAGAGTGGAGTTTTTTTTCGCTGCCTTTTTCTCCACTACAGACGGCCCTAAGGCAGCGGCTAACATTATACATAACTGTATGTACATTGACATTCAACAAGCAGAATGTAAATTCTTTACGTTGAAATAAAAATTTTTGATTTGATTTGAGGGTGGTCACCAACTAGCTGCCCCCAGCGTCCTTTAGTTACCCACAAGGATAGCCGAGCTAAGGTGCGTACAGATTAATCTTTACCACTGTAAGGCGGCTATGGCCCTTCTGGCCCGCCAGCTTAAGGAAAACAAATTCGGTATTGCCCTACTACAGGAACCTTATTTATATAAAGGAGCTGTTTCAGGCTTAGGTAGGATAAATGGCTCCATATTTTACCACCGTTCTACAAACAATACAAGGACCTGCATTTATGTCAGGAGTGGCATAAACGCAGTCCCCTTGCACGATCTTTGTTGCAGGGACCTTACGGCAGTTAAGGTCGTAGCAGGAGGGCGGGGAGCAGATAAAAAGCCAGTAGTTATGGCATCTGCATACCTGCCCTTTGAACAAGAGGACCCCCCTTCAGCTGCGGTAAGAAATTTAACTAACCATTGTAGTAGAGAGGGATTAGATCTTATCTTAGGCATCGATGCTAATGCACACCACACTGCTTGGGGTAGCACTGGTGTGAACAGGAGAGGTGAAAGGCTACTTGACTTCATAGTCAGTGCACCTTTACAAATTCTCAACAAAGGTAATAAACCAACATTTATCAACTCAAGGAGAGCGGAAGTCATCGACGTCACGCTGGCTTTCAATCGGGCTAGTAAAAACGTCACTGGGTGGTGTGTCTCTGATGAAATCAGTGGATCAGACCATCAGTACATCTGCTTCAGATACTGCATTGAACATTCTGTTCAACGCGTGACAAGGAGAAACCCACGTCACACCAACTGGGAATCTTACAAAAATGACCTAGGGATTGAACTAGGTACTGCTTAAGGAAAGCTCAATTCTATACTCGACATAGAATTTGAAGCTGACAGAATAGTCCACGCTGTTCATTCGGCATGGACAAATAACTGCCCCGAGAAGAAGAGCATGGGCAAAAGGGAGACCTGGTGGACTTCTGAGTTGGAATCGTTGAGACGAGAAACACGCAGAGCATTCAATGAAGCGAAGTCTTCGAAAGATTTCAGTAAATACTCTCGTGCCTTGACTCATTTCAACCGTGAGATCCGTAAAGCTAAACGCAAATCATGGAGAAATCACTGCCAAGCAGTTACTTCTGCCCCGGAAGGTATGAGGCTCTCTAAGGCCCTAACCACAACTAGGGCACCGCAGCTCACCACCGTCAGAAATGATGAGGGTAAGCTAACAGAATCTGGTAGAGATACACTAGTCATTATGCTCAGGACTCATTTTCCAGATTGTAAACTCGTTAATAAAGGCTACCAGGAACCAATTGGAAGTGATGACCTTAATGTTCGCACATCCAAGTGGGACTGGGATAAGGCCTTTGCCCACAGCCGTGGGCAAAGGCCTTATACAGACTAGCAGTCAACGGTTCATGGAATTTCAACATGCCTAAAACTAGGCATACAAATTTGGTAATTGGACCTCAACTCGAGAGAATGTTGTGTATGGGGAGTGACAAAATGTTACGCGTGCACATCTCAAGGACCAAATATAACATCTTTATACCCACCAGAGACGAATGGAGGCATGGTCTGAAAACTACTTTACCTGACACGACTTCATGGTTTACTGATGGGTCGAAAATGCCATCTGGCATTGGTGCTGGCATCTGTGCGCAGGACTTCAAAGAAAGTTTCAGTCTGGGGCAATATTCAACAGTATTTCAAGCGGAAACTTACGCGAACATTGCCTGTGCTCAAGAGAATATAAGCAGGAATGTCAAAAACAAAACTGTTCGTATTTTTTGCGACAGCCAAGCAGCACTCATGGCCCTAAAATCCCGCGCGGTAGATTCAAAGCTGGTGCTTAACTGTGTCAAGACCCTAAACAAATTGGGCTGCGACAACAGGGTGCAACTAGTCTGGGTTCCTGGCCACGCTGGACACATGGGAAATGAGGCAGCCGACGAGCTGGCGAGGGAGGGATCCGCGCAGCCTTTGCACGGCCCTGAACCATGCGTGGGGCTCTCATCGAGCACCATTAATTGTGCTATCAAAGCTGAGGCCAATGAACGGCACAAATGCGAATGGGCAGCCACTGAAGGACTGCAACATTGTAAAAGCTTCATTGGTGAAGAAATCGCAGGCTTAGCAAAGTTCATACTGCGGGGAGGACGACGTCGTGCGAGGGCGCTTACTGGCGCTCTGACGGGACACTTCTCGACAGGGAAACAACTCCGCAGAATGGGGTTATATCAAGACGACACCTGCAGGGCATGCGGTTTTGAAGTGGAGTTGATGGTACACGTACTGTGTGACTGCGATGTCCTTGCCCGAAAAAGAATGAGCCTTCTGGTAATAGCTTACCCCAAACCAGAGGACTTCAGGCACCTGTCCCTAAAGGGTGTGACCGACCTCGTAGAGTACATCTTCGATTAGGCTTAGGTGTAAGGTCGAAGGGCAGACACAACAGATCCCACTGGGTGTCGCCGACTAATTTGTCGGCCCCCGCACGACTACTCGATAAGATAAGATAAGATAACGAGACATAACAGTTTGTTCACTGCAATAGAAACCATACGTTTCGAAATATTTCCACAGGTCCATACAACTTCACAAACGGTGTTATTATGAAAGTATATTTGTTTAATCTGAGAATCAGTCGTAGGCTTACATCGTTTGATGGATTAGCTAGGATTAGATTAATATATTTAGTAGACGCGCATCATAAAAAAATGTTTATTCTACGTGGTGGTAAAATAGTACAGCTTTAAGCTGTAGTAAATAAATACATTCAACAATGCTTTGCCTAGTTACGCGTATGTTAGCCGTAAAGGCTTTATTATAAAAAAGAGTTGCTTCGCGCAAGCCTTTGTGGGTGCATTGAGGCAAAATATGATTGAAACTGCAGCATACTACGAATAAATTTACTATCACTGGCAGCACGCATTAAACGTATTATACGTTTAATATGACATGTGTTATAATGTTTGCTGGAAAAACAAAATGAACCATATTCACCAAATGTGAAGTCAAAAATACAGACAAAAATTTTAGGGGTTAAAAGCTTATTTAGAATAAAATTTACATAAATTTATTTTCAAATAATCTCGCCTTAGAACATCGACATTTACCTGTTAGTTAAGTTTTGATGTATTTCTTTAACTTTTGTGCAGCAAAGCGTAACAAACAAACACACAAATTTTAACACAATATTTAAATTAGGTATTCAAAGCTATTTTGTAAAAAAAAAACTTACATTTTAGCTACCTGAGTAAGGTGATTGAGTCTAAACGATGTTTGAAAATATTAAATTTCACTTTACATTCTTTTACCCGTCGATCTTGATTTAATGTCTTTTAGGGTCATTACCGGGACTTAACAACCGAGTTTCAATTTATAAAGTCTTTTCAATCTTCATTTTTGTGGGTAAAAAGGCGACCCTACAAACTTTTTTAATAAGTTGTAACTGCGCGCCCGGCCTCAATAATAAGCGTCCAATCAGAGTTTAAGTTCATCGTACGCCAACCCTCAGAAACAAACAAACATACAGTCTGTTAGCTTTTAGAATATCGCACCCCTAGATGAAAACCCCACTACGAAATAATATGTGAAAATTTAGTTACCTACTTTATCGACTTCTGGACCTTATACCGGACCGGACAAATAACTCCCGTAACAATACCTTCAACTTGAAGGAGACGTTATGGGAGTTATATTGTCCGGTCCGGTATAAGGTCGAAAAAGTAGACAACTAAATTTTCACATATAATTTCGACTTAGTGGGGTTTTGATATAGGGGTGCGATATACCTCGGTTACTATCGGATAGAATGCAATTAATGTTGCATTAAAGTAAGATTTATTTTGTATTGTTATTCATAACTTTACATAACTTTTCAAAATAGTGAAGAAAAGTTTTATACAGAGCAGGAAGTAGTATTACGCTTGTGTGCTTTCGGCGAAAACCAAAGCCTACTCTGGAGCCCTACCAGTCTGTTAGCTTTTAGATGTATATTCTAAAAGCTAACAGACTGTAGAACGGTTTTGCATCATGAATCGTATCTTCTTATTTATGCATGCATGATACAATCCGACATGTCAATACTTGCCTTACTTTAGGCGCAAATTATTTAACTGGATCGTAATAAAAATGTATTAACAGTTAGTAGGATTTCTGATTGACTATTAATTTTGAGGTTCTGTTGTATCTTTGTACATACCTCTTGACTGTTGATGTTTTAAATAATAACTCCCAGACTATACAATCACTTGACCTGGTCCCAAACTAGGATACCCTGTGCTATGGTAACCAGGCAAAGACATTACAAACATCGAAAAACACCCAGACTGACGCCATGTGTACAAATGGACAGCGGCCCCCAATGGGAATTGAACCCAAGACCTCTTTCTTGGTAGCTTAGCGCCTTAACGGCTCGACGAACGAGGCAGTCAAATTCAGTGGGTAAGTAACTTCCACTCAATAGAACCACTTTTCCTGGTCCCAAACTACCCTGTACTATGGTAACCATGTACACGTAAAGTCGTCACTAGCGTGGAAAAATACCCAGTCCGAGACCATTAATTTTTGCAGAAATCAAGTACCTACAGAAGCCTTCAGTAGGAACCCAACCCGAGACCTCAGGTTCGGTATACGTGTTAATCGCTAGACTAACAAGTAGGCAAGTAGATCAATATTGGTGAGGATTTTATGTACTGAACCCTCTGTTCTTGATTCAGACTTATGTTAACAGGGTGAAATTATTTTCACGCCACAAAATTGTTCAAGTTCGTGTGATATCCTACAAAAAAATAAGATCTAACGTTTCCCTGCAGTTGGGTAGTATGAAAGAACGAACAAACTTTTCACTGAAAAGTTAATTTTTGATCGTTTTTTCGAAACCCTGGGAGCATTAGTCCTACTTACACTTTTTTTTGCTCCTTTTTTTGTTCTGCGGGATGCTTTAATGGAATAATTTCATAAAAGTACAACCCTGACGGGAAGTATAACCGGTTTTCCTATTATTAAAACGAAGTAACATAATCCGTTCGCAGTTTGAAATTGTAGATATTGCAATGGGATAGCGGCCATCTTTATTTCTTCAGTCAAGTCTGTAGATTTACGTTTAGTTGTAGTGGATTATTTTTGCGGAAAAGCTGATTGAATTGAGCTTCGATGGATTCTATTTATTTATAGCTTCCATTATTTTAATGCATTTCCGCTGTTTCCTTTGAGCTGCTTTTTTAATCTTAGTAGATAGAGCTCTAGAAGTAGGTAAGTCAAAGGAATTTGCTGCAATAATTTTCCGTCTGTCGATTGCATTAGTTGAAATCTGGACAGAGAGGTGTTTGCCTTAAAGCAAGCTGTTTTTAATTTAATTTGAAAGCAGTTTAACAAATACAGGCAAACATTTAAATTGGATCTGAGAGTTATTCTCTTACAGGAGAGGAAACAAGGTGATAGTGTCCGAAGCCAAAGTTTCCTATTGTAGGTAAGTTTAAATGGATTAAGAGGTAGCTGCGAGTTGGGTGAGACAATTTAATCTTGTCGGCTTCCGCCCGGTCCATGTCACGGGCTAAGTTTTAAACTGTTATTTTCCGTGCCATTAATCTACCACTATTTGCCTTTCTATAGGCTGGTTAAAGTTCAAAAATAAATGAAATCATGACACCAAAATTATTTTTTTTATCGCATTTTCATTTTCATTTTCTTCCGAATAAACTTACTTGATTAAGGGATCGGAATAGTAAAGCAACGGAACTTTAATATATTCAGTTAGCGAAGGCTAAATTTTTCTTGATGCTTGACAGACTCGTTATCGTAATATTAGACACTCCATCTCGCTTTATTAAGGTGTTCAGAGAGAGACAGACCCAATTACTTACAAAAAAAAACTATATAAGAAGACCGGAAGACCGGACAAGTGTGAGGTGGACTCGTCCACCGAGATAAGATAAGATAGGATTATTTTTTATTGTACCAGAAAAACCCATAGAAATCATTTACAAAAAACCTTTAGAAAACATATTAAAGAGAATGTTTGATTTTGAATGGGAGAATTCACTTTCATCATGTCTTCAAAATAGTATGTTTTACAATTCGTGATTAAAATTTATTTTTAGCACGATTTTTATAAAATCTAAAACCTAATTAACAAAGCTTGAAAGTTTGATTATTTTCGTTTAACAATTCACTTTTTTCAAGCTTTTCTGAAAACCGAGTTACTTTTTACTATTTTCGCACGTCTACATTGCATGTGTCAATGCACCTCATGCTGACAAGCAGTGGGGCTGGCTGGGACTAGACCTTTCAACTTGCGTGGTGTAATAATAATATGTACATTGTAAATTGTTTACTAACATAGCATAAGTCAAATTGTTACTAACACTATATGGGCTTTGCCTGAAATAAATAAATAATAATAATAAATGTAACCATATCCAAATATTCCAGTTAAATGAGACAAAAACTGTTTCAATAAGGTTAAAAGAGCAAAAACTTACTTTATACTAAAGATGGGTCCTTTTTACTAAAAAATGAAATTTACAATTATTCTTTATTCCTATATAAAAAATATAGAGGAACGATTACTAACTATATCATTGTAAATTCTTGTTAATGAGCATATTATATGCTAGAGCTTTTTGCGCTTATTTGCGTATGCAAGATTGGTCAATGGATAAGTTTTCTCTATCTTCCTGTACGGCACAAAAGCCTGGATCATCAAGGCAATACTGGCACTGCCTGCTACGGATTTAAGGTAGGTACTAAAATATCTGGCTCTGGCTCATTAAGAAATTTTAGATTAAATTTAATTAAATTATTCCCAAATTCAACCACATAAACATTGTAACTACTTTATTATGAAAGTTTAGGCCATAATTTTAGATAAGTATAAATTCTATTCTATTTTTCTTCATACTGGTAATTATGCCAACTTGTAGTATGTAATTCTTACTCGATATAATTGTAAATGCTGTGTTTTTCAGTTACTGGATTCACACTGTGGCTCGATTTATTGCATATTGTTCTGTAAATGTAAAGTGTGTTTCTGTTGAAGAACCAAATAAATAAATAAAAAATAAAAATCTCAAGAAAGGAACTTGCCCAATGAATATATGCCAGCAAACTTTGTTCGTTTTTGGAAACATTGCGACGATTTGATAGCCTAGAATATGATACAAAGGCGGGCAAAGTGGAGGAGAGAAGTGCTCGAGGCAGTCCACCCATTAAATTGAGTGACTGGATCACCAAGGAAACAACACTTACTAGGCGGTTCGCACTGCGAACGGCAGGACCAGATGGAGAGCACTTATAGAATAGCGTTCCTCGACGTTGCGGCCTCCTACCGTAGCACTGCGAGACCGGATGGACAGATTTTATGTGTATTTATGAAAACCAAGAAGAGAAAATCTAAGATTGTGTTCTTGATGCCCTTATTCTGTCAATAGTTAACTCTCACCTAACACCTACATTTTTTTTTTAATTTTTTTTTTATTAAAAACTGACCAAAGATTGACGCCGATCTTACCTGATGGTAAGTGAAGATGGAGCCGACGATGTTCCTCGTTGGTTCAGTAAGAGTCTATTCACTCTAGCCTTAAAGGCACCCAAATTGTACCTTTCCGGAAAAACAGAGGGAGGGAGCGAATTCCATTCCTTAGCGGTGCGCATTAGAAACGACGAGGCGAAACGCTTCGTGCGCACAAAAGGTTCTGCACAACATAAGGATGAAGTCGCTCCCCTCTCCTGGATGTCCGGTGATGGAAAGGAGATGGCGGGATAAGATCGTGTAATTCCCGTGCGCACTCTCCAAAATGTATCCTGTAGAATACCGCCAAACAGGCCACCTTCCGTCGGTGTTCGAGACTTTGTAGTTAGTTTTTTTCCCTATATTGGTGCAATACAGGATAATCAAGCTTTGCCCGGCGTGAATGAGGTCGGGTATATTATACCGAGAAGATAACATACCCATTACGTTTCAAACGCAGGTTATTTTATGTTGTTGTTACCATGCGTGTTGTGTATGGAGCAGCACTGTTTCCCTCAGTGAAGTGAATCACAGTAGTATAGGGTATTTGACAGTGTGAAAAAAACAGTATTATTTATACGTATTCGTATAAATTATGTGTCAAAAACCGCTTTAAAGGATTGGAACTAAAAAATAATTATAATTTGTAAAAAAACACAAGATAAAATTTGATAATTTGTATCTGCCGCCATTGTTTCGAAAATGGCCAGGAATGGCCCTTTCTATGATGACGTCACATGTTAGTAAAAATGGCGTCTGTCATTCATTCTTTCTTACGTTCATTGGTTGGTTTACGGGAAGTGACTTCATAATTCCTGTGCGACGCCATATTGGCTAAGATAGCGTTTTGGCGCCTTATTTGAAAAGTAAATTTTCGTTTGCTTTTTTTAGAAAAAATTCACTAAAGAATTTCAAATGACCACTTTCTGAGGACTCTATGAACAAACAATATGCGATGGCTTTCAGAAATCGGTCAAATAGCCTATTGTGAAATCCAGTGTTACAGTTTCCATAAAACCAAAGTGTAGCTCAGGGTCGTGGCCGTTTCTCATTCTACCATCGAACAGAAGGGACAACCCTTATTTTAATAGTAGATTACTTTACTAAGCACCTAAAAAAATATTGTAGAATTTAAATAAAGCTTTCATAAAAATAAATAGTATTTAAAACGTCCTCCGTTGCCGCTCATATGTTTATAATTTGCGAGTCCTGACGTTTCAGTAGCTGGTGGTAAGGGTGCGAGGGGCAAGATACTCGTACACCGTCGAGCTTAGTGTTGCGTTACTGGTGATGGTAGTAGGTAGATACACGATTTGCAAGTGCAACTTTGGTGCTCCTTCCTTTTATTTATTTATTTATTTAATACCGCAATAAGGGCTTACAGTTTCCCAAAGCGCTTCTATTGCTATGATTATTATAGTCATAACAATGAAAAACTACTGAGATTATGTTGATTTATACATAAATTGTGAGTTTCTGTGATTTTATACGCAGAAAACTCAAAGAATACAAGTTTTGTTACTTTACAAAACTTGTATTTTTTCGAAGGAAATTAGGCTTTCCCAATAAAAAATAATGCTTTTTAGGGTTACGTGCCTGTATGTAAATGTTATGTTATGTTATGTTAAAGGGTAAAACGGACCCTATTATTGGGACTCCGCTGTCCGTCCATCCGTCCGTCTTTCGCCAGGCTGTATCTCATGATCCGTGATAGTTAGATAGTTGAAATTTTCACAGATGATGTATTTCTGTTGCCGCTATAACAACTAATACTAAAAAACAGAATTAAATAAGTATTTAAGGCGGCTCCCATACAACAAACATGATTTTTTTCATGTTTTATTATAACGTTTTTCTCTCTTATGCTGGTATTTTATTTAACATCTTTTCGAATGACATAGTTTCGGATATCTCATACGCACTTCATAGGTGGTGTAACAATTTCTCACCTTATTCACGCCGCCGGGTTAAACAAAATAAAATAAACTCAATATACATCAATGGCCGCCACAAATTTGCATTTCCTATTTTGTAACTAATGTCTCTGTAATAGTTTTCTTGTGAATACAACCAAGAATATTCTTGTCTTGTCTTATCATCATCATCACCATTTTTTATGATCTTAATCGAAAGGGTATAGATAATAAATAAGATCAATAGATTTAAACTAAAAAGCAGCTTCAAACGAAAGAGAGACATAAAGTCCAACAACCCCTCTTTAGTGGTGAACAGATGATACTTCGCTATCGCCCATGATAACAAGCCGCAGACATAAACATAGAAAATCCGACACGATAATGTCAGCGTAACAACTCAAGTTTATAAGACCGGCTCCATGTACGTCATTATAAAAGATACAAACGATCTTATTTCCTCCGTAGCCTTCGTTCAGGCATTGTCTATCAAAAGAATGGAGCACGCTACGCTCAGATGTTAACCTAGTAGTTTGGTTAGCCATTGTCGAGAGGCCGCAGTTAACGCTGGCTAATTGCTTCTCTTTATAGTGTTGCAGGTTATGTAGTGTTGGAAACTTGCTCTATAACAATTTTTAGTTCGTGATGTTTGTGGGTATTCTCGATATCGCTACTAAGGAAACACTAGACGGCTCAAATGGGTTGATTGTAGCCTCTTCTGCTACAATTATACTTGTTTACACAATGTTCACTAAGCCGCAAAACAAAACTTATCAAACAATTTCCAGAGGAGATAGCCCCGACTCTTAATTATACTACATGCCTGCGAGAAAATATTTTTGAATGGAGAAGGCTCGTCTATATCATTCTTCATCATCGTCATCATCGGCCTATGATTGTCCGCTGGACATAGGCCTCCCCATTGCAAGCCACTGAGTACGGTCCTCGGCTACTCTAATCCAGCTCTTGCCAGCTGCCCTGCGAAGATCATCGCCCCACCGAGTCTGAGGACTCTATATCACCCCTAGCTTAATTGAAAGCAGACTTTTCACGCCTTACAAGCTTTTGTGCGAAAGTCATACTTACAATCGAGGTATATGCCCTTTTTTATCTTCTTCTTTATATATAAAAATGAATTGCTGTTCGTCAGTCTCACTAAAACTCGAGAACGGCTGGACCGACTCGACTGATTTTAGGTTTTTTTTTATATTTGTAGAATTCCAGGGAAGGTTTAAATGGTGCAAAAATATGGAAAAAATACGAAAACTTTGGCAATACGAAGTTTGCCGGGAGAGCTAGTGTACAATAAAGTGTTCTCTATCTATATAGGTATATTTCGTTATCCCGTCATCCCAATTTAACATAGCTTTACAGTCGGCTCTCAAAACTTATATCTAGATCAAATAATTGTTCGCAAACTGTTCAAATGGTTCGAACTTCCCAAGTTCGCCCGTTCGCTGCAAATGAATGATGACGTTAGGGACTATTAACGGAGAGAATTCTCACAAAGTTCAATCTTAATCGTAGTCCATACCTAATAATTGGCCGGTTAATCGCTCAGAGCACTTTATCTATAAGGCTCCGATTCTACAAACAGCAAAGTCAAATAAAAAGTCTGGATTACTTTTAAAACTACACCAATTTAAGTGAGGAGAGCATTTTTTACCTGATTACTCGTCCTAAAATACTGAAATCTTTCTTCAGCAAACAAACATTGCTCAAGAAAATCAAAATTTAAAAACTACCAACAATCTGACTGAGACAATCTGACCAGTGCCTAGATTCTGTTAATGTAATGTAGTACAATGACAACTGCATGAACGAGGCGATTCAGTTTCATTGCCGCTTCAGGTCTACGCGCGCACACAATATCAGAAGTTAGGCGTCAATGGTATGAAAAAACAGGTCACGTAACCCGACCTTGTATTTGTCATCGTACTATAATGCATGAACATAATTGAGGCCCAGGTTGTATATCTCGCATTGACTTACATGGTTTAATTTGCAGCCACCTACTCAGTAATCAATGCTTAGCGGTCGCGTTGCTGGTTACATTTTATGTTTGCCTTTCTAAGGTTTTGTTTTATTAATGCTGATTTCACGCCCCTACTTAGATTAGATTAGAACTCTTTATTGTACACACCAGAAAAACAAACAAAGGTCACTAGGCACTATAGTAAAAAGTGGACTACAACTTGATAATCTAAATCAAGTTTGGTTATTGTACGAAATTTATTTCACAGACCGGGTCAGATTTGCCCAGTGACCTTTATGATACTTACACAAACACGTTGAATCGATTGAGATTAAAGGACAACGGCAAATGGTGTACCGCCCTATTAAAAGCATGTTTTTGGGTTATATTTTCCAAACTTTAGTTTTTCGCAACTGGCTCTTTTTTTCAGTTATTCAAATAATTTTTTAAAGAAGGAGAAAGAAAATAAGAAAATAATTAAATAACGCAATTTACAAACAGAAACGGAACGCCATCGATTGTTCTTGCAAGCAAAAAAAACAAGTGTCATGTCAAAGTGAAAATCAGTAGAGTTCGTTTCACGAAAGAAGTTCCATGAGTTAATGAATTTTGGCTTTTATTGTTATATTATTAAGGACCTTGCCGTGGGACTACATCACACCAAACAGGTGAAACGATCTTTTAGGTGTTCTGTGGGACTGCTTCGGGCAAACTAAAAAAAAAGAAGACACGTCTTTCCACCTCCACAACAAACTTGACATTGGCAGAATCCTAGGGGTGCCATTAAAAAATAATTTATTTTCAATTGGAGTCTCGTCGTCGTTGTTTTTATTGTACTGAAAGAGGTAATCGTGGCAGAGAAGCAATAATAAGTTATTGTTGCAACTACATTGTAGGACTGAGAACTGTGGGGTGTTGCTCCCATGTGATGAGTATCATCTGGTACCTGGGCTATGCTCGCCATGAGGGAGTGACGCGACCAGCTAACTTCTTGGATGACGTTATTTTAAGAGTGTAGTAGATTGAAAAGGCGCCGCTATCCATACGTTTATGTACTACATGTACACATAAGATCTATCTCAATAAACACAATTTAATGAAAAAGTGGTTTTTGTTATTCGAATTAAACAAGTAGCATATTATGAAGTAATAGTAGACTATGACTATAGTGAGAGTTCTAAAGTATCCTAGAACATGAGAAAGTGGCTTTACACGTAGAAAACTGCTGTTGCTAGTTGAGCAGTAGGTAGTATAAATTTGGTTCAAATTATGTTTCTTGATTTTTTATCTGACTGTGACATATATGTATCTACGTATGTGGGTATAATAGAATGATTTTGTTTCAATTATTTGTGTAGGTATTTATCTCTAACAGTCAAGCAAACGAGGTCGTAACATAACCTCCAAACTTCTTAAAAAAACAAGCTTAACTTATGACTGCCAACTTTATAAAAAAAAGAAAATTAATACAATGATCTATTAAATGTAAATATTTCATGTTTCAACACGACTTTTTGTAGATGTACTAGACTCCCACTGAAGCCTGCCATTCTCCTTTGTCAAAATGCAACCCTTGGTCAAGAAGTTAGGGAAGAAAATAGAATAAGACATACTCGTATTTACATACATAAGAGCCAAACAAATTGTTCTACTTTTGGTCCCCGCCCCATTCGGGTAAAAATTTGAAAAAGAAAACCGAATGAACAAAGAAGTCACAAAAAGGGCTGCAAGCAAATCCGGCATGCCACCAGTCCTCGGCTCGCATCACGCTTCGTAACACAAACCAGCGTATCCACAGAGATGGAAAAGCAACTAGAGAACTTCGAAATTGGAAACGCGTTCGTCAGCGTCAGGAAATTGTTGGCTTCGTCGGCTGGGCTTGACGGGTCACGTGAGCTCATTATGTTGTCACGCCGCCATCGCTTCTCGGAAGATGTGCTTGAGGCCTGCCTGTTACAGGCGAGGGCCCCTCACTTAGCCGGGTGAATGGGGAGGTTTTAATTATGCATTTTGTTTGACTTTTCTTGGGTAAGCCAATGCCGACGCGCATGCCGAGTTTACGACTTCCCTACGCGGAAATTTGATACAGTGAATGTGAGTGAATTAATACCGCGGGAAGCGGTTTTATAAAAACCGTTTTAAGTGCAAGTCGGCCTTCGCGCTTCGAGTTATGTGTCTTGGTTCTTCAGTAAAACTCGGGAAATTGTAGAAATGTTCGTTATTATGAGCAAAACTTATAATTAGAAATGATTAGCGGACGCAGTCCCAGTATTTTTAACAGAGAGAGTGAGGGGAGAGAGAAGAAAAAATGTAGACTAGATACATAAAAAAATAGTGATGCGAAATAATATAGTGATGTGACACAACCGTAGAACGTCGTGAATATACCACCATAAATAGACGTAAATATTAAACAAACATTTACATACAGGCACATACATTGCTTCTGGCCCCACACTAGGACACCCACACGAACTAGGGAATGTTTGTATGACGGTCTTATTTAAAAAAATACGTACCCTTTAAGTATCCCGAAAGTATCTGTGGTTACGTCTTCGCCGTCTTTTACCCCAGGACTATTTAAGTTTAACAAAACGTCTAAACCTAACCAATGGAATCTAGACCGGAACTATGTAGGGTCAGTGAACAACTATTCATAATTTCGGTCACAGATGGACTGAATAATAGTTTGAATTAACCTCAAGTTTAGGGAAGTTGTTCTTGGCTGTTTGTATATTGTACAGTCGACAGCAGATCAACCTTTACAGACATGCACTGGTAGTTACCTTACGGGTGAATTGTCAACATAAATGTTATGTTGACCTACCATCGATTTATACGTCCTTTCATTATTAGCATTTCACTAAAATCTAAAATTAACTAAATCGCTCGTAGCCCGGTTGCCTAGTCATCTTAAACGATCACCAAGGTTAAGCAACGTAGGGTGCATTTAGTGTATAGATGGTTCACCGCCTATGACTAACTCTAGTGGCATTTTTCCGAGCGGTTCCGTGCTTCGCAAGGCACGTTAAGCAGTTGGTGCCGGCTGCCGTCGATAGATGGCAGTCGTTAAGCTAAGTCAGAGGCCTTAGGGTGGCTCGAAAACTTCTTATAGTAAGACCAGCCATTAGTCTTACAAGCCTCCACCAATACGGACTTGGTCCCCTTCGGTGGAGTATGGCCTATACCTTAGGAAAGAGACCCGTGCTACTCGGTGGGGACATAATGGGTTGATGATGATCATGAAAATATAAAATGCCCTCTGTCTCCGGACGAGTCTAAAACATACATACATAAGTTCACGCCTGTATCCTAGAGGGGTAGGCAGGGACTTCCACTTGCCATGATCCTGGCAGATCACTTTCGCTTCATCTACAGGACGATAGAATACGCGATAGCTTGATAAGAGAACGCCATGGGCTGAAAGAGGATGTAGTAGGCAACTATAATTGAGAACAGAATTTTCCGTTGGTTTGGACATGTGGAGAGGATGAAGGAAGAAATACTGTCGAAACAAATATATAGAGCGAATGTGAGTGGAAGGGCCGGTAAGGGACGCCCCAGGCAAACACACTTCGACTAAATAGGACATGTATTAGCAAAGAACAGGATGAAAAGTACCCGAAACCGGCGTGCGTGCCTGCAACGATTAACGAGTTACCTACAGTCAAAAATCTGGTCCAAAAAAGCACTAAATATAGTTTACAGGTAGGTAAGATATATAGTCAGCTACATAAACCCAGTGAAATTCGCGTCCTCAATACCTTTCATTTGACACCCCATTTATCGTAGACCTTTCGGCCTCTCGGTGGTCAAAAACGAACATATTCCTTTACTTTAGCAGACAGGAGAAAATATTGTTTCCATTTGTCACTTTCTACTACACCTTATTTAAATTTTGTACCCGATAAGTCGGAGCAATATTTTACATTAAAGCTTACACTTAGAAAACAGTATTCAATGAGTATGACATTATTTTTATTTTGCTCAATTGCTGAGCATGAACATTGCCTTTCTCATAGAAGACCTATTGTTTTTTGAAGGAGGCACGGCTAATACGTTAGTCGATTGGTGTACCTAGCTGGAAATAATTAGACACATATCTTTTGCAATAACTTACTATCCAAATTTCGTGAAGGCTATCTTAATTGCTTTTGCAGCCTTATAATACGCTCGTATATTGTGCTCGCTTAATTAACTGACTTGAAAATTTAATTAATTCCTTTGTTAGCAAAATTAGATAAGAAATTGCTAAGAACTTTGTGTTAAATTTGACCCTCCGGCGCCCGTAGAATCTGTATTGTATCGTTTTTTATTACTAATTAAAATATTAGTGAAACTGACTGGATCGAGGCGTGATAATATTGGAAACGCATCACTTAAAAGACAACTTATTGTTTAACCTATATAAAAAATCCTGGATATAAAGAACCAACAATAATTTGTAAAGCCAACAGCGCGCCGATTCGATGAATCGATAGCATTTTAACCTTTACATTTTGATTGTAAAACCCAGCCTAGGATCCTTGACATTGACATCTGATATCTCTTGACACTCCAAAACATTGACATTCTTGATGTTATGTATTTTTGTCGTTGTAATAAATACACCCGTCAATTTTGGTAGTAAGTAAAATATTTTTTTTACTCCGAGATAAAGAATCGCTCGTAGCCTGGGCTGCCTGAGTGATCTTAAACGATCACTAAGGTTAAGCAACATACGGCGCGTTCAGTCCATGGATGGGTCACCGTCTATGACTAACGCTAGTGGCATTTTTCCGAGCGATTCCGTGCTTCGCAAGGCACGTTAAGCAGTTGGTGCCGGCTGCCGTCGATAGATGGCAGTCGTTAAGCCAAGTCAGAGGCCCTAGGGCGGCTTGAAAACTTCTGACAGTAAGACCAGCCACTAGTCTTACAAGCCTCCACCAATCCGGACTTGGCCCCCGTGGTGGAGTATGGCCTATACCTTCCTCAGGGAAGAGACCCGTGCCCCTCGGTGGGGACATAATGGGTTGATTATGAAAGAGAATACTTGAATTTGACGAGATCAAAAGTCGACTATGAAGATTAAAATTGTTATGACAGTTTCGCGTTTAAACTTTTTGATTAAACGCGATTGACGTTGCAAAAATATACACTTCGAAGAGGCCAGCTGGAGTAAGTAAAGCAGCATTATTTGAAAAAGCCAACTTGCCGCTACAGTTTGTTTGGCTACACCGGGGACCAGATTTTGCTAATGCATTGTAGTATGAAAAGGTTAATTTACTTTTGAAAATTCATACATATGTAGTTAAAATATTAAATGTTCCCTAAAATCTTCGTCATATAAAGTGGCACAACAAAAAGCTTTAAGCCAAATCAATAAAAAATACCGCCCAGGGACACTCGATCGAAAAGTTCCCATGACGCTAGCAGCGTTCTCCGCTGCACCGCCAGGGAAATCCTGGAAAGGGAGGAAAAAGGAGGAATGACGGGAATGGCTGGGGGAGGAGGAGGGGAATCTTGAAATCTTGACAATGATACTATAGTTGCATGACTGCGACGATTGAACCCCTCAAGCCCCAAGGACCCGCCGGTGGCGGGTCGGTCTTACAACTGCACTTTGAATCGAATTTTGAAGATGATATAGACCACAGTTGTATGAGCATGTTTTATTCTTTGAAAACTGTTATAAATTTTAAATATTACTCTGTAAATAACTAACTTACTTGCAAAGGAAAAAGTGTTCTACGCGTACGCGTATTTTCAATTAGAAGCGTCAATGGAATTAAAAAGCACGTGACCCGATTATGTAACTTTAATTTAGCTATAATGCACTAACAAAATCGAGGCCCAGATTGGATCATGTATAATGTTTCATAACTCCTTAACCCTTATAAGCTATATGGGTCCGTACAGACCCGAGTGAGTTTCGCTCCTACCATGAATATTTAATTAGGTATGGTGCCGACTTGTCTCTGTCGTAGGCTGCGATGACAATATTTCTTTGTTTTTCGCAGATGATTAATAACTCGGGTTCATACAGACCCATGTTGTATAGGATGTGTTTTTTCTGATACAAATTTTATGTTTTTCTTCAGTTTCTAGATTTTTGAAAAAAAAACAGGTTAGGTTATAAATCATTAAAACATAGACTAAAGAGATCGGCAAAAACCAGGGTTTGTCACTTCCGGACAAACCTTCATGTGGATTACTCTTGGTCAAACAAAAGACAATTACGTATCTAAATGTGGATAACTCATAGAATTTAGTAACACAACACTTTATTTCAGATGTTTGATTTACTTAAAAACAAGCATAGGTACTTAGCTTAGTGCAAAGCATATTTTTTAATATTGTAGATATTTTAGAGTCGTAAAGACTAAGAAAAAAAAATATTGTAACAAGATGTGTACCTACATCACAGAAACAAAATAAACAGAAAAGTAAAAATTACATAGATACTCGTAAGTAATTGCAGGCAGTGTTTTCTCTTCTTCGGAAACATTCTTGATAAGACCTCTAACGCTCGGTTTCTAGAAGAGCGATCAAATGTTAATTTCATGTTAATCTTACGTCAAGCTAATTTCAGCCAATCACGTGCCGGTATTTTGAATTAATCTTAAATTAATCTCTTGTTCCATTTGAACACTCTTTCAGAAACTGACGCTAAGGCTGTAACCTCCAACCTTGAAATTGATTAAAGGGTCGCTACGACCTCTCGCAAAAGGTAAAAAGCAAATGAATTCTGTTGAATAAAATAAACAGTGAAATTATGTAAATGGAAATATAGCGTGCTGGATGTAATATAATGGTCAACGATGTACCATTCAAGTTTACCAAATGGCGGCTGCGATAAGATCTAATGAAATACAACACATAAAGCACATACTTGTCAGTTTCGCTTCCAATATTTTTGGGCCTGTTTTAATAACGGCCATCACGCAAGAAGTGCCATGAAAAATTATTGTAGACTTAGAACTTGTACGGTACTTTTCTGATCCAACGCGATAAACTGCTTATTCTACCAACCCATTGTGTCCCCACCGAGGGGCACGGGTCTCTTCCCTAAGGAACCTATTGGCCATACTCCACCACGGGGGCCAAGTCCGAATTGGTGGAGGCTTGTAAGACTAGTGGCTGGTCTTACTGTCAGAAGTTTTCAAGCCGCCCTAAGGCCTCTGACTTGGCTTAAAGACTGCCATCTACCGACGGCAGCCGGTACCAACTGCTTAACGTGCCTTGCGAAGCACGGAACCGCTCGGAAAAATGCTACTAGCGTTAATCATAGACGGTGACCCATCGATGCGCTAAACGCGCCCTACGTTGCTTAACCTAAGTGATCGTTTAAGATCACTCACGCAGCCGGGGCTACGAGCAAAAATATGAATAAATGTTGAAAAAGAGATGTTAAAAAGTTGGCAGCAGAGGCTCTTCACACACTGCGATTTTTAGCATCGATGCAGTCGCAAATGGTCCACCTTTACACACTTGCGCTACCGCTGGTGTTGCGATGCTGTCGCGCGTTTCAAAAACGCGCGACTGTTTCGATGCTGTGTGTAAAGGGCCTAAAGATCCATCTAGAAATAAAATTGAAAACATGGCCAAGAGCTTCTAGGGATGCCGCACCGAATTCCGTACATAAAACGTAATAATATAACATATTATTTTGTGATATCCTGTCCATTGTGTCATGTCCACAAATTAAAGTATTAATAATAATATTTGTCTTAGTTATTTAGCAAAACATTCGTTTTCTTGAATCCAGTGGGACCAGAACATTATTATTTAAGTAGTATCAAAACATATTTTTTTTATAAAGAGCGTCTCTCATTTTTTCACTTTTTTGTTATTCTTAGAATGTGTTCGGTAGTCCACCATTGTCTAATAAAAATATTAAAATCTTGTATGACATTGTAAATCTTGTATAATTCGACGACTAATGAATGCCGATAAAGCGAAAGTAATGTCAGGATCGTGGCAAGTGGCAGTCCCTGGTCTCTGCCTACCCCTCTGGCACATAGGCGTGAGCTCATATATGTATGAAAATCTTGAACCATCTTCCAAACTACCTGCGCGGACACAGGCAACAGCTGGTATTAGCGTGTGGATATATTTCAGAAGTAAGGTCAATAGCAAATAATTAATGGCAAAGGGAACAGTTTTTTCATACACCTTCAAAAGAAAAATGTTGGCAAAGTTAAAGTTTACGATGAAGTCATTACGTTCAATGGCCTTAATTGAGGCTGATAACATCTTATAGTCCTAGAAAAGGTTTCACGACTGAGACGCCAACTGAATGGGAGGCTTCGAAGGAAAGCAATTAAACGATTAAAGATTGCGTTATAGATGACCTGATTTTTTTCCTCAGTGTATAAATCTGCGGCTATATTATTTATTATCTGCATCTAATAGAGATATCGGATAGCAATATTTATTTACTAATAGCATTTACTGTACTACATATATGTATATAGGTACTTTTTTCACGTGCTATGTTTAATGCTCTATTTACAAAGTCGATTCCACTAAAAACTCTTAAGTCGGAGTTAAAGCCAGTTTATAAGAGTAGTTCCTGTTATTAAACGACTTTAGTTTCGACTTAAGAGTATTTTAATGGAGTTGACCTTAGAAAATCCATAATGGCAGGATGGTAGTTTTTTTTTCTATTTCTCTGATAGAGCATCAATTCTTACCTTTCTATATATTATTATGTTTCAATTATTGTTTTGCCACTCGTGGGATCGCTTCCTTAACATTTTTTGGGATTCCGTGCCCAAAAGGTAAAAACAGGACCCTATTAGTAAAACTCTACTGTCCGTCTGTATGTCCATCACCAGGCTGTCTCATGAACAGTGATTGCCAGACAGTTAAAATTTTCATAAAATAATGATGGATTTCTGTTACCGTTAAAGCATAAACATAAAACACATTTACAGGCACACACCCTGCCTCCGGCCCCACACTAGGATTCCCTGTGTCGTGGGAACCAGAAACAGCGGCGTCACAAACATGTAAACATAAACATGTAAATATGTAAAGCGGCAACAAATACTAAAAACGGAATAAAGTAAATATTTCTCGTATAACAATCGTGATTTTGTGGTCATTTATTTCTCAAAAAAAAGGTTATTATAAGTGTGAAATGTTGTACCGATAAAAAAGATTGACAGAATTAACAGAACCTGTTATTTAAGTTATAATTATGTATTTTCTTTTATGCAATAAAGTGTTACAACAACAACAACAACAGAAACCGAAACACAAAACTGCGCTCCAGAACGCCAATTCTGATTTCAATTCTGGAATTGGGTGGGTCACACAAAGCTGGCTTCCCACGGTGCGCGATTCTTCCGACGGCCGACGACCACGGACAGCCATGCACCACGCACGCCGGTACGGTGCACCGCCACAGATCTATGACTGTGCTACCGCGGACCGAGACCCTTCCCACGGTGTGTTGTGCGAGCTGGTCCGCGTCCGTCCGCGATATCGCGGACCGTAGGAAGGGCGCGGCCACGACAAGTCGTCTAAGGGAATATTGTAGGCAAATATATAAGCAATCTAGCATTGCTCAAATTGTTTTCAAATAGCGTTTAGTTTTTCTGCTATAGGGTTCGAAGTGAAAAGTGTACGAATGTCCCCCACTCTCCCCTATCTACCCACACAGGTGGGTGAAAAACGGAACCCAGTCTGTAAAAAATCACTGATCAATCGCAATTCGCAGGTCGACCGGGCTGGCATCAGGTGACCAGGTGAGGAAAAGCCATGCCTAGCTGTGGAATACAATCGGGACTACATGAAAAAACTATCGATTGTTTTATTTGATAGGAAATAAGGCTAGCTAATTCTTATACAATAGAGAACTGACAAGATATTTGTATGAAATAGATGCCTGAAACTTTCACCCGGGATTATGGGCTTTCATCATTATTATTAAGAATGACTAATGAATGTCAATGAAGCGAAACTGTTCTACCAAGATCGTGGCAAATGACAGTCCCTGGCTTCTACCTACACCTCTGGGACACAGGGGTGAGTTTATTTATGTAGTGGGTAATTGATTGAATGTGATAAATGTTATATTTTGATAGCTTTCAGCGTTTATACGTAAGGCAGGGTACAAATAGATTGCCCGGTCGTATCGCTTATCCCCCGAAGACCATCTCTAATAGTCAACCATTCAGAGTTAATTGCACCTCTTCTCACATGGGACTTGTCAACGTTCACATCTTTACCCGTGTGAGGTCATGTTTACCCTCATGACCCACAAGCAAACGGCAGAAATAATCGACATAAGTTTCGTACTCCTGAGCGTTGATGGATAGATTGGGATCGATTGGGATACACCTTAAGAAAAAAAAACACAACACGGTCGCGATCGCGGTGGCGGTCCTTACATTAATTATTTATGAAATGAAATCAAAATAAGTTATTACCAAATAGTATCATACAAGTAGTGTACATAATTAAGTAAGTACCTACAAGCTAACATGTTGTATTAAAATGATAAGCTTTGCCTATCCGATAATGAGGCGTACGTTTAGCTGATACCGCAGCATCCTACCCTATCAGCGCTGTTTTTCAGCTTACACTGTAATAAAATCTAATCTAATTAATCAAGATCGCTCGTAGCCCCGGCCGCCTGAGTGATCTTAAACGATCACGAAGGTTAAGCAACATATAACGCGTTCAGTGCATGGATGGGTGACCGTCTATGACTAACGCGTAACGTGCTTTGGGAGGCACGTTAAACAGTTGGTGCCGGCTGCCGTCGATAGATGGCAGTCGTTAAGCCAAGTCAGAGGCCTTAGGGCTGCTTGAAAGCTTCTGACAATAAGACCAGACACAAGTCTTACAAGCCCCCACCTATCCGGACTAGGCGCACGTGGTGGAGTATGGCCTATACCTTCTTCAGGGAAGAGACCCGTGCCCCTCGGTGGGGACCATCAACCCATTATGGGTTGATGATGATGAAGTAAGTCTTAACCTAACGTGTTACCTATATTATAATGATAAGTTTAGCCTATCCGATAATAGGTCGTAGGGGAGAGTGGGTATCTTATCTTATCTTATCTTATCTTATCGAGTAGTCGTGCGGGGGCCGACAAATTAGTCGGCGACACTTCGACCCAGTGGGATCTGTTGTGTCTGCCCCTTGACCTTACACCTAAGCCTAATCGAAGATGAACTCTACGAGGTCGGTCACACCCTTTAGGGACAGGTGCCTGAAGTCCTCTGGTTTAGGGTAAGCTATTCCCAGAAGGCTCATTCTTTTTCGGGCAAGGACATCGCAGTCACACAGTACGTGTACCATCGACTCCACTTCAAAACCGCATGCCCTGCAGGTGTCGTCTTGACATAACCCCATTCTGCGGAGTTGTTTCCCTGTCGAGAAGTGTCCCGCCAGAGCGCCAGTAAGCGCCCTCGCACGACGTCGTCCTCCCCGCAGTATGAACTTTGCTGAGCCTGCGATTTCTTCACCAATGAAGCTTTTAGAATGTTGCAGTCCTTCAGTGGCTGCCCATTTGCATTTGTGCCGTTCATTGGCCTCAGCTTTGATAGCACAATTAATGGTGCTCGATGAGAGCCCCACGCATGGTTCAGGGCCGTGCAAAGGCTGCGCGGATCCCTCCCTCGCCAGCTCGTCGGCTGCCTCATTTCCCATGTGTCCAGCGTGGCCAGGAACCCAGACTAGTTGCACCCTGTTGTCGCAGCCCAATTTGTTTAGGGTCTTGACACAGTTAAGCACCAGCTTTGAATCTACCACGCGGGATTTTAGGGCCATGAGTGCTGCTTGGCTGTCGCTAAAAATACGAACAGTTTTGTTTTTGACATTCCTGCTTATCGTCGTTGCAAAGATAAAATCTCTTATGTGCAGTTTTACCCAAAATGCGTTTTTTTTCCAATTTCGTATTCAGAATTTCAAGAACTATCGACTGCAAAAACTCTTATATTCATATCTAGAAAATTGCCTCAGCTAAAACTCTTTTTAAAAATATCCTATGTGTGAGCTTGCATCCACTTGTACAGCAAAATCTCTCATGCGCCTAAGATGACACATAAGAGGATTCACTGACCAATATTATTAAAATTTTTGAAAGTAACTTGCAAAACAAAATCTCTCATGTGCTTCAGATGGCACATAAGAGGATTCACTCACCATTTTTATTCAAATTGTTGCAAGTTACAGCTCTTATGTGATCTTAACGTACGCATAGATTTCGCGCCTTTTTTAGAAAGAGAGCGAAATAATTCATCGACGCATCGGAAGTGAGACGGAATGAAAAAAATGCATCACGATCACGCCACTACTAGTTCAAGGCCACCTCCAGTGCAGTTTCAAACTGTCGCGTGGAAACATCTACCGTTATTACTTTCTTTTGTTTTAAGTGTTACACAACTCCTGGGTAGATAATTTAAACTTTCTTAAGCAAAACTGTGCTTGTTGAATGTGTGTAAAATGAATAGCTCTAAAAGTACTGGCCGGGGACTACGGATGTTGAATTTACTGTTGAAAACTGAGTCTACCGATAAAGTCAACTTACAACAATCAAATGACACAACTTTCTTGCCACCTGATGAGTCACTTATTATGCCTGAAGATCTTGGAGTTGAAGCTGAATATTCGAGGTCTAATTGGTACAGCGTTGACAACGAAGGCAATAATAATTGCGTGGTGTTATCTAATCAGACATCGCCCTCACTGTTGCGGTCCACTGCAGATTTAATCAGTACTGACGTTGGAGAATCGCTCACTATAATATCTAATCAACCTGTCATCAATCGTAATGAGGTAAGCGTAACCTGAACCCTATTCATCTGCTGATTAAGGGGACCTTATTACTGGGCCTACGGAGTCAGTCTGTCTTAGGTACCTTTTAAGGGCTGTGTTTCTTTAGAACCGAAATAGTATTTTTAGAACCGAAATAGTATTAAATACTATTTCGGTTCTAAAGAGATATAGCTTTAATTATACAAATTTTGTATAATTATATCTTTGTATGTGTCTTTATTCTACTTGAACTTCTAAACGCCTTAACCGATTTAGGTGATTCAGTTATCATTAAAATTTTCACGTTATGAAGATGGTTAGGCACTATATAGTTACCTTGATAACCTATTCAATTATGTTCTAGCTATCAACTCAGACTGTGTTGTCCTCAAAGTTACAGTCACTACCAAACTCGTTCAGAACCGATGATGAAGAAAGGCCTCCTGTTATAATAACTACTCAAGCTGTCATTCATCATAATGAAGAGGTAGGCAACTATTTAAAACCTACGGTTGCAACCTTTAAATAAGGTGTTCTTTACTGGGCAAAGTCCCTAATCCTTTCACTTTAAATGCTGGCCTCTTGTTAATCTAGTTGACTGTTTTCTAGCCACCGTTTTCATCATCATCGTTGAAAAGGACCTACGCAAGCTCTGCTGAAAATAATCAAGTGGCCATAGACGATAAAATTGATCATCAGACCAGGCCCACACAGATTAATGAGAATTTGGAAGTGAATCAGCAAGCCAAATTAACACTTACTCAGCCTCCGCTTCCAGATAAAGATATGATACTAAATTATGACAGTGATGATAGCGTGAAAGATCCGCTTTGGGCTCCTCAAAAAAAAAGAAAGAGACCATTAATATGCTTATCTGAGAGTGAAGATGAAGAACAACTAACAAGTTTTAATCCAAGATCCATCGAAAATATTTATTTACCTACAACTATTGAAATTGAGCAACACACTACACCTATCCATCCTAAAAAAAAGAAAACAGTGAATCTGAGGAAAGAAAACAAAAAAGCAAGGGTTTTAGGTGAAGCCTACCTAGGGCTTAAGAAAATTGATAACAACAAGCTAACACCTTGTGTGGAAAAACCTAAAAGATTAATGAAACCACGTTGCTCGCACTCAAAATTGAATACAGATTCGAAATCCAAAAATTCGTTCTTGTGTGCGCTCATTAATGACCAAGAGCGTGAAAAGATTCATTCTTATTTCTGGACACTTGAGTCATGGGCAGAAAAAAAAGCTTTTGTAAGAGCTGCTGCTGTTCGTCGAAAGATAAGACGTCGTCGCAAAGGCAGTATTTCTACAAAAAAAGGAAGTGGTCATGATATTTTTATGAGCAAAGACGATGAAAAATACACAAAGGTGAAAGTATGTCGATTGTTCTTCTTACATACACTTTGTATTGGAGAAGATAGCTTTAGACGCTGGACAAAAGAATTTACTCTCCAAAATGATGTCAATGAACACTCAGAAAACGCTCATAACTTGGGAAGCGAATCAGGCTCTATATCCAAGTACAAACGTCAACAAGAGGAAGTTAAAACATGGCTTGGTTTGCTACCAAAGGTGCCAAGCCATTATTGTCGGGCGAGTACTAATAAGCTGTACGTTGAGTCAACCTTTCGCTCGGAAAAGCACATGCACGAAGTCTACGTGGAATGGTGTAATGATAACAACTTCAAAGCAGTAAGCAGAACAACTTTTGTCAAAGTTTTGAAGCAGGAAAATATTGCCATTCACCATCCTCGTAAAGACCAATGTGACACTTGCTGCAGCTTTAAGTCGGGTAATATTTCACAGACTGAGTACGATGATCACATTCTTAAGAAGAATGAAGCTCGCCAAGCAAAGAAAGATGCCATAGGTTTGGCAAATGATAAAACGGCGGTGATAACGGTAGATGTGCAAAGTGTTTTGCTTGCACCTAAGCTGTTAGCCAGTGCTGTATATTATAAACTAAAATTACAGTGCCATAATTTTACAGTTTATGACACCAGAACCAAAAAAGTTACGATTTACTTTTGGCATGAAGCGGATGGTGGCGTGACCGCCAATGAATTTACTACTTGTCTGGTTGATTACATTAAACAACTAGCACCTCAAATTGAAAGAGTCATTGTGATTTCTGACGGCTGTGGACATCAAAATCGTAACCGTATTCTTTCCAGTGCCTTGAGCGACTTTTCTCAAAATACAAACATTGTAATCGAGCAGTTGTATTTAGAAAAAGGCCATACGATGATGGAAGTGGACAGTGTCCATTCAACTATTGAACAGTACATCAAACCTCCCATTTATGCGATTAGTGATTACGTGTATCGAATGCAGCAAGCTCGACCAAAGTACCCGTACGATGTTAAATCAGTACATCACGAGTTCTTCCTTAATTACGAAGAACTCGAAACAAACTTCAAGTCTATACGTCCCGGCAAAAAAAAGGGAGATCCAGTCGTGGTAGATCTAAGAGGACTTAAATATTTGCCAGATGGGTCTATGCTTTATAAGTTGCGACATAATGATGAGTGGGCCTCCTTACCACAGCGAAGAGCTACTAGGGTCAGGGTCGCGATTCCAGAAAAATTATATTCGCAGCCACCAAAAATCACTGAAAGCAAATTCAAGCATTTACAGGAGCTAAAAGCCGTCATGGATAAGGATTATCATCCTTTTTATGATTCGATTTTATTTAATCCTGGCACATAATATTTTTGTGTAGGTATATTTGTAAGTACTTACGACGTTTTTCAAAACTTTTTAATTAAAATACTTGCTACCGTATAATTTTATTTCCTTATTAAAACTCCTATGTGAGTCCATTTTTTCAATTTAATAAGTTCCTTGAATGGTTAAAAAATCTTATTTGCAAGAAGAAAACACAAAAAATGCAATATATATCTTATGTAACAAAATTTTGCAGCTAAAATGTCTTATGTGCAGCGGAATCGTTAAAAAAGTACTTTTCAGGCTTTTCAAAACCTTTTTTACTGATAATTAAATCCATAAATATCCATTAGTGGATGCCACATATATCTGCATTTAAAAAATTACTAACCTTCTAACATTTTTTTTCAGTAGGCAGTTTTTATCGTTTTTCTCGGAAACTTAAAAATGTCACATGATAGATTTTATCTTTGCAACGACGTTATATTCTCTTGAGCACAGGCAATGATCGCATAAGTTTCCGCTTGAAATACTGTTGCATATTGCCCCAGACTGAAACTTTCTTTGAAGTCCTGTGCACAGATGCCAGCACCAGTGCCAGATGGCATTTTCGACCCATCAGTAAACCATGAAGTCGTGTCAGGTCCAGTAGTTTTCAGACCATGCCTCCATTCGTCTCTGGTGGGTATAAAGATGTTATATTTGGTCCTTGAGATGTGCACGCGTAACATTTTGTCACTCCCCATACACAACATTCTCTCGAGTTGAGGTCCAATTACCAAATTTGTATGCCTAGTTTTAGGCATTTTGAAATTCCATGAACCGTTGACTGCTAGTCTGTATAAGGCCTTTGCCGCTTCTGTTTGGATTATAATGTGAAGTGGTTTAAGGTCTAACAGCACCTCCAACGAGCGCGTTGGCGTCGTCGTAAATGCACCTGTTGTCGCCATGCAGGCTAGTCTCTGAAGTTTTTCTAGTGACTGTTGACAAGTCTTTAACCTAGTTCTGGGCCACCAAACGATACTGCCGTATGTCAGTATGGGCCGAACAATGATGGTATAAATCCAATAAACAACCTGTGGTCGCAGACCCCAGGTCTTGCCATAAGCAGATCTGAGCATATTAAAAACACGAACTGCTTTTTCAATGCTCTTTTCCACATGGGTATTCCACAGCATCTCTTTATCTAGTATTACACCTAAATATTTGACATTTGTAGACCAATTCAGTTCCTGCCCGTACATAGTCAAGGTCCTTAAATTTTTTAAGTCCCTCTTCCGTGTGAAGGGTACGATCGTCGTCTTTGTCGGGTTTATGGATAATTGATTATCCATGCACCACCTTTCAACTTTGTTGAGTGCTCTTTGCATGATTTCCGAGACTGTAGAAGGAAATTTGCCATTGATTAGTATTACTAAATCGTCCGCATATCCTATAGTATAGAACGAACTTTTGTTTAAATCCTGTAGAAGAGGGTTGACCACAAGACACCACAGTGTGGGAGAAAGAACCCCGCCCTGTGGACATCCTTTGGTGGTTAACGCACTGACATCATCGCCTAACAGTGACGATGTAATGATCCTCTTCCGAAGCATACCATCGATCCACTTGACTAAAGTTGCCTCAATTCCATGGTCGATGGCCGCCTTCTTGATGACCTCGAAGCTAGTCCTGTCGAATGCTCCCTCTATGTCGAGGAAAGCGCCAGCACATATTTCTTGGTTTTCCACTGCGTATTCCGCCTTTGAGACTACATAATGTAGGGCAGTCTCCGTAGATTTGCCTTGTTGATAGGCACATTGTAGTTCATGAAAGGGCCGCTTTCTGAGCGGGCCTTCTCTGACATATTGGTCTATTAATTTTTCTAGACTTTTAAGCAGAAAAGATGAGAGACTGATCGGTCTGTAAGATTTGGCTTCTTCATAACATTCTCTGCCCGTTTTCAGTATGTATACCACTTTTACTACCCTCCAGATTCTTGGGGTGTAGCTAAAGGCAATGCATGCTCGAAAGAGTCTGCACAGATGTTGTCTCAAGATTTTGACACCTTTCTGAAGTAGGATCGGATAAATGCCATCAGGACCAGGCGATTTGAAGGGTTGGAATCCTCCAAGGACCCCTGACAGCTTTTCCTCGTCTACCACCTTTTTCGCGGCATCCCAGTCCCACTTGGATGTGCGAACATTCAGGTCATCACTTCCAATTGGTTCCTGGTAGCCTTTATTAACGAGTTTACAGTCTGGAAAATGAGTCCTGAGCATAATGACTAGTGTATCTCTACCAGATTCTGTTAGCTTACCCTCATCATTTCTGACGGTGGTGAGCTGCTGCGCCCTAGTTGTGGTTAGGGCCTTAGAGAGTCTCATACCTTCCGGGGCAGAAGTAACTGCTTGGCAGTGATTTCTCCATGATTTGTGTTTAGCTTTACGGATCTCACGGTTGAAATGAGTCAAGGCATGAGAGTATTTACTGAAGTCTTTCGAAGACTTCGCTTCATTGAATGCTCTGCGTGTTTCTCGTCTCAACGATTCCAACTCAGAAGTCCACCAGGGCTCCCTTTTGCCCATGCTCTTCTTCTCGGGGCAGTTATTTGTCCATGCCGAATGAACAGCGTGGACTATTCTGTCAGCTTCAAATTCTATGTCGAGTATAGAATTGAGCTTTCCTTTAGCAGTACCTAGTTCAATCCCTAGGTCATTTTTGTAAGATTCCCAGTTGGTGTGACGTGGGTTTCTCCTTGTCACGCGTTGAACAGAGTGTTCAATGCAGTATCTGAAGCAGATGTACTGATGGTCTGATCCACTGATTTCATCAGAGACACACCACCCAGTGACGTTTTTACTAGCCCGATTGAAAGCCAGCGTGACGTCGATGACTTCCGCTCTCCTTGAGTTGATAAATGTTGGTTTATTACCTTTGTTGAGAATTTGTAAGGGTGCACTGACTATGAAGTCAAGTAGCCTTTCACCTCTCCTGTTCACACCAGTGCTACCCCAAGCAGTGTGGTGTGCAGTAGCATCGATGCCTAAGATAAGATCTAATCCCTCTCTACTACAATGGTTATTTAAATTTCTTACCGCAGCTGAAGGGGGGTCCTCTTGTTCAAAGGGCAGGTATGCAGATGCCATAACTACTGGCTTTTTGTCTGCTCCCCGCCCTCCTGCTACGACCTTAACTGCCGTAAGGTCCCTGCAACAAAGATCGTGCAAGGGGACTGCGTTTATGCCACTCCTGACATAAATGCAGGTCCTTGTATTGTTTGTAGAACGGTGGTAAAATATAGAGCCATTTATCCTACCTAAGCCTGAAACAGCTCCTTTATATAAATAAGGTTCCTGTAGTAGGGCAATATCGAATTTGTTTTCCTTAAGCTGGCGGGCCAGAAGGGCCATAGCCGCCTTACAGTGGTGAAGATTAATCTGTACGCACCTTAGCTCGGCTATCCTTGTGGGTAACTAAGGGTCGCTGGGGGCAGCCAGTTGGTGACCACCCTCCAAGCCTTCTGCCGTCGCTTCATCGAGAGTCAGCGGGGACGTTAGTTCCAGGCCGTCAAAGACGTCCAGGACATCATCGGTTTTCGGGGATGAGGCCACTTGCAGTTGAGACTGAGTCACCGAAACCCCTTCCGCCAGCTCTACGACAGGAGCGGTGCACGCTTCTGCCTTGGCAGCGGGTGCAGCCCTCAAGCCACTAGAGGCCCCACCTACAGGCTCCTCTAAGAGTTTAAAGAAACTCTTATTGAGGCCCGCACGGAGAGTACTGACACGGTCAGGTCAGGGGTACTGACCCCTGCGACTTGATATAGTTGGCAGAGTCCTGATCGACCAGGACAATGCGCCGCACGGTCCCCTGCGTTACGTCCTCCTGCGAGTTTACCACCTTCCACTCGCGGGTCTTAAGCTCTGGGTTGTAGCGCTGCATTAGAGCTAACACACTGGAAATGTCCAACGTGTAGTTGTTCCTGGTCTTCCAGGCCAGCTTCACTGGTTTGGGCAAATCCTTGGCGTCAACCACTCGTAGCTTTACGTCCCCAACGGTTTTTCCGTTGAGGCCGCACAGCCACTGAGCGTCGCTGTCCCCTTCGCATAGGATATGCAGTGCCCCCGCGATGAGGGCTCCTGCCTCAATATTAGGGAGCGGGTCCGGCCACGCCTCAATCAAGTCAAAGACGGCTGCCTTTATTAATTGAGCCGCCTCCGGTGTGATCCTCGATGGGTCACCATCAGCAATTATAGCCATTTTGCGACTGCTTAGTGCCTCCTTATAAGTGGCCGAAAACAGGGTTTTCTGCTTCTTGGCGACACCCGCGGGATCAGTGGCCTCATTGCTGACTTCCCGTGCCCTCTTTGAGGGCCCTTCCGCAGCATTTTGTCGCTCGAGCGCACGAGCGCTCAGCTTTTTCTTTTGGGCGCCGCTGAGCTGTTTCTTCTTCGAGGTGGTCGCCGCTGCGACGGTTCGGTCCGCAGCCAGTGAAGCATCAGTGCCAGCCCTAGAAGGTCCAGCACCGAGAGCGACGCCTGGTCTGTTGACGTCCCCGCCACCTGGCAACTGTGGAGTCGCCTTCCGGCGCCCATCCCCCAAAGCGTTGCCATGGATGGTTCCTCTCTCATCCCAGACGTGGGCGTCGCCCCGAGAGGCAACATTTCCACCCCGAGCTGAGGAGTTAGTTAGTTAGTTTGGCTTAGGGTTTCCGCACTTGGCCTCATAGTTGGGCCATTGTACGTAGCAGGGCTGTGAGCTTACTCCAGCCAGCCTATCTCTTTCCAGAAGGCCAGCAGTGCTCTGATGTCACTGCAGGCCTCCTGAAGGGTTCCCAGCTTCCCAATGGTGGCGGTCCGTTGTTTCTCCACGCCTTCGCAGTAGATGGTCACGTGGGCGGGTGTTTCCTCTTCTTTCAGGCATCCCCGGCAAAGCGGGCTGTCGGTTAGTCCCATGTTATGGAAGTGTCTGTTCAGTGAGCAGTGGCCTGTTAGTATTGCCACAGCTCTGCGCAGATCATATCTTTTTAGACGAATCAGGCTACGTGAGAGACGTTTTGAGATTATTGGTAAAGCCTCCTTGGCTTGTCTGCATTTCGTTTCTGTTCTCCAGAGTTCAGCATGCTGATTTTCTGTTCGTGTCCTCAACCATTTCCTAAACTGGTTGTAAGGGAGTGGTAGCAGGGGTTCGGGGCCTTGCACTTTAGTTTCCGAGCCTCTTCTGGCGAGTTCATCCGCAGCATCGTTACCCAAGGAGCCGCTATGACCCTTTATCCATTGTAATGTGACTCGGTTGTATGTCGACAGCTTATCCAGCTCGTGGTGACACTCTAGTATAAGGCTGTTGTTTGTGACATTGCTATTAAGTGCTTTTAGGACTGAGGCGCTGTCCGAGACTATGCGTATGGCATAGTCTTGTACATTTCTTGTATTCAACAGCGCGACTGCTCTTGTTATACCGATGCACTCTGCCTGAAAAATTGTATTCAAGGTGCCAAGGGTTGTAGATATTTTTATGTTTAGGTCATTGGAGAAGGCTCCCGCGCCCGTTCCTGTTTCGGTTTTGGAGCCGTCCGTATAAACTCTGACTTCATGTATACCTGAGTAGTCGACTAGTTCCTCTTGTAAATGTACCTTGTATTTCTTGTCGAAAGTAAAGGTTTGAGGTATCCTGTCGCACACCGCTTCCATCATTGGCTGATCCGAAATAGCGGCCGACAAGATTTGTGAGTGCGAAAGATGGTTGTTTTGTTTCCATAGTCCGGTTGTGCGGAGCCGTAAGGCAGCACTGGCTGCTTCTTGTTGGATGTGTAAGTGTAAAGGTCTTAGATTCAGCAGGGCTTCCAGGGCGGCAGTCGGTGTTGTCTTCATGCACCCTGTTACTGCGAGGCATGCCAGCCGTTGTAACTTCTGTAGGTGGAGTACTGCTGTTTTCTGTTTTGTTCTGGTCCACCATACAACGGCACCGTATGTAATAGCGGGTCTTATCACCGATGTGTATAGCCACATCATAAGCGACGGGTGTAGTCCCCACTGTTTTCCTATAAGGCTCCGACATTGCCAAAAGGTGATTTGGGCCTTGTTAATGATGTTCTGTAGATGTGAGCTCCAGTTTAGTTTGCTGTCCAGCGTCACACCAAGATATTTAACCGTCGGTGACAGGGTTAGCGTTGTCCCGAAGAACTTTGGGAGATTTTCTGTTTTTGGGTTACGCTTGTTTGTAAAGAGTACTAATTCCGTCTTGGCTGGGTTAGCAGATAGTTGGTGTGTATTGCACCAACGCTCCACTATGCCAAAAGCCGTTCTCATTAGACTACATAGAGTGTCCTCGGATTTACCTATCGTAAGGATTGTTATGTCGTCGGCGTAGCCTATTATCCAGAAACCACATTCATCTAGGCGTCTGATTAGGCCGTCCACTACTAGGTTCCATAGAAGTGGCGATAGAACTCCCCCTTGTGGGCAACCTTTGGCCACTATTGCTCTAGTAGTGCTGTTCACCTTTAGCGTTATGGCTCTTTGACGTAGGAGGTTATCTATCCATCCCGTGATGGTTCGTTGCACTCCTCGTTCCACCAGCGCCTGGTTGATGCTACTGAAAGTTGTTTTGTCGAAAGCGCCTTCTATATCGATGAAGGCTCCTAGTACCATCTGTTTATCTGAGAGGCCCCTTTCTATGGTTCTAACGACGGTATGAAGAGCCGAGTCTGTTGATCTGCCGTTTCTGTACGCATGTTGTTGAGGATGTAGTGGTTTTGTCGTGATGGCTCCTTGTCTTATGTACCTGTCTGTAAGTCTCTCCAGCGTTTTTAGAAGGAACGATGTGAGGCTAATAGGCCTATAGGATTTTGCCTGTGTGTAGTCTCCCTTTCCAGCCTTCGGTAGAAAGACTACTTTGACTTCTCGCCATGGCAAGGGAATGTACTGGTGTGCCAGACAGGATTGGAAAATCCTTACTAGCTGTGGCAGTATTATGTTGATCCCCCATTGTATTAGAGCCGGGAAAATTCCGTCTATTCCAGGGGATTTGTAGGGTAAAAAGCTTTTCACCGCCCATTGTACTTTGTCTTCTGTGATAACCGTGTTTGATATCGCCCAGTCAGTGTAAGTGGGGGGGCGTTTGCTGGGCTCCTCCCATTCCCGTTTGTCCATGATCTTGCAGTCTGGGAAATGGGTGTGTAGTAGCAGTTCGCTTATCTCTTCATCGGAGGTGGTGTATGTGCCGTCCGTCTTTTTTAGTGAGCCTAGACCTCTGTTATTGTTTGTTGACAGAAGCTTTTTAATTCTTGCTGTTTCCTTTGTTGACTCAATTTTGTCACAGAAACGCCGCCAAGAACTAGTCTTATAGTAGCGGATTTTCTTCTTGTAATCGTGTTGTAATTCTTTGTATACATCCCAGTCAGAATCCTTTCTGGTGTTTCTTGCATGATTGAAAGCTTGCCTTAGCTTGCGTCTTGTTCTTTCTAGGTCCTTGCCCCACCAGTGGCTACCAGCAGGTTCCTTGGGGTGCGTTAGTGGGCAGGCCTGTTCATATGTCTCCTGTAAGCAGGTTGTTAATTTTTCTACGTTGTGTTCTATGTCGGAGGTGCTAGAGATCGCATCTTTTAGCTGAAGTGCCGACCACTTTGATTTTAAAGACTTCTGAAACCCTAAGACGTCCGTTTTGCGAGGGTTACGCCACGGTTGTGGCGGTTGTGTTTGTGCCTGTATGGTGTACCTAACTCGTCTGTGGTCCGAAAGGGAGGGTTCGTTGGAGACGTGCCAGTTGGCAACCATGTCCGCTGCTCCTAGTGACACAAGAGTGATATCTATGACAGTTTGGTACCGGCTGTTAATAAAAGTTGGATGGTTACCTTTGTTGGCTATGAGGAGGTTCGTGGTCATCAGGAACTCTATGAGGGCCTCTCCCCTTGGGTTTGCTTTGGGGCTTCCCCACAGTTGATGGTGTGCGTTGCAGTCGGCCGATATGATCAGCTCCCAGCTGTGGTCTGCGCAGTACGCCGCCAGGTCAGCCACCTGCTTGGCTGGGATGCTCTCGTCTCCTGGCATGTACACGGACGCTAAGACCAGCGTGGTGTGGTCATCCCTTCCATTAAGGAGTCTCACAGCTGCGAGATCTCTGGAACAGAATTGTGTGAGTAGCGTAGCTTGTATGCAGTTGGGCATGTAAATACACGCCCTTGGGTTGGGTATCGTTGTGTCGATCATTAACTTACCTCCCAGGTTGTTAAGTCCACAGATTCTACCGCCCCTTACCCAGGGCTCCTGTATGAGAGCTATGGTGTTAGTTTTTACCTCCAGCAGGCTACGCAAGGTGGCTGAAGCGATTTGCTTATGCTGGAGGTTTGTTTGTACGACGTCGACGTTAGCCACTACGCGTGTTGGAGCTAGCTCTGGTCAGACAGTATCTCCCCCACGCGCAGTAGCCAGTCTTCGTCGTCAGACTGGTTGTCGCTGTCACTGATAGACATACCAGTGACTGTTTCCGGACAGGGCGAGGAGGCCGCTCTCGACGGCTCCTTGGCTGGAGTCGAGACTCCATCAACGTCATCGCCATCAGGGGCGGCCTCGTCGTCCTTTATTTCCGTGTGTTCAGGGGATGCCCGCCCGCACGGAGGCTCCGGTACGAACGGAGAGTCGCTCATACCCGAGGGAGTGAAGAACTTGACGTACGCACTCCCCATGATATAAGCGACCCTCCGCTCCCGTTCCAGAAGGCAAGGCACCTCTCTCTCCGGGATACCCAGGACGAGGAAGATGCCTTTACCCTCCTGAACCTCTGTTCGGTAGGGCCTCCAGCTCTGAATGTCGTATTCCGGGTTTTGATGGATAAGAATCTTGCGAATCTTATCCATCTCCGTCACGACTGTTGTGGGTAGCAGCATACCGACCTTCACCATCCTCGTGATTTCTGACTGTGCGATGACAGTCAGGTCACGGTTTTGGATCGGGCTCGGTATACTGGCTACTGTGTCCCTAAGCCAAGAGAGCGTGGCGTCGTCGCCGCACCAGACTTTCAGCACCCCCTCACTCAGGTGTGGTTTACCGTGAAACCTGAGTGGCTGGGCGCCGTCGCCGGCCAGGCACGACGCCAGGATTGCGTCAGAGGTGACTCTTTCTAGAGTCTCCTTGAGCTCATTTGCTTCTTCGCTTGTGAAGTCTGTGGGTGGGACGGAGGTCACTGCGACGCGCAGGTGAGATTTGCTCGCCTCCGCGTAGCTGAGCGCCGTACCCCTACCATGTGCTACCTTCCGCCGTTTGTTTGTGACGGCCGGTGACAGAGTTACATCGGCCCTGCCACGCTTTACCGGAGTTTCCGGGGCAGCGTGTCGGGGCCTCTGGGCTGCCATCGGTCGTTTGTGTGATTGTGGTTTGGTCTGCTGCCGATCGCGCGGTGGAGACATCGCAGTGATGGCGCTCTCGGCTTCCGCTCGCTGCGACCCAGCCTTTGGGGTTTCCCCCGCAGTATCGGCGCATTGCACGGAGTCCACTGGCTGCCCATGCGCTGTAGCCACCGCGGCGGTCGTGGCGCTGAGGAGTTCCCTTCCACAGCCTTATCCCTAGCATTTTGAGTCACGCGCCCAGAGGGTACGCGACCTTGAGAAGGCTCGCCCTTGTCGGTCAAGCCCATGAGTTTGTCCTGCAAAGTTTTCATGTCAGGTTCTGTAATCTTCACCATCCTAGATCCCCACCCGGCCTGGAGTCCTCAACGTTGGGGATGCCTTATTCAGGCACCAGGGCTACTAGGAGGTATAGCGCCCCAGGATGAGTTGTCCACGAGAATCACGGCGCTGAGTGATCCCACGCCTCAGGATGGCGTAGGCACCGAGCTCCGCTATCTGCAGACCCCATCGTCCCAGGACACGAGAGTGGGTAGGATTCGTACACTTTTCACTTCGAGCCCTATAGCAGAAAAACTAAACGCTATTTGAAAACAATTTGAGCAATGATAGATTGCTTATATATTTGCCTACAATATTTCCTTAGACGACTTGTTCATAGAAAGAAGTGTAGCCAAGCTATGACGATTTAAAAAAAAAGTCGTACGAATGTACCCCACTCACGGGGTAGCTTCGTACATGTGTTGGGGTAGCTTCGTACATGGTGGGGTACCTCCGTACATCATGATTAATAATGCTATTTATAGAAAATTTACCGTTTATTGAGATCAAAATTTCACGGAATCAGCCTTGGGTGCCTAAGTACTTAATAATAAAATAGTTTTAAATACAATAATTAGTTAAGCTTTTTGTTTTAACATTATTTAACTTCTTATGTCCTATAGAAATGAATCAACAATAATATTTACCATCAGGGTAACAAGAGTCATAATATTTTTATGAATCTACTTAATGCACATTGTACATAGACAGATCTTTATGAACGCTAAATGTTAGCTGTTCTTGCTGTAGAAGCAGATTTGGGTTCCGGCAATATAATATACGATGTCAGATATGTAAACAGTCCCTTCGTCTATGTTATTGGGAAAAACAAATTTCCAGGCGCCGGATTTCTTTCTTAAAAATAAAACTTTGTACCCAGTGGGACTATATTTTGTAATCACCTGACCAACATAGTGTTTGACAAATTTTTTCTTCTTGAACTTCACTAGAATAAAGCCTTTCTCTTTCACAAATATTTTAATTTTAAAACTGGAGTTTCGTTCTCCACATCAGATCCTTCAGCAATCACTTTAATGGGGGAACAGGAACTTTGCCTCTTTCTTTTTGGTTTATTTAACATATCTTTACCTGATATCAAATTTAATGCCCTCTTCATCTCTTTAGCTCTTTGTTTTATCACTTGCTCTTGCTTCTTTAACTGTTTTGCTTTACCTATTTTGTCTCGCCAATTTTTTTTCGGGAGTATCTGTTGTTTACCTTTTTTGGACTTTTTGGTCACATCTCTAGCCACTTTAGGGTAGGGTTTTATCATTTCTGGCGTTACTAATCCTTGAGCAGATGTCGATGGCTAGCAAGCAGCTATGGTAGCAATCAGCTACGAAAATAAAGATTGTATATCATACGTGGGGTACATTCGTACAGTACGAATCCACCCCGTTCAGACCTGTACGAAGCTACCCCAATCAAGAAATTTACTAATATATTGAAAATAAAAATAACTGCTGAGATGAGATCTTCAAGTAAATGTCGAAATAATGAACTGAAATATGTACTCAAACACCACAAAAAATCAGTTAACAATGGCAGCAAAACTTATAGAAGAAAAACACGTTTAAAGTTGCATCGAAAAATTATTTACGCGAAGCGAAAACACGTAACGACCTATCACATCGAAGTCGGCGGCCGCACGGGCGAGCCACTTCGCGGTTAGATTATGCGTGTGAGTGGGCATCACATACACATATACGAAGGCACCACTATTTTGCGTATTCGAATTATGGCCGTTGTACGAATGCTCCCGGTGTACGAATCATACCCACTCTCCCCTACACTAAGCCGATGCTGCCGGATAGTCATGCCCATCCTGTCAGCTTTGTTTGTCAGTAGAGAAAAGAATATAAATTACTAGCTTTCGCCCGCGACTCCATCCGCGTGGACTTTGCAACCCTTAAGGATTAAATTTAGAAAAACGGCGAAACACGTGTTCAATCAATTGTGTTGAAGAGTATTTATTTTAAGTTTCAAGAAAATTAGACAACATTCTTTATACCTCCCATACAACTTTTGGCAACCCTTTTCACCCCCCTAGGGGTTTAATTTAAAAAAATCCGGTCTTATTCCTTGCATACATTATACATAGGCTGACATTCACGACATGACATTATATATAGACCCTTTGTGCAAAATTTCAGCTTCCTAGGTCCAACGGCTTGGGCTGGGCGTTGATGAGTGAGTCAGTCAGTCACTCAGGACTTTGAATTTTATTTATATAGATTATTGCTGGTGTAAAATGTTATGATTTGTAATTCTTATTAATTAATCAAGATCAATCGAATTTAAGGCCTGTACATTGCAATCCGCACTATAGACCTTCAGCAGCCTCTCATTGTCCGTGTATTGATAGCATATGGGGGTAAATGCTTGTATCACACCATTGTAGGTTAGTGGACTATATTATTATGGGGCTGGTGATTATTGAAACCGATGTTAAATATTTTTAGACTATATTATAAGGTGCGCGAGAGCGGCAAAGCATAAACTCAATTTACGATAATGACAACATCAGAACGTGATGTGTTGCCACAATAAAAGTTAAGGTAAAATAATGTATGCCGCGAACAAGGCTTCTAGCCAGTAGTGGGTAGAGGTAGAATGATGATACAATGATGATGATGAAGTGTAGTATAAACCAAACGTTTTCTTCATTCCTACCCTTACAGTAGTGATGGAAAGGTGAGGTTTATGCTGCTTATATTGCATAACCCCTCAAGTCTCGAGGACCCGCCGGTGGGTCCGATGTGAGCTACGGCGCATTCCGTTAGGCCCCGTAAACCGGCCGGCGGGTCGGTCTTGCAACGGCACTTTGAATCGAATTTTGAAGATGATATAGGCCACAGTTGTATGAGCATGTTTCATTCTTTGAACATTGTGATAATTTTCAAATCATCATCAACCTATCATGTCCCCACCGAGGGGCACGGGTCTCTTCCCTGAGGAAGGTATAGGCCATACTCCACCACGGGGGCCAAGTCCGGATTGGTGGAGGCTTGTAAGACTAGTGGCTGGTCTTACTGTCAGAAGTTTTCAAGCCGCCCTAAGGCCTCTGACTTGGCTTAACGACTGCCATCTATCGACGGCAGCCGGCACCAACTGCTTAAGGTGCCTTGCGAAGCACGGCATCGCTCGGGAAAATGCCACTAGCGTTAGTCATAGACGGTGACACATCCATGGACTGAACGCGCCGTATGTTGTTTAACCTTAGTGATCGTTTAAGATCACTCAGGCAGCCCAGGCTTCGAGCGATATTTCGAATTTTGCGAAAAATTGCGATTTTTCAAATATTACGTGAAAAAAAGTTCTAGGTCTGAGGGGTTAAAAACAATAATTATTGCGTACTTACTTCGTGAAATGTTCTTATGTAGTAGTATTTAATTATTTTATCATTTGTTGATCGTCCATACTCCTTCAAGCTCCGACCTTTATAAATTTGGTTAGCCATAAAAGCGAGCGGTCGATTAGTGAGTGTCATTAATCCACTAGTGCATATTAGAGTTGACGTGATCGATCGTTTTCCAGCCGCTTGATGAATGGCCGCTAAACACAGAGTCCAGCCATGACAATATCTTGAAAAATTGTAAAAATCTAGCTTTAAAATAACCTAGGCATGGTAGTTTGAAAGTAACGTAATTTAAAAAGACTTACATTTGGAATTGTTTAGAGGGTCTTTATACTGTATTTATTGTAGGTATACTAGCTGTCCCAGCAAACTTCGTACCGCCAGTTTTCATTTTTCATATTTTCTCACCATTTAATCGTGCCCCTTTTTTAGGCAATTTTTTTAATTTTTCTCTCCGTAAGAATCACCCTCGTAGCTACTTCAAGGAATATTCCAAAAAAAGTATTATCGAAATCGGTTCAGCTGTTCTCTAGATACTATAGTCAGATACGCTAACAGAAATATTAAAGGTAATTTCGGGGCCAAACAAGTGTCCGTATAGTTGGCTTTCACACTACACTATACCACGACCACCAAAAAGATGGTCAGAGTGGAGTTTTTTTTTTCGCTGCCTTTTTCTCCACTACAGACGGCCCCAAGGCAGCGGCTAACGTTATACATAACTGTATGTACATTGACATTCAACAAGCAGAATGTAAATTCTTTACGTTGAAATAAATTCTTGATTCTGATTCTGATTCACGTGAAAGCCAACTATACGGACACCCAAACAATATGTGATAAGGGTATTATGATTTACAAAGTATACCGCAAATGGTTTTAATTTTTTTTGTTTTGTTATGCTGACGCTACTTCTCTTTTCAAAATGAATAATTATCGGCTCAGGCGTTATTAGCTCAGGTGTTACCAGCCTTGCTGGGTTATCTATTTGTTCTAGTAAGTAAGATACGGTCAGCAAAACAAATAAAACTGCGAAATTTTATAGATGAGATCCTTATCACGTAGTAGAGTATAGGTAGGTAGAGTGTAACTATAGTATACGACCCCGAAAATTTTACTTTTATTTTTGTTCGACTACACGTAGCAGACGGATGTAGCAAAAATGCCGACGCAGGATTTGACCCCCGTCGCGCTTCTATTATACAGTGACTCTGCACAATTTATCTTTGAACCCTTATAATAATATAGGATTCACATAGGAAAACAATGATTACAAACGTCCGTTTTTTTTTTAACAAAGCACCTTCAATTGTTTCCGGGTCGTCCACGGCAATTTATCACGTGATCGTCAACAGCAATTAACAAAAACCTCATGATGTTTCACCAGGAGGGTGAGGGAGGAGGGGGAAGAGGGTTTAAAATCTTGCTAAATACATCACGTGATTAATGAAAGATTCTTCGCCGTAGCACGTTCTACGCTTCCGTCTAATTTAACTGTTCATTTAGTTGGCTAGCACTTTACGAAGAAGCTCTTGTAAATCTAATCACGAGTATACCTATGGTTCAATCAGTGTCAGGTACCACACGTAATAGATTTTTAAGCACAGTAGCAAGGAAAATTATCGTTAATTAATTTCAATATTATCGCTTGTATACTGATGTATAATGGTATTAAAGATTAATGATTAATGTCTTTTATTATTACTTTCACAAATCATAGTGTTACTATTTCATTTCTGCATTTTTTTTGTATCAAGAACATCAGAACCAAAGCCAATGATTTGTTATTTGTAACTCGTTAGTTATTACATTACAATGTATTATTAATGGCGTGTTGCAGATATTTAATTCCTCACAAAAGTTTTCACGTTTAAACATTTCACATTTTTACCGATCATTATTAAAGTTTAAGAAATTTCAATTGAAAAATTTCAAAGAAACCTACTAAGATAAGTCCAGTTTTTTAAATCGTCAACACTCCTTTGGCTTACCTATTTTAATATAAATACCACAAAATTATGAGTATTGGCCTCTATTTCATTTCATGGATAAATCATTTATTTGTTCTTCTTAACACACACACACACACACACACACACACACACACACACACACACACACACACATTTCAAATCATTATAAAAGCCTACCCCTTCGGGGTTAACGGGCGTGAGTTTATTTATTTTTTTATTTTTTATAAAAGCCATTCTCTTAAATCAAAAACAAAAACCAAAACTTACAATGATACAGAAAAAAATATGAAGCAGAAATATTTTATAAGTCCCGATGGGATTTTGATGTAAGAACATGTTAAGTCGCTTCTGAATCCTTGTCATGTCAACGAAAGCACTCATACTGTTTTGATTAAGACATTAAAACTCTTACATCTTACAATATCAGTACTAAAAATACGTAAACAGACTAATACATGAAGGGCCAGTAAAATTATGGAATGGGCACACCCGAATCCGAATCCATTTCAATAATTTCAATCTGTAACAACAAAAATATACCTACGTGCGACGAAGCTCGTAGCGTAGCAGAGTGCGTAGGAGCGTGTTAGATTGAACATGTAAGAAGCTACATACTACCTGTTGATATTTCTTACCGATTAATTCCGATTGGTCAACTCCCTACTCGTAAATGCCCATTTAGCTATACAACTGCCGCGTTAAATCAGTGCCATAATGATCTATGGTTTGGTTTTGTTTTATTTGGTTTTTTTTTCTGTTGCATTGCATTCATTATATTATGTTACTTGTCTTTTCTGTTTGTTTTGTTTATATCTTGTTAGTATAATAAATGCTTTTCTTCTTCTTTATTGCTTTAAATCCAGGTCTGATCTGCTGCAGATAAGATTCCAATGCTCGTCAGCGAAACAAATGTGGAGTATCGACATTGGAAGCAAAGAGGAGTGTAGAGTTATATAACGCGGGAAGGCTCAGTCGATCGCGATCTCCCGGGGTTAGCTATCTGGAAAATATATTATACCATTTACTTGAGAAAAAGATCCGGTTATCGTGACCTATAGTTTTCTTAAAAGGTAAAAGGATGCTTTGGCCGTATGGCCGGAATCGGTCGGTGCTTCACTCCATTTTCGCTGATAAAATGTAAAATAGAGCCAGTTTACTCGAACCGTATAGTAACTTTAAAAAACACTAGCGCCACCTAGGGAATAAAATCATTTTTTTATATGTCGTTTTTAACAAAAAGTGTATGTACATACAATGTCTCAATCGTATTGATAGTGACTCATAAGACTTACGACCGAGAAACATAGGACTACGGGCGTTTATGCTATCTAGTCCTTGGTGTTGGCCTTGGATTCACTGGCATTAATCCTGAAAATCACTAATCACAAACATAACTGAGAGATTATACTGTCGTTTTTTGCAAAAAGGATTTTTTTAATGACTCGCTCACACATTGGTACCCGTGACCTGATTTTGAGACTATACCCATTTAAAATCAACGTGTTGATTTAAAAAGTAACGCCTGACTCGGACCTTTCTATTTATCAAACAAACTGCTGTACCATACCAATATTCGATACTGAACAAAATGAACAAACATTTACATACAGGCACATACATTGCTTCAGTCCCCGCATTAAGATACCCTGTGTCATAGAAACCAGAAACAGGGACGTCATCATGTAAACATCCATTACATAAGGTTTTTTTTTTGTGACAAAAAAAAACCTTATGTAAAAAAATGAAAAAAATGTATGAAAAGCTGATTTTCTTTTAAATATTTTAGAGTTGGTCCCATATTAACAGTAGTTCGTATTGATGAGTAGAAATTACCCTAAGACAGGGGAGGGGTTACTTTACAAATCAAAACCCAGTAAAACCAATTTATAAAAAAAAAAATGTATTCCTTTCCCTACCAGAGTAACCTCTATGCAGTCCCTTAGCTTGTCTTGATATACTTCTTTTATAACATAGATACCCGTAATAAGTCAGGAGGTCCCACGGGCAGTCTACGAATTTCCCACTAACTTCGGTCGTAAATCTTTGCATGATGCTTGTTTACATACTAAGAAACAGCGCCTAATCGGCTTTGCGAAGGGCGTGATGCCACGACCGTCATTATTAACTTCAACGCGATATCTACCTTTTACACATGAGTTACTGTCGGCATATTGCCTCTCCGTAATGAAGTTTCTTTCTAGCTTTAGTTCAAGCCTTGAGTTAAAAATTAGTATAACAAATTTATGGAAGGATAAAAAATAAATGAACTAAAGTTGTGACCCTCAATCTAATATGCAATACGGTCGTGTCTGCAATTTTTTGCTTAACATTATCTTAGTGTATAATCTCGTATATACACTTATATATATATATATATATATATATATATATATATATATATATATATATATTTATTTCTAATAATCCACTGAAACATTTAACTCGAGTAAAAGATAAAAATCTACTAAGTAGATACAAAAAAATATTTTCTATCTATCTACTTACTAGACTTTTATCTTTAATACTATATGTTTCTTGCATTTCTCAGTTTGGCACTACTCGCACCTTCTCGTCACCTATTGCTTGGCCAGAGTGAAAAACGTACTAAGTATTAAGTTCACCTTTACAATTTTATTGGTTGATAAATCTACAATTTATAATTCATTACACAAATTACACAGTGTTAATGGTATTGATACCGTCAAACGGTAAATGATAGCTTAGGTAATTGGTACCATCGTACAAAACTAGGCAGTCAGACAGCGTTCATTTGTTGATTTAAAATTCACCCCTAAGCTGTAAAGTAAAAAAATATAAACCAGCATAAACCAACATTCCGCCATTCTGCATATGAAAACTGAAACCAACACAATAAGAGAAACAATTCGTTGGAATTCCGCAATGCTTTTAGTGGATGGCCCTAGGGACGTGGGACATGACAAGGGTCCGTGGCGTGGGCGTGACTCCAGAGTATCGCATCATCGCAGTAGCGATATTACAATGCTCAGTAGGCGTTAACGTATCACTAACCACGCATTTGAGGTGTCTCCGTGTTTCATTTCAGTAAATACTTGCGCTATAGATACTTGAGCCATTACAAACTTACAAACGTGCGAACCGAGTCATAAAAGTGCGAGTGAGAGTTCCGATATGCCTGATATGCCTCCTATATGTGTGTGAGAGAGGTCTGATACAAATGTTTATGACTCAGTTTGCACGTTTGTAATGTCTCAAGTATAGTAAGAGTGTTATTGCCGTTTACGGACCAAATATAAAATTTCTCCGTAGTTTGAGGTTGAGCCTTGCTGCATGAAAGAAAACCTGTTGACGACCTCTGCGGCGCAGCGGTTAGCGCATCTGCCTACCATGCTAAAGGTCCCGGGTTCGAATCCCGACTAGGGACAAAAGAAAACCCCAGGTCTTGGCTATTTACACGTTTGTGACGTCGCTGTTTCTGGTGTAAATGGTTACAACGCTCTCTAATGAATCGCATATTTGATATATAATTTCGATAGTAAGTTCCATTTTAACACTGACAGGTTTGCTAAACGTCATTCGCCGACGACGGTGGCGTGGTGTTCGGGTCACCTATTTTCCTCTAAGATGGTTGAGACTCGTGATGGCTGCCTCCAACTTTTTTATGTTGAAATACATTTTTTTGATTTGGTTTATCAATAAGTACAGTCATCCTAAAGTCTTCAGTTACTATTGAAATCTTTACGTTGCTAACTCTCAGTTAAATTACCGGTCATCGGCACCCATTATTGTCGTTAGAACATAAACAATAATAGTCAACGCCCTGAAAATGAGGGGGCTGATGACGTCACAGATCAGTCATGCTTCCCCGCTCTTTTATCAGCCATTAAGGTGTCACTGACGATTAATTAGGACATTACCTGAATCTTCGCAGGTCATTAAATCGACGTCTCGCGCTTTATTGAGGATAAAGGATAATTAATCTTTGTGGAAGTGAGGACAGTGAGAAAATGCCGACCAGTGTCTTGCCGAGAGGAGTCTCTGGGCAATCAGTGACGCAATCATACTTTGTTCTCGTTATCTCTGCGCACACTTACTTGCAAAAATGGTGGAATATCTAGACACACGACAGCGTATCAAGCCATGTGAGATTCAGTTTCAAAATCTACAAAAAACAAAACTTGAAAAAAGTAGATTTTTTTCTCTTGTACCGATGGACAAAAAGAGAAAATTAAACCTGTCTAGGTAGGGCCCCCTCATTTTAGATAGTTTTGACAATACCAGTGCTGGAATTCTATTTAACCTACATTTAAAATGTAAAATTAACGATCCCAAATTTTTATTTTTTCACTTTTAAATAAATGATTTTGACCTTAGTAGTTAGTACCTGCCTCATTTATCAACATTAATTTTTCAAATACTACGAATATTTTATAGTTCATGACTAACAGCATTATTTATTTGAACGTATTTTAATGATTTTATTTATTTATTTTAATGATTTAACTATTTGTCAAAAAATTACGGTTTTGTTTTAATATCTATGCTGTTTAATTTTTGAAAAAGGCTCATAAATTTTTAACCTTTGCATCGCTGGACCGTCGGTACAGATAAAGTTAACTTGGTAACAAGGATCAAGGAATTTACATTTAATTTATATTGTATACACTCCCAAGGTCCAAAGGAAACGTGCATAAATACGTCCGCCCAATAAATCTAAGCTAAGAGAGGCGTTAAGGCGTACGTGACTCGAGCGTGAAATATTTTAAGCTCAGAATAAGAAGTTAAACGAGGATGTTATTGCGTTCACATGGCTTGGTCGCCTCGGCCAGTAATTTAGCCAGAATTATTGCCAGGCGTGTTTAATGCATTTTGGTGCAGCCGTAAAATTGCTGCAAGAAGTTAATTAAAATTATTTCCGCCCCCAAATGGGTGCATGTTGATAAAAGGCGTTGGGACCTCTACAAACTAGGCGGAAGTTAGGCCGAAGGCTACCACGACACAGGGTGCCCTAGTGTGGGGCCAGAAGCAATGTTTGTGCTTGTATGTAAATGTTTATGTTTAAGGGTTGTATTCTATGGCGTCCGTGCGGTGCGACGTGATCGCGGTACTGCGAGATTACTAGAGGGTTTTCAGACTAGTCTATTGCATCTTAGTTGACTTCGCTGCATAATAATTTATCCCTGCTTCATAACGTTTCTAGAGCATTTCAGAAGGGTCGAGTAAAACTAAAAAAGGTTATGGTAGGTACTCGTACCTACTAATCAACACAAACAAATTTTATTAAATAGCTACAAATATACGAGTATCTGCATTTCCGTACATTCTCTAGAAATTTTTCATTGAATTTTGTAACAGACATTTTTGACAATATTTCAAGTCTCACCCCAGTTTCTCGAATGCTAATAGGCTGTTAATCTACTGTTAACAATAATTGTCAGTTGTTTTTTTTTGTTTGCAATTTGCCACCTGACAGCTGTTAACAACAGTTAACAGACTGTTAACCTTCGAGAAACTGGGGGTTAGTCTCACAATACAAGTTTTGTATACTGGTGACTAGAGTAGCCCGGACGATAGGGTCCTCTCTGAAATGACCAGCATAAGCTTGGAAACAAGTGTATGACACATCCTATAATTATGCTCTAGTCTCCTAGAAATAAATCGCTTTCGAAACAAAGTTTATGAAATGATCTTTTGAACTAAAAGTTTCGTAAGCACTACACATTGTATACTTTTAGTCCCGATCAAGCTCTGCGAATCGGAGCAGAACCAGGGCCTAGATTCTGTTAATGCATTATGGTACAATGACAAATTCATGAACATGGCGATTTAGTTTCATTGCCGCTTCAAGTCTACGCGCGCACTCAAATCAAGCAATCTAGGTGTCAATGGTATGAAAAAACACGTGACAAGACCCGACTGTGTATCTGTCATCGAACTATAATGCACTAACAGAATTGAGGTCGTGGTCGGGCTCGTCCGATAAAAACACCCGTTGATCTGGACTAAAAGTTTACAATGATCTTTGAAATGTATTATTTGCAATATAGTTAATATGAACGGATTTAAATGCAATTCGCCAAATGGTTAAAGGACAATTTCACCAAAGCCGGAAACTTAGGTCAATTTGAGCTAGGCTTTGGCCTTAACTGCATCACAGTTCACAGCTCTAATATGCATTTCGGCAAACCAGTTCCATGTTGATCAAAGATTAAATCAGAACACAGCTTTAGCTCATCAATTGGCGCTGGAATCATGTCCTGAATAAACGTTTCAGAACTATTATCTTGACCTAAATATAAAAAATGTAACAAAAAAAACCGACTCAATTACTTTTTTATTTTTATTGTTTTATTTTTTACGGTAACTAAGGACATACGTGACTTGTGCAGAAAAATGCAGTCACCGAAGAGACAAATTTAAGACTTTATTATGGTTTTCTCATGGATGCCATATCAAAAGTGGACCAAATTGAAACCTGACGACACTGGATGAAGCAGCTTTCAAATAAAAAAGAATCATCAAAATCGGTCTACCTAGTCAAAACTTCTGATGTAACAAACATAAAAATAAACAAAAAATACAGTCAAATTGTGAACCCCCTCCTTTTGCGAAGTCGGTTAAAACAAAAAAGAATAGTGGTCCATAGCACAACACAACACATAAACCGACAGCAAACCCCAATCCTATGCAGAGGAACTCACGGAAACTGCTAATTTTAACATTGTTATACAATTAACTCAAATTTGAATCGCTCGTAGCCTCAGCCGCCTGAGTGATCTTAAACAATCACGAATGTTAAGCAACATAGGGCGGGTTCAGTGCACGGATGGGTGACCGTCTATGACTAACGCTAGTGACATTTTTCCAAGCGGTTCTTCGCAAGGCACGTTAAGCAGCTTGTGCCGGATGCCGTGGATGGATGACAGTTCAGAGGCCTTAGGGCTGCTTGAAAACCAGCCACTAGTCTTACAAGCTTCCATCAATCCGGACTTGGCCCCCGTGGAGTATGACCTATACCTTCCTCAGGGATGAGACTCGTGCGCCTGAGTGGGGGCATAATGGATTGATGATGATGATACAATTAACTTGCTGGCAATGCATATGTGGTACGTTGGTGTGACTTTTGAGAGAGGCCCTGGATTCCATACCATACCAAGTGCCAAAAATAATAACTTCTACGCTACACAATCACTTGACCTAGTCCCAAACTAGGATACCCCGTGCTATAGTAACCAGGAAAGGACATTTCAAACACGTAAAAACACCCAGACTGAGGCCATTTGTACAAATGTACGGCGGCCCCAATCGGGATCAAATTCACGACCTCTATTTTGGAAGTCTTAACGGCTTGACCAACTAGGCAGACGAACAGTGACTTTATTTTGTAAGTTTCGTGTATTTGTGACTTAGAAAAGCAAAACCGCTCGCTAGGAAAACATTATAAGGCACGCGTAGTAAGGCAATGCTTTCTCTTTAAGAGAAGATCCGTATCCTAAAGTGAGACGGGCACTTTATTGAGTGACCTAATAGCAGAGTCTAGATATTTATTTTATTTTTCTCCATGAATTTCTCAACAAATACTTCATTGCTTTTTTATTTGTAACAATTTAATGTCTAAGAGGTAAAATTTCTTTCTCGTATTTGAAAGTATAAACAAGATATCTGTCCTGTAACTGTTTACAGGATAATATTTATGTTTCTGTTTCCAGGTAAGTAAGTACATCTTAAGTAGACACGACATCACGTCAAGAGCACGCCAGACTTTTCGCATAACTCCTAAAAGGTTACTCTGTAAATGTTGGTTGCTCTGTGCGCGCGGCTGGAAGCCGTCTCTATTCTTTGAATAAATAATATTGTAAAAGCTCTGAAACAGAGCTAATATTTCACCGCACTTAAGCAGCGGCATCGCTACATAAATGCAATATAAGAATATAGCGTACTAAGGTTATCAATGTTTAGGGTTCGAGACCGTTCGTTGGTTGAACTAGGAAACTAGGAGCATATTATATCATAGAGCTAGAGCATATCATAGGCCAGCGTTGTCTATTCATTCGGCTACCCTACAGTGGTGGCAGCCCAGTTATTACAATAGCTACTAGCAAAATAAACAAATTAGCTAGTAGCTATTGTAATAACTGTAATATTGTAATTACGAATCGCTCGTAGCCTTGGCTGCCTGAGTGATCTTAAAACGGTCACTAAGGTAGCAACATACGGCGCGTTCAGTCCATGGATGGGTCACCATTCTATGACAAACGCTAGTGGCATTTTTCCGAGTGGTTTCGTGCTTCGCTAGGCAGGTTAAGCAGTTGATGCCGGCTGCCGTCGATAGATGGCAGTCGTTAAGCCAAGAGGCCTTTAGGGCGGCTTGAAAACTTCTGACAGTAAGACCAGCCACTAGTCTTACAAGCCTCCACCGATCCGGACTTGGCCCCCGTGATGGAGTATGGCCTATACCTTCCTCAGGGAAGAGAGCCGTGCCCCTCGGTGGGGACATAATGGGTTGATGATGATGATGATGAAATAAACAAATTATTTCAGTTGTTCCACCCTTTCATCTCTAATTCGAAAGAACCACCCGCAAATGATCTCAATTTGCATGTCTGCGTAAATTCGGCAACACTTAGCAGTGCACGCACGTCCTGACGGCAAATAAATAAGTTCTCCAGAGCGATACTTCACTCCAAACCAATATCGTAATGCTCACGAGGAGAGTTTTAAAATTTAAACGACCTTGGTATTCGCTTATTGCCTCGCTTAGGAGTCATGTCTGACGGGCGGTCCCGAATTTTCAAAGACGTTACGTATTCTGGCGCAGTGTCAATTAATTTAGGGTGGCAGCCAGTAAACTTTGTAGTGGCCCTTGAGAACATATTTTAATCAAGTATGTGTGCGACTCGCTTCAGAATCTATATTAATAGTTTTGTACCGGTCTACGGTAGACTCGAACGAAATGCACATCAAATTTTAATTGAAGAGGGTAAAAATATTGTCGATCCGAGTCCACAACTTAGAGGCGGAAAATTCGGATTATCGAGTATTTTCAATGGAATGAATTTCAATGTGACTATTTTCTTTGGCCGTTCAATATTATCAACTCTTCAGGTTGTATTTCATTTAAATTTGATTTACATGTTTTCGCATTTAAATTTTCTTGAAGATCCCACATTGTAAATATAAAATAGAATATTTATATATTTTATAGTTTTATATTACTTGCTACGTCAATAATATACAACAGATAAATAATGTGCCTAAAGTTCTATACAGGGTGTTAAAGAATTTTAACACCCTGTAGGTAGTCGGGCAGGCACGCCTATAACCAATTATTAAAAATAAAATTATTATAGTTTAAGTTTTTAAGCTTTAGATGTGATTCCTGTAAAGTAAAGAATATTATTATTAATAATACGTTTATAGCACACAAGTAAAATTTACAAGGGCAATGCGGCGGACTTAATGCTACAAGCATTTTCTACCTGTCAACCGCACAAATATTCTACTATCTTAACTTGTAGCGTACATTCATACGCCATCACCCGTCTATTGATGGCACCGATAACGCTACATTGGCTACAAATAGCTACGCGTACTACGGATCGCTACGAAAAGTGCTACGAAGCGAGCTCGTAGGTAACGTGACTTAACCCTTAACCACTGACCATTATTTACTTTTATTAACACTGACGTACGTCACTCTGACGTTCGGTTTTTTAAATGGTATTTATTATGACTATTTATTTATTTGTTTTATTATTTATTGTTACTTTAATATTTAATGTGTACCAAATTAATAAAAAAACACGTTATTTGTATAGAAAGTAGTTAATTAAACTCAAATTACACAGTTTTGAAAAATCAACGGAAACAAAAAGCGCCTTCTCTCTAACAGCTCAAAAACTTAACTTATCAGTCTATAATTATCATAGAGCTGATAGTAGCATAACATCTAAATAGTACTCATTAATTAAGAAACAAATAAATGGCATATTATTAGGAACTTAACACTTTTTAACGACATGTGTTTCAAGCTGATTTTGAACACTGCAAACAAACCAGGGTTTCATGATTTTCTTGTGGATTCCTATGATATAGTAGGTTCATCGGAGTCAGGAACGGTTTCTTCTTTTCCCGTTTCACTTGGTGCTTCTGCTAAGGGGATATTTTCATCACTATCCCATGAGGAGTCTACTTCAGCCTCTTGTGGCAGAATGTCATTCTCATTAGCTGACTCATCATCAGACTCTGAAAAGGCAAGGGTTTCCGTGAGCAAACTCTCAACATGTTGATCGGTTAGGTTGATTGGAGGCCATTTACTTGAATTTGGGCATTGAGTATCCAAATAATGTTTATTCGAATCCATTTTAACTCTAAAACAAAAATAATTAAACCTTACATTTACTCTGACGCTACGTCCCACAGACGTCAAGTAGGCTATTCTTACCTAATCGAGGCTCACCGTAGGTCAGCTTACCCCCTCTGTGCGTGCGTCACTGGGTCTTAGGAAGGTATAGGAAAGGACAAGTCCGTGCGCGTTTCGTGTAAAAAGATATGACTTTTTTAATCGCGCATCTACGTCTCTCAGACGTACGTCAGTGGTTAAGGGTTAAACTCGTGATCTTCTATTTTGTCGAATGGAATGGCCATGACCTGTCGTGTCAACGAAGCACCGGCCGCCTTCCCCGCCACGCGGCTCTCAACGATATCATCCGGAGGGCCTTTGCCACAGCCGGGGTTCCGGCCACGCTGGAACCTCTAGGCATCTTCCGGGATGATGGCAAAAGGCCCGATGGTATGACTCTAATCCCCTGGAAGCATGGGAGACCGCTAGTGTGGGACCCTACGTGCGTTGATACACTGACGCCCTCTCATGTTTCCCAGAGTGGAAGGGCCGCTGGTTCAGCGGCCGGCGCGGCCGAAAGCCTCAAACGGCGCAAATACAACTCTATTGGAACGTTTACATATCGTCTATCGGAGATAGTACTGGAACATTTAAAAATTTACTATACTCGAGTACCTAATTGGCAATCAAAGTTTTGATCTTTTAGGGCTGTAATAGTTTTTAGTATGTAATAAAAAAAAAGTTGTGTTCGAGATATTCGTATACTGCACTAGATTGCCGTCTATTTGAAAATCTTTTGTGTAAAAAACTGGATTTTCAAAATTTCGGATATGTTCCAGTACGTATGTTCCAGTCTCCGATAGACGATATTTGCGCCGTTTGGGGTCGAAACGATGGGCACATGGGGCCCAGAGGCGCGCCTGCTGTTTAAGGACCTATCGGCGCGCCTACCTAGAGGGCTGGCGCGTACCTCGGCCAAAGAATAAGCCTGGCCATCCAAAGAGGCAACGTCGCCAGCGTTCTGGGCTCCTTGCCGCGGGATGGTGACCTGGGGCACGTGTTTTATTTGTAAATATATATTTTTAGCATAGTTTTATTTATAAGCTATATTATTACTTACTTTAGGAATTTAGTTTATATTAGTTTTATTAAGTAATTACTATTAATTAAATTCTAATAAGAAATAAAGTATGAAATGAAATTAAATTGAAATGATATGAAATTGGGTTCCTTTTGCCCGTTTTCACCAACAACACTGAAGATTTAGGGGCCACTTAATCTTTTTAGGGGCTACTTAACGGTTGATTCGCCAGAGTAGCCCTTAAAAAAGATTAGGTGGCCCCTAAATCTTAGGTGTTGTTGGCAAAAACGGGCATTAGTCCGTTATTTTTGTTATGTCCAACGGTCTGTATTTTCCATATACCGAGATATTGTTGGATTAGTCATAACCACGCTATGATGTATTAGATCCCACTTTAAAATGAACTTTATCAGCTTAAAATAAAGTCCAAAACTAACGAAAGACTCTTACTATGCATCCACGCCTGGTTAAGGGTTAAAAATATAACCAGACAACCACTGACCGATTCATAAATCCATTTGCAAAATATTAAGCTCTGAAGCGCAATTTTTTGTTAAAGTAGAGCAGCGTCTGGCTATCCAAGTTTTTGCAAAAACGTAGAAATATTATGGCATAAGCACATTATCTAATATCTTTAATAATCAGAATCTCGGAAACGGCTCCAACGATTTTCACGAAATTTTGTAGGCAGATGGTTTCGGGGGCGTTTAATTGATCTAACTACGTTACATTTTTAGAAAACGTTGTTTTATCCGTGTTTTAAGGCAATTGAAATTTGCTATAATAACATACAGAGGTAAATTTCGCGTCTATCTGCAAGATTGGGATAGTTCTGATGGGAAAACGGGCGACCCGTTTTGGGCCGATTTCAAGAGACCCGGTTCGAGTCATGATGTTTTTTTTCCAAGTTCTTTTTTTGTTGAAAAAGGATTATTTTAATTTTATATTACATATTTTATATTACAAAAAAAGTAGCGAGCAAAGCTCGGTCACCCAGGTACTTATAATAAAGTGAAAAGGAAAACTATGTTCTCTCACGGACCAAATTTTAAAAAACTTTGTACAAATTTCGTAAAAGGTTTTACGGTTAATTTTAAGAAATTGTTAGTTGTGTATATTAAGTAGTTCAACTCTACAAATTCAGATTACATCGAGCCTGGCTTCGTAAGCTTTACTCTGATTTCCTGAGCTCTTTTAGTAATACATACATTATTATTATTTATTTACTTATTTAAATTGTAGAACATTACAGTGATAAAATAAACATTATATATGTCGCAGTAAAGTAGTTAAATCAGAGAGTCAATCGAATCTCTAGACAGTCAATCAAAGATCGATATTCAATCAAGTCGCTAAAGTTCCGTCAGACAAGTGAGTGAACGAAACGTTTAACGAGTTTCCTAAACGTTCCTAGGTATTTCATGACGAGACATCTCGTCCATCTTAGGCGTCATCGTAAGAATTTAGCTTTTAAAGGGGACCAAAATATTTCATTGTTTAGGAAAATGAAAAAAAAAACTCACAAACTTACCTTGATGTCACTCATCATCTTCCAAAATCTTTGCAACAAGAACTCACTACAAAAACAAGACTCTTCTTTTTAATTTTGCTGAGTAACCATTTACAATAAAACAAAACACGGAATTTTCAAGCTCTCAGTGCTTCACGATGACACCAAAACAACAATAACAAAACAAGTAATCGTGGCGAAGTCGACAACATGTTTACAATTTCATCAAAGACCCCAAAAAAAGAAACAAAAGAAAGACTCTAAAAGTAATCAGCTGTTGTCGTGACCTCCATCTTGTTTTACATTATAATCAACATGCTGGCTTTCGGTCAGTCAGATAGTCAAATGTTTTTGACGCTGCTTTATTTAAATCAAAATGCTAGCGACTTGATTGAATATCGATCTTTGATTGACTGTCTAGAGATTCAATTGACTCTCTGATTTAACTACTTTACTGCGACATATACATGATAAAAATGTGTAAGCGGAGATTCAAGTAATCAAAACTTTACAAGCCTAACATAGGATATGCATCATATTTCAATACAATACAATATATTTATTTGTTAAATATGGATGTTTACATGCTGTTGGATAAAATTATTATGTGTCGTTAGCCATATTTTGCCTCGCGGCATACAAATATTTATGTTCCTCTAAATTAGGTGAGCGTGAATACATTACTATAAAGATGTTAAATAATTTAAAAGAATTACAGTTTCATTAATAATTTTAGTTCTTTGAAGTCGCTTTAAATTGCACACTTATTAATAATTACTTAGTCAATGAATTATTGGTCATGTACATGCAAAATATTATTTCGAAAAAAAAATCTTCTATCTTTTAATAACATTTGTCCCATAATAGATAAAACAGATTTCGTTTTAATTTCATTAAATTTAGTGACTTCAGACATTTTGGGATGTGATTAAAAATTTTTGGCGCCATGCAAAAAAATGCTTTTTGTCATAAGCGTAAATTTCAAATATCTATTGAAACATTTAATGTAGTAAGAGCCGAGGCTCTACATTACTGTTGGTATCTTTAGATAAAAATTCTCTTTACGGTTCAGTGCTTTGAGTTACACAGAAGCTGGTTCTAATACCGCTCATACATAATGCACTGACAATGACTTGTACTTGAGTGAGCATACAGAGCATGCTGAACTTTAAATGAGATTCTGGGAATGTTTGCGAGGAGACAGTTTAAGGGCATGCGCGGTTTAGACTTTGTGAATTTATTCTGACCGTTCTATTTACGTAATTCATTTGTTTAACCCTAGAAAGACAAGAAGAAGAAGAAGAAGAGATACGTTTATTTATCGCCACACAGACACATATAACATATTACGGAAACAGAAAGCAAAAAAACTAAATAAACACAACAGAACACAACAATTAGGGGACATCAGCTATGTCCATGTGGCGGTAAAACGGCCTCAGGCTCAGTAATTACTGCGGGTTTATTGCCCACAGCACTGATTTTCAGCGAGGGCCGGTCTAGTGACTCACGGAACATCGCATCGAGACGGGCAAAGTGTACAATACAATAACTACAATAAGATACGCTACGATGCTGTACAGTAATTTATTATAAGATACGGTAGGATATGAGACGATACGATACAATACGATATGATACGATATGATAAAATACAATACAATACAATACGATACGATACGATACGATACGATACGATACGATACGATACAATACAATACCATATAATAGAATACAATACAATACGTAAAACATGCTCGAGTTACGCAAGGGATGGACAGACACAGAAGAGCCGTATCTCCATTACGAGATCCAGATTAAATTCCTCTGTAACATTATTTGCAGTGCTGTTCAGAGGTCCTTCAACTGGTCCCTCGAGGCTAGAGTTTCCTTCCCGGCTCATTGGACCCACTTCCCCGCCAATCGAACTCGTCTCCTTGGCCTCCTTGCATTGAGGACAGAACCAGGCCGGAAGAACTCGCATGCTATCAGGAGCATCCACACACTTTCGGTGAAAAGCAGTCGAACATTTGATGCAGCTGACGCCATCTGCATGACTCAAAAAACGACCGCAAGTCTTGCAGCTGACCACCATTTTAATGTAGCACTATTATATTTCCCTCTGTAGTACAGTTCCACACAGATAGCTGGTTCCCGTTGATAAATATCGTTGTTTGTACCGATGTCGTAATATTGAGAGAAGATGACGGTAGGGTGCAAACAATTTTATAGTCTAGCCTATACAGTCAACAAACAATCCGCTAGATCTTATCAGCCACGCACTGTCACGTCTTGATAACACTGTATGTTAAGCATTAACACCTTACGCGCAGAGTAAAAGTTATTATGTGCAACTCAGATCGCTAGTTTTATTTCTATGACAAAAAATAAAAGGTACGTGTGTGCTCAATACAACGTCCGTGACGTCACCGTGACGTAACCATACTAAATATTACGTAAAGGATAACCATACGCTTCAGAGGCGCACACTTTTCTATAGCGTGTATTTATTCCAATAACTTATATTTATTTTCACTAATTTAAAAATGTGAAACGTTTGAAAGATTTTTGAAAATAAAAAGCACTTATTTTTTTAAATTTTATATTAAAGTATTTTTTTACTTATAATTACCAAACCTCTATGAAAAATTAGAAAAACAAACAGTCTTCTGTTTATAGGAACAAATAATTATAAATTATCACAAATCAACATGTTTTTTTCTTATAAACTAATATACTAAAGAGCGTTCAGTCTGAAAAATAATAAAACTTTGGTATAATTGGCTTTGAAGGCAGTTAGAACATACGTCAATTTTGTATTCGCCACAAAATACGTTTTTTTACATTTCTCGCCGTTCATTTCTGACATTCTTCTTTTTGAAGTGCAGTTTCTTTACTGGAGGCTCTCCCTCATCATCTGTGGAAGCCAGTCCAGTAGATTTTGGAAGAATATTATCAATATTACTTCGAACATGTCTTGGCAAAGTAGAATCTTTAAGTTATCCACTGTAGAGACAACTAATAATAGGTATATGACGTCTGCCGCAAGTGGCATTCTACTTGTCATGGTCTACGCTAACAATGTTTCCTAAAAATAAAACCAAAAATTGCATAAATAACACTTTATATTAATATATCAAAAGAATCAAGCAACACTAAAAATTACATAAAAGATAACCATACGCCTCGCGAGCGCATAGAACCTCATAACTTCAAAAATATGGTACTTACCGTTTAGAAACAGCCGTCACGCCATAGGTATGGGCGACGACTGAGTTGGTTGAGAAGGACCAGGTAATACACGCATTGAATGAAAAGAGACAACATGTTCGCCGCGCGGGCGCCTCTGCGGCGTAGGTTATCTTTCTAGGGTTAACCCCTCATGCCTAGAACATTTTTTCTTTCACAGCTAAATTAGTTATTAACAGAGTAATATTTGAAATTTATCACAGTTTTCAAAGAATAACACATGGTCATACCACTGCGGTCTATATCATCATCAAAACTCGATTCAAAGTGCAGATGCAAGACCGATCCGCCGGCCGGTCTACGGGGCCTAACAGAATGCACCGTAGTTTACATCGGACCGCCGGTGGGTCCTCGGGGCTTGAGGGGTTGGCATTAATTTTTATCTTGGATGATCACAGTTTATTTGTGAATCCAATCTAAGATCATGCCTCAATCCTGGAATGATAGCCTAGGACTGGGTGTACCAATTGCATCACCATCATGAGACATTTTGACGGCCACTACAGAATCTTCATTCTTATTTCATGGTTATTTCAAGTTTCATGGTCTTGTGCCGTTCACATACAGCGACTCCCCGCTTTCGTAACTAAGTTTTCAGACCACCTGGCCTGCCCACGCTGCGTCGTCTTATATGTCACATTCCACTTGATATAATCGTGACAAAATTGGGACAACTTTGTTGGTATTTATAACCGAAACAATTATCAAAAAGGGAGTTCTCAGTTCGTTTATGCATTTAAATATTATAATATAAATATTAATCATTTGGTACCACTCTACGGACTCGAACGAAATGGTCATAAAATTGAAGAGGGTAAAAAAATTAGTCGATCCAGGTCTACGACTTATAAGCGGAAAATTCTGATTATCGAGTATTTTCACAATGAACGAATTAATTGCTGCATAATGGAGTTGCTAAGTAAACATCTCAATGTCCTCAATGTCACGTCAGGTTTGTATAATCCATTTGTCTATACTTGGCATTTTTTTAGACTTTAAACGACACTAAATCAAAAACCTTTAGCGGTAAAAGGCTCGAAACAGTTTGCAAATTTAGTGCTAGCTAGTACCAAATTTGCAAACGGTATCGAGTTTTCTGACGCTAAAGGTTTTTGATTCAGTGTCGTTTGAAGTCCAAAAAAATGCCAAGTATGAATAAATGGATTATAATGTTCTGCTTTCCATCTGTGACAATCTATGGACAAGTTCTTTGATTTAAGACGGAGACATGATAATTATTTGGGTAAATAAGATTTAAGAGAAAAATCTACTGATGACACATTGACGCACATGAAATGATGACCCGAGCAAAGCTGGGCTTTCGTGTAGTGTATAATTGAAATTCTATTACGTATAACGATAATTCCATTAGCACATTGTCTGATTTCATTGATTCTGTGAGAACAAGTATTTCTGAGGTGGTCCCAAACAGTTTGCCCAACAGCTGTTGTCATAATCCATAAAAAAATCATAAAACTCTTTAACACGGCATTAGGGGCACTACCTTACCGCAACGAAGAACCGTCAGCGCCACCTAGCGTAAATTTTATCGAACTTTACTTTTGATTATTTTGTTTTATTTTTATTTTATTTTATTTAGAACATACAGTCACACAGGAAAACAGTAAAAGTGTTTTATACAAAAATAGACCTGGAGGTCCGAGACAAGAAATATAATAATTAAGTAAGCATACAATCTTAAGCAGTTGAACAATACGGTTAAACATAAAATATTTCAGCTTAATTGTATTTAAGCAGTAGGCTACCCGCTTCTTTTTCAATTTGTTTTATGTAATATTAATTATATAATTGTACTAGCTGACCCGGCAAACGTTGTTTTGCCAGATAAGGGTATAAAAAATAGATAACAACCTATTCTCAAACCTACCAAATATAGATGTAAAGTTTCATGAAAATCGATGAAGCTGTTTCGGAGGAGTATGCGCACTAACATTGAGACATGAGAATTTTATATATTAGAAGAAAGACTAGCTGCCCCGGCAAACTTTGTTTTGCCAGATAGGGGTATGAAAAATATATAACAACCTATTCTCAGTCCTACCGAATATACATGAAACGTTTCATGAAAATCGGTGAAGCCCTTTCAGAGGAGTATGCGCACTAACATTGAGACATGAAAATTTTATATATTAAATTATATTTTTGAAGATTGATTTTTTTTGCATGCGTGTATACCACAGGTAACAGTTTTTTTTCAATTGAAAATTCACATTTTTCTTTCTACATAAAGTTTGTGAAAATTTCAAATTGGTCAAATGCCCAATAATTACACCTACGCCCTTAGTAAGTAGAAAAAAATAACGTAAAATTACAGCCACTATAGGTCCTACTGCAGGCCTTCATTCAAAGAGAGTATCATAACCTGAACCAACAGTGGATAGCCAATTTCAAAGGTAAATAACGTCCACACAAGACAATCACTTGTCCTTGCTTCTAACTAGGATAGCGCTATGGTAGCCAGGCAAACACATCACAAACATGGAAATACGCCCGGCGGCTTCCAGTGAGAATCGAACTCACAATAAACAGCATGGTATTTTTTCGTTATACCGACGCAGGCAACTAAAATTTGCGAATGACTCAGGACTATTTAGGACAAATTATTTAGTCCTGAGTCCTGATTTTTTAAAGAACTATTTAACACTTATTACAATTTGATTAGTGGTAAATAGTTATTTATGAAACTTACACAAAAAAAATTAAAAGTGTATGTTCCTTTCTCGCCAGATTTGAAGCGCACCTAACCCAACATTTCCCTTCAAAAGCTACTTTCAGAAACTTCCTGGAAGCAACAAGTACGGGCGTATACGAGGTATTATTATGGAGGTATATCATCTGTGAAAAATAAGCATAAATAACTTTTATTTTATACCTACGTGCGTGCCACTGGAGTGCACGGGTTTCTTCTCACAAAAAGCGTATGTCTACAATAAATTAAGGGGTTATTTATGACATTCTTAGGTTGCGCTTTCTATATTCAGTCAAGTGAGGTCTCAATGGATTACTGGGTAAAAGCGCTGGTACGGTGCACTACTGGCGGGAGTTCGAAACCCACTTGAAAATAGGAATTTGTTTTCTATGTGAAGTTTTGTTTATCCCTCCACTACTTCTCATATTAGAAGTAAAATAAGTTAGTATGCACGTCTATAAGCTTAGCAGACTGTTGATTTTAAGTAATAGACTCGAAAGTTTGTTTGTTTGAATTTACAAATCAAGATATCTTATCTCATACTATTAGGTATATTATTTAGTAGCTGACCCAGCCAATGTCATTTGCAATATTAATTAGCCCACAAACATTCTCAGGCCTATCAAATGTACTATAAAAATCATAAAAACCGGTGAAGCCGTTGTGAAATATAGATCTGTCACACATCGTCTATCGGAGACAGTACTGGAACATATCCAAAATTTTGAAACACCAATTTTTTACACCAAAGGTTTTAAAATACAGTCTATTTTTTTTTACTATCTAGTGCAGTATACGAATATCTCGAAGAGTACTTTTATTTATTTTTTAATTACTAAAAACCATTACAGTCCCAAAAGATCAAAACTTTGATTGCAGATTACTCGATTATGGTAAATTTTGAAATGTTCCAGTACTGTCTCCGGTAGACGACATGTATATATACACGTTTCTGTGGCGCAGCGGTTAGCCTAAAGCGCAACTGCCTCCCATGCGAGAGGACCCCGGTTCAAATCCCGGCTGGAGACAAAAAAAACCCAGGTCTTGGATGTTTACATGTTTGTGACGTCGCTGTTTCTGGTTCCCACGACACAGGCTATCCTAGTATGGAGCCAGAAGCAATGTTTGTGTAATTCTATCTCTATGTACATGTTTAATGTTTATGTCAAATGTTTGTATCCCAAAGGGTAGAGAGAGACCAGGGACTGCCACTTGCCATGATTCAGAGAGATCATTTTCGCCTCATCGACACTAATTAGTGGTTGCATACACGCACGCCGGTCTCGGTTACTTTTTATATTTCCCTTTGCTAATAAGTCCTCTGATTGGCCGAATTATGTCCGCATGGTGCGTCCTTACCGACCCTTCCACCCACATTCGGTCGATATATTTGTTTCGTCAAACTTTCTTCCTTCATTCTCTCCACACACGAGATTTTTTTATTACATAAGAACTAGATATACCTACAAGACGGTATCGTAATAATGGATTAATAGCAGTCCGTGAGTGAGTCACGCACTGATATTAATGCATTAATACGATTTTCCGGAAATTATCACTCTGCCTTTCGGTACATTTGGATCCAAATGGAATCAAAACTTTGATATTCAAAGTAACACAGAAAATGCGGCTTAATGAGCGTCACGAGTTAAACTTGGTTTATCAAAAACTACATGATTTTGCAGAAATAATGAACAAAAAACTCCAAACTAAGGCCGTCTATGTACTTTTTAAATTGTAACTTTTATTTGTATCTCTTGTTTCTTTCTTTCTTTTCTTTTTATCTTATCTTATCTAAGTTACTTAAATTGTGGTCCTTCATTACATATTATTCTAAGACCTAGAACTCATGCATCGAACTGGCTTTAATTTCAGATATTATTTATTTATTTATTTTTAGGTTGACCCTTGCTTCTCGCTCATGAGTGTCTGGGTTCGAATCTCGCATGTACCAATGACTTTTAGTTACGTACATTTGTTTGTTTGTACATAAATTGTCATAAATTGTGCCCGGATAACGGCGACAGGCTTGCCACTTGTCACGGCGGGATCTAATAAACTCGGCAAAACGTGGGCCCAGCTCTAGTGATTGGTGCCTCTGCCTGCTCCCTCGGAGATAACGGGCGTGAGTTTTTTTTTTAATTGCCAATGTAAAGTTTTCAATTTTTTTCTTGTATTTGTAGTATAACACTATTATACTTGGCAAATTTCGAAATTCTATTTTTTTTTGTATTTTTTTTTGCGGTATAAACAAGCGTATCTATTTTACGTTAATTTACAAGTCTGATTTTTTACAGCTTTAAAGGCTTTTGTCATTACGTTACCCCTCCATGCTTAACCGAGCCTGAAGCCTAGGTTACACACTGCGAGCTGGCATGCGAGCTGACCTAGTCAGTTACTGAGGTGCAGTTACACGCACCGTGTGACCGAATCATACGAGTTGCTGTCACGTGCGAGTGGGTCAGTTGCTGGCGTCCGAGTTACTACAACATTTTTTGTTTTCACTCGCCACTCGCTTTCCCCCACAACGCCACACGTATTGGCTCGCACGCCGCTCTGTCATCAACTCGCACATTGCTGTGATCGAGCGAGGCGAGTCGAGCTACTGTCATGCGAGTATATGGGCACAGTAACTGTCTACTGTCACATCAGCTGCTCGCACTGTGTAACCTATCTATGACAGACAGACAGACGGGCGGACAACAAAGTGATCCAATAAGGGTTCCGTTTTTTTCTTTCTTTGGCACGAAACCCTAAAAATGAAAATTGGCTGAGTGAGCAACGCGCCGTATAAAACAGAGTTTATATGCTCCTAGTAGCAGTCAAGGCGCAGAATGCAATATGTGCTCGAGGAGGAAGGCATAAATAAGATAAAACACGATCCTGTCGTCTCACGAGTCCTGCGACGTCATGACGCCACAGCTCCGGGACTCGGTTCCTTAAGAGGACCACTCAGTTTTACCTAACTGCGTAATCAAAGTTTTTTTTCGTACATAAAAAAGCCATATATCATAAATAAATAAAAATAAAATAAATAACCTCACACACGTTATCCCCGAGGGGATAGGCAGAGGCACCAATCACTAGAACTGAGCCCACGTTTTGCCGAGTTTATTAGGTCCCAACGTGACAAGTGGCAAGTCTGTCCTAAATCATCTCATTACTTAAATGCAAACCTACGTAATTCGGTATTTGACACTATCAAAAATAAATTATTTGAGACGCTCGATTAAAACAAAAATTACAAAATGTTTCGGAAAATCTATTCTTTTAATCATTTACTAGTTACTACAATTTTTTTATAGATGAAACATGAAAAGAGTGCTTTGAAATGTGACGTCACAAGCAAGTATTTTCATACGAAATTCCGTTTTAAAAGTAACTCATTTGACATTTTGTCAAATAACCAATTATAGGATTCATACAGCGCTGAGTGACTTATAGCGATTAATACACCTTCACTCACACTGGACCATTCGGACGCTGCAGTGCCTGGGACATTGCTTAAATGGAGTAGGCTGCATAAACATACAATTATTGTGTGTATATTAATGTATGTGTGTACTGGTGTATGTGTGAGTGTGTGTGTATCTGTGTATTATGTTCAATTAGGATCACAGGGACTAAAGGGCTTGGACCTTAATTATGTAGTTGGATTGGATTTTAATATGAAGCTGTCTCACAGGCTAAGGCTTCAAACGTATAGACTTACTGACTGTTTAGGTGTTTTGTAATATTTTCAGTTTATTTCTAATAACTAATCTGCCTTTATAAATAGTAGAAGAATAAGATGACGCAGAAACATTTTTATTAAAAAAACAGTACACACGCCACATAAACAAAATAAACCCAAAAATTAAACCAAAAAAATAGTACAAATCAAAAAATCAGAAGAAAATAGGAGGAAAATAAAGGTCACGGCGTGTCACTGCTGTTAAAGTGTAGTAAATTAAAGCAGAATAATAAAATTGACTAACTTATAGTGACGTCTTAGCCGAAGAGCGCAAGTTCGTAGAGTTCGTATTAAGTAGGGGCACAAAAATTTGGAATACATTTAAACCCCTAATTCTAAATTTAATGACCGACGAAGTAAACTTAAATTTTAGAGTCATCATCATCAACCCATTCTGTCCCCACCGAGGGGCACGGGTCTCTTCCCTGAGGAAGGTATAGGCCATACTCCACCACGGGGGCCTAGTCCGGATTGGTGGAGGCTTGTACGAGTAGTGGCTGGTCTTACTGTCAGAAGTTTTCGAGCCGCCCTTAGGCCTTAACGACTGCCATCTATCGACGGCAGCCGGCACCAACTGCTTAACGTGCCTTGCGAAGCACGGAACCGCTCGGAAAAATACCACTAGCATTAGTCATAGACGGTTACCCATCCATGCACTGAACGCGCCCAATCTTGCTTAACCTTCGTGATCGCTTAAGATCACTCAGGCAGCCGGAGCTACGAGCAATTAATTTTGCGTAGAGCGAAATTTTAGAGTAAGAAAGAATATTAATTTAACTGCTAGTAAATTTATAAAAGGTACTCTATATTGAATCCGCTTTTGCCATATTTCGCCTTAAATTGTTATTTTTAAGGTCATAGCGCAACTGATTAATCAACTTTAGGTATGATAATTTTTTATAGGTAGGTTACTCAGGTTCGATATTTCTTGTAGCAATATGAACCGAATCTTTATGAACATTACATACCTAAATAAATAAAGTATGTTTTATTATATAATAGTACATAAAACTTAGTTGTTACTTACATGTAAAATTTCAAAGTCACTAGTACAATGGCTCTAGGATTACTAAATAACAAAATAGAAAAAAACTACTAACTTACATGTTTTATAAGTAAAGAACTTGTCTCAAGTTGGAGTCCCATGTGAACGGCGGCAACTTTTCCTCTTTGAACGGCGAGACCTATGTCAGTTAAACTTGTTTTTTCCTTACCTATAAAACTTAAAAAACGAAACTATTATATTATTAATTAGTAATACAATACATATACCATAACTATTTACATACAGGCACACACATTGCTTCTGGCCCCACTCTAGAATACCCTGTGTCGTGGGGAGCAGAAACAGCTACATCACAAACATGTAAACAAGCAAGACCTAGGGTTTTTGTCCCCAGCCGGAGTTCGAACCTAGGACCTCTCATATAGTAGGCTGATGCACTAACCGCTGCGCTACAGAGGTCATCTTACATGGGCGTAAAAAAAACGTCTTATTTACGCTCAAATGCAAAACCACGGTTAGCAGCTACGATTTCAATCGCTAAGATTCTAAGACTAAGACTCCCGACACGTAGGTTTCCTTCAAAATTTTCCTTTGTACATAAGTTAGAAACAAAGTTATGGTATCGAACCCAAGACCTCTCAAAACGAGGTTATCGTCTCACCGATGCGCTTATAGTTAAATCAAATGAAAAACCGCGGCAAAAACGTAAGCTTTCAAATTAGTAACTGGCAGATTTATCTGTACCGTTTTCCTTCGCTTACACAATGAAAATGCTTTTGCGTCGAGAACGCAAGAATGGAAAATGTAAAATGGGAAAATACCTCATTAAACTGAAAGATTGGAAATGGACAAGCATTGTGGTCTATTGTTCCGCTCCATTGCTCCGGATTTTCATATGGTGCGCTCATTTCTCATTGGAAACTCATTGTAAGTGGCTCTAAAAATAGCAGTGTAAGGTTATTTGACAGCTGTTGCTTTGAGCTGAGCTTATACAGGAATTTTGATCAAAAATTACGTTGCGTTATGTATAAGGGCTAGGACTCGTTTACTCGCTGGAATATTTTGTTGATGTCCCGCCAATCAGGTCAGGTCATTCATTTGACTTTAGACTAAAAAAAGTCAAGTCCTCTCACCACCCAAAGATTTTAAGACCTTTCGGTCGCCGCCGCGGCGTCGGTGTCCATTTCGCGGTACCCGTCGGTCGCAATTTCTTTTTTATATGAGATTCTTTTTTATAATAGACTAGCGACCTTCCCCGGCTTCGCACGGGTAGCAAACACGTTTCCGTGGAAATAGCTATATTAGTTCCGTGGGAAATTCCCGGGGTAGTGATTTTTTTACACCTTGGGTTGCATTATTCAAGATTTCGTATGGAACCCTAAACTTTTTAAAAATCCACTTAGCCTATGTTACTCATGAAGAATGTAGCTTTCTAATGGTGAAAGAATTTTTAAAATCGGCCCAGTAGTTTCTGAGCCTATTCATTACAAACGTACACACGAAAATACAAATATTTGCTCTTTATAATATTAGTATAGATTGAAAACGTTTCAAACCTTCTTAAGACAAATTATAGTGTTTACAATACAAGAATCACAAATGTTTCCATTAATTACAACAAAAAAATAAGTATTTTTAGTAACCGAAACTTTAAACCAAACCTCCTTAGGTACCTAATTAAATTAGGTACCTTCTTTACTTGTGCTATGTAAGTAATGTTTACATAACATTTGTTCAATGTTCGGCCTAAGTCCAACTATACGTGTATGGAGGCGATGTAACAAATGCGTGAACTTGTCCTCGTGGGGCGTGTTGTTAATGTGCTCTCATAAACCGCTACAACCCGCAGTCAACACGGACTCGGTGGCTTGTTGCGGCGTTTGTTTCCCTTTGTAAAAAGTTGCCCTTTTTCAACCGTAATGTATTGTAGGGAGCCGAATTTCGGGCGCTGGAGTATGTTTTCGGAATGCCGTGCTAATTTTGCTTGCTAAGCCGCGAGTTTCATGAAACGTATGCCAATATAATACTGGTTTAGAAAGTGAATTGCAAACTAGTTTATTTATAGGTCAGATAGATAGATAGATAGAATATTCTTTATTGTACTCTTAAATTACATTTACAGATTTTAGGTCAGTTTGAATGCCAATGTACTTCCAATGTTAGCCGCTTCCCTGGGGTAGAATGTAGGGGAGAAAAAGGCAGCGAGAAAAATCTCCAATCTGACCATCTTTTCTCAAATCACCTTAAATGTAATACATAAGTTGGTCCGAATATACCTCTGCCTAAGAAGCTCAAGACCCATGAGTACAATCAACACCTGCAATTTTTGAACTAAAACTTTCGTAAGCAGTAGACATTATAATTACATTCAGGATACACTTACTCGACTTTGTCGGACTCTTCTGACATACCACTTGCAATGTCAAAACATTAGGTAGAAGTGCCGGTTTTAGACATCTTAGTACCGTTTTTGGCCACTAGATATTTCAGTTAATTTGTACAAAATTTAACGGTAGAAATAGTAATTTCATTGAATTTTTAAACTTTTACATTTATACCAACCAGTTTATCAAGTTTCACATTTATAGAATTATTTATATAGTAATTTGAAAATAAAAGTGGCCAAAAAAGGCTACAAACGATACATTTCTATTCTTACGAAAGTAAGAAAACACCAATGCTGCAGCCAGACACACGAACGGCACCCGTTCACGATAGGTGTAATCAACAGCAGGTTAACCTTAACATTTTTGTTGCAATCACCTGTAAAGTAAATAAATAGTACTCACGTTGATGTGCTGTCGACTGTACCGTATAATAATTGAACAACTTTACGTAGATATTATATTTGATTGCTTATATAATATACTATGTGTAAAACAACTTTTCGATTTTCGATGTTTGTACTGTTCTTGCCTGGTTACCATAGCACAGGGTATCCTAGTTTGGGACCAGGTCAAGTGATTATGTTGTGTGGAAGTGGAAGTTATTATTTTTATAGTTATAATTTAAAAAACTATTTACGATTACCTAAGCAAATTACAAAAATGGATCTATGCAAGCCAAGAAATCAATAGTTACTTGAGAATTTTTTAAAATTTATAATTTTTTTCCAGGGTAAAGAAATTACATACTATGTATACTTGAGCCATTACAAACGTGCGAACCGAGTCATAAAGGTGCGAGCGAGAGTTGTGATATGCCTGATATGCCTCCTATATGTGTGAGAGAGAGGTCTGATACAAATGTGTATGACTCAGTTCGCATGTTTGTAATGGCTCAAGTATAGGTAAATGTTTAATGCTTAGGCACAACTTAGGCTGCTTCCGAATCGATTTTATAGTGAAGAATAAAGCAACGGAAAAATTCCGTTCTGACCACCTTTTCTCAAATCATTAGCTTATGATGTTTTGAGTGTGGTTGCAGTTGATATTTAATTAACTGCAACCAAAGAAGGACAAATTAACAATTCTAGTTCTGCTAGCTCTCAAATTTTGCAGCCAACCAAGGGATATTTCCTTTCCGAGCCAAGAGCGCCCTTATTTATTTGTCAGCAAAATCGCGCTCGACCATTACGACCTCGGAAACCATAAGCACACAATAAAGCCTTTCTCGAGTCCGTTTCCAAGCTATAAGTATACATAAGTACGCCATTTCACTCATTACTTACTGAAATCGTTCGAGAACAGAAGTAAATGTTCACCAACGTAATTGCAGAACGAAACAGGTCAACTGAAAATTAAAATGGTTAGCAATCGATCATCATCGACCCATTATGTCCCCACCGAGGGGCACGGGTCTCTTCGCTGAGGAAGGTATAGGCCATACTCCACCACGGGAGCCAAGTCTGGATTGGTGGAGGCTTGTAAGACCAGTGGCTGGTCGTACTGTCAGAAGTTTTCGAGCCGCCCTAAGGCCTCTGACTTGGCTTAACGACTGCCATCTATCGACGGCAGCCGGCACCAACTGCTTAACGTGCCTTGCGAAGCACGGAACCCGCTCGGAAAAATGTCACTAGCGCAATTCAATTGTTATCAATTGTCAAATTGTTGACGACCTCTGTGGCGCAGCGGTTACCGCAGGCGACAGTTCCCGGGCTCGAACCCCGGCTGGGGACAAAAAAAACCCAGTTCTTGTATGTTCACATGTTTATGATGTCGCTGTTTCTGATTCCCACAGCGTATCTTAGTATGGGGCCAGAAGCAATCTATGTACCAGTATGTGAATATTTAATGATTAATATTAAGGGTGTATCTAACTGCAGTATTTTAGAGAATGGTATATGAAGTGACTTGCCACCAGGTGCGGGAATATCCCACTAATTAAAAATTTTGGAGCTCATATCAGAAGTCTTCAGATAAACTTTCTCTCCAACTATTGCCTATTAATATGGCCAGAATATGTAGCGTCAAAAGGTTTTAAAAGTGGAAGTATTCTTAATTTACATAGAGCCTGCACTGCAGTCACGCACGTGGTGGCATTTCCTTTTATTAGAAGCGACCTCGTGGCCATCAGCTGCTATGAATAAAACAGTAGCGTATCCTGAAATACAAAATATATTAAAAAACGGGTCAGTTCACCCCTTTATGAACGTCAGCAATTACCTTTTGGAATCGCTCAATTTGTGGGTGAGCATACGGCACCGCCGCTTTTGCTGGCTTTCTTTATTAGTGAAATACACAATGAATTTTAGTTAACAAATCATGATTATACTGATACATCATCATCAACCCATTATGTCCCCACCGAGGGGCACATGCCTCTTCTCTGAGGAAGGTATAGGCCATACTTCACCACGGGGGCCAAGTCCGGATTGGTGGAGGCTTGTAAGACTAGTGACTGGTGTTACTGTCAGAAGTTTTCAAGCCGGCCTACGGCCTCCGAGTTGGCTTAACGAATGCCCTCGATCGACAGCAGCCGGCTCAAACTGCTTAACGTGTCTTGCGAAGCACGGAACCGCTCGGAAAAATGCCACTAGCGTTAGGCATAGACGGTCACATCCATGCACTGAACGCGCCCTTATTTGCTTAACCTTTGTGATCGTTTAAGATGACACAGGCAGCCGGGGCTACGAGCGATTTTCTGCTCTGCTGGTACATCGATAGTGATTTATTCTGATCTATTCGCCGAGGAGTAGGTATGAAAGCAGTCGGAAAGTTCTCAACAAAGTTTGATTGTGAGAAGCTAGCGAAACTACTTGTATGTGTTTAACTTCTGTTTTGTGGCAGCGGAGTTCTATAGGAACCATTGTATCCTCGCACAATAGATTCTAACACGATTAACTAATCCGTGGAACATGCAGCGAGTATTTTTACACCAACCGTTACGTTGCAATTGGCTGAAAGGCTATTGTTGTCGGCATTTCGTGGCGCATGTGGAATTTTTTTTACTAGTTCCATGTTTTTATTATTATTTATGTATGCAATAAATAATATTGGTATCTATATATTGATCAAAGACTAATTGATCAACGTGCCCTGCTTTATCAGAGAAGAAACCAGATATATATTTTAACGTAAAGAACTTACATTCTGTTAGTTGAATGCAATGTTCAAACTAACACTTACCTATAATGTTACCTGCTGCCTTGGGGCCGAATGTAGTAGAGAAAAAGGCAGAGAAAAAACAACTCCACTCAGACCATCTTTTCTCAAATCACCTTAAATTTAATACATAAGCTGGAACCAAAATCTATTTATCTAAGAATCTCTAGACCCATGAGTGCAATAAACGCTTGCTTTGTTAAAACAATAAGTACCTGGGTGGCCAAGCTCTGCTCGGTTCTTTTTTTGTAATATAAAATATGTAATATAAAATTAAAACAATCCTTTTCCAACAAAAAAATAACTTGGAAAAAAAACATCATGACTCGAACCGGGTCTCTTGAAATCCGCCCGAAACGGGTCGCCCGTTTTCCCCGTCAGGACTATCCCAACCTTGCAGATAGACGCGAAATTTACCTTTGTATGTTATTATATCAAAAATAAAACAACGTTTTCTAAAAATGTGACCTAGTTAGATCAATTAAACGCCCCCGAAAGCATCTGCCTACAAAATTTCGTGAAAATCGTTGGAGCCGTTTCCGAGATTCTGATTATATATAAATATATATACAAGAATTGCTCGTTTAAAGAGATTAGATTAGATAGACAGATATCACAGTTTTTGTTAAGCAGTCACATGCGTCTGCTGCGTCTGTACGTTTACAAAAAACTTATTAATTTCCTTTTGTAACTATGTACCAATGACAAGCTCGTTGTGAAATTGGTTTACTGGAAGGGCAAGATAAAAACTGCCTCGCGAAAAAACCCGGGGTGCGTGTTTCTTGCTAATAATGAAAGTTGTTGTAAAGAAAGGGGATTGTCAGGATCGTGGTGAGACAGATCAAATATAGCCACTTATCTTTGGTCTGTCTCACCCTCTGGGATATAGGGGCTAGTTTTAGTTTTATATTAAATCCTATGTAGCCTACGTCTCTTTTCAGGGTACCACGTTCTCGCAGAAAGAGAGTAGAGAGGGAGCATTTGTGTAATTAATTCTAGAGTAGGCAGACTAAAAGCACATAAGTCCAATATATATTTTTTTGAAGTAGTTGAACAAAAAATTAAAATGTATTTAGTATTAAAACAGGGAGCTGTCGTGAAACAATAAATTGATCATACCTGCTTTACCAAAATTAACCAAAGAAACTAGTTTTATTTTTTTAACTTAAACTTTCGTTAGCACTAGACTTTAACTTTAAAAACAAAACGTCAAGTAGGGTAGGGTGGTGTAAGTTTGCACAGTTTTGAACTAAAGAGTTATAAAAATTAAACTTGAGGAGTAATCACAGCTTTCTTTATTAATATTGTAATCTTAATAATCTAGTAACAAAGTTTAGTACTAATTCTTGAGCAAACATAATCACTTCTTACTTAATTAATAAAACATCTTAAGTTGGGAATTGCGCAATTTTATACACCCCGGTGTGTAAAATTGCGCACAGGCGGCGATAAGATTGCGCAGAGGATAATTAGGCAAATTACTTACACAAATCACATTTAAAAGCCCCAAAACCCAGGTAATCGGTACACTTTTCGTGCCACCAAACCTGACACACAATGCACTCGATCCAGTCTTCATTAATCGGTTCCTTGAAGATTTCAGTACAACCTCCACATCTCCATATTTTTTTTTAATCGATGTATTTGGTTTTTTAAAAACTTTCTTAGCTTTTGGAGGCTTTGGTTTGGACTTCTTTCTTGTGTCTATTTCATTTTCCATCTGTTGTTTGTACGGTGAACTGCTAATGACATCAGCCTGTTTGTGCTTTCGCTTAGTAGTTCTTTTAATTTCGGACTTTGGAATCGGAATAATATCTCCAAGTGAAGGACTCATTTGGGAATCTGCGTTCCTTTTAGTTATTTCGATTCTTGAGCAACCTGCCACGGGTTCCATGGAAGAGATAGTCGTCGTCTTAATACTCGTAGTTGACGTCATCGCTGATTCCACAGAAGAGTCTACTGGGGTTAGCGAAGCAAGAGCCACATTTTGGGTAGAACCGCTTGCTACAGCTTCCACCACTGACGTATTGGCCGGGGTCTCAACAGAGATGTCATCACTATCTATAGTGCCATTTTCTGGGTTCTCCCGTTCAGTGACCGTGCTTGCCATAAAATCAGCATCTGTAAAAACATCTGGATTCCATGGCCAAATTCCAGTAGTCCTGAAGCTTTCCACTCCACACGCAACAGTTGCAGCTTTGTTAAATGCCGGCGCGAAGATCGAGGTCAACTGAAAGTTGTTATTGCTCTTCCTGGATGATTCCTGAGCCATTTTTCACATTCACCTGCATAGTATTTTTTAACTGCACCATGGAAACCCCTGTCTAGAGGTTGCATTTTGTGGCTGCAGTGAGGTGGTAGCGTCAATGCAACGATGTTATTTTGTCGATAAAAGTCAATAGCTTTCAGCGAACAATGTGACGTGTGATTATCTAAAATCAGCAGAACTGGATGATCTTTAGATGGCCTGGTATGATATTTGAAATGCGATAGCCAGTCTATGAAGAGATCCCCGTTAATGAAACTCGAGTCAGAAACCATTCCGATTGACCCGACTGGTGCACCATCGAGCAGCTCTGCCTTCATCCTTTTACGTTTAAAAATGAAAGCCGGGGGAATGAAATGACCAGTTGCAGAAACCGCATTAACAGCAGTTACATTGAGGCCTCTCTCTGCACTGGAAATTTTATTCACAGCGCGTTTTCCTTTGATAGAAAGCACTCTGGGTGATCGGTTTGGTACCGTAGAAATACCAGTTTCATCCATATTGTAGATGGATTGCGGAGGAAATTGGTATTTATCTATCAAAGCTGACAATTTCACATAAAACCGATCTACTTGTGGTCTGTTAAAACCGATAGCTCGGGCGATGCTTGTGGATGTTGGCTGACGAAGAGACATTTCAGGGTGGCGCTTCATAAAACCACGTAACCACTCTTTCCCTGCCGTTCTGGAGTGTTGGTTAAAGCGGTGGGGGATTTTATGTTTTTCGGCAAACTCGAAAGCCGCGCTCTTCAGTTGTTTCGCTGTCAGGCCGAAAAACATTTCATCTAGGGTCTTCAAGTGGTCACAAAAACCATTTTCAACTTCGGCACTGAATGTAGCATCAAATCTACCAAGCTTTGTTGCAGATTTTTGTTGCTGCAAGCGGTGTCTTAGAGATGACTCTGCCATCCCTAAAGATAAAGCCACCTGTCTCTTGCTCTCTCCATCTTGAATGCGCTTACGAGCAGCCTCGATGGTGGAGGGCATGCAAACTTCACGGTTAGTTTTTCTTGGTCGTCGTGACATCCTGCAACAAAGCGAAGAATCATAAAATCATTAAAACAATCAATATTCATTGTTATAAATCAATGAAAATATCACGCGCAGTCTTACACGCTCGGTGGTGTGTAAGATTGCGCGCGCAACCTTATCCACCCTCGTAATGCGCAAACTTACACACTTGGCATTCAACTAAATTATCAAGATAATGCTGCCATCTCTTAGAAAACTATTAAACTACGTTGTCACAAGCCAGTAGTCGGACGGCAAACACAAGTAAAACAATCAACAAAACGTTGAAATTACATCAGGATTTTAATTCATCATAGTTTTATAATGTCAAATTATTAGAAGAAAAGCCGATAAAAACTTTAAACTTACCTGATCTCTCCGTTTTCAAACCAAACTCAATATTTTTTCGGAATCACATGCCGGTACGGTGACTGATCAAAACACGACTGAAGTTGGCTGCGTGTTTCACACTGGTGTCGAGTAAAGGTATGTGCGCAATCTTACCGCCCGCGCAATCTTACACCACCCTACCCTAAGTGTATTCGGAACAAAGTTATTTATTTATTTTATTTTATTTATTTTTTCACATATACATACCATTACAGGCTTAGCCTAATTTGATATGCACGCTACTATCTACACGTGACAATGATATCTTATTTCTAATTTAATATAATATAATTATTATTTATATAATTTTAATTATTTATTTTGTAAATAACAATAATTTAATGACAAATTGACTAATGTGCTATAAGCAGACCCTATAATTATAGTATTGTTTGGCTGTTATTATAGTTACATCGTAACTACAACAGCACACAATCACTCGTCTTAGGCCTGGTTTACTTTTGCTTTATTTTTACGCTTTTTAGCAAGCTTTCCATAGAGAAACATTAAAATAGAGACGGCAAAAACGTTTACCGATTCAAAGCTTTTATTACGCACCATATGTATTACCTATAAGAGTACTTTACAAAAATCCTAAATACATAGCCAACCAACCATTACTGATTAATATTTACTTTTGAACTTATAAAAGGAATTGTCGTCTCTATTTTATTCTAGCTGTATGAAAAGCATGCTAATAAGCATAAAAATAAAGCAAATGTAGACCAGGCCTTAGTCCCAATACAGACAACTAGGTACGGTGACTAAGAAGTAGGTTTCTAGACAGCGTATATCACAAACATGGAAATACTCCCAGGGCATTACAGATTTCAAACGTTTGATTGCAGGGTGACTCTGCCTACCTATTGTAGGTATTAGTCAGTGTGTATAATTAGCTTCGGCATATAAATTGTTGTAAAGCCCGATTTACACTTTAATGAATTTCACTTATTTTACTGTACTTATTAAATGTATTTATTTGCAAATTTTCATAATTCCATAACAGTTAAACTATTTCATTATCAATTAATAGCATGCTCTAAACCAATCCAGTAACTGCGCTGTAAATACATAACATAACTCAAGTCGAGACTGTGAAACAGTTACGTATTTTATTATACTATACTATACAATTACGCCCTAAGGCATCTGACTTGGCTTAACGACTGCCATCTATCGACAGCAGCCGGCACCAACTGCTTCACGTGCCTTGTGAAGCACGGAACCGCTCGGAAAAATGCCACTAGCGTTAGTCATAGACAGTGACCCATCCATGGACTGAATGCGCCGTATGTTGCTTAACCTCAGTGATCGTTTAAGATCACTCAGGCAGTCCAGGCTACGAGCGGTATAATGTATAACTCGGGCTTAATGCATATTATATTAGTCAGAATGTACCGCATGCAATAAACGCCTGCCTGTAAGTGACGAGTCTAAGTGGTTATTATGGGCTCCGTATCACGTCCCTAATAGTATACAGAGGTTGTTATTGTGGTGTCTAGATGGAAGCTAAGTTGTCTTTAAGGTAGATAACATAGATTGTAGCAACATAGTATGTTATTTTTACCGTAAAGAACAAACATAAAGTCACAAAAAAATTAAACAATATATTTGTTTCGTGATTTTAGAGCAATTGCAAACAGGGCGACTGGTCGCCGCGACTAGTTGCCGCGTCAGACGCGACGTTGTCATTTGATTCTGGCGTCTTTTGGTCGCGACTCCGCGACTCTGACGCCAAGTGTGTGGAGATTCGAACAAAATATATGAAAATTGACGGCCCTAACCTGTCGTCGCGTCTAGTCGCCGAACTATCGCTGTCGCGTGTCTCCTAGTGTGCGCATAGGCTTACAGGTCTCAAAAACTCAAAAGTCAATTTCATCATCATCATCAGTCCAGAGGACCACTGTTGGGTATAAGCCTTTTCGCGATTAAGCCACACCTCGCGGTTTTGTGCCATTCTCAAAAGTCAATTTATTGTAATAATAAAAAACTGATTACATTAAATTTTTCCATTGAACGTTCTCTAACAAGGATGTAGGCACAGGAGAACAGAAAAAAGTGGCGTGACTAACTGTGGCCTAATTTGATTTTCCAGTGGTGGACAACTACAGGCAGATTGGTTGATTAATTGGTCAAAACACCTTGCCTCTTTTGTTAATATACTTAAGTGGATATAGTGACCGGTGGACGGGTTGTAACATTTCTCATAAATATTATTGCATGGGGCTGTCAGGGCTCCAGAGGGAGTATTATTTCAGTAAGCTGTCTCGCAAACCGCTAACGACTGCTGGGCCGTACCGTAATGAATTCACTCGACACTTTGAACCTTCACTTGGTTCTTATTTAACAAGTTATAAGAAAACTGGTCAAGTACATATAGGGTCCCGAGTAAAAAGGGGTTTTATTTGGTTTACAGAAGTAATAGCGTCATTTAAATAATTTTCCACTAATTTTGTACGAAATTCTTTTAGCTTGTCGCTCATTAATCGGTAACTTTTTAAACCTACTTACCCATGATTGTATTGCTTAAGTTCATTATTATGTGCTTCTACTCTGTTTTTTTTTGACGTTTCTACAACCCTACCCTGAGAACATTTTTTTTTAAGATTTACTTCTATTGATTTTTGGCATGAATATTTATTTCTGTGCCTAATTTCAGCTTCCTAGTACTAATTATCTTTGCGCTAGGCCGTGCACAGACAGACATACGGACGGATGGACGGACGGACAGATGGAGAGACTTGAGTTCTTATCTAATTTTTACTTTCAATTCCTATTAGTTTTCTAAGAAGTAAATACAGGCATAAAAACTTTTTTTACGAGATAATAGTAACTCTATATTATAACAATAGTAACTCGAAATAGTAATAATAGTAAAATATTGATTCAAACATTATTTTATTATTATTATTAAATAGTTTGATTCGGACCATACAATTCATATAACTTAACCTAACCTTAAAAATATAGATGAAACTATCATCATCAACCCATTATAGTCCCCCCGAGGGGTACGGGTCTCTTCCCTGAGGAAGGTATAGGCCATACTCCACCATGGGGGCCAAGTCCGGATTGGTGGATGGAGATGAAACTATAAATAATACAACTACGTATTAATTATTAAACGTACTGGCACATTATATCGTCCTGTATGCCCGAGAAGCGTTAAATCTATAATAATATTAACGTAGTCTCTCTACTGAAATCTTTTTTTTTTATTCTCCATTTACCATTAGGTAACACACAATAAAGAACGTCCGTTGGAACCAAATTAAATAATGAACCTTCCAACCATTAGTTACCTACTGAATCCGTACCGTGAATTCAGCAAAAATAAGTGCGCGCGCTAACCCCACTCAATTCACCTTAATATTTTTTTCATGCATTTCTTATTTTATCCACATTTCATGCGGAGAATCTCCCGCGCAATATTCCCACTCGGAAATCTCGTGGAAGGTACTATAAATCGCTTCGCTTGACATAATCAAGTTAAGGAAAGGCACTGAAATGAAGAACGTTCAATAATACGTGTGTATCTGCGATTAAGTAGGTAATTTGGTACTTAAGCAAAAAATACTGCACGTTAGTGACCACAGCCCACATGAACTTGGTCGCTTTCTCTGAATCAAATTCTGCAAATGAGTGTCGCCCTGCCATAATAAAAACAATGTAGGTACATACTCATGAGACACTTTTTGTGAATGTCGTAAAATCTCGATGTAGTAGAGACGTGGAGCGCCATTTTCCTACATCTCAAGTTTTAACTGTCACGTGGCCATAAGTTCAGAATCACACATGTTACTTTAAAAAATATGGATGAATCTATGTCTATCTGTGTCAATTGTTGTTGTTTATTGTTAAAAGATGCACAAAACATCATTATAGTGAGAGTTATAAAACTATGACGACAAATATAATTATGTACATACAGCATAAGAGGAGTTAAAGCAACTAAAATACTTAAAATAACCAAAAACTTAAAATAAATAAAACAAGAATGTGTGACAATTCATTAAGTCTACAGTATTATCCGATTCTAGTCTCATCTGCTAAAGCGCCTCTGCCGCAAGCCGAAAATATCAATATACTAGGAAAATAAAGAAATTTTATTATGCTACATGCGACAAAATCGATCAATAAAATGGAAGATGAGCACCTACAAACCCGCAAATCCAGAAGAGTCTCCTGAAAAGGCGCCCTAAGGAAATCCTCGCCATAACGCACAAACCGAAGGTGTTTATGATATAACGATGTGCCTTCATTCGCCTTTATGGGATCGTAGGCACAATAACGAGAAAGTGTTATGAGAGCCAGTTCACACACCTAGAATTTGTCAAAGGAAAGGCTCGAGCCTTTTTCTTCGAATTAGGAAAATTGAACGCGGTAAAAGTTTGAAAAGGATCTCTTACCAGCATCTCTTTGTTAATTAATTAATATTTATTTTTGGAGTCTCAGTGACAATTTATTAGCAAGCTCTGCTTAAATTATTAAGCACAGCCTGGTAATAAAGTATTTAACCTGTAGAAATTTATTTTTATCCTGTTACATTTATATTGTATAATTATTTATATTTTGTTTTCATAGTTTGTATTGTATTGTATAGTTTATATGTAGTTATGTACCATAAATGTGTTTGTATATTAAGTCTGCCACTGTTGTTTTATTTCATAATTTATTTATTTAATTTAGCTTCTCACACTTTCTTATGCCTACCAGTTATTGCCATCCTGCGGTTGACTGGTAGAAAATGCTTGTAGCATTAAGTCTGCCGCATTGCCACTGTAATGTTTACTTATGCGCAATAAATGTATTAATAATACTAATAATTTTTGGTGTGCCGATCTGCGCACTGTAACAATGGGAGGTAGTCCAGATTGAGCACTTGTCGATATAGCACCTGCACAAATAGCACCTCTCCAGATTGGGCACCTATTGATATTTTTGGCAGGTGCTGTTAGTGAATTCAAATTAATGTATTCTGCCAAAAATAACAATAGATGCCCAATCTGGACTAGGCCAGGTGCTATTTGTGCATGTGCTATTTAGGCGGGTGCGCAAACTGGACTACCTCAACAATGGTTTTTAATTGTTCAATGCAAGGTTATAACGCGACTGATTAAAGCCTGTACGAGATCAACACTCGCTACAGTTTCCAAGGACTTTGTCAAACGAAGCCGAGCCTTTTTCATCGAATTAATAAAATTGAACTAAGGAAAAAAGTTTACTTAGTACCAGCACCCCTTAGTTAAGATTAATTAATACTTTTGGTTGGAGTCACAACTGACTGCAAGCTTTGCTAATAAATGAAGCCCAGCCTGGCAATAAAATATTTAAGCGTAGCATAGGAGAGTAGACACTCACTACAGGGGAGTGCGAGTTGAAATAGTCTGCGCAAGGCAGTTCTGACGATTCCCGCGAAGGCAACGGTCGCATTTTCTGCCCCTACTGTTGTCATTCGCGTTCGACGTTCTACGTATATTTTCGTAAGCTTTCCTAGTGAAATGCGAGTTGAGCGATTGGAGTTGCGTTAGTTGCAGTTTCCTTTGTGATGTGTAAAAATTTATCATTGGATTTATTTCGGCAAGGATGTACGCGTTATTGATGGTGTTAAGCTTGTTTTTTCAAGGTAAGTTGGGGAGTTTGTCGAAACTGCTGTTTTTGAAAGTTTTACAAAGGATCGCGTGCATAACGGTATTAAAATTATAAATATTAAAATTCGTACTGAGCATGAGGAGAGCAACAAGTACCAACAAGGAACAAGTACTTAAATTTCCTCCGTTAGTTATGGACGTGAGCATTATAGTATATACCAAAATATAGTCAATAATATTCCAACTATGATTTGAATTATTTTTATTTTTCTTTAAAAGAATTTTAATAAAAAAAAAATCTGTTGTCACGTCTTTCCCATTACCACAGACTTTAAAATGACTTTGAGGAGTGTTTTAAATAATCGTTCGTAAGGAGTGTATTTAACAAATAATAAGACTTTTCTGAATAGTTACAGACTGCATTCAAATCGTTCTTATAAAATTATAGGATCTTGTCACGACAAACACACATTAATACGTGAAGATCAATTTGCGTATAATTTAACAAAAAAATACTAGGAATAAAAAAATGCCTTTATAATTTTAATTAATCTAAATATGTATGGTGATATTTACCTTAAATATTTAGGTTAAAGGTAGAAATGCATTAGGGAAATGCACATGATTTGTGTATAAAAGCATACACTTCTCAGGGGCAGTTTAATTAATCTGTTGTCAAGACTTAAAAATTACTTTGGGGAGAGTTTTAAATAATCGGTCGTAAGGAATATTTTTAACAAATAATAAGACTTTTCACACTGAATTCAAATCGTTCTTATTAGGATCTTGTCACGACAAACACACATTAATACGTGAAGATACTAAGCTAGCAAAATAATGATGCTTTGGTAAAATTAAGTAGCACATTTTTCCTTTGTCAAAGTTCGTAAATCGCTACTGTACATTGAAGTTTTCATTTACAGTAGAAACATAGTAGTTGGAAATTGTTTTAAAATCAGTCATTTTAATTTTGTCGGGAAGTTTATAAAATAAATAAACTCACGCCCGTTATCCCCGAGGGGGTAGGCAGAGGCACCAATCAGTAGAACTGGGCCCACGTTAATCTCGATGCAATAACATTTATTTTGCAGAAGAAGTAGCACTCCGTATGGTAAAGACCTTATTTAGTAATATGCCCTAAAATCGGTCCTACTTTTATTGGGACGGCCAGTTACATTTGAACTCAGCGATATCTTAAGGTCTTCAGATTTTTAAATACATTTAGTGGGGCCCTAGTGTGGGGCCAAAAGCAATGTATGTGCCTGTATGTAAATTTTTATGTTATGTTTATATTTTAATCAAAGTCTAAGCCTAGGTGGTTGATATTAATGTCAAAAACCGGCCAAGTGCGAGTCCGACTCGCGCACGAAGGGTTCCGTACCATTATCTATAAAAATGGCGATGAAATCACGTTTGCTGTGTGATAGCCCCCCTTAAATATTAATTTTATTTTAATTATTATTTTTTTAAATAAATATATAACTCAATATTTTGTAAATATTTCAAGCGTCTACCTGCTGCCGTTACTAATATGAAGCAAAAACAAGCAAAAAAATCACGTTTGTTGTATAGCAGCCCTCTTAAATATTTATTTTATTCGGTTTTTTATTCTTTCTTGTTATAGTGGCAACTAAAAAACGTAATCTGTAAAAAACTCAACTCAACTATCACGGCCCACGAGATACAGCCTGGTGAGAGACCGACGGACGGACGGACAGCGGAGTCTCAGAATAGGGTCCGTTTTACCCTTCGGGTATGGAACCCTAAAAACGGCCGTTTTGTTACTCCACGGAGCCCCTTAAACTGATGATGAGGCCGGAACCGTAGCCCGGGGGTTGGAGCCTGTTGTGGGCAACACAAAATAATGTTGTTTTTTATGGTCCCTGTTGTACTTTAATAATTCAATCCAATTATAATTCTTATTTAATTTTTTCGTTTTTACCTAATTTAGTTCAAATAACTTTGGGTTCCGTCGTAAACGCAACAAACCTATACAAGTATTAGTAAGTAGTATTTTTAATAGAAACGCTATGTGTTTATCCAATACATCAATGTCTATTTAATCAAAACCATTTGTGTAGTAAGGTAGGCGGGTGACATAATGAATAAGGCGTATACGTGGCACTCTGTGGGAATATTAATCGGCTATTATTACTAAGGTCGTCAACGTAGCGTTAACTGGATTTGGGAAAGCAGCTGTACATTTTCCACTGTCTACATTAGCTTTGTCTTCAATACCTTCTCTCAGCCTTTATTCGGCGTTCAGCAGTGCAGTATAATTAATGACAAACTTTAAATAGTTTCAGCAAGAGCAAGTTCCAAGTTTGAAAGATTTAACAGTTGCGTAGTCAAGATAGTTATGGATTAAATTAGGTTTGCACATTAGCTCCTTTAGATGTAGGTACCTACATTGTTTTGTTTGCCTAAAGGCTCGTGAGTGTGCGGTGGAAAGATGCCTTGAAAATTCATTTCAGCAACATTGTATTTTTACTGTAAAAATATGATGAAATTATAAGCGTACTCTACGATGTTATTGTTCATATGTACCGTTTATTTTTAAATTCAACATTTACTTTTCAACTTGTGAAAATTTATCCAACAGTGAAAGAGTGACAAATAGGTTATCATTGAGTGATGTTAGCGCGTCGGTAGAACGCTAGCCTCACATTCAGAAGATCGTGAATTTATTTTCCAATTTATGTTTATTTGAGAATTTATAGTAGCAATACCACCCCCTGACTGTGAAAGAAAATATGAGGAAACACTAGTGTCCGAGGTGTTTATATATCTCAGCAATAATTGCTACGTAAAATTTTCTAATTGTCAGGATGAGTACGAAAATCACTGGTATTTTTTTAAGAAGTCTATATACGTCCCACACTAGTGTATGCCACAGGCTTTTTCTTGAAGCAAAAGTACGGGCTTAATCACAACGCTTTCCCAACGCGGAGAAAACAAATAATAAGGTATTCATCATCATCAACCCATGATGTCCCCACCGAGGGGCACGAGTCTCTTCCCTGAGGAAGGTATAGGCCATACTCCACCACGGGGGCCAAGTCCGGATTGGTGGAGGCTTGTAAGACTAGTGGCTGGTCTTCTTGGCAGAAGTGTTCAAGCCACCCTAAGGCGTCTGACTTGGCTTAACGATATGCCATCGTTAGCTAAACGCTGCCATCAATAGATGGCAGCCGGCACCAACTGCACCAACCAATAAGGTTATTATTTATCAACTAGGTTTTATCATACATTTTGAAATAAAATCAAAACTGCATTACTTAAACATATTTTCAATGCGTGGGAGGATCATAGGGATGCTGTAGAAATATTTTGTGATTTGTCAAAGGCATTCGATTGTGTAGACCACAAAACACTACTCTCAATGTTAAAACATTACGGAATAAAAAATGCAGAATTAGATCTTTTAAAATCGTATTTAGAAGGAAGGGTTCAAAGAGCAGATATAAATCGTATTAAATTGTCGGGTTCACTTATAAAAATGGGAGTCCCACAGGGATCTATCCTAGGGCCGTTCCTTTTCCTGGTCTATGTAAATGATTTACCGTTTATGGTACAAAAAATGTGCGAGATAGTGCTATTTGCTGATGACACGTCACTTATTTTTAAAATAAGGAGACAGGAAAAAAAATCTTGATGAAGCAAATAATGCTCTCTCGCACGTTCTAGATTGGTTTACTGCAAATAATCTATTGTTAAATTCAAAAAAGACAAAATGTATGAAGTTTACCCTGCCTAACGTAAAATTAGTTGAAAATAACATTGCAATTGGAAATGAAAAACTAGAATTTGTTGAAGATACTGTATTTTTGGGCATCACAATCAATGCCAAACTACAATGTGGTCCACATATTGTAAAATTAGCACATAGACTTAGCTCCGCAACATATGCTGTAAAAATAATTTGAGAACTTACTGACGTTGCAACTGCTAGGCTTGTATATTTTAGTTACTTCCATAGTATTATGTCCTATGGTATTCTACTGTGGGGCCGGGCAGCAGACATTTAGACTATCTTCATCTTGCAGAAGAGAGCGATCCGATTTATTTACAAGCTAGGTAGTAGGGACTCGCTAAGAGACTTTTTCAAAGAAACTAACATCCTAACAGTTGCAAGCCAATATATATATGAAAATATTATGTACGTTAGGAAAAATATTACAGACTTTGAAACACTTGGTAGCCATCATAACGTTAATACTAGGAATAAACATAAATTGCCATTTCCACGATTTAGACTTGCAAAAGTTAATACTTCCTTTATGGGGCACTGTATAAGGTTCTACAACAAGATACCCCAAGATATATTAGAGTTACCTCCAACGCGATTTAAGAATTGTATTAAGCACACTCTTTGCAAAAAGGCTTATTATAAAATCAACGATTATTTAGAAGACAAGGACGTATGGCATTAAATAGTAGTTTAATATCAAATTTAATCACAGGATAAATGTGTCTAGTGTTCAACACATCCAAGATAAATTATTTTGTAGGTTTGATTTGTATTAGCTTTAAGGTGATTTGAGAAAAGATGGTCAGAGTGGAGTTTTTTTAGCTGCCTTTTTCTCCACTACAGACGGCCCCAAGGCAGCGGCTAACATTATACATAACTATATGTACATTGACATTCAACAAGCAGAATGTAAATTCTTTACGTTGAAATAAATTTTTGAATTTGAATTTTTTGAACATTCGTTATACCTACCGTATATAGGTAAAAACAACGCAAAGTACTATAAAAGGCCAATGTAATTATTCATCGAATGATTGTGAACACTCACGCAAAGGTCAACTTGAAAGCTTTCATGACCTACACTTTTGAAGAATAGAATTTAACAAAGTTCTACTAATTGAACAGAAAATAGGCATGAGTAGATTTAGATCAAAGTGATTTGGCTGAAGATAGTCTCTATGTCTGCTGCCCGGCCTCACAGTAATATACAGTAGGAAATAAAACTTACTATGGAAGCAAAAATAAACAAGCCTGGCAGTTGCAACGTCGGTTAGTTCCCCAATTCTTTTCAATGCATAATGCTGCGGAGCTAAGTCTATGTGCATAATTTTACAATATGTGGACATCGATTGTGATGCTTAGAAATATAGTAGCTTCTACAAATTCAAGATTATTTTACTGTTTCCTTATTTTAAAAATGATGTAAAGACAAAAATGTCTCTGTCTCGGCCTCTAACTATCAATATCTTGTAAAGTTGTTTCTGAAATTTGCAATTCCTGGATCACGTTCGTTAGAGTTTGGAATTTCCATTTGTTATTCGACAACAATTTGATTTTAGTAGGGTGAAAAAAAATTCACTCATTTTCTGTTTTGTAGTGCTGCTGTTTCATACATAAAGCATAAAACTGTAAGTTTTATATGACTCGATATGATTAGTAGAGCAATGAATAATTGAAGGCTGCGAAAAGTATAACTCGATAAGTGCAAATAAAACTCTAATCATATGTGGACAGATAAAAAACACGAATAGTTTAAAAAACTACCTGAGAACACCCTATCTAGTAGAACAAGAGTTGTTCAATACAATATTTAATTGGGCTTGTATCACAAGTAGCGCATTTTATAATTATAAACAATGAAAAGTTTTTAGAAAGAGTTTTTTTTTAAACCTTATGAAAATATTATATTGTAAGTATAGTCCCATAACGCTTCTAGCTAAGCCCACGATTTTCTTCTTCTTAAAACATAATAAAATAATAAAAATTACAGACAAAAATCGATTACAAATATTGAAAAAAATATTTATGTATGAACATGGTAGGTATGTATGTAGGTATGTGCGTGAGGCATGTGATACTGTGATGTGCACTTATATACCCATACAACAAGTATGTTTGCCAAATCAATAAACCATGTCATGTGAATTATATTATTATTATTAATTAGAGAGAGAACCTTTTAATACATTAAGCAAAGTTTGATACCTGCCACGACGATTTTATCTGATATGGTAGCTTTCACAGAAGGGACATGCGTTTCAAGAAAAGTCAAACTCGCCAAAAGCTAGACAAAATAAAGATGTATGTGACACACTACTTTTGGCAGTATTATTCAACATGCGCTAAAAGCATCTCTAACTTATTTAGGACCAGCCTTACTAACTAAAGGCACGCGGACTAAGACGTAGGCAAAAGCTAGTAATTTTATAAAGTCATAAATAAAATCACTAGCGTTTAAGATACTGAATTTCCTCTTTTTTAATAATATTAGAGTTTATCTGCGTACATTTCCAAACTTATTATTTGTAATACTTACTTATATTTTTATATTTTATATTGGTTTATAATGTATATTTTCGTAAAGTAAAGTAAAATAGTTATTTTTTGCACAAATATAATGGTACATTTTTAGTGATGACTTATTTTAACGTACGGTGCATATCTTAGGTAAATATATTATACAGAACGTTCCAGGGGTCCCCAAACTAGGCAAGGCCTGCGTCTTGGGGAACCAGTTGAAAGTAAAAAGTAAAATCTGTAACATACTTAATATTTTTATAAACACAATAAACAAAACAGACAACTTCTGGGCCAAAAAAAACTAACAATTAATCTTTGCTTATAAATTTATAACTTGCAAAAGTTAATACTTCCTTTGTGGGACACTGTATAAGGTTCTACATTATGCCCCAAAGTTATACTAGCGTTACCTCCAACGTTTAAGAATTGTATTAAGCACACTCTTTGCAAAAAAGCTTATTATAAAATCAACCATTATTTGGAAGACAAGGATGTCTGGTGTTAAACAGTAGTTTAGTATTAAAAATTAGAGGATAACCTATGTCTAGTGTTCAACACATCCAATAGTAATATCTTTTAAGTTTGAAAGTGGGTTAATTAGGCTAAAACTGTTTTGAAAAGAGTAGGTACATGTGGAGTTTATTTGTTAGTTTCTTCTCCATGTAATCTATTAATTGGGAAACTAACAACTTTGACGTTCATAAAGTAAACATTATTATTATTTATCAACAATTATTTTTAATATTTTACCTTTACTTGTGCAACAACTATTTTTCATTCTTCTATATTGAAATCTGGGTTTTAACTGACTTCAAAACAGGAGGAAGTGCTGAATTCGACGCGTATTTTCTTTTACGTATGACAATTCGTCAGCCCTGAAAGTTTCAATGATTAGTGCTTCAATAAGCAGATCTTTTTCAAGCTGATATTAAATATAAGGAGTAAGTAATTAAGTAGGTAGGTTTTTTGTTAAGAAATGTACAACTTAGGTACCAGTACATTTTTCAATAACCACTAAAAGCATTTTGTTAAGGCTTAGCAATACAAAGGTCAAACGTCTAGACATATTAAGTTTCACCAAAAATATTTAAGGGGCTCCAACAAGTAATACTAGCACCACTGAGGAAAAAACATTATGGTATTTTTGTGTTATTAATTAGACAACACAATTTTTTTTTTTGTTTAATCTCTCAATCATGTTAACGATGATTTTAGGAAACGGCCATATTTACACCAAAAACGGCCATATTTGGCGTTAATGCTAACGATCTAGTCCTAGGGTTTTTGCTCTAGTTCAAGGCCATGGGAACTAAAAATCTATATTAACGTGATTGAGAGATTGATTGTAACGTGGTTGAGAGGTTGGAAAATTTTTGAATTTTGAATTTTTGAATTTGTTCCGAAATCGATTTGTAAAAAAAGATATGATTTTTCCTCGCTTGCGCTAGTACAACTTATGGGATCCCCTTAATATTCAGTTCGTTACCAAGACTCTTAAGCCCAGCTTTCATTGTTAAAAATATATCAATGTCAAACTTTGCTAAGCTCACATAACTAAAGCCGTGACCCTACATGTTAGTAAAAAAATATGTCTTGGCCATTTCCGACTGTTGCATTGAAAACAAACACAGGTCTTCGATGTTTTCATGTTTGTGATGTCGCTGTTTCTAGTTCCCACGACACAGAGTATTCTAGTGATCCCGTGAACATGTATCAGGTCTTTACTTGTACAAACATACTAAACAAAAAATTAAAAATTTTGAACAAACCCACGACGGTTAAAACGTAATTGAAGAGGGTAAAATAGTTTTGAAACCCACGACTCAAAGAATTTATGCTATGAACTTATTAAAGAGAACCCAAGAAAATCCGTTGGAACTGCCATTAAATTTTATATACAAGTAACTATTAAACCGCCATATTTGGCGTTGAAATATATTTAGAAATTTAAAAGAGAGCCTCTGACGGATTTTCGTAATTTTTTTTATTAAGATAATAGCATAAATTCTTTAAGTCGGGGGTTTCAAAATTGTTTATTCCTTTTTCAACTACGTTTTAACCGTCGTGGATTTTTTCAAAATTTTTTTTTTTTATTTTTTTATTTCAAACTTTTTAGAGAACAACTCCTACCGTAACGCCTATTCATGAACCCTCGCTAATCAACCACAAATCTATTACAAATGAAAACCGCATCAGAATCAGACTAGTAGTTTTGGTTTTGCACAAACAAATGTTCACTGCAGCGCCCTCTGATCAGTTGTCACTGTAACACCTATCTAAGAATACGCACCAATCAAACCCAAACTCATCAATGAAAATCGCATCAAAATCCGACTCGTAGTTTTGGAGATAAATGGCAATATTTATTTTCACAAACATCCTTGCACCCCAAACGCATATACCGTCTCCGTTCCGCCGTGGTTAAAAAAGTAGCCAAATCGGTCCAGCCGTCCTCGAGTTGTAGCGAGACTGCCGAACAGCAATTAATTTGTAAATATGTTCTCGTAGTAGACTGGTGATTCCAGTGATCAATCCAGTCCAGTTCATTCCAGTACATTCCAGTGCAGGTTCACATTAATCCAGTGGCATTCCAGCGCTGGACTGGAATGCTACTGGAATAATGTGAACCGGGCATAAATCGCCAATCCACGGTGAGCACGCGTGATGATTAAAGCCCATAATCTCTCTTTGAGTAAGTGCCCTATAGTGGGATGTATATAGGCTGCTTGCACAAGGTCGGCTTGTGCCAACTAGCGCTTCTTACATCACTGTCTTTTTCTTTATCCAGGTGTAAACTCAACCCAGTGATAAGTTCAAATCTAAGTCTTGGACCATGTCATTTGCAATGCTATAGTTCTCTGTAGCTGTTAGACTGACAACTCTATTCAGCTATTTGTACAAATTAAAAACTCTTTCTGGATATTGTATTTATTTATTTTATTTGGCGTAAATAGCCCTCAGGTGCCTCCGTTTACCAGTTCCCCAATAGTTGTAATTATATGCTTTACCAATAGTTGTGATTATATGCTTTAGTGCCATAAAAATAGGGTATTGCATTAATTTCTGTCACATAAAATAATCTGAGCTGTTTCAGATTTCTAGATTGTATGGCAATAAAAAAAAAACTGATAATTTGAAACTTTTCGATGTAACTTTATTGGATTTTATTCATACTGAAGAAGTTATTTTTGGCTTTCACGCAATTCAAATGGTTTCATATTAGGTTGCCTAACGACTTTTGTAATAATTTAATAAGGAATAATGTTTTTATGACTAATTATATTTACCCATAACAACTATACGAATCAAGAATCAAGAATTTATTTCAACGTAAAGAATTTACATTCTGCTTGTTTAATGTCAATGTACATACAGTTATGTATAATGTTAGCCGCTGCCTTGGGGCCGTCTGTAGTGGAGAAAAAGGCAGCGAAAAAAAAACTCCACTCTGACCATCTTTTCTCAAATCACCTTAAAGCTAATACAAATAAAACATACAAAATAATATCTTGGATGTGTTGAACACTAGACACATTTATCCTCTGATTTAATTTAATATTAAACTCATATTTAATGCCATACGTGCTTGTCTTCTAAATAATCGTTGATTTTATAATAAGCTTTTTTGCAAAGAGTGTGCTTAACACAATTCTTAAATCGCGTTGGGGGTAACTCTAATATATCTTGGGGTATCTTGTTGTAGAACCTTATACAGTGCCCTATAAGGTTCTACAACAAGATACCCCATATATAAAGGAAGTATTAACTTTTGCAAGTCTAAATCGTGGAAATGACAATTTATGTTTATTCCTAGTATTAACGTTATGATGGCTACCAAGAGTTTCGAAGTCCTTAATATTTTTCCGAACGTACATAATATTTTCATAAATGTTAAGATGTTAGTTTCTTTGAAAAAATCTCTTAGCGAGTCCCTACTACCTAGCTTGTAAATAAATCGGATCGCTCTCTTCTGCAAGATGAAGATAGTCTCAATGTCTGCTGCCCGGCCCCATAGTATTATACCATAGGACATAATACTATGGAAGTAACTAAAATAAACAAGCCTAGCAGTTGCAACGTCAGTAAGTTCTCGAATTCTTTTCACGGCATATGCTGCGGAGCTTAGTCTATGTGCCAATTTTATAATATGTGGACCCCGTTGTAGTTTGGCATCGATTGTGATGCCCAAAAATACAGTATCTTCAACAAATTCTAGTTTATCATTTTCAATTACAATGTTGTTTTCAACTAATTTTACGTTAGGTAGGGTAAATTTCATACATTTTGTCTTTTTTGAATTTAACAATAGACTATTTACTGTAAACCAATCTAGAACGTGCGAGAGAGCATTATTTGCTTCGTCAAGATTATTTTCCTGTCTCTTTATTTTAAAAACAAGTGACGTGTCATCAGCATATAGCACTATCTCACACATTTTTTGTACCAAAAACGGTAAATCATTTACATAGACTAGGAAAAGGAACGGCCCTAAGATAGATCGCTGCATAACTGTTTACGCATAATTTTAACAAGCATAAATAAAAGTGGTATAATAATAACAAATCATAATATTCTAAGGCATAGATTGAAAAAAAGCATAACGACAGCATAGCATAATGATCATCAGCATACACATCAAGCATTCGCCAAATCAAAAATCGTAAATAAATTAATTCTTTTTTCGCAAAATGCAAGCATTTATAGGCACTTACAAAGTTGAGTCTGTTTTCGGTCTCCTATGTTCAACCTGACACGCTCCTATGCGCTCCGCTACGCTACGCGCTTCGTCGCACGTATATTTTTGTTTTTGTAGTTTCGGTTGTTGGAGCAATAACAATATCAAAAACCGGAAATAAATTTATTCGCGTTTCGTAAAATGATCTTTATTTTCATAAAACTTATACTTAACTTAACTTACCATGTGTGGTTATGGAAACTTAATATTAGTTAAAATAACAAAAAGACAAAAGAAGCGTCATAACAAAAGTCAAAATGAATATAGTATAACAGACCATTATTTTTAAGACTTACTAGCTTGCGCCCGCGACTCCGTCCGCTTGGACTTTAGTTCAAAATGTTGCAACCCCGTTCACTCCCTTAAGGGTTAAATTTAGAAAAACACGTGTTCAATCAATTGTGTTGAAGAGTATTTATTTTAAGTTTCAAGAAAATTAGACAACATTCTTTAAACTTCCCATACAAATTTCGGCAACCCTTTTCGCCCCCTTAAGGGTTGAATTTTAAAAAATCCGGTCTTATTCCTTGCCTACATTTTATATAGACCCTCTGTGCTAAATTTCAGCTTCGTAGATCCAACGGCTTGGGCTGGGCGTTGATAAGTGAGTCAGTCAGTCAGGACTTTGAATTTTATTTATATAGATTATGCCAAAGAACGTTTATGCAAAAACATCATTATGAAAGTACAAATTATGCGACATTCATTATGACAAAGAAAATTAGGAAGGAAAAATTGTGCGAGTAAAATGTATCCCGATTCAAATTGCACGGTGTAGGAATACAGAAATTATCTCTATTATAATTTCTGTAAATCTTGAAATACCACTGTGATGGATCACATCAGAGACCTGACCAATAGCCAAGGAACTTAGGTGATTGAAATAAAAACATATACAAACGTAAACATGGTTAGTGTATTCGCTGAAAAATCGTAGAGGCGTATCTTATTTCACCACACACATACATATACGACTACGCACAAAAATATCTTTACCTATTTTACCGTCCGAATGTTGATATTTTTTTAAAGCCACCCTAACCATTCCACCCAATTCATTAACTAAAGGTTAGTCTAAATTTAGTTTCTCGGAAAGCTAACATCTTAACACAGCTTTCTCTGTAAAAGTACTTTGCAACTGATTGATCTCTCTCGGTAGGTATTGTACTTCAAGGCTACTCAAAGTACTCAATGGGGTCTATTTTTTTTCATTGTTTTGTTGATTTTTGTGTAGGTATTTTGTTAGTTACGTACTTGTCCACATTGTGATTCTGTGACAATTTTAGTAAAAGTCTTCTTTCTTTCTTTTTCCTTTTTATCAATGAAGTTTCCTTTTATTAGATTTCGTTTCGGTGGAATAAAGTGCCATACATTTCTGTTTGTTCAAGGGTCAGTGCTACTGCGAATTATCAGCGTCACAGTGCCCACATACAAGGTGCGTGGTCAGCCGGCACACTTCGAGTGTAATTACGAGCTCGAGGGCAACATCCTATATTCCGTCAAGTGGTATCGGGACAATGAAGAGTTCTACAGATACATGCCAAAGTTCGACCCCCCGAAGCACGCCTACAAGCTCGAGGGAATCAAAGTTGATGTAAGTCTGACGACTGAAGATGTAACCAGGTCTCGCTGGCTACGTGCTTCACTATCGTAATGATTTATGACGTCAAAGTCTGGTTTGCCTAATTGTTGTATTATACGAGGTTTGTTTGATAGAATATAAATATTGTACAAGCTTATATTATGTGAAACTAAAGTTATTGCACCTTTTATCGAATAGTTTGAACTGCCTTTTTACCACTTTTTGCCACCACAGTTTCACTAGTCTTGCTAGCCGCTAACTAATCCTAAAGGCCTTCCGGAGTATTTTCGGGTTTCTGAGGGGAGTAAAAGTAAACATTAACATTTACACACAGGCACACACACTGCCTCCGGCCCCACACTAGGATACCCTGTGTCGTGTAAACATCCAAGGCCTGGAGATTTTTTTTTCTCCCCAACCGGGGATCGAACCCGGGAACTATCGCATGGTAAGCAGATGCGCTAACCGCTACGCCACAGAGGTCGTCGTGGTCGAGGTCAAACGTTTTTTTCATATGCAAGTTACGGGAAACTGGCGTGGCCTGGCGTGTATCATCGCAGCACAATGATCTCAACTCACTGTATCATCATCAACCCATCATGTCCCCACCGAGGGTCACGGGTCTCTTCCCTAAGGAAGGTATAGGCCATACTCCACCACGGGGGCCAAGTCCGGATTGGTGGAGGCTTGTAAGACTAGTGGCTGGTCTTACTGTCAGAAGTTTTCAAGCCGCCCTAAGGCCTCTGACTTGGCTTAACGAATGCCATCTATCGACGGCAGCCGGCACCAACTGCTTAACGTGCCTTGCGAAGCACGGAATCGCTCGGAAAAATGCCACTAGCGTTAGTCATAGACGGTAACCCATCCATGGACTGAACGCGCCGTATGTTGCTTAACCTTAGTGATCGTTTAAGATCACTCAGGCAGCCCAGGCTACGAGCGATTCTGTATGCTAGTCAGCAATGCAACGTCACGATACAACCCAGCTACTGTGAAGCCACAGCGTCTGTTTCGGTGTCTGTGCCTCTTTCAGGTTCTTGTACCCTAACAATTAGTTAATCGATTGTTAACAGCTGTCAAACGTTTTTTCGTATGCACTTTGGCCAACTGACAGCTCTTAACAGGAGATTAACAGCTTGTTAGTGTACGAGAAACCGAGGGTTAGACACGTAAATGATTTTGTACACACTTTGTTTACTGTCAATTCTGATTCGCAGAGTTTTACTCTCCGCTTTTAGTCTCCGGTCTGTTATTAGCTCGAAACCGCGAGAAATTTTTTAATGGCAATGCGCTGCATTGCGTTGCCACATTAACATAGCATCAACCCTCCTTGCTTTAACCATAAACCAGCGTCGCTAGTTTTCTTTCAAATCAGGAGACACAGCTAAGCGTGCTTCCTATTTATTTTCTTTTTATAAACCTTTTTATTCTTCTTCTTCTTCTTTATCTCTCCGGGCCCCTTTTTCGTCAGCTGTGCGTATAGACACGAGGCACCGTGTGGCATGTTATTCTGATTTATATGATTTATTCAGGAATATTTTTTCACCAGTACAATAAATAAACATACGTAATACTAAGTCCAAAATACAAATACCAACATTTTTGTTACTACCCCGTTGGTACAAAAAAAACAAAAATACCAATGTCTGAACTTATCCGCAAATCTTAAAGAAATATGGACTCATTACGCATGAGCACAACTAAACGCACGAACTGGCAACTGCGCGCGGCTTGCGGGAAGGACAAGAAGCGGCGGCGGCGGCGCGATGACGCCTTGTAATGGGTGCCCATGAGTTACAAATTGGATGAAGGATAAATTAATGAAAATGAAAAAAATATATATGGTAATTTTATTCGATAAATGTAATCTATTATCGATACCAATGATATGGCAAAATTTATTGTACCGGTGAAAATTTCACCCGGTATGTAAAACAACGAATGCTTCATAGTTTAGGCGTCACAACGTAGCGGCAACTCGTCGTGTGGCCTCGGTTTAAATGTTGTGTTTTGGTAAAATTATCTAAGTCGGACGCCCGGCGCGTGGCGACGCTTTGTGTGGCCTCGACTTAAATGTTGTGTTTTGCCACAGTTGTCAAAGTCGGACGCGCGGCGCGTGTCGTTGCACCAGGTGACGCTCAAGTCCAGCGGGCTTTACCGCTGCGAGGTGTCGGCAGAGGCTCCTAGCTTCGCCTCCGCTGCCGGTGAGGGCCGCATGGAGGTTATTTGTAAGTACTGATTTAGTAATACCTCTGCAATGCAATTCTAAATACCCACAGTCATGGACTGGGCTTAAGGGGCCCGGTGGCATTTTCACCTTAGGGACTCGCCGCATGCATAGCATAATATCATCAGAATAACCAACAAAGTAAAATTGTGATACAAAAGTAAGCAAGGTTTGTAAAGTTCTTTTATAAAGCAAAATTTAGGGATACGGCATAAAAGTCGCTCGAGGAAGCCCGTACAGGCTGGTGCCCTGGTGGCAAATGCCACTCTATCTCTACGGCCAGTCTGGTCATAACTGGTCAAAAACGATAAGAAACAATTTGTATTAACTCAAACGTATGGTTCTAGAGTAGATTGAATTAGCACGATAGAGAGCGGGACGCTTAGCTTGCCTGTCTCGCTGCACAAACAAAATATCTAAAGCAAATCCCCTGTGTTGAGATACACAATTTTTCTCGTTTATTTGTCACTGAAAACTGAGGAATCAGAAAAATGTGTCATGTTATATGAATAACAGATGTTCAGTAGGAAAAAATATATATTTTGGGGCCAATTTTCATTCCAAATGGCAAAAAAAACCAGCTGGATTATTATTTTTGACAATTTCAATTATTCTTCTAGTAAATATAGGTACATTAAACAGAGTTGGTCAAATAATAAAACACATATTGATACGTTATTCACTAGATTAAAGCGGCCTACAGACTATTGAAACGCGAAGCGACACCACGTATCGACACCCCGATGTGCATCGTGCACATTGCCAACACGCGATGCCCAAAATGATTCTGGTCATAGAAAACAGTAGATTAGATTTGACTCAACACGCGTCACGTTGCGTCGGGCCGCGTCGCGTTTCCTTAATGTGTTTCCACCTTTACGCTCTTGTGTGTTAATATGTGACCAAACCTTTCAATAAAGTAAAAATATGCCCCTTAACTTTAAATGAACTATGTAGGTACTTGCAACTGTAGGTGGGTATTTGGCACTTAAATGATGGAATACCACTATCTGTTAAATTAATCCCTTGGATTGCTCAGATTATATTAACGAAACTATAGCTACATGCACAATATCCACCGAATGTTTCTTCGAAAATACACAACAAATAGGTACCATAAATAGTTCAGGCATACAAAAAAAATCTAACCTAACAAACCTCCCTGGAAATCAAGTAACCCAAAGGTCTAACTATAACTGTGGTTACGTAAAGTCGGTAACTGTATTAATCACGCAACATTGTTGTATATAGTGTATTAACGAGGGAAAGTTGATGTTTAGGCACTTCTCTAAATAACCGTACCTTAAGAAATATATCTCCTTGTATTCATAACTTTAAAACGCTCATTTGTCCTCAGATCTGCCTCGAGAAGGTCCGAGAATAACAGGGAATGAGTTAGAGACTCGGAAAGGAGATTTTTTATTCCTTAACTGCACATCCGGGAGGTCTTTTCCCGCCGCCATCCTCAGTTGGGACATAGATGGGGAGAAGGTAACTGAAACACTATTATAGGTCTCTACCACTTTAAATTGAACCTTATCACTTTGAAATACATTCCAAAACCAATGAAAAACTCTTACCACCCATGCCTGGTTAAGGGTTAATAACCAGGCAGTGCACAATGGTCTAATAGGTACCTATCACTGTAAAATTGAACATTATCACTTTGAAATACATTCCAAAATCAATGAAAAACTCTCACTACCCATGGCTGGTTAAGGGTTAATAACCAGGCAGTGCACAATGGTCTAATAGGTACCTATCACTTTAAATTGAACCTTATCACTTTGAAATACATTCCAAAACCATTGAAAAACTCTTACTACACATGACTGGTTAAGGGTTAATAACCAGGCAGTCGATAATGGTCTAATAGGTACCTATCACTTTAAATTGAACCTTATCATTTTGAAATACATTCCAAAACCAATGAAAAACTCTTACCACCCATGCCTGGTTAAGGGTTAAGTTCTAACCTTGCGCAACTCTATCAGGCAGCATTAATTGTTTATACTTGGGTAAGCTTTATATATTGTACAGAAACGTCTTGCACTATAATATTTTCAGAGCTATTCACGGATAAGTGTATGAGTGACAATCCAGTCAATATTTTTTATTTGTTATCTATTTATTTATCCAGTCACTTGGCGCAAGTCGCCCTAATAGACTGGAACTTATTCCCATACCGTGGCTCTCATCCCCTTCAAATTCCCATCCACAATGATAGAGCCTATGGGGATTCCTTCTCGCTTCAGGAAGTTCATTTAGTCACGCTGTGGAATGCACTGGCGTAGACAGAGTATTTGCACTAGCTCGTCTCTCAATATTCCCAGGAAACGCTTGAAAGGGCGTTATGTCAAAACCGTAACTTCTTGATATTTATATAAGTAGGCATATTTCTGTGATGGCTTATGCAGTTTATTCTTATTATAATACTGAGGCACATATTTATATTAGTATTATTTTTTTATGTGAAACTGTATTAGGTAGTGTATGTAGAGCACGTTCATAGACTCGTTACATACGTCCACTCCAACTCCAAGATTTTCTGGATGAAATCTCTGAGATATATATATATTTTTAAATAACAAATAAGCTCGCCTTTGTTTATTAAATTTCTTATTTCATATTTCCTGTACTATTTTCGTGTGCAGTGAATTATAATAATAATTATTAATATTATTATTTCTGTTTAAAGTAACCCCTACGGCCTAGAACATTATTCTTTCACAGCCTTTAGCAGAGTAATATTTGTTCATCACAGTTTTAAAAGCATGAAACATGCTCATAAAACTATGGTATTTATCATCTTCAAAATTCGATTCAGAGCCCCGTTGCAAGACTGACCCGGCGGGTTTTCGGGGTCTGAAGGAATGCGCAGTAGTTTACATGGCAATTGCCTTTAAACAATGTATATGAAATCTCTTAAGTCATATTTCCTGTACTATTTTTCGTGTGCAATAAATTATAAATATTAGTATTATTATTATTCCTGTATAACTGAAGGGGCTGTTACACAGGGAGAGTTTCTTTAATGCGAGTGACAATTGCCTTTAAAGAGTGATTAGCGCGAGTCTCGCAATTATACCTGGGATTCTCGCTAGACCATTGTTTATAAAGGGTGGATTTTTGAAACGGGTCAATAAGGGCAGGTGCCTTAACGGTTATAGTTACAGGAAAACGTTCCTAGGAGACCATCTCCCCAACTTTTTAATATATTATTATTAACTAATAAGTAAATGTTATGTTAAAAAGTTTGGCCAAAGAAATGTATGAAAAAAGTTTTTGGGGATTTCTGTCATTTCTAGTACTCTAACCTTGAATGGTCTCAAAGAGTCTTTTGACAAAAAATAGGATCAATTAGCATAAAAATATTTTTTTTGTATTTCAGCATTTTTTTCGCAGACTGTACATTTTCTCTAAGAGCTGTGAATGCAGCTCATAATATCTTACAAAGTTGGGGATGGTCTCCTATGAACGTTTTCCTGTAACTATAACGATTAAGATACCTGCCCTTACTGACCCGTCTCAAAAATCCACCCTGTATAAGTAGAGGCATGTATGCGTCTATACATTTACTCGTCTGTAGCGTAAACATGAGAGAAGTGAGTCTTGACTGTCACAGTTGCGTTCGAGAATTGCTTGATTAATACGAGTTTTTGTCAAAATTTAAGGCTCCATTGCACAAGAAGAGTTTCTCGGTAGCGAGCGGCGATTTCTTTTAGGCAGTGATATGGTCGCCTAGTTTAAGCCAATGCCCCGAGCTTCGCCTCTCGAATACAATTATCGCTACTTAAACTCTCCTAGGCTGCGAGCCTGTGTAAACAAACTATACGAGTTTATCTTACGAGCTATGTTTATTCAAGTTGAGACTTGTATGCGTCTATTGATCTGCGATAACTCGTCTGTAGTGTAAAAGTATTAGGAAAAGTGGGTCTCGCCTGTGATACTCGCATTCGGGAATCGCTTTAATAATACGAGTTTTTGTCAAAATGTAAACAACCAAAGACGGGAATCGTATGGCGAGTATTGCCTTGGGAGAATCGCTTACGATTTTTCTCCGCTCGCTACCGAGAAACTCTTCTTGTTTAATGGAACCTACGCAACCGCACAGGCGAGAATCGGAGGACAAGATTTGCAAGGGGATAATCGATTATTCGCCACTTGCGTTCGAGAAACCCCCCTTGTGTAACTTTGACTTTATTGCTAGAGAGGTAGATAGTACCATTGTTTTCTACTTGCTATGACTTCATGAGGCCTTTGCCCAGCAGTGGGACACAATCGAGGCTACGTGAAAAAATGACTTCATTGTTTTGCTTCATTATAAGTTGCAAATATCAGTATATATATCAGATATTTATAAATGCTTTTACGTTCAATCAGCACTTACCGGCAACGGCCCGGCCCTTCTTTTGCCCCATAAATAAATTACTTTCTTAGATTAGACAATAAATAAAATATAAGCTTGCCGTCGGTATACAAGCGTCTGAAAATGATGCTTTTTCCCTAGATTTGAGTATTTATTCTTCTACAAAGAAATTTAATAAAATAACATACATTAAATATCAACTAATTGGTAAAGAGACAAATCTTTCAGACCACTCTATCAAAGCAAAAAAAGAAATTAGAGTCCTTAGGTCGTATTTGCGGAAACAAGCTTCGAGATCTATCCATGCATAAAGCATTTGAATAATCTGATTTCCCTCCAGGTGACGGATTCGGAGATGCTCGTAGAGTATCCACCGACAGTCCACGCGCACGGCTTGATGTCTTCCGCGTTGGGTCTGCGCGTGCCGCTCAGCCGCAGTATGCAGGTGCGGTGCACTGCGCGCGTGGCGCTCGCCTGGCGGGAAGGCAGCCAGGCCATCGTCGGCAACGCACTGCTCGCCGACAGCAAAGAAGCCATGCTACTAGGTCAGTCACTGATTTGTCGCTGTGGGCATGCACGGAGGTTTTTATCTTTATGATAAGTCATGACTTCATGAGCAAGCCGCTGCAGTATTCAGGTGCGCTGCGCGTGGCGCCCCCCTGGCGGAAAGGTAGCCCATCCGTCGTCGGCAACGCACTGCACGTCGACAGCGTCACTGATATATCCCCGTGGGCATGCACAGAGGTTCCAAAATATGGGATGAGTCATTATGAGCAAGCCGCTGCAGTACACAGGTGCATAACATTGCACGCATGACACCCGCATGGAAGAAAAGCAGCTATGAAGGCATGCTACTAGATGAATAACGGATATGACTCAGAGAATGCATACAATACAGGCTGCTATCGTCTGCAGTATAGATGCACTATATTGCATGTTGCATACGAACTTACGCAACAGAAATAGATCGTTCCACCGGCGCCGTCGTGAGTTATAAGATCTGTATGTATTTCGTACTTGTATGTTGTTGCTCAAAAGAATCTCATATCTCTTTGCCGAGCTCAACGCGCGTAGATAGGACCCAGTAACAGGCATAAGGCGCTTAGACTTTCATTTCTATACTCACCTCAAATAGACAAAGAAAATTGTTTTTTTTTTCCCCTATTACGACTATGCCATGAGGAGACAACAGGATTTTTATTTTATTTTGTTACTGACGGTGCGTACTGCTGGACTGGCATGGGATTTTGATGGTTGTCAATTTTTACGCCAACTTTGTGGTGATTGCTAGATTATTTATTATTGTCTATATGTGTGAAGTACGTTTTTAAAGTTCTCAGTCCTGACCTTGAAAATAAAATTATTATTTATAATTCTATTATTCTTTTCAAGGTCAGGAGAGGAAATTAACGGTTTATTGGTATACAAATAATTGATGGTAAGTTTCTTGAATCTTCAAAGCAGGATCGTAATATTTTATTTTTCCAAATTTCCTTTTGTCTCCAACATTGTACTGAACTCCTGAACTACACCCGAGGCGATGGGAGACGTTTGCTTTGTAATGTTTGACAAACCCCTTCACCGTGTGAGTGAACGCGCTGCTTTCGAGGCCTAACAAAGTTAGTGGCTGTTTTACTTGATCAATTATTTTAATTGGTAATAGACTATTATACAGAACACTCTATGTGAAGTGTCATAGTCGAGCGGTAGAACGACGACTTCTCAATATAGAATGTCCTGGGTTCAAATCCTGGCATGTGCTCGTACTTTGTTTTCTAAGCTTCGTACATTTGTGAAATAATAGTAGCAACACGTACCACTAGGTAACCGTGAAGGAAGACATCGTGAAGAAACCTGAGTGCCTGAGGTATTCATATAACTCAGTAATTTAAATTGCCAATCCACGGCTGACACGCGTGTTGATTTAGCCTATTACATTATCTCTCTGAAAGGAGACCTATGCCTTACAATGGCGTATATATCCTGCATTATTATAAATGGTTGGTTAAATAGAACAATTGAAATAAATTGTATAAGGTTAACTTTTTGCGTCCCCTTAAGATTTGCATTACTTCTGGCTTACTTAGGCTTACATTTAAGCAAAGCGAGTTCAAAGCGAAGCCATTTAATTTAGTAGAACTGTAATGACTAAGACAACCGGTTCACACTACGTAACTCATGTGAGTTCTTAGGGAACTCGCATATAGAGTAAATTGGCCATTACTATCGCGGGTTTGTGGCACTGCGGCATTATTATAGCTTGGTTAAGCCTGTATTACACCGGGGCAACACTGTGCGGCATTGCGGCATGCCACAAGGCCGCATGCTACAAAGGTGCGGCAGAAGAAGAAGAAGAAGCTACGACAGTTTGCCACATGACGCAAGGTGTTGCCATGCCACACGGTTATTGCCACAATGTGCGACGTTGTAGCATGCGGCCTTGTGGCATACCGCAATGCCGCACAGTGTTGTCCCGGTGTAATACAGGCTTTATGCTGGCTCTAAACTCAGTTTTCTATTAAGAACAGGTAAATAGCGGTAGTTTCTTTTTTCAGTGCGCAGCTCCAGTGCGGCCAGCAACTTAAGTGTGGTGTTATTGATAATGGCTGGCCTCTTCCTTTGTCTTCGAACTTTCACATCGGAATCAGAAACGTGATAAATCATCTCATTTTTTCTTATGTTTGTACATAGTTAAGATAACTTCCCTAGATAAAACTACCGATAATTATGTATTTTTCCTAATTTATTTTTTTACCTGAGCAGCTTTACATGTATACTAGTCAAAACAAAATAAGGGCCACCATGTATTTTTAGTATTATAAAATATGTATTTCGTTTAATGGTTGATGAATGATTTATTTTAAGGGGTTGATCAATCGGTAATTAAAAAATTCTAATAAAGGAACATTTTATTGGAAAAATAACATTTGTTAATGTTTTTTGCGAAACATTGATTTTTAGTTAAAATATCATTATTGGTACGATAGGTTAAAATTAAAATAAAACGATTTTTTTTTTGTTTTTACCTTTTTCCAGTATCGTGTGTGTCCTACCCGTTTCCCAACACATTCTTGAAGCCTGGAAGGCATACTCTCCACCAGGTATCGCACTTTCTCTTGTGGAATTTGTTCCCAGCTTGATTTAAGCACGCTGATGAGCTGTCTTTCATTACGCACCGGATGGTTTGTATCGCAGATGCTTCTCTTTAACAAATCCCACATGTTCTCGATTGGGTTGAGATCCGGACTGTTGGCAGGCCACGGCAAGACCTGTATACTAGTCTCGTTTAGAAAGTCTCTGGTGGCTCTAGCTGTATGGGCACGGGCGTTGTCGTGCATTAACTTAAAACTTGCACCAAATCTTTTTGCATACGGCATCACATGGAGTCTTACGACCTCCTCAATATATCGTAGAGCCGTTATCGTGCCTTCGTTGATAATAGCGAGCTCCGTTTGACCATCTAGAGAAATTCCTCCCCACACCATTACTTGGGACCCCCAAATCGATCACTTTCGTGGATGCAGGCATCGGAAAATCACTCACCTTCTCGTCTCCAAGCTCTTATGCGACGATCATCACTAAAAAAATTCACTTTGCTCTCATCAGTGAACAATACAGTGCTCCAATCATTTATGTTCCAGTCCTGGTGCTGCCTTGCGAATGATAATCGGTTTGCACGATGCGCACTTGTTAATGGAATCCGCACTACACATCTTCTAGAAAACTGCTGGTTTTCATGCAACCGATTTCTGATAGTTTGGTCACTAACGCGGGTTCCAGTGGTCTGGCGCAAGCGGTTTTGTAGGGAGCGTGCAGTAACAAATCGCTCTCTGCGCGCAGTCAAACGTATGTAACGATCTTCCTGTGAGCTAGTTACCCAATTTCTACCAGATCCCCGTCTTCTGGATACACTGCCAGTTTCTTGAAAACTGTTCCAAGCATTCTGGATGGCTCGACGAGAATATCCTAGCTGCAAAGCCACAGAACGATGTGAATGGCTCTCTTGGATCAATTTTATTGCTCTAGTTGTGGTTTGCAGGTCCATATGTCTTCGAATTCTCGGCATGTTATAAGCCAATGTTTATTTAGGCACTAATTTAACAAAAGTTAATGTGTACACAAAGAAATTCACACTTTGAATGACATTAAAATGCAGCTTCAAATGTGGGTAAATTTAAGTGGTTACAAAAAAATTACAAAGTTTTCCCATTTCACAAATTATGCAGTTGTAATACTCTCTGTATGTTTGTTAACACTTAGGGTAACCACCACACAAAAGAATTAGCCACTTAAGAACACCTTCAAGTTGTAAAAACGACCCGATAGTTGAAATGAGTCAGTGGCCCTTATTTTGTTTTGACTAGTATATTAGCTTTGTGAAAAGGTAAAGGACTGTTTTTTTTATTTTACGACATATTTTATTATTCTTACTGTAAATAAGTATGAAAATTGTAAAATAAAAATATAGGATCATAAATAGTGTTTTTCTGCCCTCCGGCCGTTTTCGCAACTGCGTTTCGTAACTGGTTGCGAAACAAGAATATTTATTCCTTGTTTGCAACCAGTTGCGAATCAAGAAAACTTTTTCCTTAGCCGCAACTAGGCATCCTAATGGTTATGTTTCGCAACCAGTTGCGGCAAAAGATTATTTTTTTCTTATTTGCAACCATCTCTGTCTGTTTCAATTTTGTTGATTCGTATTACAAACTTTTCAAAAAGACACTAACATCTACAATAATATCAATAGACAATATCTAGTCTTGACAATATACCTTTAAGAGCACGTCAGTGTGGAGAAGGCCTTATATAAAATGTTTATTTTATTTTAGTTTATTTAATTAGGTTAAGAGAGATTACTTTGTTGCATTACAAAATATACATAATTGTGTTAAGTAATTAATTAAAATTTCTTAAGATTTAATTTCCTTTATTTTTGAATTATTATATTAGCCTTTGGTTGCGAATAAGGAAATTAATTTCTCCCATCGCAACTCTGTAAGTTTGGGAAGATCGCATTCTTCGTTCGCAACCAAGTTGCGGCTAAGGAAAAAGTTTTCTTGAATAAACAAGGAATAAACATTCTTGTTTCGCAACCAGTTTCGCCGGAGGGTTTTTCTGAGTACTTATGTACATGAATTTAAAAGTGTTTAGTCGGAATAGGTAGAGTAAATAACTACACCTTGAGTCCTTTGAGAGTTTAAGCATTTCACAATACATCACACCAGAGTGATTTTAATTTTACATTACATTACCTCTTCCATAGTAGGTATTTATTCTTCACCTATTCCAAACACTGGCCATGACATATTGCGCTTACACAACTTTTCTATCAATGCAATAACATTGAATGTGAAGCAAAATATACTTCAAAACGGCCGGCAATACACATCACTATTTTCACAAAAACCTAGTTCAATTTAGCGAAGTAGTGCGCGGCCACATTGGATGGTAGAGTTTTATCTCATCCGTCCGGCTTGCACAAATCGTTCGGAGATTGCTATCTACCCACTCCTTTGTCAGCCCCTTTAGCTCAGACTGCTTCATTGTGAGCGTTTTCTTTACCGAACTATTTGTTGCAATGAACATATTGGACCGGCGCTTAAGGCTTTTCTCCCCACTGGCATTCTCCTCAACCGCACATTCTAACGTATTTAATTTATTATAAAAGAATGAGACATTAAAGTGGTCCAAGATGGCACTATGAAATAAAAGAATTCTACATGTTTTAATTTTCAACAGCTTAGTTTTTTTGGTATAAAAAAGTTGCTTAAGAAATACTTAGTACTGGTCGTCAATACGATTTAAGGCTATATATGAGATGGTATATATTTTTCATCCCATCTATTCGAAAAAGACGACTCGGTTCGCCTTTAAGTGCACCCAAAGGTGGTGTTTTCTGAAAGGAGCCGGGGATCTCTGGGCCCAATTGTAATAAGCTGAAATATGGTTTAAAAAAAGCGGTATATTTTTCTGTTTCAAAATATTAAAAAATCTGCTCAATTCACAATCTGGGAGACGAGAAATCTTAAAAACAAGTTTATTGCACTGATGAAATAGAGTTTCGATTACTATAATCGATTACTGTGAATGATTTCAAGAATTATTATTGAATCCATCATTCGATGAGAGTGATTTTAATCACTCTCATCGAATGATGGATTCAATCAAAGTGAACAAAATCTACGGAATAAATTATTATATTGTCAATAGTTTACAATAAAACATAATATTAACTTTAAAATCGATTCTCGTAGATTCTCGTTTACACATCGATTTATTACCTACTTTTTATGTTTGTCAAATGTATTTAATCTGTGCTGACCGTGACAGCTCCCGGATTTTTAATCTATGATCATGATGGGTCACTATATTGCACGGACCGAGAATTTACGGCACGAGAATGTACAACCCGGGAATTCGTGCCCAAATGACCATATATAACTAACGCTAGTGGGATTTTTCCGAGCGATTCCGTGCTTCGCAAGGCAAGTTAAGCAGTTGTTGCCGGCTGCCGTCAATAGATGGAAGTCGTGAAGCCAAGTCAGAGGCCTTAGGGCAGCTTGAAAACTTCCGACAGTAAGACCAGCCACTAGTATTACAAGGCTCCACCTATCCGGACTAGGCCCGTGGTGGAGAATGCCCTATAGGTATAGGACCGAGGGGCACGGGCTTTTCACTGAGAAAGGTTCCTCAGGGAAAAGCCCCGTGCCCCTCAGTGGGTTTATAATGGGTTGATGTATCGCTCATCTACATCTAAACTCTAATCATTTGGATTGCCTTGTGTAGTGTAAGATCCAGCCAGATCAGGACGTCAATCTATTGCGACTCATAGCCTCGATAATGTCACGCACTAGATCAAGCGTGTAATTGCTGCGAAGTGAATGATTTACGCTTCATGGAAACGAGGCACACTCTGTCGTGTCTATGGCTGTACACGGATTCTCGCCCGTACCAATTTTATAAAGCCTGATATAACGCTGAATTTTATAACGCACGACCCGAGAACGTACGGACGGGAATCCGTGTACATGTGCACGGATTCCGTGGCTGTACATTACCGGGGCGTACGTTCTCAGGATGTGCATTCGTGGTACGTACATTATCGTCTCCCATCAAGATCACCTACCTACTCGTCTTGTATCGGTTATCGTTTGCGTATTCTAATTATATTCCTCGACCAGTGCTTTCGCTCTACGGATTTTTAGTATATTGTTTAACTTGTACGACTGTGGCATACCGACTTATCGATGTAATTAATACACTAGGCCGACGAGTTTTAGAGGATGAAATGACACAAATCCTTGTCTTCCCTGTCTTTTAATCTATTTGTGAGTTTCGTTGCATTTTCCCACTCAATACAATAAGAACTACAATTAATGTAATAAATAACTGTCTATCATATGATCATAGTTATAAAATCAGCTGTTAAGTACCTATAGGTTATTGTCAATTTGTTGCATAGCCTCACTTTTACTAAATCTCTTTTAACTTTGCTCTCAGATTGCTAAAATCCGCAAAATTTTCGAAGACGGTTTGACAATATATAAGCTGTTTATTGACACCACTCTCGTCTTTTTACATCTGGGCCCAAGAATCTGTGGAAGCGTTTTCGTCTCCTTTAGCGGTAATGAGTTTTTAATCCTCTTTATAAGTGCGCCGCAATGCGCTACTTGCCTCGTATCAAATTTGACGCGATAAATGGATATTTCCTGTAGTATCTAACGTAAGAAACCGAAATATATTGACTTTGCTAAGTAAATATGCAGGATGGCTGCAAAATTTGCAAATTAAAAAAATATTTTTCGCCTTTAAATCGGAACGGTGAAAACACTATCCGCCATCTTGAAAGCACCTTTGGTTGTAAACAAACATCTGTCAGTCGTGCGTGCGTAGGTTCGATTGTGATTTGGATTGGATTTAGTGTTTTTGCAAAAACTCTTCTTGTGCAGTTAGTGTATTATCATTTTATTGATAAGCGCAATCATGGACGCTGGATTCGTGGAAGCAGATAGTACCGATTTGCCAAAACCAAACCAAATCAAACCAAGAATTGTTACAGCTAAAAACAGTTTGTGTACATTGATATTACATGACTTACATTGAAGTGATCTTCACATAAAGACACCCAAGTTTCAGTCGATACAGAATCGGGGTCTCTCTTGGCAAGTTTGAGCCAAATTTTTCGTATGTTTATTTCACTGGGTAGGTACCTACACGAATCCGCGACTTTCCGGCTATCTTTATTGCCGTGTTTTTGCATTCTCGAATAATGATAATTGATATATTTTGCATGTAAACTCGATGAAATCATGGTTGCGTTGTTGTTATTTCACTATGCTCACAGATCACTAAGAGATTTTAGGACTAGGTAAAGATCCAACCGTTCACCAAACAAGTCCCACGGTAAAATCCTTAAGGCCATAACAATAAAAGCCATTCGTGGCGCGAACTCTACCTATGTTGAATGTCAAACTTTGTTAGTGATGAGACTCGAATCACCTTTGATTCGAATGATTCGAATCACGACGGTAAAAACTTGATTCGAATGAGAATTTTAGTTGATTCGAATCATAGCTTGATTCGAATGGTCGAGTTGATTCGAATCAGTAGTTGATTCGAATCAGATCGCTGATTCGAATCAGTTTGTTGATTCGAATCAGATTGTGGATTCGAATCAGTTTTTTTACTCGAATCATTTATTGCGCGGCAATCTTACCTGACCGATGAGACAAGTAGGATTTGTTGAAGTTTTTTTTTAAACAGTTATTGTTTTAGCTTTGTCTTGCTTCTATTACTGATAAGGTATTAACTTTTTCTTATGTTAAACTATGAAGTTTTTTAGAAAGTGGTTAAAGTGAATTGGTGTTTAAAGGGCTTAGTCCACTCTGACCAACCAAACTTGTCAACTGGTTCTTTCCATTCCACATTCCACTGCATTATTGTTACCTACTTTCGATTATAACTTTTTGTTTTGATCGCTTTGAAATGTGTTTGGGATGTATTATTTGTTTTTTAGGATGTGTTTAGATGGTTTTGAAATGAATTTAGGATGGTTTTGGGATGTGTTTAAGATGGTTTTTGCATGTGTTTGGGACTGTTTTGATATGTGTTTAGAATGTTTGGGGGTATAATTGGGATAGTTTTAGGATGTTTGTGTTTAACCTCTAGTATGCAGTATTAGAAAAACAATAGAAAATCTATTTTTTTGTGCAAATATGGACATAGCCGCAGACGACCGCTTAAGGCGTTTTAGTATGTATTTGGAATGGTTTTGAAATATGTTAGCATTTATTTAGGGATATGTTTAGGATGGTTTTGGTATGTTTGAGGATGGTTTTGGGATGCGTTTGAGATGTTTTTTTATCGATGATTTCTAAATAATACCAAACACAGTCCAAAACCTTGCTAAGCATTATCTCAAATCAATAATGTGCAAGGATAAATTATGGTTTAAGAATATTCCAATACCATCTTAAACACATTTCAAAACCATTCAACACAAATACTTCCCAAAACTACCTCATATCTCTGTTAGAAATAAAAATAGAGTTTTAGTTCATAGTTCAGTTGGTCAGAGTGGAATAAGTGAAAGAGTTGTGCTGGATAAGTTTTTTCAGAAGACATTTTAACACGGTGATAACGAAAAAGCGTTGACAAAAAAAAATTACATTACATGCTTCGAGTATCAAAAATTTGTGACCTTAAGTACTGTAGGTGTGTGAGTGTAAGCGTGTAAGTGAAAATCAGTGTTGAATAAATAAATATATAAATAAATTTCATATAACGGACACATACCTTTACTTATTAAAATAATAACTAAATTTTGATGAAAACATGGAAAATAATTAAAAATTATTATTTTTATAGGTACATTTTATCAGTATTTTCACTGCATATGTTGTCTCCGTATTGATTCGAATCATCGTATCGATTCGAATCATAATAATGATTTGAATCAACATATTGATTCGAGGGTCGATTCGAATCATGATTCATCTTCCGGGTGATACGAGTCGATTCGAATCGTCATTTTTGATTCGAGTTCCATCACTAACTTTGTTTACAACGATTTGGACTTCAAACCATAGACAAAAATGGCGGACCGCGTTTTTGGCTGTTTACTAAAATATTTTTTGGTCTAATGAAAGAGACATTTAGCATTTAAGGCTTACTTGAAAAAAGAGTCAAGTAGCGGATTATCTTCGCCGCGTACTTTTTTAATTTGGAACATCTTAGTGTTCTGCGCCAAATAAATCGAATGCAAATATTGTTTATTTAAAGACTGGCTGGTACGACGGCCAATAGTTGCACCGCCCGCTGAATAATAATAAAAGAAATCAAAATAAAAACCCGCGAACTACAGCCCACGTTTTTGTAAATTTTCACGGATTGTTATAAATTCATGTTTTGTTTTAAAAATGAGTTCTTCAAGTATTAAAACTGATGCAAGAAATGTGATGAATTTAAATATGAGGCGCCTTTTATTTTCTCATAGTCGGTGATGAAAAGTAGATTTTATCAATCGGGCGCAAAATATATTTTTGGGTCGGGCGACGTACCTACTTTGAATCTCTCGCTACGTTCAGGATTAAACTAAAGGATTCTACTCCTCTAGAATCCCTCACTCTTCTTTGGATTCAAAAAAGCGCCCTCGCCGAAAAATATTTTTGTGATTCGTTATAATAGAATGTACTTTAAAATGTCCCTAATTTTATTTCTAGTCGGTAAATACCACTTCAAAATATAGTTAAAAGGGTACAGAATATTTTTCAAAATTTCTCAAAAAGCTGACGGGCCTTATGTGTCGGGTAAGTAAACCGTTGTTTTAACGTAAAATGTATGGCGTGTATTTTCAGCTCAAACTGCAAAATATGTTATCCGGCACTGGTGCCGTCTAGCGACACGAATAAAAAGGATCTGAGTAATGGCTACTCGGGTCTACTCAACGATATAATATAAATGAATGACTCACAATACGTATTTACAGAAATACAGCTCTAACCGAGGCGACATGTGTTTTCGTTGCACGCGATTTCAGCAAGTGATCCCCTACTACAGAACTGAAAGATGTTTTATTTCAAACTATGGGATTATAGAAAAGTGTTGTTTTAGACTATTTTAGGCAATTTCTTAATTTTTTCTATCCGTAAGAACCATCCTCGTAAAAGAATTAGCGAAATCGGTTCAGCTGCTCCCGAGATTTGCGCTTAGCAAGACATTTAGCGATTTATTTTTATATTATAGATAAAAATGAAAAAAAAAAAGACAAAACAACTTTTGGTGAACTTGGTAGCTGCAAAATGAAGGAGAGAAATAAAAAATAAGATTGTCGCAATGTGCAAATTAAAATGGTACTAGAAATAAGGAAAATGTGACAGCTAAAATATGAAATGTTAATCTTGACGACGAAAACGTTTTAACAACGTCTCCTCGCTCTCTCTTTCTTAGACGAAGCCAGTGTCGACGAAATAATATTTTCGTTTTAAATCTTTCCGATTGGATGAACTAGAAAACGACTTACATTTAGGATATCTTGTACTTTAAGGTTTGTTACGCAATTGTCAGATTTTTTAAAGTGAATTTAACTTTTAGGATATTCTGACCCTAAGTTGGTATCAAGCTTAGAAGCCAATACACAACAAAGCACGCCACTTGTTAAAAAATACATATATATAATTTTTTTTTTTTTTGTAAGTACATTTCCTTAAAGCTATTCTTATATGCAGCATGCTGTCTCGCTCGCACTATGGTAGTTTTGGCTATTTTGTTAAAATTAGTTTATTTTTTATGAATGTGTTCTGAGAGTTTGATGGACACTTAAATTACGGATATTCGATGCATATTTCAGTTACCAGTTGTAATAAGTTTTTAATGGAGAAAAATACTTTTTCATTATTAAAAAATACGATAGGAAAACAAAAATATATTTTATTTGAGCTTCAAACCCTCAGAACAAAAATTGTGTGCGCGAGGCAGCATAATCCTCCAAAGAGCAGCCTTAAGCAAACCATACCGCCCATATCGGCATAACAAGTTCTGCAATGGACACTTAAATTGCGACTCGAGCAGAATACGCTCTCCCCTCTCAGCCCCCATGCTTCTTACCACCCTAACTAAAAGACTTTTGATGGAGGACCAACAGGACAGGAATACCTTGCTGACATTTCTTACAAAAGTCATGGGATGTGTGGTGAAGCGAAACAAATAATAGATAAATTAAAGTGCACAGACCATTTATTTAAAAGTTATAAATAGAAATAATAATGTCAATAGAAAATTAATGTATGTATTTGGATAATGTCTTAATAAATAATGTATGTAATGTAGCATAGGAAAATATTGTATTGTATAAGGTAAAAACAGCACGGACTCACGTCTGTGGAGAGACTGGCGAACACTTAAAAAAAAAAGACTGACTGAACTTAGATTTTGAAATTAGAATAAAGTTAACACTAAACCTAACACTGAAAATTGAACATAAACATTTACATACAAGCACATACATTTCTTTTGGCGCCACACTAGGTTACCCTGTAACCAGTGTGGTAACCAGAAACAGCGAAATGGCAATTATTTTCAAAAAATATTTTACAGATGTTCTATCTGAAATAAATAAATAGTAATCGCAGATGGTCGCACGATGTGGTCAGGTCAGCACTCCTGCCGACCACGCCCCATCCCCCGTGAAGGCAAATGGCGTCATGCGGAAAAGGTATACATATAACCTACCCCAGCAGTGGGCAGAGGTGGGCTAATAGTTATGATGATGATAATGATGAATGTTATACCAATCACTCGTACGCCTGGGCTGCCTGAGTGATCTTAAACGATCTTAAACGATCACTAATGTTAAGCAACATACGGAGCGTTCAGTCCATGGATGGGTCACCGTTCTATGACTAACGCTAGTGGCATTTTTCTGAGCGGTTCCGTGCTTCGGAAGGCAAGTTAAGCAGTTGGTACCGGCTGCCGACGATAGATGGCAGTCGTTAAGCAAAGTCAGAGGCCTTAGGGTGGCTTGAAAACTTCTGACAGTAAGACCAGCCACTAGTCTTTCAAGCCTCCACCAATCCGGACTTGGGCCCCGTGGTGGAGTATGGCATATAACTTCCTCAGGGACGAGACCCGTGCCCCTCGATGGGGACATAATGGGTTGATGATGATACCATTGTCACGTTGCCGGGCTATGGAAACGCAATACAGCAGGTAATTTAAGTTGAGTGTTAATCTTGAAAAGAACAATTTAAAACATTACATTACACAGGTTAAAAGAGTTTTGAGAAAGATACAGGTTACGTAATTTCAACCTGAACCACAATCTCCATATTAAAATAAATTAATGTAGAGTTACGAGTATAAAACAACAGATTATAGTATAGTACCTGGGTGAACGAGCTTTGCTCGGTACTTTTTTTGTAATATAAAATATGTAATATAAAATTAAAATAATCCATTTTCAACAAAAAAAGAATTTAAGAAAGATACAGGTTACGTAATTTCAACCTGGACCACAATCCCCATATTAAAATAATTAATGTAGAGTCATAAAACAACAGATTATAATATAGAATCTGGGTGACCGAGCTTTGCTCAGTACTTTTTTTGTAATATAAAATTAAAATGATCCATTTTCAACAAAAAAAGAACTTGGAAAAAAACATCATGACTCGAACCGGGTCTCTTGAAATCGGCCCGAAACGGGTCGCCCGTTTTCCCGTCAGAACTATCCCAACCTTGCAAGTAGACGCGAAATTTACCTCTGTATGTTATTATAGCAAATTTCAATTGCCTTAAAACACGGATAAAACAACGTTTTCTAAAAATGTAACATAGTTAGATCAATTAAACGCCCCCGAAAGCATCTGCCTACAAAATTTCGTGAAAATCTTCTGCCTACAAAATTTCGTGAAAATCTTCACGAAATTTTGTAGGCAGATGCTTTCGGGGGCTTTTAATTGATCTAACTACAAAATTTCGTGAAAATCTTCACGAAATTTTGCAGGCTAAAACTAAGAACTTTATCAAAGTAGTTTCAATAGATTTTGTACGAAGTTTTTCTTTTATAAGTTGGTCTCCGATAAGTTGGATAACGCTTTAACTCGTAAATCTTACTTAGCCGTGATAGATTTCCTTTTAAGTTCATTATTATGTGCTACTGCCCTTCGTTAATTTCGTGGGTGGGCAACTGGCAACCTTACTGTGATTAGATTTGTGTATTTTTTTAATTGGCGAATCGTTGGCTTATATTTAATACCTCGTAAATTTAAAACACGAACTATTCAGCAGGCACAAAAATCTACATACTGAAAAAAAAATGATCCCGCATAAAACCAAAGTAGACCTTTCATAATTTCAAAGTTTTACATGATTTTTTGTAATATACAGTGTGTCCCTGGATAAAGTGCAATCCCGAAAGGGGATGAAACTAGACCATGAATCATTGACTAGAAAAATATAAAAAAAAATTATAAAAAATTATTGTAGGATTTATTGGTATGTTAAGATTTTCATGTTTCATTAAGAACTCTATGTACAAAAGTATTGATTTCTTACAAAATAATGGGTCTATTTCTTTGAAATAAAAAAAACAGTATGCCTAATACCTGGCGATGACCATGAAATAATAAATAGTCCGCAAAAAAGTAACTATCTTGGGTAAAAAAATGTATTTTTATGAAAAAAATGATTTTTTTAGACGTTTATTTTAAAAAACTTCAAATTACTAAAAAAATGTGCCCTATAACTATGTAATTTTATAGCTTACTTTTATTCTTTACCACTTTAGCTTCCAAATAAAAAAAAAACAATGTTCTAACTAAAAAATTGGCTAGGTAGGAGTTATTTACATTTTAGTAGGTAATAAAAGTCAGACTTTAATCACAATAACTTTATTAATAAACTTATCCGTAATTTTAAATTTTGCATTTTCATTTAATGCATTAAATGTTCAAAATGGCCTCCTCGATTTTGCAAGCACATTACTGCACGAATATTAATTTGGTTAGTGGCTCTGCGAATCATTCCTGGATCATTTTTAATGTCATTTGCGCACTGAATTATTCGGTCGTGCAACTGTGCCTCGGTATTTATTGGCGTGCTGTATACTCTTTGCTTCATGACACCCCATAAAAAATAATCTAGGGGTGTCAGATCAGGTGAACGCGCTGGCCAGTCTACTGGCCCTCCTCGGCCAATCCACCGGTTCGGGTAATTTTCGTTCAAAAATCGCCGCACCTCCCGCCCATAATGTGCAGGACATCCATCCATTTGGAGATACATACGCCCACGCCGTCTCGTAGCCAGGGGAACATCTTCCATCAACATGGGTAAATTTTGTAGTAATTCTAAAAAACGTTCAGCATTTAGGGTTCTGGGTAAAATGACTGGACCAATTATAATGTCGTCGATTAAGACTGCCCATACGTTTATTGAAAATTTTACTTGAAAAGTAGATGCCCGCTTCAATCGTGGATTTTCGTGAGACCACTGGTGCAAATTTCTGCAGTTTGTAATGCCGTCTCGGGTAAATGTCGTCCATCCAAAAAATGCGTTTGGGAAAATTTGGGTCAGCTCTAATTTTTCTTAGAATCCACGTCGACATTACGCATCTTGGACGATTATCTACATTTTCGTGTAAATGTTGTACTCGTTGGTAATGGAAAGGATGCAATCCCTCCTTTTTCAAAATTCGCCAGACAGACGTCTTCGATATGCCATGACGCAACGCTAATCGTCTTATGCTTGTTGTAGGGTCAGCAAACAGATCGTTTAAAATGGCCTCTTCTATCGCATTGTCAATAACGACAGCTGGTTGCTCACGGCGATCTCGTGCCAAACCAAGTCCAATGTTGGAGAGCCTCCTATGAATCTCTTGAAAATTTCGAGCTGACGGTATGAGTCTGCCCGGGAAAGCATTTATGTATGCAGTCCGAGCGACTGTTGTGCGACCATGTGACATGCCATAATAATAATGCATGTCGGCTATTTCTCGAGGTGAGAACTCTGTCAATCGCGGCATTTCGTCAACACTTAACAGCAGAACAGGAACAGTCCAAACGTAACGAACAGTAGAAAACGTAACAGTCAACAATGTAACAAAAACTTAATAACAAATCAACGAGAACACAATGCGAGAACGAGAACAGTAGTAGCAGCGGCGAGAATATCGGAGCGACTGTGTAAGTCCTGTTTCGAACCCCCTGCCTCCCCTCCCCTCGCCTTCCCTCTACCTGAGTGTAGAACAAAAGGACTGCGACTGCCGAAGGGCACAGAGTAGGACGGAAACAATGGAAAAAACGGTCTCTACCTGTACGGTAACACGATTAGGCTCCACTTTAAAAGTTCGTAGATAGCGTGTTTTTTTAGTTAGAACATTGTTTTTTTTTTATTTGGAAGCTAAAATGGTAAAGAATAAAAGTAAGCTATAAAATTACATAGTTATAGGGCACATTTTTTTAGTAATTTGAAGTTTTTTAAAATAAACGTCTAAAAAAATCATTTTTTTCATAAAAATACATTTTTTTACCCAAGATAGTTACTTTTTTGCGGACTATTTATTATTTCATGGTCATCGCCAGGTATTAGGCATACTGTTTTTTTTTATTTCAAAGAAATAGACCCATTATTTTGGAAGAAATCAATACTTTTGTACATAGAGTCCTTAATGAAACATGAAAATCTTAAAATACCAATAAATCCTACAATATTTTTTTATATTTTTTTTTAATATTTTTCTAGTCAATTATTCATGGTCTAGTTTCATCCCCTTTCGGGATTGCACTTTATCCAGGGACACACTGTATATTCAAAGAGATCGGCCCAAGAAGTTTAATGCTACAAAATCACCTAAAATAGCACTCTAAGCCATCGAAATATCGTTGTCTGTCAACTTGAAACCACTGTCGACGCAACAGGATTTTCGCTGTTGCTGCTGTATTTCGGCACCTTATCACTCTCATCTCTCGTGATCTATCGTGTGTATGCCATACAAGATTTAATTTTGAAGTGCTGAAGGGAGCTGATAAAGGGACCCGGCTTAATCAACCTGAGACGGTCAAGTTACGCAATTCGCGGTGGGCGGACGTGAAAAGTAAATCGAGGAGGCTTCCGCTCGAGTTACGCTGACCTTTGACCCCCGTTCGCCATTGGACCTGGTAAGTCTTTCAGCTTTCCTAAAACTCCGTCTTTTATCCCACTTAAAAGCATCCTACCAACACTCTTCATAAAGTCCACTTAAATTATCGCGCAGTAAGAAATATCCGAAATAAACATAAGCAAAAGTAAAAAAATCTATGATTTGCCATCCATGACACGGCATAAATGCATAGATATGCATATTATTCTCATTATCAACCCATTATGTCCCCATCGAGGAGCACGGGTCTCTTCCTTGTGGAAGGCATAGGCCATACTCCCCCACGGGGGCCTAGTCCGGATTGGTGGAGGCTTGTAAGACTAGTGGCTGGTCTTACTGTCAGAAGTTTTCAAGCCGCTCTAAGGCCTCTGACTTGCTTAACGACTGCCATCTATCGACGGCAGCCGGCACCAACTGCTTAACGTGCCTTGCAAAGCACGGAACCGCTCGGAAAAATGCCACTACTAACGGTGACTCATCCATGGACTGAACGGCGCCTCATGTTGCTTAACCTTAGTGATCGTTTAAGATCACTCAGGCAGCCAGGGCTACGAGCGATTCGCATATTATCCTATTGTTTTACAATAGCATCCAATCAAGAGTTCTTTCAATGTTAAGGAATGTGACCGCTATGACGAGGGTGGGAGTAGTGCGCTCTCCATCTGAACATGTCATTCGCTGCGTGAAACGCAGACTACCACGTTTGTCTAGCGAAAGTCGTGGGTTCGATTCCTACTAGGGGCCACCATAAATTCTTATAAAACAAATGGTCTCGGTCGGGGTTTATTTCCATGTTTCTCATATCCTTGCCTGGTTACCGTAGTATAGAGAATCCTAGTTTGGGATCAAGACAATACGGTATTTGACACTATCAACAATAAATTGATAGAAATTAACTCGATTAAAACAAAATTTACAAAATTATTTGGAAAATGTATTTCTTTTAATCATTTACTAGTTATTACAATTTTTAAATAGATGAAACCTAAAAAGAGTGTTCTGATATGTGACGTCACAAGCAAGTATTTTCATACAAAATTTAAATGTAACTCATTTGACATCCTGTCAAATACCATCAGGAAGTTACTGTGAACGCTTGGAATTTACTTTTAGCGGGTAGCCAACTTTATATTTGGCCCGTCATGACAATATTATGTACTGAAGTAAATAAATATTTGTAAAAAATAAATAAATAAACTCACGCCCGTTATCACCGAGGGGGTAAGCAGAGGCACCAATCACTAGAATTGGGCCCACGTTTTGCCGAGTTTATTAGGTCCCAAACGTGACAAGTGGCAAGCCTGACGCCGTTATCCGGGCACAATTTATCAGCGAATGGTGTTGCTGTACAAACAAACTAATATACCTACGTAACTAAACGTGGTTCGAACCCAGACCCTCATGATCGAGAAGCAGGGACAACCTTCAGTTTCGACTAAATAAAATAAAAAGTACTATTAAGTGATCGCCGCCACAACAAGTTTTTCACAGCGCCATAGATGATTGTAACGTAAAATACACATCCAAGTGTTATAAATTATTTAAGGTCAATAATAAAGTAAAGATAAGTAAAGAAGATCGCGTTTCTATTGGTCTTCGTCTTCTATTGTAAATAATTCGGTGAAGATAAATTAATTAACTTTGGCCATTCTCGTCGGTCGTGAGGGAAATTTAAATAATAGTAGGTAACTATTGTAACACAATGACAGTTAGATTCTTTCTATTATTTATAGGGCCTTGTATGTCTGCAGAAACATGATGCCTGAAGATATAAAACGCTTACCAGTGGGCTCATTAAGTAATTTTTGCAACGGATATTCATACGTCTTAAAAAGTCACGTCAACACTCGACGTCAACCGACGTCGTACGGAGTACAGTCTCGCTCTAACATAGGGTCTTAAAAGAAGATAGTGCTATACAGTAGTGGTATACATGAATTATAAAGACGTATGAATATCCGTTGCGAAAATTACATTATGAGCCCACAGAAGCGGATCCTGGTGGACTGAATGTTAAAGCTAAGATATACACAACACATACACATTTGAGTTCATATTAGACAATACATCAAAGCGCAAACAATATTTGATTTGATTGTATATCCCAATAAATGTTTATATTGTTTTACTTGTAATTTTCATTAAGTCACATTTTTTGCATTACTTTGAATAAAGTTATTAATTATTATATACATATTACTAGGATTTGCTTCAATTGACCTTATTTTCTGCTGTCCATTGAAGAGTTCCGTTCTCTATCTCTGAAAGTCCACATCAGATCTGCACCAAATTGAAGTGAGACTATTAGTCTAGGACGCTATATCGAATCTTACAAAAAAATAATTGTCTCGGTTCTCTGCCTGCCCCTATGCGATACAACAGTAATTTTATGTGTTACAAACATTTAAGTTCGTATTAGAAATTACATCAAAGCGCAAAGATGTCTGCTTTGATGTACATCTAATTGAATATTTGTATTGTTTAATAAATAGACAGATTTGGATCCTCACAAGATCTGATTAACTTTCAAACAACTCGTGAATCTGTCTGAGAAGTTGATTAATAATATTCTTGATTCTCAACATGAAATTGCTTTGGTCTTCTTGTTTTAGTTATAACTTTTTAATTAATTGAATTACTGCAGACGTATTGACCTGAGGCTCTTTATTACTATGCACTATCTAGAAGTTTCTTCACCGCCAGAAATGTTTTTATTTTGGACTTCAGTCCAAAGTATTTTAGTAACAGACTAATGGATAACTAGCAATAAAAATATTTTAGTAAAATAAGAAAAGACCAGAAAGTGAAACAAAAAACAGTAGGTGTGTCTGTAGTTTTAGGTTGAGCACTAACTTATTTTATTATGTAAAGCATTATACATACGTACAGTATATTTTTAACTGAATTTCTTCTTTTTGCGCCCTCATTTTTCCTCCTGCGGTCGATCGATAGTAAATTCTTAAGGAATTAATTCCGCCGTTGTACATTGCGCACGCCAAGAGGCGTGTCGGCAGACCGCTGCTGCGCTTTAAAGACTGCGTTAAGCGTGACATGGCGGTATTTAGGACCGTACACGACAGCTGGAAGGAACTCGCTGTGGACAGAGAAGCCTGGAGAGAGAAGATTCGGGAGGGCCACAAGACCTGCGACGAAGTATGGTGCTCGGCACTGGCGGACAAAAGCCAGGAGGCACCAAATTCGTACTGACCCGACTCCGGACCTTTTCATTATTGTTCTACATGCAGTAGGGGCTGCCGCTCTCGAGTTGGACTTTTCAGTCACTCAAAAAAAAGGGTTACGAGTAAGTTCTGTGTCCTTAGGCACTGCTTGAATCGTGCGTAACGGACGCGAAGGCCTATGATGATTGTACATTAATTTAAAGGAATAAAAGTCTTAATAAGGAAAAATGAATAAAATTGTTTCTGTCCTACCTTGGTTGCTTCATTGGTTCGATTAAGATCAAGTGTTACAGTATTGGTCTATTATTGTAGGGCAAAACCCACATTTTCGGATGAAATCTGAAATTCTTTTCGCCCTACAAATTTAATCGAAGTGTGGGAGTTGCTACCAACAATAGCTCTTGTATTTTTGGAAACAATAAAGAAAATTACTTAAGTGTTACGTAATCCGGCCAAACGTTGAAACAAAGAACGAAATTATCCTTCTTAATTATTATCTGGGACAATAGAAAAGGGCTTAGCGAGAACGTAGTCGTAGTTAGCACTCAATCCCAACAAAATACTTGGCGGAGAGTTGCGACGGTCGCACAAATCCCCGTGAATGAGGATCAAAGTCCTCGAAACTGCTTATTCCAAGAGTCTTTTGTAATCCCGCGTAATGAATAGGCTAAATATTTCATACGCTCACGGGGATTCGCGCTAATTGCCTTCACAACGAATTTGAGGCGGCTCTGCGGGTTTAGCAGACATTGTATGCACACGTATTTTGCCAAAACGTCAAATTTGTGTTTGTGTACTTACGTAGGCCGTCAGCAAAGGTGAAACGTGGAAAGTAATTGTGAAATAACTTAACAAAGGCTTACAAGGATGGTTTACATGAGTCAGGTTAAGGTACAAAGGATCAAAGGTCAAAAGAATACATTATTTATTATTTTAACGTGTTTAATCGCGATTCAGTTTAAGAGTGACCACAACCTGACCGAAACGTCGGAAATTAAGTTAATTAATTTTAGATGATAATATTGATAAGTTATCGCGGTGAACCCGTTACAAGTTAATGTTCAACAGAGCCACAGTGGAAAAAGACCAAAAGCCTCTGTGAAAAATACTGTGATCATCCAAGATTGATCCAAGGCGTTATTAACGTTGTGTGGTATCTCGAAATAGACCACAACAGGATTTTTCTCAGTAGCATTCTTAACACAAAAAAGGGGAAACGAAATTCGTGTTATGACGGACGCTTTTTTATTATCAATATCAGATCTGTACTAATATTATATAGAGGATAAGTTTATATTTGTAAGGTTGTATCCAGAGGGTAATTTTGAAAGTACTTCAATACAGTAATATATCATCATCAACCCATTATGTCCCCACCGAGGGGCACGGGTCCCTGAGGAAGGTATAGACCATACTCCACCACGTGCTAAGATCGAGCGAATATTCCATGTCAGTCGCCGCCTTTACATACTACTTAAATTGCCCGTAACAGATTCAAAAGCCTGTGATGATGACATCTGCCATTATTCTTATACCAGTTTTAAGAAACAATTCAAAACCTGATTTTTGCATCATTTTTTTCCATTCACCGTTCATTCTTTACTTGTTGAAGGCAAACATACCGCCAGCTATGCAACTTTATCAACTGGTATGTAGCTAGAAAATCCGCCCTGGTATTCATATCCACACTTTCAACAAGAAATAAATTCATTCACATTGAATCGAGTTTCGAGTTTGTTCTAATCCAATCCAATTATTAAAATCCAAAAGGAAAATCCAAAATCAAATAAACTTTGACTTATTAGAAGTTTGTATAATTATACTAATGCTGAAGACACATTTTTGTGTAATTAAAGAAAACTAAAACAGAACAACTGTCCCATAGTTATTAAAAACTTTTACATTATTACGTGAAACTTCGTACACAGTAAAACGGTAAATAAAAACTACACATTTACAATAGACTGTTTTATTTATTTACCTTCGCTCGTAACCTGGGCTGCTTGAGTGACCTTAAACGATCACTAAGGTTAAGCGACATACGGCGGGTTCAGTCCATGAATGGGTCACCGTCTATAACTATTGCTAGTGGCATTTTTCCGAGCGGTTCCGTGCTTCGCAAGGCACGTCTAGCAGTTGGTGCCGGCTGCCGTCGATACATTCTGTTAGCCAAACGGTTTAAGAAAAAAAACAACTGACAGCTGTTAACAGTAGATTAACAGACAGGCTATGGGAAACTGGGGACAAGTAAATCACCATAGTTCTTTGGCGAATTGTGTCATTTCTGTATGATAAAATACACCAAGGTGGTCAGGGTGGCTGTGGCGGTCCATACAAAATACTACCTCCTGCCGTGACGTTGCGTCGGCTTGCGTCGCATTTCAATAATATGTTTCCACCTTTAGGCATCCCGTGTTGGTAATATGCACGATTTACATCGGGTGTCGAAACGTGGTGACGCGTCGCGTTTTAATCACGGATTTATATACTTCGTGTTTTAATAGTCTGTTTCCGCTTTTAAATTTGATGAATTTAACCTTAAAATTCATTGTAGCTACATATTGTAGAAGTCTAATTTGGAGGTCGTTAAATTTAAAGTGGCCTTATTCGTTAAAATTATTTCTCTGTTTTAATGCTGTTGTGTCTTGAAGTCGATTTTTATTTTTTTTAAATATCTCATATTAAAGTGTGAAAATCACGATTTTGTTGTTTTTTCGGAATAAAATTTACCGGTAACTATAAAAAAACACAAGTCATTTTAAGTGTACCTTTAAAATTTTAAGAGTTTCCTCGATTTCTCCAAGATCCCAATGTCAAATCCTGACATGGTGATTATGGGACCACCTGTGAAGTCTACGTCTGTCTGTAAGTCTAAGTCTAAGTCTGGAAGGTATAAAAATATGTTTTACGTCGGTCGACGCATTTTTGAGAATTCGGGGAAGATACATAAAAAATAAAAAAGATCCCAACGAATTGAGAACCTAAAAAAAAACTTTACAAAACCAAATATTTTATGTTTAACCAATGATTCTCTTGTACATGGGCATAATTATTGTGAAAGAAACAACGATTGTTAATTAGTGCAACGGCAGTGTTGTGGGTTCGATTCTCATCGGAGGCCGCCACTAGATTCGTACAAGTGGCCTCAGTCTGAGTGTATTGTGTGCCTAAAGGCCATAGCCCACCTACACGACTCTGCTACCACAGGGCAAAAACAATACCATTCAAATATGGACCTTATATACCGCTGTCTAGATATACTCTACATTGGCATCATAAATTAGCTGACGGCTGACAGCGAGCTGTCCGCTAATTCACGATGCCAATGCAAAATACATCTAAAAAGCAACATTTAAAGCCCATATTTGAATGATACTACTCTTGCCGGGTGGGAACAGAGTCGTGTAAGTGGGCTATGATCTTTAGCCTGATACCACAGGGTATCCAAGGCTATCCTTTTTTCGTGAAAAAAAATATTGACGAAAATGTCACAAATAAACTTTGTCTTGTTTCCATACATATGAAGCCACGGACACCGCTAGCCTATACACCTATACAGGCCCCTTACAGAGTGTTTCTTGCCTGCCCATATTAATGGCACTGTCGGCAATCTCAGGCGATATCTAAATAATTTATGGCCGCGGCAGGTGTCGCGCTGAAGACGAATTTACATAGCGGATAATGAGAGGCGCTGGGCACTACATAATTTATAACCAAGTGTATTTCACTGCCGGCGACTTATAAACGCTGACGGGCCCTGTATGGTGAGCCGACAGCCAACTTATGTAAACGGCTTTCATGTCCTGAAACGCTAGTTTTATTCCGCTAGTGCAGTAAAACGTAAATGATAAAATTCCGTACGAGGCCAGAATTGGCGTAGCAACATTGATGAGTACGCTACGGTTACGCGCTGGCCAGTAGCGCTACAAAATAACTACGGTTTCGTAGCACCGCTGTGCGGTCGCGTAGCGATGAGAAATAGGGTAATTGAGCGGCGGTGAGAGATTGGTAGTGTAGTTCCAAATCAATATGTTTTCTATCCTGATAATAATAGTTATGGAGCATGACGATGCGTACGTCGCGTTTGTCATTTGCTTCTGACGTCTTGTCGTCGACTCTGACGCCAAGTGTGCGGAGATTCGAACAAAATACAGCCTGATTGTTTCACCAGTATAATAAATCAACATACGTAATCATCATCAGCCTACGGTTGTCCACTGCTGGACATAGGCCTCTTCCATTACACGCCACTGAGCACGGTCCTCGGCTACTCTCATCCAGCTCTTGCCAGCCGTCCTGCGAAGATCATCGCTCCACCGAGTCTGAGGACGTCCTACACTACGTTTACCGATCCGCGGTCTCCACTCAAGAACTCTTCTACCCCATCGGTTATCAGTTCTTCGGGTGATATGGCCGGCCCACTGCCACTTCAGCATGCTAATTCGGTGGGCTATGTCGGTGACTTTGGTTCTCTGTCGGATGACTTCGTTTCGAATTCGATCTTTCAAAGAAACCCCGAGCATAGCCCTTTCCATAGCACGCTGAGCGACTTTGAATTTGTGGATCAGCCCCACCGTGAGTGTCCACGTTTCGGCACCTTATGTCATGACGGGTAGGACGCACTGGTTGAAGACTTTCGTCTTCAGACTCTGTGGGATTGGCGATGTGAAGACTCGACGTAGTTTCCCATATGCTGCCCAGCCCAGCTGTATTCTTCTATTGGCCTTTTTCTCGAAGTTGTTTTTAACTAATTGCATGGTTTGCCCGAGGTAAACATACTCCTTAACAACTTCGAGAATACTGCCTTGAACTGCAATTGGCTCCGGATTTACATGTTCATTGAACATAATCTTGGTTTTATCCAAGTTCATCCGGAGACCAATGCGTTGGGAAGAATCAGCTAGGCTACTCAGCATATGTTGCAGATCTTGCAGCGTTTCCGCCATGATGACGATATCGTCTGCAAATCGCAAGTGTGAAAGGTACTCGCCGCTAATATTAATGCCGTACCCCTTCCAGTGCAGCGTCTTAAACATATCCTCCATAGCATTTGTAAACAATTTGGGGGAAATAACATCCCCTTGTCTCACACCACGATGTATGGGGATAGGTTCAGACTGCCGGTTCTGGATTTGGACGGCCATAGTAGCGGCGTTGTATAGACCTTTCAACACTTGGATGTATCGCCAGTCGACTTGGCATCGCTGCAAAGATTCCAGAACAGACCAGGTCTCGACCGAGTCAAAGGCCTTTTCATTGTCCACAAACGCTAAGCACAGGGGCCGATTATACTCTTCGGTCTTCTGTATAATCTGCCGCACTGTGTGAATGTGGTGTATGGTGCCGTAACCCGATCGAAAGCCGGCCTGCTCAGGTGGCTGAAACTCATCGAGTCTCCTCGCAAGACGGTTCGTGATGACTCTTGAAAACAGCTTGTAGACGTGGCTTAAGAGTGAAATGGGTCGGTAGTTCTTCCAAAGGGTTTTATCACTCTTTTTGAAGAACAACACGACAACACACTTACTCCACGCCTCCGGAGTTCTCCCATCAAAGAGGACAGTATTAAAGATCTTCTGGAGCTCCTTCATTACGGGTTTACCGCCGGACTTCAAGAGCTCAGTTGTAATACCGTCCTCTCCAGGGGCTTTTCCATTTTTAAGCTGTTTGAGAGCCATCGCGATTTTGTCTAGGCTGACTTCTGGCAAGTCTTCAGTATAGTGGCGTGTCAATGTAGCTCTGGAATCCTCATTGTCGGGATCAGGCCGAGATGCATGCGCAGCGTACAGCTGGCCGTAGAAGTTTTCAACTTCCGAAAGAACCTCTGGTATGGAGGAAACAACCACTCCATCCGTGGTGGTCAACTTTGTCAGATGGCTTCTCCCAAGAGATTGAACAAACACTTTCGATCCCCGATTTTGCTCGATTGCTCGTTCTATTGAACGAGTGTTGGAGCATCGGAGATCGCGTCGAACTAGTTTGCCAATTCGCCTGTTTAGAGCATGTCTTTCTGACGCAGTGACTGGTGGGCGTTCACGTCGTTCCTCCATAAGCTTGAGTGTTTCTTCTGAAAATTTCGACTTCGTGCCTTTATGCCGCATTGCGCAAAATCTCATACCTTCCTCCCTGAGGATTCCGACTACATTCTCGAGGGCCTGGTCAATGTCAAAGTCATTTGTGGTTTCCACGGCAGCGAATCGGTTCTCCAGGTTAGACTGGAACTTTTCAGATCCCACTATAGTTTGGTGCAGGTTTGTTCGGAGCCTGGATTTCATTAAGCGGACACGTTCGAGCTTAAAATTAATATTCAGCGAGCCTCGCACAAGTCGGTGATCGCTTCCGGTATTAAACCTATTGATCACTGAGACGTCTCTGAATATACGCTTCTTGTCCGTTATGATGAAATCGATCTCATTTTTTGTCAAAGTGTCGGGGCTCTGCCATGTCCACTTCCTTTGAGGCTTTTTCTTGAAGAATGAATTCATCAAGAATAACCCCTCCCTTTCGAGGAAGTTGACTAGCATTTGCCCCCTATGATTCCTGTTTCCATAACCATGGGATCCTACTACCGATTCGCTGCAATTCTGTACTCCCATTTTGGCTTTGAAGTCTCCCATGACAACGTTGTAGTGGGCCTTGGTGGTGGAGTGTAAGGCCTTTGATATGTCATCGAACATATCTTCCACTTCATCGTCCGAGTGCGTCGAGGTCGGTGCGTAAACCTGCACAACCTTGAGGTTATACCTCTCGGTTAGCTTAATAACGAGGTACGCAACCCTGCTCGACACACTTGACACTTCTACAACGTTGTCACAGAGAGCTCTATTTACCAGAAACCCTACGCCACCCTGAGATAGCTGGTCTCCCTCTCGAAAGTATAGCAGGTGGCCTGATTCAAGGGTTACGGTGTCCTCCCCCTCTCTTCGGACTTCAGATAACCCAAGAACATCTCACTTTAATTTCTCTAGTTCGACTTCCAGTTGTGCCAGGTGCTCGTCCAGCCGTAATGTGCGTCCGTTATACGTCGCCAAGGTTAGTTGTTTTTGGCAGCCTTTCGTAACCCGGAGATTCTTCGCACCCCCTGCCCTGCCGTTACCGTGACCGCCGCCTTGATCAGGAATAGCAGGGCGACCGGGAACTGGGGGCCGTGGTCCGTTCTGGCTTTTCATGGATTGATTTGCTCGTAATTGCCACGCTGAGCAGGCGGGTTGGCAATCGCAGACCGTATACGTGCCGATGTCGCTGCTGCCCGACACCGGTACGACCCGTATGTGCTGGGTAATAATAGGCACGGGTATTCTCTTAGTCGCCTTTTACGACACCCACGAGAAGATATGGGGGAGTGCTATTCTTAACCGACACTCCACGGCTACGTTACGGTTACGTATTACATACGTAATACTAAGTCCAAAATACAAATACCAACATTTTTTGTTACTACCCCGTTGGTACAAAAAAACAAAAATACCAATGTCTGAACTTATCCGCAAATCTTAAAGAAATGTGGACTCATTACGCATGAGTACAACTAAACGCACGAACTGGCAACTGCGCGTGGCTTGCGGGAAGGAAAAAAAGCAGCGGCGGCGGCGCAGTCATTAGGTATGACTTATGTATGACGTAGCAAAAAAAATCTTACTTGATACCAATTCTTCCTTCATACTTGCACGGGCTTAGGACCGTCACCGGCGTGGAATGCTTGCACTGGTTGGTAGTGGTATGAATTTCCACACCACGTACTGGCTAACGCCGAAGTGCGCCGTGCGTACCGCGTCGTTGGTGCTCCTTCTGGGGTCTTCCTCGAAGAACGCGAATATCTGTTCCTCGATCTCCACGGCCAAGGGAGGTCTCCCTACTCGGCCTGGAGCGTGCGCTGGTGCAGTGAACTGTCCGTAGTCTAGAAAATGCTGCGTCACTCTCATGAATGTCCTGGTGTTGAGTATTTGAGGTTCAATAAAACCGGCATTTATCAGGCGGGGCAAACTTTCTTCAGCGTATACCCGCCGAGCTGCAGCTGTATTTTCCCCACTGAGAAAGTAACTACGAACCATTTCGTAATACTCGCGGTTTGTAAACATCGTGTTGCGCGCGTAATTTCGACTGCAGGAAGTGCGGAAACGGCGCACGTGCACTCACCTAGGTCAATGCGCGCGGACTGACCGGCTCGGCTAGCGGCTCACTGAACTCGTGCGCCGGCCAGCCCGCCGCTCACTCACCCCACCCCGCCTCTCTCTGCCTCGCACCGCGATGACGCTTTGTAATGGGTGCCCATGAGTTACAAATTGGATGAAGGATAAATTAATAAAAATAAAACAAAAATATGGTAATTTTATTCGATAAATGTAATCTATTATCGATACCAATGATATGGTAAAATTTATTGTACCGGTGAAAAAATCAGGCTGTATATGAAAATTTACGGCCGTAGCCTGTCGTCGCGTCTAGTCGCCGAACTGTCGCCTGTCGCGTGTCGCTAGTGTGCGCCTAGGCTTAAACTTATGCGTGTCAAAACAAGACAAAACTCCCACCATCCTCTGCAGCCAGCGTACTTTTGACGCTTATTCGGTAAAATTATATTTTTGGACAATGGGTTCATTTAACAGATTTGCCAAAATATTCCTTAGGGTTCCGATACGCTCCTCGTGTAAAGTAAAGAATATTATTATCTTATTCTATTCTTTTACGCTCTGAATTTTCAAAAGATATCAATAATATTGTGTACTAAAGTCGTTATTAGTCTATAGAACTAAATATTTTCTTGGAACCAATAATCTTATTGTTAGTTGAAACAAAGACCGACGAGAGGCTCTTGTCTCAAAATTAAGTACAAGGAGTAGTAATTGTTGTCAGTTAAGTAAATAGGGGCTAAGGCTACTAAAAAAACATTTGATTTTATTTCACTTGTTTACTTAATCACTTCCAGTTCAAAATTTTTATCTTGTTCACAAGTAATTAAGTGCTTAAATTTATTTAACTTCTTGCATACTTAATACATGCAGCAACAACAAGCCACTAACTAGGAATGAGAAAGGAGTTTAAAATACTCATTCTCTTCTATTACATGTACATATTATGCATTCATATAACACCGATATGAAGCAGTAGAACAGTGCGCTTTATATTCCCACATTATCACTTTCGCTGGCAGGCTCACGCTCACGCGTCTCGGCTCAGATTAACCGCGTTTTCTCATTTGGGCTAAACGCAGGATTTCCGTTTAATAGGAGAGATAAGTACACTACTGCGACTATCGCACGCGTGTAGGTTTGGCGATGTTGACATAAGAAAACCCATTACCGCGGCGTATGAGATTTACGACTGTGTGCCGCACTCGTGAGCAATCCACGACTCGTCGCTTACAACTCGCGGCGGCCGCCTTTTTTAATTAAAAAACTTCGCTATCACGTGGTTATTTCACCAATTCGCACACTTTTCGGCGGGAGTTTTTTTATTGGTCGTTCCCGGGTTGCTGTTAATGAATCGAGTTAGGCGAGTCAGCTAATTTGAAGACGTGTTTACTGTGTGACATAAACACAGCTTTTACGAGTTACCGTCCGCCATTGGAGAATGAAAAGTAGAGTTACTGCCTTTAATTAGTAAGAAAAATAAACCTATTTCATTTTAGCGTAACGGTACGTATTATGAAATGTTATTGGGTGCTGTTATGGAGCTATATGTTTGAAGTTGGCTCTAAAATATAATTAGACACTGCTTTGGCTTGCGGTAGCCTTGAAATGCCACTGTATCCACATTTTCGGTAACAAAAGATCGCAATCAAATATCTCTTGCTACTATTCAGAGGATAATAAGTACACGAGATTTGTTTCAATGTCTTTGTTTCAACAAGAATACTTGATTTAATAGAAATTTTAAGGGCTCAATGTCAAAGCAAAATTTAATTTAAATTGGAGTGCTTGCAGTTACCTCTATGACAGATATATGTGTCAGATATGCGTAGTCTCTATGATAAAAGGAGATATCATTCAATACAGAATAAGTATGCAAATAACTCAGAGGCACACCGGGAAGGATTTATCATGATCGGGTTTGCCATTCAGCGTACGATTGGTCCATTATTCGACGTCAAAGACATGGCTAAGGGTACTGGGCGGTAAAAACCCGCCGACAAGAAAGGTAAGTATTGCTGCGATGCTAAATTCACCCTTGGCGTAAAGTACTTACTCGTATATTAAAATTTACTACAAATGTACAGCCAAGTTACTGACATTATAGCACTCAGTTCATTCGCCATTACCATCATTACAAATTACTTCTTTTGCTAAGTGCTCGTGTAACAATGCGTGCGTAATAAAATATGCATTACCGTCGGGAAATCTTGTGGGATTGCGGATCTCAGAGTTCGTAATACCATCGGAAGAGAAGGTTTCTGGCAAACTCATTTTAAAAAGTCATAACGCCTCATAAATAGGAGTTTGTGTTGACAAACGGTACCGAATTTATTCTGATTTATTCCGGAGTATGCAAAAATATAATTGATGGGATTTAATTCGAAGCTGTCACGGCGCTGATTTAGTCGCACTTTTCAGGTTTTAGGCGTTTATTATTGTATTCAGACAAGTCGATTATTATTTTGAGTGATTATGAAACGCTCATTGCAATCTTCTTCTGATGAAGGGTCACGTCACGACACCTATTTATAGAAGGCCATTTATCGCAGCTTTTTTATTATTATCTTTAATTTTCAGATTTTTTTATTAATAAGTTTACAATAGAATACGCTTGATACAGTAAACACGTGTAAAATAGTAGCTCTAATACAGAATATTTTAACCAGGCTGTCTTACCAATAAAAACATAATACCTACTTACTTAAAAGTTAGATATTAATAAGAATTATTAACATGTGTATTTATGTGCTTCTTCCTGGAGATACGAGTACTTTTATATGACGACTTCTATGGTGCAGCGGTTAGCGCATCTGCCTACCATGCGAGAGGTCCCGGGTTCGAACCCCGGCTGGGGACAAAAACCCAGGTCTTGGATGTTAGCATGCTTGTGATATCACTATTTCTGGTTCCCATGACACGGAGTATCCTTTGGGGTCAGAAGCGATGTATATATGTGCCTGTATCTTAATGTTATGTTTATTTTTTAGACGTTAAGCGACGGACAGGACATACTCAAATGTATTTATAATATTAATTTATTAAGTTTATGTATAATATTTATGTTTTGGGGTAGTGCGAAAAAATATTTAATACATAGACACAAATCGGACGTATCGCAGCGATAAATAGGTTTTAGGGCAACGCGCACGCGAAAAAGACCCGTATGCGACACGACTGTGGGGCCCTGAGGCCCCATCACAAGCTAGGCTCATCGGCGAGCAGTGCGAGACCGATAAATCTCGTGTTGCTGAGGAACTATCACGGGCAGCCTTGCAGGGAAAAACACTGTTATTTATCTCAATTAACATAAGAGTGATTCTTTAAGGACTCTCAAAACACGGTCACACGGTCTTAATTCCTAACTTATCAAACATTCAGTCTTAGGACCAAAAACAGATTACTCTTTATTTATATATGTGTATATTTTCAACATAAAAAATCTAAAATTATTAAAGATGTATTAAAAAACATACATCTACGGTCGAAAACGGGAGCAAAATCTGTGTTCTTCGTGCGTCACACTCTGTTCGCGCTCACGGAAAACTTTGATAACTTTTGTATTCGATTCATAAGCGTATAATGTAATGCATTAAATAAATGGTGTTTAATTATGCATCATAATGACCAAAGAATATTAATATTATCTCTTAAGTTACAAAAGTTAATAGGCATTATGTCTCTGTCTCACGATTACGCTAGTTTCGCGAGCGCGCAACAAAACGGCACCTATCTTCCAAGAGCGGCAACTTGTCGCTACAAATTTTAGCTCATGATGCTGATAGATCTTCGAGATTATTTCCAAGTATTTTGTTCGTTATTTTAACTATAACTCTAATCGTAATTCTCAAAAATGTGAAAATTTCGTAACTTTCGTGGCACAACTTTCGTGGCCATTTGTCCACGAAAGTTAGCTAGCGCACAACGAAAGTTACGTCATCATCATCAACCCATTATGTCCCCACGAAGGGGCACGGGTCTCTTCCCTGAGGAAGGTATAGGCCATACTCCACCACTGGGGCCAAGTCCGGATTGGTGCAAGTTGCATATCTCCATTAAATATTATTAACTTTAGATTTTTATAACGCCACAGATGCGTTTACGTAAAGCGTAAAGCTTTAAAGAAAGGTTTTATTTAAATGCATGAATGTGTATGAGTTTAAAAAAATATCTTGTAACATCGACAATTTAAAATTGTATCCACCCCAAACTGGGCACTTTTGCCAATTGTTTAAAAAATCTTTGCTTAGAAAATCCAAACTTAATCGTCATACTTTCTGATTGTCTTCTATGTTACTTTGTAACGTAAAAATGTTCTTGTAATGTCACCAATTTAACATTTTATCCACCCCAAACTGGGCTGTATTGCGCATTGTTTAAACAATCTTTTCAATTTATCAATTACATTGATTACTAAGTTACTTAAATATTGTGATTTTCTTAAGATTAGTGGTAATTTTCTGATGACGGATAGATATGAAAATATCTTTTGATAAATTTTAAATGATACGAGACTGAAAATAGATAATAATAAATGTAAACTGCTATTATAGCAACTGGCAGATAATGGTGTGTTTTATGATTCTAAATATTTCAATTGAATATTCAAAAGGGCACATTTTCTGCCAGCTGCTACAATAGTAGGAAGTAATAATTATGTTTATGTTGTAAATTACACAGTTTAATTACTAAGACCAAGGCTATTGCAACCTAAGTTACTAATAAATAATAACCGCTTGTAACCTAACCTAACGATCACTAAGGTTAAGCAACATACGGCGCGTTTAGTCTATGGATGGGTCATTTTTCCGAGCGATTCCGTGCTTCGCAAGGCACGTTAAGCAGTTGGTGCCGGCTGCCGTCAATAGATGGCAGTCGTTAAGCCAAGTCAGAGGCCTTAGGGCGGTTTGAAAACTTCTGACAGTAAGACCAGCCACTAGTCTTACAAGCCTCCACCAATCCGGACTTGGCCCCCGTGGTGGAGTATGGCCTATACCTTCTTCAGGGAAGAGACCCGTGCCCCTCAATGGGGACATGATGGGTTGATGATGATGATGAATAATAAGCCGATCTCAAAATAATTATAATTGTTGATCTTAAACACAAGATGATTCATACATAATAAGTATATTATTTTATAAACTTCAATCCACAAAAAATTGGAGAAATAATAAAGATTTGAAACCATATTTTGCTAGTAAAAATACGTCTGTAACTTTCGTGGTGACTTTAGTAACTTTCGTGGGCAACTAAATTTCAAAATAATATATCTTTGTAGTTTATGCACCGATTTACAAATAATAAAAATTCTACCCATTATTTTTTCAACGCCCTAAACGTGTGTCCATTAATTTAAAGATAACTCTAAAAAAAAATTTCGCCACGAAAGTTACGCGGAGAATACTTTTTGAAGAACTACTCACAATTCCCGCTCAGTGACCCATCATCAGCACTCTAGTCAATCACGGATCGCCATAGAACGGGACTCCACTTGCCTTGCACTGAGCACAGCGTTAGGAAGCGCCGATTAGGGATTTAATAAGGATGTAGGATTGTAGGGATAAGGAACACGGATTTGGAGTCCACTGTCGAACCGAGACTGGACCGAGTGGTGTGATCGAAACTTAAACGGCAACACCGAGAATAACCACAACGAGAGCTTCACGATAGGCCCTGTATTAACGTTACTCGCCCCGGAGCTTTTTTTATTAGTTAACTATAATCATCATCATCATCATCAACCCATTATATACCCACCGAGGAGCACGGGTCTCTTCCCTGAGGAAGGTAAGGAAGGAAGGAAGGTGAGGAAGACGCCCTAAGGCCTCTGACTTGGCTTAACGAATGCCATCTATCGACGGCAGCCGGGACCAACTGCTTAACGCGCCGTATGTTAACTATAATATAAAGATTATAATACACACTATCTTAAAGCAACACAATAGAAAAAAAACATCCGATACAAAATGAACTCGTAAGGAAGACATTAAATTTGAAAAAAATAGTTTACTAGGCCATTTTTTTGTTTGAATGATGACAGAAATATATATAAAAGTCATATTGCCACACCTTTTTATTTGTTATACAAACTCAAAAAATGAGAAATTAAATTAAAAAATACTAAAACAAAACCGCGTCCAAATGTTTTCGACTTGAATTTTCATTCGATTTCTTGTAATCAGTTGATATAACTTAAAAAATAATAATGGACACACCTAAAAGTTCTCTCCACGATATTTTGCTTCACATCGAAATTGTTACTGAAAACAAACAAATAAGCGTAACTTCCGGACTTGGCCTGTACCTTCCTCAGGGAAGAGACCCGTGCCCCTCGGTGGGGTTATAATGGGTTGATGATGAAGCGCACTTTGAAAACCATTACTAGGAACACAGAATACATAATAGTACAGGTACAGAAGATTCACTCCGCAAAATCAATTAAAGAAAAAGGGAGTCTAGTAGCGATACAATTAGGTGCAATTCAGATCGCACGGCGCTAAAAAAGCTACGTTACATTCACCTACATGTTGCCTCTCTTTCTACCGCGTAACTCTTACCTCTTCTGGCACCTGAATTCCTACCTATTATCACTCCGGAGCGGTCGCCGCATGTACTTACGCGTTCGATACCAGCACGCGTAGTGAAACAGACCTGCTAGGAATAACAAAAAAGATCTAATAGCGGTATCGTAACACATAAACTACCTTCATTCTAAACTTTACCAAAATCATATTCAAGGCGGTCAAACCCACACAAATATCTACATACCAAGAGAGCGACGGACCGCAATTGTGAATCAGATAGGATTACACACAGCTATAACGATCAGAGAGCCCCATTAGCGAACGTCAGTGTCTTCACAACCCCGGTCTAATGAAAAAGCTGTCTGTTATAAACTCGTTGAAAATTGTAAAGAGAGAGAAATTTTTACGTGATTCAGTGAAATTGGGCATTTCCATTTTGTTTCAGAGTGATCCTATGAGGCTTGAGGATGGGTCATTAATCACGTGAAAGTCGAAAAAGGGCAAAGATATAACAAAACATTGTGAAATATCACAAAGCGAAGGAGAGTAGTTTGGGTGTCAAATTTAAGGGTGTCCAGAATATAGAGACAAGTATTTCCGATGGTGGTTTAATGAACTCTAACTTAAAATCTAGATTGTACAAAGTATGTGTAAATTAAACCTACATTGCAGGTAAGATATAATTATTCGGGTCACACGTGTGTGTAAGCGTGGTCAATGTACATTAAACATAAGATGTGCATTCATTGTACCGATGACATATCAGACGTATAATTTTTTTCCTTGGTAGCGCGAATTCGAAACCGATTTTAGGAATCTTAGTACACCTTTCCTTTATTATATGAATGCCTTTAATAACGATCTGCAACTAATATATGACTGGACTTATTTCTCATGGTATTTCACTCAATCAATTTCCTTTTAGAATTCTCATTCGGGAGGTCGTGTACTAATGACTTTGTTTTTTAGTTACGTACATTTGTAAGGTTACAATACTCGTAGCAACATCACTCGCTACCCGTGAAGGACAACATCGTGAGGAAATCTGAATGTCTGAGGTCTTATCATAGCTCCGCGCTTGAAATGCGCTGGGCACACGAGGCGTTTAAGCCCATACTCTCTCTCTGAGAAAAGCCCTGTGCCCTACAATGGTACGTACATATATCATCATCATCATCAAATTGTATTTAGATATGGTACTTATATATGAATGAATGTCGATGCAGCGACAGTGATTTGTCAGGATCGTGGCAGGTGGCAATCCCTGGTCACTGCCTACCCCTCTGGGATATAGGCGTGAGCTTATGTATATATGTAAATATAGATATAGTATATATATAACATATATAGTAATTATGTAAACGCAGCGCTGATTCGCAGTTCTACATATACATTTTATGACTTAACAACGGCGAAAGTTTTGGTTTTTTTTTCCAAAAAGTGTTAAAGCGTTTGAATAAAATATTTTGTTGCCCGTAAGTAACACTATACATGAAAATCGCATTAGCCTCCTCAAAATAACCAAAGTCTCATATCACTATTGATATTTCGGCTCCCGGTCTATTCGAGCGAATTCAATGGCTGTATGTACAGTCACCAGCATAAATATATGACGGTGGGCAGTAGTGCAAAAATATCTGATTCACCATTGAGATCGTAAGAATATGATGATACTTTGCCCGTAAAAATATGTGATGCTTTGTGGGCGGTATAAATATCGTATTTCACTAATTGCATAAATATCGGGCCAGGTCGCTTAAAAATATTAGATCACTGCTAAAATCAAAATAATGTGTCTGCTCTTGCTGGAATATATATCTATTCACTGTGAAGGAATAAATATCGGATGGTGGCAGGCATAATAAATATGTGTAACTTAAACACAAGCAAAAATATGTGACTTTGTCACAAAAACGAGCTACCCGGCTGGTTTCTGTCTTGTCTTGGAAAATATACCTATCAGAATTCTTGCTCAACCCAAATCACGTCTCTATTTAAAACCTTGACTCCCAATGATACCTATTTATTTCTGGATGAGAAAATATGACTAACCAAAAAGTTGGTCAGTTTCTCTCCTGCACTGAGTGGTCCTACATGCTGCAATATATTACAATTGTATTCTAATTAAACTCTGCATATACTGAGTAATTATATTTTTATAAAATATTATAAAACAAAATACAAAATATTGAATGGGGGCTACCATACAACAAACGTGATTTTTTTCCTATTGTATAATGGTACGGAACCCTCCGTGCGCGAGTCCGACTCGCACTTGGTCGGTATGAGACCTAGACATGGGTTCAAAACATGACAGTTCTAATTATCATCTTACTGACTCGAATTATGAAATGGTGTAGGTATAAAATATTGTTTGTTTTATTGTGACAGACTTGACGGATAAAATGTTTTTTTACGATGTCAGTAAAGTTTTGCGTGCAAGGAGGTTAACATAAATATCATCTCAGTAATGGGCGTTTTTCCTTTCTTTTTTTTTTTTAGTTCCTTGAGATAATCTAGATGGCGCCATTCGTTTCTTCATACGAATTTGTGATTCGTTGCAATCAATGTCAAAGTCAGTCCACAGATCACTAAACAAGAGAAGGAACCAGGGTTGCTATTCGGACGAGGTTTCTCGTAATAAAAATAAAAATTCAAACCCACAATCCATAGCAAAGACTCCAAAGTATCCAAAAGCGCACTTATCACCAAACGACAACAGCATTTTTTCTTGTAGGTAACCAACCATCACAAATTCCACAGAACCATTGTATTATTTTTTGCTTTGACGTTTATTATTACGGGACCTAGGGAGCCTTTTAAAACTAAATTTGACATAAGGAAAAACGCTCATTAACCCCGATTAAAAAAAAAGATATCGGTACCTACACGGACACTGAACTACACGCACTAATATGAAATGACAAATCGATGGAATATTTTTGCTTGTGTTTTAAGTTACACATATTTATGACGCCTGCCATTATTCGATATTTATTCCTTCCTAATGAAAAGATAAATATTCCAGCAAGAGCAGTCACATCATTTTGATTTTAGCAGTGATTACATATTTTTAAGCGACATGGTCCGATATTTATGCAATTAGTGAGATGCGATATTTATACCGCCCACAAAGCATCACATATTTTTACCGGCAAAGTGTCATCATATTCTTATGATCTCAATGGTGAATCAGATATTTTGGCACTACTGCCCACCGTCATATATTTATGCTGGTGACTGTACCTATGTACAATAAGTCCCAGAGTGGACAGCGCATCCGGCATCGCTGCACACGATTTCCCTTCCCAGAAATGGCCGGAAATAGTTTCTAAATAGCCAGTTGAAGCATCCAATCACTTCTCAAAGATATCCGAAACTGTAGCATGAAATATATGACGACATCTATAATCCATTTATCTATACTTGGCATTTTTTTCAGACTTTAAACGACACTCAATCAGAAACCTTTAGCGGTAGAAAACTGGCAACAGTTTACAAATTTAGTGCTAGCTAGTACCAAATTTGCAAACAGTATCGAATTTTCTATCGCTAAAGGTTTTTAATTCAGTGTCGTTTGAAGTCCGAAAAAAATGCTAAGTATACATAAATGGATTACAGGTAACTTCGTGATTTATTTGTACCAAGGGATCATGTGTGCCTCAAATAATAGACAATAGACAGTGCCGGTACCGTAGAAAATGAAACTGCTTGTGGAGTTTTTTTTAAGAAGAATAAATAAGAATTTTCCAGCTGCCTGAGTGATCGTAAGCGATCACGAAGGCTAAGCAACATAGAGCGCGTTCAGTGCATGAATGGGTGACCGTTCTATGACATTTGGCATTGTGACATTTATCTGAGCGGTTCCGTCCTTCGCACGGCATGTTAAGCAGTTGGTGCCGGCTGCCGTCGATAGATGGCAGTCGTGATCCCAAGTCAGAGGCCTTATGGCGTCTTGAAATCTTCTGACAGTAAGACCAGCCACTAGTCTTAAAGCCTCCACCAATCCGGACTTGGCCCCCGTGGTGGTCCTATACCTTCCTCAGAGAAGATACCCGTGCCCCTCGGTGGGAACATTATGGGTTGATGATGATCCTCTTTCCGAGACAAACCTGTGCCCTACTACTGTGCTCTATTACCCGTACAAACGAAATGTATTAAGTTTTAAATAAAATACTCCCAGAAACTGCACGTACCTATATAATGACTAAATTACTTAAAAGTAATTTCTTTTCTCCTATTTTATAACACGTTCTTTTCAGAAATAAGTACTTAAAACCTTACTGCGGAATAGAAACTTATTAGGTTAGGAATGACTACCTTGTCCACTTATTCCACTTCAACGTTCAGGTTTTTAGTTACAAAGTACAGTTTTGTTTCCATAAGCCATTTGATATAAGAGTCTAGTATCCACTTAGTACGCGCGAGTAAGCTCGACTAATGAAATTGTGGTATTACAAGGGGTTGGGGGAGAGGGGGGCAAGTGGTGTGTAGTGTGTAGTCGGATTTCCCCCGAAGACAAGGAGCAGCTTCTGTTGTAACTACGAGATTCACATACAAACGCATCTTGATTTTTTTATACGCATGACATTCCGAATAGTAATTAGAGGTCACTGGGCAAATCTGACCCGGTTTGTGAAATACTTCGTACAATAACCAAACTTGATTTAAATTATGAAGTTGTAGTCCACTTTTTGTTTTCTGTAGTTTTTTTTTAAAACGTGGGAGTAAAACATTATAACCGATTAAAGAATAATCAATATTTTTACTCAAAATAACATAATTACTTCGGTAATTGTGTAATTATTATTATTATTAAATGTATTTTTCCGTCAAATGTCTGTGTCAATGTTGTCTGGAAGAAATCACTTTTAGCAATAAGGCCGCCAATTGCTCTGTACTATTTTATTGTCAAATCTCGTGTGTAATTCCTGGTGTATGTACCGTAAATACAATAAAGAATATTCTATTTATTTATTATGTCGGTCATCAGATAATATCAAAGCAGTATACAGGGCGTCGTAAAATTATGGGACATGAAGGGAAAGTACCTTAAATATCGTAGATAGGGTATTTTGCTGAAATAAGACTTTATGTTATTTTTAAAACTTAGTAAATCTGCATTCAAAGATTTTCTAAATATTACTTGCCTCGTCTGGAAATCGAACCGACCTAAATGTAAAAAAAAAAACACACCTATTCTTATGATGCCAATCGAAAGAATGCCCAATAAATAATAACTCTTCTTAAGTAACATAGTATTTTAAAAGAAAGGAACAGCGAGAAATTAATAATTTTAATCAAATTAAAAACATAAATGAAACTGCCGTAGTCAATTGAAAGGGTATTTTTTTGTAAATTAATTAATTAAATGCTCAAAATGTGACCCCTCTTGTATTACGCAAATCGCCAATCTTTTAATGAGTCCGCTGCCTGTTAATTTACATTTTTTATGTTCAACTTAATTGACTACGGCAGTTGCATGTATGTTTTTCATTTGGTTAAAATGATTTATTTCACGCTGTTCCTTTCTTTTAAAATACTATGTTACTTAAGAAGATTTATTATTTTTTGGCCATTCTTTCGATTGGCATCATAAAAGTAGGGGAGTTTTTTTTTTTTACATTTAAGTCGGTTCGATTCCGAGACGAGGCAATAAATTTTTAGAAAATCTTTGAATGCAGAATTACTAACTTTTAAAAATAGCATAAAGTCTTCTTTCAGCAAAATACCCTATCTACGATATTTAAGGTACTTTCCCTTCATGTCTCATAATTTTGGGACGCCCTGTATTATTCTTAGGGGGCCGTCCATTAATCACGTGAGGCTAGGGGGGGGGGGGGGAGGGGTTTGACAAAAATCACGAAATGCCACAAGGGGGAGGGGGGTGTAGTAAGATATCACCTGTATTTATTTTTTCACTATTTTTTCAAACGCGCACGCGTTCAACACGCGCGCTTGCGCGCGCAAGACAATTCTGGTTCAAAAAAATTTAAGATTTTTGTAGATACGAAAAATACACGTGATGTTGGGTGGGAGGTGGTGTGGTAGTCTTAAACCTCACCATGTATCACCAAGGGGGGGTTAAAAAATGCTTAAAAAAAGATCACGTGATTAATGGACGGCCCCTAGACAGATGCACAAAAAAGTGGATCTTGTTCCCACAATCAAGCAGCGGAAGTAACCTACTTAGGCCCTGTGCTACGAAGCAAGAGGAACCTACGAAGGTAGGTCGACTACTGCAGTGCAGACCATTTTGATGGAAAGAGGAGGCCGGGCAGGAGAAAGAGGTCATGGTCGTGGAACATCGAAGAATGGACCGGTGTTAAAACCGCGAAGAAGCTGTTCAGAATTACATTGAACAGAAGCAATTGTAAAGAGCTTACTGCCAACCTCCAGTGATGGAGAGGCACTTTAAGAGAGGAAGGTTAGCTGGAAGATAATCATTTCAGTTCGCCTTTGTACTTTTATTTTTTTTTAATTGTGCATTGTTAATAATAATGATAGAATAGAAGTATATTATGCTTTCTGAAGTTGTTTATGGTTTGAATAAAAAAGTGTTTGTCATTAACAGTATAGTACAGCACAGTTTAAATACCGAACAATTTTTAATTTTAATTTTTTACATACAGGCACATACGTTGCTTCTGGCCCCACACTAGAATACCCTGTGTATGTCGTGGGAACCAGAAACAGCGACGTCACAAACATGTAAACATCCAAGATCTGGGTTTGTTTTGTCCCCAGCCGGGACTCAAACCCGGGACCTCTTGTAAGTTAGTCAGATGCGCTAACCGCTGCACCACAGAGGCCATCAAAGCCCAAATTCGTAATATTATCAACGAAAATATCAGCAGAGAGAATGAACTGGCTGAATATGTACGGGAATATATAGGCAAAGAGTAGATACCAATAATGAATCTTTTGACGATTTCCCACAACTTACATAATTATGAATACTTGAACGATATAACAAACACATAAACATAAACATTTACACACAGGCACATACATTAATAAAGAATGAAAAAAAAATTTTTTTTTTTAAATACATTTTCGACAAGACAGACAACAAACACCCACAATAATGCGACCCAAAATATCGTAAAATAAAGACATTTCTCTATTTATCTCACCCTATTTTATGTCTGTACGACGTAGGTATGGATTCCATACTATAGTGCCCAGTGAACTTTCTAATAACACAGATCGAGCTTTGATTTTTATGATACGATAGAATGAATTAGCCAGCCAATTGATTTAAAGTTTTACAATTCATTAAAATATGAAGCATAAGAAATGAAATATTTCAAATATTTTATTTATAGTAAGAACAAAATGTTTCAATTATGAACGTCAAAGGAGAATGACAGGCTTCAGTGGAACTCTAGTACACCTACAAAAAGTCGTGTTTAAACATGAAATATTTACATTTAATAGATAATTGTACAAGAATTTGTTGCATTAATTTTCTTTTTTTTATAAAGTTGGGAGTCATAAGTTATGGTTATTTTTTTAAGAGGTTTGGAGGTTATGTTACGACCCCGTTTGACTGTTACAGATACTCGTAAATACCTACACAAATAATTGAAACAAAATCATTCTAATATACACACATACGTACATACCTATGTACATACATATATGTATAAATAAACAGTCAGATAAAAAATCAAGAAACATAATTTGAACCAAATACCTACATTCTATCTACTGCTCAACTAGCAACAGCAGTTTTCTACGTGTAAAGCCTTCTTCTCATGTTCTAGGATACTTTAGAACTCTCACCATAGTGATAGGCTACGGGACTAGTCATAAAAAGCGCCCGAGGCGCACGTACGCTGCGTTTCGGACGCTCTTTAAAATTGTATGAAGTTCTATGCAACGGATTACATCAAGCGTCCGCGTCCGTGGTGCGCGCGTCATACGCGCGTACGACGCACGGTGGACCGAAAATGAAGCTCCATAGACTTAGCGCCGCTTCAAAATCAAGTATCTAATTTTGAAAAATAAAACATGCCAGCGGGTTCCTCTACTAGAATACAATATTTTATGTAGTGTAACTTTTTTTGTTAAACCTATTATTTACAGAGATATTGGAGATTTCTTAGGTTTTTTTGTATGGAACTGAACCGTTTTTTTTATGTTATTCTTTATTCTCAAGATTTCTCAAGAAATTGTTTCCTGTGTCACAATTTGGATCATATATCTCGGAAACCCTCGGAACATCGCCATTTTGAACTTCAAAAATGATGAAATCTATTTTATGGATTTGCGTAGTTTAACATGGATACTCGCAGCAATTTTATGTCCTTTCGTCATCACCTAATGATAAAAATAATAAGATTAGCTTTTTTTGCATTAGTCCCCAATATGACCTAATCCAACCTGACCTTGCCGAAATATTTTTTTTAAGTTTTTCTTTATTCTCAAGATTTCTCAAGAAATTGTTTCCTGTGTCACAATCTGGATCATATAAGCTATATTATGGCTAAAGCCTGAATCTCGGAAACCTTCGGAACATCGCCATTTTGAACTTCAAAAATTATGAAACCTATTTTATGGATTTGTGTAGTTTAACATGGATACTAGCTGCAATTTTATGTCCTTTCGTCATCACCTAATGAGAAAAATAATAAGATCAGCTTTTTTTGCATTAGTCCCCCAATATGACCTAATCCAACCTGACCTTGCCGAATTAAAAAAGGCAGAGATTTTTTTCATTATTATTACTTTCGTTTTCTGGTTAATAAAATGCAACACCGCTGCCGTAACAAAAATCTAGAAGTGGTTTTGGTTTGGATTCCTGGCCACTCGGGCATAGTAGGTAACGAGTATGCCGATAACTTTGCTAAACAAGCGTGCGAACAAGAAGTTGATTTGAGGTATTATTTCCATCATCCATACGACCTTCTCTCGTTACCGAAAAAACAGCTTGAGGAGTCCTGGTTGACCGCGTGGCGGGAGAGCAGTCGTTTCAAAGGCGAAAAATTCTTTAGCGTCCAACCGAATATAAGACCCAAGCCTTGGTTCTACAAATTTAAAAAGGCCGGGAAGCGAGTCGTATCGCTGATTTATAGATTGCGGATTGGCCACACCTGTCTTTCTTAAAAAAATTAGAGTGAGGGATAATTCACTGTGTGAGTGCGGTTTAGAAGACGGTGATCTAGATCACATATTTTTTAATTGTCCGTTGAACCAAAAGACAGTAAATATCTATCCTATCGTACCTGTTTTAAATATTCCCTTACCTACAAATTTCAGAACGCTTTTAACTTACCTGTCGTCCATAAATGACCTATATATTTTGCTCATTAAGTTTATTCGGGAGAATGAGATAAAGTTGTAAATATTGTATGTCTAAATATCTGTGTTATATGTACGTGTGTGATATTCATGTTAAATGTTTAGTATAACCAACTAACAATATATTTAATGTTCTCTTACAGATGTGTCTGTCCGCATGAACAAACGACTAAAATAATAAAATTGGGAGTTTCCATAAAGAAATTGGTACTTGCTGTAAAAAAAAAAAACATTTTAAGCCATGTGAAGCCAGAAACTTGTCATTGGCAGTATTAGTCTTCATCGGCTCGTTGCCATAATTCCCAAAATTGAATTGAATTGGTTTTCTGGGATGTGACGTCACAATGCCTGTGCGACGCCATATTGGCCAAGATAGCGTTTTGGCGGATTAATTAAAAAATAAATTTTCGTTTGCCTTTTTTAGAAGAAATACACAAAGAAATTAAAATGACCACTTTCTGTGGACTTCATGAACACCATCAAATAATATGAGATGGTTTTCAGAAAACGGTCAAGTAACCTTGTAATTGACATAGCGTAGCTTCCATAATATTTTACTTGAATCCGTGAAAATCCTTAACGACATAATAAAATCATCCATAATAAAATTAAAACTAGTTCCTGCCGGACAATTTTGCAACGCAAATTAATTCGAGAGTTTTAAATTTGCCTGTGTATTGAAAACCAACAATCTATTAATATGGTCAGGTCGTTGATAAAACACAACGCGTTTTTCTTAGGTTATTCAGTTCAATAACAGGTTATTTAGAGGGTGATTATGCCTAGCAGATAATTTGAACGAAAATCCACGCAGTTGAAATGAATTTATGATTAATGAACCTGAGGGCAGATCTTTTTATGCTTTGTAAATTTGACCAAACTAAAATCTATAGAATTCACATCCCGCCTCCCTCGCCAATGAGACTCGAAATACATTCACGCGAAGTCAGCGTTTTGTTCTGGTCACATTATGATGCCGGGAGTTATACCTGTAATAGAAACGGCATATTTACGTAACCGATTCAGCCAGCAGCTCTTGTGTTTCACCGGATAACAAACCAGCCTTCGCTAAGCGTAATTCCAGTTGATGCACTTAGTTCAACTCAATTTAATATTCTTTGTGTGATTCTTTTTTGTTTTTATCCTCACAATGAAAATGACACTTTGATCTCCAGGAAATTTATGAATTCTACGAGATTAGGTTGTCCGGAAGAGATCATTTTTAGCGATAGGGCCGCCGTCTGTACTCTTAGATTAAAAAATACCTGTGTAATTTCCTTTTTTATGTACAATAAAGTGTTCTCTATCTATCTATCTATAAATCGGTATACCAAGAAAATTCGACATAGGTACAAATATTTTACAGATGCTGGAAATTATTATTGACTAGCTGACCCCGCGAACTTTGTTCCGCCTTAGACGCCATAAATGAGCAGATTTTTGATTTTATTATATTGTTTATCAATAAAATAAGATTGACAGAAGAATCCGTTTTAAACGTCTTTTTTTTTCATCCTCTTTGACTATATTTGCAGCACGCATTCAGTCAATTCTATGTCAAATGTCTTAAGGTTACATTAAGTTTAATAATTTTATATGGTGGTTAAGTAATTTTAAATTTTCTAATTTTCCGCGCAATTTACTTAATTTTTTCTTTCATAAGAACCTTCTCCTGATAATAACGAACAGAACAAAAAAAGAATTAGCGAAATCGGTTCAGCCGTTCAGGCGTGATGCCGTGACCAAGGGAAATAGGGATTCATTTTTATATATATAGATTATGTTAAGCGGTGGCAACAATTGCCTCAAAAAGAGACCGTGGATTGAAACTCCAGCATGCAGCATTGACTTGGTTTTTCAATTAATGTACATTATATTATATTATGTATTTTCTTTTGTGCAATAAAGTGTAACAACAACAACATTTGTAAACTTATAATTGGCATAGCAATCGCTAACGGTGAAGGAAAATTATCGTGAGGGAACTTGAGTACCGGATATAAAAATGCCTCCTTTCCCATCCCTATTCTAAGCCCTTAGCACGAACTCATTTTATAAACAATTTATACTCAGCGGTATTGAGGTGCCTGTTATGCTGTGAGCAGGCTACACGTCACATTTTCTCACACAAGTATTGGTGTCGGTGGTGGTGCGTTCGTGTCTTAACTAAGAAACTAAAGTATTATTATTTCTTGTTTTGATGGCAACCAGCAAAAGTAATATATACCTATAAATATAAATATTCAGGGATGAGATAGATAAATAATCAGTAAGACACGTGCCAGGACTGTAACTGCAAGCTGCAGGTAGACATCCGCAAAAAGTATCGATATTGGTACGTTTTATGGGAAGATAAAGTGTTTTTAGTACTTAAACTTTCATAAGCACTACACATTGTCAAAAGGGTAGTTTCCAGGGTCATAATAATTAATTCTATTTGGTCCGTATTTTAGATTATAGAAAAAAATGGACACGTATTTTTTCTTTTTTCGATTAAACAAAAAATAACAAAGATATAGCCCATTAAAGTTACGTATGACGTCACTCCGTGCTGAAAAATGCAGCACGGCGTGACGTCACACGTAACTTTAATGGGCTATATCTTTGTCATTTTTGGTCTAATTTACAAATGAAAAGATACGTGTCCCTTATTTTTGAATAATCTAAAAGACGGACTTATTATATTTTTTAGGGCAACTAGCCCATTGTTTTACAGCTACACTTACGTGAACTTTTGTCGGAAGAGTCCAACCCGAATCAGAGTAGAACCTGGTCGGACTCTTCCGACTAAAAGTCACCTAAGTGGTAGCCGTAAAACAAATTCAAAAAGGTTTTTAGTGTTTTTTAGTAATTTGTACCATTATTTTAAATGAAAATAAATTATTGTGCTTTATTATATTCAATGTACTTTATTTAGTGCCGTTTCATTATTTGCGAGTAAATGCAATGAAAAAGTACTTGATACTCTATGTGTTATCGCTTCGTCTGGTTCATGATATTTATGAGCATCGATGCTTTTTCCTGACGCAAAACCAGGAACGAGTAAGTATGGATTATCACTTGATGCAGATACTCCCATCAGCAAACATTTGAATGAAATGTTTTAATGAATATTCTATCTATCTATCTCTTTCTAAACCATAAGTATGGGATTGGAATCAGCCTCACCTCTGCTCTTGCAGAAACCACGTCGATCTGCTGGGATTTCATGGCCTGCTCTACTAACGCAACGTGGGCTGATCATCGAGCTGAAGCAACAAATTGAAGTTAAACCAAATTAAATTAATCGCAATGTGTATCTTGATTTAACCCGAGACACCTAATCTTCGCCGATCTCTCGACGACCTCTGTGGCGCAGTGGTTAGCGCATCTGACTACCATACGAGAGGTCCCGGGTTTGAATCCCGGCTGGGGACAAAAAAAAACCCAGGTCTTGGATGTTTACATGTTTGTGACGTCGCTGTTTCTGGTTCCCACGACACAGAGTATCCTAGTGTGGGGCCAGAAGCAATGTATGTGTAATGCCTGTATGTAAATGTAAAAATGTGTTATGCTAAAAATGTTAAATGATTTGACGGATATGCGATAGAATAGAATAGAATAGAATATTCTTTATTGTATGTACCTACACCAGGAATTACACATGAGATTTGACAATAACATAGGACAGTACAATTGGCGGCCTTATTATAGATACAATTGGCGATAGATAATTGTTGAATCTTTTTGGTGCGTGCTGTGCGGATAACCGTGGTGACTCGTATCAACTCGGTACATATTCGTCTCAGTTTGTAGAGAGGCAACGAATTCCGGCAGCTAAGTGCATTTTTTTTTAGACAATTGTATAAAACTTCAATTTGTGATGAACGGAAAATTGATTTTGGTACTGAAGAATTGGAAGATTTTTTTTATTCCCCAATATCTATAGTTTAAGTTTGGCCATAAAATGCTTTTACATTTTACACGTAGTTTTCCACGTTTTAAAAGTTTCTGTCAAAATCATGAGGAAAATTTCATAAGGGAAATTTCAGTCCAAAAAAGGTATAAAAACAGAAAAGTTTTAATAAAAAAATCACTTCAAAAGATGGTCGTAGAATTGACGTATGGTTAGGTACTTTGGGGTATGTAAGAAGGTTAAGCGCCTAGGGCTAAAGCATTTCAGACAACTACAACAATATTTACTTGATAATATTACATAACTCTTAAGTGGCACTGTCCTTTGAAATACAAAGTGATACAATAATTTCAAATAAAACTTATTTCTCATCACAAATACCTAGAGGAAAACAGATCAATTTCTCTATTTGGTCGAATGCCGCATTACCTACCTATCTCGGCATTGCATTCTGGATGAACGTCGCATTAGTTCTACGCTGGCCCACACCGATAAAAGGTTTCAACTTATGCGGTTATTGGTGAATAAATCACTCTCACTTCTTGAAAATTCGCGTTAAAAGGGGCATTCACTTTGGTCAGCTGCTATTAAAATGTAGAGTACATCTAGATAGGTAAAACTCCAAAATGTACTTCTGCAATTTCTACATGCACGTTTTTCATTTTTTCTGCGTTTTTAGTAGTGTAGTAATTCTAAAGTCGGTTCTTTTAATTATTAAAAATCACCAAATATTACCTTGGGACTAATTACAATATATTTTGTGAAACATAAAGATATTACTAAGGGATTGCCCCGAATAGACCTTATTTTCTGCTGTCTATTGAAGAGTTCCGTCCTCTATCTTTGAAAGTCTACTCTTCTAAACTTGGCCAAATTAATGGTAATTAATGGGAATAAAATGGCACCAATGGGACGCTTCGAATCGACAAAAACGAATAGTCGAAACCGGTTAAGGGCTTGCGCGCACTACGAAATTCATTCGTTGCTACTTTTAAAGTGCGAAATAAAATCACATACGACAATATTTCCTAGGCGCACTACGATTTGCTCCGAAGAAGCGGAGGCCATCGAAACATGGATTTATAAAACAAAAGAGCCGCGGAGCTCACGAGTACCACTTCATACATACGGTACGATTTCGCACGCGCGACTTTCAATCGCAATCTATTAATTTTCGCAGTGCGCGGATTGTAGTAAATTACTGTTGTTTGCAGATTTACGATATTTTTCGCAACGATTCTTTATCGCAGTGCGCGCTTAGCCAGAGTTGACGGAGTTTTGCCATAGCATAGATAAAAAAAAGGAATCATCATCAACCCCCCACCGAGGGGCACGGGTCTCTTCTCTGAGGAAGGTATAGGTCATACTCCACCACGGGGGCCAAGTCCGGATTGGTGGAGGCTTGTAAGACTAGTGGCTGGTCTTACTGTCAGAAGTTTTCAAGCCGCCCTAAGGCCTCATCTATCGACGGCAGGAAAAAAGAATATACACGTCGAATGAGCGTTTTTTCTTATGTCAAATTTAGTTTTAAAAGATTCCCTAGGTGGCGCTGCCGTACCGTAGTAATAATCGTCAAAGCAAAAAAGAATACTATGGTTCTGTGGAATTGATTACGAAAATGCTGTTGTCGTTTGCTGATAAGAGCGCTTACTTACTATCCGGATATTTTGGAGTCTTTGCTGTTGATTGTGGGTTTAAATTCTATTTTTTATTACGATAAACCTCGTCCGAATAGCAACCCTGGCTCCGTCTCTGGTTTAGTAATCTGTGGACTAACTTTGACATTGATTGCTACGAATCACAAATATGTATGTAGAAACGAATACCTAGCGCCATCTAGATGGTCTCAAGGAACTATGAAAAAAAAAAGAAAGGAAAGACACTCATTAAGAACCTCTTTTTTTAAGTCTGTTGAAAAGTAAAACTAGGCCAACAGGAGCGTGGAGGCAAATAAATGAGCAAAAAATGGTGTACCTGCTGATAGATGCGGAGCAAGTAATAGAATCAAGAATCAGAATCAAGAATCAAGAATTTATTTCAACGTAAAGAATTTACATTCTGCTTGTTGAATGTCAATGTACATACAGTTATGTATAACGTTAGCCGCTGCCTTGGGGCCGTCTGTAGTGGAGAAAAAGGCAGCGAAAAAAAAACTCCACTCTGACCATCTTTTCTCAAATCACCTTAAAGCTAATACAAATAAAACATACAAAATAATATCTTGGATGTGTTGAACACTAGACACATTTATCCTCTGATTTAATTTAATATTAAACTACTATTTAATGCCATATGTCCTTGTCTTCTAAATAATCGTTGATTTTATAATAAGCTTTTTTGCAAAGAGTGTGCTTAACACAATTCTTAAATCGCGTTGGGGGTAACTCTAATATATCTTGGGGTATCTTGTTGTAGAACCTTATACAGTGCCCCATAAAGGAAGTATTAACTTTTGCAAGTCTAAATCGTGGAAATGACAATTTATGTTTATTCCTAGTATTAACGTTATGATGGCTACCAAGAGTTTAAGCCTCGAAACTGTTTGTTTGAAGATTTTGGTACTCGGTAATATGTGCTCTACAGAAAATATTTTCCCGTTCCATTCAAACGTATAATATTCACTAATGTGGGACAGTAATAAAACATGTCTAAGATTTGCTAATGTGACAGAGTAATGAAGGCTCGCAGATGAAAAGGCGGAAAATGGTTCTATGTTTTTGTGGGCCACTCCATTAATCTACCGTACCTATACCTATAGAGGACGTTTAAGTGACGCGACAAAATACGACTCGATTATTAATGAATTTGACTCCACTAAATCGAAAACGAATTACGGTAGCCCACTAACGTAACATTCCCTTATTTCATGTAGTGAATTCGTTCATTAGGCTAATAACCTTGTAATGTAATTGATATTATGTGGATAGTACCTACCCATAATATTTAATTTTAATTTCTCACTGTATTTGTACAGTATTACTCATAGGAAGTCAAGCTCCAAATAAAAATACGTTATAAAGTATTAGTGTGTAATGTATGTGCAATATAGGTCGAACTCTTCAATATTTTTCTTTCTCTTTTGCACGCCTATTTTATTTTTTGCCTCTGCTGTACCTCCTGCGGGTAGACTGGTAAAACATGCCACTAGCACTAAGTCCACCTTTAGTACAGAATCTTTAGTGCAACAAATATTTAATAAGAATATAATGTTCTGAGTGATTATTTCGTTTTAACCCTAGAAACTAAAATGTGGTTAATTTAACTTTAAATGTTTGATAAAGTCATTAATGTTTACACGAAATAAAACCTTCAAATAGCTACGATTAGTTCAAAAAACCGTTTTGTAAGTTACAGCAATTAATTCACGATTCTAGCAATACTAATAAGCTATATTTCACACAACCGCAAACATGTATTATTACGACAATTTGATGTAAATAGCAACGTTCTTTAAACTTAGAACAACAAGAGTAGGGAAATGTGACTACACAAATTACATTGAGTTGTCATAATAATGAACATTAATTTATTGTATTATTAATGAAATAATACAGTACTTTTTTGTAATTTTAAGAGTAGGTAGGTAGGTACATGACACCCTGTAAAGGCACTACAATATTTAATCATAATAAACTATTAATTGTAATTCTTGGTGCAAATGGAAAAGATTTATTTGACAATTTTCCATGCTACATTTTTGAACACGAACGGAAATCTCAAAACCATTTCGGATTCATGCTTTCAGTACAATTTCTATGTGTCAGAATTGTAACTAAGTATTTATTGTATTTAAGATATTATATTCAATAAAAAGCAATAAAAATCTCTTTAATAATCATCCTCTGATGACGTCACCAACATCAACATTTTAGAAGAATATTAAAAATAGACATAATGAATAAAACTCAAAAATACCGAAATCAGTTTCCTAAATCGTCAATATTTTCAAAATTATAAAAAACATTATCAAAAATAAGTACCATGGCCAATACCTTGACCTTACATGATTTATTGTTGTTTACTACAGTGGTAAAAATGTATGTTAAAAATAACTCTTACTGGCCGAATAATCAATTTATTCTACTTTTATTAAATTTCGGCCAGTGGCACTTCCGCCCTCACTAAGTTGATAGAAGACGATTTTGATTAATGGTTGTTCTTTTTTACTGAGTAATAAAGTAATATGAAGACCCGGCAAACATTTTTTTCTCCATATCGAAGAGGGATTATCGCTTACATTGCTGTATCGATTCCTTAAGTGCCTTGGAAGAAAGTGAGGTCAATTTATAAATGAGCACAGGCCATCAGTCACTGAAATTTCCCGATTCTGTGGTATTCGACAAACGCTATTTTGTCGATTTCAGATAGGCATCGCTTCATATTTCTAGAGAAACGAAAGGGATAAAGTCTTATTGATATCGCCAAGGCGTTTCAGAATAAAGAGTAGGCCGATCGAACGAATCGTTTGGTTCGAAGCACGAACCCTTGATGTATTTGGCTCATTTTACCTTTTTGGCTTCGTTTGAAAACGCTATTTCACGTAATGGGCAATGAAATGATGGATTGAGAATACGAAAAAGGGATATTGATACTTGATATTCGACTGATATTTCATGTTTTTGTTACATTTGACTCGTGAGCGTAACGTGTGACTTTAGGAGGAAGACAAACTGCTGCAGTTGCTACGTAGATACGTAACATTTATAGTGACGTACTGAGCCTTGATTCTCTAAGTGCATTATAATTCAATTAGAGTTACATGGTCGGGTCACTTAACATGCTTTTTAATTCCATTGCCGCGTAGAATTACAAATAGAATAGAATAGAGAAAGATAATCTTTATTTGGTACTTATACAGTTTTTAAATAGGGAAATAAGAAAAGTGGAAATAAAAAAAAATACGCCTGCCCGCGTTGATTTGAAGCGGGGATGAAATGAAATCGACAGAGTCATGCAACTTTCATAGTACTACAATGCATTAGCAGAATCTAGGCCCTGTTCACTTTTGTATAAGGGCTACAATTAAGTCTGGCATGCTGCTTCGCTCGCACAACTCAAAGTTACTTTTTAGAGATTGTAAAAAAACTTATCTGATTTCAGGGTTTAGACAACGACATATTGACTATGACATGACTGTTACTGATTTTTTAATTGAGACGATTAGGTACAAAAAATATTAATAATTTTGGAAACAACTACCTACTCTTTGTCAAAAACTTAGGATGACTTGCACCACGCTCTTAAATAATGCTTAAACATTAAAATTTTCCACACAAAAGTCGATTTATATGCAACTTAAGTGACATTTAGGGAGTTCAACTCGGCCTAAGTGTAGGTAAAGCCCGTTATTTTATTACCTACCAAACGCTCCGACCACGTTAGTTAAAAGGAAACAAATTATAATTAAAACTATAATCACAAAATATGACAGATCGTGCAAGCCAGACCGCATGCCAAAAGTAAAAGCAGTCTTAACCCCTCATGCCTAGAACACTTTTTCTTTCACAGCTAAGCTATAGGTCAGTTAAGTAAAGCTGGCACGTTCAACACATTTACACGTTGCGCTTGTGTAGTGTCTGTGAATAGCGCGCGGCGTGACGTGTACTGCATGCGCATCATGAAAAGTCTGCCCGTCTCTCTTGCGCGCGGTCTAGCTTATGAGTGTGAAGGGGATAGTTATAGTTTTACTTTTACTACTGTTTATATATACAGCGTGATCTTTTTGGTATTCAACCGTATGTGCGTTTCAATGAGGGATTTTTCTGACAGCTAAGAAAAGTAGTTCCAAATGAGCCGCTTTCAGAAGAACTAAAAAAAAAAAACGAATGGCTGTCAAAGGAATGCAATTTTGGACCTCAGTCCAATAGCCATGTGTGATACATACATCATCGAATAGGTCTCAGCGAGCTGAATAAAAGTTACTAGAGTCTGACAAGCGACTGGGACGCGATTTATTTCGAATTCTTCATATGGCCACACTATGACTGTCAAACTTAGGTATTTCAGCTGCAAGTAGTACAGCCCAAACAGTTTGATACTCGTCCTAGATTTAAACAAGAACTTTTGTTTCTATTCAACATAATTTTACCTATGTTTTAGTATATACATACGAGTAATAATGTTTTAAAACAAACATGAATTATTTGTTGTTGTAAGGTCTGTCGGATGACGAAAATTTTAAACGTCAGATCGAAGACTTAGTCAAAGAACTCAAAGATGTTGGAGAATAAAGATATGAATCAGATTTTGATTATGGTTCAGCATTAATAAATGTTGATAAGTTTATGTGGTGCATCTTTATTATCCCTGTTTTTGGTGGAGTGGAAATGTTGGTTTTGATGTAGTTAATGTTTTCGTTTTGCTTATATTTATTTATGTTTGGACAAAATTCATTGGAGACTCCAAACTAATTAAACAAATAATAAACTTAAGCAAAAGTATCAAGATGGTTTATGGCATATAGATGCAGGGTTATCAACTAAAAGATTTTTAAATTTCCCGCCAAAGGCTGGTGCCAGGACTCACTTGTCGCACTCTATGACGTCAACAGCCAAATGTTTGTCCTTTCGGAGTTATATTGTATTGAAAAAAACTAACATTTTCAATTTAAAAAAAATGACACGTATACATCACACATGGCTATTGGGCTGAGGTCCAAAACTGCATTCCTTTGACAGCCATTCGTTTTTTTTCTTCTTAAAACGGCTCATTAGTCAGTAGATGGCATTTTTAAGAGAGGGTTTTTGTTTTTCTAATGGGAATTGCCAGTTTATTCTGTGGTCTTTCCACTTTCCTTTTGGTTCTTGCATTTGATTGTGATTGGACTTCGAACAACTGCTACTGGTGCTAAAATCATGGAAAAAAACGTTGAAGAAAAAGAAGAAGAATAGGAGAACAGAACATTCGCGTAACCACAATAGAAACCGAATGATGTTGCTCAGTTGATCACAGATTCCTTCCAGTTGATGAAATTACAGAACAGTAATAAAGTTTTTATCTGTGGCAAGCAATTAGAAAAAAAAGTTAGGGTAATTCATCCAGTAACTGACCACTGAGCGTCCGTTACCCTTTGTTACATAATTAAATTATAATTAAATTGTTGAGGATTTCTGGGATAATTATTTTCTGTTTTGGTAAAGATTTTCTTAGGTGAAATTATTTTTGTTCATGTGAAAATTTATTGAAATTTAAAACTATTTTGTGACCATTGATTCCACCTTGTTTTTAATACTTTTCACTCGAATTTGCTAAAAATATGTTATAACAAGTAACCCATATATTTGTATTTATTATCTACAACGCACCTATCTTACTAAAACCTAACTCTAGTCTACACTTAAACTAGAGTCGCATTTTGAATCAAAATCATATATTTTTAAACATCCTGTATAGTGAAATTGCATAATTGTGAGTACTGTGAACGTGCCAGCTTTAGATAACAGACCTATAGTTATTCACAGAGTAATATTTGAATTTTATCACAGTTATCAAAGTACAGCGCCACCATGTTATCTGTTCAGGTGGGCAAAATTGTAACTAACAAATTAATTGTAAATCCTGTTCCTAATTTTTTTGTTTTATTTATTCACTTACTAAGAATTATAAATATATTTTCATTAAAATTGAAAGACGGATTAAAATATTTTTATTTTTCCAGGTAATTTTCTTAAATGTTACAACGAAATTCTGCACTAGCGCCGCTATCAACTGAACAGATAAGATGGTGGCACTGTATAAGAGCAGACTGAAAATCAGCACTGACGTAATGCCTCCAAGCATTATGCGCAGCACATGCTGAGCCTGCATCCTTTTGTTTGCCATCAATTTTTATTTCTTATACTTAGCATGCCTGTATTGTTTTATTTAAAATTTAAGATTGTTGGCATCAATAAACGATATATCTATCTATCTATCTAAGGAATGCTGATACAACTGTGGTCTATCATCTTCAAAAATCGATTCAAAGTGCAGTTGCATAACCGACCCGCCCACAGGTCTACGGGGCGTAACGGAGTGTGCCGGAGGTAGTTCAGTTTGCGCACCTGCCTAAATAGCACCTGCACAAATAGCACCTGGCCTAGTCCAGATTGGGCACCTATTGATATTTTTGGCAGAGCTTGTAAGACCAGCCACTAGTATTACAAGCCTCCACCAATCCGGACTTGGCCCCCGTGGTGGAGTATGGCCTATACCTTCCTCATGGAAGAGACCCGTGCCCCTCGGTGGGGACATGGTGGGTTGATGATGAAACACATTTCAAATTCACTAACAACACCTGCCAAAAATATCAATAGGTGCCCAATCTGGACTAGGCCAGGTGCTGTTTGTGCAGGTGCTATTTAGGCAGGTGCGCAAACTACCTCATCCGCCGTAGTTTACTTCGGACCCGTCGGCGGGTCCTCGGGGCTTAAGGGCTTAAATAATTTCATTCGCTTCTCGATAAACCTTAAATTCGATTCTGTGCTCTAATTATGAACATTGTGGTAAGTACTGCTCAGTGGCCACACCTTTCCTAAGAAAAATTTAAGTAAATCACAAAACGCTTGTTTAAAGTCTAACCACGCTCAAGGTTTTATAATCGAGCACATAACGGACGCAAATGACGGGCCAGCGTCACGCAAGTCACCGATTATAACGTGCCTGTATAAAGCAACGTTTTTAAAATTATTTAGCCGGCGAATGTCGTCGCAACAGGCAATTTTGATTTTGCGACGAGAACTTTAGCGTTCTTTCCTTGGAAGATATTTTGCTATAAGCATCCTAATATGTCCCACTATAGGGCATATCCCTCTCTGATAGAGAGAAAATGTTCTTAATCACCACACCACGCATGCCCACCGTGGATTGGTGATTTCAAGCACTGAGCGCTGAGTGCTGTCATCATCAACCCATTATGTCCCTACCGAGGGGCACGGGTCTCTTCCCTGAGGAAGCTATGTATAGGCCATACTCCACCACGGGGGCCAAGTTCGGATTGGTGGAGGCTTGTAAGACTAACGGCTGGTCTTACTGTCAGAGTTTTCAAGCCGCCGCCGTAAGGCCTCTGATTAGGTTTAACGACTGCCATCTATCGACAGCAGCCGGCACCATCTGCTTGACGTATCTTGCGAAGCACCGAAAAACCGCTCGGAGAAAAAATTCCACTAGCGTTAGTCGTAGAACAGTCACCTATCCAAGCACTGAACACGCCCCATGTTGCTTAACCTTCGTAATCGTTTAAGATCACTCAGGCGGCCAGCCGGGGCTACGAGCGATTCATTTCTGAGTGCTGTTATTGCAATAAATTCATTTGGGAACTTTTTATGAGTTCTCAATACCTAATGCATTTTCAGTAATAAACAACATAATCTAAATAATCATTTAACATATGTATGTATCTAATTTTCAAATATTCAGCCAGATTTTTAAGGTTCCACTATAGTTTCACCATATTTGTCCATCTGTCTGTTTATCTCCGGCTTAGATCAAAGACGATTAGTATTATTACTATTTATTACTTAATCACTTAAGCTTAACAAAATATTAGGGTACCTCCCATGCACAAAAAAGGATGATTTATTTTTCTCCCATAACCCGTAGTATAAGGTACCATCAAATTGGTCGTTCAAAAATATTCTAGGCGGTAAAAAAGCGTTTTTAGATTTAGCGACGCGTTGGTGAAATATTAAGCGTCAAGGCTCATTTTTTTAAAGTAGGCTTGACGCTCCAGCCGTCCTCAATTGATGCGCTCGCCAACGACAAGTATTTAATTTTTATTTAGGTAAGTATACAAATAAATTTTTGAAACAACGCAAAACCGGAAAACTATTTTTACGAGTAGGAAAGACAAACCATATGACTTTCAAGAACAAAAGTTTTGTTTTTTTATTTCTCATTGAGGTGACATTGTTGCATTTGAGATCCGTTTCTATTCATTTCAGTTTTATATGCCGACGAAACTCGTGCAAAGAGAACAAATCTCTTCTGTTAAAATGTAGCAATGTATGTAAGTAAGGAGTTAGGGAACACTGAACCAGACGTACCGTCGATGGCCAAATTACCTATTATACTCAAAATTATTTCTTTGTATGTTGTAACTTTAAGCTATGAAATACAATAAGTCAGTTGTTTTTTTTATTTTCCATTATTAAATAGATGTTAAGCGGAAGTAACACAAGGATAGTTTCTCGAACGCGAGTGACAAATAATCGTAAGCGATTATGTCCTGGCAAAACTCGCCATTCGATACTCGTCTGTTGCAAGTTGCGATTGTTTACATTTTGACAAAAAGTCGTATTGATTAATTATTAATCACGCAATTCTTGAATGCGAATGTCACACGCGAGACTCACTTATCTTATAATGTTTACACTACAGGCGATTAATCGTAGATCTATAGACGCATACGTGTCTCGACGTTTTATAGACATTTGTTTGAGTATAATAATTTGGCCACCGACTGTAGTTACCTACGAACGAGCCAAGCGCATTACAATCATTTTGGGATCTACTGCAGTCGTACGAAAAATAATGTGTAAAACTTAGTCCAAAATTCTGCCAATGTACAAATAATCACGTAAAATGAAGTAACTTAAAACCATACTCATGCCCTTTTTATTTTCAATTTCAAAGCTCTTAAATCCTGTATGACAAAAACATCGCTTTTCCTTATTGCATTATTACTAAGTACAGTAAATCTTTTATTTATTTTAATAATAATTAATCTGGTCGCGCCCTCCAACGTCACTGGGCAATGGATTAGTCTTGATTGGATTATCGCGTGACTCCTATGATTTGTAAATAGTAAATATCATGTAATGTCGATTTATTTGAAATTTTTTCTATGCTACATTTTCGAACTCTGCAAGTAAAATCTCCGAAACATCAGAAAGACTTTTAAAGGAAGAGATCAGGTGGTCACAATAATTGCGCTAAATAAATATTTGTAAAGCCATGACCCGGATCGTTTCATCACAAAAGGAGGCTTATATAAACTGCCTTTACCTAAACCCACTCAGCTTAGGCATCCGATAATTGCTTCTTGTGTAACGGAACAGACTTCAATTTCACAGAGAAAATTAAAAGACAACATTATTTTTCTGTTACGTTAAGTTACATACCTACTTTTTTTTTTTTATTCAGTATTTTTGTATGTAGCCTATGTAGGTCCCTTTGAATGACCAACCACATCTCAGACAGAGAGAGTATCATCACCAACCCATTATGTTCCCACCGAGGGGCACGGTCTCTTTCCTGAGGATGGTACAGGCCATACTCCACCATGGGGGCAAAGTTCGGATTGGTGGAGGCTTGTACGACTAGTGGCACGTCTTGCTATCAGAAGTTTTCAAGCCGCCCTAGACCTCTGAGTTGGCTTAACGACTGCCGTCTGTCGAAGGCAGCTGGCACCAACTGCTTAACGTGCCTTGCGAAGCACGGAACCGTTCGGAAAAAGCCACTAGCGTTAGTCATAGAACGGTCACCCATCCATGCACTGAACGCGCCCTATGTTGATTAACCTTCTTGATCGTTTAAGATCACTCAGGCGGCCGGGGCTACGAGTTATTCGATACGAGCGATAGGAGAGAGAGTATAGTGTACAGGGATTTGTGAGGTAAATTGTTCCTTCACCTGGACAGCGGCAGCAGCAGTGGATCGGTCGCCTCGATGATAAATTCGACGGTGCTGGTAATGTTGGTGCGCTGGTTAAGCTAAAGATTTGACAAGGAACGCGACGTATTACTTTTTTGAGGATTTTATATTTTCGGAGCACCGAGTCGGTGCGCTTCACGGTTGGTCATCGAGTGAAGTTTTTTTTTTTATTATGTGCGTTTAGAAAATGCAACGAACGTTTGGTTCGTGAACCCTTACATTTGGTATTTCAAAAAGGAAAGCTAAAGAAAAGGAAAATAGATATGAAAATTAGCAATCCTTGTTACCTGCTGGTTCACAAACAGACAAAATGTCAAAGTACGAAATATTTGAATAATTACAATGTACAAAAGTAAAAAAAAGTCTTTGGCATATCAGGGTTCAAATGTTCAAATCTATGACTTTCCAACCATCGCTTTCAACATTATTCAGAACAAAATTGCTAAACTGAAGATACTATTTTAGCACATTATTTTATTAAAGCATTGTTAATCCGTGGCATAGTCGTTGAAATAATATTCTAAGTCCATAATTATAAATAATAAAAATTAAGTTCAAAATTATTTTCCTCTCAGTAAATAACCAAACTAAACAAAAAATATACAGAACAGCTTTGAAATGGATCGTCCTAACAAACCATGAAACAGGTTTAATGTTAATCGCTAATTTTAACAAGAGAAAGCAACTTTAAATGTCACGTGACAGTTCTTCTGAATCAATCAACAATTTGATTTTTGTCAACGAAATCTAATTGTTTTTTATGACTGACTCCAAATGGAACGTCAATCAAAACTAAAGGTCTGCCACTATTTACTACATTAATCGTAGGAATAATCAAGGAGAATTGGGATAATTAAAGTAATATTGAGCGTCGGAGTTTGACATACCTAATTGTCAACTGGATTTAGAAAGCGACGCACTGCAGCAGTTACCTAATTTTAATCCCAAAGAGCCAATTTTACACTTTTGTGAAAAGGTCGAGGGTTTACGGTATTGAAAAATACATACCCACACCCGTATACCTTTTCGGAGCCACAGTAAAATCTGCGGTGAAATCGTCGGCGCAAAATACAGTACGATGTAATATTTATACACAATCCTGGGGTGCGTTTTAGGATCCGGTTGCAAGCGAGGAATAATTTAAAGAATTTGCAACGAAGCTAGATTTTGTGAAAGTTTTTGTATGAAAACAGTTAAAAACTATTTACCTACATAGTGTTTTAGCTATCCTCAATTTTTACATATAAAATGTGAAGAGCATTTGGGACCTCGCGCAGTGTGATGATGATGGTTCCGACCGACTTCGGCCATGGCGACCACTTTGACTTATGTAGCCTATCTTCACGGCGAAACTCCGTGCACACTGAGGGCACGTGAAAGTAGAAAGAGGGATTTATTTTATTGATCATCATCATCATCATCAACTCTTTATGTCCCCACTGACGGGCACGGGTCTCTTCCCTGAAGAAGGTATAGGCCATACTCCACCACGGGGGCCAAGTCCGGATTGGTGGAGGCTTTTAAGACTATGGCTGGTCTTACTGTTAAAAGTTTTCAAGCCGCCCTAAGGCCTCTGACTTGGCTTAACAACAATTATTGATATTATGTTATTGTATTTAACTAGGTACCTGCTTTACAGAACTAACAGTTTAGCCAGGAGAGGTAGGTTGATACAAAAATTATTTTTTTACACCCTCAATATTATTAAACGAGCAAGACAAGTATTTATATTCCACACTATGGAGAATTAAAGTATTAAGGGTGTTATTAATAGTGTGGTTAACTTAGGGCTTCCATAAAAATTATCAAAGATTTTGCTGTAAGCTTTCTGGTATCAATATTAACTCGCTAAGCCGCGAACACACAGATGAACTTAGCAAAAATATGAAAGATCGTTAAGTAGATCGTGGTTAGGAACCCTTAAAATGCTTTTTATTAAAGATCATGTTGCTCCACAAAATGTCACGTGAATATAAATTTACCATTACTGTCACTGCGCTGTAGTCTTTTTGAATTCATGGAAAAATGCAATGCAGTTTTAATATTGTAAATTCTGAAACACTTTTCCGAATACGAATTAGCTCACAATGGTCCGTCTTCGTGCACCCTGGCCTTTGATACCTACGTGAGCTGGATGTTAACGAATTATGACTGCTTTGGGAGGCACTGGAGCTGAAGCCAGACGTTTGGCACAATCCTTAGGAGATGGACGCGTTTTACTATAAGGATTAAAAGAAAAGACTTCACGACCTCTGTGGCGCAGTGGTTAGCGCGTCTGCCTACCATGCGAGAGGTCCTGGGTTCACAACCCGGCTGGGGACAAAAAAAAAGATACCCAGGTCTTGGATGTTTATATGTTTGAGACGTCGCTGTTTTTGGTTCCCACGATACAGGGTATCCTAGTGTAAGGCCAGAAGCAATGTTATGTTATGTAAAAAGAGGTCTTATTTTTCTTTAAAAACTCTATTTAACCTTAGTGGGCGTTTTAAGTTTTCTTGTCATATTTTTATAAAGAGTTCGAGCTGAAACGATGGCCTCTCGCCATCCGCCACCGCGAGGTATGATGCGATGGGGAAAAGGTCTATACCCAACAGGTGGGCTGATGATAATTATAATGATGATGATGATGATGAGCTAGAACGCTGATGTTTTTTTTAAAACGCGCATTTCATTCATTCTTATGCAGTCTGTGGTTCTGTCAGAATCGATTTGTTGAAAGGATGATGGGCAAAAATGTATGAAGCGTGGGCCCACTCCAATAAAAATGGCTTGTTTATTAAATGAAAGGTCTACATACATACGTTCATTATCAGGCAGGCGCATGCCAGAATTCGCTGTGTGTCTGGAGTTTTTTTTACTTAGAAAAAGTTGATGTTTTTGGTTATAAATAGAAGTTTTTGGTTTACAAAACCATTTTTTTTCTTATTATGTAAACCACCTAATGTTACATCCTGTATAAGATAATAAGTTGAGATTTTAGGGCAGGAAAGTAAAAGTTTTTGGTTTATGGAATGAAAATAATATAATTATAATAGACCAATAATTATCTGTATCCGCGGCATGGGTGGCGGAGAGGTCTCCACAGTAGCATCGCCTCATCTAGCACGCTTTACGAGAATTAAAATAAATTATCGGTTTAGGGCCGATCCGCAAGTACCTAACGCAATCATCAAAATTTTCTTAACGTCATCATCCTAGCGTTATCCCAATTTCCTAGTGCGCTAACTACACTAAGTTTTATGGCGCAAATACTAATTTTTACATCATCATCAGCCCATCAAGCCATCTATCGACGGCAGCTGGCATCAACTGCTTAACGTGCCTTACGAATGCATGGAATCGCTCGGAAAAATGCCACTAGCGTTAGTCATAGACGCTGACCCATCCATGGACTGAACGCGCCGTATGTTGCTTAACCTTAGTGATCGTTTAAGATCACTCAGGCAGCCCACGCTACGAGCGATTCCAATTTTTACATGGTCTAATGGATATGCTGGAAGAGGAAGACCGAGGAAAAGGTGGTTGGATTGTGTGTGTGATGTTAATAAGAATGTGAATGCAGAGATGGCAAGTGATAGGGACGCATGGAAGAGAGTGACATACTGCGCCGACCCCAAATAATGGGAACAGGGCAAGAATATGATGATTGTTTTTTTACATGAAGTGATTGCTAGACAACCCAGAAGGGCAACCAGATGTGTCTTAGGTCATGTATGCAATGTAGTCTGCGCTAAGGTCTAAATGGCCGTAAGTCACCTCTTACGACATCCATAGGCTGAAATGGGTTGGTCATTTACTATTATAGTAAATGATGTAGCATTATGTCGTTTACATATCCTCGTGAGGCCCAATGTCTTCAAGTGATCACAAAATCAATTATTCTTTTCAAGGTCGGGCCTTACGAGGATATTAAAAAAAATGGTTTTAAAAGCCAAAAACTTCTATTTATAACCAAAAATATCAACTTTTTCTAAACCAAATAACTCCAGCCACACAGCGAATTCTGGTATGCACCTACCTGATAATGAACGTATGTATCTAGTCCTTTAATCTAATAAACAAGCCATTTTTATTGGAGGTGGGCCCATTTTGCACATCATCCTTTCCTAAAACAGAAATGACAATGTATTGCGAGTCTTTTTTTAAAATCGAAGTTAACACTTGAAAACTCTTTAAAAACGATGAAAAACCAAAAATGTACTTCCTAAGTACGTGCAATTGCAATTTTTGGCTGCCATAAACGCTTTATTATTCTCCATGCACACGCTGGTTTCGGCTGCTTTTCATCCTGCCCGTGGCCAATACATCCCCTATTTGATCGAATTATGTCCACCTGGGCCGTCTCTTACTAGCCCTTCCAGTCAGATTAGCTCAATATATTTGTTTCGTCATTCTTTTTTCTTTCATCCTCTCCACATGTCCTTGTCCAAACTACTATCCAAAACATTCCTTTCTCACTAAGTACATCCTCTCTCAGGCCACAATGTACAGTTTTTTATTACGTAAAATTTTACCTAACAGATCTGATAAAAAAATAAAAGTTTGAGTGGTAAGGTGTACATAATTTTCTTCAGGGTACTATGCACCACTTAGAGATGACACATTATTTAATGTTTTAGGAGATAGTTATAATTTATTGCAATGATACAAACTATCAAGATTTCTTTATACTTTATACTAAAGAACAACTTTGAAAGATAGACATTGAGAATCAAATTTTCAGAGGAAGTAGCAGTGCTGACTTGTTCAAGTTATTTGAAGCGGTGGTTACTATACAGTTTAAGTAGTTTAGAAACCGAATCGTCCTGAGGCAAAGTTTGAGACTTCTATGTCTGTACCTGGATCGACCAGACTTCAAGAAGCTTGGCCAAACTTATATTATTAAATAATTTTATTAATAGCGTCTATTTTTTTATTTATTCAGTTTTTATGGTTCCTTACCCAAAGTGTAAAACGGACCCTATTACTGAGACTCCACTGTCTGTCCGTCCGTCTGTCACCAGGCTGTATCTCATGAACCGTGATAGTTATACAGCTGAAATTTTCACAGATGACGTATTTCTGTTGCTGCTATAACAATAAGTTCTAAGAAATACAATAAAATAAATATTTAAGGGAGCTCCCATACAACAAACGAGATTTTTTTGCTCGTTTTTGCTCGATATTTATAACGGCAACAGGTAGACGCTTGACATACTCAAAGAATATTTAGTTATATATTCACTTTAAAAATAAATAATTAAATAAAAATAAAACAAATATTTAAGTGGGACTCCCATACAAGAAACGTGATTTTTTAGCCTTTTTTATAGATATGGAACCCTTCGTGCGCGAGTCCGACTCGCACTTTGTTTATTTCTAGCCCCTGTGTACAAAGAGGCGAAACATACCTTTTTAACAGCAGTAGCATAGTAAGAGAGTCAATTAAAGACCGTTAGTTCCCTAAAATGCGATGCATTGCGAACCAATACACTTTAACTCATGGGACTCGATTGCTATCACCGTTCCTTGTTCTACTACTGCCAGTGAACAAAAAGCGCGTACTTTTAACTTGTAATGTATGTTTTTTTATGATCTTTATTAATTTATTTTGAAGCTTTGTTCACATAGGTGAGCATGTCAGCTCCATCTAAAACTACTAATACAATTCTAACAAACGTTACACATAATTCTTACAATTCTAATTATTAACTAGATCTTAACTATTGGGAAGTTCCCTCAAAGATAAACTTTGTTTCACAAAATGATAAATGAAAAATGCGCCTGGACACAATGGTTCTGTTAAAATTTATTGGATATAACCCAAATCAAGTGAGTTTAGCCTAAGTTTTTGCTTTAAAGTTACCCTCTCTTGTTCGTTTATGGCACACTCACATAATAAATTATAGAGATCTTCTTTAGAATTACATATATTACAATTTGGACTGTTCATTTTCTTCATCATGAAACCAAAATTATGTAATGGCATATGGCCCGATCGAGTTCTAAAAGCCATAGTTAACATAGATTTACATGGAATACGGTTCACTTTGCATAGTTTTGTACCATATCCCTTTTTCTTTGGAGCGTTCATTGAAATACTCTTTCCAAAGGTTCCATTCTACTAAAAATTTAGAGAGTATTTCTGTATAACACGATTTTATTTCTACTTCCTCTCCATTTTTAGTAGCTTCTTTAGCCAATACATCAGCTCGCTCATTGCCATTAATGCCAATATCCGATGGAAACCATTGCAATCTCAGGCCAACACCTACTTTTTCTAGTTCAAGCATTAGCTCTAGTATACTATAGGCTTTCGACATGCCTCTGTGGCCAGAGGCGCATCGAGCTATATGTTGTAAAGAGCTTTTACTGTCTGTGAATATGACAACTCGACTTAATATTGCGTCTTTAATATGTTTAAGGGCTTCTGTGATTGCAACCAGTTCCAATGTCATAATACACACATTGCGATTATCTATTTTAATACATCGAGATATGTTTAAAGTTATATACTAAGCTCATAAGCTTATATACGTCCCACCTTCTCTCAGAGAGAGAGCATGGACTTAAATCCATAAGGAGGATTATAGGACGGTATCCTAGTGTGGGGCCAGAAGCAATGTATGTGCCTGTATGTAAATGTTATGTTACGTTAAATCACCACGCGTGCCCACCGCGGATTGGCGATTACAAGCGCTGAGTATTGAATAGTTCAGTCAATCAGGGTTCCTCGCGATGTATTCCTTCACGCTTAGCGAGTGGTCTTGCTAGTTCACAAATGTCCATAACCGCATAAAGTTTTATTTTCGGTTAAATCGGGTTCTAAATCGGATGTGTATGGGAACCGACTGGGATTCGATCCTGGGCCTCCCGCATCCGAGTCCATAGTTCTACCCACCAGGCTATTGAACTAACACTATTCGAAAGACACGGGACCAGAAAAGAAACTTAAGCCGATGATTCTGAACAATAAATAGTGAACTATAGACTATTAATAAAAAAAATCTAATAAGACGAGATCAAGTGAACTAAACCGGCCTGAAGTGACCGCCGGCTAACGTCTGTTTTGTGGGAAAATCACTAATTATTATTAATAATACGTTTATTGCACATAAGTACATTTAGTATGGCAATGCGGTGGACTTAATGCTACCAGCATTTTGTACCCGTCAACCGCAGGAGGTATTCTCGTATGAAAACTACACATCTCTAACGTACTCGTAACTAACATATCAAAAATCAGTAAATATATAAAGGGGGAAAAATATAATACAGTGGGAGATACTACACGTACATATTATTTTGTAAGCGTCATCAAAAAAATATTCATTCATTCTTTTATTCATTCATTCATTTTAATGACTCCGCTACATCTCGTGAATTGCGCCGGTTTGTCAAATATTAAAATGGACTCGGTTCGCTACAGCAGCGGCAATTGGCAACAGCTGCATGACAGACAAGAATTCTGCGTAGAGTTATGAAATTAATTTTCTGTCCTACTTTTTGACGTATCTAATACGTTTTTTGAGTGAAAAATATTGCTCGATTGCCTATAGGTTTTTTTAGAATTCATGTCAAGGGTCTTTTAAAAATAATGGTTCTAATGGATGAACCTTCGGTGGGCAAGCCTGACTCGCTCTTGTCCGGTTTCTTTCATACCCTCCTTATCATTATCCGATGACGGCAATAGCGTCAACTACACAGTCTCTCTCCCAGAGAAGGCCAGTTTCATACTAAAAATATCTGTTGGTAAAGGTAAGAATTTCCGCCGGTCATTTTTACCGGGACTTTAGCCCCTGTTTTCTTCTTTTCATGGACACGGAACCTGCGATTGCTGAATATTTCCGATGTCAGCAGTTTAAGGTGGTAATATTCAGTAGTATGTACAAGCGAAACGTACGAACGAGTTTCTATATTGCGGGACCCGTCGTAATTTTTGCCCATCTATTTGAGTTCATACGGCAGACATGGCCAGCCTCATCCCACTTTAACCTGGCAGTCGCAACCCCAACAACTGCAATTTGAGTTTTTGAACGCAGCGTCGTGTTTCCAATACGGTCTATTCTTTTCGCACTTAGAATATTAGAAGTCCATACTCAAGATTTGCCAGCGAGCAATGGAGCGCAGTATTCTAAGTGTAAAAAGAATAGACTCAAAAATTTATTTAAATAATCTTTGTCACCAAACATTTCAAGTCCTATTTCTAAGTCACTAAGACCACACACAAGGCCACCAGGTGTAGGCAGACCATCTTTGCGATGATCTGATGACAACACTCAGGGATTTAAACTATTCACAGAGTGATCGCGGTGGTTTACTAATGTATTGCCAAAAATCGTTTCCCAAAGTATTACTTCCCAAACTATTTTCCGCAAATTATCACTTGGCAAAAAAACATTTCTCAAAACAACTTAAAGCAAATAAACAGTTAGCAAAAGTTATTATGGCAAGTTATTGTTTACCAAATAAATACTTGGTCAAAATTCATTTTACCAAGCATTATTCAGTCAAAAGTATCGTTTGGCAAAAAGTACCTTTCCATACAATACCGAATACGCTGCCGGCAATGTGTGTAAATGACACAACAAAGTCGAGTCTGTTTTCGATCATACATAGAGAACCTAACGCTCCGACGCGCTCCGCTTCGCTACGCGCGTCGTCGCACCTATATTTCTGTTGCCACGTATTCTTTACATCGCCGACCCCCCGTTCAATAATAATTAGTACCTAATCGTCAACTATATTTATGCCAAATAATAATTTGACCAAATGAATAAAAGCCAAAATAAAACGTTAGCATAATAAACGTTTGTCTTAATAAAACTTGACGCAGTAAAATTATGCGAAATGATAATTTGACCAAATGAATAAAATGGGAAATGAAAACTTGCTAAAGTTTCATTTGGGAAATGAAACTGATGCCATAAGTTTATTGGGAAGTAAAATTTGGCGAAAAATACTTTGGCTAAACGGCGGGTATCCCGATCGCGGTGGATCACAAGTAAACAGGTAAACGTGCAACAGTGGACAAATGCTGAAGATGAGAAAGAAAGTTTACCTGATACGGCGTATACTTACCAAGAACCAAGTAGTCACTATGCGCACGTGCGACCAACTTGAATGTTTATTGCATTGAGATTGCGGCGTAACTTGCACGGGCCGAATATACGAGCGTGGACTGTCGCCAACACACTGAATTCACAGTTTCCGTTCGATACTTGCTTTTATACCGCACTTAATAAGAGCTACCGTACTGAAACGGGGTTAGGTGGAGCCAGCTGTACCAACACCTACCAATGTTATTAGGTTTACATTATAACTTTAAGATAGTCGAACTTACCGAGCGACTATCGGAGGGGTGAAGTCAATTAATTAATTAGTGGGGGTTGTGGGCGCAGCGAAGTTTTTCATTGATTAAATTTTGATATTCGAGGTGAAATCTTCAGAAAATGTTGAATGTAATCCTATATTAAGTATTGAAAGTTGGCGATACTGTAAAAAATATGAAGAAGCGACGTATCGTATAAACTACGAAAAATCGCAAAACGCAATGTATGGGGTGATTATATTTACAGAACTAAGAACTAAAAGAGGCGGTAGGGCATCGGTAGAATACCAACTTTACATTCGAGTGGTGCTGGGTTTGTACTATTTTGTAATAAAGACTGTTTCCACTTGGTTACCCCAAAGAGAAACAGGAGGAAGCGTGGAAGTTGAGTATTTGAGTATCAGAGTTCATATTACCGCAGCATTTGAAATTGCCAAGGTACCTCAATGTTGCTTAGAGTATTTGATTGGTACTCTGAATAATATTGAGTTTAGGGTACACCGTGGGCAGTGGGCGAACTCTGACTTACCTTAACGACTGCCATCTATCGACGCAGCCCGCATCAACTTCTTAACGTGCCTTGCAAAGCACGGAACCACTCGGAAAAATGTCATAGAACGGTCACCCATCCATGCACTGAACGCGCCCTATGTTGCTTACCGTTCGTGATCGTTTCGACCGGGGCTACAAGCGATTTCAATATTAACTGCCTGGATACGTAGCAGGTGACGTCGCTATGGCGTCCCTATAAGTCAGGGCTCTTACTGAATATGTTAGTGACGTCGGTCGTAAAAATCTATACATAATGTAGGTTTTATATTTCCGTTGGTTTTAAAAGCTCATACTCAGCGGCTGTACGAATCGTGAGCTTACTTCAGACCCTTGCTTCAGACTATGTATTTTCCAGAAAGTTTTAATTAACCACGATTCAATTCGCGTAGTATTCGAACTAAATACCCCAAATACCCCAGACTAATCCTGAAAATGGTTCTTCAAATCGACTCTTACCTATACAATTCCAATCGTATGACTGTCTCCATACCTAACCTGCTGCTACCGTCCGGGTTCCGTCACGATTCGGAGCACTTAATAAGTCATCTCGCTCGCTGATCGTGGATCGCTCGTAGCCTCTGCCGCCTGGGTGATCTTAAGCGATCCCGAAGGTAAAGCAACATCGGGCGCGTTCAGTGCATGGATGGGTGACCGTCTATGACTAACGCTAGTGGTATTTTTTCGAATGGCATGTTAAGCAGCTGGTGCCATCTATCGACGGCAGCCGTTAAGCCAAGCCATATTCCTTAGGGCGGCTTGAAAACTTCTGACCAGTAAGACCAACCACAAGTCTTACAAGCCTCCACCAATCCGGACTAGGTCCCCGTGGTGGAGTATGACCTATAAGTTCCTCAGGGAAGAGACCCGTGCCCCTTGGTGGGGACATAATGGGTTGATGATGATCCTAATCTGGGATCAAGATGGGTGATTTTCTTGACCACCTCTGTCTGTGGCGCAGCGGTAGCACATCTACCCACCACGCTAGAGGTTTTGGGTCCGAATCAAGCTGGAAACAAAAAAACCCAGGTCTTAGATGTGTACATTGTGATATCGCTGTTTCTGGTTACCACCACACAGGGTATCCTAGTGTGGGGCCAGAAGCAAAGTATGTGCCTGTATGCAAATGTTTGTTTTATGTTTGTGTAGAAGTTATTTACTAAATTCTACGAGAGTTTATGTGGACTCAATTGAGCTCAGTGCGGTATGCGGAGAGTTGAACGAAATTGCGTAAACCCAATTGAACCTTATAGCGAAGTTTTGGAGGGGCTCAAGTTGTTCTTTGGTCAAGTCAAGATGAGATTTTCAGCTTGCGAAATCTCTGCAACAGAGATTTCGCAAGTGTCATGTTGGTCGAAGTGTGCTGAAAATAGCGCATTTTTGTCAATAGGGCCATCAAATCGAATCGCTTCTCCTTTTATATATATATATATGTATATATATAAAAGGAGAAGCTGACTGACTGACATATCAACGCAGGGCCTAAACTATAAGGGTTAGAAACTTACAATTTTGCGCAGCAGCGGTTTCTTTTGTGACCCCTAAGGGGGTAAAATGGGGTTTTAAAGTTAGTATTAAACTTTGCCGTTTTTAAAGTTATTCGAATGAAATTTGGTACAAAGGTTTTCCATTTAAAATTATGAAACACGTGTAAAATAGTTTTTTAAAAATCATCCCTTAAGGGGGAAAAACGGGGGTGCAAACTTAGTATGAAACTTTGCCGTTTTTGAAGTTATTCGAATGAGATTCAATATGAAGGTCCTGCATTGAAAGTCATGAAACACATGTAAAATATTTTTTCGAAAATCATCCCTTTAAGGGCAAGAGGGGGGGGGGGGGGGGGGGGAAGTTAGTATGAAACTTTGCCGTTTTTGAAGTTATTCGAAAAAAATTCAATACGAAGTTCCTTCATTAAAATTTAAGAAAGACGTGTAAAGTAGTTTTTTTAAAATCATCCCTTAAGGGGGTAACAGGGGGGTGCAAAGTTAGTATGAAACTTGGCCATTTTTGAAAGTTATTCGAATGAAATTCAGTATGAAGGTCCTTCATTGAAAGTCATGAAAGACGTTTAAAGAAGTCTTTCGAAAATTGTCCCTTAAGTGGTTAAGAGGGGGTTGCGAAGTTAGTATGAAAGCTCTTTCGCATGCGCTAAAAGTATCCCTTTCTTATTTGCAAACACTTTACTGAACTAAAGCCCACGCGGACGTAGTCGCGGGCAACAGCTAGTATATGTATATACATAAATATACGCAAATAGATCGTATTATCTGGATTAGTAGAAAGAGCCTCTATCCGGTTCACTGGAGAAAACCAAGCGAATTTCTCAGTAAATGGGCGTTTTTCCTTTTTTTTTTTTCTTAGTTCGTTGAGATAGACTAGATGGCGCCATTCGTTTCTTCATACGAATTTGTGATTCTTTGCAATCAATGTCAAAGTCAGTCCACAGATCACTAAACAAGAGAAGGAACCAGGGTTGCTATTCGGACGAGGTTTCTCGTAATAAAAATAAAAATTCAAACCCACAATCCACAGCAAAGACTCCAAAATATCCAAAATCGCACTTATCACCAAACGACAACAGAATTTTTGTTTTTCCTTAATCAACCATCACAAATTCCACAGAACCATAGTATTATTTTTTGCTTCGACGTTTATTGTTACGGTACGGCAGCGCCACCTAGGGATTCTTTTAGAACTAAATTTGACATAAGGAAAAACGCTCATTGCCAACACAGATTTATTAATCTGTGCAAAAAAATGTTGGTGCAAAAATAACACACACTATTTCTAGTAGATTGTGCTATGTTTGGAATGGCTGTTTGATTGTTCCGGTTTGGTGTGTAACAAATTCCATTAGTCTGTTGTCCGTTAGGTCGATTTATATCACTTATTTATTATTAATGTAGCGAACGTATTCCAGTAAAGTTCCCTATTCGCTTTTAGTATTACGCTTAAGTAGCTACTTGGCGGCTTCTAAAGTATGAAATAGATTAAAACACGTGCTTTTGGTCCTGATTTCCACATGGATAAGTAGCAATTAAGTTCAGTCGCTCCTGGCGTTTGCTAGGCTTTTATTCGCTTATAGTCGTAGTCGTAAACACCCTATAGACCACCAATTGTACCACCATTACCTGAGTTATAAGAATCCCTGGTTATGCAACAAAGTGCACGTCAAACAGTTAGTGCCGGCTGCCGTCGATAGATGGCAGTCGTTAAGCCAAGTCAGAGGCGGCTTGAAAACTTCTGACAGAAAGACCATCCACTAGTCTTACAAGCCTCCATCAATCCGGACTAGGCCCCCGTGGTAGAGTATGGCATGTATCTGTTCTAGTATTTATTTATTTCACATTTAAAAAAAAGATTACAAATACAATCAAAATTCACTTCGCTTCGTCAAAAATAACATAAAGAATTATTTTACCGGTAAACTACAAAAAAAACATCAGGCAAACAAGCCTTGCAACAAGTCAATCAAAAATACCGCCCCGGGACACGCCCGATCCAAAAGTTCCCATGACGTTCCTTTCTTTAGAGAAGAGACACCGAGGGCGGTGGGGACATAATGGGTTGATGATGATGATGGTGATGATGATAACTATCTATATATTATATCCTACTGCAGGGCACAAGCCTTCTGAGAGTAATTCAGTGTAGTGTGGTGACACCTCACCCACACATTCATAGTAATATAAGTATGTAACGCTCTCTCCTCGACAGTAGAATACACAACGTCACTTCATACAGTCGCTGTTTTAATAAACCTTCCCAATAACCAATCTTTACAACATTACATGGCGACCCTGCCAGGCCGGCCTGCCGGAGGCAGTGCCGGAAGGCATAAAAAATAAATATAAATACAAAAATAATTTAAAAAAAAGATTATCGTACATACCTATATAATCAATAAATAATAAGAAAACCTGTAATCAAATAATAATATTAACAGTGTATAATTAAGAAAACAATAGACAGTACAGTGGTGAAGTGAAATATAATGAACGAGACGAAAACCCGGCTTCGCTCGGGTAAAATGTAGACGCAAAATAATATTCCACTATGTTTTTTTTATATGGTGACGCCTCTGTATTTATCAACCACCAGTAGATGTAAATCTCTTAATACATTCAGATACATAAGCTCACACCTGTATCCCAGAGGGGTAGGCAGAGACCACGGACTGTCATCTGCCACTATCCTGACAAATCACTTTCGCTTCATCGACATCCATTAGTCGTTGCATGTACCTACCCACATCGGTTTCGGGTACTTTTAATCTTGCCCTTTGCTAATAAATCCCCTATTTGGTCGAAGTATGTACAACTGGGGCGTCCCTTACCGGCCCTTCCACTCACATTCGCCCGATATATTTGCTTTGTCAGTCTTTCTTCGTTCATCCTCTCCACATCTCCAAACCAGCGCAACATTCCTTTTTTCAATTCTAGTCACTCACTACATCCTCTTTGTCTACATCCTCGGTCTCTGATCACACTATTGCGTATTCTGTCATTCAAAGTAACACCACACATATTTCTTAAGGATCTCATTTGTACTGCACTAATCCTACTTTAATGATTCTTCTGCCATACCCAAATCTCGCTACCATGCTTACATCAGTATTGGAACCAGCACACTATTACGGATAGCCAATCTTGCTCTTTTGGACATGTTCTGGCTACTCACGAAGGAATGCAAGGCGAAAATCGGATAGGTACTTATCATAACTTTGTCATGGGTACCTCATCACAAATTACTAACTAAATGAGCTTCCTTCATAAACTTAACAGCTAGTGAATCTAATGACGTATTCAATGAGACGTAGAATCCACTTGGCTAATCAACTAAAAACAGCTCCCTCTCTTTGGCTTTACAGCTTTTAGTTTTGTATTGACCACATGTTTTTCTTCATCATTTTAATTTTTGGTATTTTGCTTATCTAGTGGCTTTTTCATTTCAACAAGTTTATTGGTACCTAACTAAGCAAAACAATAAAGATCAATTTATGACTTTGATTTCCTTTTTCAATTATTTTTCAGGCCCTTCCCAAACTCAATGTCAATTATTGTCTTCCCGCCAATGAAAAACACCACAGATTACTTACTACACCTTCTCAGTTGGCACAGATTATAATAACCTTCTTGGATGCCACTTTATTTATTTTTACGCTTTTTATGCTTTCTGTGTTATTTTTTTTATTATTGTACACATTCTGTGTGTGTGTGTGTGTTTTTTTTGTTTTGTTTCAAATAAATAAATTTTCTTGCTTTCTTTCTTTATTTCTTTCTTTCTTAAGGAGAGTGCTTTTGTAGAAACGTGTAAGCCCCACTTGCTTTAGTACATGTTACGGTATAGTACCTACGGTTCTAGTTGCCTTTCAATTAGAATCAAAATAAAATTGGTTTCTATTGTTCTATCCAGTGACACCTGAGCGCGTTATTATCCTCGTTACTTATCTGTGTATAAACTAAAAATTTAGTGAGAACTTTAGGAAAGTGCGCAAGTGACCCGTGACGGGTGCGTGTTGTTTTCTTACTTATGTGTTCCATTAAAACTCATAGCATTTTGAGTAGGATAGCGCATATTTCGCGACGTCGACGAAGTGACACTCTACTGGAAGAAATATAAACGTTCACTCGAACGTCTAGTAATGTACTAATGCACTTGCCTCTCTAATTGTATTATAGCACTCTCCTAAACACTAAAATAATGTAAACCGGCCATAACAGTTCACAATGAAAACTTGTGACACTAACACAACAATGATGACATTGACATGTTTACTTAGCAACGCCATTGTTGAATTTAATAATTTTTATGGATTCTGTCGTTGGGTTCTGTGGTTGTCGCACGTGTCACGAATTTGTCCAAAATTTTCTTAATATTAATTTGAGTTTTTCTTGCTAGTTGAGACTCTTTAACAAAGCTATAGCAGTATTTATTAATAGTTAATAGATTTGTGCTGATTGCATGAGCTCTAGCGAGCCACCCGATCCGGGTGGCGGTTCCGGCAATGCCGGCCATATTTCTTCCCCCCCTCTCTTTTCTCTTCCTATAGATTCTTCATACAATTCTGGGGTAACCCGTAAGCGTGGTTTGTCTGGGAGAGACGTTGTCGGTATCCCAGTTTTAACAAAAAAACCAGTAGTCGATCCGTCTATTAATGCGATCCAAAGCGACGAAGCCATACCATCAAACAACAACTTGTATATTAAATCATCATATACACAGATGAAGAAGTATGGACGGGTTGACCATGGCCCTTTCATTGTCCACGTCACAAAGGAGGAGGCAGACCCAACATCCGGTACTACAATAAGGCCAATTAAATTCGGTCAATTTTTAAGTTGTAACAAGGTAAGTAACGTTGTAATGGATGGAGTTAAAAGCATTGGCCGAAATCGCATGTCTGTGGAATTCAAATCAGCAGAAGATGCCAATAATTTTCTAGTACACCCAGCGCTTGCCGGTGGCAAGTTCTTGGCGTCGGTACCTACATACAATGTTACCCGCATTGGTGTAGTAAGACACATTCCTGAGGATTGGTCTATGGAGCAATTGGTTGAGGCTGTAGAGCTCCCACCAAGTTGTGGTTCCATCATCAAGGCACGACGCATGAATAGAAAGACGGTACACGATGGTAGTGGTTTTGACTTTTTCCGGTCAGGTTCTACCTCCTCACATATATTGTTTTTACAATTCCATAAAGGTTGATTCCATACGTATTCCCCACCATACAGTGCATGAATTGCTGCCGATTTGGGCATATCAAGGCTCAGTGCCGCTCTAAGCCACGCTGCTCCCGATGCGCCCAATCGCATACTAGTGAGAGTTGCGATAAATCGCCCTTATGCCTCAACTGCTCAGGTATTCACTTGGCTACTGACAGCAAATGTCCCGAACAAGCACGGCAAAAAAATATTAAGACCGTTATGTCCCAGGAATCCATCTCATTCAGAGAGGCTTCAGCCAGGTTCCCCTCTGTTCGTAAGTCATTTATCGAAGTAGCAACTAATGACTCTGTCCCTCTTCCCTCCTCAAATAGAACCACTTCCTACAGAAAAACTACCCAAGTACATCGTAACCCTAGGGCTCCTGCAGCTACCGGTGGATATGATAGAAAAGCCCACCTTTCTATAATTAGTTCTCCATCCACCTCACTCAGTAATGGTTGCGCATTATTTAATGATGAACTATCTCCGAAAAATGAAAACCTTCTAGATACGCTAATATCACTGCTCCTGAATATTTTGCATAAATACGACGATTGTTCGTTACCGCCCAACGTTGCACAAAAACTAGCCGTAGTCGCTGATATTTACAACAAAAATGATTCAATTGATCCAGTGGAATTGTCATAGTATTAAAAATAAAAAATCAGATTTAATTCATCTAATAAACAAATACAAACCTGTCATATTGGCCGTGTCGGAGATGTGGCTAAGGCCTGAATCTCTATTCCGGGTGTCAGGCTTTTCATGTTTTCGAGACGATCGAGATGACGGCTATGCTGGGTCTGCCCTATTAATAAGAAAGCATCTCACCTTCTCCAGACTTGCTATCCCTCCTCACAGTGACACTTTTAATATAGTTGCGGTCAGATCCCTAAATATATCTTTCATTTCTCTCTATATCCCTCAACCTTCTCCCTCTGTTATCCAAGAAATTCATTCTATTCTCTCTACTCTTCCTGGTCCATTATTAATTATGGGTGACTTAAACTGTCACAACAATCTTTGGGGTTGTTATAAAAATGATGCTGTTTCCTTCGATCTTTTGGACCTGTTGGATCATTACGATTTGTGCATACTAAATGACGGCTCTCCCACTCACAGGGTCTATCCCAATCAAGACCCAAGATCAGCTGTTGATCTCTCATTTTGCTCCTCTTCACTCGCCTCTCTCTTATCGTGGCAGATCTTACCATCTACATATGGCAGTGATCATTTCCCATCTTCAATCTCATTTCCGTCTAAATCCATCCCAGTTCGAAAATATGCTCCTCTTCTCAAATACAAGCTAGCGAATGCTGACTGGAATATGTTTTCCACGGCAACTGACCAAAGGATAACGTGTCTTTCTAATGTCTCCCCCGAAAACGGTTTTACCTCCTACAACAACTTTGTTGAAGTCCTTGATTCCTCTGCTGCGTCTTCTTTCCCTTTAAAAAAGCGTCCTAAGAAGAACTTAGCTTCGCCTCCATGGTGGGACTTTGAATGCTCTGCAGCAGTGAAAAAAAGAAAAGGAGCAGAGAAGCTTTATAATAGGGCTATGAACGACCAAAATTTCCTTAACTACCAACGAATAGCTGCTGAAACCAAAAGACTTTTGTCGGGAAAGAAAAAACAGGGATGGGTTAGTTTTTGTGAAAATCTCTCTCCTAGAACTCCGGCAGCATTAGTCTGGAAGGGTATTAGACGGTTTCGCGGATCTCTGACAAATTTTGACGTAGCATCCAATGATACTTCTACCTGGATTGAAGGGTTTGCTATGAAGTTGGCGCCGCCTACAGCTCCAGCGAGGGATTGCTTTTTCCCTCCTTGCTCGACTGTAAGTCGACATAGGTTGGATGAAGAATTTTCCCTGGCAGAGCTTTCCTGTACTTTAGACCCGTTAGTCGATTCATCTCCCGGAGTGGACGGTATCCCATATTCTCTTCTGAAACATGCCAGTGATTCTACAAAGCAATACTATCTGGATATAGTCAATAACTGTTTTACTCTTGGAACTCCCCCGGAAACCTGGAAGACTCAAATTGTAGTTCCTATCTTAAAACCTGGAAAGTGCCCTAAAGATCCCTCCAGTTACCGCCCTATTGCCCTCTCTTCTACATTAGCTAAAGTCATGGAACACCTTATCAAAAACAGGCTCGAATGGCTGGTGGAAAAAAGAGGACTCTTGGCCAGCTCACAATATGGCTTTCGAAAGGGCTCCAGTACTATGCACAGTCTTAGTATATTAATCTCAGAGATCCGCTTAGCCTTTTCAAAATGTGAGTCTGTCATAGGGGTCTTCCTTGATATCACGGGTGCTTATGATAATGTTCTCCTTCCCGTTCTCAGACAAAAACTATTTCGGCTGGACATCCCAGTGAAGTTGGTTAACTTCATGTGCAACCTTTTGATGTGTAGAACCATTCTCATTAGAAATTCCGACTCATTTTTACCTCCCAGGCTGGTCTGGAAGGGACTGCCGCAAGGATCAGTTTTAAGCCCGTTACTTTATAGTTTATATACATACGATCTTGAGGAATCTGTTAGTTCTTTTTGTAATATTTTGCAGTACGCTGATGATATAGCTTTATATTTTCCTTCTAAAGACCTTGAAAAGGCTTCGAACCGTCTTAACACTGCAATGATGTACCTCGACGACTGGCTTCTCAGCCATGGCCTGTCTCTTTCAGTTCAAAAGAGTAGTGTGGTAGTTTTTTCAAGAAAAAGAAATATCCCAAATATAATAGTATCCATTAATGGTGAACCTATCCCTGTTGAAAAGGAGGTTAAGTTCCTTGGAGTGATTTTGGACTCCAAAATGACGGGCAATCCACAAATTAATTATGTAATAAAAAAGTGTGAAAAGGGGCTAAACACTCTTCGGTGCTTGGCTGGTGTGTGGTGGGGGGCTCACCCCTACTCCCTTAAATTAATTTATAATGCAATAATTCGTAGTCATTTAGACTACGGATTGTTTTTACTGGAACCATGCAGTAAACTAGCGCTGGACCGACTGAATAAAGTACAGTATAAGTGTTTACGAATTGTACTTGGCGCCATGAAGTCATCTCCTACAAAAGCCCTACAGGTAGAATGTTCGGATCCTCCTCTTGCCCTTCGCCGCCAATACTTAGCAGATCGATTTTACTGTAACGTTATTCAATTTTTGGATCACCCTCTCCTCAAAATTCTTTCATCATTATCACACATGTGTTCTTCTTCGAACTATTGGACCCACAAGGAACTTCCTTGTGTGGTCAAAAGTTACAACAAATTTTCCGATCTTCAAGCTCCTATCTTCCAAGCTGATATTCTTCCTCTTTTTTCTGTAGATTTTGATGCTCTTATTTATACCCCCAATATTCTTCTTTCATTTGATATTGGTAAAGATTGTCCCCAGGCCGAAAGTATATTTAAAGAAAAGATGGTGGAGGATTGGTCAGGGTGGGTTCCCATATTTTGCGATGCTTCCAAACTGTCTGCCGATGGATGTGTCGGGGCAGCTGTTTGGGTGCCTAGATTTAGTACAATTTTAAGTTTTAAATGTCCCCCAGCTTCATCTGTTTTTACGGGTGAAGCCGTGGCAATTCTTGAAGCCATTGTATTTGTCCAGGCGCACAAAAATATTATTCAGAAAGCAATAATTTTTTCTGACTCCCTAAGCTGTCTGCAAGCTGTACTCGCTAATCCTTTTAGGTCCAAAACAAAATTGCCGATTATATTAAAAATTAGAGAGTCTCTTTTTACTTGCAATAAGCAGAATATTGATATCGTACTTGCTTGGATTCCGGGTCACTCTGGGATCCAAGGAAACGAATTTGTGGATTTGTGTGCAAAAAACGCTGTTGAGTCTGGCTCTGACACTCACTTTATAAATTACTCGTCTGATCTTCTTGCAACCGCCAAAATGAATTTAAATAATTCCTGGGCAGCTGATTGGGAATCTTTTCAGAAAAACAAAGGTTCTCAATACGGCAATATACAGGATAACATACCTACAAAGCCTTGGTTTTTCTCATTCCGTGACGCGGACAAAAAAGTAACTTCCACAATTTGTCGCTTGCGCTTATGTCACGTTTGTTCCCCTGTCTTCTTGGCAAAAATACGGGTGCGGGATAATTCATTATGTGAGTGTGGTATGGACGAAGGGTCACTAGATCATATTTTCTTCAACTGTTCTAAGCTGACTTCTTCTCTTTACGATTTTCTTCCACCAGACGTTCCTCTCCCTACAAATTTCCGATCGGTGTTACCCCTTGTATTTACCCCCTTTATTAAAGTTTTAGCTGATTTTATTAAAAGTAACAACATAAAATTATAATTTTAGAATATTTTATGTACTATTTTGTTTTATTTATTTACAATTTTATTAAAAGTTTCTCAACTATCGCGTTTTTAATTTTAGATTGTAGGGGAAAAAAAAATATGTTGCCATCCCCACAATAAACCTGACATTGGCAGAATCCTTTTAGGGGTGCCATTCTAAAGAATTGAATTGAATTGAATAATTTTTATATTGATGCTGCTCGATAATACGATTTTTCCGCCCATATGTTGTCGACTCAGATCAACTATTTTATTACGCTCTTTCATTTGGTGTGCATATCGTTCGAGTCTACCGTAGACCCGAACGAAATTATTAATATAGATGTGTAACAAAGAATAAATCTACGGGAATTATACAGAAACAGAAAAGAGGAGAGAAAGCAACCAACAATATGCCTAAAAAAAATGTGCCGAAAAAAAAACTAAAATAGAAGAGGAGCCGCCGGTGCCGGGAGATACGCTCAAGCCTATGATGTGAGTCTGATGGGCAGGCGCCGGGAGTATCGCAGAAATAGTGAAAAAGTGTAAACATTTGTGACAGTGTTTATTTAGGGTAATTTTGTCATCATCATCATCATCATCATCAACCCATTATGTCCCCACCGAGGGGCACGGGTCTCTTCCCTGAGGAAGGTATAGGCCATACTCCACCACGGGGGCCAAGTCCAGATTGGTGGAGGCTTGTAAGACTAGTGGCTGGTCTTAGTGTCAGAAGTTTTCAAGCCGCCCCTAAAGGCCTCTGACTTGGCTTAACGACTGCCATCTATCGATGGCAGCCGGCACCAACTGCTTAACGTACCTTGCGAAGCACCGTCATAGACGGTGACCCATCCATCGACTGAACGCGCCGTATGTTGCTTAACCTTAGTGATCGTTCAAGATCACTCAGGCAGCCCAGGCTACGAGCGATTCTCGATTACGAGGTTAATTTTGTATTTAGTCATTATTCAGTATAAAATAAAATATTTGTCAAAAATAACTAAATGCTAATATCCGCTTGTTGATGATGGATTTTTTTTTTATAACATTTTATAGTAAGCTAATTTTTTTTTCTCGTATTATGTCATTAAATTTTATACGTGATTGTACCTACCAAATTTAATTCTATTGCTCGATTCAAGTTAGCATCAATACCTAGCAGCGCAGATGCATACCTTACCAAATAAATCGCGCAGGTATCGAGTGACAAGTAACATGCTTAATTGCAATCGCTAATCTTCGATGCAAGTGTCCTTGGTTATGTTTTATTAGCAGCAAAGTAATGTAATCTGATTCGCATAGCGACTAGTTAAGTGTGAAGCGTTTATAGAATATGAAATGTATTGAATGAAGATTTATAACATCAAAGCTAAGGTTTTACGAATGTAATAAAGGAATGTAAAACGCATGTGAATACGAAGGTGATGATTGGTTTGATCACCCAAAAGTTATTTAAAGTCTTTCTTCCCTGAGTTTGTATAGCAAATAGACTGATCACCTAAATGTTATAGAAGTCTCAACATGGGTTAAAAACCGAAGTTTCAATTGAGGTTTGTGTTTTAAAAATGTAAAGAATGTAGATACATGATAATGTAGTTCAGCGAGTCTGATACGTTAATGTATTAAAGTCATCAAAGAGGTACACAAAAAAAGTTAAAGGTACAGGGTGATCCTTCTGACTGATTATGGTGTCAACGAGTTTTGCTCTGTAAAAAAAGTTGGTGAACGTAGTTCTTAAACACACTATCCACTATTATAATATTGTTGTGCACAAGCATGGTGGTAATAAGACATGCTAGTATTATTTGAGTCGACTCTTGTTATTAAATGTACCGCCCAGGAAGGGTTAAATAAATGTATCAAAAGGGAGCGCGCGCCCCATAAGTGAAATGTGTAGCAATGCCTCTATAGAATATGTCAAAAGTGACGGAGAATAAATGTGTAAATTACCTTTTTGTAGGAATGGTTTGTTTGGTTTTGTTAAATGATGGAAAATGTTTATTGAAATAAAATTTTATTTTAAAAGTCCTGTAAAATCTAATTTAAACATGAGATACAAGTAAGAACAATTTGTCAATGTGTAATAAATGGGGGGCCAGTAAAGAAAATAAATGTTATGAGTGAAATATGAATAATAAATAAAGAAGTAAATAAATGATAAAAAATATGAAAGGTAAGGCCAGCCCAAATATATTGTAAGTAAATTACATGAAAGGTATATCGTAAACATAAAAGGACTTTGAAATTGGAAATATGACTTGTATTAATAGTTTTAAAATTAATTTTAATATGAGTACAGATTAAAACGTAAGTTAATGAAAAAGCATCGTCAACAATGCGAGAAAATTGTAAAAAATAATAGCAGTTTATAGTAATTTTTTTTTTTTTTTTAATAAAGAGGGGGGAGGTGTAGTGTGGTGATACCTCACCCACACATTCATAGTCATATAAGTATGTAACGCTCTCTCCTCGACAGTAGAATACACAACGTCACTTCATACAGTCGCTCGGCTGTTTTAATAAACCTTCCCAATAACCAATCTTTACAACATTACACAGGATGTCAATTGTTTGTCTATAAAACATCATAAATAAGTGATTGTATTGCATCCATCCAAAATCACACCAAGCCATCAAAGCCAAGTAACTTATATTTTTATGTTGTTTATAGTTTGAAAATAAACTCACTACTTTTTGGACGTAGGGTGTTAAAGACTTGCAGCAGTAACATCATGCCCGTGGGGGCTTAAACAAAAACATGCAGGACACTTCCTTACTAGATGTGGAGTATTTTTGGAACTTTTCACATAAATCAGCGGGTCAACTTTATTCAAACGACTCTCTAGCGACATTCGTTCAGATTCAGCATTCGCGTGAAACTTTGGCGCCACTTCTTTGTAAATGTACCCGCAACTTCTTCATACGGTAACTTTGGTTTGTCTTGAGCACAAACGTATGTACTAAAGTAGAAGTGATAAAGTTCGCAAGAGAATTATTTCTGTATTGTGCATGCGCTCCGCTTGGAAATCCAGGTGTATTATTTAAAAACAGAGACCTAACTGTCAAATTTAACATGAGTTGGAAATCAGGTTGCATAGTTAACTGAATTATAACTGCTCGCAGCGCCTAACTCTACACAGTTAATCCCTCTGAAAAATAAAGCGATGCGGCGTGTGTAGCACACTGGCGCAAAGTCAAAATAATATTGAAAGCCGATAGCCCGATAGCGGTGGTCGGCATTGCTCCTGGTTCTATTTAAGCCACTGCACATGATCCAATTGCATTAGCGTCGGTGCAACATGGCGGCGTCCGCGTCGGCTGAGATTGATACTGCAATATGCATGCGCCGCTCTAACCAGTGATTTTTGCTCCGCTAACTACTTCCTCTTAAAATATCTATCGAGAGCCAATTCAATACGAGAATAACAATGAAAACATATATCTCATTACAAACATAGTAAAGATGAAAATGAATTTATTTAGTAACCAAAATTAATTTTTCCACGAACAGAAAATGAATGATAGATACAATACAACAAAATATTATGTACCTTAAACTATTAATTAATTTCCGTTACGTGTGACCGTGTCATAAGGATCGACCCGCCCGTCGACCGCAAGTACCTATCAAACCAATAACTCCGGGATGACTACATATTTTGACGTTTTAACGTAATATAGCAAAAGAGTCCGTCCGGGCCCACTCAGTTGTTACCTTGGCTACCAAACTAGGTTGCCCTGTATCATGGAAGCCAGATTTATATCATGGAAGAGATCATTTTAGTGTTTACTGCTTTCCATAACCTTTTTCTGTAAATGTTGTGAATTAGTCAAAACACTGAGTTATTGCCCTCGATGAAAGACCTTTCACCCTCCGATTTAAAGGTATATTTAAAGGTAGATTCTCAATTTCTCGGTCGTATTGTCCCAATACAATTACTAGTAAGTGTATCTGGAATAACGTTACCTGTCTATTTTACCTATATAAATCAATCTCGTGTCACAATATTTGCTATCGAACTGTACCGAAACGGCTTCACGGGGTTTTATGAAATATTTTGTGTATATTTATAATAGGTATGAGATTTGGGGTTAATTCGTAAGTAATATTAAAATTCTTTATTGCACAGTTTTATTAAAAAATAAGGTAAACAATAATTTTATTAAAGTAAAAAATAAGTACAAAGGTGAACTTAATGCTAAAAGCATTATGTGGATATTTTAAAAGGGATAATTAGGGGTAGTAGGCTAATTAATATGGCAAAACAACGTTATTCGGGTCAGCTAGTTTCACTATTTTTTTTTTATTTCTTAAAACAAATGCGTAAATTTAAAAGTAAATTGTTGGCAGATTTTTTTCTTTACACATTCTTTCACGGGTTGACAACCCCAGATAAGATGGCGCTTAAAGAAGAATACTTTCCGCCTTAGCTCCTAAGACAACGAGACGTATTTTTTCTGAAAAGATGATGATGATGATAAAAAGTATAATACCAATAGTCTATAATAATATGGCCACAGCTTTCATGGCACATAATTTGATGAAAACTTAATAACATTTTCAAACCTTCTCTACCCCACCGGAATACAAACGTGATAGATAAGTATATACATTCTGTAGCAAAATATTTTATAAAAAAATATCGTGAAACTCTTTTAACTTACATCTTTTTAATTTACGTACAGCTTAGGATAAGCAATACGCGATGGTTGTTTAAGAGTTTTTCTTGAGTTAGATGATAGGCAGAGATCTTATTATAAAACGTTCAAGTGCGCGAGAGTCATAAAACTTTCTCCTCGACAAGTTTTCCAGATAACAAAGAGTAATACGGACGTGCGGCGGTCGGAACAGGCTTCACCTTACAGTGAAGCCTTCTGATTTATATGAAAACTTGTCTGCAAAGAGTCTTTGAGTAGAAAGTAAAGCAGATCCATTTTTGCGATTGGAAGCTCGGAATTTTTAAAATATTTTATAATGTACAGTCCTTGTGTAAATGGTACACTATACAATTTCCCAGGGATTCGTAAACGTAAACGGAGAGAAATTAATGACTTCACCTACCAAGTGAATCAAATCATATTCTACCAAAAATGTTATTGCTTAAATTGTTTCATAAATATTTTTACCCGACTGCAAAGAAGTCTAAGAGGAGAGTAATGTTTTGGCCACTTATGTATTTTTGTAAGTATGTCCAATTCTTTGTTCCCTCGGATCTCCTTAAGCAATGGTCAGATTTTGTTCTCTAAGTTGAAATAAGTTCTCTATCGATTCGTCGTGTTTGTGCAAGTTCCATAGGCCATGTAAAATTAGTACAAAATATTTTAAAAAACCCACTAATACTGCGTCTGAGAGATTTTCAAATATAATATTTATTTTGTGCCCCAAATACGTATTGAATATTGTGCAGGCTTAGCACACATTGTTTGATTTGTTATCACAAACAACTATGCTTATATAACAGTTATAGTAACTAGTAAGTTACAGTAATAGTAACAAAGAAGTATGCTTTTGTGTATTACAGCGTTTGTAGATTATATTTGAAACTGCTCTGGTTTTCAAATGGCACCTTATGTATTAAATTTAAGGTGATTTGAGAAAAGATAGAGTGAAGGTTTTTTTTTGCGCTGTCTTTTTCTCCACTACATTTGGCCCCAACGCAACGCCTCACATTATAAATACATTCAATAAACACAATGCAGGTTCTTTAAGTTGAAATAAATTTCTGATTTCTATCATCCGTAGGTACATTGTTTTCTTAACTTCAAATATTAAAAGGCTGTTCATAAATTGTAACCGTAATAATTTTCTCGCTGCCGTCCCTGTAGTTCATTACTAAGCCCTTAAATTCTCAACATAAGGGGATAATTTATGAGCGAATTTGCTTGCAATGATATGAGCAAATCCTTACATGCTTTTGGTTAATATTACGCGGTGGTTAAGCGTGTGAATTAAAAGGATCTGAAGGTAAAATATTGCCCAATTAAATTAACAAAATGTTCACCTAGCGGCATCAATAACGAGCTACGATAGGTAGGTACATTTTTTTAACATGACAAAGTGGTGTTAACTTGAAACGACATTGACCACGCCCAGGCAGAAAATCAGTGTTGTGGGATTACCCACACACAGCACTGATTTTATTAAAACCTGCAGCAAATACTGAGCCTGAGGCCGTTTTACCGCCGCATGGACATAGCCCGTGTCAATTTCTTATTGTTTTAGGGTTCCGTACCCAAATCGTAAAACTATTACTGTGACTTCGCTGTCCATCCGTCCGTCTATCACCAGGCTGTATCTCATGAACCGTGATAGTTAGACAGTTTCAATTTTCACAGATGCCGCTAACAGTAAATATCAAAAAATATAATAAAATAAATATTTAAAGGGGCTCCCATAAAATGAAACGTAATTTTTTGCTAGTTTTTGCTCGATATTGATAACGGCAACAGGCAGACGCTTGAAATATTCACTTTAAAAATAAATTAAAAAAAAAACTCACGCCCGTTATCCCTGAGGTGATAAGGCACCAATCACTAGAACTGGGCCCACGGTTTGCCCAGTTTATTAGGTCCCAACGTGACAAGTGGCAATCCTATTATTAAATTACTATAATATAATTATATTATTTTAATTTATTATCTTAAAAAAATTTAAGGGGGGGCTCCCATACAAGAAACGTGATTTTTTTTGCTCGATATTGATAACGGCAACCGGTAGACGCTTGAAATAGTCACAGAATATTCAGTTATATTATTCAGTTTAAAAATAACTATTACATTACATTACATTACATTTACATACAGGCACATACATTGCTTCTGGCCTTAAATTAAAATAAATATTTAAGGGGGCTCCCATATAACAAACGTGATTTTTTTGCCGTTTTTATAGATAATGGTACGGAACCCTTCGTGCGCGAGTTCGACTCGCTTTTGGCCGGTTTTACTTTTCGTCGTTTGTTTTGCCTTGTCTGTTTTTTTCTTTTGCCTATGTCTTGTATAAGGTCTGTGTGGCGATAAATAATTTTATTGTATTTCTGCTAATTCTTCTTCGTGTCATCCCTTGATTAAATTTCATAATGAAAAGAGGCTAGGATTGTTAGGTTGCGAGATTAAATAACATAACCGTGTCTTGTACAATTTCATCTCTGTTGTATTTCTAAATATAAATAGAAAAGTCGATAAAAATAGAAGAAAACAGAATAAAATATAATGAGCAAATAGGATGTTGTCAGTTGATGATCTGCTCTTGTATTACGTAACTTTCCACTCTGTAGGGTTGAGCATTTAGATTAATCCAAAGTGTCAAAATATATATGTATTTGACACTTTGGACACGTTAGGAGAAGGCTAAAGGCCGGTTTCTGAGTTGAGAATTTCGCTAAGTAAATACTTAAGTAACGTTCTGGCACGCTTTTTTGTGAGAAATTTGGCGAGACAGCATTAGAGTGAAGTGTATACTTTTATTTTTATTAAAAACTCACCAACGAGTCACCCCGATCTCACCTGATGGTAAGTGAAGATGGAGCCAACGATGTTTAGTAAGAGCCTATTCACTCTAGCCTTAAAGCACTTAAATACTTAGTGAAATTCTCAATTTAAAAACCGGCCCTAAATCACCCAACTCAATACAGTGGAGGACTTACGTAATTGCACCCCTGGTCAAAAGGTGAATAGGAAATGGGTTGTCAAATGAAATATAGAAACAATTCGATGTAACAATTCGGTATTTGACACTATCAACAATGAATTATTTGATCAAAACAGAAATTACAAAATGTTTCGGAAAATGTATCTCTGGTAATCATTTACTAGTTATTACAATTTTTAAATAGATGAAACATAAAAAGATTGCTCTGAAATGTGACGTCATAAGCCAGTTTTCATACAAAATTCCGTTTTAAAAGTAACTCATTTGACATTATGTCAAATACCCAATACTAAAAGAAATATGTAGGAAAATGTGTAATAGGCACCGTTACAAGGTAATAAGAACAAATAATGACTTATTTCGCGCATTGAAAAAATTGTAAATGATTAAAACGCGCAAGAGCCAATTGGTTTCAGGGATCAATTTCAATGTCATCAATATTCCATTTACTGTTCGTTATGACGGTACGCCGACAAAGAGATTTTTATTGAATAAATTAGCGTTTTATTAAAATACGATTAAAGCAGAGTGCTGCACGGTTTCAGCTTAAACCTATCTGCGGGATAAAAAAATCCATGAAAATCCTTAGGTGTATTCAATTTCTGATATTTCACATTTACCGTTTAGGCGTGAGAGTACATAATAATAATTGTGCCCGGATAACAGCGACACGCTTGCCACTTGTCACGTTGGGACCTAATAAACTGGGCAAAACGTGGGCCTAGTTCTAGTGATTGGTGCCTCGTAGGTATTATGTTTTTTTTATTCGGAGAATACAGTTTCTAACACTTTAAAGTTATACATGCTGGATGCTGGGTTGCCATTAAAAATTACAAGTCGTAGAACTTACTTATGACAATTAGTTTTTCTTTGCGTAGCCGTTTTCCTAATTGTTAATCTGTGAGTTGCAATATTCAAATTACCGCCATTGTATTGTATTGTGTAATTTATAGGTACTATTCACGCAACTATAATAAAAAAAAAATCGGTCAAGTGCGAGTCGCACTCACGCACGAAGGGTTCCGTATATACAACAGCGCCTACCTGTTCCCGTTATTAATATCGAGTAAAAAAATCACGTTTCTTGTACGGGAGAACATTTGTTAATAGGTACCTTTATTTTATTCTGTTTTTTTTATTTCTTTCTATAGTGGCAAAGGATAATGGAAAAGGATCATGTGTAAAAAAATCAACTGTCTGTAGGCCTTTGGGTCGGAACCCTTAAAATGCAATTTAGAGTGATTCATGCATCTAGGCGTGGCGTTTCCGCAAAAATTAAAGCAAAACAAAATACTATAAATGTTTGAAAGTATTATGCACTGGTATCTTCCCTTTATTACGCGCACCAAGTCCTAAGCTTCCCCAATCGTCTAACTGTCAATTTTATATGGAATTTGACAGACGATGGCTCTGTATTTTGTGCTTATAATTGGGCCCCTTAATATTGCATTAAATTCCTCAGGCACTAGGGTTTCCTCACAATATTTTCATTTACGGTCACGGTTACTGGTGCTACACTTGAACTTGCTACATTTTTTAATATGAACGGAAATCTCAAAACTATTTGGAGAATTTAATGCTTTCAGTACTATTTCAATTTAACAGATTTGTAATTAAGTCTATATTTTTTAAGATATTCAATAAAAAGCCTTCACCTTGAGTGACTTTTCTATGACGTCAGCAAAGAAGTCATGAGTATTCATGTATCAATCCTTTGCCTTATAAAAAAACCCAAGCCAAATCAACGGACGTTAATGACATTTGTTACTTTTTTGTATATACACCAAAATTTTAGAAAAATATTAAAAATAGCTATAATTAATAAAAATCAAAAATACCGAAGTTCCTTTCTAAGAATACATAATCTTATTTTTAAAATAAACTATAAAAAACATATAAAATATGAAAAAAATATCATGGCCAATGTACAATAATTAGAATAGTACCTACATTATAATCGACATAAGCAGGCGTTCCACCGCAGCACTACCACCGCTATACCTACTACCACTTCGAAACGTTGCTTTAGCTTTTTCTGTGGCCAGATAAGTAGGTACCCACCTGTATGGGAAAGACGACGGCCGCGATACGTGAGTATAATGTAAATACGACCGCCGCGAGACATGTTTCGTCACTTTAGCTGAAAAGGCAAAACACCCGGCTGAGGCGGCGTCGACGATTCAACACGAAATTGCATGACTTCCCCATCTCATCCTGTGGATAAATTGCTTGACATGGGAATTGATTGAAACATCACGAGCTGTTACTAGGCTGATTTATCAAGGGCCTTTGCGTCTGTTTCAGGTGGCACATAACGCGTCATCGAAGTAATGGAAACACTGAAAGCAGTTTTTTTAGTACTGGCGGTATCGGTATCATTGTTTTGTGTCTTCTTGAATCGTGTCGTGAAAAATAAAAGGATTGTCCTTATTTACTATTTGCTTAATTGTAGTTGGAGCACTTTTTGTAGTTTTGTGGACTGTATTTGTAGGGGCTGTTGTTGAGTCAAAACCGAGATTTACCATATTCAGACTATGTATATTATAAAAGCGAACAAACCGCGTGCGGGAGGGGCAAAAGCACGACCTCTATTTGCAATAGGGGCAACATCAGATTATAATACAATCTTGCCACAATAAAAGTGTGGTAAAATAATTTACGTCGCGAACAGTAGCGTGATAGCTACGAAAAAGATTCTATTTCAATTATAAGTTGCATAATCTCCATACAACAAATTAAAAAAAGCTCAAGCAGCTACCCTTATTTCTCAGACGCTAACAATGTATTAATATAACATTGTCCATAATACACTTAGGTACCTAATCAATTAATACAATTACTTACTTTTATAACACTTTATCAATTTGCCTCTCAAAAGTGTGTACAAAATACTGACAACGTAAAATTTTCCAAAGAAAGTTATAACTTAGTCACACACAGCACACTAACCTTTACAAGTACATCCGTGCATATATTTAGTTATATCTCCTTGGTTATATCATATCGAAAAATCGGAGATGGATATAAAAGAGCTTTATAGAATACTAAAGCTACTGCCCTAGCTTTTATAGAATCATAGCTTTTACAGCCCTGGCTGCCTGATTGATCTTAAACGATCACGAAAGTTCAGCAAAATAGGGTGCGTTCAGTGCATAGATGGGTGACCGTTCTATGACTAACGCTAGTGGCATTATCTCGAGCGGTTCCGTGCTTCACAAGGCAAGTTAAGCAGTTGGTGCCGGCTGCCGTCGATAGATGGCAATCGTTAAGCCAAGTCTTAGGGCGGCTTGAAAACTTTTGACAGAAAGACCATCCACTAGTCTTACAAGCCTCCATCAATCCGGACTAGGCCCCCGTGGTAGAGTATGGCATGTATCTGTTCTAGTATTTATTTATTTCACATTTAAAAAAAAGATTACAAATACAATCAAAATTCACTTCGCTTCGTCAAATTCGTTAAGCCAAGTCTTAGGGCGGCTTGAAAACTTTTGACAGAAAGACCATCCACTAGTCTTACAAGCCTTCACCAATCCGGACTTGGCCCCCATGGTAGAGTATGGCCTATACCTTCCTCAGGGAAGAGACCCGTGCCCCTCGGTGGGGACATAATGGGTTGATGATGAGGTGCACTGTATACATGCGAGTGGATGAATGTCATACACACAAACAGCGTCTGACAGTGTTGCCAGCTAGGCCAATTATGGCGGCCAAAAATTGCAATTGCACGTACTTTTCTTCGTCTTAGGAGGTATATTTTCGATTTAAAAAAACCTCGCAAAACTTCGTCAGATTTTATTACAACAAACTACACTGGCCTGCAAAAGTAAGTATCACACTTTTAATTTTTTTTTTTTTTCTAAACTATGGGAGTTAGAGATTTAAAATAAAAAACTATAGTAAACTGTACATTAGTAACATTTTTAATAAGTCGTGCTGCAACTCCAGTTTCTGGAGCGCCATTCTGTGTAACCTGTGCTTCCCGTAACATAGGTTAACTTGATTTCTTAGCAAATCTATCTAACTTAGCGTAACAAGACTATCGATCAAGGAAAAATTTGAAAACAAAAACATAAACAAAAAAAAATATGGTAAAATGAATAAGGATTGTTTTTGTTATTAAAGTTTTTTTCGGGCATATCTTACAAAAAGGTTATCGACTACGAAGTTTTTATATGCAGTATAAAACTCTTTTTCGAGTCCTTTTTATTTCGAAAGTATATCTTGTGTACTTAAAAAGTTATTGCAATTTTAAGAGTGTGATACTTAGTTTTGCAGGCCAGTGTATTATTGTTTCACTACAACAGACTACATAAGAATTACCTACCGTTATGCGTAAAATGAGATTTAATCAGCTGCGTTATGACGTTGAAAAGAACAATTACTCGTATTATTAAAAAAACCATTGTTTGGTGAACCGAACGGTCCACCAAAAATTCTAAAGGAAAAAAAACAGCGGCTTAGCTGAAATTTATTGTAAATCAAGATAATTTAAAACACCCGCTAAGTTTAAATAGAGTTTTCGCACCTCCAGAACTAAAGTGACCTAACTCAAAATTTGCAACTTTTGAAAAATGAAGAAAATGTATTCGGCGCTCTGCGCGAGTTGCTCAAGAAAAAACAGACCGAAATATTCCTCCATCTCTCTCTGATCAAATAAAGTCGGTTTTTTAAAATAGGCATGAAAGAGTATACCTTTTTGAGTCATTCTGAGAACTTAACTCATTTAACCCAAATTTTGAGTTAGGTCACTTTAGTTTTGGAGGTGCGTTTTGTTTAAAGAGGCTCAAAAAGAGGCAATGCTTTATTTTTACAAAGAAGACCGTTAGTCCTAAACCCGATTTTAGTTTGTGTCGGGTTCCTGGCTCGTTGTAGCTTAAACCATTTGACATTTGTGTTCGCAGACCAGGGTCGGAAATTTCGTATTCGCAGCGACAAGACACTACGGCGGATAGTCAGAGATGAGGGGGGATTAATTTGCATTCACGACCAAATCGGTTCGTGAGCCCATTCCGGTGGCTTCACTCCCATTTCCATTCCCCACTTCGAGGCGACACAGATACGATTCACGCGGCAAGGTAAAAAATGTAGAGCATTTTGGTGCAGGCGCCAGTGTTTCCTGCTTTCTTTTGCAACAAAAATAAAACTTGGGGGCGAGTCTCTTAGATGCACAGCTGTTGAATAAAGTGACAAAAGTGTAGTAATAATTGTTTCATTGGCACTATTGGTAGACCACTTACCAATCGCATTTCAATGGTGGAACCCCAGTAATGTAACTCGGCGCCTCACGCGGTTCGGTTTTGATGACCCGGCCTATGACTCCTCCCGCAACCTAACAGCTAATTACATCCATTTTATTCCAATGCACCCCAATAAAATTCACTCTTTTAAACTGATCTAAATTTTAAATCAGGGGCAGCTTTTTTACGTACCTGAAATAAGTCATCATTAGAGAAGATTTAACCTGAAATAATCGTAAAATAATTATTTGACTAAGCACACTTAATAATAGATTATAAACATTAACATTTAGATACAGGCACATAAAATGCTTCTGCACACTAGGATACCCTTTGTCGTGAAAACCAGCACCATCGACATCACAAATATAGTGTACTAGCTTTCGCCCGCGACTCCGGCCGCTTGGACTTTAGTTCAAAATGTTGCAACCCCGTTCACTCCCTTAAAGGTTAAATTTAGAAAAACGGCGAAACACGTGTTCAACCAATCATGTTGAAGAGTATTTATTTTAAGTTTGAAGCAAATTAGACAACATTCTTTATACCTCCAATACAACTTTTGGCAACCCTTTTCACCCCCTTTAGGGGTTGAAGTTCAAAAAAATCCTGTCTTACTCCTTGCCTACATTATATATATAGACCCTCTGTGCAAAATTTCCGCTTCCTAGGTCCAACGGCTTGGACTGGGCGTTGATAAGTGAGTCAGTCAGGAATTTTATTTATATATTTAGATAGATGTAGAAAGAGCAGAGCCTTCTAATACACCTTTATTCACCTGAATATTTACTTAAAAGGAGACTTCTGCATTGTTATGTACGTGCATTGTTTATTTGTTTGAATAAAGGTTTTCTTTTTTCTTTAAATGCCTGTTCCCCCAATAATTATATTTGTCGCCTTTGCGCGTCGGCTTTATTCATTTTGCTAATTGATGTGTCGGACGGGTCACGCGAGGACCCGATTACTACACACCGAGCTGTCCTGAAGCCCCGGGATTGAGTGGCACTAATCACGAATTCATTATGGAGAAATATTCTCCTTATTACAGAAATTATTGTGGCTGACCATTAAAAAAATACGGAGCCACAATATCAGTGCATTGCATAGTCATCAGTGTTATTGAAAAACATAGTTATAAGCTCTTAGGAAGGCCTACAAACCTGATAGCCGTTCAACGTGGTAATGCAGCCAGCGTTGTGGGAACTTTTGTTATGGTCCTAAAAAATGTTGCTTTTTTTAATGAGCTTTTTATGCTTTGAGTTATTTAGGTTGGACTTTTATAATGTGACCTATTTAATTTTTTGACGATGCCCATGGGGACTTATTATTATTTTTAGTTTTATTACTTAATATCCGGGCCATTTATTTATATTATCTTTATTAAGAAATGTAATTTGCCGCAGTAAATCCAGCCCTTTGTCTTGAACTAGTGAAACCTGTGCGTCAGGAGCAGTTGTATTCCCTTAACTAAGTGTTACAGTGGAGAACTTGCACTAAACATGACATGTTTTAATAGAATAGGAAAGGGCAAGTAAAATAATTAAGGTACATATCTCGTAAACTAATCTGCACCCTTATAAGAAACCGTTTACAATTAAAATAAAAACTAAAATTAAATGTAGGTAATAGTTTTTTATTATTACAGTAACGTTATTTTTCACATTTTTTGTGTTATAGAAAAGCCTGAAAAAAAAATTCGTAAAGTAGGTATACTATGCTATAAAAGCATTTTCACTCCAATGTGAGACGTGAGACGCAAGTTCCCCATTGGATGCAAATTAATGCTAAAAGGTGTACTTGTCTGGTACAAAAGCTACATAAAAGTTTGTATTAAATAAAGGTGACAAAACAAAAAAGCCTAAGCAATCAAAATCACGATAAACCATTTTGCTTAAAGAATAACAATGTGCCTACTAGCTTAATTTTATGCTGAATGATATTGTACCTATGTGTTTGTAGGGTGTGATTAAGCTCTGTGAGTTAGAACCGACAAAAGTCAAGTTACTAAGTGTATCCGGAAAACAGTTTTAATTACTGTTGTTTTTAGCAATAGTATTTAATTTTTAACTAAAACTTTCGTAAGCACCAGACATTCTAATTTTATTTTATTTTTACTAAATAACTTTATTTCGGATAAACTTACTTGATAGGGTAATTCTATACATTATTGCAAGCTCGATGTTTAGTATTAATAATATTTAATTTTCTATTGATGCAATGTCAGGATTTTGGTTTTAGTTCGAGAAAAAGTGCTTTTATATCCTCGTAACTAAGTAAATACAGCCAGTCGTCGATTTATTTTACCTTAATTGCACAATTTACAAAACTGATTATTCATAAGTTTGAAAGTGCATATCTTGCAATGTTAAAGCAGAATGATTTCCGCCTGCGAGTAGGTACTGAAACAGCAACACTATCATTACCGGTGCTGAACCACAATACGGTTAATTGGGAGCCGAATAGCCAGATACTGTGTTTAAATTTTGCTCGCTCAACCGTATAGACTCGTCGAATGAATCTCGGCAAAGCCGTTGTTGTATTCAAAATGGCATGTGCGGCGCAACTCCACTACGAATAGCATAAGTACCTTATACGTCACTGATTAGAAGCGGTTTGACAATGGAACACTACTCCCAAAACTTGCAGGGTTTATCTAATACTAGACGAAAAACGAAAACCAGAGGCTTCGCTAGGCTGGAATGTAGGATAACGATATTCCACATTGTACCGACCACATATTCAACATCAACCAATTATGTCCCCACCAAGGGGCACGGGTCTCTTCCCTGGGGAAGGTATAGGCCATACTCCACCACGGGGGCCAAGTCCGGATTGGTGGAGGTTTGTAAGACTAGTGGCTGGTCTTACTGTCAGAAGTTTTCAAGCCGCCCTGAGGCCTCTGACTTGGCTTAACGACTGCCAACAGCCGGCACCAACTGCTTAACGTGCCTTGCGAAGCACGGAACCGCTCAGAAAAATGCCACTAGCGTTAGTCATAGACGGTGACCCATCCATGAACTGAACGCGCCGTATATTGCTTAACCTTAGTGATCGTTTAAGATCACTCTCAGGCAGCCCAGACTACGAGCGACCACATATTATTTTGCAGCATTTGATTTTTTGTATTTTTCATATCTTCATTCCAACAAAGGAGCCGGGGATCTCTGGGCCCAATTGTAATAAGCTGAAATATGGTTTAAAAAAAACGGTATTTTTTTTTGTTTCAAAATATAAAAAAAACCTGCTCAATTCACAATCTGGGAGACAAGAAATCTTAAAAACAAGTTTATTGCACTGATGAAATAGAGTTTCAATTACTATAATCGATTACTGTAAATGATTTCAAGAATTATTATTGAACATAAAATCACTCTTATCGAATGATGGATTCAATCAAAGTGAACAAAATCTACGGAATAAATTATTATATTGTCAATAGTTTACAATAAAACAGAATATTAACTTTAAAATCGATTCTCGTAGATTCTCGTTTACAGATCGATTTATAACCTACTTTTTATTTTTTTCAAATGTATTTAATCTGTGCTGACAGTGACAGCTCCCGGATTTTCAATCTATGATCATGATGGGTCACTATATTGCACGGACCGAGAATTTATGGCACGAGAATGTACAACCCGGGAATTCGTGCCCAAATGATTTTTCCGAGCGGTTCCGCGCTTCGCAAGGCAAGTTAAGCAGTTGTTGCCGGCTGCCGTCAATAGATGGAAGTCGTGAAGCCAAGTCAGAGGCCTTAGGGCAGCTTGAAAACTTCCGACAGTAAGACCAGCCACTAGTCTTACAAGACTCCACCTATCCGGACTAGGCCCCCGTGGTGGAGAATGCCCTATAGGTATAGGACCGAGGGGCACGGGCTTTTCACTGAGAAAGTTTCCTCAGGGAAAAGCCCCGTCCCCCTTAGTGGGTTTATAATGGGTTGATGTATCGCTCCTCTACATCTAAACTCTGATCATTTGGATTGACTTGTCTAGTGTAAGATCCAGCCAGATCAGGACGTCAATCTATTGCGACTCATAGCCTCGATAATATCACGCACTAGATCGAGCGTGTAATGGCTGCGAAGTGAATGATTTACGCTTCATGGAAATGAGGCACACTCTGTCGTGTCTATGGCTGTACACGGATTCTCGCCCGTACCAATTTTATACAGCCTGATATGATAACGCAAGACCCGAGAACGTACGGACGGGAATCCGTTTACATGTGCACGGATTCCGTGGCTGTACATTACCGGGGCGTACGTTCTCAGGATGTGCATTCGCGGTACGTACATTATCTTCTCCCATCAAGATCACCGGACTACCTACCTACTCGTCTTGTATCGGTTATCGTTTGCGTATTTTAATTATATTCCTCGACCAGTGCTTTCGCTCTACGGACTTCTAGTATATTGTTTAACTTGTACGACTGTGGCATACCGACTTATCGATGTAATACACTGGGCCGACGAGTTTTAGAGGATGAAATGACACAAATCCTTGTCTTCCCTGTCTTTTAATCTATTTGTGAGTTTCGTTACATTTTCCCACTCAATACAATAAGAACTACAATTAATGTAATAAATAACTATCTACCATATGATCATAGTTATAAAATCAGCTGTTAAGTACCTATAGGTTATTGTCAATTTGTTGCATAGCCTCACTTTCACTAAATCTCTTTTAGCTTTGCTCTCAGATTGCTAAAATCCGCAAAATTTTCAAAGATGACTTGACAATATATAAGCTGTTTATTGACACCACTCTCGTCTTTTTACATCTGGGCCCAAGAATGTATGGAAGCGTTTCCGTCTCCTTTGACCTTAGACTTCAACGCAATATTAGTGACATTGACATATTTATTTCGCAACGCCATATAATATAGAAAGATAATTTTTACATTGAAAATACTCGATAATCCGAATTTCCCGCCTGTACAGTATCGACTCGGATCGACTATTTTTTTTCGCTCTTCCATTTGATGTGTATTTGATGCGTATCTGCCTACCATGCGAGAGGTCCCGGGTTCGAATCCCGGCTGGGGACAAAAAAAAAGAAACCCAGGTCTTGGATGTTTACATGTTTGTGACGTCGCTGCTTCTGGTTCCCACGACACAGGGTATCCTAGTGTGGGGCCAGAAGCAATGTATATGGCTGTATGTAAATGTTATGTTATGTATTTCGTTCGAGTCTACCGTAGACCGGTACGAAATTATTAGTATAGATTCTCAGTATAATTTGTACACAAAAATATAAATACCAAAACAATAGGGGATGTATTAGCAAAGGGCACTTGTCCGAAACCGGCGTGCGTGCATGCAACGACATGAATATCCATGAAGCGAAAGTGATTATTCAGGATCATGGCAAGTGGCTGTCCCTGCTCTCTGCCTACCCCTCTGGGATACAGGCGTGTACTTATGTATGTATGTAATCTGTATATACTAGTATGCGACTTATATTTATAGTTTAGCGGGAAATATTTCAATATTTTTGAATCGGGCAGCTTAAAAAACTTCTGACAGTAAGACCAGCCACTAGTCTTACAAGCCTCCACCAATCCGGACTTGCCGCCCGTGGTGGAGTATGGCCTATATCTTCCTCAGGGAAGAGACCCGTGGCCCTCAGTGGGGACATAATGAGCTGATGATGATGATGATGTTTATTATATTTCTTTAGTTATATTTAAGTAATCCTTCAAAAAACATTAACATACAGTGAAGTTAAGACTCACACCGAACTAGCCCATTCAAAAGGATTGGATCGGAATACCAGTACACTGAGACCGTGTACTCTACAGACTCAGATGTTTGCTTAGGACGAACGAGGAAGGGAGGCAAATATTTGTAACTGCTGATAGTGAAACCGTGAAGCTCTTCATGTCTCATTACTTCGATTTCTTTGTTGAGCACGTGAGCGAGTGTTACTGAATTTACATAATTAATAAAAACTTATTATATTAATAGGTATAGTAGTAATGCCACTCGCTAACCGTGAAGTAAAACATCGTGAGAAAATCTGCTTGTCTGATCTATTTACGTACCTACCTCAGTACGTGGGCACTTAGAGATCAAGCCCATGCTCTCTCTCTCTCTCTCTCTAAGAGAAGGCATGTGCCCCATAGTGGGACCTACATTCGGTGCGTTCAAGAAGCATTGCCAACTAAGGATTATCTGCTACGAAACATAAATATCAGACGCTACTGTAAAGCCGCGTATCCACTAGGCAACATTTGGTACTGAACAGAGACCAAAGCGACGAGCTGACTGCCAACCTTCATTAATGCCAAGGCGTTTCAGGAAGAAATTATATTGAAACCTATTATAATACTTTCGTACCTATTTGTATTAGCAGTAGGTACAACACGCTAACTTTATTATTATTAGGAAAATATAGTAAGGAAACTAGCGCCTTAGTCAACTCCGCACTTAGAGATTAGTCTTTGAAACACCGTGAGACTCGGAGATATCACAGAAATAATATTCCTAGTCATCAAAATCATAAGTTGAAATTATAATGTTTACTTACAATATTTCAATTCAGGTACCTACCTAATTCTGCACAACCACGGGTTCGAGTGGTTTATTTGCATGACAAAGCTTGCACATAACCCTCGAAAGATTTGGCAACGCGTATTTCTATATAAGCCATCAGCTTATTTATCATCTTATTTTGCAGCCGAATCTTTTTTGCGGTCGTAATAAGGCCTGAACAAATATGTTTGCGATCTTTCAGCCAAATTGATTCGTCTCCGGCGTCGAATATTAGAAGGCGGAAATTGCTTACCGTTTCCTATTTCATTTAAAAACTGACGATTTTCGCTTGCTGCTTGATTGCTTGCGATGATTTCTTTCGTTTGCTAAGGCATAAGCTATATAGGCAAGAACAAGGTATTTTTAAACATTGCGTAAGTGATGCGCCTATTCTTAGATTCAATTTAAAGTTCAGAAGTAGAAGCAAGCTAATCACCTACCTACGTATTTAGGAAGTGACTTCCTACAAAGTTCGTGTTTGAACAGTTCATTTTAAACAAGTAAGTTTAACAAAATTGGGCCAACATTGCGGCCGTCTGGGTTCCGCAAAATGGACGACAACGTCGCGGCAGACCAAGGTGAAGATGGCGGGACGACCTAAATGCTTTCTTGCTGTGATGGTACGAGGTGGCTAGAGTCATAGAGAGGTGGAAAGCAGGAGGGGAGGCCTTTGCCCAGCAGTGGGACACAAAAGAGGCTATGTAAAAAAGCTTAACAAAAGTTCGTTATAATGGCTATATTGCAATTAGCCATAAGGTCGCTGTTATTTAAGTAATTCCTATTGGAGAACTTGCCTCAAAATTCGATTGGAGTCCATTTATTTGTAAGATATTATGATAAAACTGAAAAAAAAACCACAAAAAATACGGTGCCTTACAGGTTTTGACATCGTCTACAAAATGCAAAAACTCACTTATTTCTATCTAAATTAGATAAATTATCTAAATTATCTAAATTTTGTAGAGGATGTCAAAATACGGCCAAACCTTTAAAAAAAGCAGTTAATGATTTTTAGCAGTTAATGACTTCTTGCAATAAGCCGACGAATGTAGGGATGTGATCATACTAATTTTCTATTTTGGTGACATAATATTACTACATAACTCAAATATTTTATTATATTTTGTAAATTATATTATAAAAAAAATAGTCGTATAGAAAGACGCTGGTACCTTCCTACCCCTCCGAGGTACATGCGTGAGTTTACCCTATGTGCTACATTCAAAATTGAATATAACCCTATAAAATTACCTATAAAAATACCTACTAATGTGTAAATTCACCGAGGCTCTCGTAGTTTTTAGATGTGGCTCGGAATCTCGTGGCCAAATTGAATTTGCTTGTCGATAACACAAAGAAAGTCCCCGGAGCAAATGCGGAAAGTTTGATAACCTTCCCATAAAAAGGAACCTTTAAACTTCACTTAGTAAAACGATATTGGGGCGGGACCTACTTTCGTAAGCCTATCCGTATATCTACCTACGTCACATACACTGTGCAATAAAGTATTCAGAGTTACCTTTAAAATGCGATTCACGAACACCTCAATTAAGAGACCCCCCACAATAGCGTCTTTCGAGCTTCGTCGTCGTGCCAGCGTCCACACAGCGTTGACGCAACGACAACGTCGCGTTACCGCGGCACCAGCGCAACGTTTTTTTTTGCAAAGTTTCCCAACTGTATTGAAAAATAATTCACATAATGTTATTATTCTGATGTATTTTCCGTAGATGGCTCCAATACAGTTGGCAAAAGTTGCCATAAAAAAACGTTGCACTGGCGCCACAGTAAACCCGAGTACGGTAGACGGCCAGCGCCGGCGTTGACGTTGCGTCGACGCCGCTCGAAAGACGCTAGTGTGGGGGGTCTCTAACGTAATACAGGAGTATCTTTGTCGCACACCAGAAAACACAAACATCAACGGTCTTATTCATTTAAAATATTAATATGTTCCATAATAATAAGGCGTAATAAATGACGTTATGTTTTCGATCAATGCCACAAATAATATCAATAACGCTGCATAGAAGAATTTCAACTGTATAATGATTAGGTATAATTTGCTGCCTGGCGGCAGTAAACTATAATCGTACCTGATTTTCATCATCATCAACAACAACTCAGTATGTTCCCACCGAGGGGCACGGGTCTCTCTTCTGAAGCAGGTATAGGCCATACTCCACCACGGGGCCAAGTTCGGATTGGTGGAGGCTTGTAAGATAGTACCTGATTATAATTTTACCTTATTATTAAATCCTAAATGTTATTACTGGTGTTGCAATTGTTGCATCCAGATGTATATTTATTTTGTATTCTGCATTGTATACCCATTTCATCATTTCTGCGTTTTTAGTGGTGTAGTCTGAAATTGGTTTTCATTTTTATTTTCATTTAAAACTGAGTAGTGGAGGTCACTTTTCTGTACGCATTGTGCAAAGCAATGTTACATTTTTTCCACTTCGACTGCTTTTTAACATTGTTCCTGTAATGTCAGTGGTTGAGCAGAAGTAAGTAAGAGATCCAGTGACAAAAGACTCAGGCAAGAGCATATCAATATCATTTTTATGGTTTCATAGTCTGTTTGTCTGCAAAATAAAATCCTAATACCCTTCAACGGAACCCAACACTGCCTGCAATGCACGACACGCACTTAGTCATTTTTTGATACTGGCATACTTATCATCTTTGTTGTATTTGCAAATTACTCGGTTAGTTCAATTAGTTCAGATTTCAAATAACTCGCAACCCAACACTGGTTTTGTGAAATCTGTGTTGATATAAAATTATTTCACTCTTCAGCAGTTTTCAATTATCTATGAAATCGCTCAAAGCATCATTATTATTGTATCCATTCGTATTAACACAACGATTTCAACAACGCAATCGTCTATGAAATTAATTAGTGAACCGAGTGCAGTTGAGCTGTAGTTTTAAATATCTATGTTTTATTAGTTTTAAATACTACCTACTTAATAAAATACTAAGGTACCTTACCAATTTCATTTTATGCTTCTTATTTGTATCTGTCAAATCTGTGGTAACGGAGCGGTAAAACACTGGCTTCTCATTCGGGAGGTCGTGTCTCAGGTTTTTGCATACCTAGCGTTTGCTATGCACAATGGCACAACTATGAGTCGGAACAGAAATATCTTCAAACGAGTTAGACCAGCTATCCATAGTGCGTTGCTAATCCTTATTGGTTCTTACCTATGTATTAGCAATAATTGTATCGTCATTGCGCTTGGAAAAACCGACAAACGTAAAATTAGCCGACAAACCTAACTGTTCAGAAGAAAGAAAAAAATTAATGATTTCGTAATTACGACGCCTTTTTTTATTCAGTATGTTGTATAAATACTAATACATATTTTCACCGGTACAATAAATCAACATACGTAATACTAAGTCCAAAATACAAATACCAACATTTTTTGTTACTACCCAGTTACGTCTGCCGACTCAACGAATAGAGCTGGACCAAGCAAAATCTTCTCGTCGGTCTAGACGCTGAATCGGCAAGCGGATGTTTGTTCAACGGCCACCTGCGGCGGCCGAGCTTAGCGATAGCAACTAGAAATAAGTTAGTCTTAGACCAGAGTTTGTGACAAATACACGTCTCTATTAATTAAAAATTGTATTTTTAAAACGTCCTCCCGCTCGCACGACGCTTGACTGGCGCAGCCGGTAGGATTTCCGGGTCGCGTAAACTATAAATCAGTATACGACGGCGAACGTTTTCACGCGTTTTCAGCGGAAATCCTCGAACCAAACAAATTCGTCAAGAAAAACCTATCGAAGGTGTAAACGCAGCCAAGGAAGGACGACGTCTAAGACTCAAGGAGGGACATGGGCAGCCTGTAAGTAGATCTTAATCACTACTCCAGTCTCTTACCCTATCCTATTCCACTATAGATATAAGTGTCTGAAAGTGTTGTTAGTGTTTTTCCAAAAATCGATTAACCTAAACTGAAGCATTTTGTAAGACGTAGTTATTAAGAAAAATTAAAGAAAAGTTAAAGAATTTGAATAAATAAATAAAAGTGAATAAATAAATAAGTATAATAAAGTAAAATTAAATAATAAATATAAAGTGTAATTAAGTAAAAGAAAATGGAAAATATAACTCAGATTCCGAAGGAAATTGCCAGCGTCATCCCCAAATTTGATGGCGATGAAAAGCTGTTAAACTTATTTATAAGAAAATGTGAATATGTAATACAATGCTGTAGAGTGGAAGGCAATGCTGATCAGGACTTGTATGTTTTTCACATAATCACGTCAAAACTCACGGGTAAAGCAGCAGCTTTAATAAGTGAAAGACAAGACCTAGATACCTGGCCCGCATTGAAAGCCGCCTTAGAGCAACATTTCGGTGATCCGCGTTCAGAAGAATGCATAGCAATCGAGCTAGAAACACTGAAAATAAACAATGGCGAGTCTTATCTTGATTTCTGTAATAGGATTCAACACACGCGAAGTACCTTAATCGCTAAGGTTAACACCATACAAAATGACCACTTGCGAGCAAGCAAAGTAACCATTTACGACAACATGGCGTTAAACGTCTTTCTCTACAACTTGCCAGAGGACCTTTTACGCATCGTGCGATTAAAGGGTGCTACTTCACTGGAAAATGCATTAAGCATAGTTCTAGAGGAGGTGAACTTCTTATTTCAGTATAACGCCCGAAACAAAATGACAAAAATGCCAACCGTCATGCCACCCAGACCAATGGCTTTTCCCCAAAATAGTCAACCGCAACATGCCTTTAAATTCGGCATCCCCAATAGTGCGCCTAACGCAGCCCCTAGGCCTTATAACCCGTTAGTGCAGGCACAACCACAGCAACAGTTTAAATTTGGTATCCCACATAGCAAACAAGTAAAACTACCCTCTGCGGCCCCTCAACAGTTCGGATTTAGACCGCAACTACCCCATCAACCCTTAGGCTATAAGCCTCAATTCGGAATTACACCCCAAGTTGGATATCGAACACCCTTGAACCAAACGCAGCAGCAGTTTGGATACAGACCTAATCACGGACAGCAGCAGTTCGGCCTCAGGCCAAGCTTCAACCAAGGCCAATTCGGCTATAGACCGAACTTCAACCAAGGTCAAGTTGGCAATAAGCCCCTTACTGCGCAACAGACGACGGACGTGAGCATGCGTACCGCACCGCCCGCACGTCCAGGGTTCCGTATGAACGAGCTTTATAACATCTATGAGGACGAAAATGACGAGTACTACTGCGACCAAGTGTACACGCAGGAGTCATACGAAACGGAAGATAACACATACACAGAGATTTACGAGGACAATGCTGAGGTCCAGGAAGACCCAAGCTCATCACAGGAGTCAACCCAGAATTTTCAGATAGCCAAGAACAAAAAAATAGACAGATAGTTTACCTAAACTGTACAAAATTAAAGTTGCCATATATTGAAATTCCAGAATTACAGTCTAAATTCATGGTGGATACGGGAAGTCAACGCTCATTTATTAGCCCTGCTAAGGCAAACGAGTTCTTTTACAACTATAAAAGGTACGAACCTTTCGAAGTAATAAGCACTCACGCCTCTAGCCAGCACAGCGAAGTAATCGAAGTTCCACTTTTTCCAACTTTCAATAGCCCCGAAATACACAAGTTTTACGTATACGACGTGGACGGACGCTATGACGGACTCATAGGCAGCGACCTCTTAAAACAGATAGACGCGAAAATCGACATGAAAAATAACATCATTTTCACAAGATCGGCGAACATACCAATGGTGTATAACCCCGATGACGTCATATGCATAGCTCCTCGATGCGAACAAAGAGTGAAGCTACCCACGGACTTACAATACGGCGAAGCTATTATCAACTATGTAGCGTTCGCAGAAGGCGTCAGAATGCCTAGCGCTATAGTTAAATGCGAAGACGGCTACGCAACTACCGTAATACAAAATACGCTAGATGAAGACATTACACTGACCATAACCAGCCCTTTTATTGTAGAAAAATACAATAGCGAAAAATGCGAACTTAACAGCTTAGTTTCCCCTCAAAACAAAGAGAAAATACTCACGGAAAATCTAGAAAAATTACGCCTCGACCATATGAACTCAGAAGAACGAGAAGGCATACAAAAGCTTTGCAAAGAGTACAAGGACATTTTTTACACCGAACAACTACCCTTAACTTTCACTAATGAAGTAAAACACAGAATAAGGACTCGTAATGAGGACCCCATCTATATCAGGCCGTACAGACAACCACAGGCAGTAAACGAGGAAATCGGAAAACAGGTTGAGAAAATGCTTGCGAACGACATCATACAAGAGTCGCACTCTCCCTGGAGCGCCCCTGTACACCTGGTGCCCAAGAAACCAGATGCATCCGGTGAAAGGAAACACAGACTTGTAATCGACTACAGAAAGTTAAACGAACAGACCATAGATGATAAATACCCCCTACCGAATATAACAGACCTCTTCGACAAATTAGGTAAAAGTACCTACTTTACCACCCTCGATTTGGCAAGCGGCTACCATCAGATAGAAGTGGCTGAGGAGGACCGCCAAAAAACGGCTTTTACAACCCAAACAGGCCACTACGAGTTTTCCCGCATGCCTTTCGGTTTAAAAACCGCACCAGCTACCTTTCAAAGAGCAATTAACAACGTGCTACGAGGACTACAAGGACTACACTGTTTAGTGTATCTAGACGACATCATTATCTATTCGTCTAGCTTACAAGAACATCTACAGAAGCTACGTCTAGTTTTCGACAGATTACGTAAAATGAACCTCAAGGTTCAACTAGACAAGTCAGAATTTCTACGGAAGGAAGTTCTATACCTAGGACATACTATAACCAGCCAAGGACTCAAGCCCAATAATGAGAAAATTAAGGCAATCCTTAATTATCCTTTACCTCGAACAACAACCGAGATTAAAAGCTTCCTCGGATTAATAGGTTACTACAGGAGGTTCATAAAGGACTTTGCAAAAGTTACACAGCCTATGACAGCCAGGCTAAAGAGAAAACGTGCTATGCCCATCAGCGACGAAAAGTACATAGAGTCTTTTGAGAAGTGCAAGGAACTGCTTGTCAATGCACCGATCTTACAATACCCGGACTTAGACAAACCCTTTATATTGACAACAGACGCCTCAGACTTTGCCCTTGGAGCTGTTCTCTCACAAGGACCAGTCGGGAGCGACAAACCAGTCGCGTACGCGAGCCGTACCCTTAATGACGCTGAAAGAAGATACAGCGTGACTGAAAAGGAATTACTAGCAATCGTCTGGGCAGTAAAACACTTCCGCCCTTACCTATATGGTAGAAAATTCCTGGTCATCACCGTCCATAAGCCCCTCCAATGGCTTAAGTCCCTTACCGACACAAACAGTAGGCTCACCCGTTGGCGCCTAAGGTTAGCTGAATACGACTTTGACACCATGTATAAAAAAGGAAAATTAAATTGCAATGCAGACGCCCTTTCACGTATTCGAATCAACGCATTAGACAACTTGTCGACTCAAGCAAACGTAGACAAGAAGGAAAACAAGGAAAAGTCCATAAAACAACTCACGAAGGAAATAAGAAAATTAGGAAAACTGCAAAAGAAAACTCTCGCACAAATTCCGGAAAAACCAATTACTATATCAGACTCTAGTTCAGAACACCCTATAACTATTGACTCTGATACAGACAGGACACTATCATTAGGCCGTAGATCTCCATATTCTATTGCCAGCCCTTCTAGTGCAACCCTTACAGCAACCGAAAGATCATCCTGCACAGAGACCGCACATTCTGGTGAAAACTTGGAATCCCAAGGCATCCCGATTTTACAAGAAGCTGTAGATACAAAACCCAATCAAATCTTGGTGTTTACCTGGTTAATAGATAAACTCTCTGTAAAAGACATTTCCCGAGAAAAACAGAGAATACTAGAAGTACACTTACCCATAAATAGACCAGACTTAGTAAAACAGTTTCTCAAGGAATACGTGAAAAACAAGACAAAATACTACATCTATTTTGAAGACGAGCAGCACCGTAGACAGTTTACGGAAGCCGTTATATTCCTTTTTAAGAAAGAACTAGTACAGTTCTACGAATGCACGAAAAGAGTTATCTATGTTGACGACGAAAACGAACAACTAGATATTGTACGAAAATACCACCACGGAAAAACATGTCATCGTGGAATTAGGGAAACTCTCGCGCACATTAAACGCACATATTTTTGGCGAAACATGGACCAAATTATATCGAGCGTAATAAACTCATGCGAACTCTGTCTGAAGATGAAATATGACAGAAAGCCCCTGAAATCACAACTTCAACTCACACAAACACAGACGAAACCCTTAGAGGAAATCTTTATTGACCTATTTTCCATCGAAGGTCACTATTACCTTACTATTATAGATGCGTTCAGTAAGCTCGGACAAGCTTTCGAAATAGCCAACCGATCTACACCTGAAGTGGTTAGAGCCCTCATAAGATACTTCTCTTTTTACGGCTTACCCCTGAAAATTAGTGCAGACCCCGGATCTGAATTTAATAACACCTTAATGAAGGAACTTCTCTCTTTATATAAAATAGACATCCACATAGGCACCCCGAACAACCCTAACTCTATGGGCCTTATAGAGAGGTTTCATTCAACCATAATTGAAATATATAGATTGGCCAAGTACGAACACAAGTTCACTGACGCCGCGTCAGTAATGACGTATGCAGTTATGGCGTATAATCATAGTATACATTCAACTACAGGTTTAACCCCTTTCGAAGTTTTATTAGGACATACCGATTCGCGACATGCCTTTGACGCGAACTTTGAAAAGCAGTACACCCAACAGCTAGTTAAAGAGCACGCCAAACGCACTAGGTACCTGTACCAGCATCTAGCTGATCAGACCATCAAAAAGAAGGAGAACATAATTAAGAAAAGAGGAGGAGAGGCTGAATTCCAGATAGAGCCCGGAGACACTGTTTACGCCAAAGGGACGAATAAGCGGTGTAGTAAGGACAAACCCCGTTACTCCCAGGCTTTAGTTACTGGAGACGCCGTTAGGAACATAGTCCCCATTCAAGTTGGTAACCGTATCACAACAGTGCCAATTAAGAATGTGAAACGCCCTCCACAGACACCTGCTCGTCGTGGCCCTGGTCCTGATGATGAGGAGCCAGGCCCTTCAACTTCAAGAGCTAAATAAAAACCCAGGTATATTACCCGTTAAACACGGAGTTGCTGTTCTTAGCAAGGACAAATGGGTCATCGCGAAGACGCTCGACTTTAAGTCAGTCGCAGACGATTTGCAGACTAATGTCGCAAGAACATCGCAGCTAAATAGGTTAATTAGTACTTTAAGTGATAATTTTACGTGTAATTTTGTAGATTTAAGGATACAAACAGAGTTTGTTAAGAATTTAACCATTGATAAGTTTCGGCAAGTAGCACCCTCTATTCGAATTAAACGTGGACTCATTAACCCTATTGGTTCAATAATTAAACTAATTACCGGAAACCTCGATAACGACGACGCCCTTAGGTATGATAAAATGATAAGCGACTTGAAATCCAATCAAAACCGTAACGACAGAAAACTAACGCTAATTACCGAAATGGTCCATACTTTAGCAAACTCTACATTTAGATTAAACGATAACCTCATTCAGATTAATACGGAAATTAAAAGGTTAACCGCCGACGTAAACAACATTTTGGAAAAGGAGTTTTCTAATCATCTGGAAAACCAAATTATTAACACCTATAACATGTTAATACATAACTTTCAGGCGATCCATATTAAACTGAATGAAATAGAAACTAGCTTAGCATTAAGTAGATTAGGTATTTTACACCAATCTGTTATAGAGTCGAGTAAGCTACTGCAACTTCTGAAAAAGGTAAACGAAGTGGAAAAATTAGTTTTCCCGCCTAACATGGAAAATTTAGTTAAAATTGAACAAAGCATTATGTTAAAAGCCTATTCTAAAATGAATTCAATAACTTACCTTTTGGAAATACCACTAATTGAAACGGACACATATATCTATTATAGACTCTATCCTTTACCTGTTTTGTCCCAGAACCGCACCATTGTTATCCTACCCAAATATCCTTACATCCTAGTGAAAGGATCTAAAATCAGGTTGCTTACTCGCCCATGCAAGGAGATCGACGAATCCAGCTTTCTATGTCTCGATGACGACATCTCGCACTATGTACAAGACACATGTATCATAGAGCTTATGACGTATGCTGAAAGAGTGACGTCATGCTCTCAGGTTCCTGTAACCATTGAAAACGTTAAGATCCAGCCAATACAACCCTATAGATGGATATTATATAGCAAGGAAGAAAGACTGTTATCCCGAACCTGTGCCGACGAAACGTTTCACCAGAAGATCCATGGCACCTATATACTCACCCTAAATGACCTATGTGAGGTAAACATCGGCAACTTAAGCCTGAAAATGCGGCAAATGGACGTGGATAACTTCGATTACCGGGAACTACCTTTAGTGAACTTACCCACTGTAAAACAACCCCCAGTCAGTACACCTGCAACCCCTGTAAACCTGGAAGGCGTGGATCTTGATGACCTGAAGTTCCTGTCATTAGCATTGAAAAAAAGTTTCAGTGAAAATAGTGAAAATGAAAAGCCCATTATCATGGTGAAAAGTGTCAGCATCTGGACAGTTGGACTTTATGTAGTGCTCCTTATATTACTGTGTATTTTAGCTTATAAGTATCGTATTAAGATTTTGCAGATGTGTCCTCGAAGTTCTGCTCCTTCAGAAGAGAACTTCGATCCTAAGGAGGGAGGAGTTACGTCTGCCGACTCAACGAATAGAGCTGGACCAAGCAAAATCTTCTCGTCGGTCTAGACGCTGAATCGGCAAGCGGATGTTTGTTCAACGGCCACCTGCGGCGGCCGAGCTTAGCGATAGCAACTAGAAATAAGTTAGTCTTAGACCAGAGTTTGTGACAAATACACGTCTCTATTAATTAAAAATTGTATTTTTAAAACGTCCTCCCGCTCGCACGACGCTTGACTACCCCGTTGGTACAAAAAAACAAAAATACCAATGTCTGAACTTATCCGCAAATCTTAAAGAAATATGGACTCATTACGCATGAGCACAACTAAACGCCCGAACTGGCAACTGCGCGCGGCTTGCGGGAATTAAAAGAAGCGGCGGCGGCGGCACAGCAAGTAAGTATGACTTATGTATGACGTAGCAAAAAAAATCTTACTTGATTTCAATTCTTCCTTCATATTTGCACGGGCTTAGGACCGTCACCAGCGTGGAATGCTTGCACTGGTTGGTAGTGGTATGAATTTCCACACCACGTACTGGCGAGTGCGCCGTGCGTACCGCGTCGTTGGTGCTCCTTCTGGGGTCTTCCTCGAAGAACGCGAATATCTGTTCCTCGATCTCCACGGCCAAGGGAGGTCTCCCTCCTCGGCCTTGAGCGTGCGCTGGTGCAGTGAACTGTCCGTAGTCTAGCAAATGCTGCGTCACTATGTCCTGATGTTGAGTATTTGAGGTTAAATAAAACCGGCATTTATCAGGCGGGGCAAACTTTCTTCAGCGTATACCCGCCGAGCTGCACTGTATTTTCCCCACTGAGAAAGTAACTACGAACCATTTCGTAATACTCGCGGTTTGTAAACATCGTGCGCGCGTAATTTTCGACTGCAGGAAGTGCGGAAACGGCGCACGTGCACTCACCTAGGTCAATGCCCGCGGACTAAATGAATGACCGGCCAAATCGTGCGCCGGCCAGCCCGCCGCCCGCTCACTCACCCCACCCCGCCACCCTCTGCCTAGCACCGCGATGACACCTTGTAATGGGTGTCCATGGGTTACAAATTGGATGAATGATAAATTAATGAAAATGAAAAAACATATATGGTAATTTTATTCGATAAATGTAATCTATTATCGATACCAATGATATGGTATAATTTATTGTACCGGTGAAAAAATCAGGCTGTATAGCTGATAGTTACATTTTAAGTTTCACGCTAGCTAGCACAAAGTGGGTTTTTTCAGGCGCGTCGGGCTAAAAAAATTCTAACAAAATACAAAAATACTAATTTTGCTAAAAAAATGTTTGTTTGGATTTTCCAGGAGCAGCGACTATAGGTATGCCCTCAGAGCATGGAGACATCTATGGGTATGACAGAAGAATATTATATAAAGTAGTATTCATGCACTCATGCACCATTCACGTTTATTTTTATGTTTATAAATTTATCATAAATTGTATGTACCTACTTAAGTAGTTATGTGTAGGTACCTAGTGTTTCTTTGAATGACAGAATATAGTGTGATAAAAGAAGCTTCTGGAATGAAACAGGATGTAGTAGGTAAATAGAATTAAGAAAGCAGTGGTGCATTGCTTTGCACTTGATATATGTGCGAGGAGAGCATAAGATAAGATAAGAATATTCTCTAAAGCACACTGGAAAAAACAAAAAAACACAAAATATTTACAAAGGTTCATGGTAGGTACAGTTGGCGGTCTTATTATGTACTAAAAACAATAAAGGACGAAAGCTTGGCGGAATATTTATATGGACCGATTATGTGTGAAGGGCCGGCAAGTTATGTAGCAGACAGACATAGTTACATCGACCAAATACGGTATGAACCTGTGTGTAAGAAGTTCAAATAAATTGTTTATCTATCTATCTAGGTATCTAGATTTTATAGCGAAGGGCAAGATAAAACGTAGGTACTTACCTAAAACCAGCCATAGTTAATAGTGATGAGTCTAATGCCTTATTATTATTTTTAAAACTTAATTTTATTTATAAATACCTATTGGTAGATATTGGTGCGTATCGTCTACAGAAACTAATTGCATAGTTTCGATTTAGTTTCCAAGGCTCGCCATGTAACTTTACGTGAATCGTGCAGCAGTTCAAACCCCAAACTATTTAAGTAGGACCAATTAAACAAAGTTCATGTATTCCAGATACTGCCTACTATAGACACTACAGCGCTCAGAAAACTCTTTTGGCCATGAGTAAAAGCAATTAGCACTTTAGCACAATTAGACTCGGCAAAAACTACAGAGCTAAATATTTTTTCTTATTCCAACTTACGAAGCAAAGGCAGCCGCCAACAGCTGGCGTGTCGTGGTTTTTTTATACGGGCTCGAGCCGAGCTTTTCCTTTTGAAAAACATTCTCTATATTTCATCTTTAATTTCGGGAATAAAGGTGCGTAAATTGAATGGAAATGCATTGTCAGGTATGTGATGCATGGTTACGATCACTAGTAAAGATACCTAGTTCGCTCCGGTCCATTAGATACAAGTTTTTTGTAGATCCAAGTTCATTATTGATCCAATTCCCATTTCACTCAATATCCGTTTCAACCAATTCCCATTTTACTCAATTCCCATTTCACACAATTACTTTTTTATAAAATTTATAATAATAATAATAATAAACTCACGCCCGTTATCCCCGAAGGGGTAGGCAGAGGCACCAGTCTCTAGAACTGGACCCACGTTTTGCCGAGTTTATTAGGTCCCAAACGTGACAAGTGGCAAGCCTGTCGCCGTTATCCGGGCACATTCATTTCATGTAAATCTCGTTTTCATCCAATATTGTCATTAAAAAAATCTTGTTAGCTGCTTTATCAACATTGAAGTGCCTGTTATTGACATTGTCAAGAAGAAAATATAAATCGTCTTTGAATGATAGAATGTTTGCGTTCTAAAAAACCAAAAGTCAGTTAATAAAATGGAGTTCAAATTCTTCAAAACGAAAAGAAACCGAGATTCGTTATTAAAAGATCCGTACCGGTTCAATTTCAATTTCACTCTCATTGTCAAGACGAAGACATCTCACACATTAAACCAACAAAACCGTTTGGCCTCTACGTCGTCATAAAGAACACTCTTTGCCCGTGGTACGGTTAAGTTGTCCGGTCAACCGGACCACGGAAAAATAATAATTCCATAGTACAGTTGGCCGGACTATGGAAGATTTTTTTTCCGTAGTCCTGTTTACCGGACCACGGAAGATCTAGTTTAAACTGACCTTTTTGTTTAATATGTTTTAATACTGACAGTTGTTTCTACTTTTCTACTCTCTACTTTCTTCTTTCTCTTCTTTGTTACTACTACTGAGCTACTACTGTTAGAGCCTTAACCAAAAAAATAAACAATAATAAGATAGTTTTTAACCTCGTACCAGGGGAGCATAAAGATGTCAACAGGTTAGTTGAAGACCCAATGGGTACCATAATATTATATACCCTGCCTGCCTAATTAAATTTTCGTATTGCAAAAACCACTAAAAGTAAGAATAGTTTTACCAATAAGTACCAGTACCAGGTGTACATGGCTTGTTAGAAGGTATTGTGTAGACAAATGCGGCGAATGTTAAGTATAGATATACTCGTAAACTACGATAAAATAAAAAAATACTAATAAAAAATAATAAAATACTAGTTTATCTATACTTAACATTCGTCACATTTGTCTATACAATACCTCCTAACAAGCCATGTACTCCTGGTACTTTGATGAAATGGCATCAGTATGTAACGGAAATTTGCCAAATCGGGATTTGGTTAAAACTGCACTTTGATGAAATGGGAAAGGAACGAAACGGACTTAGGATGTAAATAAAATTGTATGAAATGAACCAGACCCACCTAGTTACCCTAAGTGTCTACCCATAACACAGGGAATCCTGGTTTGGGAGCCAGTAACCATGTTTCTTAACCGTATTAGAATAAAGTTTTTTCATTTCACTTCAAGTAGGGTCATCTTAAGACACGTATACCCACTGCTGATAAAATCAAATAAGTGGGCATTAGATAGCTATAGGTACTTCGTTTTTTTAGCATTAGAAATTTTGTAAACAAAGAAGCAATGCTAGACAACCTAAAAATCGGCTGCCTCATTTATAACTTTTTTTAAAATATACAATACATAACTATGTATACAGGGTGGAATTTTGTAATGCCACCTGAAGGGGAAGTACTCTTAATACTGTAGATAGAATTTTCTATCTACAGTATTAAGAGTACTTCCCCTTCAGGTGGCATTACAAAATTCCACTCTGTATGTAAAAAAGTTAAAAATTAGGCAGCCGATTTTTAGGTTGACTAGCCTTGCTTCGACTAACCTACCCTATCGAGTTAAAATTGAAACCAAAACCAAGCTGTGAGAAGATCAAACTAGGTACAAAGGTAACTGAAAAAAAAAGGTACGGCTGTTTATACAAACTTCTTGTTTGCTTTGTTTGTAATTTATGAGTAGGTACCTAACTTCAATAAAGAATATTCTATCGATCTATTTATCTATCTTTCTATCTATCTTTCTATCTATCTATCTATCTATCTATCTATAGGTACCGCAAAAGACGTATTATTTCGACACTCAAGGTAGGTACATAATCAAAATTCATAAAGTAGGTACCTACCAACCTACCACCTAATAAGTAGAATATTACTTAACACAAAAGAATATCACTTAATGTCCATGTTGAAGAGTTTCGTTTTTTAACTATGAAATTCTAAAACAGACCTTCACCAAAATGAAAACCAATGGGACGTGCTGTAACAAATCGAAGAAAAATAAGACATCGGTTAGGATTTGACGAGGTTGCGATAAACTTTTCTATTGCATAAAAAAGCAATAGAACTGAGAGCCTCCTCTAAAAAATAAATTGTCCTCAACATTTCAACAAGCGTAAAATTGTGAATTAACTACAATAACAATTTTTTGCCTATTTACACCCATTTATGTGGCCTCATGGTGTGCGACGCATCTCGTTCGTGTCTTATAAAAGTGATGTCGCGCTGGCCGTTCGATAGTAATATGGAATGTTACGATGCACTTAATATTTTGTTACGGGTTATGCAAAACTCGCAAGGAATAATAATAACAATAATAAATAATAAATATCAGTAGACAGTAAAGATTCCGTAATAGCCAGTGGAGCTGACGCGTGGTATTGTAGCAAAATCTGTCAAGTAATAATTTGTGCCTAATCACACCTATGCTTTTCAATTAATTTTGAAACGCATTTGGTTCACAGATGAAAACAAACTGTCAGTGTCAAATACAGCTGTCACATAAACTAATCTGTGGTAATCAGTGTTGTCAGGTTAGGAATATTATTGCCATTATGGGCTATCTCAGAAGGTGAAATTATTATCTGGTTACTTTGACATGTGTCGCGGTCGCAAGCCATTACAATCCATCGCATTTGTCGACGTACTCTATGTGGACGTCAATACAAATTTAATTTTTACAGTTTGTGACAGGCAACGGTTACATGGCGCGATGTTTTGTTCCATACTAAATCCAATCGCAGTAATGTAAGGGCGTGGGTTGTATGTTGGATATGTAATACCTACTATTTTGCGTCTACACATATCGGATAATTATGTCGTCCTCATCATTATCTTCTTCTCTTTCATCTTAAACATTGATAATAGGAGAAGTGCTATAAACGTAAACATGTAAGGATCAGTATAAATTGTGGCAAAGCCGAGGTAAACAAGTGATCAGAGAACGAAGTCCAGGTTAGCCACCGACAATTATTATTCACGGATGTACCTTCATTGTGTCCTAAGAGCGGAACACTTGGATAACCATGAGGGAGTGTATGTTCTGCAATAGGCGTCAAATTGCTGATAATAACGATGATGATGAGATGTTTCATAGCCATGCATGACGCTGTAAGGTGCAAAAAAAACTGCCAAACGTACGAATCGATTTCTATGCGTTTTTGTTCTAACCTTATATTATCTAAAAATGACTTATCCATTGCCACTTTGATAGCTGAGTTCATATATAATGGAGTTTTTTGTTCACCTTGAAAGTTTACTAAGACAGCCCAAATCTACATTATTATGGAGCCTTTCTTGGCTTTCTGAGTTACTTATTTTCATGAAAAAAAAACATAACCAGATTTATTGTGATACAATTTCCTTACTTATCAAATGAACATACAATAACACAATATAATGGTAGGTAATAAGTTACTTCGTATAATAAAAGGCCAACAAATCCATTTAGCTAACATGTTCGTTCACTATAAGATTTCATGATTTAATCACCAACTTTTTTACATAAAAATAATATCGATCCTGGAACAATGCTGAAACCGTGCTGAAACGGTTGTAAGCCACTAACGCTTCTATAGTGATTTATGAGTACTACTTTCCTTGTTAAATTTAAATGGTTGGAAGCTGGCAAAACATCGCTGTGTACCTATTGTGATTTCTACTTAAAATTTAGGAATGGTTGGAAGCCAACTAAGCTTCGCTTTTTTTTGTGCTTACCCCATGATCATAGTGGAAAACCATTCATACTTATCTGAATTCGAGTTTTACCCGGAAGCTACTATGTCTCACTGTAGGTTTATGCTTCAAAAACCATAATTATCAACTTTGTTTGAATTAAATGTAGAACGCCTTTATGCTTTGCTGTACCTACCTAAGTATGTTTTTATTTGTTGAAAACTTAATAATTGAATCAACTTTTAACGTGCTAGCTCTTGCACTTTAATATGCTGGCTTTTCAACTATGGATATTGAGTTTAAGCTTGGAAGCTCTTATGATTGCCTGGGTTTTTTGCCAGAATGGCAGTGTCGACTAACGATCATGAGTTACACTCCAATTTAATAAACCTGGATTCCGTCACATACAATGATTGTTAAGTTGAGTTATTGTGCAAACTTGATTAAACAATTTTTAATAAGACGAATTTGATGACATTGGATCAAAAACAAGTAATAAAATGTATTATTCATAAAAACGACTCGACTTACAACACACGATATGAACGCTTTGGAATCAGAGAGTTCGGATTAGAAGTAATTTATAATATTATGTAATGTAATTTGAGACCATCGATGTGGGACAGTTGACATTAAAAATAGTAAATAATTTTCGTTTAATTTTATTTTTGGACATGACTTTTTATGATAAACATTCTTGTTTTTTAATTACAAATTTTATAAGTTATTGTGTTTTTCAGTAATGGAATAGACCACATCATTATGTGACTTTATTGTTACAAAACGAAATCAAACATTTTTATTTATTTAATTAATTAAGTCGCTGTTTCTGGTTCCCACGACACAGGGTATCCTGTGGGGCCAGAAACAATGTATGTGCCTGTATGTAAATATTTATGTTGTTTATTTTTATGTCACTGTCTTTTAACTCGACTTTTACAAAAATAAATAACCTTTATCTTTAACAGGAGGCAACATTTATTATTTTGGCAAATTTGCCCTACCACGATGTGGTCACACTAGTGTGTTGGTTAGCGATTTTGTAGGAATTGTACCTAGTTCCCTAAATAATTCCGTGAATCATTTCTAAATTGGATCTTCTTACTAGTTTTCCCTTTATTACAGGTTGAAAGTTTGCATATTTAATTTGAAAAGACTGTAAAAATGTCTCATCAAACCGGCATCCAAGGTACGAATCTTACGATCCAATTTTTACAGATGAAAGCAAACATAAAATTAAGTAGTTCAATGTTAAATTTATATTATTACATGTGCTATTAAGTATCCCTTGTGTAAAGATTAACAAGATGCTAAAATAACTATCTAAGTTGATTTATCTTTTACAATGGATCCATCCTACACCGAAATTCTACTCGGTACAAGAACAACCACATACTTTTTTTGTATTGTGGACGATATAAACATTAAATTCCATGTCTTCATACATTTCTACCTTCTACAAATCAATTCTATATTTGCTTTCTTGATTCTTTCTTGATTTTCACTATCATATCTCAAATAAGTGGCTTGTTAGGTGACTTTCAATGGCATTACTTGCATGTTTTACTCATGTATACCTGTTGCTAATTACTACTACGAAGCAAACATATTTGTTCCTTTCAGCCAATGCAGAGCTAAAGAAGTTTTTTAGTAAATGCCGTGAAGGCAAAGTGCGTGTCATGAAAATCAGCATTGAAAACGGTAAGTTTATTAGAAATTTTCAATTTTACATGGTTGGTTTTGTTTAATAGACTATTTCCCGACAGTGTATCTATCTGCTATTATCAGTAAGATGTTCTTATGTCTGAGATAGCTCGTAAGTCTGCTGTCAATTGCTCTTTAGCTGTAGTTTTGTTGCGATTAGAACTGCTCTTAGCCCCGGCTACCTGAGTGATCTTAAACAATCACATAGGTTAAGCAACATTGGGCGCGTTCAGTCCATGGATGGGTGACCCGTCTGTGACTAACGCTATTGGGAATTTTTCCAAGCCGTTCCGCACATCGCAAGGCACGTGAAGCAGTGGGTGCCGGCTGCCGTCGATAGATGGCAGGTCAGAGGCCTTAGGGCGGCTGGAAAACTTCTGACAGTAAGACTAGCCACTAGTCTTACAAGCCTCCATCGGCTTGTGCACAGTGGTGGAGTATGGCCTATACCTTCCTAACGGAAGAGACCCGTGCCCCTCGGTGAGGACATGATGGGTTGATGATGATGTTGCAATTTGTTTAAAACAGCATTTTAATCAGTTGCATTATGCCCTTGAAAATAATAATTGAACCATTGTTATGGTGAGCCGATCAGCCCACCAAGAAATCTACCGGTGACTAGTTACTAGAGTGGTCTTAAGTAAGAATGTTTTATTCATAAGGACATTCAAAACTTACCTAGGCGTGTAAATTCGTTTGCATGTGATTTTATTAAAAAGTATCCTCATGTAACTAGGAAATTAATTTGATTTGTACCTACTAAGTAATATTCCTTATTTGCAACAAAAATATGTTTTCACTTAGAAGGTTCTTAATTTTCGTGTACTTTTCTATTGTAAAATAATGAATCATTTATTTTTATATTTAAGTCATACAATATTAACTAACTAACTACCCCAGGTCTTGGATGTACATGTTTGTGATGTTGCTATTTCTGGTTCCCACAATACAGGGTTTCCTAGAGTGGAACCAGAAGCAATGTATGTAAATAAAAAAAACAGGTTACTAAAAAACTTTGTTACCAAGCACAGGGTATCCTAGTTTGGGACCAGGTCAAATGGTTATGAAGTGTGGAAGTTGTTATTATTGTTATTTAACATTATAAAATTTCCTTGTTTCAGAGGAATTAAGTTTAGTCAAGCACTATCCAACTAAAGGTTCTTGGGAGCAGGATTTTGACAAATATGTTCGGACATTAATTGTAGAGGATCTACCTTCCTACATTTTATACAGGTAACAGTATGATCAGTCTCTGGTGCTGTCTGAGCGGTCACTTCACAGGATAGAAGGTGCCGCTTGATGCTGTAGGTATATAATGACGTAACATAACTGTAAAAGGTCTATTTATATTTAAAGGTCAAATATATTTACAAAGATTCATTCTAATCTGGCTCATATTTGAAGACTCAAAACCTTACTACTGTTGTTTAGAAATTTGTCTGTACATCCCGCTCAAGTCTCTCACTTTCTTTTACAATACAGTACAAATATAATCAAATAATCTTCATTTCTTGATCCACAAATTAAGTACGATAGAAGTAGTATAATAAAGGTACAATAGAAATAATTTGATGAGAGACTGGATCCTAAACTAGATTAGAGATCTGTTTCACAGAAGGCCTCCCAAAAACGAGGACAACAAAGTCATGAAACATACGAAACAAACAAAGTCATGATACACATAAAACCAATATCGTCCGTCATCTTTGAAATTTGAATAAGGGCCGGGACACATAAACACGATACGACGTCGCGTCGTACCACGATGCGACGTCGTTTCACGATGCGATGTCGCGTCGTGGAAACGTACAGTAGACAGCACATCATCCTATACACCCATACTGTACCCTGTTGCATTACGGTCGATTTTGCAACTAAAATGTGCAGGTTGACGTGCTGTCGACTGTACACTTCCACGACGCGACGTCGCATCGTAAAACGACGCCGCATCGTAGTACGACACGACGTCGTATCGTGTTTATGTGTCCCGGCCCTACCAGCTGTGCCAGGAATGCATCGTGAGTTTCCACGTCGCGACGTCGTGCATCGTGGCACGTTATGATGTCGCGTCGTAAATTTTTACGATACAACGAGCAGTCGTAGATTTCCGTGACGCGACATCGCACCGTGAAACGACGTCGCACGTGAGTTTCCACGTCGCGACGTCGTGCATCGTGGCACGTTATGATGTCGCGTCGTAAATTTTTACGATACAACGAGCAGTCGTAGATTTCCGTGACGCGACATCGCACCGTGAAACGACGTCGCATCGTGTTTATGTGTGGGAGCCCTAAGACCTGCAAAGAAGTTACACAAACAAAATCTATGTGAATACGAGTACAAATACAAAGAAGTGTATAAACAAATATCTACCTAACACCAACAAAAATATACTACTTTCCAGGCTAGACACTACTAACTCCCTAGGCCACGAGTGGCTCCTTCTGAGCTGGTCTCCAGACACGTCGGCAGTGCGGCATAAAATGCTCTACGCTTCGACCAAGGCCACCCTCAAACAGGAGTTTGGTTCCGCGCACATCAAAGATGAGATGCACGCAACTAACAAAGTAAGTGGTTGTTTCCTGCTGCGAAGAGGGGAGCGTTATGTCATGTCGCCTGAGTAGTGTTATTAACTACGTGATGAATATTTGAGATTTAATTGGATTCGAGAAATATAATACATAATTATATTTAAAAAAATATCTTACCATTATTTGATTTGGCATCTATTTGCATAAAATACATTAAACTCTGTTATATTTTAGTCAACCTCAGAATGCCGATTATGTTTTATTTGGAATAAATATATCCAATAAAATTGCGAATTAAATGCAAAAGCAGAAAGTAGAAGTGGAAATGTGGAATGTGTTGTTTTTAACATCTAGCACTGTAAAATTAATAAACTACAAAGAAAGACGACAAGACAAAGAAAGTGATTGAACCAGTGACCTAGTTCTACCGTCATTGTGCACATTTTGGCTCCGTAGTCTTGTCCATAGGCGCTGTGTATTGGCGACAAGAACACCATCATAAGCAGAAGAAATGATTGCGAATCGCGCGTTTTGTGGCGCTGATTGTTTGCGAATCGCGTCTTTCCAGTATATTAATGTAATTCACTAATTCCATGGATATTTGTCTTATTGTATCTTGGCATATCGCTAAATTCAGATTTTTTAACTCCATAAATCGCGCCGCTCGCACCGTCTTGTTACTTAAGCTCAATAATATATGTCAAGGTCATGTGATTCACATTCTAAAAGTTTATCATGTAGGTATTTTCTATTATTGGCTTTGTCCTAAAATAATTGTTCTTTTTTTATATATAGGTATTTTACGGGAAATTAGGTAATTAAGACATTCGGGGCCAAATAGTTATTTCGTTTTAGAATGGTTCAATTAATCTGTAAGTTTCTATTGAATACAATGGCACGATACAAAAACTCTTTAAATAAATTTAACTAAACAGACGTCGAAATTGTGCAATTGTAGAAGATAAAGTATGTAAGTTTTTTAAGCAATACGGAGATGTAGATATGTTGGCGAAATTAATTCAAAAATATTAGTGGCCCTTTCATGCGCGAAACGAACTTTAGAATGTCGAATTATTCACTTAAATGCAAGAAATCGGTTTATGTTATTAATTCCTAGCTGTAGTATTATATTGTTTCACCTAATAGCTTTAAAATCAGCGCTGAAGGCTTGTCCTTCAGCATAATGCTGAGTCAGCTGCCATTTATAACAGCAGTGACACGCCGTGATCTTTATTTTCCTCCTGTTTTCTTCTGATTCTTTGTTTTGTACTAATTTTATGGTTTAATTTTTGGATTTATTTTGTTTTGTGGCGTGTGTTTTGTTGTTATAATAAATTTTTCTTCTTCTTCTTCTTCAAAATGAAGTATGATTTGTAACTATTGTCAATATTTAGGACAATAACCTTTGCAGGAAGAGGTGTCGCTCAAGGGTTACAAGGCCCACTTGAGTGCCGTTAGTGCACCTGCACCGCTCACAGACAGAGAAGAAGCTTTGAAGGAGCTGCAGCAGAATGAACACCACTCAAACTATGGCACCGACTCTAGGTAATACTCACTAAATAGTACCATCATCATCATCCCATTATGTCCCCACCGAGGGGCACGGGTCTCTTCCCTGATGAAGGTATAGGCCATACTCCGCCAAGGGGGCCAAGTTCGGATTGGTAAAGGCTTGTAAGACTAGTGGCTGGTCTTACTGTCAGAAGTGGTTAGCGCTTCTGCTTGCCATGCGAGAGGTCCCGGGTTCGATCCCCGGCTGGGGAGAAAAAAAAAACTCCAGGTCTTGGATGTTTACATGTTTGTGACGTCGCTGTTTCTTGTTCCCACGACACAGGGTATCCTAGTGTGGGGCCAGAAGCAATGTATGTGCCTGTATGTAAATGTTTATGTTTATGTTTAAGTTTTCAAACCGCGTCATTAACAGTACTATGAGGGACAGGACACGTTGCATACATCCTTTCAATCCCAATACTTAATAAGGTCAGATAAGGATGTGTGCAATTAAAATAGTTGGTGGAGATTAAACAAGGAAAAGATGTAGCCACAGATTAAATAAACAAAGTTTTAGATTGGAATTTTGCTTTTATAAGTAAGACCGTTATACTTTTTGTTTCACTTTGCATTCATGTAATATTATTTCATAATTGTGATTCTAACCACATAAAAAAAACTCCTGTTTAGTACCACATAAAGTGTTTTAAACTGCCCCTATAAATGTAAAATTTCTATCTTGTGTATTGCAGACAATCGACGATGGGAGGCGTTGCATTCCCAGTTACGGAAACCGCGAAACAAGGCGTCAACGATCTCCTCAGAGGTTCCTACAACTACCTGCAATTCAAAATAGGTTAGTCATCGTTTTTCATAATATGGTTCCACTGCATTTGTTCGCAGCCGTAACCTCACCAGTCTTAAGTGGGTGATCGACGGCCGAGTAAGACCGCGGTTTTAAATACCGACCACGATGATGATGATGATCTTGGCTCGCGACTCGTTGGCGCTGATCGACTAGCGAGCAAAACAGTCGCTAACATGTCGTTTTGCGTGGCGAGCCTAGTAAAAAATATAGCATGACGACGAGCCGCGAGCCAGGCTCGGCGGTATTTAACACCGCGGTTTTGCAATGATACGCCGACGAGCCATAAAACCGCGGTCTTACTCGCCCGTCGATCAGCCACTTAAAGATGCACATCCCAAGCAACAACGATCAAAATGTATTCGCAATAATTTTTAGTCAGACCTGAGATTTCCGCACTTAGCTTTATAGTTGGGACGTTGTACGTAGCAAGCACTATAGTATGTAAATACTAGGGTTTCCTCACGGTGTTTTCCTGGTGTACAGAATATTTGAGAGATAGGATAAAGAATAACATAAGATTTACATACAGGCACATACATTGCTTCTGGCCCCACAGTAAGATGTCGACCCTGTGTCGTGGGAACCAGAAACAGCGACGTCACAAACATTTAAACATCCAAGACTTGCACGGGTAGTACGATGATGCCAGTCCCGCGTTTTGTGGTGCTTAAGCGTCATAATTAGACCGCTAATGTACTGGAAAGTCGCGACTTTTGACGTTGTGGCGCGCGACTCGCGTCCTCGTACTAACTTTGCTGGGTTTCTTTTTTTTTGTCCCCAGCCGGAATATTCTATCTATATTTTTGTTTGGATAAATACTTTTTTATTGCGATTGTAATAATGAACACATAATCGTCCTTTATCACCAGATCTAGAAGAAGAGCAGATAAATCTGGCAAAAGCAGCGGTGATCTCACTCGCAGAACTACCGAAGCAAGTACCCAGCGACCAGGCGAGGTACCATCTCTACATTTTCAAGCATACGCACGAGGGCGACCATATGGAAAGTGTTGGTGGGTTGTGATTGTTTATTTTTCTAGCGGCTACCGGCTATCGGGCTTCTTTACTATGGACGGTATCGTATTCTAAAATGCGCCACAGTGGGAAATCTTCGTCAAACTTAAATTGGAGTGCCATTGCATTTGACTATGGAGAAAACATGGAGAAACTCAGAAAAAAAAAATCACGCCCGTTATCTCCGAGGTGGTAGGCAGAGGCACCAATCACTAGAACTGGGCCAACGTTTTGCTGAGTTTATTAGGTCCCAACGTGGCAAGTGGCAAGCGTGTCGCCTGTAAAATACTAAGTTTATTTATATTTTAACTCTTCCTTCCCCCTGTTCGATAAACTATATTAAAACAATCTCTATGCTTTGTACATCGCTCAAGTCGAAAATTGAATTTTTTGACATTTAATGCCATTGGGTGCAAATTTTAGACGATAATCTTTCAACCTTACGCCCCGGCCACCGCGGCACCATCCGCAGGCATCCGCATGGCCTTTGGCAAACTTGTGTGATCAAGTTCTTGTCAGTTTTGTATTCATCATCATCATCATTCAGCCACAAGAAGTCCACTGCTGGACATAGGCCTCCTCCATGGATTTACAAAAAGACCGGTTGGAAGCGGCTTGCATCTCCGTGCCGCTTGGATGAGATCGTCTGTCCATCTTGTGGCTGGTCGTCCTACGCTGCGGTTGTCGATGTGTATTACCAGTTTTGTATTATTGTATTATAATCGTGAGAGCTCACGTAGTAGTTCCCCTGTTCGTCCTACTTCCCTTTCTCTAGAAAACCTGAGGATTGATGTTTACATTCTGTTTCCAGTGTTCATCTACTCAATGCCTGGCTACAATTGCAGTATAAAGGAGAGGATGTTATACTCTAGCTGCAAAGGACAGTTCCTAGAAATACTCGAAAATTCTGGAGTACAAATAGAGAAACGTGTAAGTAATGTGGAATTGATACGAACTTTTTTAATTTATCGAGCGAGTTTTTGACCTCTTTATAACGGCTGTAAGTCAGTAATCACCAAAAGATAGTCACCGTTAGGTAATGGTCCTAATGCAACATCTATCCATGGTTCAGCAGGGAGTTCTTTGCAGGGACGTTTCATTGGTGCTGGAGAATTTGGTAGACCCACCAAGGTGCATCCTTTGCAACACTTTACAATTTTCTCCACCTCCTTATCGATCTTTGGCCACCAAACTTTCGATCGCAAAGTTTTATAACAATAACTTTCATATAACACAATCATAGGGCTCTATAGTATCCAGGAAGGGATATTTCGTACATGGAATCAAAACTACGATCTCCGTTTTAGCAGTCCAGCATGTTAACCTCTCTAGACCATAGGTTCCCAAAGATGGACCCCCAGGGGTTCATAGGAGTCGACACGAGGGTCCACATAGACGTGAAAAGATAACAGGGTTCATGAATCAAATTCCGGTTTTCAAAAATGTTGGCTTGGATTTACCTATCGTCTAATGTTGATTGTTTGTAATAATAAATGTATATAATTTTTTATATTATTATTTATAGTATTATTGTAATAAATAGGACACGCGAAAATGTACTACTTTTTTTTCTTCTTAACAACCCCAATTTAGGGTGATATCTTTAGGAGTTTTGGGAATATAGTAGAAATGTAGCAGTATGGGGGTCTACCGAAAATAGCAAACTTTGAAAGTGGTCCACGAGAAAAAAAAGTTTGGGAACCTCTGCTTTAGACCAACGAGGCAGTCTAGTGGGATTAGAATCTATGACCTCCATGTTGGTATAAAGGGGGAAATATCCAGCAGTGAACAGACCTACTCTGACATGGAGTCCAAAATGGTTTCAATTCCCTGCCCTTATTTGTGCAGTTTCTCCTTACTAAAAATTTGTTTTTATTGCCTCTCGTCATGCAACCCCCTATTTTCGGATGTATTCTATGTGGAGAAGAGGGGGGAGGCGGATTTGTCAGTAATATACTCTCTAGACCGCATCGTCCTAACATACAATAAAAAAATTGTACTCTGCAGATGCTCTGCAGTGATTACCCAACAGATCATCTGTTGTCCAATCGAACGATCTTTGGACGTGAAAATACCAACTCTTACCTTTATTTTTTCCATTCCAGTTAGAAATCGACGAGGGTAAAGAATTGACGGAAGAGTTCCTCTACGACGAAATCCACCCAAAGAGGAATCTCCACCGTCCAGCCTTCGCCAAACCAAAGGGCCCACCGAATCGTGGCGCGAAACGCATCACTAAGTCTCAGCCAGCTCAATAAGTATTATCAGCTCCACAGCAAACAATCTCCCGTTTCTCGTACACATAGGCCGATTTGCACTACTTTCTTAAATGTGGCTCAAACAGTATTTAACTAAAGTTCTTCGTAAAAAAGTCGATGTGCATGGCAACTTGAGTGACATTTAACAGTGGTGCAAGTTGTACTAACAATCTGTTTATCTACTGTTAACAGTTGTCAGTTCGAAGTTCATAGAAATTACTGACCGTTGATAACAGGAGATTCACACATTGTTAGTGTATGGTAAACCCGGGGTGAGCGACCAAAAGATGGCGTGCTACGTTATGGTCGCCCGGAAAGAAGATACAGCACCCGCTTTCAACGGAGTTTGACAGAAACTTTATCCTCTTCAGTCCTGAACTCCTGACCTTGAAATTAACATAGAAAACCATTCTTATTTTCGAGGTCAGCACAGGAGTTTATAGTTTGAACGAGGTTTCTGACATGAATGTATTAATTAGCTCCTTAGTTCAGACCTTGAAATAACAATTGAAAATTTTGTTCAAGGTCAGGGGCTTACTTATATGCCCTAAATCCTGAGCTATTCGGATCTACTGTAAAATTAGTATTCAATTTGGTAGTTGCCGATTGGATTCGCTCAGGATTTGGTGAGCTGAAGAGGTTAAAGCTTCATTTCCTCTTGAGATGAGGTCGGCAGAGCGTACGGTTAAGTATCTATGGGCACTGAACTGCTCACACCTAGTGTGACATTAAACGTTGTTTATTGTTACACTCGAGACCAATGTCCTAAAAGGAAATAAAGCCTATGGCTTGCGACGCGATCGTTATAAGTGCTTGCAACCCATAGCCCTGCTGTTTGACACGAGTTTATTTTAACTGAAATAAACTAATGACCAATGCATAATGTTAGAAAATACGAAGTTACACAAAGTCTCTGTGAGAGCTCGTTTACATTGAAGTACGTATACCACGCGATTTTACATTATTTATTATTCAATGTACATTGTAAGTACATAACAGTCGAAAGGAGAAAATTGCACCATTGACTTATTTTTATAACACAAGGAAAAGGCGATATGCGTGTTATTTTCTTTGGCTTTCCATCTAGTTCGCCAAGTTATTTTCGCAGGACTTCTTAAATTTCCCTATTTATCTTCTCGAGTTGTTGCCCCAGAAATCAATGCAAAATGCGTTTGTGGCGTTGTTATTTGCCAAGTTGTTCGCTTGTTTATGTAAACCAAAATATACATAATTATGTAAAAAAATACTAGGAAATGTTATTGGTCTCAGACTGATCACTCGTGAAATCTTTGCACAAAATTGGTGACATTATGTTAAGTACTGTTAAATGATAGCAATGTTATAAAAATACTTATAAATTGGATTAACAATATAACGTAAGCAAATCACATGCCGATAGCTTAGTTAATACGATAAAGTGTCATTTCTGATGCAAGCACAGATAGAAGGTGTTCTACGAAAAAACGGCTGGTCTTCTTTCAACAATCCATGGCTCTTCCATAAAATAGGAAACGAACGTAAGTGGCTTAAGTATGGCGATTTGTTAATGTTTCTAATTTTAATCTTGACAAAATGCATACAATGTATTATAAAAAATTTACCTAAAATCCAGCAACATTAATTAGCACTTGTCGTTCAAGAACAAATCTTGCCTGTGGTTTAGTTATTTCGACTTATAAGTTTTAAGTTTACACTATGTACGGTTGCAATTAAACCTGTTAAACGTATAACATCAGTAAGTTAGATAATAGGAAGTCATGTATTCATACCAATTTTGGTCCATCAGTAACTAATTGGATGTGTATTTTACGTAATTACCTTAAAAACAAAGTATTCCCATACTATAAATATGAATAATATGTAATAATTGAATTTGGGATCGACTGTACAGTATTTTTGTATCGAAATAGCTTCTCATTTCCCAAATTGTTTTTCACTAAGCTGAATCACACTTAGCAAGAGGATCTGTATGGAAGCAGCAATATTGGATGTCCATCTTACGTATTCTCACACCATCACGTATTCTCTGCGCCATTACGAACTCGCCAGAGGACACAATAAATATACTGAGTTCCAAAGTCCCACTTTATTAGCAGGGTGTATCATTATATCGAATATTTATTCCCTAGAAACATTTTCAAGCTTTTGGAAGACTAATTTGAAACGACGCGTATTAGATATTCATAATATTGGGATCTTACAAAAGTTAAGTGCTGCCTAATCTTAATAAATTGTATTTGTTTATTCTATTTTGACGTTCCCAAGTGACAAAATATATAGTTGACATTGCAGATTAGGTTTACTCGGACGAGCCTTTATAGTGGATAATTCTCAAAACTCACTCTCAAACGCAACATTTTTATTCAAAATTCAAACAAAATGTTTACTTTATGAACGTCAAAGTTGTTAGTTTCACAATTAATAGAGTACGTGGAGAAGAAACTAACAAAGAAACTCCACATTTCTTCTTTTCAAAACAGTCTTAGTTTAAATAACAAACTTTCAAACTTAAAAAAATATTACTCATGGATTTGTTGAACACTTGACACATTATTAATATTATAATTGAAAAATCTCTAAATACATTTAATATTAATCTAATTTTTTAATCCAGACACCCTTGTCTTCCAAATAATCGTGAGAGCGTCCCTGGTTTAATTTATAAGTAGACAAGATTTTTTAATTAATTTTAGGTAGTTAAAATATACATATGGATAAGATACTTTTTACTGGTGTGAAGTAATGGCGGTGGTTTGGTAGTTTTCGAGTCGAGCAAGGCATTAATTTTTGACACCCTGTATATGGTCGGTTAGTTTAATCGCAACTTTCATACCAATTACTTTTTGCTGCGTGTGATTCTGCGTTAAGAGCGATGATAGTGCTAACAAATGACTTATATAGTAAAATGTATATGAAATGTATTTTCACTAATAGTGCAATACTTGTCAGTAAGTAAAAGCTTTCATACTATAAGTGTTTGATTGTTTTCGACTTATAAAGTAAACAACATTTTAGCCGGTAACAATTTTATTAAAAAAATCTATATTTACATGTTACCATTTACCTATGTCCAGTTTGGACGATATTAAATAATTTTAATCAGATGCGTTATGACCTTGAAAATAACAATTAAAAACCATTGTTATAGTGAGTCCATGGGCTTTAATTCTACAGGTTAAATCACGTCTTATTTATAAAAACAGTTTCCTCAAAAAACTTCTCGGTACAGGGAAAGAAATTACCACAGTCGGTTTGAGAAGTATTTTTTTAATGCCTCGCTATGCTCACACATTTTTTTAGATAAAATAGAAAGAAAAAATATTAATCTCGATTAGACCCGTTTAATATCTAATATAGAAAAATCTCGTGTCGCAGTATTTTGTTATGGAATCTCTCAGAAACGGCTACACCGATTTTTTTTACATATATTCGGCATTACTATTTTTTTTTCTTTAATTTGCCCAAAAAAAATATCAGCTAATATTCATGGTCCTTTTATTTTTGACACTATTGTTTAGCAAACAATAATCCTTGTGATAATGCTTTCGATCGGTATGATAAAGCTACAGGGTATTTTTTCTCGTGTAGCAGGTTCGATTCCCAGTTCAACCATGTAATTATTTAAAAATCTATGAATGCAGTTGTTTAATGTTTAGTTGAATTGTTTTTTGAATTAAAATAATGTCTTCTTTCAGTAAAATGTTCCATCTACAATATTCTAGGTACTTTCCCTCCATGTGGCATAGCCGTGGGACGCCCTGTATATATTTGAGAAGTGTTTGAGAAGAATCGTGTTTTTATGAATAGCACTGTTTGTATTCAACAGAGTTGGTAAAATTAAGGAGCTCACCTGTAATTTTCAGTGTCACCACATACACAATGAGTTATGTAAAGCCAGTAAACTCAAGTTCTAGCGTTATTTTTGAGTGAAAACCCCCCTAAACGCCACAAACATCATGAGGCCAACAAACACTAAATTTCGTCTATTCGTTGCGTGCCCTGTACTTGAACTAAGGATTCATGATGTCTCGTCAAGTCATCATTTTTAATTGTGGCTGACTTTTCCATTGCTTGATCATATTGTTCTTTTCTGTAAAGGACATGAATATTGTATTAGAAAAATAGTCATAATATACAAATACAGTCATGAATAAATAGTCAAAGCGTGTCACCCTTCTGGTGCAACACCTTTGTCTAAACAGCTTCCGTGTAATATACTTTCATGGTCGAATCAGAAGATGAGGAGTTTTGCAAAAAGTGAGAAAACGCTAGGAGAGCCTTAAACAGCACCTACAATAGGTACTACTTGATTCCTTAAAACACTTCTCAAATGCCGTTAAAATTTACTTTACCTTTGACTGAGTGTGTCCAAAGTGAATTTGAGTAGTGTTTTGGAGGAATCGCGTTTTTTGTAAATAACACAGTAAGTAGCCTATATACTCGTAATATTATATAGGCTACTTACTTACTGTGTTATTTACATACTATGTATGTGCCACAGGGACATAATATGTCCCACTGCAGGACAAGGTCTTTTCTCAGTGAGAGTATGGGGCTTAATCAAAACACGTGCCGGATTGGCGATTACCATACAGTTAGTGGTATGTGAGTGGATGAGAGTAGCCGAGGACCGTGCTCAGTGGCGTGTAAAGGGAGAGGCCTATGTCCAGCAGTGGACAACCGTAGGCCGATGATGATGATGATGATGATGATGGTAGTGGTATGTGAACGTCTCAGAACCTCAGGTTTCCCCGCGATGTTTTCCTTCATAATTAGCGAGTGGTATTGGTACTACAACTTCACAAATGTACCTACATAACTTAGAAAAATCGAACTTATAGAATAACACTACTCGATTCTTTAATTTCTACTCAGGTGTTTTTTATTTTCTCCTTAAGTTTAGTAATGTTTCGTTGTGTTCCTCAGAATACAACGTGTCAATTATGATATTTGTGGCAGTGAGAATTTCCACAACTCTACTTCTAATGAACACAAGTAATTTTTCAGGAGATCTTTTAATTTCGTAAACAGTTTCTGAGGTGTCCCATTTCAAGATAGGTGATGGTGGTGAAAAATAATTGCGCCAATATTTTATTTACATTTTTTTTATAACGTCCCTAATTAGTTTTAATGCTTGAACGTAAGATTTGCAGTGACCGTCAGAATGGCCGGTCAAGTGTCGTATTATACTTTGAAATATGTTCCAAGAATTGCTTACTAATTGCTTATATTTGCTTACCGCCATGAGAGATTTGCTTACTGCGTATTTTAGAAGAACTCCGTCATTTATGGGTGACCGGCCATTCTGATATCAGGATGGCAGGTCATAAAGCCGTAGCATAATAACTGTGTGGAATTACTGATTCTTTTGTAGCTCATAAATTGCTTACGAATTGCTTACTTAACAATTTGTAAACTAAGGTCGTGTAGCTATCAAGGAAATAAAAATATCGTATAAGTCAGTTATAGCGTACTGAAAGCCACCAGCGCCTGTTATAACTCTAAGAGCAAAAAGTTATTATCTTGTAACTTGTGCTTACATATCGATAGGCTCTGCTGCTCGTAGCTTTTATTTTTCGTTTAAGCAAGCAGTATCTACTTTTATATTTAAAACCAAAGTTGTATTGAAGTTGCATAAGTTTTTACTTATGTCTATCTACTATAAGATGTAAGGCGTGTGGGACGTATAAAAGACGTGGGGAAAGGGCGTACTTGCCCCTCTTCTGTGTGGGATGCGTGCCGTCCCTTCAATGTAACTTTGTACGAAAGTGAGTTGGTAAGATTCAAGAGAGAGGGTTTTCTCCGCGCTCGCTCGACGTCCTTTCTGTGAGTCAATCTGCCATGTATCCGGTATCGCTCACGATATTATAGATATTGTTAGCGTCAATTTCTGACGCAGAATGTATGACCAAAGCCATGTTAGGTTGGACAAGCAAGTAAAAAAAATTAATCTACTCTACCTACCCAATTATGGGTCAGTGAAAAAACTGTCGAAACGCAGTACTCACTCGTAAAACTCAAGCAACTTTAATAAAACTTTGAATATAAAAAGTAAATACCTATACCGCTTGCTACGAAAAATAAAAGCAACGAGAAGCAGAGCCTTTTGATAAGTAAACACAAGCTACAAGATAATAACTTTTTGCTCTTAGAGTTATAACAGGCGCTGGTGGCTTTCAGTACCTACGCTATAACTGACTTATACGATATTTTTATTTCCTTGATAGCTACACGACCTTAGTTTACAAATTGTTAAGTAAGCAATTCGTAAGCAATTTATGAGCTACAAAAGAATCAGTTATTCCACACAGTTATTATGCTACGGCTTTACGACCGGCCATCCTGATATCAGGATGGCCGGTCAACCATAAATGACTGAATTCTTCTAAAATACGCAGTAAGCAAATCTCTCATCACTTGTCCAAGTCTCAAGGATACCCTGGGATACCCAGCTATAAGGACATCACTAATATGGAAATACAGTCTGCCTAGTTCCATTTGTGCGAATGTACGGCGGCCTCCAGTGGAAATCGAATCCACGACCTCCAACATGGTTGTCCGCGTTTCGTTCATGTGATGTATTTAAGTATGGTAATTTAATACATATATGCCCCCACTCTAAAAGTAAAAGGATTTTGTGCTTGATCTCAATAATAATAAAAGTAATAATAGTAAAAGAACTTAAGATTCATATATTTAATTAAGTAATTATTACAAACCTTGCACTGTGTAATACTGTAAGTGCCTTTCTTATTTCCTCCATGTTTACTCCTGATACTTTTAATAGCAGTAATATGGCTAGTCCACCGACTGCACTTAAAGTTGCACCTGGAAAATATAACAGTATGGCTTAGCTGCATTTCTCTTCTCTTATCCTGCACATTAGAAACCAATCACCAGAGGTTTATCTGTTCATAAGTTTCATAACTCTTTGGAACCTCTTTTGGGGGCCAAGGCCTGGGGTTTTTTGTCCCCAGCCGCTGCGCCACAAAGGTTCATCATCATCATCATCGTCAACCCATCATGTCCCCACCGAGGGGCACGGGTCTCTTCCCTGAGGAAGGTATAGGCCATACTCCACCACGGGGGCCAAGTCCGGATTGGTGGAGGCTTGTAAGATTAGTGGCTGGTCCTACTGTCAGAAGTTTTCAAGCCGCCCTAAGGCCTCGGACTTGGCTTAACGACTGCCATCTATCAACGGCAGCCGACACCAACTGCTTAACGTGCCTTGCGAAGCACGGAATCGCTCGGAAAAATGCCACTAGCGTTAGTCATAGACGGTGACCCATCCATGGACTGAACGCGCCGTATGTTGCTTAACCTTAGTGATCGTTTAAGATCACTAAGGCAGCCCCAGGCTAGGAGCGAAAGGTAGTCAGCTGTAAACTATCTGTTTCCATCGGCCTCTTGGTTATGAAGCACTGAAAATATATTGCAACCTTTGGCTTCTCATCCGTCCACGGCCTTCCTTAATATAAATCCAATCCTCTGTGGCGCAGTGGTTAGCGCATCTGCCTACCATGCTAGAGGTCCCGGGTTCTAATCCCGGCTGGGGACAAAAAAAAGGAAACCCAGGTCTTGGATGTTCACATGTTTGTGACGTCCCTGTTTCTGGGTCCCACGACACGGTATCCTAGTGTGGGGCCAGAAGCAATGTATGTGCCTGTATGTAAATGTTATGTTATGTTAATCTACAGATTTCAGTGGTTTTTCATGTCTCAATGGGATGAAATACAGTGATTGTCGAGTCACTAGACACAGGTTTTAAATACCAACCTAATCCTGCGCCCACGCATGTTGCAGCCAAGCCCATGTTACACCTGTAGATACCTCCTGTTAGGGCGCCTGCAACTACATATTCTACAATAGATGTATCTCCTCTGTACACTGATACTGTTGTTGAGATTAGGCTGGAAATTACAACAAAATAATTAAATATTTGTATCCTGTTTACACGGAAACTTTTTTTGGATAAGTCTTTTCCTTGTAAAATATTTAGCACAGAATATTTTAATCTATTTTATCAAGTGTTTTACGGAATGGTATTGTTGCAAATAAGACTGTTAATGTCTTTAAACACAGATTCAAAGTCTGCTGGTGGAGATTTCAGAAAGAAAATATGTATGTACCTAGCTAGATTAAATAATCAGTGATTGTTTTTTTATAAATAATTAAGGCTGTCTTAGGCGAAGGTGGGGGACAACCTAAATGCATTCTTGCCGGGATTGTGCGAAGCGAGTTGGAAGAAAGGAGGGGAGGCCTGTCAAAATTGGAACACTGGGTAATCACACTAATATTATAAACGTGAAAGTTTGTGTGTGTGTTTATATGTTTGTCAGTCTTTAGCGCTGAAACGGCTGGACGGATTTTAATAAAATTTGGTATGGAGTTAGCCGATACCCTGGATTAAAACATAGGCTACGTTTTACCGCGGGGAAATATCTTATTCCTACGGGAAAATCGATGAACCGCGGGTAACACCGCGGGGCACAGCTAGTGCTACCATAAAAAAATATAAGTAACTTCTTCAAAATTCATTTCCGCAGTCAAGAAATAAATCTCAAAAATAGAGACCTTTCACAATTTTTAGAACAAGATATTTTTCTTGCTAATGTAGACTATATTCTATCCATCCAGCCGAGGAAAAGAGGCACTACTGGAGTTAGATTCTGTTAATGCATAGTAGTACAACGACAACTCCATGAATGTGGTGATTTAGTTTCAGGGGCATTCCATTGTGAATGGTGGGACAGTTTACTCCAGAATCCCTAATGTTTAGACCTATAAATTAAAAAAAAAAATTCCAAAATTCAAAAAGGTTTATTCAGTTCAGCAATGTCACAACAGGAGGTGCAGAGACCCACCAAGTAAGTTAGAGAACCTGTGTCTGGTGGATCCCGCTCTTTCATTGGGTCTTAACATACAATACTAGTAAGATCTGTTATTACTGACAAATTGGTAATCTAAGTTTAAATTTAAATTTATTACATGCATTCATGCTAGTGAGTGTGTGAGTGAGTGAGTGAGTGTGTGAGTGAGTGTGTGTGTGTGTGTGTGTGTGTGTGTCTGTGTCTATATGCCCGAGTAAATAACTTTGTATTTTGACCTATTATAATGATGAAATAGTTATTTTACCATAGATTATGAACCAGCTTTTTAAAGCTTCACTATCGAAAAATATTACTTTATAAATATTTTGGTGACATTTCAGTGGTTAAAGGAGTGTGACTGGTGGGACACTCAAAAATACCTCACCTCCGCCTTCTGTCACTTAAGATTTTAGCTCAAATAGTATACATAGCCAGATGTCTCTTACTATGCTATTAAATGATTAATAAACTACACAAGAAACTAAAAATTAGCACCAAGTTTAGTTTCTACAGGAAAATATGGAAAGTAGAAATTGACTGGTGGGACACTTTGTTGTGACTGGTGGAACAAGTGTCTCTTTTTTATGTCATATTTAGAATTATTTATTGACTATTAAACCAATATCACATCATTAATCTTTATTTCTGGTAATTTAATTTATAGTTTCTTCATTATTAATATTATTTTGTTTCTTAATTAAAGTTCTCGAATTTATGGTCATATCATAACGAATTAACAATTATTATTATTAAAATCGACCAAATAGGGGATGTATTAGCAAAGGGCAAGATAAAAAGTACCCGAAACCGACGTAAGTGCATGCATCGACTAATGAATGTCGATGAAGCAAAAGTGATTTGTCAGGATTGTGGCGGGTGGCAGTCCAGGTCTCTGCCTACCCCCCTACATTATTAAAATCTTTGAAAAAATCCACATAGTATACAAAATAAATGCAATAGTTTTAAGTTACTTTTTTGGTTTTCTGAAGCAGTCTACCACTTACTTTCATCACTCTTAATTTTTTTTCTAGATTTCCTTTTTCGCTCAGCACCATTCATCTTAAAAGCAGAAAAAGCAATCACTATCACAAAGAACCATAGAAACAAGCTAGGAATTGATTAAAAATGCTTAGAACAGTCCACAACAAGTTTTACAAAAATGTCCCACCAGTCAAACTGTGTCAAACAAAAAAGAAAACCTCCTCTTTCCCACCTTTCAAAACATTGCACCACAAAAAAACATGCTAAACAATTAAACAATTACCCAATTCTTACTTTACAAAAATCTCCACTTAAGTAGAACGCATTTTGAGGTTTTCTTGCAACTTTTGTGTGTTTTTGTGTGACTGGTGGGACATGCTACTCGCTCATTGTATTTATGGGTTTTTGAGTAAAATTCTTACTTTTTCTGCAGTATTTTTAGTCCATATTAAAATTCAAGAAATTCGAATCACTCTCAGTCGATGTTTGGTTGAAAATATTAATCAAAATAGCCGAAAACATTGTCGCCAATATGGTGCAAAATAATCGTACCACTCGTTCACAATGAACAACAACTTGTCATAGTGAAAAAAAAAACTTAATCTTGTTTCTTTCTACACAATTTTTACAGATCATGTAAATATAACTAATATACATTGCGTTAAGAATAAATTGGTTATAATTATATCAATTTAAGAAAATAACTCATTTTCCCATTTCCCGTGGAATGACCCTTCATTGGCGCTTCAAGACTACACATATCACCTTCTAGGCATCAATGGTATTAAAACAACGCGTCACGTGACCCGACTGTATCTGTCAATGAATAATTATAATGCACTAACAGACTCAAAGCCCCGATTAAAAGCCTGTCACTCTAACATAGTCCTGCCTGAGTAGTAATGAAATAATTAATAACAACACAATGTAGATTTGTTTCTTATATAACAAAATGTCCCTACAATACTCCTAAAAAATTATGTCATAGAATGCTACTTATAAAATAACTAATCTCACGCCTGTATCCAGTGGCGGCGTAGAGGGGGGGCGATGGGGGCGGTTCGCCCCGGGTGCCAAGCACCAAGGGGTGACAACGTGGTGAAAACTCACTCCATAAGAGCTGCAGAGAGCTATGTTAGAATGTCTAGATTGATTTTACGGAGAACTACACCATCGCTACAGGGCAATGGATGACATTCTCAATACATTTGGCATTGTTCAGCCTAAAACTATGCCGCTGTTAGCTCTCTTAATAATTCTTGTCAGTGATAATGGTGATGATGAAGATAGTGATATTAGTATTAATGATGATTAGATATTTTAATAAAAATATGTTTTCTTTACTTGTACTTTTTTACTGTTTGTGTGGTGAAAAGGGTCACAATTGTCACTCGCCTTAAATTCTCTTTTATCTTGGACCTCCACACTTTATAAAATGGATACATTCACTAACAAATTAAATGTGTAGACTCAGATGTTCACACTTGTATTGAAATTGAAAAATGTGCCCGGCCAAAAAAGGTTTCTAATCTCTGACATGTCAAAAAATGATAACTGTCAGAAATCTACGGAATTAAAAATCAGACTTTAAAAAAGGCAAACGAATATTTACTTTTCGTATAAGCCGCCAAAACGCTATTTTAGGCAATATGGCGTCGCACAGGATTATGACGTCACTTCCCAGTAAACCAACCAATGAATATAAGAAAGAACGATCCAGACAGATCACTTTCGCTTCAACATTTATAGGACTACATAGGGTAAACTATACATTGATTGGCACCTTAAGCAAAACCTTGAATTAATTTGCTTCCTAAGCATTAAATTTCATATTCAATCACTATTAACCATTTTTATTTGTTAGAATATGAGTATAGGTTGGAAATAAAAAATAATTCTTGCTTGTTGTCATAGTTTTATTTAAGAAAAATAATAATAATTTGAAAATGTCTCCAAAACTACAGTCATTGGCATTACAGGCATAAACATTGTCACTAATAATATCAGTCATTGTCACTTATAATTTGTATGTATGTTTTGTACTTAACAATGCTAATTATAAAAAACTACCAAAATGCCCTTTAAGAAATTTTAATTCTTAATATTTGTGTTTAAAACTCACTGTGCCAATGACTAGGTGGGTGCCAGCAATACTATGGTTTACCCTACATAGAATATAGGTACTGTGCATTCTGTTCAGAAACAAGCACTTTGAGTTTTAAAAATTTGCTTACCTAAAGAGTCCAGAGAAGAATGCCAGTCTCCAGCCCCAGTAAAAGGCTCCTTTTCCAAATGCAACAGTCACATAATCTTGTAGTTTTTTCTGCAGTAAAAAGAATGGGTATAGTTAGTTATCAAACAAATGGAGTAAACAGGTGACCTTATGGTACCTATCCGAGAGAAGACACCAGAAGGAAGGGTCGTCCGAAAACAAGATGGAAAGACGATATATGCCTAACCTTGGGACCATACTGGACCTGAGTAGCTGAAGATAGAGCTGGAGGAGGCCTGTGCCAAAAGGCACGCCAATTTGCGAGACATACTATAAATGTATTACCTTGAAATGTGAAACTTGTAGCAAATTCGGAATAAAAGGGCTTATTATTATTGTAGTTAGTTATCTAAGCTATGTTGATCACATACGGTAACAGGGACTGTGAGTATCACGACTTTTGGCCTTACTTTAGCTTCCAATGTGGTCTTAAAAATAGTGGCTTGATTATTCTCGATGAAGTAGAGGTATGCATCCCGAGATCGTGCCGTGCCTCCCATGCAGGCTCCAATGAATGAACCAGTCAATGCTGTCTGTACTACATTATTCACCTCGGGGGATATTTCATCAAATTCACTGAAAGATTGAAAGGCTCTTTAGGGGAAATGCTACTTTAAATTAAACACTTGCTTACAACATTATATGTATCTTATTTATAAAAACACAATTCCTTAAAACACTCATCATAGGCAGTTTAGTAAAGAGAAAAAAAGTACTTAACAATAGATTATTCAAGCTGCCTCTGAGGAATGTTCTAAAGGAATTGCATAAAACTACTTATTAGAACATGTCTTTCGCAGAGTAGATGCTTTAAATTATGCAAATACATAACTTACTTAATCTAATTTCGTAAGTAATGTATGTTCAATTCAATTCTTGTATTTTAAGGACTCATTGCATTGATTGACTAGTACAACTTCGCCAATGTCCCGTGTTAGGCTAGACTATAGCCAATCACAAGCGAATGTGGCTTGGTCAGAATTTTGAGTCAATCAGAACTGTTTGTCGGAAGGTTATGGAAAGCTTAGTGTTTTAGGTTGTTTGTTTTTAACTACAGTTCGATATTTTTGTCTGAAAAGAATTTACCTATAATGTAAACAAGAGGGGAGTGTGCCTGGGAGAGGAGAAGTTTAAGATTAGTAGTTCGGACAATCAGAGGATATCCAAAAGAAAATTAATACAAATTCGTCAATTATGTATGATTATTATAACATGAATAGTTCTGTCGGCCGTCGGGTGTAAGTTTTTGTTCTATCGGGCCAGAAAAAGTTTTCTGCGTTCGTTGAGCATGGAGTTCGAATGTATTTAAGCACTTTGAGGTTAGGTTAGTAAAATTGGACCAAAAATACTCACTCTTTCGAATACATACGCCTAACTCTGTCCAAACCAGACTCTGATGTTGGTGCAATAGGTGTCCCCATAAGGTCCTTGTCATATTTTTTCCGATCTTCAAAGAAAGAGAATAGAAGAGCCGGGGTTACTCGTCTAATATTCACTAACCGAATCATGTTACTGAACTGACTGTGTTTTATTGTCACTGTTTCGCCAACTATATTACCAATTGAGCATATTGTGTTATTGAATTCATGAAAATCAAGTAAATTTTAATCAAATTAATAAGTACAAACTTATTCTTAGTGGGTTGACATTGACAGCAGACTAACAGACAGAATGAAACATTCCTATTTTAGTCTGTGGGTGTCATGTCAGCTGTATGATTGCGATGCGTTCCGTTCCGGTAGAAAACTGTAGACTACACCGACCGGCATCCAAAATATCTATCCAGCAAAGGTAGTATGAGGACGTTTTGTGCTCATTAGTAGCACAAAAGCATGCTTTTATTGAGGAAGTGCTTTACATACGCCCAATCTTTTCTGTATTTTTGTATTCGATGTTTTAATCTATGCGTATTCCTTTTTTTGAGGTTTGATTTAGGTTGTTGTCAGTGACTACTGTCCTAAGAAATCATAAACTTATTTCAACGTAAAGAATTTACATTCTGTTTGTTGAATGTCTATGTGCATCATACAGAAAAGATTGGGAGTAAAGCACTTACTCAATATAAGCATGCTTTCGTGCTACTAATGAGCACGTGTGTCATCACGCACCATGTAACGACATGCCATATCTGTAAAATGAAATCAAGTAGCAATGGTCCCAGATTACAATACAAAAAGTTTACCTACTAGTGAGCAGAGCAGTTAGTAAATTCCTCTGCTTTCCTCATGAACGGTGTAAATTGGTTTATATTTTATAATTTCTTATTAATTTGTATGTTTTATTATTTCCTGCTTATGTACCTATTAGAATTTTGGTTGTTAATATATCAATTGCCTATTTTTATGTATGACCTAGGTTCCCTCCACACAATCACTTGTCCAGAGCCTGAGCACACAAAGGCGAGAGCACAGCCTCACACAAACAGGGTCCCGATTCTGTTAGTGCATTACAGTTCAATGACAAATACATGGTCGCATCACGTGTCGTGTTTTTTTCATACCATTGATGCCTAGATTGTTAGTTATGTGTGCGCGCGTAGACTTGACGCGGCAATGAAACTAAATCGCCATGTTCATGCAGTTGTGATTGTACTACAATGCATTAGCAGAATCTAGGTCCTGGTGTTCTGCAACACCAAAAATTCCGTTGCTCATGCCGCGCGTCGCCAAATGCACACATACCCAAGTGCCAACTATAAAATGGGTACACAGGTAATACACTATAACAATGGTCTCCACACTAAGCAAGTAGTCTGAACGTAGCGTATAGTACATCTCTATAAATTACTGGTGTGCAATAAGTATCTTATCGTAAAGTAGTCGTGCGGGGGCTAACAGTTAGAGGAAGTACGTCCAAAATGACATAGTGTTTTATTAATTATCAATAACTTTTATATTATTCATAATAGGAACATATCTTTTTCCTACAACTTTGCTTAGGTTAATTGGTTATAAGAAATCATAAAGGTTTTGTCAGAAAAAATAATACTTACAAAAATATTTACTATTAAATGAAGATCAAGATAAATCCATTTTGTCCATACCGTATGGACAAAACGACACGAGCCGTATGGACTAAATGACATACACAAAATAATTGCACAATTCGCAAACAAATGTGTTGGTACGCTGTCAAATCAGCACAGGCCGCGTGAACCCAACCACTGTACCGAATGCACCTCAACCACCCCTCACCAGACTTTGAACGTGAGCAGAAATCATTGCAGTAAATACAGGCACAATATTCTTCTTCGTCTTCTTGATAAATGCAATCTCCATGTTAATTTAAAGAGATTTAGTAACTGCCGGTGCTCTTTCGGTCCTCGGTTGACGTTAGTGGAATGTTATCGTTCATTTCTTTGGCTTTCGTTTACCCTATCCACTTACACATTTACCACCGGGAACTGGAGAAATGACATTAATTGGAACTGCTAAAGAAGTTGTCGATGGAAAAAAAATTGTAGTTAGATGGTTGAGAAATGTCTGAGTGGCCAGTCGATGTGTTATGAATATCATTAGTGACTGCTATTGCGACTACATTATGGACAAAATGACACATTATGTTGTTTTGTCCATAGTAACCACTATGGACAAAACAACATAATGTGTCATTTTGTACATAGCCTCAAAAATATTTTCGATTTGAAGAATAATTTTGTTGCAGTTACAATAATGTTGTAAATTCTAAACGATCACCTAGAACACAAAATGCTTCAAAATAAAAAAATAGAAAATAGTAAAATAACAAAAGCAATCTTACCGAAAAACAAAAAAAACAAATGACCAGTAATAAATCTCTTTCTAACCTTGAAACACAAATGTCAACATGGCATCCGTTGTATATTTCAAACGTCTCTCAGAAATCCAATGGAATATTTCCGGTGTTATACAAGACTTGGATTTGTTGTGTCTGCCCCTTGACCTTACACTTAAGCCTAATCTAAGATGTACCTACTCTGGTGTGCAATAAAAATCAATCTTAAACTAATCGTGATTTTTCGTGAGGCTACAAACTTGGGACTTACGTACATAATGCGCACGCGCGTCATTAGGTACAGACTATTTATTTGCAATATGACATTCTCATCGTGCGGATAGCTTTTAGTGATTTGTTTATCTTCCGAAATATGTACCTAATGTTTTATACTTTCGAACAAGGATAATGAGTAACTATTTATTGCACTCCGATAAAATAAACGTGAATATTGCATACTAGTTTTTTGTAAGGTTAACTATGAATTTATCAAGATAGAGTTAAAAATCTAATTAACGTTATAAATAAAATTAACGGATTAAATTTTAAAAATGTTAACGGACACGTTAACTTCTGTTAATATGCAGTAGTCCGTTAGTCGTTAATCCAATGCCTACTATTTACCGCACGGCACCGCGGCGGGGCGCGAAAAAGATTTTCAGAAAGGTTCAGACAAGAAGTATGAAACGACAAGTGCCGCGCGGCGCGTGGCAGCGAGTGAAAGAAAAACAATATTACACATTTGAATTAAACAAGTATTATGTTTTGTTCCTAACCTGTTAACTTCCAGAATCTAAATCAACAGGTTTTATAAGTTCACTAACGCAACGATATGAAAATGAAATTTTACACATATTAACGGATTAACGATTAACATTAACTTGCGTAAATTCTTCCGAAGTGTAAAGCCTGTATTCTGTATTACACCGGGGCAACACTGTGCGGCATTGCGGTATGCCACAAGGCAGCATGCTACAACGTCGCACATTGTGGCAAGAACAGTGTGGCATGGCAACACCTTGCGTCATGTGGCAAACTGTCGCAGCTTCTTCTTCTTCTTCTGCAGCACCTTTCTAGCATGCGGCCTTGTGGCATGCCGCAATGCCGCACAGTGTTGCCCCGGTATAATACAGGCTTAACGCTTTAACGTTTAACGAAGCCAACTTTTTTTGGAGTGGATTAACGATTAACGAAGTTAACTATTTGATTAACGGTGCCCAGCTATGGTGCCGACCGTGGAGCCCTAAAAAGAATTAAATACAAAATACGGTGATTCACGCAAGGTGCACGTCTGCCATGCTTATCTACGACATACTAACGCCTTCGCAAGCGCGTGTAAGCGTGGATTGTTGTAAATAATTTGCCAAGTATGTGAATGTGGCCTAACAAAACAACCTCCATCTTTTGTAGGGTTCTGAAAAAACGGACTTTTTCCTCTGTGTCAAACCCTGCAAGTTCCTCTACGCATCACTAGATGGCGCGACTCATAAAATAATTTTATGCAGTCTTCGTAGTACCTCGTAGTACTGCACGAGGGCTAAACAAAGAGCTACGAAAGTCCTGAGAAAAGCGAATGCTACGCCGCTACGATTAGCCAACAATGCCACCATTTATTTAAAAAAAAACTATACACGACGTATGTGTATATTGATACTAAACATGTTATTTTTATAATTTGTATTTAATCAGTTTCATCTTTAGGCAAAAATGGGCATTGGCCTAAAAAAAATTCTTTTTTTTTTCAAAAAAATTGTTTAGTTTGAGAGCCTGCCAATACAACAATGCCGCGATACAGCTGCGCATCTGCAATATTTGCCGAGGCGGGTACTGAAGATTTTTATGCCATTGTACGCAACCTACGTCTCTGATGCGCAGGGTTCGCGGCAGCGGCACGTCAACAGTCTCCTTAGCAGTGGTGGATTTACCAATAGGCTGAGTAGGCTGGAGCCTAGGGCGGCAGATTTTAGGGGGCGGCGAAATTGCTCCAAAAAAATTTTTTTGTCTTACAAAATTAAAAAATAAAATAATACCTGAATTTTATTATATTTCACCATTTAACTTAACATGAAAAGTGGGAAATGAGACGTTTGCCAATCTGCTAATACATATTTTTTTAAATTACATAATGTTTGCGTAGTTAGATATAGGGGGCGACAAATATGCCCCCAAAAGTTTTTTTTGTCCAACAGAAATAAAAAAAAATAAAATTCCTGAATGTTATTAGATTTCGCCATTTAACTTAACCTGAAATGTGGAAAATTTGACGTTTGCCAATCTGCTGATAGATACTTTTTTATATTACATATTTGCGTAGGTAGTTTTAGGGGCGGCAAATTGTCCCAACATTTTTTTTGTCTAACAGAAATAATAAAAAAAAACTGAATGTTATTTATTAGATTTCACCATTTAACTTAACCTGAAAAGTGGGTGACGTTTGCCAATCTGCTAATACATTTTTTTTTTAATTGAATATTTATTTGCGTACGCAGTTACTGTTATTTTGATGGCGGCGGTGCGGAAACAAATGGCATGGTCATTCGTTAAAAGTATCTGGCCGGAATGAAAGCTGCGACATCAGTTTATCCAAACTTGGATAAATTTGGGTATTTTTTTTGTAAACTTAAGCATTAAAGCTTTTTGTTTAAGTAATTATTCACAAAAAAAAAGTTAAAACGTGATCACAAATAGTTTGACTTAGAGCGGTTTTATTAATTAAGATTGAAACAGTATTAATGATAATAGAGAGATTTATTTTGTAATTTTTACAATTTTACTATGTATTTCCTAGTGCAAATGTGCACTAATAAAATTTTCTTTACACATAAGCCCTCGTTGGTTGGAATAAAAGCATTCAGTTGTTTAGTTCCTGGAACGGTGATAGCGGACGCGAAACGGACTCGTAGAAAATCTCGCTCTTGTTGAATATTTTCTTTTAAGCATCAGTACCTAAAGAAATCTTAGTCAATGGTGACTTGGCCCATTCATTAATGTTACAGGTGTAGTGATAGCGTTATTCGTAGACTGTAAACTTGCACGGGTTGCGAAAGGTTTCAGGTTTCCCGCAAGACCATCGACCTTATCCATGACCGGTGGCATGAAAGTGTTAAACTGTGCGTCTTTCCTAAAATCTTGTGTTTAGTAAAATAGGTTCACAGAACCTATTCTTAAAATGTTCGGGAGCCCTGTGATGTATTTCATTAGAAAAACCGCAATTCTATGCCCATCAAGGTGATGGTGCAGTTTTTTTTAAAAGCTTATAGTGTGGTAGTTAGTATCATGCCTTAATTAATAATTTGAAACCATGATGATCTTTAAAATAATAACCTATACCAATGGAATAATCGGACAGCACGACAAAACTACTAAACGCTTGTACGATAAAGCTATAATTTCTTATTTTATTTTCTTCTATTTTCTGCATGCTTTTCTTAAAAAAACCCTCGGCAAAAATTATATTTCTCAAGTTATCAAAGTTACTGGAAACTCAAAATTAAAGTAAATTTACGAACTACCTATTTACCTTTTTTTGGCAATATTTTTGATGAGAATACCAAATTACCAATTATTTAGAAACTGTGCAGTTATTTAGTGAATCCCATGGTGTTACATATCAGTATCTTGCTTACTATGAAAGAAATATCATAGAAATTCGTATGCTGCTGTACTTACCTACGTATTTATTGATTTCATGGATAACATTATTTAGAAGCTCAGGAAATTTACTAAACTGGTATACAATAAGTTTAGAAAATTTAATAATAATGAATATAAGTAATCAGTTCTTTTTTTTAAGATATTAGATTATTTCAATGACAATGAAAAAGACAATGAATATTTTTTTATCTTTTAATTCGAAAATAATTTTTTTCTTTTGTCAAAATGCAGAGGTCAGAAGGGGCGGCAAAATTTGAATAGCCTACTGGCGGCAAATGTGTTAATCCGCCACTGCTCCTTAGGTCATTACAAAGAGGACTGGCAGCCCTATGCTGAGACAATGGATCTCAGTCCATGTAAAATAAAATAATGCAATGAATGTGTTTTCTAAACTTTCTTTCTTTTGTACTTTAAGAAATATCTGTAGATATTAGTACTAACACATGCTAAGACTATGAACTTGTTGCGAAATATTTACTTCAATATATTATTTATATTGATTTAACTGAGATCCTACGCGCTGTTAGTTTCTAGTAATAGTACGTTAGCTGGTCAGGAGAACTCTTTATCGCACACTTCCAAGAACAACGTGATATTTCGGAACCCTTACGTTACATGAGAGCAATTTTTTAAGGGTTCAAAGTAATGGCTGAAAGAGATAGCGCTAACGTGATGCAGCGTCTCTTTTGCTCATTATTCCGGCGTTTTTGGAGTAAATAAAATCGCGTTAAGAAAACAAATTTCTATGAATAAAAAATGGTTTTATTCGAAATATTACGTTGTTCTTGCAAGGGTGCGTTATGTAAACGAAACTAAATAGATTCATATTTTGTGAAAACCTAAAAATATATCGAGGGTATTCTGGAAGAACTGAATAAATACCAAATTTAAAAAAAAATGCATTAGGAAGGGCCATATTAGGTACACTAGTTCATGGGTAGGATCCTAGGCGATATCCATTGCTGGTGATGACTCGTGTCTTGATCCTTAGGTGTGTTTTAAGACAGCAATGTACATCACCTATAAATCATAGTTTTATGATAATGTAATATGGGTCTTAGAAACCTATTTGGGCCTATTTTTTTTTTAATTATGTACTTATTCGGTTCTGCCAGAATCATGAACGTAATGCCAGAATACCCTCGATATTACATTTTTTTCGGAATATTAAGATGGAATACCTCGGCATTTTTTATTCAAAAATATGAAAGGTACAGTCTGTTAGCTTTTAGAATATACCACGGCTACTATAGGATAGAATCGGATATATTCGTGTAATAGAAATATCGGACTAATATGACACTTAATTTCGAAATCGGAACTAATATGACACTTCATTTCACTTATACAGAGCAGGAAGTAGTATTACACTCGTGTGCTTTCGGCGAAAACCGAAGCCTACTCTAGAGCCCGAGGTATATTCTAAAAGATAACAGACTGTAGGTACTATCAGCGAAGTGTGACAAGAACGTTAGAAGGTCGAATAAAGTCTCACACATATTCACAAAAATGCAAGAAATCAGTAAATATAATTATGTTCTCTGACCTGATTGCGAAAAGTATCCATAGTAGGGATAATACTTACCGTAGCCATTGCCATTAAATTGTAAAGACCAATACGATCGAGATTCGTCACTAGAACAGGATATAAATCAAACCCAGCAGTTATTTTCAACTATATTTTATTATAAAATGACAAAGAATAAATCTAGAATTCAATAGGGTAGTCACTTAGTAATTCTGTATAGTATCATCATAATAATAATTCTCCTAACGGTTGTAGTTAATATTGAATACTTTGAATAGTGCGCTTATGGCATTTCAAAGTTTGACCCTTAGCAAATTCACAAAAGTAATATATATAAGTCACATGATGTACAATCATCAAAATATGTTGAATACTTTTATACTTTAGCTTTGTAAAGCTTACCATTATTCACTTTATGTTTAGTACACAAATAGGCAGATAAGATCCGCCTCTCTATGTCCTAAAGCGTAGATTTATAATTTAAGTTGAAAATAAAAATATCCATAGATCCCTGTCATGTTATCCCAATGATTGGTCTTTGGCAAGTAGAAAATGTAAATACAGACAGCAAAGTTGCGCCACAGCGTCAGTAGTAGGTAACAAGGTGCGGACAGCAAAAAAACGATGTGCTTTGGGAATCTGGGTACATTGGGCAATTTACGAATCATTCTGATTGAGTGACTAAATCTATTTAATTATTTTAACTTTACACACAACCCTTTAATTTGCACACCTTTATTCAAAACATTAGTAAATACTAAAGTCGAAATAATATCAATGTCGGAAGAATTAAAAAAGTCGACCAGGTATGTAAATCCGTATTTTCTAGAAGATTGTCTATTTATTTACTTCCTAGAGTGACTACTGAAATAAGTATGTTCCTAATGATTATGTTATGTTTTTACTATAGGTCCTATAAATTTTACTATTAAAATAATGGAGTGTATAATTATATTTACAGCAGTAAAAAAAATCAAAGTCTGCTTGTCAAATTGAGGAAACGCAAACGTTGACCGCAACAGACCAATTTTGATGAACAATTGCAACGAACGAATAGAGCCGCGCTAGATACTTTACCAATTTCAGATTTGGTAGCAACGTCGAGATCTGATGTTTGGAACGCGGCCGTAGTTAATTGATTAACTGCCGATTCCTGAATTGAGAATTTAAAGAGTTATTAAATGTGCACGTCCTTCGCATTTACCAGAGGAATAAAGAATATTACTGACTCGAGCGAGTTACCGAGAACAAATCCTTGTTCTATACCCTGTGCAATCTGAAACGACATTTATAAGTATACTTACTCTTGAAATATTTGTTCGCTTTAACTTCAAGTACTTCACGCCTTAGCATTGTTTTACCTAAACAATATCTAAGTTACTTTTCAGTACCTCGCGCAAATCGGCTTTTTTCTAGTAGCAGATAGTAAAAATACCTAATAAACAGAGATTAGCATAGAAAAAGCATTGCATAAGATACGTTTTATAATCGTGTTAAATGGATACAATTTAGCTAAGTATAGTTAGATCTAAGTGTATGACTAAAAAGTACCAATTGTGTACAGTCGTACAATCCTCATTTTATATTGATCCCATTAAAATTTATAAGTTTATTTACAAATAGCTTAACCTTGTAGAGTTAACATTTAAACAATCTTTGAGAAATTAACAAAGGTTTTCAATGCAATTTAATAAATCATGGTAGTACGTAGGTATATGATTAAATAAAATAAAATACTTATTTACTTAATAATTTCTAAGATAGGTGTAAGTAGAGCCTAAATACTTTTCTTCCTCTAAGAAAAACCTTTGCCCACATAACATTCTTACAATTGGTGAAAATAAGCCAGGGATTGAGGAACAGAAATAAAAAGAACAAAAATATCAATAATAATTATGTATTTAATGAAGGAAATTAAAATAAGAATGAAATTAAACACACCAAAGCTTAGAATTAAAAATAAGAAATTAACGGGAAAAGAATAATTATCCTTAAAATTATTATACTTACAGTGAAAAAAGTAAAGGTAGATAGCTAGGTTGGTAGTTGCCAAATTTAATTTTTAATAATTTATCACTAAATAAGGTAGGTAGGTACAGTACGTCAGACGATAGTTTTAAGAAATTTTATAGACTTGAGAACGTAGTGGGTAATGCGCCTTAGTCAAAGTCTAGGTAAATATTGATATGTGGCCTTAATCCTGAGTGCATCGACAAGGGGTTCAATATTACGAAGCGCAATTAAACATGTGCAGCAGCCTGATATGCTTAGATATGTTAATTTTGTGTTAAATCAAGAGAAGCAAAGTAGGTAATTTAGAAAATCATTGAGCCGTAACTGGTACACATAGTAATATCAGTAACGACAAGATGCGAAGTAAATTATATCCTAAAAATAGGATGCAATTGAATCATCAAAACAATTGTTTTAAACGCATAACTTTAACTAACAAATTGAACTTCACTTACAATGAATAAAATTGCATATATTGCGCTTAATAAAACTCTCAAATATAATTTAACTGTAACATTTTTCATCAACTTTTCAATATATTGTTAAGATTACTTTCAATTACGTTTCCCTTAATGTATATTGACTTTAAATTTGGCATCTCGTTCTAAACACTGATCTAATTTCTTATTTTTATTAATAATTACCATTATAACCTAAATATTATTTAAAATACTTTTCTAAACACAAAAATACATATTATCTTTTAATCGATATAATGTTGTCGTGAAACATTAGGCCTGAAAAAAACGCTACACACACATGTTTTGATAATGGAAATTGAGCGTAAAGCGATCGCAAACAAACGTCTACCGAGGAGCGAAAACAAACGAGGCCGTGTGTAGCGTTTACACCAAAATATGTATAGTAGATATGTAATCTCCTTTTTGTGATATCGGTTTAACAATAAAATGTAATCACAAGTACTAATTACACCTGACAATTCTACTCCACGCATTCGACCACCACCAACGCGCCCGCTAGTTTCATTCCCGAAATGCGGGTGCGGTTATCGCACCCCATAGAAAAACATTTTTTCAAAAACGTGCAAAATATCACCACACCCTGGTCTCCTAACATTATCTAAACCAAATAACTACGCTTATATTCTTAGCCGTAGGTAATGATTAATACACTTTTTTTTTGTGTTATTTTAAATGTTCTATACTTACTTAAATACTTACTATCATTCATGCCAATCTAATTTTTTTTCTGTTTATCTTCTTACTAAGCTCTATTTTTTATTTCTTATTTACGGTAAGTGATGTATATGATAAACTTTATAATACTTTTAGTGTAAATATGTTTCTATTTTAGATGAATGCATGATATATTAAAAAAAATAAGTTCGAGTTTTCTTGATGACTGTTATTTTTTTCTTTAGAATAGGTCTAATTTTTTTAGGTTTGAAAAATATTTATTTTTGACATGAGTTTATTGATAGCGGTCATGCAGTCAGTTTTAATTTGATGTTGGTTTCAAATATTTCTGATAAATACGGAACGTTTGTGACTTATGGAGTATTTGACTAAAAATAAGTAAAATTAAGTGGTTTTTTTTCTAGCACGTTCACTGTACGGCTGTTAAAGTAGTAATTATTTTTCTAGGTCCACTATTGACCTTGACGTTTCCGGAGGGCCACAAGTTTCACTTACTTATTTGTATGTGACGCCTTTGCATTAATTGCATAATCACATAATTGGACGTGTAACTGAACACTTAACAATCAAATAGCCCTAAATATGTAGGGCATAAAAGGTGGCTTTTCGTCAGGCAGTTTTTGCGGCCGATTTTTTTTATAAACATTGTTCACGTTTTTTCTTTATCTTAAAGTTGCATTGAATCGATTTAAACGTAAAGTACTTAATTTACAATCTTAATCTCTTTTTGCATTGGACTAGACGCATTAAATTAATTTAAGGAAGGCAACATGAAACCAATCGAAAGCCTACCCAAAGTAATAAGGTCCAAGAAAATGTAAAAGATCAAGTAGGTAAGTTAAGTAGTATAACAGAACACGAAGGTGAGAAGATTCATTTTATTAAATTAAGTGGTATTGTGAAAGTAATTAGATCAGATCTCAGAAATACTGGAAAGACCGCCGGCCGTCACAAGTCTCAGTGTGATAATACTATCATTACTGAAAATTTTCTAAAAAATTACGTCATTATAATACTGATCACACTGTTCAGTATATAAACAAGTCACCCCCAAACCGTAAAAATAAATTAATAAAAATCTATAGTTAAATTGCTTAGTGAAAGTAACGCTCGAGCATTTATGTTATTTTATTATAATATGTATACGCTGTATGTAGCTACCATTATTGTAAATTAAACCTCGAAATAAATGCATCATGTCACTATCATGTCGCTTGAACATAAAGTTTTCATAAGTGGATTATTAACTAGACGCTTAAGAGACGCGATTAACTAACTAATGATCGAATATTCGAAACTCGATGATCTACGAGGATCGATTACAGTTTTTCGCATGACCGAATAAATGTGGAAGTGAAACGCAGTTATCATTACCGAAAATAAAAGTTAACTTAGTTGAATATTAATAAACTGAATCTAAAACTAATATTGCACACACATACACATTCCTACCTTAAACGAAAATTCAAGAAAACATGAAATGAGAACAAATGTGTATGCGCATTAAAATGGGTACACTTATAATGAAAATGTAACTTAATGAATAATTGTGCACGTTAAAATAGAATATAAAATATATCTAATAATAAAATATAATTTCATAAGTGACAACTGCAAACTATATATTTTATAATTTTATACGAAATATTGTAATGTTATGTATAAAACAATGTGCCATCTGTAACTACGAATATAAATAATTAGGTGGTAATGTAACATTAATATTTATGATGTCTGACAAAAATAATTATAATAATATTTGCTACACAAGTATTACAATGTTTCACATTGTGTTGAAACTGCCAATTTAAATTTAAATAAAACTAGCGCAATCTAATTGCTGAAAAATAATTTTGATCTTATTAGTTTGAAGAAAATAGAACGAGAATGTTACCTAAATTACAGAGATAATAAAATTTAATAATAAAATTACCATAGCATAGAGTAACGTAGAGTACGATCATGGAATGAATATCACACAATATAGAAGACCGCTATGATGAAAGTACTTGGTTCAATTACATACCCCAAGGTTTACTAGAAATTACATACTACAAGTTGATTCACAAAGATAAGTGATCATGATAGTACCTAAATAGATTACGATGTACAATTTACAGTATAGTAACAGTAAAATGTACGTATTCATAGTACATATTCATTAAGAAAATAGAATAGCACTTAATTGTCTAGTGTAGGTATTAGTGATCCGAGTAAGCGTAATACAGATATTTCCATTATCAGTCGAGTGGATTCTCGGTTTCGTGAGAGGTACGTTTGTGATTTATACCGACATTACACTAGTACGCTTCTGGCCAAGTTAGTCAAGTATGTGCTATCACATCAGCAAACAGTGTTTATAAATCAGCCAATATTATTGTGAAGATATCGAGTCGACAGTCGGAGGAGAGCGTCGAAGGGTGTGATATTCCGAAGTGTGTCCGTGTCTAGTCACGTTTAGATGCTGGACTTTGAAAAGGAGACCCTGAGATGGTTCGACTCTGACAACTGGTAATTGTGCATTTTTATAAGAGCAGCGACGGCGTCGTCGATGGACGTCAGTTGAACCAGAGCCATTTTGCGGTCCTTCCTGCAAGCGCAACAAAAAGAGCATTCATGAATCTCCGTGTATAGGGTAAGACGTGGAGAGAACATAGCGTTAAATCGACTACACTTACGGGAAGAACTTGAAAGCTTTGATGGTGAATCCCCGTTTGGTGAACGCTTCCTTAATATCCTCCTCGGACACGGTTGCTCTGAAAATACAATGAGTTATGTCAGAAGCGGCGATTCGATCCGGGCGAAAAGATGAGGTCCCGGGCAGAGCGATCACTTACGGAATGTTGGATAGATGTAATGTGGCGCTAGGCGGGTAGATGTTCTGATAATTTTTGCTGCCCGGCTTCTTGAATCTATGGAGCGGGCTCTGGGAGTAGTCCCTGAAACACGAAAATATTTCACTTGTTTAACTAAATCATATGAAGACAAACAGAAAATTTACGAAAACTAAGTAACTTGTTATTAGTAAGAGAGCTCAAGTGTGGTTTTCATATCCACTGAGGGCCACCGTACATTTGAACCTACAAATGGCCTCAGTCTGGGTGTCGCCATTGCTTCATAACCATAACACTGGGTATCCTAGTTTAGTGATTGTGTTGTATGGAAGTTATTTTTTTATGAACTTAAATTTCATAAGTACTATTCACTTATAATACGTACTTGAGTTTTTGTCGGAAGAGTCCCGATCAGGTTTCTTTCTGATTCGTAGAGCTTTTGGTGAGTAGATATTATTATTTATGGTTACCTGGTGAGGCCGGCGTCCGGCTGGCCTTCCTTGGGCAGCTGTACTGTCTGATGCTTGCTCAGCATCACGCGCATGGCCTTGCCAAATACGCGTAGCTTGTCCATGTGGGTCATGGCTGGAAGAAAGTTGGTCGTCAAAGAAGCAGAAAATATTATGTACGGCCCAAAACAAGACGTCTTAGATGTGTATAAGACAATTTTGTATTACTTCTGCGATCATTCAACATTTACTGGAATGTCTTTTATAGAGATGTTGTTTTATGTATTACAGAATATAAATAACAATGAATTTGTACTAATATGATTGAAACTTTGTCGTATAAACAATTTTTACGTTGTACTGGAAAAAAAATCGAAACGTGCCTCAGGTTGAAGTTATGTTGTTCAAATTGCACTTAATAAATAATTACATAGTAAATATTTTTATTCAGCACCCTTGAGCTACTTATTTTGCCCCAGTGGGTGATATTTCTTTCTTTCAGATAATGAACTTTAAATTGTCACGCACAATTTATTTAAAACATCGGGATTTTGAACAAGGGTTCTTCTAAACGCCGCAAGTCTATTGCGTGACAACATTTTTAATAACACACACAAAAAAAAATGTTATCGAATTTTATGGAGAGTTAATTATCTATCAGTCTGAATAAATACATACCGAGATGAGCCTGATGCGGCTCAGCCATCTGAATAAGAGCAGAGTCCTTCTTGTTGTAGAGTATCTTCACCCGCTGCACATCGCCGTAAACGCCTACAGATAAAAAAGCTTTTAATTACACAACCAACGCTCGTCTTTTCTTTAGCATATAAATAAAATACTCGATTTGTTCCTAAGTTCTATCTAGTATGTACTCATCGAAATCATATTACATTAAACGCATTTTATATCGTGATCTAGTTAATGCGGCTGAACGCACTCGCGGGCACTTTCCCACAAACTCGTGACCTCATGTGGATACGGGGACATAAAATTTTCATTCTATAAATCTAGCGGCTATTTAAACGCTAAGCAACCGCTGGTACAGTTCAGCCGTTACTTGTTTAATAATGATATGATTTGGACGTTTTCTAAAGCTAAGAATTATTGCTATGGAATAATTATTTATAGTTCAATGAATTAATTACAGAGTGTTTTTGTTTTAGTAGAAATGCTTAGTTATGATTAAATTATATTACATATTATTGACGTGGAAACTGGACAGAGAAAATTATAGGAAGAAGACAACTTCAAGCTCTATTTGGTCACGAACGTAGCGTACAGAGAGGCTTCGGTTTTGAGCCAATTAGCTGCTATAGGCAAATAAATGCGAATCAAACCTTACTAATTAACAGTTTTGGGAAAGTTTTATAAATTTGATTACTTATTCATAATTAGGTAACTTCATTCATCAAGCCCGTTTCGTCGCTACTTATTCTTTACTTTTATTATTTTTATTTGGTGTATGTCGTTTCACGAAATGTTATCTGTAGCGAAGCGACGCATCACTCATCAAAGGAACATAAAATATGAGTCGACTGTCACATAACTGACACGAAACTGACGGCTCAGAAGTCAGGAGAAATATAAACGGAAATGAAGACAACACTAGGGTACAATAGACATTCACTCTGCTACGACTAGCTATAGTACGCTGAAACACAAATTGTCACAGTTAAGGTCAAGGTGTTACAAGCGAAGCTCACACAGAGGCACTTTCGGAAGCGGTTATCGGAGACGAGAATGTTAGCTGACAATTTGTACTTCAGGCGATAGGGCACAGGAATATATTAATGTTTTTAATATAAAATATGGAATGTATGTGCACACGTACCGAAAAGGGTAAAGAGAGCGTCAGGCGTGACCATCTAAAACAACAGGAAAGAGAAAAGAGACAGTATTATATAGTTATAAAAGATATCTCACATCATATCTATGAATAATTAGCAACCTAATTTCAAAGAGTTTTAAATAAAATACAAGACTGGTCCAATAGCCGGTAACGCTTTTTGTGTATTAGTGAAATGCATTAGTTGATTGCGTTTACCAAATTGTGTGACCCATATTAGGAGAAGAATAAAGAGAAAACGTTGCAGGCTATTGTATAGGTATAGGTATTGCCAATAAATGTAACTACCAATGTAAAATGTATATCATTAATAATTAAATTTGGAAGAATCAATTTAGTGGCAGATTTATGTATTGTTTTTGTTGACATTTAATTTGTCGATTGAGTAAAAAAACCTAACCTGTTCGACTAGAATAAAGCTATCAAGCAGTGTTTTTGTTAAAACTGACATAAGGTAAGGAAAGCTCTTACGTACTTAGTTAGGTAAGTAGGAATTAAAGTAAAAGTTCACAAAACTTCTTTTTTTTAAATGGTCTTTTCTGAACAAACCCTAACCATACTAAGGCACCTAGAAGCTGTATCGTCGACGTACCACAGTACTCAAGAACATGAAGGCAATTTGTCTAGGTTCTAAGCGTACAAACCTCCTCATTGAGGTTGGAGACAAGAAGAACGGTTGCCAGGGGCAACGGCGGCGCGGCCAGGGCGCGCAGGGCGGGCGAGGCCGGAGTAAGGGTCAGCGCGCCGAAGGCTGGCAATCCCACTCCGCCAACGCCTACGCCATAGGGCGACGCCAGTCCAGATCCTAAGCCGAGGAATGGCGGTGCCAACACGCCTCCACCTAAAACACAGTAAACAAGAGGTAAATACATGTGGTTATACTCATACGCTTCGGCACACGGTCGTGATTCTGTACATCCACGAGACCGGGTGGAAAAAAGTTAAGATTTTCTACGAAAAAAAATACAAAGAGCCTTGAACAACAAGATGTTCGCTCGAGATAAAACAATATTCTTACTTTCATCTCTTATTTTATTGCCTCGTAACTTATTCTCTTTAGTAGACGTTGATAAAACGAATTGAGCGAACGTTTTAGTTATTATGAGCAGTGGGGTTCAAACGCTAGGAAAATGTTCTGCACTGAACAACCCTCTACGGTGCAGTACGGATTTACGAGGAGTCATTTGTCACTGTGGGAATATTTGTAATAATTATGAATAATATAAACAACGCATGTAAAAATAGTAAAATAACAGTGTGGAATAAGAGGAAATGGTAAAGTTGACAAAGCTGGCAAATAGATACATTCCTAAGTAATTAATTAATTAAGCTAACAATCCAAGACATAACAAAGAATATACTATTTTACCGTGGGAAAGTATACTACCATTTTCCGGAAGTAAGAAACTACACTACAGATTATTAGATTCGATTCGTATCAGACAGAGTGCGTGTCTTGCCGCAGTCGGTGTCATACGAACAGAAGCCAACCGGTGCAAGATAGGCGAGTGGTTGAAGCGTCCAGTGCTGCCTCAGATCCAGGTTACAGAATTAGGACTAACTCATCCTGGAGGCGAGGGCCAGGGCGAGGCGAGCCCGCAGTGGCGACATCAACTCACTGGTCAACAGCTGGTGGGCATCGCCGTCGCCGGACGGCAGAGAGGGGTTGGTGTAGTCGCGCGACTTGTCGTTGTTGTATTTCACGTTGAGGCATGTCATTTTGGAGTAGTCGATGCGGAGGGTGCAGCAACCATTGTAGATGTTTTGGCCATCCAGCGCCTGCGGGTGAAAAAGTCGCTCAGATGTGATACTTTGGCACTCTTAACAGGTTGTTTGATAGTCATTAATTTATATGAACGTAAAGAGTTTACATTCTGTTTGTTGAATGTCAATGTGCTTATAATGTTAATGTTAGCCGCTGCCTTGGGGTCGAATGTAGTGGAGAAAATGCAGCAAAAAAAATCCACTCTGACCATCTATATCACCTTAAATCTAATACGTAAGTTGGTATGAATGTCCATCTTCCTAAGAGGCTCAAAACCCATGAGTGCAATCAATACTTGCAATGTCAAAACATTCTTTAATATTCTTACTAACGTAAAAAAACACCAATGGTGAGGCCAGACACACGGACGGCACCCGTTCACGAGCATAAGGCAGGGGTCAACCATCGCAAAATTCAACCATATTAGAGGGAGGCGACCCGGCCACCACGCCACCATTAGACAAACAAACAAACGCCTTTGACAAACTAAAATTAAAGACTACAGAATTTCCTCGATATGACGAGAGCCTTATAAGACAAAATTGTCTTGTCTGTCTAATTTAATAGGCTTCTAAAATTTGGTGCGACGGTAGCGCATCGGTAGATTATTTAGATCGTCCCTTTTTCAGACGTCGCCGGTTCTAATTACGACATCTTGGCATTGGCATCTACTAATGAATTTGTTTTCTAAGTGACGTATATTTGTGAATTTATTATCGAGGAGTAAATCCAAGTAAGATAAGAATATTCTTTATTGCACACAAGAAACAAGAGACAAATGAAATATTATTGATAGTACTAGCTTTCGCCCGCGACTCCGTCCGCGTGGCCTTTAGTTCAAAATTTTGCAACCCCGTTCACTCCCGTAACTCCCGTTAAGGGTTAAATTTAGAAAAACGGTGAAAAACGTGTTCAATTAATTGTGTTGAAGAGTATTTATTTTAAGTTTCAAGAAAATCAGACAACATTTTTTATGCCTCCCATACAAATTTTGCCAACCCTTTTCGCCCCCTTAGGGGTTGAATTTCAAAAAATCCGTTCTTATTCCTTGCCTACATTATATACAGATCCTCTGTGAAAAATTTCACCATCCTAGGTCAAACGGCTTGGGCTGGGCGTTGATGAGTGAATGAATCAGTCAGTCAGGACTTTGAATTTTATATATATAGATTGACATAACCACGCCACGTCGCAATCTCTCTCCCTCTGTATGAGAGATGATCTGTGCTCTGCTGTGATTTATAGACGTACCTATATAGGCTGCTTATGTTTTGTATGTTGTACAAGACTGTCTTTCCCGCTGTTATTAGGGCAACCTCTCAGGAAAAGCCACCTACAATATTTCATTATTGTTGCGTGGTAAATATAAACCTCCAAGTTATCTAATAAGGCGGTGGTCGTGTCAAAATCTTTGTGCCGTCGGCGGGAGCATTTATTTGTTGCCAGAGGGCTGCACGGGGCTGATACCGGCGCGCGCCGCGGATCGCGATATAAAAGAGAATTAATTAAAATGCAACAGCACTCGGGCCATTCTCTCAGTTTTATGCTCTTACCGCCTCCCGCGGGCTAGAGGTTGTGTTAAAATTATACCTCACGATATAAAGTGACGGTTAAGCAAGTTGTTGTTATTGATACTGGAATCTTAACCTTTAAAAAACTGTGTCAGCGTAAATCACTTTACAAGAAAAGAACCAAATAGTACTGTTATAGATAATTTCATTGGAAATTCTTTTCATCATCTGACGACCTCTGTGGAGTAACTGTTAGCGCATCTGCTTACCATGCGACAGGTCCCGGGTTCGATCCCCGGCTGGGGATAAAAAAAAAACTCCATGTATTGGATGTTTACATGTTTGTGACGTCGCTGTTTCTAGTTCCCACGACCAGGGTATCCTAGTGTGGGGCCAGAAGCAATGTATGTGCAGGTATGTAAATGTTTATGTTTATTTACTTTATTAATCAAGCAGGTATCAGGGGATGACATTGCACGTATACGTTACGTCAACTTTATTTACTTACAATTTTTAGGTAACTCTGATACGTGAAAAATTCCGACCCATTTCAGCGTAACACTAAATTACCGCTGGGAAATGATTTAGTTGTTTTTATATCCTAAACAAATGTGAAGTTTATAAAAAAATATGTTAATAATACAAATACGTTATGGAGAAGAATCATTAAATTGATGTGTTAAATATATCCCGCAAATAAAAGTGACGATCGTTTAACTGTGTAGAAATTTCGTAAAACTATAATTATTTGACGACCTCTGTGGCATAGTGGTTAGCGTATCTGCTTACCATGCGAGAGGTCCCAGGTTCGATCCCCGGCCGGAGAAAAAAAAACCCCAGGTCTTGGATGTTTACATGTTTGTGACGTCACTATTGCTGGTTCCCAAGACACAGGGTATCCAAGTGTGGGGCCAGAAGCAATGTATGTGCCTATACGTAAAGGACAACGGCAAATGGTGTACCGCTCTATTAAAATAATGTTTTGGGGCTATATTTTCCCAACTTTAGTATTTCGCAACTGGCTCTTTTTTCAATTATTTAAATATTTTTTTAAAGTAGGGGGAAGAAAATAAGAAAATAACTAAATAAAACGCAATTTACAAACAGAAACGGAACGCCATCGATTGTTCGCGCAAGCCAAAAAAAAAACAACTGTCATGTCAAAGTGAAAATCAGTAGAGTTCGTTTCACGAAAGAAGTCCCATGAGTTAATGAATTTTGGCTTTTATTGCTACATAATTAAGGATCTTACCGTGGGACTAGATCACACCAAACAGGTGAAACGATCTTTCAGGTGTTCTGTGGGACTGCTTCGGACAAAAATAAAAAAAAAAAGATACTTGCCATTCAATCAACGCCATCTCCACAACAAACTTGACAATGGCAGAATCCTAGGTGTGCCATTAAAAAATAATTTAATTGAATTGAAATCTCGTCATCGTTGTTTTTATTGTACTGAAAGAGGTAATCGTGTCAGAAAAGCAATAATAAGTGTTGCAACTGCATTGTAGAGCTGAGAACTGTGGGGTGTTGCTCCCATGTGATGAGTATCATCTGGTACCTGGGCTATGCTCGCCATGACGGAGTGACGCGACCAGCTAACTTCTTGGATGACGTTATTTTAATAGTTTAGTTGATTGAAAAGGCGCCGCTATCCATACGTTTCTGTACTACGTAGATAAGATCTGTCTCAATAAACACCATTTAATGAAAAAGTTGTTTTTGTTATTCGAATTATACAAGTATGTAGTAATAGTAGACTATAGTAGAGTTCTGAAGTATCCTAGAACATGAGAAAGTGGCTTTACACGAAGAAAACTGCTGTTGCTAGTTGAGCAGTAGGTAGTATGTATTTGGTTCAAATTATGTTTCTTGATTTTTTATCTGACTGTTTATTTATACATATTATTATATGTATGTACATAGGTAGTACGTATGTGTGTATATTAGAATGATTTTGTTTCAATTATTTGTGTAGGTATTTATCTCTAACAGTCAAGCAAACGGGGTCGTAACATAACCTCCAAACTTCTTAAAAAAACAAGCTTAACTCATGACTCCCAACTTTATAAAAAAAAGAAAATTAATGCAACAAATTCTTATACAATGATCTATTAAATGAAAATATTTCATGTTTTAACACGACTTTTTGTAGGTGTACTAGACTTCCACTGAAGCCTGCCATTCTCCTTTTATGTTATGTTATATTAAACAAAATTATTTTCGGAAAGATCTAGTAGTAAGAACGCTGCAAGTAAGACCGACACCTTCTGTACTAACGTTACAATAAATCTGTTAATTTACTTATTCACGTACAATACAACCAAATATTTATAAAAAGTTATATTATATTAGTAAGATGTGCCTATAGCCATAGCAGCTAAATATTCACTCTATTTCATATTTAGTTAATAAAGACCGCCTATTATGCATTCACAAAGAAAACGAAGCCAATCTCTGACAAAACGCAGAAGTAAAAAGTACGATATTGGCACGCGGGACGATATTGGTTGTAGATTTAATAAATTTCTGCTCTATATGCAAATGCGACCCCCTGATGTGTAGACGTGAATAGATTGGCTCGTTTAAAGCTCAACTTATATGGAAATGGTGAAGGCACGTAAGAAAACGCGAAAGACGATCGTGCCAATCGGTAATTAGATATTGGGCCCTTGTGGTGCGAAATTGACATTTCCCTTACGTACTTACTACTCAGTCCTTTGCCGCGACTTTGGCCGCGTCTTTTGCCCGTGTTTTCCATGGAAAATTACAAATGTTGCCTATAATACATCTGTAAGTGGCTCGACTTTACACATGCTTACTGAATTCATTTACTAATAGTGAGCTAACGTTATGTAATTAATTTTAAATCAAGTCTACCGGAGGTAACTGATAACTATGTTACAGCGTAGGGGAATTTAATAAAGCAAAAGTTTGGCCGTTTAGCGAGCTCTGTAGTGAGTATATTTACGGAGTACAGCGCCACCAAGTTATCTGTTCAGGTGGGCAAAATTGTAACTAATTAATTTGTAAATCCTGTTCCCCATTTTTTGTTTTATTTTTTCACTTACTATTTATAGATTATATGTTCATTAAAATTGAAAGACCGGTTAAAATATTCTCATTTTTCTAGGTAAATTTCTTAAATGTTAAGTACTAAATTCTCCACTAGCGCCGCTATCAACTGAACAGATAAGATGGTGGCACTGTAATCAGGTTAACTTATTAAAATATTTTAAAGGTCCAGCAGACAGGCTTCAAAGGCTTAGTGCATTAAAAAAATACAGGACTGGAAAAAAGGTAACTCCAAAAAAAGAAGTTTTATCAAGATGTCTTTAACGTAGAACGTTTGTCGTAGACTTAAAAATAAACGGACGGGCGAGAAGAAAAATAGGGTAAAGAAGATTTTGAATTGCAGATTAATTTCTTTACTTTTTAGAAAGTTTTTAGAGGCACTTCTGAGTGAAGTGCTTTTCACAGGTATATTTGGAAAAAATGTCCTATCGATGTGAGACCCGTAGTCTTAAAGTCAAAGTCCACGGCCGTAGTGGCTACTATTAAAGCTCTATACTTCCTAAACTCAGTGTGATTTAGTGACGGAAGTGCTTACGAAGGATGAGCTTAAGAACTATCAGAAAATGATGTAACATTATTGTATTCGCTTGTGTTATAAGTAGGACCATTTATTTTAGGACAATTTATGGAAGGAATGAGACAACTATAAAATGAGGAAACATCCTGCCCTTTAATATTATGCTACGCCCGGGCAGACCGCCTCCGCACCAGTATCAATATTCGCGGGAATTTAATTTAATCTTCCGAAACGATTATTTGTGAACGCGGGAGGAGCCGTAATGGAGGTAAAAAATATACCTAAGGAGGATTGACAAGGTGATAAAATGACAAACGCCACGCCCGATTTGATATTGGGCTTTTTACAGCGTAATAAGAAGCGGAATTGGAGGGACCCCAATTCTTCGGATTCAACGATATGCCTTGCCCACCTGCTTTCGTACCTGGGTGTTGCATTTAACGATTAACTTACTGAAGGTTATGATCGGGTGTTGCAAAGATTTACATGAAATGCTAGTTTTTCCGCAGCTTCACAAGCGAATATAATAAATTACGTAATTTAGGCATAAGTACTTGATAATCCTATGAATACAAATACAAAATACAATACAAAAAAATACAAAAAAAATATTAAAAAGAAGAAAGTTTTACTTTGGTTGCCACACTAGATGTAGATCTGTGCTGTGGTAACCAGGGGAAGAGTTGACATCACGTTTAATTGGCTGATTGAATGAGCTGGAATTTTGAAAATCCCCATCTAGACCACTTAATGGAATATCCTTTAAGTAATCTAGCCATTCACCGTCGTCAGCCCACCGCCGCCCACGGCTGGGCATAGGCATCCTCCCTCCCCTTCAAATTCCGTCTGTCGCGGCCCCTAGGCATACGTATCCACGGACCCTCCACCAACTCAACTACAATAATTATCGTCAAAATATCAATTCAATTTATTTATTTCGGACCAAGTTATTTTCAAATATTTCTTAAATTACTTAGTTTACTAAACATCGGTTAGTAAACTATCGGTTTCCCCACTGACGTTCATGCTGCTCTTGACTGCTAGACGTTACCCTTATAGATCGGTTACCCAATGTAGTCATGCGTTGCTAGAGAAAGGTTGCCGAAATTTTCGATAGAGTTGCGAGATTGAATCTAGGGGTTACTCGAACAATATTCTCTCTAAATTTTAAAGCTGGGTCCATCAGCTTAGGGTGCGCTGCGTATACAGTAACGGTACTGTTTATGAGTAACGAAAACAGAAGATAATACTGGAGAATGTTAGGCGTGAGATATTGAGAAGGGTCTCCGTCTCGGCTACAGGCACCGGCTGCGTCTACCGGGGACGATTGTCTGAGCACCGCCGCAAGTTCCACGGAGATGTAACAAGTGTCCGCCGTATCTCTTAATCACGCCGCCGCTAATTGTTTTATCTCGAGCTCGTTAGAACTCGTTTAAGCAAAGCCTTCTTAGTGAAGGATTAAGTGCGGTCCACCCTAATCCGCCCCCCGCTCCCTTTGCTAATTCCGACGGTTTTTCCGCGAAGCCAAGATAAACGTTTTTGTTGAGGGCACCGAGCTTACGTTAAATATGCAGTTATAAGAGTGCACATCACCCCCTTTTGTCTTGTTGCAAGGATTAGCTGGCGACGCGGCAGCCGCAGCGGCGGGCACCGTTTTTGTAGATCGCGACTGACGTCCGTTGTGTAAGCGGAACACAAACATAATGATATGTACGGTGACGTCTTTTTATTACAAAACATTGAGTTTTTATCTTAAGTACCTACATAACACAATATTTTTCACAAACATAACTCGTATGAAGGCTTTCATTTCGTTGATGGGCTTCAATTATCCTGATTGTAAATTGCTTACTCGTGCCACCGACTGGAAAATACGGATAGTCAAATTTTTCTGACTCGATATTAAACGGAAATAAAACCAGTAACCCAATTATTAACCACATGGGTTTGAAGTTAACCTAAAAGAGAGGTCAGGAACTTGAAAACTTAACCCAAGACGATGAGCGCATTATTATTATTATTAAATTCTTTATTGCACAAAACACTTGTCATACAAAGGCGTATACTTAATGCTTAATAACATTTACAGCTTAGCATAGCATAGCAGACCATATTGTACACAATCGCAGGTTGGTGGAGCGATGTGCGCACCATTAGTTAATGTAATAAATACTTCAGGTTACCCCTAATTGTGGACAGCTGATAGTGTGACACTGTGACCGAGCCAAAAACCGCGCCTGCATTTACACAGTTTTGTCATCTTTGTCTATACTTTCACGACAAACACAGTGTGAGTGGTTGGTTTCAAATTTTATTGCAACTTTGCCTTTTTTACTGCATTTGTGTAAATCGATAGAATCGGCCCATTTTTCAAAAGAGTACTGTAAGGTTAAACTAATTTCAAGCATGCGCTCTGTAAATTGTAATGGTACTGACACACGTGCTCATTAGTAGCACGAAACCATGCTATGCTTTTATTGAGCAAGTGCTTTACTCCCAATCTTTTCTGTATTTTTGTATTCGATGTTTTAATCTATCTGTCTTCCTTTTTAACCTAAGACTGCATTGTTGTCAGTGTTACTGTCTTAAGAAATCATAAAATTATTTCACCGTAAAGAATTTATATTCTGCTTGTTGAATGTCTATGTGCCTCCATACAGAAAAGATTGAGAGTAAAGCACTTGCTCAATGTAAGCATGCTTTCGTGCTACTAATGAGCACGTGTGTCAGTACCATAACTGTTAGAGCAAGGAGTATTTACCTAGTCGATAGAGGATATCGATAGAGTTTATAATATCTTTTTAATGCCATTTTACTCTCTGTCAGTGATGTCAGACATATAACAAAGTAGTCTTTTGTTTTTTAATGTTTTTCCCTGAAAAATTCTCATGTTGTTGCGTTTATATTAAATTTTATTTATTCTAAAATCGTTTTATCACTCGTATCCACTTTACAATATTAATGGTGTTCCAAAGTGGGAAACACCATTAGGTTATGGACCCGCATGAAAGAGTGATTTGATTACGTGAAGACAACATTGGGAAATCAGTCGACGAAATGGCAAGTAATAATTTAAACATGCCAGCGATGTCGAGGCTAGAGGGTAGCTCTAATTATTCGACGTGGAAAGTCCAAATGGAAATGGCACTTGTCTACGAAGATCTGTGGGAGTACGTTAGCACGACGCCAGTCGTCACTGATAAGGAAGCTGTAAAGAGAGATCAAAAGGCTAAAGCCAAGATAGGCATGATGGTGATGCCTGAATGTCTTGTGCACATACGCCTTGCGAAGACAGCTAAAGAAGCTTGGGACATGTTAAGACAGACATTTGAGGATAAAGGCTTGAATAATCGGTGCCGCCTGTTATCCAGATTGGTCAGTCTGAAATTGGAGCAATTTTCGACGGTAAGGGCATATGTTACAGCCACGTTAACAATATCCCAGGAACTAAGAGACGTTGGAAAGGAAATCGATGATGAACTGTTGGCTGCCCTGCTACTCCAAGGTCTGACGGCGGAGTTCCAACCATTGAAAATGAGTATTGAGAACAGTAATATTGAACTTACGTCTGACTACGTTAAGAACAAACTGTTCCAAATGGAGGATGCGTACACAGCTTCAGAAAGTGGAATTGAGACGTCAACGTCGGCACTACTAACAAAGAAAAATGAACACCGAAAGAGCAAAGTCAATACTGGCAAACCTGCAAAGAAAGTTTTGAAGTGCTACATCTGTGGTGGACCTCACAAATGTTACCAATGCCCTAATAACAGGAGAAAGGAGGAGACAAACAAGGAAGCACATCAGGCATTTGCCTTCGGTATTACGTGTGAACCTGCAGAAGATTGGGTGATCGACTCTGGAGCTTCAAACCACATGACGAAGACCAAAGCTTGGTTAAAGGACTTAAAGAAGACTCCTAGACCTTTAAGAGTTATGTGTGCGGATGGAAACGAGGTGCTGGGCGAAAGTGTTGGTATGGTTGTGTCTGACAAGATGACGGTAAGTGATGTTACTTTTGTACCGAAGTTAGCATCTAATTTATTGAGTGTTCATGCGATTGCTAAAAAAGGACATGTATTAGTGTTTACAGAAACGGGATGCGACATCTTTAAGAGTAACGAGTGCGAGGTTTATGGCGAAACTGTTGCGACAGGGGTGGTGGAACGAGGTGTCTACAAAATTAAGGACTGTTCATACGGTTCTGCACTAGCGACAACAGGAGGTGAGCAAACTGACCTGGTCCTATGGCATAGAAGGATGGGACATCTGGGACAGAGGAACCTGAAGTTACTGAGAGACAAGTTGGCAACCGGGGTAAGTTTTCCAAATTGTTCACACAATTTAGACTGCATTTCATGCATAAAGGGAAAACAAACGCGGCAACCTTTTACTAATAAGGGTACAAGGGCTAATGAAGTTTTAGAACTAGTACACTCGGATGTATGCGGCCCAATGCGAGTTCCCTCATTTAGTAAAAGCGTTTATTTTGTTACATTTATTGATGATTTATCGCGCAAGACATTTGTTTATTTTTTGAAACAAAAGAGTGAAGTTTTTGAAAAATTTAAGGAATTCAAAGTTTATGCGGAAAATCAAACGGGCAAGAAAATAAAAATCTTGAGATCGGACAATGGCACGGAATATGTCAACAAAAGGATGGATGGCTACCTGAAGGCGAATGGTATCCACCATCAGCTGACTGTTGACTACACGCCAGAACAAAACGGAGTAGCGGAGAGGTCGAATCGCACTATTTGCGAAAAAGCTAGAAGCATGTTGCAAGATTCTGGACTACCTCAACGGTTCTGGGCAGAAGCTGTTCATCATGCAGTGTACCTGAAGAACAGATCACCAACCATTGCGGTGCGCAATATGACACCTGAAGAGAAATGGACTGGTCAGAAATGTGATCTTAGTATGATAAGGACATTTGGATGCAAAGCTTTTATGCACATCCCAAGTCAGAAGAGGACCAAGTGGGATGCGAAGAGCAGAGAGTTAGTCCACACCGGTTTCTGCGATAATGCGAAAGCATACCGCTTGATAGAAACTGCTACAGGAAAACAATTTAAGGCGAGAAATGTGGTATTCCTGGAAAATAGCAAATACACGGATGAAGTAGATTCAGAAAAGAACTCGGTGGAGTTCATGTCATTCCCAGAAAGCGAACCAGACAGAGATGCAGAAGAGACTGCTGATTCGCGGACACCTCTAGAGGGAGTTTTGCGGAATGAGAGTCTAGACGAGAATCCTGTAAATGCAGAAATCATAATTGAATCCCATGAGATTGAGAGTCCAAGGATTCAAGAGCCAGAACGGGAACCAGAACCTGAGGTTCATCAACCAGATATTGAAGTTGGAGGACCAGAATCAGATATTTTTGAAGATTGCGAACCACCGGAAGAGGACTCTGCAAGTGTGCTTCAAGGAACAGAAAGGAGATATCCGCTGAGGGATAGGAAACCAAGGGAGTTTCCAGACTACGTTCTGTACCAAGCAGCTGATTCGGAACCAGATCCACTGACGATTCGAGAAGCATTATCCAGACCAGACAGTAAGCAATGGAGAGCTGCCATTCAGGAGGAGCTTGATGCTTTAAAGAAGAATGGTACCTGGATACTTGTGGAGCCGCAACAAGCTCGTAACGTCGTTGATTCGAAATGGTTATTTCGAATCAAAGAAGAGGCGGGAAATAAGATACGCTATAAGGCACGACTTGTTGCTAGAGGATTCAGTCAACGATCTGGAATTGACTACGATGAAACATTCTCACCAGTTGTGAGACATAGCTCGCTACGAGCTTTGATTGCACAAGCAGTCAAACAAGGATTAAAGATAGACCAAATGGATGTCAAGACGGCTTTCTTATATGGAGAACTTGATGAGACGGTCTATATGAAACAACCAGATGGTTTCGAGGAAAAGGGAAAGGAGAAACATGTTTGTTTATTGAAGCGTTCCTTGTATGGGCTCAAGCAAGCGCCAAGGGCATGGAACACAAAACTTAACATTGAGTTGTTGAAGTTGGGATTTAAGAGATCGAAGAATGAACCCTGCGTTTATACGAGATCAAAAGGAAGCAACGTGATCATACTAGCGGTGTATGTTGACGATATGTTGATTTTTTGGAATAATGAAGCAGAGTTACGCAAGGTGAAGAAGGATCTCATGTCAAAATTTGAAATGAAGGACTTAGGCAAAGCGGAGTTGATCCTAGGTATGCAGATCACTCAAAGTGAATCAGGGATAAAGGTTGACCAGACGAAATACATCAACAAGGTGTTGAAAAATTTCAGAATGGAAGACTGCAAGCCAGCTGCCACGCCTGCAGTTACTGGTCAAAACTCAGTCAAGCCAGGACCGGACCATAGACCTGATCCTAACATACCGTATCAGTGTCTTATTGGATCTCTGATGTACTTAGCAGTCTGCACAAGGCCGGACATTTCGTATGTGGTAAATTATTTAAGCCAGTTTAACAGCTGCTACACTGAAGAGCATTGGATAGCTGCTAAACGTGTGGTTAGATATCTTAAAGGGACCAAAGATTTCGGACTGATGTACAAGAAGACTACATCAGACGAAATAGATTGCTATGCAGATGCAAGTCATGCCTCCTGCTATGATAAGAGGTCGTATTCAGGAGCAGTGTTCTTGCACATGGGAGCTGCTGTCAGCTGGGAAAGCAAGAAGCAGAGGACCATTGCACTATCTACAGCGGAAGCTGAATATGTTGCTATGTCGGAAGCTGCCAGAGAGGCAATTTTCTTAAAGAGATTTGTGGCTGAAATAACTGGCCAGTCTGAATTGCCAATTAAGATTTACAGTGACAGCCAATCTGCTATTGCCATTGCACACAATCCTGTGCATCATCAGCGTACTAAACATATTGCTGTGCGCCACCATTTTGTGAGAGAGGCAGTTGAACATGGGCATATTGAGTTGGAGTATGTTCAAACGGAGCGTATGGTTGCTGACTCATTGACCAAGCCTTTGCTGAAAGGGAAGTTTGTGTGGTGTACTTTATGTATGGGTGTTGTATGAATGTGTTATAAGAAGTTAAGAGAGTTAAAATGGAGGAGGAGTGTTAGAGCAAGGAGTATTTACCTAGTCGATAGAGGATATCGATAGAGTTTATAATATCTTTTTAATGCCATTTTACTCTCTGTCAGTGATGTCAGACATATAACAAAGTAGTCTTTTGTTTTTTAATGTTTTTCCCTGAAAAATTCTCATGTTGTTGCGTTTATATTAAATTTTATTTATTCTAAAATCGTTTTATCACTCGTATCCACTTTACAATATTAATGGTGTTCCAAAGTGGGAAACACCATTAATAACGCACAAAGCATCACGGGATTGTAACATTGAACAGTTCGATGTCGCAAAGTTCAAAGTGCACTGTTTACTGTACACTCACACTCACCCATGATTACGCTAAACAAACGATTCTCGAAAACCTAACAAGACTAATGTTAAACAACGCCAGGCAGCAACTACGGCGGTAGCTCATAGAGAGTTGAGCGTGGCAGGTAGCAGGGTTTGTTGACACGGCTTACAGTTTCAACTGGTGTAAACAACGCGGGTGGTGAAACGTGCAATTTTAAATAGCTTGCACCGGCGCCTTCAGTTGAGAGGCGGCCAGTTTGTTTAAAGCTTCGATGAGATTCGACGACACGCGGTGGCGCGATAAAATGTTAATGAATTGATACGCTTTTATCGCTAGTGAAAGCTGGTCGGACTCTTCCGATATAACAACACCCGTAAGTAAATCCGGACTAAAAGTTTACAAAGCTTCAAAGGACTAACATGTCTACAGAAATGAATTTAAAGTAAACGAGACAGTTTAGAGGTCCCATTCAAAATAATAAATCGATGCTATACTTTGCACAGAAAAGCATCCGCCCGTAAACTAAATTTTAAAAACGACGACAGATATATTTGTCGATGTCTCACCGCTGTAGACATAAACATATGGGGCCAAGACGTTGACACAAAGCAAAGTGCAATTTTAAAATGTAAACAAAGGACCGCACCTTGAGTCGATGGCGCTATCTTAGATAGCAAATAGACAGACTGGAAAAATCGTCTTTGAGAAAACACATTTTATCTTTCCATTCACAACTCTTATAGCAGTGTAATTTAATACAATATTATAACAATATTTTAGCTTAAAATCACACAGATACGATAGACAGAAAAATAAACTCAAACTACGAACAAAGCTCTCTAGAGAAAATCTGAGAATTATCACCCGGGATAGTCAAGTGATTCTGGCATGAAATTAATATTGTAGCTTACGAAAGTTTTACTTCGAAAATTGTTATCCTATTTGCGTCACACATGCGTAAGGAATGAGCACAGTAGGGTTGGTTATAGATGAGCTAGTCGCCGACCGCAATGACAGGCGGGCTGTGGGTATGCATCAGCCAGTTATCAATCATACGTAACTTATTGATGGGCCGCCGCCCACACTCTGATTAACGACGTTGTCTAATAATGCCCACTAGCTAGTGCTAAGAGCCTAATACGATAAGTGTATACGAAGTTATGTATACATAATGCAATTTAATCTTCTCAATAGATCTTTAACAAGCTTGCTAATAGGAAATAATATTTTGAGAGTGACAGATGTAGCTACAAAATTTACATGGTTTGTTGCGACGACGTTTGCGCTATTTTGTATTTGGATGAGGATCCATTATGACCAAGATAAGCTAAAGATGTAACTCCATTTACTAGTGTATCGGGATCTGTATCTACCTATAAGCAAGGCTATTCACCTTAACGCCGAAATCTCCACTCCCTGCCAATCTCGTCTACTGCTCTCCTGCCGTCTCTTTAATGTCATCGACCCATCGGGCAGGTGGCTATCCACAGGATTGAAATTAATCGTAATAATAAGGACGTCGCTGTTTCTGGTTCCCACGACACAGGGTATCAGGTAGTGTGGGGCTAGAAGCAATATATATGCCTGTATGTAAATGTTATGTTGTGTTATGTTGTGTTATGTTAAATGGCGACCTCTGTGGCGCAGTGGTTAGCGCATCTGCCTACCATGCGAGAGGTCCCGGGTTCAAATCCCGGCTGGGGACAAAAAAAAGGAAACCCAGGTCTTGGATGTTTACATGTTTGTGTTGTCGCTGTTTTTGGTTCCCACGGCACAGGGTATCCTAGTATGGGGCCAGAAGCAATGTATGTAGAAATGTTAAAATTTTTTATTGAAAATGTTATGTTAATAAACCTTTTCTATCGATGGAGATTGCATAACCAATTAATACAATTAGTCTTTCTACCTTTATATCTGAGGGTTGATCGGCTACTATGGAATGTACAATGTACATTGAGTGTTCATAGTAATTGCTGTAAAGTGTTGAATGTTCATTGTTCTCGGCCACCACTTCTTATCACATAATCTTTATAATAATGAACTTAAATTAGCGACAACGATTTCATTTTGCTCTTACTTTGCTACGTAAAACTACAGATACTACACGAGATAGTAAATACACATTCCATAGATTTTTTTAGAAAAAAACATCTGTCTATGTCCTCCTATATCTCTCGGCAAATTATGATGGATTGCCGTCGCCAAACGATACAGTCCTGAGTTAATTTGAAAATGTCATTCGGGATTAACTCGAAGCTTTGCCACTCGGATGTGATTGATAAATGCACGCTATGAATATCCGGTGGATTTTTCTATTTTACGCGCCATGATATGACAACAAAGTGTTGGTATTTTTGTATCTTGAACAGTACTTTGTTGAATAGCAACCTATAAAGTAGATAAATTAAATTACCAACAAAGCAATTGCAAATATTGGTCTATTTTATTCTTATTTAGATTGCTACACCTATAGCCCTAATTACAAAACTACCGGGGTCCTGCTGTTTGACCAAAAGTCATTTGACAAAATTACACTTGACAAACAATGTTTGACAAAAAATGCTTTCGCCAATTGATCATTTTACTACTAATCATTTTACATATGACTCACTTATCCAAATGATCAACACTTAAATTTACATTTTACAAATAATTATTTTACTTAATGAACATTTAACAACTGAGATATCAGACAAAACTACTAATGGTCTAAAAACGTTTGATAAAATGTATTATTTGACAAATGTTTCGTTTATTAATCAATCTTACGAACGGGGGGTCGGCGATGTAAAGAATACGTGACAACAGAAATATAGGTGCGACGACGCGCGTAGCGAAGCGGAGCGCGTCGGAGCGTTAGGTTCTCTATGTAAGATCGAAAACAGACTCGACTTTGATGCGTTCAACATTTTGTTAAATGACATTTGGACAAATGCTTCATTTGCGAAACATATTATTTGGTGAAATTAAAAAAGGTCAATTGACATTTTAATATTCAACACATTTAACAAATGTAGTGTTTGCTAATGGATCATTTGCTAAGTGAGTTTTTGTAAGATGATACTTTTGTCAAATGTCTCGTTTGCCAAATGAACATTTGGTTAAACGTTGTTTGTCGAATGACCATTTGTCAATAATTTTTTGGTCAACCATTAGTAATCCAAAACTACCGGACAACTACTTTAGAAGTAAGGCTGAAAACAGCGCTACGCGGAATTATCGCAGTATCTGCATTAGTTGAGCATTTTTTGTCTTGCACTAAATAGATAGGTTAACAAAGAGTTTATTATTGTTTAGCTAACTTTGTATTTTAGTACAATTCCACCACTGCGGATAGCAATAACTTTGTTCGAAATCTTATGTGCTGGTAACGAGTGAATCTTAAAAAGGGCCTTTTTTTAAAGTAACCGGTTGCACCGCTCATACATTTCGTGCCTGGACGGGTAAGCCGCCCTCTGAAAAGATTTGATGTCGAGGTTAGAGATTTATGTCAAGGATCATAGAGCCGCGGATCGAGGATTTTAGCTCCCCGCATCCGACTGTGCCCTTTGTGCTTCGAGCACTATTCGGCTTCACTTCACTTTGTACCGCTTACTTCGCCCGCCACTTACCTTGCGGTGGGACGTTTTAATTTCATTTCGGAAAAACTCTGCTTCCTTAAAGTGCATGTCTGACGACGGCGGAGATACTCAAGCCATGCCACTAACATGTTACGGGAATACTACAAATATAGACCAGAAAATATGATTTGCTGTATTACTAAGGAGCTGTACGCATTTCAAAGTCTCGTTAGATTTGACATCACAAACATTGCAGATATTGCTTCTACCGTTGTCATACTTCATGGATTTTCTACGGTATGCTTATTAGCGATTGGAACTACAATGCCTCTCGCTAGCGGTAAAGGAAAACATTGCCAAGAAAACCCCGGAATAGTTAGCTCTGCTCGTATTGACTGCCGGTCGTATGAAGCCAACAAAGCTGAAGATTGGTTAGACACTGGGCGAGGCTGCTCCCTATAAAAATAAGCAACGCACTACAGTATTTAATCCGAATTAATACTTCACTAATCTGATATAGGTAGAAACTTTTAAAATTTCATAAATATATTTGTATTTGTTTAGTAAATTTAAACACCATTACAATGACTGTCTGATTGACAGAGATTTGAAATTTTGAGAGCATATTTCTGGAATAGAGTATACGTTTTCATTACAAAAGTGGTAGATTGAAGTAGATCTAGTACTTTGAACTTGTATTATGCTAAGAGAACCTTCTATTGACGCGTTTATCTAGCAAACGCAACGACACGCGCTCGTTATTCAGACTCGAATGAATGTCGCATCCGAGCAGCACTGGAACCTAGTAACTACTAGGTTCAAGTGTGCTGCTCTGTGGCCCCGCTAATGATGTCTTTATTGGCCACTTTGAGTATCGCGTCAAACTTATTATGTAATGCCATTTATCGGAACAGTTAGTGAAATTTAAATGATCTTATCAGGTCTGTACTGAAGTTTGAGGAAGATGTATGTGAAAACTGAGACCATGAAAAATAGCGTAGGCCTATACCCAGCAGTTGGTAAAGGTTGACTGATGATGTTGAATAAGGTTATGTTTCTGGCTCCCACAACACAGGGTATCCTAGTGTGGGGCCAGAAGCAATGTATGTGCCTCTATGTAAATGTTTATAAAAATAAAAAAATAAATAAACTCACGCCCGTTATCCCCGAGGAGGTAGGCAGAGGCACCAATCACTAGAACTGGGCCCACGTTTTGCCGAGTTTATTAGGTCCTAAACGTGACAAGCGGCAAGCCTGTCGCCGTTATCCGGGCACAATTTATCAATTTATGTTTATCTTTATGTTTATTTACTATGGTATATTATGTGATGCGGCAGTGAGTAGATGAGGATGGCCGACGACTGAAGAAAGTGGCGTGACTTGGGGGAGGCCTATGTCCAGCAGTGGACAAGTACGGGCTGATTGATGGATTGATATTTTCTGATATCCGAGGCGGTACACTTCGTCTGCGTCCGTCGTATACCATAGAGCTCGCTAATTTACGGCTCTAGGGTGCGCTTATACTGGGACCACGAAACAGATATTTTTACGTTCGGGGTGAATTAAGTATCTGACAGAATTAAGGCGAAGGGGTCAAGAAAAGACCGCGATAAATAACGTTAAGTTGTAGGAGAAGTTGAACGAAAATCTCATGTCAACTTCGGAATTCAGCGAATATACTCGTAATATGTAGTTAATAAGCCATTTGGTGTGGTGTTACGGATTTTTACGTCTTCTGTACAAAGAAGCATGAGCTCAAAGAATTTTAAATATGGGTATATGAAGAATGCTGAAAGTATATCATGGACGTATAGGGTAATCAACGACACGGTTTCGCTTGGAATGCACATGAATTAGAGATATTTGCAAACAAGACGGAGAAATTAAGTACAATCTAAGTAGAAGAATCTAATTTAAGTAGAAGCAATGTGTGTGCATAAATGTTGTGTTATGTTTATGTTATTTCAACGTAAAATGAAGCGCTTAAGCTTAATCTGTTGGAACTCATTTTGCAAGGCAAGACCTAGAAATGCTATAGCCCTATCAGCAGAAAAACATACTATCTATTTCAATATCTTGAAAAGCAGTTTAACACTTTTATAAATAACGAAGTTTTTAAATCGTTAATTACGTCTAGTAATAAATTAACTTCAAAATAAACCTCTGTGACGTATAAAAACTACATAGAAAAGACATCAACGTAGCTCCTTTAGACGTTTACATTCAACGTCGTCTATCTTGAGTTCTTAGTGTGACGACGTCTTAACATCTGTCCTTTGAGGTAAAGTTTCTTAGAGCTAATTAGTTGGTTTTACTTGTGACACGCATTTAACTAATTAAGCTGGTATTGAGACTTTGCCTTTGCCTCTTCGTACTGTAATTTATCAGTTTCCTCGAAGGAAACTATAACATTGTGCAAAAAAATTATATTTTATTAAGTCTACAAAACAGAGTACAGTCTATTTGTATTACAAAATAAACCGTCTGTTTTCTGGACTGTAGTCCAAGGCATGTAAATATAGAAGTTTGCCAAAATGGAAGTGGGATATGCAGTACATAATTTAAAACCTAAAGCGTAAATACAACATAAAGTAGGTAATTTTGAGCTATAATTAATTATTTAATTAATGGGTAAAGAAGAAGACGGGTTAGATATTATAAAACCAATAATGTTGATTAATTTTGAAGGTCTTGTTTAAATACGTAAATACTAGGAACTTCAACTTCACATTCTAGAAATAGGGTTGTGGAATGGTCTGTTTTTACGAGTGCTTAAAATAGCACTGATGTTGAGGAAACTAACCAAGAAGGGGGAAAGGATTTTGTGAAGTAGTCTGATATCAAGTATGTTACACAAAAATATTACAGACTCTCAGACTCATTTATAAAAAGTCAATGCAACTCAAAATGCCGGCTTATAGTGGGACTTAACAAAGTCAGAATATTTGTAAAATGTTAGTTACCCTTGCTGTAACCACTACATAGCATAAAGTTACTTTTATTTTATTACACGTTGTTATTGTTGTTAAATGTCCGAATATCTTCGCAGTGGTAGTTTATTTTCTAAAAACTAAATCGGTGACTTGATACTGATTTTTTTGCAGTGTTACGACGTTTTTATATTCCACAGAATGTACTAATCAGTGTTGTAGCTAAAACTTTTAACAAGTAATAAAAGTTACAAAGATCTAATGATCTTTGTAATATTATAATATAATAATAACTGTAATCAGTTATTCAATATTAGACTTAAGGAGCCTCTGAAAGAGGCATAACTTTCTTTTCATAAACAAGATTGTAAGACTTCCTGAAGATGGTTTCTATAGTTTCTAAAAGCACTATTCGGATCAAAGCCTCAACTGAAAGGAGCAGGACTCAAACATTAAAATTGGCTGGCGAAATTAGCGAAACCTATTTAATTCCAACGAGTTGCAGGGAGCCAACTGCAATCACGGCCTCGGGCGGCTGATGGGACTTAGCGTTGCTATGTTTTCACCGCTCCGTGATATCTCAATTTCACGAGGGGTTTCCCAGTTTTCCCCGTTTGCGGGTATTAAGCCTTGCCATTGCCTAACGAGCGACAAGCGAGCGAGGGACTTTGTGCGGATACTCAGAGCCACGGCACCGCCGCGTGCCCGGTACAGTCGTCGCTGTATTGAGAGATATAGAAGGGAATTAAACTAAGTACTCCGAGAACTGCTAAGGCAGCGTTTCTTCGAGCACTTTTGGATAGTGCGCTACTTACTTAATGGGAGTTATCTACAACGTGGGCGTCTCGAGTCCTGCGTTTTAAGATGAAAAGGGAGCTTAGGATCTTACAGTTTTACAGAAAAACTTCCTCACAGTAACTAGGTGTGGTACAGGTACTTTTTTGTGCTGCGGTATAAGTCGAAGAATTACCATCGTCGTATATTAAGCCTTCGGGGAAATTTGACGCAAACTTTGTCAAAGTGAACTGCACCAGATCTGTACGTTTCTGTGACTTGTGAACTCATTAGCTTTGCGATTTGTCATCGAACAGTTTACGACATCTTTCAACAATTTAATCTTTTTGGGAGATTTTTTAACCTGTAGAATTTTTGGTGGTTCGATCGGCTCACCATGACAATGGTTTTTAATTGTTCTTTTTAAGGTCATAATGCAACTGATTAATGACCTTAGATATATAAAACCTTTGAGATTTGATAGCGAAGTATTACTTTTAAAGTCTATCGCGGTACTTAAAATCACGTGTGTGTGTATCATCAAAACGACATGCAAAACTATTGAAAATAAAAAAATACTAATACGAAATTTATAAGAGACATTTATAACAAACGAAAGGTCGCTGAAAAAACAAAACAGCTCGATAATTATACTGGCAAAGTGAGTTTGCGGAAGCCACAAAACGAAATTTAATTTGCCCTGAACGCTGCATCAGAAATAAAGTTAAAACAGTCGCTGCAGTCGGCGGCCGTACGGACAACTTCTAACGCAAATGAATAGCGAATGGGAAAAGTTGGACTGAGAAAAATGATGTCCCACTGTATGGGGCGCGAGCTCCCGGCCATTGTTGACGGCTTCCTGCATTGTTTACTGATACCATTGTTGCTAAATACGTAAAAACATTCTGCCGTAGTCGAGCAGCTGCAAACAGGTCGAAGGAAAATACGAGCACTAGTTTGCTAGCTTCTCTAACCTTGCACTCGCTACATTGCAGCTGAACTAGTCCAACGCTGCTCGTATTTACTCCGAATTTTTATTTCCAAATAGAATCCCCAACACTTCTATCACATAAAGAACTCGATTTGATTAGTTTCGAAAATAAACACACAGTGCAGGTGATCTCTTATCTAACAGACAGTAACTCCGAGACCGTAACTTCATTTCTAGATACAGTTCGAAAGTATGTCATTAAAACGAATGGAACGTGCGGCAATAGGAACTTTGTTTTATGGCTTTGCTATTCTAAAACTTAGAGTTTTTATTACTTACCGTTTTCGCCGTCTGCGCTGATACCGTGTCTGGGTACTGGATGAGAGCTTGGAACGAATCTGTGGGCAAAAACGTTTCCATTAACACTTTGCTTTGAGAAGTTGAAATGCAAACCTAACCTAGAGTGCCTACTTAAAACGACAGAAACGTATCGTCACAAAGGTGTAAACTGCTACATTATATCATAGGAGTGGTTGTGAAGTCAATGTAGAGTAGTTCTTCAAAGAACAGGGACCTGAGTGGGTTCAGGTGGAGATTGGCGCTCGACGTTCCAAGCCACTACAAAGCTTTAAACCCGCGACACAGGTGCCACCGAAGCTATATTGTCACTCACGATATTTATTTAGCGAATATCACTTTCAAGTTTGCCATATCACTTTTCTCCTCCAGCTAGAAAAGCACACGTTTGTTGCGATTGACGTTTATTGTTAAACTTACATGCGGCGGCTCAGCCTCACGATTACGACGAAAGGACATTTATACGACGGTTTCTATTAATTTTATTACGTGTAGTTTAACTAAACCGTAAATACGCCGACCGAAAAAAGAGGCATTAAATTAAGTGGCTTCCCGCTCAAAACAGACATAAACAACCGAGAAACGAGGGGAAAATACGTCAGTTCCCGAGAGCCACTAGTAGTTCGTCGTCAAGTGTATTTACTGCGGGCCGGATAAGCCCTAAACCCTCTAATTTAAGGCGTGAGCCACACGATCATTGCCGACCAACGGCCCCACACATAAATTCTCATTTTTTCGTCGGAAACGCGGTGGCGGCCAGCCACATGTGCTCTACTTCTGCCGCAACCGCCACATTAAACACAATCATTCCTATCGACTGCGGTAACCAATGACGGTATTGAAAAGTTACATACATAAACTCACGCTTACATTTCGGACGGGTAGGCAGAGACCAGGGACTGCCGCTTGCCATGAAGAAGGTGCTATTGAGAAGTTATCATCAAAAACTAGTACCTACTTCAATTATATCATCATGTCCCCACCGAGGGGCACGGGTCTCTTCCCTGAGGAAGGTATAGGCCATACTCTACCACGGGGGCCAAGTCCGGATTGGTGGAGGCTTGTAAGACTAGTGGCTGGTCTTACTGTCAGAAGTTTTCAAGCCGCCCTAAGGCCTCTGACTTGGCTTAACGACTGCCATCTATCGACGGCAGCCGGCACCAACTGCTTAACGTGCCTTGCGAAGCACGGAATCGCTCGGAAAAATGCCACTAGCGTTAGTCTTAGACGGTGACCCATCCATGGACTGAACGCGCCGTATGTTGCTTAACCTTAGTGATCGTTTAAGATCACTCAGGCAGCCCAGGCTACGAGCGATTCAATGTGTCTTCAATTATATACAACAAGATAAGTAATTAAATTGGTGAAGAAAATTAAATATGGATTGAAATAAGAGTTGTGTCTGAATTTGGACAACATACTATATGTGGACGCCTTAAGAATACCCTAAAATCGGCCCGGGACTCCGTGGGTGAGTAATAGGGAGTTGGTACTTATTTATATTTACAGTATTTTCACAGTTGAATTTACTGTATCACTAGCTCAGGAGCACGAAATAAATAATGTGGTACCGTGTAATGCGAAGGAAACGTCGGTTTAAATTAAAAGTAACGGGCTGTCGCCCTCATACATAGTTAAACACTCCTTAAGATCCCATATTTTCCTTTGGCCCGCCATTTGGGAACGCTAAAATAGAATACAGTCGACGAATAAAAAAACATTTCGGAATTACCCCTGCTACATAATTGAGCAAGTCAGCATTACTTAATACTTTCACTTACGAAAATTTAGTGAGCTATATAATTTGTATGATAAAAGGCATAAAGAAGAATGGCTGATTTTCATAAAATAGCTTAGTGCCTATCTAAATAAGAGGATGATTTAAATATATTTTTAGGAGAAATGTGTTCAGTAATATACAAACTCAAGACCCAAGATCCATAATGCTGAATATTGTAATGCCCTATTTAATTAGATACAGGAGTAAATACATTTTCTCACAAAGGTTTGCCTATGTGCGCGGATTTGTTCCCTATGAAAACACAAAATGAATATTTCTGCCCCGGGGACAAACGACCTTTTTCTTATTCCTTTCAAGAATGTAAAAAGCCTTTCAGGGATGACAGAAACATGTCCGTTTGTCTACATTGAGCTTTACACAAAATACTCGTAAAGCATCCGATGCAGAGTTGCCACGCTCTTTGATACCGCCTACCTAAACAACTATAAAACAAAAACGTTTGTCAAACTAATATGTGAATCGAACTTAGTATTTAACTTAAAGTTTTTTTTATGTACAATAAAGTGTTTTCTACATTACTTAAGCTTTTACAGCTTTAGCTAAGCCTTTTCAGATCTGACCTTGAAAATAACAATAGAAAAACACTGTTGTTGTCAAGGTCAGGTCTGAAAGGGCTAGTATAAGAGCCAGCAAACACAATTTGTGCATTAATTTCTTTTACTGATCAAAGTTAATTGTTTGCTTACGTTAGAAGATTATCACTATGCATATAATAAGTAACATAGTATAAGTGATGTACAAACCGCCCATGTTTTTAAAAATAAACAGATTTTTTTTATTAGTGCATTTTAACTTTTTGTAGGGTTTCGTATCTTAAAAGGAAAAAAACAGAAATCTTATAGGATCGCTTGGTTGTCTGTCCGTCCGTTCGACCGTATGGTTAGACCTTTTATCTCGGGAACGCGTAGGGTGACGAGATGAAATTGAAACCATATCAGGTCTACAGTACCTTGCAGTTGTAGGAAATTCTAACTTCGAAGTTAACGTAAAAAAACAATTAGTCGGCAAAAAAACGTTTATTTTGACATTCACAATTATTATCTGCATTATTATCTCATATACTTTCTGAAATGCTTCATCCATCTTTTATGATTTTTAATAATTTTAATATTAATATCCTAAAGTATTTTTTAATTAAAAAAAAACTCACGCCCGTTATCCCGAAGGTGTATGCAGAGGCACCAGTCACTAGACTTGACCTTACTTAATTAATTATTAATTAATTTCCATAAATATATTGCAGATAGATTTCAGGTAGCTGGCAGCAGCTGAATAAAGACGTCCGAGGCCGGAAGAAGTGCTGGTAGAAGGACCTTAGAGGAAGCGTAAGTATATGCCGTAGGGGACAAATATGGGATGATAGATAAAAAAAAGAATGTTAAACTTCCATTTATTGGGAGTGGTTTATTTTTTGGATACTGCCGGAACGGGTACCGGGTACCTGATTTTACGCTATTTTATTAACACGTTGTATTGATGCACATTGAATTGCTCGTAGCCTGGGCTGCCTGAGTGATCTTAAAAACGATCACTAAGGTTAAGCAACATACGGCGCGTTCAGTCCATGCATGATTCCGTGCTTTGCAAGGCACGTTAAGCAGTTGGTGCCCGCTGCCGTCGATATATGGCAGTCGTTAAGCCAAGTCAGAGGCCTTAGGGCGGCTTGAAAACTTCTGACAGTAAGACCAGCCACTAGTCTTACAAGCCTCCACCAATCCGGACTTGGCCTCCGTGGTGGAGTATGGCCTATACCTTCCTCAGGGAAGAGACCCGCGCCCCTCGGTGGGGACATAATGGGTTGATGATGATGATTGATGCACAATTTGATTATTTTCTAGACACATTTTTCACTATTCTGTTTAAAAAGTATAAAATATAAATCTGAAGAAATTCCGTTGACCTTATAAATATTGGTTAAAATAATGATTTTGTAAGTAATTCAACTTTAACACTGTAGAGCTTGGAGACGCTTTCAATTAATAATAACTTCCGAAACTTCAGGAGCCAAATCAAGATTCAAAGTATCAAACGCACCAAACTATTGTGAATAATTTATAAGTAATGTTGATTTGAGGGACAAAGGCTTTGAATGTGTATTTATGAGCGCGGTCAGTTTAGCTTAGCGAGGTTTGACTAGGGTCTGCGGATTGGAGCTAGTTTTGTTAATAAAAAAAATCATACTGTCAGTTCTAGTGAATAGGTAAGAATTTAATATTTTAGTTTGATAGCATGCAATCAAACATTATTTGTTCTACTAGTACTTTTAAATGTTTGATGTGTGATTTGGATTGTATTAAAGTGACCTTTTTAAATAAGTAAGATCCACAATAATGTGCGTCTGGGTGCAGCTAATTTTATTAAGATACCCACAACTGAGGATAAGTTTTATAAGATTAAGTTTTATAATTAACTATGAAACTGGTTAACGCAATAGGGATCCTCTGTAATGTTAGCTCTAAGTTTTTCGGCAAATAAATAAATAAATAAAAAACTTTGAAATGCATTTGAGACTCGATGAGAGGCGTTCATGATATAGGCTGGCCCAGTACGGTTTTCGATTTGAAAACATAATAATACAATTACACGCCTAAGTTCGATGTATCCATCACATGTAATTTTTTTGTACATGCTTTTGTAGTTTCGGAAGAGTTTTCCAAGGTAAATCAAATTTTCAATATCGGAAAGACGATGAAAAAATATGATTAATTTATCTTTTTTTTGTTGTCAAGGAAGCACCTAATGCGTTTCGTGTCGTAGGTGGCTGGGTGCCACACATTACTGCTTGGTACTCGGCTGCCTTAGATTTTATATGATTATATGTTTTCGTTACGATTGTTTTGTTTTTTATTTTTGTTTTGTTAACTGTCGTGTATATTTTGTGTCTTCACTTATTTGTTTACATTGTGTTTTTGTGTCAAGTTCAATGTCTTCTTTCTCACCTTCTCTCTCTCTTTATTTTTTTCTATAAAAACTACGGAAACAAAACAGCTTATTTGCCTTTCAAGCAGCAACACAAATAATTAATTATTATTTATTCAACGAGCAACAAACTGAAAACAAATTAATCAGACCGGCGCCGTTCTCGATCCAGTGGGAGAAATTCAAATGATCTAAATCAATCCGTTCATCAAAAATTCAACTGGAACGCGCAATCACTTTATTGAATAGAATATTTAATGTCAATCTTTGATTAAACGCAAAATGAAAGTACCGGCTTATATTAGGAATTCTCGAAAACCACGCTTTGCTGGGTAGCAGATAGGTAGCTTCCGCTACGTAAATATTAAGGAAAGGCGAGAGTGAACTCGGCCAGGTGCTCAGACTATAATCTGAATGAATCGCAGGGTTCCTTAGCAGGTAGGTCACCAGTGCCTCGCCCGGAGCCGCTTCTGGCAGATTTGAATGCGTCGTTCGCAATTAATGCGCCCTTTCACTCCTTCTGTCAAGCTCAAAGAGCCGTTGCTGAAACATTCGTCCTGAAATTCCGAGCAAGGCGGACGTCATTTCTTGAAACTGACGTAGTCCGCTCTAATCATATTTATCTTTAGGGTCTGGTAACGTTTGTAACGTTCGATATTACGCCGCAGAGTCAACACAGAAAATACACAGCGTCGAACCGCAGATAGTGTATAGCAAATACTTAAATGAATATATTTCCTAGTAACACTGCTATGACTCCTACCGCAAACGGGGGTGGCATAATAATTTTAGCGGTCTACACCTTAATAAAGCCAATCATGGTGGGGAGGCTAACCAGGGAGGGGATTAAGGACAGTCGGCGCGCTCTTCATTGAGATTTGTTCCAGGATTAGGCGCGCGTTTTGATGGGTAACCCCCGTCAGCGCCTTTATGCTGACATAACCTACCCGAGCTCTGCTCCCTATAACCACACCCACTCCTTTGACCACCTAAATATTTTGAACTGATGATTCTCGTTATTAAAGTACTTTGATGAAAATATTAGGTGAAACCACAGAACAGGTGAAACAATATAAATGAATAAGCAAGCACGACATGGATCTGGTTGTACCGACTCAATGCAGAAAGTATTTATCCGCCCTTACGCATGTTTTTACCTAAACAAAATGAAACACGAGTAAATACCACATCCGAGTATTTAGCTACAAATAAATATATATCAACGAAACGGTAACTTTGCGACGTGACGTTGACTGTGCAAATATGGGTATGGGCAAAATATTAAATCCGGTAAAATGTTGAAGCCGCGTGTGTTTGTTTACAGTTCCCGTTTGGCAACGGCTGACAACCTCCGCAAAGAGCCTACCACAAGTAATCGGTAAGTAAATATTTAATCACTTTGAGCAGATTCATGAAGAACTAAGACAAGGTCCAACGACTACGTGTATCCTTGAATACAAGTGTAAGTATATAGGACAAGAAAATACGATAGCAGACGTGTACTACAAAGAACAGTGCCTTATCTAGAGTGAGTGAAGAGTTTATAAGAAAAACTATGAAATCACGAAAAATTTGTAGCTACTCTATAACAATTTTGAATGGTATTTACTTTAGTATAGATACACAGTAACTGATATTTAACATGGGTAGAAACCTTCACATTTGCGGATGTATATGGGGATTTTGTTACACCCTGTATAGAAAGTGAAATGGAAACGAAATATGTGGTTTATTTGCTCCCCACTGTGAGACAGGATAATTGAAGTAAGAATTTATACGTTTCGGATCTGCGATCTACGTCGCGTCGGTTGGGATTGGAGCTCGTATGCGGTGAATTTAGGATATTTGACTAACATACCGATAGATTCTGGGGCCGACTTTAAAATGTATTTTTGAAGACCGAACGACTTGACTATTCCTTTTAAATACTGCACTACATATTTGTAACATGCACTCATAAATATTCTGCAAGATCATCCCATGAATCGAAATACTACCGGCTGCTTTTCAAACAAAAATTACTTTCAAGATATGGTTGAAATATATCTCTTAAGGCATCGTAAAAAAGTCTGTGTCAGCGAAGCTTAGCATCTCTCACTCGCACTCATTTTGTTTCCTTGTAGTAGGAGAGAGAAAAGCAAGATGCATCATCTCGAGTGTATTATACAAGGGTTGAACACGATGCGGACTCGATTACAGGGAGGCGTTCGGAAATTGGAAATGCGGCATTAGCGGAGGTGCGCCCGTCGCGCCGCAGATAACTTATGGGCTATGATCCCGGATAGCATACAACCTCACACCGGAAGCTTGCAAAAGGTAGGTACATAATTTTAAAAGTCAAATTGCTAATGGGGATCACCTAGATTTATCATGAGTAATGGTTATTGCAAATCGCTTTTTTACTCGTGAAATTGCTGCTGGGTTTTAGAACTGACGTAACAGGACGTGTAAGTGTTGGTTTGTGTAAGTAACTCTGTAATAACATTTCGCAAACGCCCCAAATCTCTGAGGACGATGACCGTCTAGGCCGGCCGATGACGCACCTGATTTCGCTACTACCCGCACAATAATTAGCATGGTGTAAGCACCGTGGGCCGGGTGGGCTTATCAAATATGTACCTACTCACCTACACATAGCCTCCCGCGCGGCCGGATTTATTTAGGATATGCATGAGGGTACGGTTTAAATTTTAAACGGATTGCGCCCTTGGATTTTGGGGCGCTGTGTTGTTTGGTAAATCTATCACTATAACATGTCAACGTTAAATTAATTCACTGCCACTGCTGATTCACTGTTTCCTCCTTACCTTTGGGACTATTATGCCCGACGTCACAATAACCATAATGACAATACTATTACATTTATATGTTATATCTCAACAATTTTTTTTATTTTCTACTTTAACCGATGCATTACTAACCTATATATTACCTATATCCAACTAAAATGTGTAGAGAGACTATTAGGGGATTTCACTTACTGTTTTTGGTGAAGGTGACAATCTTGAGCACCTTCCCGTACCGCTGGAAGATTGAGTAAAGCACGTCGAGTACTATCGGATACAGCATGTGCTCGATTATCACGCGCAGTACTGTATTTGGGCCACCCTGTAACAAATACAACAAATATATTTAAAAAATCAGCTATCTCGGTCAGCGCATTAGCCTGGCCATTCAGAGAGGGAATGCTGCCAGTATCTTGGGAACTCTCCCCAACGGCAGCGGTTTAGAGACGATTTTTTATATTTAGGTACCTAGAATTTAGTTTTATATTGAGTTTATTATTTTATATTTAGTTAAGAAATTAATTATCTACTTGTACATTATATGTGATATTACTAATAAAGTCATATGTCACTTAATTTCGAAATAAAAATCAGAAGCGTTCAATAGTTAACTCCACAGTGCTCAACTTTTGAAACTTGTCTGCTTCGTGTTTTATTTCAAAATTAATTCTGTCTATTTTACTTAAGCATTGATTATTTTATTGCACTTACACTAAAGGAAACCGTGACAAGTGTGAGTCTCACTCAATCTACCGAAGGTTCCGTACAAAGTAAGTACATAGATTTTTTCCAGGATTTATTTACAAAAATATAGTTTTCAGATTTTTTCCTCTACTTGTAGTTTGAGAAGATATTACATGCCTTTCATAGTTCTATGTCTACGGAAAGTATCCTATGAATTTTGATTCTCTTGAATGTTGAAATATACGTTTTTTGCTAAATAAATACTTAGGTTAACGTAGAAGTTTAATTTTCTTACACCTTCAAGAGACCACCTAGAAACTATGTGGTTGTTATTTCAACTCGACACCTCTAGGCGTTCCCAGCAACAAAATGGTCCTATCAGAGTTCCGTTTTTTTTTTTTTGAGAAAAATAAGCCTAAAAACGGTACAATACGGTGAGATCAATGCCATAGGCATTTTATACCATTCAAGTTATATAGATAAATAAAATTCAAAGTCCTGACTGGCTGACTCACTCATCAACCCCCAGCACAAGCCGTTGAACCTAGGAAGCTGAAAATTTGCACAGAGAGTCTATATAATAATGTAGGCAAGGAATAAAACGGATTTTTTGAAATTCAACCCATAAGGGGGCGAAAAGGGTTGCCAAAATTTGTATGGGGGGTATAAAAAATGTTGTCTAATTTTCTTGGAACTTCAAATAAATACTCTTCAACACAATTGATTGAACATGTATATCGCCGTTTTTCTAAATTTAACCCTTAAGGTAGTGGACGGGGTTGCAAAATTTTGAACTACAGTCCACGCAGACGGAGTCGCGGGCGAAAGCTAGTATTTTAATATAGCTCTACCTAAGTCGCAGCCTTGGTTTATGTCCAAAGTATCATTCAATATTCTTTACTCTAACTGTGAGAGAACGCCTGTGCCGAATAGTGGGACGTATGCTGCGTACAACAATACAACAATTCAAGAATATTGCATTTTGAAGAGGTAACTGTGTATCGAAAACCGAACAAGTTCGAGTTGAACTCGCATATCTAGGAATCTGTATACACATTTGTAGGTACTTAAATATTGTAAAAATGTAGTTCAGGAATCGAGTCGCGCAAGTTGTTCTTTCTTCGCGCAACATTTTCCTAACTTCAGAGTCTATTTTTTATGATTTCATAACAAACGTATAGTTTTCCGATTTTCGGCTACGTGAATAGTATAAGAAGAAATTACTCGCCAAATGTAACTGTTATAGGTCAACGGAAAATAAACACCCTGTAAGTGCCCTGCCTCACTAGGATGCCATGGCGACGTCGCCAGCTACGTATCCAAGCAGTTTGTATTGAATGGCGACGTTGCCAGGCCGTCGCCAAGCGAGGTAGGCATCATACATTTCAATATTAACTGCTTGGAAACGGTCGCTGGCGACGTCGCCATGGCGTCCTACTGAGGCAGGGCACTAAATTATGATTCCGTTGAGTGTCGAAGTCTGTTCCTTTCCTAAAAGACAGATAGACAGACGGAACGAAAGTGATTCCATAAGGGTTCCATTTTCTCATTTAGAGGTACGGTACGCTAAAAACAGCAAACTAATAAAAGAAACAAGAATAATTCCACTCCCGTTCTAATGGCATTGTTTCATATACTCCTTATATTGTTTTTATTTCTAAAAGTGTTCTCTATCTATTCTACGCTAAAGTTAGGGATCTAATCGATAAAATTTGACCATGAGCAGCGAAACATTTATTCTAATCGAAGGCTAATGTTTAATCATTATAAATTAGAATGCGACATTATGTATAAATAAAAATAAGACGATTAGGAATTTAAAGCGAAAGAAAGTAGTAGTCACTCTTTTTTCAAAAGGTTCACAGGTTTAGGCTCCATCGAATAAATAATGATTGTTGCACAGAGTAAAACGATAGGTTTAATCTACGGGATCTGTCATAGAATTGCATCTTCGATTTAATACAAAAGGAGACGAGGCGCGCCCTTTGTTTACAGTAAACCGTTTGGGTGAGCCGAGGTATTATAATTTATGAGCAGGGACTTCTGTCTGCGTTGTTGTGGCATTAACTCCGTTTACCCAAATGTAAAATACCTCTAATTTATTGGGAAGATTCCGACAGAAACTATCAATGAATTTAAAAAAACGAAAAACCGCTGTGACAATGCTTATGAGCATACATTCATTTTCTTTCATTTAGTTTGCGCTGGAACAATTAAGATGGTTTCTTAGATCAATACTAGCACCTAGTTCGAAGATAAGCTAAATCAAATGTAACGTATTTCTAAGTAACAGAAAGGTATACATGGTCGTTACCTGTATTTCTGTACCGCCATTTGCGGGTTGGAGCGCGGTACCCGCGCCTGCTACTAAGGCTGCGCCGGCACTGTTCGAAATAGCCTGTGCTGCCTGTAGAGCTGCCTGCGCCGACGCCGACTACGAAGAAGAGAAAAAAACTAAATTAATCAAAGAAAAAGCCTCACTATACCTAATTGGACATAAGGGTGTCCCTTTAATGTTGATGACAGTTTTCATTCGAGGGCGCGTTCGACTGCACCCATAATAAAAGGCCATTAATAAAGCAAATAAGATGCACGATTTGACGTTCCGAATATCTTTGCGTGTCACTAATGAAAGCGGAAATCGATTAAATAGCCACGGTTGTCTGCTGCCTATACCAACGGCAAAACAATATTTTCTGTTTCTATTAGAAGATAAGTTGGAACCTAAAATAAACAACGCCATAATCCCTCATAAATACGAGCCGGAACATAGAAACGTACCTAATGCGACAGACAAAGTTATATCTTAGAAGCGTGCGTCGCATCGCGCTATTTGAGCCTCCCGAGTTACTTCGACGTGATCAAGCGGCACGAATCTATTTTCTATATTAGAAAAATTGTGAAAAGATTTCTGTCGTCTTCAACAATTCAACAATTCCGCCATTTATCTCAATCGTAGCTTGAGAAAATGTTGGCCGTACGTCTCTCGCAACACAGCAGTATACCGGCGGATATGTAAAGATATTGGATCAACACATTATCCCAGAATAAAAAAAAAACAATATCAAGACGACACACACGAGTGAGCTTTTCTTTGGCGGAGAGGCGACAAGCACATGTAGGGGCGCCCGGCTTTGATCCTATATGTTCACATGGCTTTGTGCGCGACGACAGGCTGACAAACGGGCAGGTGAGACACAAAAATAAGGCTTTGACCGTGTCATGGTAAGCCTGCCGTCGACGGCAAAGGCTCCGCAACAAATTCGCGCTGACTTGCCCACCCGCCGTCCCTTCTTTAGGTTTCGTATGTCATATTTTTCGTGTTTTATTTGGGCATCGTATACAAAGGAATTGGAAATATGAACATGATTGCATCGACGAAATTTTGCAACAGAAATATGCACGCCGTGCCATCGAATTTCCGAAAAGTAAATTATAAAATTGGCATAAGTACCGTAGGGTACCTGTGTGTAAAATAGTTTTCGCGAGTCGCCAGGTATTTGAAAATATTCCGCGAGATCTTTGAAAGGTTGGAGGGCGCACAATCTCTCACAGAGCCAGGCTGACGTCGCCGCCACCGTTCGTGGAAGCCGCGACAAATAAGTCCTCCGCCAATGGAGTTGGAGAGTTCTATTCAATGCCCACAAACCTTTTTCATCGCATGATTGATCAAACGCCGCACTGCCCAGGAGCGTTTTCCAAATGCATCATTATGCTGCAGGAATAGAGTGGAAAGAAACAGGTATTTCTAGGTAAAATTTACTTTTCATTCGAGAATCGTCTGCTGACATCGTTTTTGTGCTTCGTCAGGTTCTTATTTCTTTTTTTCGGTCTGAGTGAAATCTTTGTGAAGTGAACTGGAGACGGATGTGGAAAAGTCGGTAATGACGCATCATAGAAGTTTTGGCCCAAAACTGAACGCCTCATTATAAGTTTTAATAGTGAACAAAGACTTTTGTAACGTTGTTTTTGTTATAATTAGTGTAAACATGCAAAGGTTTTACTTTATTATTTCTCTATTATGAGGGTTTTTCTTTACTCTTAGTAAAAAAGTTTTTGACATCTTCCAAAAAAATGTTGTAATCTCATTGGCGAGGCTATGTTACAAGATAAATAACGGTGATTAAGATATTTCTCCACGACCACGCCTCTGATGTATTATTATATTTGTATTGAAGGTATTTATTAAGATACAATAATTACATGTAGCGATGTTGTGTGTACAATGTACATGCTTTGGACCACAACTTAGTAATTATAGTATTTTTCTTATATATCAAGTAACGCTTGTAATCTGTTTTGTACACCAAATAAATAAAAATTAATTTAATAAATTTTAATATTTTAAAACTAAAACTTTCGTAAGCACTACACATTATTAACTTTATTCCAGATACACTTACTTCATTTATCAATACTTGAGTTATCTTGTAAAATAATGTGTACATAAATTCTTAATAGAATAAATCCTTATTAGTATTGACATAACTTGATTATTCGAATTTATTTCAGAACTGTAAATCTCCAAAACATACCTATATTTGTGGTTTTACTTTCATTTTCTTAAGTGTTTCAATGTCCTCTACGGTATGAATATTAAATTTTGAGAAAAGTTCCCATTACAAAATTTTAGGCGAGATAGAAATCTTTTGCAAAAACAATTATCGTGTCAATGGTAAGTCACGTTTCTACGAAACGGGGCGCTGTCTTATTCATATTCCATTGTAATTTACGTCGGATTTTAGCGCGTAAAATTGGATGGAGGTCTTACGGAGGGTCAACATTCTGAACAACAAGCGTCGACAGTGAGAAGCAATCAGGATGCGGGTACACGCTGTGTGTTTAGATTTTGTTACTAGGTTACTGAAAAAAAAACCTTCAATATTTATGATGACAAAAAGAAAAATAAATAACACCCAAACATGAGGACCAAATAACTCCGAAACAACTCGCGACAATTGTTTACACATCTAATAGTTTAGAATAATTACAGCCTAAAATCCTATTCGCCATCCAAATTGAAATATCGCTATAAATAGTAAAAATTGATACGTACTTATTCTTTTGAATAATGGGGTATTTATTTTAATGTACTTTGTAGTTGAGGTTTCAATTTGTAGCTTATGATCTTTAAAATAAATTATTTTCGCTGTGCCTGTAAGCAATTAAGTCTTTGAAATAGCTTTTAACTTTTTTCTTATTAATTAACTAGCTGTTGCCTGCGACTACGTCCGCGTGGGCTTTAGTTGAGTAAAGTCCAAATAAGATAGGGATACTTTTAGCGCATGCAAAAGTGCTTTCATACTAACTTCGCAACCCCCTCTTTCCCCCTTAAGAGATGATTTTTGAAAAACTATTTTACAGTGTTTCAAGACATTCAATGAAGGACCTTCATTCTGAATTTCATTCGAATAACTTCATAAACGGCAAAGTTTCATACCAACGTTGCACCCCGTTATACCCCCTTAAAAGATGATTTTCGAAAAGTGTTTTAAGACGTGAATTAAGAAAATATTCTTCATTAAATAATGAAGAATATTTTCTTAATTTCATTCGAATAACTTCAACAACGGCAAAGTTTCATAATAACTTTGCACCCCCCCTTTTTACCCCCTTAAGGGATGAATTTCGAAAAACTATTTTACATGTTTTTCATAACTTTCAATGAAGCACGTTCATATTGAATCTCATTCGAATAACTTCAAAAACGGCAAAGTTTCATACTAAGTTTGCACCCCCCTTTTCCCCCTTAAGGGATGATTTAAAAAAAAACAGTTTTACACATGTTTCATAATTTCAAATGAAGAATCTTCGTACCAAATTTCATTCAAATAACTTCAAAAACGGCAAAGTTTCATACTAACTTTGAACCCTCATTTTACCCCCTTAGGGGGTGAATTTTCAAAAATCCTTTCTTAGTGCTCCTCTACATTATAAAAGAAACCCCTGTGAAAAATTTCAAGTTTCTAACCCTTATAGTTTGGGCCCTGCGTTGATATGTCAGTCAGTCAGTCAGCTTCTCCTTTTACGAGTATAATATAGATTTAAGATTAAACATTTTGTTACAGAACCTCGACCCTTCGTATTAGGACACAGTACTACTGAGTTATCAAGGTGAAACTATTAGAATTAAGCAACACATTCGAAGGCTGAATTTTAAGAATAGAACTTAAAATTTACTAACACCATACACTGACGCTCTGAGACTATAGATACTCGTAGATAAATAACACTTTATTGTACAAAAAAAAAGAAATTACACAGTAAAGTGTCAAAAATAAAATAAACGTTTGTGATCACTCATCACTACGAGCTTCCATCCACGCTAAGGGTATTGCGTCTTAAATAATCTCGCCGATGTTGTTCTCTTACCGAAAATATTGATCTCGCTGCTTATTGTCATAACTATAAAAATCAACTATATTTTCAGTTGTAGTATATCATCATCAACCCATTATGTCCCCACCGAGGGGCACGGGTCTCTTCCCTGAGGAAGGTATAGGCCATACTCCACCACGGGGGCCAAGTCCGGATTGGTGAAGGCTTGTAAGACTAGTGGCTGGTCTTACTGTCAGAAGTTTTCAAGCCGCCCCTAAAGGCCTCTGACTTGGCTTAACGACTGCCATCTATCGACGGCAGCCGGCACCAACTGCTTAACGTACCTTGCGAAGCACGGAATCGCTCGGAAAAAATGCCACTAGCGTTAGTCATAGACGGTGACCCATCCATGGACTGAACGCGCCGAATGTTGCTTAACCTTAGTGATCGTTCAAGATCACTCAGGCAGCCCAGGCTACGAGCGATTCAAGGCTACGAGCGATTCAGTATTTGTAGTATATGAGTAATGTTATTTAGTTAGCCTTATTGGTATGATAAACATTACAATATATTCTATAACCTAGAAGACTAGTTATTGACCCTCGGGGTCAATTAAGTTCAAAAGACGGGCTCTCCGATTCTGCCATCGTTTAAGTTAATAGTTTGATCATAAAATCTGTGACAATGATGTGTGGTGCCTGTAAAAGTGTCCAGGTAAACCGCCGGGCACTATTACGCTATCGATCGAGTAATTCATGTTGCTAATGAAAAGCTATTGAGATAACTGTTCAGCTCCTCTTGCGCTCTTAGTTCAAGCAGTTCACTTCAGTGTATATTTTATGAATATCCTGTAATAGGTACAAATGCTTTCAAGATCAGGGCTTACAGCTACTCAAAGTTGGTATTAGGATGTGTACTTTTTTTGCAGTTAAAGCAGATGTATGTGAAACTGACAATTTAAGTACACCGTATCACCATCCACACCTTTAATAGTTTCAAACAACATAAACATTTACATACAGACCCATACATTGTTTCTGGCCCCACACTAGGATACCCTGTGTTGTGGGAATCAGTAAGAGCGACATGGTGAACATCCAAGATCTGGGGATTTTTTTTATCCCCAGCCGGGATTCGAACCCTGGACCTCTCGCATGGTAGGCAGATGCGCTAACCGCTGCGCTACAGAGGTCAACCAGAATATAATTTTTTCTCCCGATTCATTAACATTTGAGCTTGTAAAGTCAACGAAAGGTAGCTTTTTAACCGTTCTATGTTATACCAAATTCTCTCGCTGCTATCTTTTTTTTGTATAGAAACTGCATACATTCTGTTACAACCAACTTGTTTTCATAAGTACTCACCTACTTACTTTAGTAAGTGGCTACTTAATTACATAATTACTTACATATCTCTAAACAACTAATAATAATAGACAACAGTTTAAGCTTAACCATCGTATTAATTAGCCATGATATTGACACGGGTTGTTTGCGCGCGCTATTGACAATTAGATCTGACAACTAAACATACTGGCGGTGAATAAACAAATGGATTGAGAAATTACATTTGTACTGTAATAGTGATACATCAATAAGCACTGTTGACAAATAAAATAAGCATAGATTCTACCTCTACGCTATTTTTAAATAAATACAAGAATACATTTAATCAAATAAGCAGGAGAGGCTATTCAAAACGTAGAAGAGAACTTGTAAGATTTTCTTATCTCAGTGATAACTTGGACTAAGGGCCAGCTGTTTCTGCATTAAAATTTCTCTAAATAAATACTTGAGTAACGTTCTGTAAGGCTGATTTCTGAGAAATTTGACGAGAAACCCTACAGTTAAGTGGTTACTATAAGCGAAATTCTCAATCTGAATTGTCTAAATTCTCTGAATCAGTTAACTGGTCCTAACTTTGTTTTTTCACAATTTTCTTGAACCCCTGCGCTCGCACGATGATGTATTGTTCTACTGGATACCTCATCGTGCGAGCACATGTGTGGTCGATATTGTATACAGGTGAAATACGGCTACAACGAGCATACTGGGTTTCATGAGTCCAACTACTAGGGAATCAAATACTTAAATCTCATTAGCCCGCTTCACAGGCTAATAAACATAACATAACATTTACATAGAGGCACATACATTGGTTAAGGTTAAGCAACATACGGCGCGTTCAGTGCATGGATGGGTCACCGTCTATGACTAACGCTAGTGGCATTTTTCCGAGCGGTTCCGTGCTTCGTAAGGCACGCTAAGCAGTTGGTGCCGGCTGAATTAATTCTGACGCCAAGTCAGAGGCTTTAGGGCGGCTTAAAAACTTCTGACAGTAAGACCAGCCACTAGTCTTACAAGCCTCCACCAATCCCGACTTGGCCCTCGTTGTGGAGTATGGCCTATACTTTCCTCATGGAAGAGACCTGTGCCCCTCCGTGGGGACATAGCAGGATTGATGATGATGATGACATACATTGCTTCTGGCTCACACTAGGATACCCTGAGTCGTGGAACCAGAAACAGCGACATCACAAACATGTCATGAGTATTAACCGATGGGCGCATATCGACGATTGTATACTAAGTGCGATGTCACTTTTTAGTACAATAGTTAGGCATTCCAGCTACACTCTCCCGAAGCTCAACAAAAGGAACATGATAGATCCTCAAAGACATTTTAAACACCGTGTTTAGCCTAGTCGAGCTCTTCGCGGTGTCTCGACATCTGTTTTGGCGACGATTCAGTTTAGCGTCGTTCGCAGGAAAATTGAAGGAGAGCTCGGTGAAATAATTTAATTTGCAACAACACGGCAGATACTGTTACCTATTGATGGCCTGGATAAATTGAAATGTCACCGAGGGCGAAGGCGAAACCGTTCGGCGTTTTGTTTCCAGCTAAAGTTTCTTAATGTAAACATTTCAGATAAGAGGCGTATTCTATTTGGCTAAAATCATGTTCCCATTTTCACCAAAAATTGCTTGCGTCATGACACAGTATTTTAAAGCGACGTGAAATAGTATTTTAATTGTAATAGTACAGTCGACAGCACGTCAACCTTCACATTTTAGTTGCAAAGTCGCCCGTAATGCAACGGAGTAGAGTGCATGGGTGTATGTATGTATAGGATGATGTGCTGTCGATTGTACCTTTTCGGTATCTTCAACTTTATATTCATGTATCGTAAAATTAGTGCGAGTCGGACTTGGCCGGTTTTGCAGACCTGAGTATTTTTTTACGTAAATATGTTTTTGCGTGATGAACAGTAATTTCTTTACTAATGTTATATTAATTTCAATTACAGATAAATAAAATAATGTGATACATGCAGACGTCATGTTTCTGCGGAGACGGGTCTTGACAGGCAGATGGAAAATTGGATGGTTCGCGGCAATTTCAATGAGTTGTAGCACATCAGCCCTAGGTATGGCATCAATAAGCTCTTCAACTTCTTCTTACTTATCTGTAGTGCTGTGTCGTCAAATTGCTTTAGAAACGAGCGTGACAGCATGTTGCTTGAGTGTTTGCTTGCCATACCTAAGTTCTCAATTCGGAAATCGGCTGTTACTAAGCTAGCATACGGAAGTAGCCTGGCTACCCATAGCACAGGGAATCCTAGTTTGGGAGCCAGGACACAAATTGTAACATTTTTACTTGCAATAAAGTTTTTTTATTACTTATTTCAACATCGAACCATCAAATATCACTAAGGAGTGCTCCCGATAGGTTTCTATAGATTAACGAAACTAATTAAGCATCTTAATTAATCTCGCCGACGGTGTTCTGTTACCGAAAATATTGATCCCGCTTCTTATTGTCCCGCTTTCGGAGGCCTCTAAGGAAAAGCTATTATAAACCGTTATTAATTCCACGTAATAGCGTTTTGTATTAATAAATAAACTATTGTTATTACAGGTCAGTGATGCGGATTCATTACAGTGTAAAAGTTAAGTGAATTAGGTCTGGATATTTGATAAAGTATTTTAAGTAAAGTACCTAGTCTTAATTATGTGAACAAACCAAAGTCCTTATAGCAGAAAACAATTTTAACAAACTATACAGAGAGAGTTAAAATACTGATGCCCGCCTCAAAAAGTCATGTATGCGAGACGCTTACACCCGGCTAGGTACTTTATCCATAAAAAAATCTTCGGCGCCCATTAAATGTTTTTGGGTTAGTAAAGTAACTTAGATATTTAAGGTTTGTAATGTATTTATTTCTTTCTGGTGTGTACAATAAAGAGTTCGAATCTAATCTAAAGTTTAGAAAATATTATCGCGCAATTTTCTTCTTCTTCTTCTTCAATGGATGAGTTTTCAGCGTTTTTTTAGCAATCAACGGTACGCTTATTTGCGATGCCGATGTAACACTCAATGCACTTTAAAAAAATATAGATTTAAAAAAATGCGTATATAGGTATTGAAAGTCCAATTCTCTTAACCCTTTGGTTTCCCAGGCAATTTTTGTCAGTTTGAAACAAATATTCTAATAATTCAGAGAATACGTGAGTTTGAAGAAGGCCGTTAGTTAGTAAATGAATACTCAGCTTACAGAGAGTTGGAAACATTGGTGTAGTTTCCTGGCACGCACATGGCGACGACTCTGAGTAGTCACAGTTTCGTAACTCAATCAAACAGGAACAACGGCGGTCCCGAAGCGCCCTTCGGCTTTATTGAATACTGTTATCTAAATTGTGGGCCCTTGATACCCTAACAAAGATTAAATTAACAGGTCGGCTGCAGACCACCGCCGCTTGGGGGTTAAATTTCCCAATTAGTAACGACCGACGTGAAAGGCTTTTATGCCCGATAGCGTAGCGTACGGTAATCTACTTGTACGAATGTAGTGCCTAATATGCTAATTGATCTTTCATAACGCTATTAGTGGAAATTCATATTCGATTTGCGCACTGCTTTAGAGGATTTGCCGCCGGCGCACCGCGTACGGCCATGCAATCTCCGGAAATAGTAGTAGGTATTAGCATCGGTGTGCATTAGCACAATGCAGGACTTACTCTGAAAACGATAGAGCAATGTTGGTTGGATTATGCATACAACCAACGCTCGCTAACTGTAGGGATCACCGACATAGTGGCGTTTAATAGTTTTAAATCGCTTTAGGAGTACGGGCCAATTCGCCCTAGAATGCAATGTTTGGACGATCGTCGACCGATCGGGACAACAGTGCTTTTAGCAATTAGTGATGATCTTTCCGCAATGCCTAAGTAAAACCTAATTATCGGTAAAGTCCTCGACCATTGTCATATCTTATCAGTGAGATTAAAAATTCTGATTGATGACCTGATAAGGGTCATTTTCATTTGTTTGGTGTAGACTGCGTTTTTTATATTTAGATTTTATTAATAAAAAAATATAAAGAAACGCTTATTACACCATAAAAATATATTAGCATTTTAGATAGCTTTTGTAATAAACAGAAAGAATAAATTAAAGTGATGATGTCCCCTCATCGAGCCAGGCCTGTGTCGTTGAGCAACTTACAAACGTTTTCATTTTTCTATGCTGGCGAAAATAAAGCAAAATAAGTCGGTCTTTATTACCCACTACAAAAGGTGCCTATAGCTGCAACGCATACATCGACAAACGTTATCAGTTATCACTGATGTATTTTCAATATTCTGACTTCAATTCCTTCTAAGCCATCGTTTTGGTAATTCCTATCAATTGCCTGGCAGCCAATTTTGTTATAGAAACTCTCTCTACAGTGCCAACTCTTGGACGGAAAAAAGGCAAAAAAGATAGCTTTTCTCCGCATAATCGATGCAAGTTGATATTATCTGTGTATATTCCTGCAGAAAAATCCGGCAAAGTTCAAGTCGGACTCACACCGAAGGTTCCGTACCAGTAAAACCACGGTTGTATTTCACCTCTAAAATCATTCTTCATTTTATTTTCGAAGCTTATGTGAATTTTGAATGTTTTATTTTGATTTCTTCTGTTAAAATTAATAATTAAGACCAGGCACAAGAAAAAAAACCATCCCCATCTCGCGTCTGGTAGTAGAAATAATATTCATTGCACTGATAGTGCAGTTAGCAAAAGTATTTCGTGATCCCAATAAATTCGCACTTGAATGTTTTTTATTATTTGTCGTTAGAATATAATGACAAGTCCCACAATCACGCTAAGTTTGACGACTGTACGTATTGCCGTTTTTACAATAGATAACAAAAACAAAAACTATGTTTGGACCCACTCTTTTTATGATTTATTAAATTTAATTATTTGTTAGGTAATGCAGCATAATAACACAAACTAACAACGTAAAAAATCCATTAGCTACCTATTACTGTTCCAAGGATCGAGCCCTTTAGAGGATGGACGAACGGACGACAGTGGAGGCAGAGTAATAGGTCCTGTTCCCGCTGCCGGAAGGTCCCGTTTCAAGTACGAAACAATAAAATATTTATTTTATTGTTTAGTGACCAATGATTTAGAAGGATTTACATTTTGACGTCGACATTATAATAAAAGTTGTTGATGAGTATTAGGACTTTCGAAAGACAAGATGATTTTGTTACTACCAGCCCTCGTCTTATTGACTTTACAAATAAACAGGCAATAAAGGTGAGTTTAAGTATCAAATAAGAGCCGTAGAGTCTTTAATTCGATTTCAGCTCTGTAACTATACGCTCGTCCTCAGACTCGGTGAAGCGATGATCTTCGCAGAGCGGCTGGCAAGAGCTGAATGAGAGTAGCCGAGGACCGTGCTCAGTGGCGTGCAATGGGAGAGGCCTATGTCCAGCAGTGGACAACCATAGGCCGATGATGGTGAACTATACGCTAAGTGTAAAGAGGTTTGCAAGCTCATGTATTGGTTACTCACAGCATTGCTATGTGTCTGGTCAGTCTTGAGCTCCTTGTGGTTGGAGAACTGCACGTAGACGGCGCGCCCGCGCAGCTGGGCGACGCACCCACCGAAGTACGCCACCATCGCCACCGCCGATATCTCCTCCGCCATTTCCAGGAACGCCTTTGGAGTAAACAATATGACTATGAAATAGGGAGACTATGAAATATATGCAACGAGAGTAAAAAGCATACTAATATGAATAGATTGAATTTTTCGGAAAAATCTTGCAGGCTGTTTCTTTAATTTTAATTATGATGCGCGAGCAATATACTGTGTTGCTACACAGGACGCAAACCACTATATTTCAGTAAAACGGCGCCCACATCGCGCTTTTAATAATTTGATATGGTTTTTGGGCTTTTGTTGACTATCTTTTTTGATTTTTTCCAGCAATTGCAGCATATTCCGATTTATTATATTTTCGCCATCTTAACTAATTGAGAAACCTATTCCGTCCTGACCTTGAAAATAACAATGGTTGTCTATTCTTATTTTCAAGGTCAAGACTGAGGAGGTTAATGTAAATAAATTCTTTCTTTCTTTCTATTCTACATAAAATGGAAATTCAACATATGTTTCTAAGCCTAAAAGTACAAACTTATCATTAATAGTGATCTCTTTCAGACAACCTTTGGATGGGCTGGACTTATACATCAACATACACAAAGGTAATATTTCGATAATGTTGTCTTTAGATTAGAGCTCTTTATATTATTATGTCTGTTTTAGTACGATGTTTTCATCTATGCGTTACGAAATGGTCTGCTGATACCTAAAATGCGCGTTAAAAAGAATTTCTAAGTGTAATAAAGACAGTCTTGAATCTAATAATGAATTTGATGAGTATTAATCTAGAAGTAAAAGTAAAGTAAAGAAAATGCCAAACCTCAGAATGTGAACCGATAAAATTTAATCATCCACAAGTTTGTAGAAAATATGTCGAGAGGTGGAATTGACCCCAAAATGTAGATTGCATCTGCAATCATATTAAGCGGAAATTAAGGGTGCTGTACGACGAAAATAAATTTCAATTTGAGGCGAGAGGGGCTCCGATGAATGAGGTTCAACATAGCTGGTAGGTATCATTTTACAAAGAGAAAATATTGAACAATATCAGAGAAACGCTGACATTTTAAAATGTGTAACAGCTAACAGCCGCTTTTTGCATCCTCTTTAAGCGTTTAGTTTATAGTACTATCGTGTTTCCTCTTCCACAATGTAATAGAAATTTCCCAAATAGCAAGTCTGTTACCCTCAAAATGAAGTTTGGAGGAAGGGAAGTTTCCGCTTTCGTAACGATCGGCAACACTAACATAAACTTTAACGCAATATATCACAAAAGTGTTATGCATCATTACACCACCCCCTTTGCGGCCACTACTTAGTTCCGGGCGCGTCTAAGTGCGACAACGCCAAGTTTTACTACGAGTTTTACGCGAAGCCGACAGCCTTGCCAGCCCGCTACCCGTCGCACGTGCAATGCGCAATTTACGGTCTCCCTGACAAATTAAAAATGAGTTAGTTTACAGCCGAGAAATAAAATAATAATAAAAAGAAGAAACCTATTACGAGAGGGCAGGCGGGCGGAAGGCCAGCGCGACAATGTTATCCTGTCTAATAAATAGCCCGTATGACATCCTCCCCGTATACAACGCGCCCGTGAAGGAAAACAATCTCTCTCCACTGAGAGAAATAACTCAAATTCCAATGTTTTGTTAACTATGCATCAGCAACTAAATATTTTTACCTATTAATTTTGATTTTGACTACGCGCGGTCGCGGATGAAATAAAAGATATCATTTCATAACGTTCAGGAGAGTGCAACATATCTCATCGCATCCATAGGCAGGACAAAGGGGCTTTATGACGCGGCTCTGGTTTCCCTACATACTAGAAACTAGTCAATGTTAGGCCCTCTACATGCACCGGACCCGTTTGAATACTTTAGCGTACCTATCTAGCGTGAGTGGATGATCAAAAGTATCCAGTGTATGTCACAGTGGATGGCGTAGCTCGCGTTTCAAAGGCATCGTCTGTCGAGAGGTGGACAAACAGCCATGAGTGAACGCTATTTTCGTGATTAAATTGAAAGTACTGTTGACACCGACACCTCTTTTGTTTTAGGTACTGGCGTTTTTGCTGCAAAATATTTTAACCGACTTCCAAAGAGGAGGAGGTGTTTCATTCGATCCGTAAAGTAACATAACATAACATTCACATACAGGCACATACATTGCCTCTGGCCCCACACCAGGATACCCTGTGTCGTGGGAACCAGAAACAGCTTTAAATTACTTTTTTTTTGTTGTTATCGCATAAGGTCATCAAATGTTACCGATATTGACAGTTGTTTATTTTGTTTGATTTGATACAGCGTCCCATTAGTCTCAATTACTATAATTTCGAGAAAATCTGATGTAGACTTTCAGAAATAGAGAACGAAACTCTTCAATAGACAGCAGAAAAAGAGGTTTATCGGGGGCAAAACCCCAGTAAAATGTATATGTTTCATAAAATATATCGCAAGTCGTTCAGGTGATTTGGTCTCACAAAAAACGTGATTTTTTTTTAATTCATAAAAACAGACTTCAGAACACTACATCATTACGTCTGTAGCTAGAGAAGTATATTTTGGAGTTGGGCACCGCGTCCAAAATAAACTTCTTTTGTGGTGTAGTGTTCCGAAGTCAACTTTTATTATTTTTGAAAGAAAGCTTTTGTAAGCACTACACATCCGTAAAACATAAACATATTTTTACTTACAATAAGAGTTTAAAATTAAAACTACATTTCAATCAAATAGAGGTTACCCTGGACGATGGTCGAAGACGGTCACAGAATGGAGGGAGAGAGAGCTAAGCCACCTGCCCCGTAGGTTAATGGTAATAAAAAGGTAACAGGATGGCAATGGTCGAGACCGGCATGGTATGTCTAACAATGGACCTTTTTCATAACACATAAACACACGCCTGAATCCCAGAGGGGCAGGCAGAGACCAAGAACTGCCACTTGCCACAAAGCTTGTACCTGAGAAAAGATGGTCAGAGTAGAGTTTCTTTTCGCTGCTTTTTTCTCCACTACAAACGGCAGCGGCTAACATTATATAAGTGTATAATTGACATTCAACAAACAGAATGTAAATTCTTTACGTTGAAATAAATTTCTGATTTCTGATTTCCACGATCCGGACCGATCACTTTCGCTTGATTGACATTCACTAGTACCTATTTCATAACTTGTCATAAAAGATATAATTATAGGGCAACAATGCTACGCGTGAAGCATTATTAAAAGATATTCTGTTCAGGTTGCGGTGTAGGCTGGTTCATTTACCAGGATGTATTTTGTGCTTGGTCAACCGTGCTCAAACGGAACAACCAGAATCTGCGGTTATGCGCCGCGTGGCCCGGACACTACGTAAATAGGCGCTCTACAATGCCGCTCTGTGTGTGAAATGTTTGAAATAATTAGTGTGTAGCAAATAGAGCTTCAACTGAGAAATTGTTTTCTCTGTTTGTTTGAGTAGACGTGGAAACCAATTAACCGGATATGTAGTGCCTAGTGGCCAGTGAATGGACATATCTAATGCAAACATTATTCAAGAGCCTACAATGCGTAACACACGGCGTGGCTTGTGATTCGTCAGACATCACAAGCTTTGAGAGCTGATGAATAGGATTCATGTTCAAAGCCATATCGCAATTTGTCAGTATGGACTCGATACAAACACTGATGAATCTTTACGCAGTACTGTAAATAATTGAACAAAATAATAATTGAGCAATTATTTACGCCGTGTCTAATATAAGACTACATTTCTGTTATTTGTTGTTTAGGTAATGTTTTGCAGGCCACAGAGGGGGGAAAAGAAAGAGAGATGGAGGGGGACTCAATCACAACGCTATTTAAAAAATACCAACCAACGAGTTAAGAAAAATTAAAAAAACATTTATTTAAGAAAAATCTGAATTTACTAATCATTGACAAACTAATTACTTTTTTAAGTGATAAATGTTCTTATACAAAATAGGTAAGAACACGTATGCAAAACAACTACGTAATAAATAAACGTGGTATTTTTTTCTCTACGACTAATACTTTTCGTAATATAACCAGTCGAAAAGTCAGCATAGTCACGTGTTACAAACTTGTGGTGAACGTTTTCTTGTAGGGGTGCAGTGCAGATGTATAAAACACTATTTTACTAGATTGCTCATCACCATAAACCCATTATGTCCCCACCGTGGGGCACGTGTCTTTTCCCTGAGGAAGGTGTAGGCTATACTCCACCACGAGGGCCGAGTTCGGATTGGTACAGGCTTGTAAGACTAGTGGCTGGTCTTACTGTCAGAAGCTTTCAAGCCACCCTAAGGCCTCCGACTTGGCTTAACGACTGCTGTCTATCGACGGCAGCCGGCATCAACTGTTTAACGTGCCTTGCGAAGCACGGAACCGCTCGGAAAAATTCGGATTGCGGACCATATTATTATTATTATTATTATTAAAATACTTTATTGCACAATTTTATAGAAATAAAAATACAAAGGGCGAACTTAATGCTAAAAGCATTATCTTCCAGCTAACCCTTGGTTATGTGGATATTTTAAACAAGGGTAGTGCTTATAAACCTAAATATAACATATATAAATAGAATACATTAAACATAATAGTAGTAAGCCTAAAATAAGGGGGCGGGTGGGGGACAAAGGGGGGGGCAATATATATAAATAGGTATTAAGAAAATGCTGATGTGTAATAAAGAGTTCCTATCTATCTAACATTCAAACTAATGTTCTCATTTCAAGCAAGAACAATCTTGGCCTGACGCAGAAAAATGTGACAACGGCTTTCTGCGATGAAAACTCACGAAGCCTGGCTGGACGACATAAAACATAGGAGGCGCCGGGCACAATGGCGTAGACACAAATAGCCAGAGCGGCGCGGATGGCTGGCAAGGCTACGGCCTATTTGTGGTCGCACACCCTACGCTGCCTCACCTCGACCACTTGTTGTTCCACTGAGGCACTAACGACTGAAGAGGCCCATATATTTATCTGAGGTCAACTTTATTTTCAATAAGTTCAACACGTGATTAATTCACACTCGCATGATGCTTTTTATACAAAATTAAATGCATGCAAGCGGAGGTTGCAGGTAATAAGAATTATATTTGAATCACGAGGACCACTGAGGCGCATCTAATGAACTTTTCTTGCATCTTTGTAGCAAGTTCTGCACCGCATACGATTCAGTGTATGTATCACAATAAAATTTTTAAATTATTTAAAAACTTTTCACAAGTATCTAGAAATGTTCGTTTAGATACCCATATATTTGGTTATTTCCGATGAGCTCAAAGCCCGATTATTTCATACTAGCATGTTGGTTTTTATACAAAATACTGGAATTTATTCTAGGAATTAAAAGTAGATATGCAAGCGGATTTTCTCCTGTTGTTATTAACTAGTAAGAATCATATTCGTGAAGCATGATAGCCACTGAGACGTACCTAATGCACCTTTATCGCAAGTTTGTAGCGAGCTCAGCGCCGCGTTCAATACAGTTTGCTGTACGTATCACAATAAAACTTGCTTTTAATTTAATAAAGTGGTTTCATAAGTATCTAGAAAGGCTCTTTTTATAAAAACTTTCGGTTCGATTAGATATGGATCCGATACAACGCGACGGAGCTAGTTTGAGTTATCTATTTTGTTAAAAACTTTGTTAACAAATTTTGAAAACTTTCGTAAGCAATTATTAATTTTCTTCCGGAAACACTTGCTTAACTTTTTATCGGAAGAGTCCGACCACGTTAATCTGCGAATCAGAGTGAAACCTGGTCGGACTCTTCCAACAAAAAGTCAAGTAAGTGTATCCGATAGAGTTTTAACAACCTTTTTTCTCTGTGTTGCAAGTTTGCCAAAACTACACTTTTAGTTGGAGCGTGTTTCTAATGTACAGACATAAATGAGTGAAGAAGTCTGACCAATTGGGAACATGGCAAATACTAGATTAACTCCCAGTATCTCGTACGCCAACAAGCTGTTAATCTACTGTTGACAGCTGATAAATGTTTTTTCTGTATGCACTTTAGCCCACTGACAGCTGTTAACAGTAGATTAACAGCTTGTTAATTAACGAGAAACCGGGGGTAACAGTTTTCTTCTTTGTTATCTTTGCATCCAGATTATCTGAGAAATAACAGCAGTACTCGTGCAAAGTAATAGAGTCGTGGATTTAGATCGGATTATGACCCTGGAACAATAATCGCGCTGCGCACGCGCCGCGCTAACAACGCGCCGACGCATAGAGCCCTTGTTCTTCTCAACCGTTTTCTTACAGAGGTTCAAAATATCGACATATTTGTCGACTCTATTTACAAAATAGCATTTGAATGTAATCATAGCAATAGGGGCGCTTTGGGAAACTGTGGAAAACAATGTTAAATAAAACGGAAGGACAATTGTTTGTTACCTGATTTTTCCCTTTGAGTACGAGCACGTTTGTGACTCGACCGAAGGGCAGGCCGAGTTGTATAATCTCAGCCTCCGTCGTCTCATTCGGTATGTTTCGTATGTGGATGACTCGCGAGGGCTTGCCCACATTTTGTTCCAATTTCACCTGTGAACAAAACAAAAATATGAAAATAACTAAAACGTTAGATAATACATTTAAGAAGCTAAAGAAATACTTCGTAAGCAGCCTACAAAACGTCCCCTTGTAGGGCACAAGCCTTCTTTCAGAGAGAGATAGAGAGTATGGCTTGTTCACCACGCCTGCCCATCTCGGATTGACGATCTTAAGCGGTGATGTATGTGAACACGTCTGAAACTTAGGTTTCCTCAAGATGTTTTCCTTCACTACAAATTCCTAAAAATCATCATCATCATCAACCCATTATGTCCCCACCGATAGGCACGGGTCTCTTCCCTTAGGAAGGTATAGGCCATACTCCACCACGGGGGCCAAGTCCCAAAAATTTGGCCCCCGTTTATAAAAATACTTTACAAGGAAAATATTTCGTATATTTCAGTTTAGAGTCTGTTATCGAGCAAGTTGTTCGAAACTATTTTGTAATTTCGGGTTGAATGAAGGAAAACAGCCAATACGGTACCTTAAGCAATTTGGGAACAACAACAAAACAATCAAGTGGCACTCAATAAAGACATCACAATGGCGATTCGGGCGTGCACACCTCTCTTAAGCGAGTACAAATGCCCTAACACAAATAAGCCGGCATTGTTCGCAGCGGGACCGGGTTGGATAATTGAAAAGTCGATGTAGTATAATTGTCGAGGCTTATCGGGACCTGCCCCCAATGTGGGCGCCATTGTTCCCTCGAGAGCCTTTTGATTACGACTGCCCAATTTTGGAGCCACCAATACAGTGTTGCCGTGCTCGACTGTACCTACACTTTTCATCGAATAACCTGAAAAGAGTTGCTCGAGTGTAGCTTTCTTTTTTATTTTATGATTGACTGAGAGGTCGGAATTCGCTTCGAATAAAATACTCCGAGCTATTATACTCGTATCTTTATTTCTACGCTTCTAATTAAATTTTTGATACCTTGTTGATAGCTATCTATTTATTGTTTTCAAATTGAACATACATACATACATAGGCTCACGCCTGTGTCCTAGGGGGGTAAGCAGAAACCAGAGACTGCCACCTGCCACGATCCTGACAAATCACTTTCGCTTCAATTTGAAAGTACTAACGTACTAACTTTTAAAGTACTAACTTAAGCGAAAGAAACGGCCGGTAAACGGATGGCGGTAGTAGGTACAATTCTATCATTCTATCATTCTTTCTAGTGGTAACCATAAACACGGAAATACTCAATATAGTAAAATATTTTTTCTGTTGCCTAGAATATTTTATTACCGTAGAATATTTGTGAATTCAGAACTTTCTCCTCTTTCATATAATATTCCGTTCGGCACGTTCATAGCAAAATAAGTAAACTACGACTCGTATAACTCTGTGTTATGCGTTCTACTAAGTTGTTGTGGCAATCACAAAATCTCACAATCTCAACTTCTAAGGTAAGTTTACTTACACTTACACAACTTCAACTAAGAATGACAGGTAAAATAACTTGACTTCCTCTATATGATAGAGAGAGATAGAGAACACTTTATTATCCATAAAAAAGAGACAATAATACGGGGTAGCCCTTAACATGCACGATTTAGGAGCTACTTTAATTCACCTCTATCAAATTTTGTCACGTTTTGTAAAATATTGGAAATTTACAAAACTTGATGTATTGAAAAAAAAACGCTGCTGTACATTTTTTTTTTTCAATATGTCCAGTTTTGATCAATTTCCGACATTTCACAATTGTGTTTCAATCCAAATAACAAGAAAATATACCTTTCTGCTATGCAGTGGTGCTGTCTGATTGCTTAAAAGCATAGTGTTAAGGGGCTCCAGAGAGTAACACAAGTGCCACTACATCGCGCAGCCGAGTTTTTCCACCTGTTAGTTTCATAGACTTTGCAATGTACGACAAATTATCGCACTAAACCATGAATTGTAGTATTATGAAACGGGGCCCAGATGTGTTTGAGCTGAAAGTCACGTGAAAGGAATAAAACCTCTCACAAGAAATTGCTGTAGTAAAATAAGCGAAATAAACGTCTCAAAATAATTAAGTTGAATGACCTTTGGAGTTCTATAAGACGTGTTGAAATTCCGATAAAGGGAGCAGCTGCCCTCAGACAAAAGAGCCACCAGCGAAAAGTCGAAACACTTGAGAAAGTTACTAGTGGTTTCTTGTGGTTTGGTAATCTTCAACAAGTTGTTCAATGGGCTTGTTCAAGGCGCGGTATGGTATAAGACAACGAAAGTATATAATAAGGTATTTTGTTATTTTTTCGAAAATTTTTGAGTAAGTAGGAATCATCATCGTCAACCCATTATGTCTTCACCGAGGGGCACGGGTCTCTTCCCTGAGGTAGGTATAGGCCATACTCCACTACGGGGGCCAAGTCCGGATTAGTGAAGGCTTGTAAGACTAGTGGCTGGTCTTACTGTCAGAAGTTTCCAAGCCGCCCTAAGCCGACTTGGCTTAACGACTGCCATCTATCGACGGCCAACTGCTTAACGTGCCTTGCGAAGAACGGAACCGCGCGGAAAAATGCCACTAGCTTTAGTCATAGACAGTGACTCATCCATGGACTGAACGCGCCGTATGTTGCTATCAATAGTTCTAGGTGTCAACAGAATTAAACACGTCGAGTGACCCATATCTATAAGTGACAGAATCGGAGCCCTGGTCTGTAGGCCTGGTTACCGCTATCAATCTATATTTTACGAACTATCGTTTCAGTCCAATGCAATTTAAGATCATAAGCCTTATGTTTCGAGTTAAATATTTAACCTTGCCAAAAATTGGATGCGATCTACATTTATTTATTTTAACACTCTATTAGGAGGAAAAAAATCCAAAAAAAATGTTATTGGACAAATCTATTCCTGTGACAACAAGCTACAAAGGAGCGGAGCCCCGATAAACAAACGGGTAAAAAAAATATCTTTCCGCACTCTCTCGCAAAAGGATAAATAAATCGGCTCCCACCGCGAGGTATATTTTCACTCCGTAGCTTACCGAAAGAAAACAACTGGTACGTAAAACATAAAGAATATCCTACCCCGAAGGACAATACTTTCGCTAGGTCAGAAAATCCAAGAGGAACTATTTCAACATCAGGCACTTAAATCATCCGCACCGTCTCACATTTCGTCCATAAATATTAAATTTCGGTCCGGCCAAAGGCATATAGGAAAGAGCTATCGCGTGTCTTTTTCTAGAGCGTGGATTTTCCGGAATCGGTCAATTTTCCTGGTGATCACACCGGACGTGTTTATTGAAAGATTCTTTCGCAGTTGGCTGGCTCCGACGCGCACTCGACTGTGCCCGACTCGCTGCCATTAGCTTCTGATACCAATCATGTTATTATAGCTTGAGGCTCAAGTTACCTTTGCAGAAAATACTACACGAACAGATTGAGGAAAGAAGACGCGCTTAAATAATAAAACAAACTGAACAGGAGTTGAAGGTATTCTATACTCCATTGAAGTTAGATCGTATCGCTAAAGTCTGCACTTTGAAACTTGAACTCAAGCTGGTCGATATGGTTTTACAGAAAGTGCAAGTGATAAAATAAGAGCGTATTCTTGTTACGACGGTAAAACTACGAGCGAAATAAATAAGTCCAGCACAAAATGGTTAAATGCTCATCAAATTATAATATTTGATGTTGTTTCATATATTGTTTGTCAGCTGTTGGTTTTCCATTCGTAATAAAATAAAATTAAATAAATATATAGACATGTAATTTGTAATCCGACTATTCCGATATTGGCTTTAAAAGCTAATAACATTTCCGACATTTTAGATACATTTTTTTTGTAATATACTTTTCATATTCAAGGGAGCTGATCCGCCCACCAAAAATTCTATACGTGAAACCCATTTTTTTACAATAATCTAAATGGAGCAGCGAGACAAAACTCCATGCAGGCTCCAGGCAAAACAGCAGCTCTAACCACAGACTAAAAATATGATGAAGTAAAAAAGTAAGCTACACTCAAAACTCTCAATCCTACTCAATCGCTTTCAGTCTATGGCATATCCACAGCGCACCTACAAAGTTCTTGGGCCTACGTTACGTTTCAAGACTATTATTGCAGTGGAGCTGCGCGGGTCGCTGAAACTTTTAATTGGCGAGGCCAATGAATATTTGTTATGAAATCAACGATTCCTGATACTAGGTTTCAACTTGATCAAAATAGGCTTTCTCGTTCGTTAACAACTTTACGATTCAGTCGATTTCAGTTTCATATTAACAAAGTTTTTTTTTAACTTTGGAGTACAGTTGAAAGCACATCAGGATTTGTAAATTAGATTCAAAGTCGCCCGTAACGTAACTGAATACCAAGGATATTTCTTGCTGAATACCGAATGCTCTTTTGACTGGTTAGCTATGTAATTATACCTATAACTACGTGAACTGATTTGCAGGTAGATATATGTTTTGCCGACTGCACCTGCTCGAGATAAAAAATACTTCAGCATCAATAAAAGTTACAAAGTATATTTTCAAATATTTGCATGCAGAGACTAATGAATGTCGATGAAGCAAACTTGATCTGTCAGGATTGTGGCAAATGGCAGTCCCTTTTGTCTGCCTACCTTCTGGGATACAGCCGTGACTCTACTTTTATCTATCTAATCAGCCCGTAAATAGAGCCCACTGTTGGGCATAGGCCGCTTCTCTTTCACGCCAACCCATCCGGTCCAGTGCTAATCTCGTCCAATGTCTCCCAGCCGCTTTCACAATTACGTATACTTATGTGTAGTTTCAAATAACAGTCTGTGGTGCTACGAGTATATCTAATTTATACATTACATTTCAGTCAGTTCTTAATAATGTACGCAATCCATTCTTACTCTAATAACAACAAGGGGTGGAAGTTTTTAATAAAATACCTGCGCTCATGTCTACGGCCACACAAAACAGAAGTGACTCCTTTTTCAGCCACTATGGACCCGATTGGCGTTTTGGGGTGGGAAGTCCTTATTTTTTCTCTGTGTAGTTTTTTTGACTGGTTGAAAGTACTGTTTTGCGTAATCACTTATGACTTTATGACCTCAAAAAGAACAATAGGAACAATTAAAAAACACTGCTATGGTAAGCCAATCGGCGCACCAAAAACTTTACAGGTTAAAAACTGACTTGAATGTCAGGAGTACAACATAAAGCTTAACACAAAGATAACTACTCTGAGAGAAATAATGGGATTCTAATAATACGTACCTAAAGAGTAAAAATACATTTTTGCTTAATAATATTTAGGTACAGCAATGCCTATGGAGACTCCTTGGTCCGTGAGTCCGTCTTGTATGTTGCATATCTAGCAACATTAAGACTTTTCCTATATGAAAAGTATAATGAAGCTGTCAGTTCTCCAGTCCATATTTCTCTGATTTGCGATGATTATAACAATTTATAATTTTGCCAATGAATTTGCCAAGCAAATAAACCATTTAATGCGCCCTTAGGTTCTCTTTAATTCTACAATAGTGTAGTCTCAGACGATAATTTTGATGGATGTTGATATCTATCTATCTATAGTACAGACCCAGTCTAGCTTAAATAGCAGCTGCTAACCCAACAAACGTTGTTTCGCCATATTTATTTTTTCACTTAGGGCTACGAAAAACAGATAACAACCAATTCTTAGACCTACCGATTGCATATACAAAATTTCATCAAATTCGGCCTAGCCGTTTCGGAGTAGTATGCGCTCTAACACGGTGACACGAGAATTTTGTATATTAGAAGAAAGAATATTAAAACAATGTAACAAGTTTCTTGCTAAATAAATTTAATTTCATTTAATTTCAACCTTGGTGTGTCAAGTCAAAGTCAAGCTTCTGATGTACCTGCTTCTGCTATTATTATGGCGTTAGTTAGCCGCTTTATTGCTTACTTTCAGACTCGGTCTGATTAAACTACAGTTCTGCTGGCTACATCTATGCGGAACAATGTTTGTCTAAGAATTTTCGTTTGCTTTTCATAGCTGTTGTAAAAACTACGAGGAAAAGTTTCGTCTTTTTGTAACGTTCAGTGATAACTTAAACTTCTACAGGGTGCAACAAAATCCTTTCAGCTATAACCATGAGAGACTTTTTATCAACACTAATAACTTTGGCTTTAAGGACTACTTCGATATTACGAAAAAATTAGCTTCCGTTTACATATTTTCGTGACAATTTTATTGAGTAACTTCTGATATTTGAAGGGCCGAATTCATGGAACACGATTCCGAACACGATGGTGTTGTCAGTTCAAAATATGAAAGAAATTGGACTTGAGGAGTTTTAGAATTCGCCCTTCACTTAGGCTTTTTTATCAATTTTATAGTTGTCAAAAATGAATTCGCTACCTGTTTATACTCGTAAATATAAGTAGTTTACTTGTCATTCATTCTAAGTGTGCGTGTTGTCAAAGTTATTTAAATTATTTACACGACACAATCATTTGCACGGATGCTGTCCGTATGGCGGACGGTTCGAATTAGCGTTTTCCTACTTTTGTAAGAATAATATCTAATGTTTTGAAATTGCACGTTGTTGATTGCGCTCATGAAGTCCACGCTCCGACCTACTCGTGCCCATATCCAAAACCCCGAGAACTTTCAACTCGAATTGTCAAATTGCTTCGAACGCCTGGAAAGCGCCGCATCGTTGGACGAGATCAATAACAGGTTTGTAGAAACTGAGTGCTTATACTGAGTTTTTTCATTCACTCTCGATAGTGAGAGCGTTTGCGATTTGCATAGGAGTAACAAGGAGACAAATAGATGGCGCGCTTTGTCACTCCTATGCAAAACGCAAACGCTCTCGCTATCGAAAGTGAACGACAAAACTCAGTATACGCACTCTGTTCGTACAGTGGGCTCGAGGTTCTATAAGCCCAATCGAGCGAGCAGACCACAAAAGCTCTCAAACTATACTCTCGACCTCATGGCTAAACGTCGCTCGTTGCAACTGCAGTCCTCCAGAGATGCTGAGTCATATAGGCAACTCAATAGACACATATCAAAGTCTATGCGGCACGATAGTCGTTCCTTTAATACCGAACGTATTAAAGAGACTATAGAGCGGAACAAAGGCTCTAAAGTATTCGCAAGAGATATGTCTATTGGGCAAAGCCAGCTGACGAAGCTGAAGAGAGAGGACGGCAGTATAGCGTCGACCAAGTCAGAGGGGCTGAGGGAGATTGAGGGCTTCTACGGACAGCTATACACCTCAGTCGCAAAACCTGTTAGCAGTTTGCACAAAGACCCAAGAGCCAAACTGACCCGTCATTGTACCGAAGATATCCCAGACATCAGCCTGTACGAGATTAGGATGGCCCTGAAACAGCTCAAGAATAACAAGGCACCAGGAGAGGACGGAATTACATCAGAGCTTCTGAAAGCGAGTGGAACACCGGTACTTAAAGTCCTTCAGAGGCTCTTCAATTCCGTCGTGCTCGAAGGAACCACGCCAGAAGCATGGAACAGAAGCGTGGTGACACTGTTCTTCAAGAAGGGGATAACACTCTATTGAAGAACTACCGACCCATCTCGCTTCTGAGCCATGTTTATAAGCTGTTTTCGAGGGTCCTGACGAATCGTCTCGAACGCAGGTTTGATGACTTCCAGCCTCCCGAACAAGCCGGTTTCCGAAAGGGCTATAATACCTACCATAGACCACATCCACACGCTGCGGCAAATTATACAGAAGACTGAGGAGTATAATTTGCCATTATGCTTAGCGTTTGTGGACTACGAGAAAGCCTTCGATTCGATCGAGACATGGGCGGTGCTCGAGTCTCTCCAGCGTTACCATATTGACTATCGGTACATCGATGTGCTGAAGTCGGTCCGAGTACAGGAGCAGAATTCGAAGGCAATTCCACCGAAAAGAGGCGTGAGACAGGGAGATGTCATATCTCCGAAACTGTTCACGAACGGACTGGAAGATGCCTTCAAGCTTCTGGAATGGCAGGAACGCGGCATCAATATCAATGGCGAGTGCATCAGTCACCTTCGATTTGCCGACGATATAGTAGTAATGGCAGAGACGCTGGAGAACCTCGGCATAATGCTCGGAAGGCTCGAACTTAGATGTGATAGACCCGCTAGACCAACAAGGCAGCCGTGAACCTGATAGATAATTGAGAAATCTCATAAATGTTGGCTACTTCTATTGGTGCTTGATTTAGTAGCAAACATGAATAATAAATGCCAACTCCAACATACGTTGTACTAAATCACTTGTTTCGTAAGTTTTTGTTTGAACAGGTCGTTCCGGGAGTGCGGGTAGAAAATCGTAAAATAAGATAGCAAAATGGTTTTAGTGCTCCTAAAACTAGCAGTAAAAGAGAAAGCGCCCGTGCAATGAATATCTTTATGACATCATTTGATTGATTACCAAATTTTCTCGGGAACTATATCGATAAAGTCGAAAGGCCTCTTTTTATTGCAATAAACTGGCCGATGGGCACTTGGGACAGGCAGATATCTTAATTTATAAGTAAATCAATCTATTGGTATGTGTACCTACAGATTTCAGATACCTATTGTCGTCTTTTCTTCCAGGTGTTTCTTGTTCCAGCCAGTTAATAAACTTGTATTTTGTGCGCAAAACGCCAACAGGTATTTTTCGAGCGGAAAAGAACGACAGAGTGAATGTATCGGTGAATGAAAGATTTCTCGAATGAGTTGTTCCTGAATGTCATTCGAGCAATGTTTGGTTTTTAGTTGACATACGAGTAGATAGATGGCGCCACAAGTAAATTTAAAAGTTCGCGCGCGGACAGTATGAATCAAGTGTACTACATACAATATTCTTTTTATATAAATCGTGACGGAATACCTCGCGAGTACACCTAAGTGTCTGAACTATGCACATACCTTAGGCACTTGAAATCACCAATACGCGGTGGGCACGCGTGGAGATTATGCCCCACTCTCTCTCTGAGAGAAGGCCTGTGCTGTTTAGTGGGACGCGTATTTTATAGGCTGTTTACATTATCAATAGTAGCATCGAGCTACAAAGCACTACCGCAGATCTTTCTCAGAACGGAAAAAATTTGCAGTCTGTTAGTTTTTAGAATATACCTCGGCTGAGCAATCAAAAACCGATTATATTGCAATAAGGTAAGTTTTATTTTGTATTGTTATTTATAACTTTACCTAACTTTTCAAAATAGTGAAGAAAAGTTTTCAAAATAGTAAAGAGCAGGAAGTAGTATTACACTCGTGTGATTTCGGAGAAAACCGAAGCCTACTCTAGAGCCCGAGGTATATTGTAAAAGCTAACAGACTGTATTTTGTGTGCTTTTTCAGCCATCGCTCTTCACAACCACGGAGAAACAGCCTAATTTTTATTTTTTTTATTTTTATTTAATAGGTAAGCCAACGGCCCTCTTATAAAACATTTACACTTAATTAATATTTAACAGTTTTAGCCTCATAAGATTGCCAATTAAAGGCTCACACAGCATTCTTACTTAATTCTAGTTAGTAGGTACTAAAAGTAATTAAACATGTGTTGAACATAACAGAAGTCTACGTTCTAGTAAATAATTTTACACAAGAAACTTGAGAATCTTGAGAATAAAAATTTCACATAAGAAACAAGTTAAATCAAACACATAATTCAACCACAAAGCAGCAGAGCTGCTGACCGTGAGTAACAATACTCCTAGCTCAGAGCTTCTTTGTTGTACCCATCAGCGGCATACAAAGACGTGGTTTAGAGCGCAAAATCATCAGCGCACTCGGACGTAAAAAGCAAGTGGTGTTAAACTCACAAGGGTGGCACCCTTAGGCCGTTACCTTTGATTTGATTGATCTCTACGTGAGGTGGTCGTGTTTTTAGTGAGCTCTCGACGTCGACGTCTACGGAAAAACGGGTAACATAATTACTTAATTTGGACATTAATGACCCGGTCAACGCGAACGAGGGTTGATTTGTATGTTTTTCACTTGACCGTTTGTTACCTAGACAATCTAGACATGTTAGTGTTTTCCGTGGGCGATCGTAAAATTAGTGCGAACTGGTGGGAGGAGAGATTTCCTTACCTGTTTTACCTTTAGGCAGATTGTATTTTATCTTTATGTGAAGTTGTAAAAATTAAGTAATATTCCTTTTCAGCGATTGCTTATTAACAAGTTATGTTAGTAAAAATATATAGATAATTGATATGGATACATTGATACACTTCATTGTTAATTTAAAACTCAGTAAATATTTAAGTTCCCTAATAATAATAAAAAAACTTACGCCCGTTATCCCCGAGGGGGTAGGCAGAGGCACCAATCACTAGAACTGGGCCCACGTTTTGCCGAGTTTATTCCTGCAATTCTGTTTTTGTATAGCCCTGGAAGGACATTACGAACATGGGAATATGCCCAGACTTAGGTCATTTGTACTTTGCGGGAGTCGAATCCACGACCTGTGTTAGTAGTTAAGCGCCTTAACGGCTACACCAATGAGACAGTCATGATACTCTACTGTTATATGTTTTTCTAAGTAATGAGCTCTGCTGTACAATTAACCATATTGTTATCTTATATAAACAAAATAAAATAAAATAAATTTAACTACCTTCGATGTCTATTAGAATCCCTTCAGTAGCTGTTACCAAATGCGAAGTCTTGATCAAATTCGACCATTGCTGTATTGCGTATAAGAACTCTCATTGCAATGTAAGCATTAACAAATGTTTGAATAAGAAAATTTGCCAAGCAGATAATATTTTAATGGACTTCAAATTGAGACGAGAGAAAGAATTCCAAGAGCGACCGAAAGTAAGGAGTTAAAAAAGCCAACACAAATTATATAAACAAATTGGCAAATAAATAAGCGAGGTCGGACCTGTCCCTATTTAATTATGAATTAAGGTCGGGCTTGTAACTAGATTACAGTGGGATGAAGATTACTGCGCCGGCAAGTTTTTTCTAAGACCACCCGGTGTTTGTTCCCTGGATGGCTTACTAACATAATGTACGTACACTCACTCCTGTATCCCCTAGAAGGTAGGGACCACTTTAATCTTAGCTATAGAAAAAGGCACTATTATTCATAGCTTGACAGATCATAATTTCTAGGTATATTCAGTACCACTTCACTTTACAGGAAATAAAAAAAAACTGGAATAAGAGCAGAGATATTGCTTTTGTATATTAGAATACCACTCGTAGTCCCGGCCATCTGAGTGATCTTAAACGATCACGAAGGTTAAGCAACATGGGGCGCGTTCATTTCATGGATAGGTGACCGTCTATGACTAACGCTAGTGAAATTTTTCCGAGTGGTTCCGTGCTTGCAAGGGACGTTAGATAGATCGATAGATAGTACTTCACTCACCTCCACTACACTCCACCCCGTGGTGGAGTGTGGCCTATACCTTCCTCAGGGAAGAGACAAGGGTTGATGATGATATTGGAATAATATTTTTAAGTCGCGTTAAGCGGGCGCCAAGCTTTAGCAGATCGTACTTTTACTGGCACAAAAACTTTTATAGTACTTTTTGTAGGACGATACACACCGTACCTTTTGGTACATGAGACAAAATTTTCTCAGTCTTTGGTCACAAAAATATTTTGTTTCCGAAATTGAAGGTCGACTTTCGTCGGATCGTAACGAACAACAAAACGTTGCCGTTGACACAACATTGGTATACTGTTCTACTCTTTGCACAAACCTCCTGCAGTGAATTAGTTCGAAGTCGAACATTGAGAAAAATACGGTACTTAACATCGATTCTAAAATGGTCTGATGGCATATGGAAAAAAAATCAAAGCCTTGTCTTAAGATCTTGCTGACTTTAAGCCGCTAATTACATTGGTCCTGGCCCCACACTAGGATACCCTGTGTCTTCTTGAAAGTCTTCTTGAGCTCCCTAAATAGATATTTTTCCATACTCATCAGGCATTACACACCACACGTCATACATTGCACACCTCGCTCAATGCTCATTAATCACACTTCATGTAAATCACACCCCACGCATCATAGTATTTAAATTCATAACTTTATTGCGACCATGTAGTAGCTTACGAGGGCGGTTTGATAAGTCCGTGACTTTAAGCTTGAATACATGTTTTATCGAAATTCTATTTTTGTTTCTTAATTAGGAACTCCTTACCGAGTTTATGTTGTTCCATTTTTAAAATTGGCGCTAAAAAAAAATTTTAAGCCTTTGTGTAAGCGGAGTCGGAATATTGTTTGAAAATGGAGAAAAATGAATTTCGTGTATTAATTAAACACTACTTTTTTAAGTGGTAAAACTATTAAGCAGACGGAGGATAGACTGAAAAAATATTATGGGGACTCTGCTCCGTTTCATGGAATACTTCATAAGTGGCTTACTGAATTTCGTTGCGGTCGTACCACCACAAATGACGCCAACCGCTCAGGAAGGCCGATTGAGGTCGCCACTGAAGATGTTATTAACAAAATTCATGACATTGTTATCGAAGACCCTCGAAGGAAGATACGGGAGAAAGCTGATGCTGTTCACATCTCTATCGAACGGATTTTTCATATTTTGCACGATAAACTCGGCATGAAAAAGCTTTCTGCAAGATGGGTGCCGCGTTTGCTGACGCGTCGACTCGACTCGTTGCCCACTCGTCGGCAATCGCAACATCAAAACTAGTGGAATTGTGATACGAATTATTGCCACACCCCCCATATTCACCAGATTTAGCTCCGTGTGACTTCTTCCTGTTCCCTAACATGAAGAAATGGCTTGGCGGACAAAGATTTTCATCCAATGAAGAAGTATTAGCTGAAGCAAAAGCCTATTTTTCAGGGTTTGATAAAAATACTTTTTGTATGGGTTAAAGAAGCTGGAATATCGCTGGTTGAAGTATATAAAGCAGAAAGGAGATTATGTAGAAAAATAAATCAAAAATATCCTTAAAAACTTTTTTCTTTATCTCAAAGTCACGGACTTATCAAACCGCCCTCGTAGGTAATACATTAAGGGTTTGACTCATACGTGGTACCCACTTAGGGCACATTAATTTACAAGCAGCATGCAGTATTACATCACACTCGATACATCACACTCCATGCATCACACACCACGCAATACCTCAACCCACACGCTACACGTTCCTCTCTCCACTATAACACACATTTACATTAATGTTATGTTAAAAATTTTCTCTCCATGTCAACCTTGCCATGTCAACCTATAAGTTAACCCTAACGGCCGCCACTATTCAAGCTACTTGCTTAGTGTGGAGACCATTATTAAAATGGTTAACTGTGTACCTTTTTTGTTAATAAATGTATATTTATTCTAGGTAATTATTATCTGAGGGCACAAGAAATCGCAAATGAAAAATTGACCCTTACGTGGAACAAAGTACACCGCTCAAAAGCTCCGCAATTTTCACCATAATCTATACAGGATTTTCCACCGTAAGTAGGTACATATTAGTTTCCCTATTAATTAAGAGAAGACCTGGGTGTACTATCGTAATTAAAATATGGCTTCGTTCGGCATGAAACTTTTCAAATAGGTAGGTAAATAAGAGCGATAATAAAGGCTTTTAAAGATATAATCATTAATTTTAGTCTGCCAAGAGGAAAAGTCGTCTTATGGTTGTTATTTTTCTTTCGTTTCCCGCTAAAAGCGTGGTGACGTCATGACTGGTGACAGCAGGAAATATACCGCGCCCCTCCCCGCCCTCCCCGCCATAAAAAAACCGCCTCAGTACTCGAGTGAAAAAGTTCCCAAGCCATTTAATTCATGTTAATGACTTTCAATGCAGCCTTTTGCGTCTCATTGCGGGTTGCAGGCGTTCTCATGTCCAATCTTTACCCCTGCGGCGGCGCCTAAAATAAGAATAATGTGTTTCGCTCCTATTTCTGTTATTTCAAATGCGCAATACCTGAAAAATTGCTGTTCGAGTTTATCATGACATCAACTTTTTGGCCCCTAGGGCCCTGAGGCGCATAAAATTTTCAAAGAAATATCAACGCGCCTCATCGACTCGTCAGACGATCCTAAAGCTGGTAGCTACCTCGGTCAGCGCATTAGCCTGGCCATTCAAAGAAGAAATTCTGCCAGTATCTTGGGAACTCTCCCCAACGGCAGCGGTCGAGAGACAATTTTTTATATTTAGTTTTTATGTAGTATTTAGTTTAATATTTAGTTTAGTTTTAATATTTAGTCGATCATTGTTATGTTATGTTATTAATTAAATCTATTTCCACTTTTGTTTTAATTTTAATTTAAAAAAAAAATATGATAGATGATCAAACTCATTAAATGTATAACCAGAAAACGTCTACAATGAAAGTCTCAGAAATAATGTTAATGTAAAAATCGAGGTAATCATAATGGGATGAAATGTTTGGAGTATTGTATTGACGATACTCCAAATATAAATGAATTTTCTCCTTCTTCTTTAAATCATCATCAACCCATTATGTCCCCACCGAGGGGCACGGGTCTCTTCCCTGAGCAAGGTATAGGCCATACTCTATTCGGGGACCAAGACTGGATTGGTGGAGCCTTGTAAGACTAGTGGCTGGTCAAGACCAGCCTTGAAAACTTCTGACAGTAAGCGGTCAGAAGTTTTCAAGGCGCCCTAAGACCTCTGACTTGGCTTAACGACTGCCATCTATCGACGGCAGCCGGCACCAACTGCTTAACTTCTTAAAATAGTGATCAGTTAATAAGTCTGCAACTTTCTCTTCTTCTTTTAGTGCTTCTCCACTACTGCATATTCCGATCTTCTTTTTGGCAAGTGAAATATAACTTCGAGGCCGGTTACTGCAGTCCATTCTCCGATAGCAAGGAGCCATGATTTAACCAGCGCGTCTCTTCCCCTCAACCTAAATCTAACTAAAACTAGAATATGCATAATAAAGTTGCAATGTATTCGTTTGATGCAATCCATTTTGTATGGGGTGGCGAGTCTTCGCCACGGGACGCGGGCCTTGCAAACAAAGCTGCTGTGTTTGCATTTCCACCGAACAAAGTGTGCATGTAAAGCGAAAGTTGCCGCCCGTATTTATGTAAAATTCACTCGGAAAAGAACCAAAAACTCTGCCCTTGTTTACATTAGGGCGGCATTCTCTATTATTTGTTCAGTTTCGTTTGTTTGTTTGTTTGCGGAAGAGTTTTTTTTCCGCTTTGTACTCCAATCTGTGGTACTTACAATAACTCTAGAATGTTTACTAACATTGAACAAACGATTGAAATTCGTGAATGAACGAGCGGACACAGAAATATATTTCAATGGTATCGGGTAATGTTTGTTTCTTTACTAACAAATGATTGAGCCTTAAGTTTAACATTTTGCATATCGATACCTGAATAGAAAAATATTAATAACAACAATTTTAACATCATAAGCGACCGATTTTTTTTACCTCTAGTATGATTACCCCGGTATGCTATGTATAGAAGGTCGGTAGTAGCAGCTTTTACATGTTTTATTGCAAAGTCGCCCTTAAGGGGCTCCGGGGAGTAACACTAGCGCGACCGAGAAAAAAATTATTAATCATTAAAAATAATACAGATCGAATTTGCAAAAAGTGTCTCTACAATCTTTCAATCATATTAATAGTGATTTTTAAGTCCCATGACTGTGAACCTTAGGCAAAAAACCTAACACCAAAAGCGGCCTTTTTTTACGTCCTATCTATCTAGTCCTAGGTTCGAGATCCTAGGTTTTTTATCGTGGGTTTTGAAAATCACTGTTATCAAGGTTGAGAAGTCGTACATGCACTGTGCAAATACGATCTTGAAAAGTGGATAAGATTTTTTTTTTTATTGGTGGCGCTCTAGTTGGCCCACGGGTCCCCTTAATTTTACCATTGCCCTTGCCCAGTTCAAATTACCTATCTATACATAACTGACAGTTAGCTGTCAACGCGAGTGATAAGCCACTCAATAGAAAAGAAAAACGGAACATTTCAATATCGCGTTAAGAGCTAACTGCCAGTTATCTGTAGATAGGTTATTATGACCGGGCATTATAGTGCATGTAAAGGTTGACGCGCTGTCGACTGCACGTGGATCGACAGGAGAGCGTAAATGTTTAAACTATTCCACATAAAAAGATGCGGCATCCTATGCTGTTTTTACCCGAAGCAAAAAATAAAAAGCGTCTTAGGCAATTAGCTCTAAACGATAAAAATCATTAAAATTATTTTGTTTTGTTTTAAATCTGAAGCTTCATCATCATCCCATTATGTCCCCACCCAGGGGCACGGGTCTCTTCCCTGAGGAAGGTATAGGCCATACTCCACCACGGGGGCCAAGTCCGGGTTGGTGGAGGCTTGTAAGACTAGTGGCTGGTCTTACTGTCAGAAGTTTTCAAGCCGCCCTAAGGCCTCTGACTTGGCTTAACGACTGAAGCTTATACACGAAAAATGTTGAGTACCAGCTAGAATAGGAAGAACTTGAAAAACATACTTAAATATTCAGAAATCCAAACAAAGCACCTAACTTGACCGTAAAGCGTTTACAGTAAGCATGCAAAAAGGAAATGCGTGACGAAAATAAAAATGTTATTGGCCATAACCCGTACCGTAAGTACTAACGTTTCACCTCGCGGTCATATTATACCCCTCTATTATTCAATGACATGTCACAATGCAACTTGCAAACGCTATAAAATACTCCCCCGCGGCGTGGCTGAGAAAATGTTGGCTGATGCTTGAGAAAAATAATACGAAAGTTAATCTTGTCTTTCTATTATCATATAGGATGGAAATAATATTGGCATTGCTAGGTGGAGTTTTTTATGTGACAATGGCAAGTTGTAGTCTAGAAATTAGGCGGTGGTACTTCGACTTACCCCCGGTTTCACGAACGCTAACAGTATGTTAATCTACTGTTAACAGCTGTAAGTTTTTTTTTCGTATGCACTTTTGACAACTGACAGCCGTTGACAATAGATAAAGAGAATGTTAGCGTTCGGGAAACTGGGGGTACGACTTGATACTTCGACTGTGTATCGTTTGCCGTACACATATTATTATGCCGATTTAAAAATTACTCAAAACCATTAAAACCTACTTTTATTACCGAAATGCCTCGTATTAAAACAAAAACAACACGCGCCGAGGCTACCGTACAACTACATAAACTTATTTTAATTTGTTTCAGTTATTTAGCCATAACATATTTTATGTCGTTCAGTTCGGGATTGATTCAAGTTGGACGTTTCTCAGTATTTGTTGATATGCTTTAAGTTTTTTTATGTTTACCCGTTTGTACGATATAGCAAAAAGAGACGCCTTAATCTATTTATTTAGGGTTCCGTACCCAAAGGGTCTTACTGTCAGAAGTTTTCAAGCCGCCCTAAGGCCTTTGACTTGGCTTAACGACTGCCATCTATCGACGGTAGCCGGCACCAACTGCTTAACGTGCCTTGCAAAGCACGGAATCGCTCGGAAAAATGCCACCAGCGTTAGTCATAGACGGTGACCCATCCATGAACTGAACGCGCCGTATGTTGCTTAACCTTGGTGATCGCTTAAGATCACTCAGGCAGCCCAGGCTACGAGCGATTCTGGCAGCGAGCATAGTGATCATTTTGATATATTTATCTAAAAATTACCATGTTGTGGTCATCATAATGTGTGGATCACAAAAAGAGCTTATTGCTACAATAAATACTTACTATTTCACATATATTATGTATTTCTTTCACAATCCCTTCTTTGCTAACATATAAAATTTGTTGACAAACAAAGAACGAAGTTATCATTTTGGGTCCGAGTTACCAGAAATAATTCCGGAGAAGCAAATTTGCTCGCTAGACGAAAAATACATAGGCAAAGATAACTCAGTCCCATATCGTACAGCAGAGAGCAAGAGAGATTAATAAAAATTTGCCTGGCAAAGTCTCCCAGGAGGGCCCTTTATGGCACGTTGGCTTTTTAGGAGGGCCCCTTTTATTTTAATACTTATTTCGGTTTCGCGATTCCCGTGGATTTATCGTTTTTCGCTTAATTACGCAATGCGGACGGCGCCCGCGGTAATGCGATTTAGATATTCGCTTTGAGTCGAGATAGTCTACCGTGAAAATAATTAAAGATGTAAGTACGCGCGCTACAATAGCTTAGTGTCAGATGGTGAACGAGACAAGTGTTTAAGGCCATTATTTGTCGGAATCTGTTTATTGTACTAAAATAAAATAATGACTCGATCCTACTTCTCTGACAGCTTTTAATGGGAGGGTGTAGATTTGATGTATAATCACTCAGTTTGGGTATAATCCCATGTTTATTATGTCCTGGTTACCATAGTATAAGGTACAGTCTGTTAGCTTTTAGAATATACCTCGGCTACTATCGGATAGAATCGGATATATTCGTGTACTAGAAATATCGGAACTAATGTAGCACTTAATTTCGAAATCGGAACTAATATGTCGGAAATAAACTAATGCAGAGCAGGAAGTAGTACTTGTATTACACTCGTGTGCTTTCGGCGAAAACCGAAGCCTACTCTAGAGCACGAGGTATATTCTAAACGTTAACAGACTGTATCCTTGTTTGGGACCACCAGGTCAAGTGATTTTGTTGTTTGGAAGCAACATACATACATTAAGTTCACCCCAGAGGGGTAGGCAGAGACCATGGATTTCCACCTGCCATGATCCTGACAAAACACTTTCGCTTCATCGACATTTATTAGTCGCTGCATGGACGCACGCCGATGACGGGTACGGCTTTGGAAGTTATTTTTTTAATATTATATATTTTTATAAAGCGCCTTATATATAATTTTTTATAATTTATAAGGGGAATTATTTAGAATCCTGGAATTTGACCAACCGAAAATTAAAGTTATACTGATTCATTCTAGTTTTGTCACTTTCTAAAACCGTTGTTTTAGTTTGCAAATTTTATATTTGGAAAAATTTAATTTCGTCGTTGTTATTGTAGATAATAAGGGTCTGTTTCACAATCTACATATATATATAAAATTCAAAGTCCTGACTGACTGATTCATTCACTCATCAACGCCCAGCAAAAGCCGTTTGACCTAGGAAGCTGAAATTTTGCACAGAGGATCGGTATATAATGTAGGCAAGGAATAAGAACGGATTTTTTGAAATTCAACCCCTAAGGGGGCGAAAAGGGTTGGCCAAATTTGTATGGGAGGCATAAAAAATGTTGTCTGATTTTCTTGAAACTTAAAATAAATACTCTTCAACACAATTGATTGAACACGTGTTTCACCGTTTTTCTAAATTTAACCCTTAACGGGAGTTACGGGAGTGAACGGGGTTGCAAAATTTTGAACTAAAGTCCACGCGGACGGAGTCGCGGGCGAAAGCTAGTCTGCAGATAAAGTTCCGGATAAGCTATCCGCAACCAGGGCTGCCGTTTCTTCTAAATTTGAAGCCATAAACGAAGACACGCAATATAGGAAAATGTATTTAAATTTAGAACAAACGGCAGCCCTGGTTGCGGATAGCTTACCTGGAACTTTATTTGAACATTGTGAAACAGGGCCTTAGTCTAAAATCGACCGTTTTCATTCATAACGTGGAAGCAAACTTACTTTTTTCGCGGCAGAGTCTTGATTGTTGTTGTCTGCGTGATGCGGAGCAGCGGGCGCCATGACGGTGACGCCACTCTGCGAAAGGAGCTCGTCAGAGCCCCGCTGAAACAAAGAAAGGCGGACATCAAAACACGGAACAATACTGTTTAAAAAAAAAGTGGACAAGACCGAGTCAGGCTAGACCACCGAGGCTTCCTTAACTTAATATTTGTTTTAAATCAAACAACAAACAAACATTTACATACAGGCACATACATTGCTTCTGGCCCCACACTAGGATACCCTGTGTTGGAACCAGAAACAGCGACGTCACAAACATGTACTTAAACATCCTAGACCCGGGTTTTTTTCTCCCCAGCCGGGGTTCGAGCCCGGGACCTCTCGCATGGTAAGCAGATGCGCTAACCGCTACGCCACAGAGGTCGTTATTACTTGCCAAATGTCATCGTTCTAGATCAACAGGAAGTACTTTTGATTATTGATTCCCTTGCGTGTCTATCTCTTTCTCTTCTAATATATAAAATTCTCGTGTCACCGTGTTAGTGCACATACTCATCATTTTGTACCTTTGAAATGATAGCAAATATTTTTTTCAATTAATATCACTAAAGAGCGGTGGTGCGACGCTTTTTCCAAACAATTGATTTAAAATACATTAAAGTTTGTTGGTTTAGTAAAAAAAAATTCAAATATACCCGGCGAATCGTGAGATTCGGTTTGAGTAACTATTTTGAGTAACCTTTATTCCGTTCATGACTCTTAGTTGGAGTCCAACTTAAAATGGGCTTTATATTATTATCGTCAATACTATAGAGATAACACTAATCATATCAAGTTTCACATTTGTTATTTGATATATTTCAGCTTTAGAAATAAAGCAATTACCTAAACGGTTTTTTTGAACCGCTTAATTTCAATGCTTGTATTTTTTATTATAATCTGTAAATGAAGTTCGTCGGCTATCGGTTGGGGTTCAAAAGAAAAAGCCCTTTGTAGGTGAGGCAGACTGACCTCATAGGCTTAATAACATAGATAATGACAAGTCTGATTTTATTAATAAAACTTTTTTAACTGCGACCGATGAAAATGAAAAGAGTCTCAGGTCCAAGCGATTTTTTTTTTGCAGACGTTATAAAACAAAACTACTTGCAAACTTATTCAGAATGTTTCATTTCGAGTACTTTATTGGTTTACTTGTTTACACCATTGCTATTTCATTGGATTGTGATTACAAACTATGAAATAAAAAGAATCCTTCAGTCAGATAATTCGGGTACTTGCGCGACCTATGTGAACTAAAGAATTCATCCGGAAATGATTTTTATTCTGAAAAAATGTCATCCTTTTTTCATGGTTCACTCTGATAACCAGTGCCAAAGCCTCGTTTCCTTATCATGCATCGCTTTGGCGTCAAGCTGAGACTGGCCCACATTTCTAAGGTTTCAGGTACTTACCGTTATGAGAGAAAACATACGATTTACTACAATTGTAGAATAATTAATTGATTATTATGGTCATCGGAATAGGTGTAATGTAAATGGTGTGCGCTGTGAACCCCACCAACAAGGTCCCATAAAATCTGGAATCTCAAAAGTGTGGTGTCTTACACCGGAGCTGATAAGTGCTAATTAGTTCTCTTTATATAGTAGTTTTTATCTAGCTCACTCGCTCGAATCGCTCGTAGCCCAGGCTGCCTGAGTGATCTTTAAGATCACGAAGGTTAAGCAACATGGGGCGCGTTCATTGCACGGACAGGTGACCATCTATGACTACGCTAGTGGCATTTTTCCGAGCGGTACCGTGCTTCGCTAGGCACGTTAAGCAGTTGGTGCCGGCTGCCGTTGATAGATGGCAGTCGTTAAGTCAAGTCAGAGGCCTTAGGGCGCCTTGAAAACTTCTGACAGTTAGACCAGCCACTAGCCTTACAAGCCCCCACCAATCCGGACTCTGCCCCCGTGGTGGAGTATGGCCTATACTTTCTTCAGGGAAGAGACCTGCCCCTCGGTGGGGTTATAACGGATGATGATGATGAGTAGTTTTTATCTAGAAATGCAATAACTTCATGCACAATATATAATGTTATATTTACGTGTGCAACATATTGCATTGCGCAGTTAAATAGCCACTAGGCTACGCACAATCCGCTACTTGACTCTTTTTTCAAGTATGTCTTAAATGCTAAATATCTCTTCCATTAGACCAAAAAATATTTTAGTATATTTTTTGAGGACCTAAAAGCAACAAAAACATTATTTTAAAACGTTGCTTTGCTAAACAGCCAAAAACGCGGTCCGCCATTTTTGTCTATGGTTTGAAGTCCTCTACGTTTTTGAACAAAGTTTGACATTCAACATAGGTAGAGTTCGTGCCACGAAAGAAGTATGAGTCACAATAGAACCGACGCACGCACGACTGACAGATCGCACATGACAATCCAAAGGGTATTATCTCGAAAAAAAAAAATTTTTTTTACATCCTATACGAATTCGCGTAAATTTTCTCCACAATCTGGCAAGACAGTTATAGCGCCATCTCTTGGCCTTAAACTGTCCTAGAGATATGGCTGTCTTGCCAGATTGTGGAGAAAATTTACGCGAATTCGTATAGGATGTAAAAAAAAGTTTTTGTACGAGATAATACCCTTTGGATTGTCATGTGCGAGATGTTTGTTTACAACCAAAGGTGCTTTCAAAATGGCGGATAGTGTTTTCACCGTACCGATTTAAAAGCGAAAAATATTTTTTTTATTTGCAAATTTTGCAGTAATCCTGCATATTTACTTAGCAAAGTCAATATATTTCGGTTTCTTACGTTAGATACTACAGGAAATATCCATTTATCGCGTCAAATTTGATACGAGGCAAGTAGCGTATTGCACACTGTTCAATACAAATTTAATTCGGTGGTTTAAACATATAGGTGCGTGTCATTTCTCTTCACGATCTGCCGGCATTTACATTCTACCCATTCCAATCACTGGTAATCAATCATAACCAAATAATGCTAGGTCTAAAACCCTAAACTTATTACTCGCATAGCCTAATCTTACATTGAAGCGAAGGTCGTAAAGAGAAAACAAAGACATTGTAATATAAGGATAAAGAATACAAAACACGTCAGCCCTTCATCCTGTGAATCAATCTCAATTTGAGACGTTGAAATGACAGCCCTCAGGCAGTTAGACGCACCGGCGCGGGGTGGTATAAATCACACTGTATGTAATAAAGCAGAATGTACAAATGACACGACGTAGCGCGTGTGACGTCACGAGTGCGTAGTTTGGTTTGGTCTACATACGTCATGTGCATCAGATTAATGAACTTAAACGGCAAAAAGCCAGCGAAACGCGGGTTTCACTCGCGCACCGAAGGTTTCATTCTACCAAACAATAATATAACGTTCATAAATACAAAAGATGTATTCAATTTGGGTTATATCAATTTGGGCAAAATACTTCTATTACTATTTGTTTGGTCACTGACGCGACATGAAGATTATAATGATGTTTATAGTTTTAATTTATATAGTTTAAGTTTAAAAAGCCAATTTGACGTTTGTATGTATTAACGGTTTTCACGATAGAGCTGAATGGAAAAAAAAACTTATTTATGGAAGTGTGTCTTTTTTTCTTTTAGGAATAAAATATAAAATAAAAAAGTTTTCCAAATGATTTGAGGACCCTTTTTTACTTTAGGTATTTTTTTTATTTGTTAGGGGGATCCGCCTTGATAAAATACGTTGAGTGAAACTTTCATGTCGTCATATTAAATTCTCCTTTTTTAAAGTTAATAAATAAAAATACAATAATAACTTCCACACGATACAACGCGTGACCAGGGCCTTGATTCTATTAGCGCATTACAGTACGATGACAGATAACCGGTCGAGCCCCGTGATGTGTTTTTTCATAGATACCATTGACGCCAAGAAATAATAATAATAATAAATTGTTTATTCAAAAGTAATGGTTACAATGATATACATCTACATTACGCTATTCTAAAAAGAAAAAACATAACATAAAATGTACTCGGGTACATGGCTGCTGCCATAGCTAGGCTCACATGTAGCCTGTGTTTATGGCGAGCAGGCCCGTGCCTCTGGCGAGGTTATGCTAGGACATAGATTTAGTGGTGTCATGCTTAGGATATTACATTGGAGATATTGAAGTGAAAAGTAAAACAGAATGTTTTGAGAAGTTAAACAGAATGTTAAATAAAAACTAAAACTAAATTGTTAACTACGGAATAACATGCTGTTGTAAGTCTGTGTGTGTGTGTGTGTGTGTGTGTGTGTGAGAGTGTGTGTGTGTTTGTGTGATCGAGTGGGTATGTGGGTGTAAAGTCATTTATTGAGTGTTATTATTGACTAATCAGCTGGAGAACGGGTTAGAGGATAGTAGAATATTTTCGGTTTGTTCGTAAGAAAGACATTTTAAAATTGAGTTCACTTTCTTTTTACATTCGTGTGACGTAAGCGTGAAAATAGGATGTATGCGGTTAAATTTATTATATAAGGTGGGTCCAAGGTACAAATTGTGTCGTTTTGTGAAAGAAAGTCTAGGAAATGGTGTTAGACAAATTAAATCTTTACAACGTTTTAAGATTTCAAATAGTGGTGTGTTATTGTGCTGGAGCATTACGGTATTCGAGACAAAAAGCTGCCTGACAGTTAAAACGTCACACAGTGAATACAGTGTAGAGGTAGGGAACAATATAGGGCGATTTATGGCAACTTTGAGTACACCACGTTGAGCGATCTCTAATGGTATTAAATGAGTTTTTGCAGCTCCTCCCCAACATGGAATGCAGTAGACGAGGATTGATTGGACAAGTGCCAAATAAGCGGTTTTGATTATGTCGGGGGGTGCGGCATTTCTAATGGATTTGAAAACGTACATTAATTTACGAAGTCTACAAGTAAGAAGGTCGATAAGCGCTTTGAAATTTAGGTATTTATCGACGGTAATCCCTAGATATTTGATGGTGTCAGTTTGGGTAATACGAGGACATTGACATGGCGAAAGATTAGAGCAGGAATGAGCTTGGAGAATCAAGGTTTTTTTGGGTTGGTTAGCGGAAGTGGCTGAAAAGGGTATGAATTTAGTTTTTGAAGTATTTAAAGTAAGGGAATTTGTTGAAAGCCAGTTATAAACTGTGTTGAAACCAGATTGGGTTATATTTTGGAGGTTTGTCCAAGTGTCAGCATTAAAGAGTAGAACCGTATCGTCTGTGTAAGTTGTAATAGAGCCGTTTTGAAGGGAAATGTTGCACATATCGTTAATATATATGAGGAAAAGGGTAGGCCCAAAATTCTTCCCTGTGGGACGCCATACGAAATAGTTAGATCATCACTTACGTGAGATCCAATTATTACGGCCTGTGATCGACCTACACGGTAGGACGATAATAGCTCGTGTTGGGGACCTCTTATTCCTATTGCAAATAGCTTTGAGAGAAGAGTGGATACCGGTACAGTATCGAAGGCTTTTGCCAAATCTAGAAATACTGCGAGAGTTTTTTTATTACTATTGATATTTTGAGCAATAGAATTTGTGAGTCTCAAAACAGCGTCATTGGTGGAGATCTTTTTGCGGAAGCCAAACTGTTGGGGGGAAATTAAACATTTTTTTTCAAGAAAAATGCAGAGTCTATTATTTATCAAACGCTCCAATACTTTAGACAGAGATGTCAACACAGCAATTGGACGATAGTTTGTAGGACAAGACCTGTCTCCGCTCTTGAAAATGAGGTGAATACTAGCCTTTTTGAAAGCAGAAGGGAAGTGTCCGTTTTCAAAACATAAGTTAAACAAGTACGTAAGTACGGGTGCTAAACGCTTCGAAAATCTTTTAAGCAGTGTAGGAGAAATTCCGTCCCAACCAGTTGCGGCGTGAGGTTTCAACGAGTGAATAGTAGATATTATTTCGTCTGGGTCAGTGTTCAACAAGACAAAGGAAAACGAGGTTGTAGTGGAAGACTGAGGAGGAGGATTAGACGAGGAAGAGGGTTGATTGGCTATATTGTCTGCCAGGCTTTTTCCAATATTAACAAAGAAATTATTCACATTATTACACGATTGCTTGGGAGTGACTGAGGGTTGAAGAAGCTGATTAGGTACAGATTTTGTTTTGGCACAGTTTGAAATTCTTTTTATTGTGTCCCAGAGAAGTTTACTATTGGTGCCAGCCTTTTGAAATTCGGAAATATCGAACTGCCTTTTTAGTTTTTTTAAAAGTTTATTACAGTAATTTCTGTAACGGAGGTAAGTTAGTTTAAGAATATCATTGCTGGGTTTTGCCTTAGATTGTCTATGAAGGCTGTCCCGATTTCGCAAGCATCGTAAGATACCAGGCGTTATCCAAGGTTTTAATTTTTTTTCTTTTTTAGGAAGAAATGTAGTTGTAGTATTTTTCTTAATGATTACCGAGAGATTATTTATTAGGGCTGTGGTTGCTGTCTCAGGATTTGAAGAGGAGAAGATTGGAGTAAAGTCAAGTTGTTCGAAGTCTTTGTCAAGTCCATCATAGTTGATAAAAGACCTGGTGGTTATAGTCAGGTCACGTTTGGGCTTGACGTCTAAAATGAAAAGAATAGGTCGGTGATCAGTGGCATATGACTCTAGTATAAAGGTTTTGGACGCTGTCTGAGACCTAAGCATTACGTGGCCTAAGCAGGTTAAGTCTCTAGTGGGATCATGAGCAGGGAGTAGGCCGTGGAATGACAATCGATTTAGATAGTTGTGAGAACGGAAGTCTAGAGAAGATGCTGTAATGTTAATATTTAGGTCTCCTGTCAGTATGAGAGATTTGTATTTGGAGAGGGAAGGTAGAGTTTGGTCGAGAGCTTGTAAAAAAGGATCAATATTATTGTTTGAAGGCGATCTATAGATACAGATAATAGCAGTGTTTGAGTCCAATTTTATTAAGAGGCCAGAGGCTGTTCCATTAAGGTCAATTTCTTCAGACGTATATGAGAGCTCGGATTTCATATAAACTACAACGCCATCGTTTTGGTTTTGGTGTTTAGTCGTTTGGATATAGTTATAGTTATCAAGGATTGGCACGTTAGTGTTAGACAGACATGGGAGCCAGCATTCGGTTAGGGCCAAAATATCACAATCTAAGTTTAATCTCGATATAAGAGTCTGGAAGTTCGAGAAATTATTGTTTATTGATCGTATATTTAGAGTTAGCAATTTTAGTTTGGTGTCTGGGTTTGTAAAGTGGGTTCGGCATTGTTCCGGGGTACACGATAAGGCAGTGGGTAGGGTAAAGTGGTCGAGGTTGTCTAAATATATATCTTTTTTTCTATCCATGTAGATTATATAAATATTATATCTTTATAATTTCTAATTTAAAAGTAAAAAAATAGAATTAATATCGTTATCTAAAGTTTCACGGCAAGATGGAGTTATAAACTGGGACACCATAAAAGACTGAGGCATAAAATTAAGCTTAGAGAGGAACAAATAGCACTCAATAAAGAGAAATGTAATTGTATTGAGCAGTATGGTAAGTTTGTGTTTGTTTTGTAATTTTTGTGACGATCTTTGTATATATGTGTATTGTGTTGTGTAGTGTAGCTTAATAAGAACATTAAAAAATGAAATTAAACTGAATAAAAATTTAAAATAAACATCCTAGTCAATCCAAAATGGGTTTTTTTAGACCCAAGAGTTGTGTTTCGTTTTTTATTTGAAAGTAAGGACTGTCGTAATTTTCTTTAACGAAAATTTTCCCGTCCGAGGACCAGCAGAAATTGAAGTGACTCTCCTTGACAAAATTACGTGTTAAATAATAGAGCTTTCTAGCGGCAGAAGTCAAAAGCTCGGCGATATATATCGGGAATTTAGGCTCAGGAAGGCTAAGGTGTGTATTATTCAGCTTGTTTTCTTTGTTCCTTTTGTTGAACTCTTTAGCCATAGATAAACATCTTGCCTTAGTTAGGGTGTTACAAAATTCCACAGTTATGGTGGAGCTTTTTTGTTCTTTTTTTGAGGGCATTCTCACCACGTCTCTAATGTCACCAAGGGGGATTTCTAGGTTGAGATTTTTTAAAAGTAGATAAATTGATTCGTAGAGCTTTTCTTTCGTCTCGTTATTCCGTTTGGGAACATTTCTAATTTCAATTGATATTTTTGCAACATAGCGCTCAAAGGAGTCAATTCTAGACTGAATTTTTGACATCTCAGTAGACAAGGATTGGTGCTCCCACTCCAATTTGTTTATTTGGGATTCGAGGGCAGACATTTGGTCGGAAATATGTGATATAGTTTTTTCAATCTCCGAATTTGTCGACTCGATATTAGTTGTCTGTCCTTTAACGTCAAGAATATGATTCTCCAATTTATCTAATCGTTCAGATTGAGATGACATCATTTGCATTATCATTTCTTTTAACTCTGAGAAGTCGGTTGGATGGGAGTCACTAGTATCCCGCGGGCGTTTTGCTCGTTGCATTAAAAACTGTTCTGGAGTCGGCAATTTATTCTTAAGGTCTTGATCCAAGTTCGACAAATCAGTCTCTGAGCGCGAAGGGGTGCCTAATTGCGAGGATTTCGGCGAACGAAACATGCTGAGTTTACAAACTATCGAGTTATGGTCGATAGGCCTAATTATACGACAAAGCTGTCCGACGGCGTATGCAATAGGCAAATTCGCGGAAGTCTTTAAGAACGGGTTTTCAAAAGTTGGTCCTTCCGATACGCGGGCGCCGCCAGTGGGCGTGTTTGTTATTGTTCCGTTAATCAATCAGAGCGGGATAGGCACGCGCCACACGCTGATTAGTCCGGCTTGTGATAATGGCGGCCGATGTGCATAGGCAAAATAGATGCGCGTAGAGATGTCTCACCTCCGTAGCTCCGACTGGTTTATGGCCTCCTGGTACTTTAGTTGAAAGGACTATGGGCGGAATCGTCCCCACCCATCAACAAAAATGAAATGTAGCTCAATTGATAGATCTTGGCAAGATGATATTATTTTACTATGGCGACGTTGCCCAAATGCATGGGGTTCTCATGGTATCTTAAGTTTAAAAAAATATCTCGTAGACGTATTATTGACGACTAATTCAAAAATATCTACTCATTTATCTATTCAATAGTGCACAGCGGTGCGGCGCGGCGGGCGGCGCATGCACATAAAGATAACCCGTTACAAAACTACCCCCTCCCCCCGTTCCCCGACCCACGCTCTTGCGCAGGCACAGGAGGGTAGTTGCCCGAACCTTAGTCACAGTCGGTTCGCTACAGTGTACGTTCACGTGTTATTTCTTTCTGTGTTATCGGTGTATATTTCACAACTACGACCCCTGCTTGTTTACTGGACTGATTGATATCTTTTCGATTGACCCTGGCACGATAAAGGACTTTGTGATAACTGGTTCGGATACTGTATATTATGGAAACTGGACGGCGGTGTATAATGTGTCCGCGATCTGTTTTGCGACGAAGGCGGCACATTCTACAAGAGGCGTTAATTGAAAGTGAACCTGAATTAGTTAACCATATTTCACAAAATGCGCTGATACAGGTAAATAACATCTTTTACATATATAACTAATACATATATATACATATATAACTAATATGTAATTCATCATCATCATCATCATCATCGGCCTATACTTGTCCACTTCTGGACATAGGCTTCTCCTATTGCACGCCACTGAGCACGGTCCTCGGCTACTCTCATCCAGCTCTTGCCAGCCGCCCTGCGAAGATCATCGCTACGTCGAGTCTTCACGTCACAAATCCCACAGAGTCTAAAGATGAAAGTCTTCAATCAGTGCGTCCTACCCGTCATGACATACGGAGCCGAAACGTGGACACTCACGTTGGGGCTGGTCCACAAATATGTAATTAATTCTAACTAATATGTGTTTTTCACTGTATAATATTTATTATAATGTAAACCCTCCTGTAGCACACCTACATTGTGTATATTTATTGATTGCCATTTTATACTTGGGACTATCGTTGGGCGATAACTAATAATAATGAATACTAACACCTATTTATCTAGCCCCGAACTAAACAGAGGTTGTACTATGAGTATTAGTATACTATGTAACGAAACACATTAATACATAATTGAATATGTATAGAAAATACCCCTTGTTCCCTACGAGATTTGACCCCGCGACCCTTTGGTTCCGTTCAGAAGGCAGGCTTGGTTCATCCATTTTTATTTTTGTTCCAGGTTGTTTTCAATAACACTATGGCAGTGTGCCATAGATGCTGGCAAAGAGCTAGCAATGCTACGCGACAAGGTCGCATCAGAAATGCAGACAATGACGTCCCAGGTCCAGAAATTCAAAGAAACGCGGATGATGTCAATGTACAAAATATCGTTGTGGAAGATCATCATGGTGTTGATGCTCAAGATCAGGTGTTGAACAATGATGGAGCAAATCAAGAACAGGACTTTCACGTTCGGGATTATGTGAGGGCACCAAATTCTTCTCGCAGCTGCTGTTATAGACAGTGCACAAACCAAAACCTTAGGCGAATCCCAACTTTAGTGAAAGTGTATTTGGTATGTAACTATCGCCTGTATATTCCACCGAGTGCTCGATGCCATGATCATTTAAGAAACACGAACATCGACGAATTATTAGACAACATCAACGTTACGTCTTATTTCAATTCTTCTTTTTTTTCAGACTTGACAAACATGTTGGTGAATGCCATTAACAATGCCCCTAGTTTGGATTTTGAATCTAGACTTAACGCACAGGAATTACATTTTTGGACCGGTTTGACATTAGAACAGTTCGATGCTATCTTGGTGGAAGCACCAAGTCTATCAGAAAGGCCCCGTCATCCACGTACAGTTCTAGAACAGGTGAACCTAATGAGAGACTGGCGACGCTCTTTAAAACATCACCCAGAGAGTTCGAAAGAAAATTAAAAATGGCCAGAGAATGTCTAACTCAAGATTTTGTTCCAAACCATCTTGGAATAGGCCGTGATTCTAGAAGAGATCTTCTCGAAAGAAATCTTATGATACCAAAAGCTATTTTTGGGAATGAGGAAAATACTACTTTGATTTTAATAGCAGACGGAACATATATTTATATAGAAAAAAGTGCGAACTTTCTATTTCAACGAAAAACTTATAGTCTGCACAAGATCATGAACTTATTAAAGCCTTTTTTATTAGTAGCCAGCGATGGATATATAATCGATGTTTTTGGTCCATATCCTGCTGTGACATCGGATGCAACGATTATGCAAACTATAATGAACCAAGATGAGCATTTATTGCATTGGCTCATACACAGAAGAGATGTCGTTATATTAGACAGAGGGTTCAGAGATAGCATTTATGACATCCAGTCGCTTGGCTACGAGGCTCACATACCTCCAACAAAAGACAGACATGCGACCCAACTCACAACTGAACAGGCAAATAAGTCGCGGTTAGTAACGATATGCCGGTGGGTTGTAGAAGCTGTGAACGGAAAGTTCAAAAATAGGTTTAAGCTTTTAAGGCAGTCATATTTTAACAGAACTTTACCGAATATGTTCGTTGATTTTAGAATCGCTGCAGCGATCATAAATGCATATTATCGCGTTGCTACTGACACCAGGCTTGCCTCAGAAATTCTGAATATCATACACGATAAAATCAACTCGCCTAATCTGTTACGTGATTACGTAGAAATGAAAAATCTCAATCGTCAGAGAGTGACTTTTACGGCCATGGAAGCACAAATGGCTCACTTCGAAGAGTTTCCGAGATTAAGCGAAGATGACGTCATTTTAATAGCACTAGGCACTTATCATTTAAAACTAGCTAAGTCTTATTGTGCAGAACATTTTCAAAATGGATTATACATTATTGAATTATATCGCGAAAATGAATTGAATGACTTGTCAAGATGCAATATGATGATAAATAATGCATGGCTGATAAGAGCGCGAATACAGTCTAGACATGTAAGATCTCGCATATATTATTCGTATGTGCTAATTGATGGGAATACTACTGAAAGACATGCTATTGCACACTACTACTGTACTTGCTTGACGGGCAGTCGCACTGTAGGAAGTTGTGCTCATATCATATCCATTATATGGTACATGGGTATAGGTCGTCATACAGGCTTTAATCTGCCAGCGCATCTGTTAGACAGCATTATAATTGACGAGTAAAAAGATTATTGAAATATGTTAATGAAACCACCATTTAATGGATATAATATGAGCAAAACTGCAAACTGGTACGTAGGAAGTTATAGGTACCAATTGAAATATATTTTGTATATTTTGTTAATTACTCAATAATAATCACTGTGATATAAACATAATGTTAAAATAAGTTATAAATGTAAAATAAAAATATACGTTGATTAATAATTACAATTTTTGTTTTATATATATATATATATATGTATATTCCCACTGATTTATCTAAAACAAATGATTTTAATCAAATAGGGGGCACTTTAGGAACACATTGGTACCAGTTTCATTTTTGTTAGTAGGTGGGGACGGAGGCCATACATTTTTGCCCATGGTCCTTTGTTGGAGTAAAATTTTAATAATTAATTTAGAAAATACGCTGAATTTACACCACAAAACACGTCCGTTGCGATTCGCGTCCGAGGGTGAAGAATGTTTGAAGAAGAAGGTTTGATATGTGATATGCGCACGTAGACTCAAAACGGGAGTAAAATTTAATCGCCACGTTCGTGCAGTTGTCATTGTACTACAATGCGTTTACAGAATCTAGCTCCTTGTCCCAAACTAGGATACCCTGTGCCATGGTAACAAGGCAAAAAATGGAAATACACCCAGACCGAGGCCAGCGCAAATGTAAAGCGCTTCATATTTTCATTTCCAACTACTGCATAATAAGATACACCACATTGCGTTCTACCTATCTAGTGTAATAAAAAGCGGATCAGGGCAACAGCGGGAATCCCATTTTTCGACATGAAGCTTTCATTGTTGGAAAAGTAACCTTTCTCGCTGGAATAAAATAAAACTTAAACGAGGTCCTTTTCTTTTGAGCAATTTCATAAAGCGCACGCAATAATTGACCAAAATTAAATAAAAAAACACAACAGAGAAATAAATGGGGATGAAACATTTTCCTTACGTAATGGTGAACAATGATGGGACTTCTTTCTATTATTATAAATGCGAATGTTTGTTTGTATGTATAGATGTTTGTTACTCTTTGACGCATAAACTACTGAATGGATTTTAATTAAACTACAATAATACAGCTTCTACATCGGAATAACACAGGCCATTCTGTATATATAAAAGGAGAAGCAGACTGACTGACTGACATATCAACGCAGGGCCTAAACTATAAGGGTTGAAAATTTGAAATTTTGCACAGAGGTTTTTTTTTGATAACGTAGGGGAGCACAAGAAAGGATTAACGGGGTGCAAAGTTAGTATGAAACTTTGCCGTTTTTTAAATTATTCGTATGAAAATCAGCATAAAGGTTCTTCATTGAAAGTCTTGAAACTTGTGTAAAATATTTTTTCGAAAATCATCCCTTAAGGGGGTAAAAGAGGGATGCAAAGTTAGTATGAAAGTTCTCTGATTTTCAAAGTTATTTCAATGAAATGTTTTATTTGGTTGAAAAGTTCCTAATAATGATTATTCAATTCAATTCAATCGCTACGAGGGTAATTTAGAGGGGAAATTTAGAAGGTATAAAAGTTATGTAAATGAACACACCATATTTTTGTTTTAATTATTTCACATGCGCTAAAGGTATCCGTAACTTATTTGCAAACACTTTTCTCAACTAAAGCACACGCGGACGAAGTCGCGGGAAACAGGTAGTAATTTATAAAGATATGATGATGATGATATAAGATCTTAGAGAAGAAAATAATAAGAAGCAGTAATCCTGCGCCGACGAAGTCGCGGGCACAGGCTAGTTTGGATATAAATTTAATAAAAGCTTATTGGATATAAATTTAATAAGAACATGATTTTTATTAAAATATTATTTCTTTTCTTTTATTGCAGAAATTTATTTGGTACATCAGCGCACATATAGTATTACAAAACATGAGGTAGGTACGTAAAGAATTGATAACATACAACAAAGCTTACCTTGGGTCAACAAAAGAAGTAAAATAGGGTCGAACGAAATCAATTTCTTATATTGGCTCTCGGCAAGCCGTATTTGATTTAACTCTGCGGTAGAAAACTGAGGATTGCTTCTCTACGAGGGATATATTCAAACATTTCTACAATATGTCATCTGAATGAGTGCTGCGCTCATCATATCAGATTCTCTGAAATAAAATATACATGAAAGGATCGGTTTGCTTCAGGCGAACGTCTGGGACCCTTTTTGTGGAGACTCTCGGTGACATGTTTACGTGGTCAAAGAGAATGAATGGGTCGCCAGTGGTGAAAGGTCCACATAAGCTGATTTCCACTGGCTTCCCTTTTGGGAATCTGACACCCACCCAATGCAAATTTGCTACACTCATATTATCCGCCACTCACAGTTCTCCATACGATTTATCGATACAAGCCGGGATGCTAGCGGCTTACCTCGGTCATAGTAGACGCTTTGTCCGTCTCGCTTGCTCTCCGACAAATAATGCTTTATTTCCCTCGCCTTCATCGCGCACGAAAGTAGGCGAGTTAGGCTGCGCCGTTCCAGCTTCCTTTTCTATCTCTTTTTAATGCCGTATGAGAAAACGAGGCGAGCGCGATCGGTTTTATCACTCGGGCGCGTTCGACGTTTATAAGATTGTAAAATCAAATTTCAGCAGTGCGATATAAACGTGCATCGTTAATTAGACTGTTTTTTATAGAAGTGTATTGTTTTGTCAGAAATCAATTCGGAATTTTCGAAATATTCGGAAGTAAACAAATACGTGCTGTGACGGATTATTATTGGTTGTGTGCATGCTTGTAAAAAATAGTTTTATCACTTATAAAAGTTTTTCCGTTTGTGCTATTGTGAAGGATCTGTATTCTCTGTATTCGTCCCTCTTATTTGTTCAGTGCGATGAGTTTCTAAGTCAATAATGTTCAAAATTCACATGAAGTGCTGTTCGACTGACTATTTGTTAGGTCGAACTTTATTTTCCAATGTTAGTTTTGAAAATAATTAATCTTAGGCCGTACTGTTTCAAACCTGAGAAGTTTCTGACCAACGGTATTTCATAAACATTCGTCTACTGACAGCTGTACGGTAGATTGGTATCATCGAACTCAAAGATCGCTTGATACTACAAATGTTTTAAAAATAAGGAGTATATTAATAAGTATAAAACCGTTAAAGAATAAGAGGGACGAACGCACGTGATTGAAATACACAATGAAATGAATGAAATACAAAATGGCATAGTCAATGTCACTATGATCGAACGAAATAGGAAAGCAACTGAGGAATCGGAACATTTACGATGAGAATGAAAAATCACTTTGACGTTTATGACGTCATTTATGGAGTACGCCTCTAGTATGAAAAACCGTCCAAGTGCGAGTCGGACTTGCGCACAAAGGGTTCCGTACCATTATCTATATATCGCGGTCGCGGTTGTATTCAGGAAAGCACAGGAAAATCGCAACATAGTCAGTTAAGATAAGAGATAAGAATATTCTTTATTGTACACGAGGAGAAACACAAACATAAAATATTTACAAGGTAACAGTACTATTGGCGGCCTCATTGCTAATAGCAATATCTTCCAGAAAACCCTATGATGGTCAGTTAACCTGCTTTAGAAGCATACTCTCCAAGAAGAAAAAACTGCAAAACACGCCTTGCACACGCTTTATTTGGTCTTTGATAATGTCTTAAGGAGAGTTCTTTAAGCACTACACATCTTATCAAATAGTCTTAATTTTAGTTACACTAGATAGTAACCTAGTGTAACCTAGCCTTGTAATAACACTGTGATTAGGCACTTGAACACGCGGCAAGTTTGACACGGAGCTGGCTACACGACTCAGGATCAGAGTTAGAATAAGAATCAGGTAAGATAAGAATCGAAGTGAGAGTTAGAATGAAACTGTCGTTGGATTCAGTTGCTTCCCTCATAAATTCGGGATTTCCTTTTAAAAGAAAACGTTACAAAGTCAAAATTATCATGGTTGTCCCACTCCGACAGACTGCCAACCTAACCGACAGATTTTCATAACTACTACTAGCAACACTTTCAGTTTGTTCAACAACAAACTGAAAGTGTTGCTAGTAGTAGTTATGAAAATCTTTCCCAAGCGTACTGCTTGACGTTTCCAAAACATAGACCGAGAGCACTATGCGCGCTCAATTACGCGCGACTATCCACGTACTATGAACTAGTCTGACTGACTGGAGTATAGCATAGATTAAACCATAGCAGTCGAAGTGTAACTTCAAAATTAACATTATACCTTAATTAACTGAACTCAAAATGAAACATGAGGTTTATTTTAAATTACCGACCTTAGATCAAAGAGTAAACAATTAAAAATAGGAAAACGTCTGGAAATAGGAAATGGTCTGTTAGAAATTTTCGACCATGCCGCGGCATATATAAAATTTGAATATATCATGCGTCTGTCTAATACATTATCTGTAAATGTCTCGCTATCACGGATCATGAGATACAGCCTGGTGACAGACGGACCGACGGACACGGACAGATCCTTTGAGCACGATACCCTAAAAAAGTTAAAAAATCAGTCGCACACGTGAGTTGCGTCGGTTCTAACAAATTTTACAACTGAAACATGGACTAATGTTTCAATTTCATAGACGTGCGCATATTATAATTTCGTTTAATAACCCACGGTGGTAGGTAACGCTCGTATAACGTTTTTTATGTCAGATAATATACTTTTCATTAAGAGTTACATTTTCCTTTTAGTATTTTATGTACTTCATTTTTTACGACCTTAAGAATCTGGGTAGGGATTGAAATGTTAGCAAAATGGACAGGATGGATAGGACTTTTTCAATTAAATACATCAACATTCGTTTTTAATTGGAATCTAGTCGCATAGTAATTGTTGAAATTAACTGTATAACAGTAAAACACAGTTTTGATGGCAAAATGCTTAAATTTTTTTTTTTTAGATAATTTGTGTGTAATGGAATGAAAACATTTTTTTATTGTTTATATATTTTAGTGCCCAACGTTTAATAATTTTGAGACGAAATTGCTTGGGCATTGATAATTCTTACTTTGTAAATATAAAAAATCTTAAAATCGCCAACTCGCGGTGAGCACGCGTGGTGATTAAAAACATAAGATCAATAAACTGGAACCAAAAGCTAAAACTAAGAGCAAACGTATTATAACACGGTAAAGCTATTCGAGAAAAGTTGTTCAAGCAATTATTAATTAATTACTCTCCTTCCGCAAAGTCAAAGCGATTCGTAGAGCAAAAGAAAGCGCTCACAATCAAATAGAAGAAAAAGCGTAGTCAAAAGATTTTCAAGCGATTTTGCGATGGTGAAGTGAAAAACTTTTTAGTTTTTAAATAATAATAATATAATAGTTAGTGTTAAAGTGTGCTGGAGGGTTGAAAAGAGGAAATTGTGGCACTAGACCGGATGAGTTCATGTGAAGCCACGATGAAGTACCTATAGCCATGGTTGGTTAAGATCAGGCCTGCTTCACTACGCGTGTCGGTATCGAACGCGTAAGTACATGCGGTGACCACTCCGGAGTGGCAAATAGGTAGGAATTCAGGCGCCAGAAGAGGTAAGCGGTACGCGGTAGAAAGAAAGGCAACATGTAGGTGAATATAACGTAGCTTTTTTATCGCTGTGCGATCTGAATTGCACCTAATTGTATCGCTACTAGAGTCCCTTTTTCTTTAATTGATTTTGCGGAGTGAATCTTCTCTACCTGTATTGTATTCTGTGGTAAGATCCTGATAAATATTTAAAAAAATACAATTTTACGGACAATCAATTGGACAGTGTTTCGCAAAAACATTCATAGGTAACTTGCGACAAAAACCCTTTTTATTAAATTGTTTTGCTATCACGTTTTTGTTCAAATTTGTTTATTGTTTTAGTGACCAATATAAGACGTCGGAACAAAAACAATAGGCAAAATACAATGTAAAACATAAAAATAAAACAGCGTTTTTCACGTACTACATACGTTATTGTTGGAATGCTTCTACGCACAACGGCCGAATTGTCATATCAATTCAGTTTCCAACCTCTGTGGCAGAGGCATAAATTATCCTCGATTCAATTAACACGCGGTAGATCAATTAGGTGCGAACTAGTGTCACGTCTTCGGAGTCTTCGCGTCTGATAGCATCGTTCAGTTGAACACCTTCGAAATTAACGATCTCGATGATATTTGTCGGCTGAGCGGCGCTGGCTGCTACCTTAATTAATCGCACCAATTTGTTCTGCGCTTATGGCGAGCATTTGTCAAGCGGCCCGCCCTTGCCGGATGATTCTCGCACCAACTTCATAATCGATATTCCGAAGTATTGATTACGGCCAAAACTCTTTGCAGAATGTCGGATATTAAGACGTTCCTAGTCATTAATAAAGCTTAATGACCTCTGCTTGCTGCGAATTTGTCCGTTATTAAACATTAGATTAGATCCCCTTGTTTTAGAATGCGCAAAAGTATTATAGTAGTTTTCGTAAGTTCAGAGCTCTGGGTCACTATAAACAGATAGCGGAGACATAAAGTTAAGAATTCTCATCACAAGTAAGAAGCAAACCTCTTAGCCCCAGAACAATATCAGAGGACATTACTCGCTGTCACAAGTCTAGTTTATAGGGAAAGCAGCAGCGAGTTTCTGTGAACAAAGTTAAAGTAGAGACTGCTTACTTTCGTAATGAATAGAGACGTCAGCCGTTAACCGCCACTCGAGCGCAACTCGCATACCATTTTAACTTCCGCCGTGCGATAAACTAAACTATGCAGCCCTAACCTTATGCCCCGCCCGCTTCACCGCTACGATGATACAATTCATTAGATAAAGTTTGTAAAATATGTAAGCGGATAAATCGCTCGATATGTCCAGCAGGGGTTACTGATACAGAGGCGTGTTGTGGAATTTACGATGTCATTTAAACTATAACACAGCCTCAGGAGAAGTTGGGTAATAAAACGGAGCAGATATGCAGAGAGAAATAAAGGGAAGCGTTTAGCAGAACGACACGGCGCTTATTTGCATCCCAGACTTTCGTATAAATATCGCTCAGTGGGCAGCCTTTTGTAATTAATTAGTGAAAACTGTTTTAAGACTTTCATCAATTCATATCTATATAAATAAAATTCACGGTCCTGACTGACTCGCCCTGACAACTGACAGCCCAAAACGTTGGATCTAGGAAGCTGAAATTTTGCACAGAGGGTCTATACCTATATAATGTAGGAAAGGAATAAGACCGGATTTTTTTAAATTCAACCCCTAAGGGGGCGAAAAGGGTTGCCAAAATTTGTATGGGAGGTATAAAGAATGTTGTCTGATTTTCTTGAAACTTGAAACACAATTGATTGAACACGTATTTCACCGTTTTTCTAAATTTAACCCTTAAGGGAGTGAACGGGGATGCAAAATTTTGAACTAAAGTCCACGCGGACGGAGTCGCGGGCGAAAGCAAGTAGACAAGTAAAGTGACAGTTTGATAAGATTGCAATTATGTGTTACAAAATTTGCCGTAAGAACTTGTGAAGTATTTAAGGTTGAGATGACGTAACTCATCAGCGGTGCCGTCGCATCAAGTTTCTCTAAGTAGGGTCGATAAAATTAATCTGGACCTTACTTTGTTTTTGCTCCCGTAAGATCGAGTTACTTTGTGGGCCCTAATAAAGCCTAATGTCACAATAAGAATCGTGTTAATGGTGGCTAATTTATCCTTAAGAGCCGTGAACTTCGCGTGAGAAAACTAGCAGGCTCAGCCGTCTGCGCTCAAAACATATTTTTTCGTCTTTTCCGTAAGCTGCAATTTATAAACGTCAACTAAGGCTAAGTGGCTACATTAAACTAATTAAGATTCATTTACACTGGAAACGTCTTCCTTAATAAGCCTTTATAATCAACTCTGAAAATTATATTCTACTTAGTTTGTAATTCACCAGTATTTTACTGAACGTACGCTACGTACAGATTTCATCTAATTAAGCTCATAAGTAGTTATTGGTACTTATATCAGTAGTAGAGTATCCACAAAGCGGCTTAGTTGATGCTGTGACGAAACTCTCCATCTAAACCCCGCACCTCCTCGCGGGTGTACTGCTAACGAGAAACTATCAAACTCTAACTACACATTTGTCTTGTTAATACTAATATTCAATTCACGGAGAAGCGGTTCTCATATCTTGACTTGGTAGAGCTTTGTTTTAAGGGGCCGTACAAAGTCAACAGCGCGGCACTTCAAACAACTAATTCATATTGTTTCACTTCAATCGTTCAACAATTCATACTTATATGCCCATTGTTAAAAAAATAGCCCGACGAATTGAGAATCTCCTTCTTTTTTTAAGTTGGTATAAGAGGTGATAACGCACAATGTACGGGCATGTATGAACGCGTTGGCCAAAAAGGACTAAGGAAAATATAATTTTCACCTATGTCTCAAAGTTGAAAATTAAAGATTAATAGTCCCTTCATTTAATTTTAGGCTTTTGAGGGTAAGTTTCAAATTATTTACTTGCCGAATGATGCTCAATTCAACTATGTTGACGCGTCAAAGATTGTGCTGCGTTATTTACCTTCGAGTTGATCGCTTTGTTCTTAAAGTTTTCTTCGCATATCTGTTGTTGTTTACTATGGATATTACAGCTACTGGTATGTACTCATGATGATGTTTAATACAGTTTCATTTTGATGCCGTTATGTTTATTAATAATCCATTTATTAGGACACCTGTTATTAAGTGACAATAAAATATTCTCTTAGAGTTTGACAGTGTTCTACAAATTTCTACAGTATAGTTTCTTTGTAGGAAGGATAGCCTCATAATTATGTCTATTTTAGTAATCAAGAAAGAAGTCTGCTGACTTTTTTTGACATTAGTACAACTTAGGTCAAAAAACTGACTAAAGTCGTACCGTGAGAAAATTAAGTTATTTTTTTTATTGTTATATTAGTACTCTACAGTAATAATACTATCGTGCTTAGTTACTTTTATTTGCAGCAATCCAATACCTACCAATACTGAAGTGATTGGCTTGTCTAAACAAACTTAATAGGTACTTGATCAATATATTCTTGAACTTCTTTTGTGTTTATGTTTATGTTCTAATTTTTTTAGGTGTGGTAGCCATAACAAAGCGCAAGATGATGATTATATTTTTAACCACCCAGCTAATTCCTTTGAAATGAAATTGAAGTATTTAATAGAGCATTTAACTAAAAAAAATCACTGTCCCGAAGAAGAGCTGAGATATCTTAAACACCCATTAAGCAACTTTAGGACCCGTTTTCAAAGAAAATATTCAGAGGTTCATAAGAAAATTATAGTAAGAAAATTAAGAAAAATATTTTATTACATATTAATAACAATATCATGCACGTATCCAATTAATGTAGAGGTATTTAAGAATTATTGTTTAAAAACCGCAGTAGTTTACTTAGGTAAAGTTGTACCCAAGGGTAAGGTAGTACCAAGGTACTACATGGCTACTGCTGGGCAAGGGAGTCACTCGTCATTTTCCCTAATTCGTCAATGTCACTAATTGGTCATTTTACCTAACTGGTCAAATCTACAACTCGTCAACTGCCAGTCTCCGTACATTCATCTATAAAAGTCGGCACAGGGCGATAGTCGGCATGCTACTGTATATTATAATATATTTTGTACGAGAGTTTGTCACCGTACTCCTCCTAAAAGGCTGGACCGATTTCGATGAATGAGGTCTCAAATTAAAGGTATTGATCTCTCTCACAACAAATTGTATCAAATCAATCAAATCCACAAATTGCTAATTCATGGTCATCAAATCTTGCCCATTGGTGCTCTCTCTGAAGAAACCCAAGAATGTCGAAATAAAGACATAAAACGGTATGGAGAAAATTACTCTAGGATGTGTTCTCGAGTAGCTTCAATTTCTGACGTTTTTAATCGTCTGATGATTTCGTCACACCCATTGATGATGTAATGAATATGATGATAAATCCCGAGGATCCCGAAATTTCCACTTCTGTTATCAGGAGTCGCATGGATGACAGTGAAGTTCAAACCGACTAAGACTTGCAGTCTTTTTCTACTGACTCATCTGACTTAAATGTAAATAAAATAATTTAATAATGTTTTTCACCGTCAAAGTCCATGTTTTTTTATTCATTTTATTAAATACCAGCTGAACCGGCATACGTTGTTTCGCCATATCGTCGTCTAAAAGGTTAAGCTGCTAACTCCAAAAGCACAAATTTTAAGGAGACTAATAATACCATCCTATTTTTACATCAGACAAAGAAATAAAAAACTGCAAATACAGTTTCGATAAAATTCGATGAATATTTCATCGGACACGGATTTTCAGTTCTTCATTTTATTGCCTGATGTGAAAATAGGGTTTAAAAATGGTAGGGTAATTATTTTTTACTTTTGGAGTTAGAAGCTTTTAGACGACGATATATATTTTTTTCAACATAGGGCTATGAGAAATAGATAAAAACCTATCTTCAGACCTACCGAATATACATATAAAATTTCATGTAAATCGGTCAAGCCATTTCGGAGGAATATGCGCACTAACACTGCGACGTGAGAATTTTATATATTAGAAATAAAATACATAAACATAAAACACGAACAAAAAGTGTGAAAAATTAAAATAAACAGATTTCACGTACAAAATAATAATGGCCAACGCTCTTATACATATCCGTACACTGTGTAACGTGAGATAGGTTTTTTTCTTATATTGTCTTGTATCTATATTAATGTTACTAAAACTACGTAAAAAGTTGTTCGAAGTGGCGAGCAGTTGGCTTGTTATGGCTTCTTAAGTGAGGCCGCCAGTTTCTTAGACAGATACTTTATTAGTATTTCAAGTGCCAGCTTTACCTGTGCATTGATTTTAATGCGTTAATGTTGAATATTTAATTGAATCAAGATGATAATTGTCTTGTGAATATACCTTGTAGATGTATTGTGAAGACAATGGTTCTGAAAGAAACCGCTTAGGGCATCCCTAAGTAGCATTAATGTGCTACTTGATTTGAGGAAAGAAAAACAAATAGATCCCTTACCGCGATGTATGAAGGTAACAATTTACCCCTCAATGGTGCGTACGGAATGTAAAGCGATCGTAATTTCGTCGGGCAATATTCCGCCTTTTCATATTTTCCTTTTGCCAGCCAAATGTTATATCGCGCCGATACACGGCCGCGATTTCGTTTGTTATTTCGAGCCCTCTCTCTTGTACCTCTCCAATTTTGTACATCGAAACACGAAGCATCAGTTAAATAAATTTTCAGAACACTCACATGCAGGGGATATCTTGGAGTGATTGTTGTTTATTGATAGGTTTTTGCAGATATTGTAGATAGATAGAGAACACTTTATTGTACATAAAAAAAGAAATTACAAAAGTATTTCTTAGTCTAAGAGTACAGACGGCGGCCTTATCACTAAAAGTGTAACGAATTCTTTAAGTTTTTATAACATTGTACGGGCCAACCCGAACAGTTTAATAGTATAGACGAATGCTATGTAAATTAGTTCACGACATATAGCCGATCCGTTCAGACGGACACGCGTCGCGTCCTCATTATCAGTACAGTATCAGTTCATCTCACCCTTCATCTTAGTCCTAGTTACTATTGACAATATATCAGTAATAAGTATCCGTTTGTATCATTTATCAGACATTAGTGTATCCCCGTACAAACATACTTGATATTGTTGATGCTTTTCAGATTCATAGTCAATTCAATTCGAATAATGTAAAGTCCGTCCATGTTTAAAATTCCTATTGTTTGAAAAGGACTATTGTAGTCTTTGAGATATGCCGAATGTATTTTTGCCATGTCTCAGAGGTGCAAAGCGTAGCCGGCAGAACTGAAAGAGAACTCAAAACGTGACACCTTTAGAATCACTCGCGAGAGACTCAAAGACTTTACATATTGTAGCATGCTGATATCAACTGAACGCTTGCATCTGGAGACCTATTATACAACACATGTTAAAAGTAGGTATTAAGTATTTAAATGAGAATAGTTGGCGAATGCTTTTGTTAACTCAATCGAAAGCATTACTTATGAGGAAATGGAAAGAGAACCTAAATTTATTATAAATGATTCATCTTCACTAATTAATGAACGCCTCACAACGTCGCTCTCAAAAGACCCCCGAAGGCCATTTTGTCCTTCCTCCCTTTTCCCTAGCTCTGAAAGATTGCGAAAGTTCCGCTTTCGTTTGATTTACAGAAACAACATCAGACAGGCAGTAATAATATCTTCGCACTTTTTTTCTAAACTTGATAATTTTTTCAGCTTTTGTTACGTTTTCCACCCCTTTCTCTTTATTTCAGTGCCTTCATCTGTGCCACGTCAATAAAATATTGTAAAAAATGTTTTTGGTATAGATACTGTTAGTACAGTATGAATCCATTTATGCGTCCGTCATTAATTTTCAATGAGAGATCACGGCTCAGAGACAAATGGAATGAACGCCCAAAGAGCGGTCACGTCCATAGATTACACTGTTGCCCACGTAATAGATTTTGATACCCATTGATGTGCATTTCTATGAGATTGCTAGCTAGCAATCAACATAGCTATGCTATCGCCAATTCACGTAGCCACACAGAACATCAAAGCTAGCATCTCCATTACATGTAAATGTGTTAAATGCAAAGGTAAAAGGTTGTTGTTTGTAAAGGTTTCGACCAAATGTTTTGCCGAAAATCGAGTACCGATATTATAGGCTTGAACAAAGGCGAGATTAATTATTATTTTACGTGGAACTATGTGACGGATCACGCTATACGCAAATTAGAGAGTATCGTTAATTTTACGTGACGCACGCAAGTCCAAGGAACAGCCACAGAACATGTCTTGTCTTTAATGAGTTTAAAACAATTAACATAGTATTTTCTGAAAACTGACATTTAAGATGAGATAAAATGATAACAGCTTATCTATTTTAATAAAACTCTTAATAATCCCATATTTACCCATGTTCACTTTATTTATTTAGTTTATGGTTTTTATTGAGCAGCTCCAAAAATAATATCTTCGTTTTTATAGCCACCGTGTAAGGTCTTCTCAATTTAACAGTAGAGGTTTAAAAAAAACCCAGATCTTGGATGTTAATTGCCAATTATAAGTACTTCGTTATTAAACTGTTATTATAATTTCTGGGTACAATGACAAATATTCTGTTCGATGTTTACATGTTTATGCCGTCGCTGTTTCTGGTTCCCGCGGCACAGGGTATCCTAGTGTGGGGCCAGAAGCAATGCATGTGCCTGTATGTAAATTTTATTATTAATATAATGAGCAAAATGTTAGTGGCGCCTCATTGTTAAAACCAGACCGATTTCAAAACAAAAAGCTACGCCTACAATGCTTTTACTGTCATTAGATAATTAAATAAAGAATGAAAGAAGACGTTTATTAAAATTGTCACAGAAACACAATGTAGACAAGTACGTAACAAAAAATAAAAACAAAATAATCGTGGAAAGAGGTTCTTTCCATTCTTTCGCGAGGCATATAAAATAATATGCAGCCTTGTTTCACCGGTATCGCACATTACCCTATTCAAAAGACTTACTGCTACATTGTTTTATCAAATCAGCTGATGCGTATCCCCGAAACTTAATAAGACCCCTCATCCTCAATCTAATAGCAAAGTATTATCGTCGTAAGCCACGAAATCGGGTTTGGACGGAAGTGTCGCCTCGGTGTAATCCGATAAAATCGCACGCGAACTTTACAGTTTCGACTTGTGCAGGCTTTTGTGTAACACAAAGCGTTTTGTCCGTTGCCAGGACCTCCGTCGGCACAACAGTAAATTGGAAATGGCTAGTGTGAAAACAGTGGACGCGCTAACTGATTTTGTGGAAGTTGACAGCTGTGTTACTTCATACGACTAAGTACAATCAACGAGAGAATAATATGACTCGTTGGTTTGGCAGTTCAGGCGCTTCACTACCAAAATAGAGGTCTTGGGTTCGATTCCAATTGGAGGCCGTCGTTATTTCTACAACAAGGCCTCAGTCTGGGCTTATTTATGTTTGTGATGTCCTTGCCTGCTAGGGTATCCTACTTTGGGACCATGTCATGTGATTTTGTTGTGTAGAAGTTATTATTAATATGTGATTTGTGTACGACTAGAATCTCTTATTGAATTGTGTTCATAGGAAGTGTCTGTATGCGATGTCTGGAAGTTTAGAATCGGAGAGGGCATGTTAAAAGATAAATAAAAGTGTCTTTTTCCTACTAATAAATCATTTAGGGGTAACTGACGGTTTCATACTATGACGCCTATGTATAAAACCGTTGTCAATATTTGATTTACACTCGTAAAATAATGAAAATAATGTTTTTATGCATTAGCACCCTTATAAGAAAACGTTTACAGTTAAATGAAAAAAATAAATATAATAAGTCCTTATGTAAAATAATGTGTACAATAAGGAATATTCTATCTATATAACCTTTATTAAATACCTTTTTTTTTCACATTTTTCAAACCCCTGGAAAAATTATTTTCTTGTTTTATTATTTACGCTTCCTTATGTTTTTATGTCTTTTATTTAGGCAATGCCACTCTAATCTAAGTGAGAGGCAAGTTCCCCATTACGCAGGTGTTCTTTACGAATGCTCAGATACATCCACACGATTTCTCGAAGCTCCATGTACGCCATAACTACATCCATTTGGTCTCTCATAGCGTTAGTACTCTTACATTGCTCTTTTAACAAAAAAGTACGGATTTTCGTTCCGACTAAATCCTTTCGTAGCAAAATTACATTATCATGTTGTTTTTCGAGTTCACTTCCTTAATCCACGCACCTCTTGATTTGATACGTACGTTTAGAATAAAAGGCAACATCTCGGTTTAAAACATTTCCTACTGAGACTAAGACCTCTTTGTTATTTTGCCGGCAAAAAAGTGCATGAAGATAAATTATCCTTTAAGTCGGCTTGCGGTTGTTTGGACAGTTATTTATTTAAACGATATTATTAAAGGTTATCGAGGCACTTGCACGTACATTGCAATTTTTGCTTGATGTTTTGTGATTTTTATTTAAATACCTTTATCATGTCTTAAGATGGCTGGTTTCTGAGTTGAAGATTTTCAAAGTAAATTCTTAAGTAACTTTCTGTCACACTCTTTTCTGAGAAATGTGACGAGACGGCACTACATTTAAGTATTTACTTAGTGAAAATTCTCAACTCAAAAACCGGCCCAAAGCAACAGTCCATTTTGTTAATTGCCTTATGAACCCCTCTTGAGATGAAATGCGTAAGCTCGTTGTAGCGGTTCTCATACAAAAGACTCAGTGGACAGCGTTCCAACCAGCATGGCGTTAAGCGGTTACAACAACAACGGTGATCCGATTCACTCCCGATGCTGTCGCGATGCAGATTTGCATGTCATTACTCGCAGCATAAACATTTGATGTATTTAAAATAAATGCAATTCAAATTAGCAACAAAACTGACCACCATGTGGGAATTCAATTTCAGCCAGCGGTTTTTGGTAACGGACACGTGAGATTATCTCCGACCTGAAATAATACGCTTCTAATTAAGTAAATGAGGTCTGTAAATTAATTAAAATATACGGCATTATGTGGAACCTCAAGCGTTTTTGTTTGAATCATGGGGCTGGCCAATGGAGCTGCTGGTCGTGCAACAATTAGCTTCGTTTGCAGTGCAGAGCTTCCTAATCTCTGCAGTGTTGTAGCGGAGCCGGTAAATATTTTGCCACTTTCGAATGGTACCTGGGAAGTGGCCGTGGTTGCGAGGGTGACAAGGTAAATATGGCCCGCTCTCCCCCGGCCGTCCCCAGTCTCCACATTTTATTGGGTAGCGATCGTCCCGGCCGGGTCGGGAAATGAATTTAAAACGTGTTTGCGGGTAATCTGTTATCGGTCCCTTGTCTCGGGCCTGAATATAGACGTCCGTATCAAAGCCTTTATCTTAAGCAGTGATTTTGTGCTTTTACAACATTAATGAGATAATAAAAAAGGGAAATAATGTTTGTATATATATTTGTCACTTTTTTACATGATGTCTTCGTTTTTCATTATAAAACGACGCAAGAGATTTGTAAAAAATTGTACATGAAATACAAATCGCGCTTTGCATACTTGAATACATATAACTTGCACATAATTGGAGTATTTGCTTATATGTCACTTTAAACTAACTTCTAACCGACTCCAAAAAAGGAGAAGGTTCTCAATGATACGCGTAAATATTTTTTTTAGACATGTTATCGCGTAGCTTCGTTAAATCTTAACCGATTTCGGTATTGCGTTACATTGGTCTGTTTTTTTTTAGTTCTGGTGAAGATCTGATGTACTTTCAGAAATAGAGCACGGAACCGCAGCAGAAAATATGGTCTATTGGGAGCAATCCCTTAGTAATATTTTAAAAAAAATATATCGTTACTACAAACGACTCTAAAGTATACTTCTACGATACACGTATTGTTTCTGCGTTTTTTGTGGTGGGATGTTCTGAAATCGGTTTGTATTTCTTGTTTCAATCTTTATATGAATATTTAGATCGAAGTGACATTGTATTTCCACAGTACAAAACATATCAAACTTATAAAAGTTGTTAAAAATCAAAATATAAAACGAATTTTTAATTATTTTACAGGTTTTCGAAATGTGTAAAGTCATATAACTCTATTATAAAAAACTTTCTAGATTTCGCTTTTTCAAACGATGTAGATACATAATACAATTTTACGAAATAATTCAAAGTATTCAAGAAGCATTGTGTCACGCGTTTTTCTACAACCTAATTTGAAATACTCTTCGACAGGTTACAAGTGTTGTGAAAAGTATTAGTCGACGATAAAAATATTTATCACCATTATTTATTTACACGATTTAATCTTACATATTCAAGACAGGAAACATGTACACGCTCCAAAGTTTCGTTTTAATTGCAAAACGGATGATTTAAAACGAAACCAAGGAAGTTGCGTATAATATTGTAAGTAGCAAGCGTTACCGCGTAGCGGAGACTAATACGAGCAACACCGGGTTAATTATTTCGTCACAAGAGCTCTCGTAAGCCACCGTAACAGCACTCCAGCCGAGCTGGGGCCATAAAACCTACATAATACGCGGCGACGTAAAAGTCTTATTATTTTAGTATCTGCGAAACGGTCGCGAAAAACATCTCGTAAAATAAAAGCTGTCGCCCGCAGCGAAGACGAAGCAAGGGTTGCGGTGCACCGCCACGGCTCAGCATTGGACGTGATCTAAATCCGGCCGGCTTTGGCGTGGACACCGGTTAGGATCGAGCCGAGCGAGCGAGTGGATTTCTATGGAAAATGCAGACTTTATGGTAGCCGAGGGATAAGTTTCCATTTTAAATTTTAGAGAAGCTGGAAATGTTTCCCTCTGTCTCCCAGCGGAGTAGCACGCGTAGCTGAATAAAAATGCACGTCAGCTAGAGCCGGAGGAAATATTTACACTTGCAACTGTGTGCGGCAGTCTGTTTATATTAAGTATCTTCGAACACCGATTGATCCACTAGAGACACACTCAGCTCTAAAGGGGTGAGTGTTGTAGTACTGGCTACTAAGCAATCGAAATTGTCTTTTATAGTTTTTGATTTAATAGTTTTTATTTTGTATTGACACATTCTTTTTATTTTGACTTTCTGTGTTGATACTTCCTCACTTGTAAATAAACATTATGAGAGACAAGACCTCTTCTTTAATTCTAATACGTTATCAGCACGAGAGCTCTGGTTGTGATTTGTGATATATATTTTGAGCAATAATAGATATTTCCTTCTTTTGTGACCGTAAAAAGAAAATTAGTCGCGTAAAATGTCACATGAAAATCAAATTGTGTCACATGAAAATCAAGTAGTTTCGAGTAATGTTTCCAAGTCAAATTCTTCGTTAATACCTACATTCTGCTTAAAAAATAAAAAGGGTTATCCTACGTGGAAGTTTAAAATGAGAAACTTTCTCCTTCACGAGGATTTGTGGGAAACAGTAGATGGTTATCCAGAAGATGATACCACTCCCGCCTCTGTCAAAACAAGGAATGATGTTAAAGCTCTTGCAAAAATTTGCTTAACAGTGGACGGTACAGCTATCACCCATGTTAGATGTGCGAAAACTGCATCGGAAGCCTGGAAATCTTTGCAGAAAGCTTTCGAAGATAAGGGTATGGGACGAAGACTAACACTAGAGCGTAAGTTGTACAGCTTAAGTTTGTCAGACTTCGACAACATAGAGTCGTACATAAACGCTGTGATGTCAACCGCTCAGGCCCTGGCGGATATCGACAAGAAGATCGATGATGCGTCTCTTGTAGCTATACTCTTAGGAGGTCTCACCTCGAAGTATGAGCCTCTCATTATGGCACTTGAAAATAGTAATGTTGATGTGACCACCGATCTCGTGAAAACAAAACTCATGAATGTGATATCTAAGAGTGATACAACACCAACAGATTCGGTTTTCCAGGCGAAAACGAAATCAAATTCTAGAAGAAAAGAAATTACACGTTCTGATTGCAAGGTGCCTGGACATAAAAGTCCAGACTGTCCATTAAAAAGGAGAAGGAGACAACCAACGTGGTAAATGAAGTGGTGTCATCTTTTACAGCCTTGAATACTTCTGGGACATCCAATAAGGACGTTTGGTATGTAGACTCAGGCGCCACTAAGCACATGACATCTAGAAGTGACTGGTTTCAAGACATTTCGCCAATAAAAGCAGGAAGCGTTACTGTCGCAAATGGTGAACGTATTCAATGTTGTGGAATAGGAAATATTTCTATTAATACACCTCAAAATGTAGTGAATCAGATTACAGATGTTGCCCTTGTGCCAGATTTAAAGGCTAATCTGTTATCTGTACAGAAGGCTATTGAGAAGGGTTTTATATGTGTTTTTGATAAAAGTGGATGTAATTTTTATAAAAATAATACTTTTTGTGTTACAGGTGATTCTGTTCTCCATGCCTCACCCTGCAATGGATTGTATGTTCTTGATGGTTCTACAAATGTGTCAAATAACGGGGATATTAATTACTTAACCCAAGATGTGCACTCTGGCTGTCAGAACAACTACCAACTTTGGCATAAGAGATTAGGACATTTATGTCGCATTGGCATGAACCAACTGAAGAATCACGAGGTAGGCATAGAGTTCACTAAAGTAGACAAAAATAATTGCATCGCTTGCGTAGAAGGTAAACAAGCACGAAAGCCGTTTAAGAAGGAAGCCTTTAATAGGGCAACTTCTTCATTGGAATTAATTCACGCTGATTTATGGGGGCCGTGTTCTACAACCTCCTTTCAAGGGAATAGGTATATGTTAACCTTGGTTGATGATTACACGAGAAAAGTATTTGTTTATTTTGTTTCGTCAAAGACACAGGTGAAAGACAAGTTTTGTTCTTTTCAAGCTTTAGTTGAAAACCAGTTAAATTTGAAAATTAAAGCGCTTAGGACAGATGGCGGTACAGAGTTTGTTAATGAAGAGTTCGATGATTATCTTTCTTCAAAGGGAATCTTGCATCAAACAACGACGCCGTATAGTCCACAACAGATGGGAGTAGCTGAGCGGACTCACCGATCCATTACAGAGAAGGCGAGGACGTTGTTAGCTGAAAGCTCACTACCGAAAGCATACTGGGAGGATGCGTTCAAAACAGCCGTCTACCTAAAGAATAGATCTCCTCATCGAGCCTTAGGTGGACAAATACCCTACGATAGATGGTGTGGTCGTAGAAGTGACCTCACTCATCTAAGAGTATTCGGGTGTAGAGCGCTTGTCCATGTACCTTCGTGTTCTGACACGAACACGTTCTTCCTCTGGGAAGAAATTAGACTCAAAAGCCGAAGAAGCTATTTTCGTTGGTTATTCCGAAGATCCCAACTCGTATATTTTTCGGGATCCTTCAAATCCACGAAGAGTTCTTAAGTCTAGAGACGTAACCTTTTTTGAGAATAGGTTTGCTGCGTTAAAGGAATCGCAGGATAATCTTGAGGTACAGTCTGACTCAATATTATTATTTGAAGATGATGAGACCACAAGGAGCGATGCTACTCAATATTTTGATTGTGTGGAAAGTAACAGTTCTGCTCATGATCCATCTTTACCGGATAATATAGTAAGTACAGATGAAGAGTCAGCAATCTTGGAAACGACTCAAAATAGCGAACCGGAAGAGGAACGAGCTTCTCATGAGTCCACTGAAAACAGTGAGACAGAAGAGGAACATGCTCCTGATGAGCCGATTCGGAACAATGAGCGTAGGTACCCCTCAAGAAATAGAAAGCCACCAGATTTCCTTACACACAATGTGGCAGCGGTCGATTCGAATGAGCCTACGACATATTATGAAGCTGTGCATGCTGATGACGCCGATAAATGGCATCGCGCTATGGCTGATGAGCACAACTCATTGATGAAGCTTCAAACGTGGGAACTAGTTGACAGACCGAAGAAAAAGATTATACCATGCAAATGGGTTTATAAAATTAAAAACGATGCTTATGGAAATACCATTAAATATAAAGCGAGACTGGTAGTGAAAGGTTTTAATCAAGTCAAAGGAGTAGATTATGACGAGACGTTTGCGCCAGTGATTCGTCATTCCTCTCTACGCACTTTATTTGATTTAGCTGCAGAAATGGGCCTAAGAATGAAGCATCTGGATGTCGATACTGCATTCCTAAATGGGAACCTAGAAGAGGAAGTTTTTATGGAGCAACCTCTTGGTTTCAGAGAAAAAGATAAGGAGGACAAGGTGTGTTTACTGAAGAAATCGCTATATGGCCTTAAACAGGCGCCGCGGGCTTGGAATAAAAAGTTAAACGATACACTTTTAAAAATAGGTTTTACTGTAACTCCTTCTGAGCCCTGTGTGTATACTAAACTTTTTGGTCAAGAACTCGTCATTATGGGCATTTTTGTCGATGATATTATTGTCTTTTTTCAATCAGATTTGACATTTGACATCGTCGACTGTGATACAGCGCGTCAAGTGTAAGTTGGCGTGTGGCAAAAAAAACGTACTAATTTTGTCGGTTGTGTTGACAGTTTTCAAAGCTTGATGGTCTCACATTTAGTGTTTAGGAGGCGCCGCCACAGGAACGCCAACTTATACTTGACAGTCTGTACTGATAGTATCAAAGTGAATCAGTCAAATTATATTATATCCCTGCTGGATAAGTTTAATATGGCGGAGTGTAAAACTAGGGACACTCCTCTAGCTCAAAATAAACTAGAAAAGAAACGTGTTGACCAGGTTGGTGAGTCTTATTCTTACCAAAATTTAATAGGATGTCTTATGTATTTGACGGTAAATTCACGACCTGATATTGCATACGCAACAAGCTATTTGAGTCAGTTTAATACGTGTTATACAAAAGAACACTGGAATGCTGCAAAACGGGTTCTGCAGTATCTAAAGGGTACTATGAACTATTCGTTGGTTTACAGAAGAACCGGAGAACCTTTAAAAGGTGCCTGTGACGCAGATTGGGCCAACTGTCCAATCGACAGGAAGTCGTACACAGGGTACATTTTTAAGTTAAGTGGAACACCAGTTTCCTGGGAATCTAAGAAGCAGCCCACGGTAGCTCTCTCGTCTACAGAAGCGGAATACATGGCACTTGCGTCTGCCACAAAGGAAGCGTGTTACTTACGTCGCTTTATCTATGAGATAACAGGTAAATTGTCTCCAGTTAGTTTAGCTTCTGACAGATAAAGTGCCATCAATCTCGTTCGCAATCCTATACACCATAGCAGGACGAAGCATATAGATACCAGATATCACTTTATTAGGGAAAAGGTATCTGCTAATATTGTTACGTTAGATTACTTAAAAAGTAGCGATATGCCCGCAGATGTGCTAACAAAGCCTCTCGGGTCTATCGCACATAAAATATGTACAGCCAGTCTAGGTTTAATACGAGTAACTTAATTATTATTATTGTTGCTTTTTCGGGACAATCTCGATTGAGGGCGGCTGTTGTAGTACTGGCTACTAAGCAATCGAAATTGTCTTTTATAGTTTTTGATTTAATAGTTTTTATTTTGTATTGACACATTCTTTTTATTTTGACTTTCTGTGTTGATACTTCCTCACTTGTAAATAAACATTATGAGAGACAAGACCTCTTCTTTAATTCTAATAGTGAGAGATAGAACCCTTAGAAGATAAAAGTAGAAGAACTAAATAAAAGAGCAAGGATAACATTCAGGTAAAAATTGCAAAGCGAAATTATTCAGAAGCGAATCGTTTTTAGGTGAGAACGCGACTAAGTCCCGGAAGCGGGCATTTACATAGCCGATGTCGAGGCGATGGTGCGTGGCGACTTCAAATGGGAATTATAATACCAAATTGAATACAAAACTTTCCTTTCAGTGCCGAGTAATGGAGGAGACTATGCACCGGAACAGACGAAAAGACAAATAGAACGAGAGACGATCACTCTGTTGAAATAATAAGTACCTGACGCTTTTTTGCACGTCCTGGGGACATTTTTTGCGACGATAATGTTTTACGCTTTAATCTTTCCAATTCAAATTTATGTCTTCTCTCTTGTCAATCCGAATTTTCACAAATATTTTCAGTCTTATAGCTGGACGATCAAGGTGCATATTACAAGCGCTTAGCTATTTATTGATTCGTTAAGGATTTTTTTATGATACCCTGTTTTATGCAGTAATCATATTTGAATCAACCTAATGTAACGCAATAAGGCGATTGTCCAAATATTGAATCTGAGTGGGGCTCGAACGAAATTCCTTTACGAGTAATTTGACGCCCAACGTGGGGTAAGATGGATCGAATACCTCGCGAGACTACGCGCACAGACGCATTGATGAATCACTCCACCCACCATAACACAATTATTTACTTCGAATACAATTGCGGTCGGTCAAACATACATCGGAAATGTATAAAAACGCTAAACAATTTCGGGCAAAGCGCTGCTTACAAAAACATTTGCCTATGTGCTGTTAGTGAATTGTTCTCTCGCTTGTGACTAGGTAATTTCCATACATTTCAAGTTCCATCGCCTCCGGGACGTTCGTTCTTTTGTTGATAAATGTTTGACGGCAACTCCGGGGACGCCATTAAAAGTTTTTTTCGTGAATAAGTCGAGTCTACATGCGCAAATGTTAACTCAAATGTTTACCTGCGCTCACCTATTCGGTGATTTCTTTTCATAGCGGCGTTTGTTCAGAGAAAGGCGGACTGCTCTTGAATGTAGTCGTTGAATGGGTAATTGGAAAAGTTTTTGTGTTTTCCTAGCCATAAGCCCGTAGTTTGCTCCGGCGGCGACGTAATCACGCACCTCACTACGTTTCCAATACAACAACATTGTATTTTTATTAGGCCAGAGGAATATTTTGGGCTTTAGCGTAACATTGTTCGGGTGATGGTGGTCTGGTGCTGCCGCGTTGTTGCCCTACAATAGATATAGGAGAAACTTTTTAAAGAGAAGTCGGGAAGTTTTTCTGTGAACAAAGTGACCGATAAAAATGTTGACGTAGACCTTAAAAAGTTGTTTTCGATGGCTTTTTGGCGCGGGGATTGGTGTGGTAAGTTTTGGAGTAATAACTCACTGCTGCAGAACTTACTCGGGCAGATTGCCGCCAAGACGAAGACAAAAACTTATTATGAAAACTCGACTGCTAAAATTTGATTGTTTTTTTTTTTCCTTTTGCAGACGGAACCTTGTACTCGAATTCTTACAGGCAGTTGTTCGCGCCCGATGAGGTTGACATTGGAGCTATTTATGTACCCCTTGTATGACTTTTTATCAAGGGGTATATAATATAAATTAATTAAGAAAAGAGTTTCAAAACTTAAATTAATTTTTAAATGTATAAGCTTAGCTGGCTTCATGTGTACGACAATTTTGATAGTGTGTGTCTTTTAAGGGTTTCGTATATCAATAGGAAAGAACAGGACCCTTATACGATCACTTTATTGTTCATCCATCCGTCCATCGTCTGTGAATACCGTTTGCCTCAGGAATGCGTGAAGATATCGAGTTGAAATTAAAACCAAATACTAAAGTCTACGGTCTCTTGAAGCTGTGCAAAAAATCAAACTTCTACGTTAACCTAAACAAGATACGACCATTTAGGCCGCAAAAAAACTTATAGGTATTTCAACACTCAAAATTCAATGTTAGGTACTTCCTGTTGACCTAGAACTATGAAATTTGCCAGTATTATCGTCTTAAACTAAAAGTACAAGGAAAATCTGAAACTATAAATTTGTAATCAAATCATTAAAAAAAATTCTTCAAACTTCGAAAGTTAGGGAAAAGCTCGGATTTTTTTAAAATATATAAACTTACTTATTTAATGGTATCTAAAGTTCGTGTCTATACCACGGGGTCTTTTGATTTATCCTACTTACAAGCATAAATAGCAGATAAAATTTGAGGTGTTCGTTTCAAATTTTGAAAAAATTCAATTTCAACAAAATTCGTCGTTCCATCTGACACATAGCAAAATTACTCTTACAGATTTTTTCTTCAAAAACTTGTTTACCAAGGCCTTTGATTTAAAAATATCTTTTAAGGTTCTTTTGTTTCAAACAAACAAACAAACATATTTACCTATATTGATGAACTGAGAACCTCCTCCTCACAGAAGTCGGTTAAAAAGGAGCTCGCCGTGATGTCACGAAGGCTAGATTCTGCGGATAAACGCGCGTGCCCTCTGCACCACAGGGTTAAGCTTGAGAAATAAGAGGGGAGTGTTTCCAACCTCTGCTATTGACTCGAGAGCTTCCGCAGAGATCTAACTGCTAGCTTGTGAAATTGATTTGTGGTTACTTTAGTTTGAGGCTTACAATGCGTGTTTTCAAAGTAGCAAAGATCACTTACATAGCAAATAAGATGGTCAACAACTTGACATAATATTCAATAGCAGTATTTTACCGAGAGGTAGAGAATGGGGTGGTCTTATAAATATTTGGTGAAGAACTTCGAAGACCCAAACTATTCAACGGACAACAGCAAATCAAACACTATAAAAGCTCTGAAAGCTCTGTTCTCTTTTTGTTTTTGTTAGTTTGATAAAGCGTAAATTATATCAAATAGTATGCAGTAAAATATCTACTTCAATAGGTGTTAATGCCACTTAGTGGTAGATACGATATTATGACAATAGGCGACTGGCCGCGACATATAAATAAAACTCACGTCCGTTATCCCCGAGGGGGTAGGCAGAGGCACCAATCACTAGAACTGGGCCCACGTTTAAAAAATAAATATTTATATTATAAATCAACTCAAAACACTACAGCTCTACAAACCGGTCGGTCAGTTCCAAATCGGTCTACTCGTGTTCTATCTCGTCTGTCCCGACTAACTGAGAACGTCTTTTTGTGAAGTAAAAATATGCGAAATTGAGGCCCTGATATTTACACCACATCTTACAAAAAATAAACAAAACTCAAGGAAGCGCAAATACCATCTCGAGCAACATTAAACATTAGCAACATCATTCAGATTCACTTAGCAGATATTGTTTCATAACTAACACGCGCGAAAATATAACAAGATGACATCAAAAGACGAGCCAAATCGAGAGTGTCCACATCAAGTCTCGTACGACAAATGATGTGCACGCGAACAGATAGCGATAGTGTCGTCTCGAAAACACTTTTCCCTTGTTTTCCCCAAAAATAGGGAAGGAAGAACGCTAGTTCGAAGAGACAGCTTGATCCGGAGCACGGCCGTTACCAGCGCAGCAACAAGTCCCACGTCAACACACACGATAGCCAACTCTATATCCTAGCCCACAAAAGTGAAATTCGACGGTGGACCGCGAAAGAAAAATAAAAGAATTCATACGTGCCTAAGTGTATGGCGAGACGCGGAGAAGATAGAAAGTTAAAGTGATGGAGCGTTACAAACATTAGGTAAATTGCTTGAAAAGAATTGATATAGGATTTCTTCTGTAGGCACTCTTTATATTGAACTAATTGTAATAGTAATATTAACATACACAAAAGATAATCACTAACAATTCACAATGAAGTTTACTCCAAATTAACTGAGAAAATAAGTGTCAATTTGTAATTTCACTCCAAGTACCACTGAGCGAGAAAAAATGCGAAATTTGAAAAAGGAGCAGCAATTGTCCATCCCGTCCTATTGTGAAGATTCCGAAAGCGGTCCGATAGACGAGGAATCGTGAACGTCTTCAGAAGACGAACTTATGAAAGCGAAGATTCGTCGGGAAAAAAGTGATAAACAATACAAGCGGAGGCAGCGGCGCAAGTTTTCAATTAACAAACGAAACAACGTGGAGTTGCGCGACTTGCCAGCGCCAATGCGGTCTGCGCTGCTTTAAAAGTTCGCTGTGTTGTAAAGAAAGAAGACGATAGTGTCAATGGCAAGTATTTTTGTGCTAAAACGTCGAAATTTGGCTCGAGGTGATTTGGCATGAAATTGATTTAAATATTTATACGTTTTTAAGGTAATGGTGAGGCTAGACAATGATGCACCAAGCGCCTTACTATCAACTGTACGCTGCCAGTTCCCTGAACCGGCGGCCGTGGGGCGTTGGAATCGGAAACGTATTAAGATAATGCGGATACATAAGTTTGTGCAAGCTGCAGTATGGGTGGTTCAGGAGCGGAACGGTTGAGTGGATTTAATGGAGCGTGGCGAGGAGGCCCACTGCACTTGTTGCAATTTCTCTCCACGCTGTTACTTAATTGTACCTAGTGCACCCTCACATTTTCTATAGACGAATGACGTTAATTTCACTCCGAGACCGTAATGTCCATTATACTAATTGCGAGGCCACATTTCGTCCGGAGCTCTTAGAACTCGCGAAGTAGTTTCGCTGCGTCTTGGACAAAATATACGACTTGGTCAATATTCCTGATTGAGCTTTTAATTAAATTGTAAGAGTGACGACATGGGCCGTAAACTTGCGACTCAAAAGGCTAACCGAGAGTCGAGCTCAGTACCCCCGCCGCGTCTCAGCCGAAACACTCTCAGATAAATTACTTAGGGAGCATTGGACGCGCATACAAATCGGTTAGCAACTCGCCATATTTCACCGTACGGTGGAAACCCGCTCGATTTACACACACCTCGCAGTCGCGCCGTTCCGTTTCCAACTTGTGGAAATTAAGACGTTACCGTTCTGTGATATTGTAACTTTATTTCCGATCTAATATCAAGGCCGTATCCATAGAGCGGAGGTGAAGCGTTCGGGACGTCTCGTCAAATTGGTAATGAGACGGCGACGGGCGGATTGTGTCAGCGTCTGAGAGGATCGAGAGGAGGTAAATAGCCGGGTGCGCGGCACCTGTGCTCGATAATGCGACGCCCGCTGAGGGAGCAAGGAATCAATTAGGAGCCGAATTGCGTAACGACTCTGTTACAGCCGCCAGGAAGGCCGCAGCTGCTTTTTGCTCTTAGAACTTCATGTTATTACGTGATGGACTTCGATAACTGGCTGGTTTTAGGTCGGGTGTGACGTTAATTACGTCATCATCGAACGAGTTTTAGGCATAGAATATATGCATAAAATTGTACACATACTTTTAAGCCGTATACGTTCATCTGCAAGGGAAGCAAGAAAGCAAGGCACAGTCTTTCCTTTAGAGAGACTTTATTACCACGCATACCTACCGCGGGTTCTCTAATACGTTTCACTTCACAGTTAGCGGGTGGTATTTGCTATTACAACTTCACAAGCTTAGACAGCAAAATCATTAGCACAATGGGATTCGAATCCATAACCTCCGGGAATACAGAGGGGAAATGGTAAAGAGTTTATAGCTATAAAACAGTCCCGTTTGCAAAAGTACCTGTCTGTGTCACTTTTTCTCGTATCGCTATTTAACCCTTAAAAATATCTGTAAGCCAGTGAATTCCTAAGTTGGTGGGTTGGACTTCCCGCACTAAGTCAATAGCCGCCATCGTTTACCGAACTGCCTCGAGGCGGTTACGTCACGGGCTCTACCGGGCCGATTTCCCGAACGACGTCATCAAGGTGTCGAAACAAAATAAGTGCAACAGAAAGACACTCCGAATCATAATTTTCAATACAAGACCTATATACCTTTTACAAGGCTCGGTAGTAGTCCAGTTTCCGACCATCTGATATACTTTAGGTAATTAATTGAAAGTCAGGCTTTCTGTCGGTAAGCAGATCCGTGAAATTCCTTACCCATATCTTGAGGCTCACTTCTGGTTCCTTTCTTTCACGGGGCGTGAGGCCGTAAGTTTCACAGTGTCCGCTGTATATAACGGCGTGTGAGACGAGAGTGGAGTGAATTATTTAGAGGCGGTCGCGCGGCCGCCGGCCCGCAATTAATGAAGTGCCGGCGGCCGTTTGTCAATGCGGCGCGGCGGTTTCGGCAGGCCCTTACGTACCTCAGCGCCGCCGGTGAGGCTGATATGTTCGCTGTGACCGGGCGCGTGTACTTCTTAAGATATAAATTTTGTGATTCGCTGCGACCACTGTGGCATCGTGTGATAGGCCATTTAATAAGCTTTGTCATCAAGATTTTCTCGCAGCTACAAGAGACTTTACACCAGAGTGTACGATTTTAATTTAAGCTTGATACTTTTATGCGTTCTTGAGATAAAGGGTCTTGACAGACCACAAAGTGATCCTATAAGAATTTCGTTTTTTACTTTTCTCCCTTGAGGTACGGTACCCTAAAAATAACAATTACGCTACACTTGAGCAAAATATGAATCGCAAATAAAGAGTGCATGATAAACTAGTACCTACCAACTGGAGGGCAGTCATCAATAACTAGTGGGGTCCCACCAAAGAACGTAGTATATTCTCCATAAGTGTAAGCCACAGAAAACTTAATTTACACTTTTCCCAAATTTTAAGTTCTTCATTTGCAAGAGCATTCTCTGTCGCGTGGTAGGCGACAACCAATTCAATACAAGCCCGGCATAATCAAGTAAGTATCGGAAAAGTTTCAGCTTTGAGTTTCTAAACAGTTTTATAATCATTACTAGCATCCGTATCAAGGTGGAGTTCGCAAAAGAAATAAAAAGAGCGTAATTTCCGTCGCCCTGACCGTACCGATTGAGAGATTGAATTGATTTAAAAGAGCCCGGGGAGAACGTCGTTATTTTAACCTGCGATTATTATAGACGCTGATCGAATTCCGCGGGACCAGGAAAGCTACACTCCACGTGATTTAAGGAGGCGAGCGCGCGGGCGACCCTTTCGCCCCTTTCAAATATAATTGCAATAAGTTAATAAAATCCCACAGCGATTTTAATTAATTTGTGGCAACGCAGGCGCCCAATTAAACGGGGATTTCGGAAATTTCATAAAGCGACGTCGTGCGGTAAACGCGATTGTTGCTTTTGCGGTTTGTTTGTAAACGCGTTGAATATTTCCAGCGGCAAAATTAAAATGGATAAGTAAATATACTGGACTGAATGTAATACAGTCACCAACTGATTTAATGGGGATCGATTTTCATGTATATTATTGAGTGGAAATTTTGAGTGTGCTACAGTCGGCACTCAAATTCACCATAAATCTGCAATACGATACTTTGCACAATAATTTCGTAATCGTATCGTCGTTTCAATCATTTCGAAACTGATTAGCAGACACATTATATTAAATATTAGTTATCAAAAGAGTTTCCATTGCTGCTTAGTTCATTGGAGAGTCTCCTTATTCATCTCTGAAAGTCTTTATACATTTTCGAATAAAAAAAGGAAATATAAAGAAAAAAATCGTATTAGTAACATTTCCTTTTTATTGGTTCAAAATTAATTTCTAGATGTCGACTCGCGCTATACAGGATGGAAAGAAAAGAAAGAAAGAAAAAAATATTTATTTAACACCACAAAGACATACATATTATAACAGTGATTTAAAAATAAACAAAATAATTACACAAAAACACGGAATTATTTGAGAACAATAAGGGACGCAGAGTATGTCTGTGCAGCGATAAAATGGCCTTACGCTCAGCATACGCTGCGGTTTTACCCACAGCACTGATTTTCAGCAAGGGTCTTTGGTGACTCACGGAGCTTCAACCGAAACAGAATAAAAGTGATAGTGATGATAATAGAATGCATTAGTAAAATTAAAGATAATAGTCATATACATATATTAACAACATAAAAGAAAATAATTAAATACATTATCAAAACAAAATACACTTACATAGCATAGGTACGTACACTAAAATAAATTGATAATAAACTAAATACATAATAAAACATGACCTCGAGTTGTGCATTGAAAGGGATAGCATTAGAACGAGTAGCTTTAATGCTGGAAAAAAGAAAGAAAGGTTCAGGTTTTCTGGATACTCAACAAATAACCCTTAAGTTTGACCTTAAAGGCATATCTGCTGGTAAGGATGGCATTTTCACCGGTACAATAAATCAACATACGTAATACTAAGTCCAAAATACAAATACCAACATTTTTTGCTACTACCCCGTTGGTACAAAAAAACAAAAATACCAATGTCTGAACTGATCCGCAAATCTTAAAGAAATATGGACTCATTACGCATGAGCACAACTAAACGCCCGAACTGGCAACTGCGCGCGGCTTGCGGGAAGGAAAAGAAGCGGCGGCGGCGGCGCAGCCAGTAGGTATGACTTATGTATGACGTAGCAAAAAAAATCTTACTTGATTTCAATTCTTCCTTCATACTTGCACGGGCTTAGGACCGTCACCAGCGTGGAATGCTTGCACTGGTTGGTAGTGGTATGAATTTCCACACCACGTACTGGCTAACGCCGAAGTGCGCCGTGCGTACCGCGTCGTTGGTGCTCCTTCTGGGGTCTTCCTCGAAGAACGCGAATATCTGTTCCTCGATCTCCACGGCCAAGGGAGGTCTCCCTCCTCGGCCTTGAGCGTGCGCTGGTGCAGTGAACTGTCCGTAGTCTAGCAAATGCTGCGTCACTCTCATGAATGTCCTGGTGTTGAGTATTTGAGGTTAAATAAAACCGGCATTTATCAGGCGGGGAAAACTTTCTTCACCGTATACCCGCCGAGCTGCACTGTATTTTCCCCACTGAGAAAGTAACTACGAACCATTTCGTAATACTCGCGGTTTGCAAACATCGTGCGCGCGTAATTTTCGACTGCAAGAAGTGCGGAAACGGCGCACGTGCACTCACCTAGGTCAATGCGCGCGGACTGACCGGCTCGGCTAGCGGCTCACTGAACTCGTGCGCCGGCCAGCCCGCCGCTCACTCACCCCACCCCGCCGCCCTCTGCCTCGCACCGCGATGAACGCCTTGTAAGGGTTGCCCATGAGTTACAAATTGGATGAAGGATAAATTAATAAAAATGAAAAAAATATATATGGTAATTTTATTCGATAAATGTAATCTATTATCGATACCAATGATATGGTGAAATTTATTGTACCGGTGAAAAAATCACACTGTATTTAATTTAATTAAATTTTTGGTGTAATGGCGACCAGCCGTTGTCGACTAATATTGCCACTATGTATGTTTATACAAAATACTACTGCAATAAATAACCTATCTATGGGCGGTCCATAGATAGGTTCCACGACGACTGCCACCGCGTTGGTGTTGTATCCTTTACTCGTGAGAAATGGCTGTAAAAATTTGACACTTTAAGCAAAATCCGTACAATACAGTACATAGGGTACTGTTTGAGGCAGATAGATATCACTTTAAAAATAAATTATTCACACATTAGCATCAAGAAGGATTGGCTAAAATATTTTTTATTCGCATATTTTCCATTTTTACTATGTGGATGTATATGTTTGGATATAATCAGTTTAAAAGCCGCGTTGTATCTCGAGCCTCGCCTGAGGCGGCCTGCCCTCTTGTAAATATCCATTAGGGCGTAAGAAGGTCCCTCATTACAATGATGCGTCAAAGACGCGGTAGATCTCAACCGTGAAATGTCGGATCCATAGTCACTGCCTCCGACCATTTCTGTCTTCATCCCACTGACGTTTTGATTTTCCTTTTGGGGCTTGATTCTACTTTTACTCGCTACGTTAACCGATAAATTATACGTTACGATGATTTGTTTATTGTTAAAAAGATGTACAAAACAGCAACACAACACAACAATACAATAATTATGATAGGGTATTTATCACACTACAACGCGAAATATATGTACATACAGGAAAGCCTGTCACTTGGAAGCAACTAACATACATAAAATAACTAATATAGGTAGTACATAAAATTAAAATGTGTGACAGATCATGAAGAAATGGCTATATTTCATGTTGTACTAAAGCTTTAAATTTACGGACTTTCTGTGAAAAATGTGGTCAGTTTGTTTTTAATAGAGCAATTTAATTTATTGAAGTCTATTGGATTAACTTCAGTTGCAAAAACTGCGTCACCTATAAGTGCCCCCAGATCCATCTTCGCAAAAAATGAATGAAAAAGAAGGACTTTTGGTTTACATTTAAGAACTTTTGATTTGTATGAGACAAAGATGAGATCATCGTGGGAGAAACCAGTCACAGAAACGTGGCCATGAAAAATGTTACGGTCAGGTTTTGTGGTGAGGAAGAGATCGAGAAGAGAGGGTGAATTTGAGATCAAATGTAAATATAAGCGAGACAGTGAGAAGTTTGGGTTAGTGTGAACGAGTGTCATACCGGGTAAGACAGGTGTTAAAATCACATAAAAGGAATCATCGTCATGATCGACCCATTATGTCCCCACCGAGGGGCACGGGTCTCTTCCCTGACGAAGGTATAGGCCATACTCCGCCACGGGGGCCAAGTCCGGATTGGTGAAGGCTTGTTAGACTAGCGGCTGGTCTTACTGTCAGAAGTTTTCAAGCCACCCTATTATGGCCTCTTACTTGGCTTAAAGACTGCCATCTATCGACGGCAGCCGGCACCAAACGCTTAACGTGCCTTGCGAAGCACGGAACCGCTCTCGGAAAAATGCCACTAGCGTTAGTCATAGACGGTCACCCATCCATGCACTGAACGCGCCCAATGTTGCTTAACTTTCGTGATCGTTTACGATCACTCAGGCAGCCTGGGCTACGGGCGTTAAAAGGAATGCGGGTTCATAATCAGGTAAAAAAGTGACCAGCAACTATTCCAACGTGTCAAATCAGTTTTAGGGGATGCATATTCTACAGAAAGTAACACTGACACTACTAAAAATACGTAATATTATGAAAATATTTGGATCACTAGATGAAAGCTTTGCTCGGCTAAAATGTAGTCTCATAATTATATTTCACACTAGCTTTCGCCCACGACTCCGTCCGCGCGGACTTTAGTTCTAAATTTTGCAACCCCGTTCACTCCCTTAGGGCTTAGGTACATTATACATAGACCCTCTGTACAAAATTACAGCTTCCTAGGTCTAACGGCTTGGGCTGGGCGTTGATGAGTGAGTCAGTCAGTCAGGACTTTGAAGTTTATATATAGAATAGAAAGATAGATAGAAGATTCTATTGATCACATATATTTGTTCAGCATTAAATTTTCCTGTTTCCTGCAGTGCGACTCATGTAGGCAACTTGCCTTAAATTATTTCTATTAAAATTTATCCTCGTAAAACTTTAGTATCTAACCCCCAGTTTTTAGTGCGCTAACAATGTTTTTTCTGTATGCAAAAATCTGTATAATATTCTGTAACAGCTTGTTAGTGTACGAGAAATGAAAGACATGTGTAACGCAGCGAATGAAAAATGCTCGCGTCTTTCTCGCTCTCTTTTTGAGCGAGAAGAAGAAGCATGAAGCGAGAAGCCTTTCTGCAGCATTTATCCTCCAGTGTGACTTATTAGTATATGGACTACTTGCATTAAATTATATTAATGTATCCTCATAAAACCTGATTGTCTACGGTGTTCTCAGCGGATGAAAATTGATCCCAACTTTCTCTCTCGTTTTTGGAGAGAAAATCATGTATCCTGCAGTGTGACTTATGTAGACTACTTGAAGGTGATTTGAGAAAAGGTGGTCAGAGTGGAGTTTTTTTTCGCTGCCTTTTTCTCCACTACACACAGGCCCAATGCAGCAGCTAACATTATACATAAGTGTATGTACATTGACATTCAACAAACAGAATGTAAATTCTTTACGTTGAAATGAATTTCTGATTTCTTGCCTTAAGCTACATTTATTTATCCTCATAAAAAATTAGTGATATTCTCAGGTGTATTTAGCGGAAGCAAATCGCTAGTTCGCGGCGAGATCGCATCTTTTTCTCTCTTAGAAAAGGCTGTATTCGGCATGGTCACTTACGTAGGCTAATTGCCTAAAATGAATTTTACCCATATGAGAACAAAGTATCTATATATCCGCCAATTATAAGTACTTCCGTTATTAAACTGTTATTGTAATTTCTGGGTACAATGACAAATATTCTGTTCGATGTTTACATGTTTGTGATGTGGCTGTTTCTGATTCCCGCGACACATGGTATCTTAATGTGGGGCCAGAAGCAATGTATGTGCCTGTATGTACATGTTTATAATCTATTAAGTATATTAACTATATTATTAACTTTATTTCGGATACCCTTACTCGATTTTTCGTCGGAAGAGTCCGACCAGGTTTCGCTCTGATTCGGAGATCTTAATTATGGTGAGTCGAGACGGAGCTACCTCCACCAATCCGGACTTGGCCCCCGTAGTGGAGTATGGGCTATACCTTCCTCAGGGAAGAGACCCGTGCCCCTCGGTGGGGACATAATGGGTTGATGATGATGAGTCGGAGCTCGCGACGTCGGTTGCTCGTCGCGAGCTCCATCTCGGTAAGTGTATAGTATAGGGTAAGGTATCGGGAATAAAGTTATATATAATATTTGTTATACCTATATCTAGTAAAAATATGTCTCAGGTAATCTTCCATTATTATTTGTCCAAATACAGTTTTGTTTGAACACAATCATTCATTGCGTCTTGGTAACGGGCAGCGGGCATCAGTCATTTCGATTCAACCAAAATCGATAGTGAGGGACTCCAAATTGGAATATGATTGATTGTGTTTTAGGTGGTTGGGTTGAGGTATTTGGGGATCACCGCGTACAAAGCTCTGTGTAATCTAGATTTTCAGTCTATGTGATCTAGCTATAAAGGTTACTTGGATTTAGGATTAAAATAATTCATAAAAAAAAAGTCAGCTAATAGCTGTTCAGTTGATGACTCTCCGCCGAATCATATGGTAGTTCATGAACATAAAATTAGGATACTGTCGACAGGCTTGGCATGTTTGACGAGTCTGATTTAAACAATAATATTCGGTTCTTCGGAAAACTTCTGACACAAAGACCAGCCACTAACCTTACGAGCCTCCACCAGTCAGAACTTGGCCCCACGTGATGGAGTATGGCCTAAACCTTCCTCAGGGACTCGTGCCCCTCGGTGGGGATATTATGGGTTGATGATGATTATGATGTTTCTCTGGGACTTACACGTAGGTTTCATTTATTAGGAAGAAAGTGTTCGGTGCCCTAGACTTTTTATAATGAACTGTGTATTAACTTCACCGGATTGTTTATATAGCCGCTTAAGCCACTACATACCCACGGCCGCTAAGAGGCCAGCCGTGATTTCCACAACAAACGGGGGGCGACGCGCTTACCTGCGAAATTTCCCTTTAAGATTGGTAACAGAACGCCAACTCACTGGGGTCGGTACAAGCTCAAATTACGCGTAAAGCTGAACACAAAGGCTATACGTATTCAAATTCCATTAATATCCCGGTCGGGGGATGGGTGGGGTAAAATGAACCGGCGCGGACAAAAACAATGCCGCCGGCAAATAACAGGCTCAGCATTGTTCCGGCAATTAGAAAGCTTTCCCATGTACCGGCCGTGTGTAAAAACATTGTTACATCAGCACACATTGCCGCCTATAGCTCGTTACAGATGATGTTCATTACAGGTATTAGGACTAAGCCCTCGCGTCGATATTAATGTTTTCGGCGCGAGGTCAGTTTTAGTTAATAATAAGGTTAACGGTGGAAGGTTTTGACAGGGATATTTGATTTTTGTACCGGATCTATCAAAGGCTGGCGCGTCGCCACTCCCCCGGTCGATGAAAAGCCGCGGAAAATCCGGCTCCGGGTGGATATTGGTGAATTAAAATCGACTGACCGATCGCGATTTTGACAAATGACATCGTTGGTGGAGTTGAATGCGAGTTAATCCCTATTCATTATTGTTGACCGACGATGTCCATTTCGCCTCATCATCCCCAGATAAAAGGCTCGCGGTCCCTCCCTTCAAAATGGAAAAATTATTCTCGCAATTTTTGGGTGAATCTTGCTTTTTTCCGCCAGTTCCTCGTAATAGGAAATATTGTGGAGTAATAGTGATGAAATTCACCCCACTTGATCCAAAATTACATTTTATATTATAATAGTTTATTATTATTATCGAAAATTTCAACTACAAAATAAATACATTCAGTTAATTAAAATAGTTTATACAGTTACCAAATCACCCACTGTGAAGCTTACCTGTGAACAATATAAAACAAGGTTAATTACAAACAGGAAATTTAATCTAAAAACTTAACCCTCACGCTATATATTTTAGCTGCTAGTTGACAAAAAGCGTCAGTTGCATCAAATATGAACAATTCGCGCGGCCGCGGCTGCGTCGCGTTATCCGGCTAGTTTATTGTGTTTACCGCGGTATTGTGGCAGCTCTGTAGAGTTGCAATAAAACCAAGCGGCGTTGTTTGCTCAGCCCACTATTGTGACGGAGGTTATTAGGACAGCACCTCTGAGACCCCCCGACCGCTCGCGGGTTAAGATCAGCTGAGCCGCCCCTTTCACCATCCATCAGCACGCGACGGAACCTCTTAGATTCTTGTATTAATAAACAAACTCTTATGGTGGCACTTCATATCGCTATTCATGTTCGCGTATTTGCAAATATTAACTATCTATTGCTGGGCATCCTGGGGAATTTTAAGCACTGGTTTTTGTTAAACCTGCGATGTACTGTAAATCGTCGGCGAATACGCTTAAAATAGAATACATCACGAGAAACTGATTCATATTTTCTAAACTGAGTCACGGTTGATGCTAACTCGCTGGCTTTTGTTAAAGTGAGCTCTAACCTAACGTACGTGGAATTGTGAAAATTTACCCTGTTGGTAATAACATACTAGACCCGCTGAAAACCCTATTTTGGCAACAATGATTAATTTTAACTGCACGTTAACTATTGAAAAGTCCCGATCAGTATCTAATGAAAGGCAGGAACTAATATATGCACTGGTAATCTCGTGTTTGTATTCGACGATGTGTGGAAATGTTCCTATCGTGATTAGAGCTCGTAATATTTGTTTTTCACTATTCGACTATTTTGAACCCAATAATTATTCGAATATTACAATAAATCTTTGTTTTTTCCAATAGTTGGTTAGGTGCACGACGTAACCTACTTCCGGTTTTGAAGACAAAGAAAATCGTAATATTCAGCCCGAAATTACCTAGACCTTTTTTAAAAATGACATTAAAACTTAATTTAGCAGTACTTTTCGTCCATACCTACTAGTCCATAGCGGTAGCATTGAAATAAGTTCGTGAACACAAATTTGTGGACTATTCGAAGTATTCGAAAAATTCTAATAACAAGGCTCGAAATATTCGATAAGTAAAACAGAAGAATATTCGAATAAAGCAAATATTTAAAATCCCAGGACCAAACCGTTATGCGATAATTCGATGTTTTCCTATTATAATAGGGAAGGTATTCAGAATTAGTGGACGGTAAGAGTAATTGCATTGATATAATATATATTTTAAGTGCAACATTAGAAGTTAGAGCCTTAGTCTCCATTGTTTCTCCATTTTCATGTCACTTTGTCAAACACACACATATTTCAATCTTGGGAAATATTACGTGATAACTTATAGTGAAGGTGTCATAAGGTTACAAAGTTAACAAACAATGTCAAAACCCTACCTATCCGACAACTTATATAAGCAAAGCAGGTGTGCCATATTGAGCATCCTTTGAGGCTCAAATATAATAACGAGAGTAAAATCAATTAATCTCACGAGCCATTTATTACCGTGATATTGTAGCATCAACAATTGTACTCTGATTCATTAGATAAAATGAATCAATGGCTTTGTCGCCAGTCGCTACCATGTTGCTACACTTTTCGTTGACAGCAGCGGCGTCGCAAAATCTCAAAGCACCAGAATATGAGTATAAAGCGCTCGTCTTTTCAAGCAAAAAGCTCGACTCATTTATCAAATCACTGTTGTCTACATTACAGAGTCGGGCCGTATTGTGAATAGGCTAAAAAGCTCCTCAACACAAAACGTCGCGTAGCAATGTCCCGACCTCCAATAATAAACAAGCGAAACTAAGCCCTTTGCTTAAACAACATTAGCGGGTTTTTTCACGTTCCCCCTTCGTCAGAACCCCTGACGGGCAGCGGCCCCGATCACAGAATTGGAAATTCGCTAACGAGTTAAATAACACAAATAAAATTAATGAAAGCAAAAAGCGTTGCGATTTTCGGAACAAAAACATTAGTCTAGCGACTGCGAATAATTAGAATTATTAAATTGAGAAAGTAAGTTTACACTCGCCATTTAATTGGATCGGGCAATTTTATGGATTCGTCAAGCGTTTGTTGACGTCGCTGATGGAAGGGGTGAATTTTGTGTACCTACCAGAATTTAAGCCAAGTTTGCGAGAATATTATTGTACCTACTTACAAAATTGAGCTCGGGTAACATTTATTCTGTTGAATCATTCTTTAAACAAATTGATTAAAAGTAACATTTTCAGCAAAGTACATTTTGTACTAAATTGTGAAGATAAGTCGATGGATTTGCACGAACATGAATTGTGAACATGGAGAACAGACATTTACAAGCAAAACGAGCTTGTATTGGAAATAAATTAAATTTTCACCGCATGTAAGTAAGCGGATTGGCGGAGCCACGGCAGCCTGTGTGGAACGAACGACGAGAGAGCTTTCATTTGTTTAGGAGTGCTTTACCTCCTTTAAGTGCTATAACATGCTAAGAACCCGTCTGAATAACTGTGAGCGTTGCAGCGGGAAAGGCTCACTTAAAAATTACCAAAGCGCTAGTACGCTCATGGATGACGAACACGTACGTTTCTTCGAGTGCAAGGCCCGCCGGCGCCGCACCGCAGATTTTCTCCGGGAAATCGCTAAAGCCAATTATGTCTTAGTGCTCGCGCCATTACCTGCTCAAACACATGAACACTCGCGAGCGGGGACGCGATTACCAGATAAGTGAAATTTATTTTATCGGTCTCGTTGCACGAGTGGCGAGAGAGTGCTATACTGTTCAAAAGAACATCCGTTTTCACTCGTGTGAATTACTTAGCGAAGTATGAAAAAACTAAGGCTTGAAATGTGTGCAATGAAGTGAACAAGAAGCACCTAACTGTCGATCTTTTGTTATTGACCATTTTCTCAAACTAGAATAAAGACACACTTGAGGCGTGTTCGCGGCGAAGTTTGCACGTCGGGAACTCATATAAAAGCCTTTCCGCAGAGCCTCGCCTATCGGTGGTATTATTCAAATTAATTTAGCGCGGTGAGGTAAAAAGTGCGCGCGTCGAAGTGCCTCCCCATATTCATAGAGCTACCCTAAATTAGCATCACAATGAAGTGTCGGCGCCCTGGGGCGGCTTGCGCCCTGCAACCGCGCGCTCCTACATTACACTAATGAATTAAGTATAAAACTTGCCACCGTAAATTTGTTGGCTATTAGAATTTTTAAGCCCTTTAACAACTTTCAGATAAAGTCTTGTTTACTCAAGGTTTCCGCGGCAGCAGACCGTGTTTGCAGTAGGGCGGGCGTAAAGTATCTTGTCCGCAGGTTTTATCGGCGCGCGTATATGTTAAGTGTCCGATGTTCCGCGGCACCTGAACGGCGCTATATTGTTTTTGGACCACCCTTTTACGCCTTCCCGCCTATAAATAAATCAAAATATTCACGAAGGGCTGGGAGTTTAAGGCGGCTTAGCGGAATCGTAAAATTCAACAGCTCGCTCCGCCCCGGGGTTTATCTTTCGGTAACGCTTCCCGTGTTTTTGCTTGAATCGTAAAAGAGTACCGCAGTATATGAATAGAAAGCAGTTCTCCTTTTACACGAAACATGTGGAATGGAGCACTTTACAAACTTAAGAGCTGAAAGCAGATTATCTGTGCGCATGAGATAAGAGAGAGTCCTGTATGAAAGTGTGTCCGACACGATATTAAACATCGTAAAGGGGTGGAGAAAATTATCTGAATGTAGTTATATACTAAAACGTTAAATAAATTAAAATAAATGTTAAATAAAAAAATACTGGTTAAGAGCAAGTCGTAAACGTGCACGAAGAGTTCCGTATTATATTATCTATACAACATAGGTACATTTCAAGCGTCTACCTGTTGACGTTATTAATATTGAGTAAAATACGGCAAAAAAACACATTTCTTGTAAGGGAGCCCTCCTAATGTATGTATTTCATTTTTGTTTAATTATTTATTTTTTAAGTAAATATTGAAGTAAAAAATGTCAACGTCTAGGTATCAATCCATGAGATACAGCCTCTTTCAGACAGACAGACAATGAATTCTTACTATTAGGGTCCCTTACCTTTTGGCTACGGAACTCTAAAAAGTCGCAAATTGTTTGTCAGATACAAAAGAAAAAAATATTATTACTTTTCGTAGCTTGTGGAATCGTAGCGCTCGTTGCTACGCCGGAGCTACCGTGACCGCTACGACGCTTCGCGTAGCGTACAAACTGGAACACTATCCACATTACGAGCGGGTACAACAATATAAACTGAAATAATCCTAAATACCTACTCAGAGACCACAACACTAGTTCAAAAGAATATATATTTTTCTCTTTTATGAAAAAAATCTGCCCAAACCAGCCGACGGGCACGTCACAGGATTTTTTTTGCACTTTTACTGTAGTGTCTAAGATATAAATATACAAGATTATTTAAGATTAAAATCTTACCGCCCGCATTCTACCGGCGCTGGAAAGTCAATGTAACGCGTCGCATCAACATTTAACTTGCCAACTACATCATATTTTTTAACACTTATGTAGCTCTGTAACTGTTAAGGTAGAAACTGATCATTTAACGAAATCAAGACGACGAAGTAGGGTGCCAATTCGTTTTTTTCCATTTTAAAAGATAAACCAGATAACACTGAAGCAATGAAAGTTCAAGTCTATCTGTTTCCTAGCAATTAAAATACGATGTAAAAAGTGCAATTAGAAAAAGCGGAGACAGGACTAGATACAGATCTACTGTACTTTTCATTTGCATAACTTCTTGCTTTTACTGTAATGTAAAGTATTTCGAGCGACAAAACGTAGAGGTAGCTATGCCAGAATCGGACAGGGTTTAATTAAAAATGTTCTTACTCATTTTTTAATGCTAAGTTCCGATTAAATATCTGATTCCATAGCAGGTAAAAGGAATCCAGAATTTTAAAAGAATCTGAACCGGCTTGAACGTACAATGACGAATTAACATAACATAACATTTACATACTGGCACATACATTGCTTCTGGCCCCACACTAGGATACCCTGTGTCGTAGGAACCCGAAACAGCGACGTCACAATTATTTCGCAGTACTTATCGCTTTAGGCTTAACGGCCAGGTTGCGATCATTAATAACAATTTATTTAGCACAATACCCACAGATCCCGGCCGAATTTTGACCTCCGGGAAAACGCGGATTTGATATTAATGGGCGATCGTTTTGTAAAATTGATTAGATAGTTTGTGATAAATCGGTTAACTTTCTGTGCGGCAGCTTGTTTACTTAAATTTAAATAGGAAGAACAGTACAGTACATTTTATGCTTTCTAATTTGTAGCGGCGTACAATTGTTTACTTAGGAATTGTTTAGTATGTCTTTTGTATTATTATAAAATCAACGATTATTTAGAAGACAAAGATGTGTGGTATTAAACAGTAGATTAATATTAAATGTACTCAGAGGAGAATTGTATCTAGTGTTCAACACATCTATAGGCAATATTTTTAAGTTTGTTAATTAAAATAATTATAATAAGACTGTTTTGAAAAAAAAATGTGGAGTTTCTTTGTTACTTTCTTCTCCATGTAATCTATTGATTGTGAAACTAACAACTTTGAAGTTTAAAAAGTAAACAATCTGTTTGAGAATAAAATTATTTGAATTTGAAATTTAAGGAAAATTGTTTTTTTCTCATATTTTAAATGATTTTTGTTTCGTTTGCTTTTAATTCGATTTCTATCAGTCGACTGTTTCAGCCATCTTTACAATACTCCCACCACCCACGACTGTCCAGGTTAGCACCAGCTGAGCCACTACCTTTTGCCATAAACTTAGGTAAGTCTTAATTTGTAATTCATTTTGATGAGGTAGTAAATACTTTTTTAAATAAAAAGTATTGCACCACCTTTTGTAAAGGATTTGATTGACTGGCTCAATTTCCATTGAGCCAGTCAATCAATTCTGTATTTTCAGCAAGTCGACTTTCCATGGCAACAAATAATTTACAAAAACCACGTCTATATGTAGGTACATTGCAGCAATGTTCGGTCTTGACATGGACTGAACAAGCTGAAATTTCCTGAAATATTTTGCCCGAAGGGCGCTTTGTTGCGAGTCTTGGCAGAATCAGTCTTTTCACCAAAGTTGGCCGCATTCAACGAGATACCAGGAGACCCGCATTGTGGCTTATTCGAAGACTATAATTAAATTTGTTTAGGTACACAAACAAAACTTTTTAACAAAGTTCACCGTATGACATCGTGCCCAACAAAAAAAGTAATAAAGCACCGCGGCTACTTACTTTCAAACCGACTTCTAAAAAGGAGGGGGTTCTGAATACTTCCCTACATATTTTGTTGTGTACAGCGATACATTTTTACTACGTTGTCTGATTTAATTCATTCTTTATAGTTAATAACGGGGGTACCTTTAGATGGGTCTCATACAAATTTCGTACCGACAAATCGGTAAGATTTGGTTGGCATAATAAAATAAAAACATAAATAAATAAAATACTTGAGAAAGTCTCAAATTCCTCTTCTTGGTTCAGGTTTTTCCTGAAATTAGTCCTTGTCAAAATTGTTGTTTTTACGGTTCCGTAGGCGAAGGGTGCCAAAGGGGACCCTATTGCCTACTCTGCCTGCACTGTCTATCGGTCAGTCCGTTCCACCACTAAAGGGTACCTTTGGTACTATAATAGGTGGCTAGTTAACATTTTCACAGAATATATGTAATTACGGCAGATTACCTAATAAATAATAATTATATCGCAGTGACAAATAATAAAAAAAAAACGGACAAAAGCGAGTCTGGTTCGCCCAGCAAGGGTTCCGAACTCGCAGTTTTTAATTAATAAAAAAACAATTTATAATTTTCAGATTGTCGCCCTGTATTTGTACTATAAGACAATTACTTGCCAAATTTTATAGTTCTAGCTCAACGAGATACCATTAATTTTGATTCCATTGAGGGTCGACATATGTGTTGTTTGCGGCATAAACGGCCATATCTTTTTTTCACGTTAATTTAGAAGTTTGATTTTTTACACATTAAAGAAACCGAAGACTTCCTTTGGCTTTTTATTTCGACTCGATACCTCTACGTGTTCGTTCTCAAGAAAAGGGGTCTTGACAGACAGACGGTCAGACGGACAACAAGGGTTTAAGGGTTTCGTTTTTTTCCTGTTGAGGTACAGAACTCTAAAATCGTCTGGCGCGAGTACTTCAGTTTACGTCATGGATTTTTATAACATAGATAATATTGTATGTTATCAAATTGTCAGATTGTTATTTATTTGGTTCACAAAATCTGTGATAAGTTTTTTAATCTTACTCGATTCACATTCGTGTGCTTTTGTGTATCATCGGGAATGGTATTTTCTTTAGCTCTTAAACGCTAAAAGTAAACTAATAGTTGACTTACTTAGTTGATCAGACAGTGCAAAAATTGTCTTTGCAGTAAAACTAAGAGAAATTTTCTTCAAAGCAAAGCATTTTTGCTTATATTTTTATTCCATTACACAAGGTCACTCGGGTTTCTAGTGAAAACACAAAACTCATTTTTCCTGGGAAGAAGAAAATGATTACAAATGTTAACAAGATTCCCATAATGGAATTGCACGCAATGAGATTTAAGAATAACAGGCTGAGGCTGGAGGCACATCAAATTTACAGTGGGTTGTCCAAAAGTTTCACTTACGTTAAATTATAATGTTAAATTATATTTCAATTTATGCGCATAGCTATTACCATCAATAGTTGTGTATAACGGGTCTTATCACGATTATTTATAAGTAAATGTAATTACCTTAATTCGGAATATTTCGTCAACAATGAGCGTTTTTCCTTTATTTTTTTTCTTAGTTCCTTGAGACAATCTAGATGGCGCTATTCGTTTCTACATACAAATTTGTGATTCGTATCAATCGATGTCAAAGTTTGTCCACGGATTACTAAACCAGAGAAGGAGCCAGGGTTGCTATTCGGACAAGGTTTCTCGTAATAAAAAATAGAATTCAAACCCACAATCCACAGCAAAGACTCCAAAATATCCAAATAGTAAGTAAGCGCACTTATCACCAAACGACAACAGCATTTTTTTTTTAGGTAATCAACCATCAATCACAATTTCCACAGAAGCATAGAATTCTTTTTTGCTTTGACGATTTTTACAACGGTACGGCAGCGCCACCTAGGGAATCTTTTAGAACTAAATTTGACATAAGGAAAAACGCTCATTGCAGTTACCGCGGTCATGAACGGTATCATCACGATTGACACGTATTGCAAGAAAATAATTAAACAAAAATACTGCCTGCTGAGTACATACTTTGTACAATCCTTCGAAAGAATTTCCTATTACATTTATACCTTTTCAATTGGTGGGACTCTTCCTGCTATTTCACTGGCGAAATTCGGCGAATGTTCATTTGTCAAATGTCGGTTATTTATGTGATGATATAAGTATATTCGTATATAGCGACTCAAGTCACATTACGAATGCATGAATGTTTGTCATAATGGCGTCATTGAGAATGGTGTATACGTTCGAGTTAATTAAATGTTGTTTACTCGTGAAAGGGGATTTATTAACGTAGGAAATTGCCCGAAAGCTACGCGCTTTGAGCTGTGGTATGATTGATTTTTCTAATTTATTATCTTACTATGACGACACGCTGATATATTCTTACATTATATCAAATAAGTATTAAAAAGGACCCTGGTGGACATATGTATGTGAGCCAGTAAAGATTTTATGTCAACTTAGTGATGCACAATGCAGATACTAATCTCACGCATAATTCCTGGAGTATTCATACAATTAAGATATTCTATCCATCTAGGACTCAAATACAGGGTATAAAATTTTTCTTATACACCTTGAAATGTGATGTTCTACTCATAAATATGGCCTTCTTTTAATATGAAATATAAATAGATAAAACGTGAAAAAATATCCGCTATTCCACTTGCCACTTGTATTAAATACGTCAACGTCAGATATTTTTTACGATTTTCAGTTTGACCTTTAATATCAGTTGTTTGTTTTTATGAGTAAAACCCCTCATTTATCAACGATGTTGGGGTTAGCAAAATGCATGGAAGCTGGCTTTCATTACTACGAGTATGCTGTTGGTTGTTGCTTATAATTGTTTTAGTATTAGATTAAGGTGATGTGAGAAAAGATGGTCAGAGTGGAGTTTTTTTCGCTGTGGAGAAAACTCCACAACACACGGCTCCAAGGCAGCGGCTAACATTATACATAAGTTTATGTACATGGACATTCAACAAACAAAATGTAAATTCTTTACGTTGAAATAAATTTCTGATTTCTGATTGAAGCAATGTATGTGCCCGTATGTAGTGTAGATGTCTGTTTGTTGATTAATTTTATTTTTACTATTAATTTTGTTGTAAAATACTTCGCGTAAGGTACACTTTTTAAATATTATTTTTTCAATTATTGTGACTAGTATGCGTATACGAATCTGGGTGAATCTGCGCTCTGGTATGATCTGTCATACCGAGCGCATTCTAGGTCGTACATTTCACCGAGCTTCCCAGTTTCCCATTTGCGAGCCGCAAACACAGTTCGCCTTTCGTCGGCCCAATCAAACGGGCCAGCAGACAGCGGCGCAAAGGCTTTGTAGCTCATAACAAACTGACATCCGGGTAATGTTGCGTCTGTTAGTGACGCAGATTAAACCCAAACCTATCATTGTAGCTGACTATGCTCATTATGACGTCGTCTGTGTAAATGATCTTTGTGGACGTATTGGCCTTTCATTAATGACCTAACAATATAGCGCACAGAGGGAATAATAGCATGTCAAAGAGAAACGAGACAATCATCATCGGATAGTCTGGCCAAGTGCGAGTAGGTTACGCGCGCCGAGGGCTTCGTTTCGGGTCGGTTACGAACCTCTAAAATTGAATTATAGACAAAAATACAAGACTCCGTGGTGGAGTGTGGCCTATAGGTACCTTCCTCAGGGCTCTTCCCTGTCGGAGACGGAGGCGGAGACGGAGACGGACACGGGGCACGGGTCTCTACCCGTGCCCCTCGGTGGGGACATAATGCCAAAGAGAAACGAGATAATCATCATCTGATAGTCTGGCCAACTGCGAGTAGGTTACGCGCGCTGAGGGTTCCGTTTCGGTTTGGTTACGAAACTCTAAAAATGAATTACAGACAAGAATACAAGACTCCGTGGTGGAGTGTGGCCTGTACCTTCCTCAGGGAAGAGACCCGTGCCCCTCGGTGGGGACATAATGGGTTGATGAAAATAGTATGTCGTCACGTGTACGTCAGTTACAGGCAATGCTAATTTACATTGGCATTGCCTGTAACTGACGTTTTAACGTTTTGAATTTTGGGTGGGCCGATAATTTCACCATGACAACGGTTTTTGTTCTTTTAAAGGTCATAACGCAACTGATTAAAATAGGAACAAAGGTATTAAAGTTATAATTCCAATAATAGATAGATAGATAGATAGAGAACACTTTATTGTACATAAAAAAGGAAATTACACAGGTATTAATTAAATTAACAGGTAATAGTCAACACATATAGAATTCGAAGTGAATAGGAAACAAAAGAGACGAGACAACGAGCTGTCAAGTGCTACCCTTTCTTCTTAGCCCGCGGGGGACTCGTAACTAGATAGAGGGAAGGCACAACACAATATTTATAGACACGTAGATAAGTAAATTCGGGGTATCCCTTATGTTACCTTCGCATTATTCAAATCCTAGCCAATGAGTAACGGCCGAGACCCGATTGTAAAAAAGTAACCGGGAAACATAAAAAGCACCGCACAGTAAAAGGCGAACCTTCATATTTATTTCTGTTATTCGTTAAGGGGCCTCGTAAAGTTAATAAAGGGTTTGTTCTAACTGGGGAGTCGGTGCGCCCGCGATAAGCCCCGGCCGTCTGAAATCTTTTAAAACGCCATTAAACCGAGCGCGAGCCGTAGACAAAGGCTCCAACGGCCTAATTGTTGACGAAAAATATTCTCGATGCAAATTCGCACTCTTTAGAGCCCATTCGGAATTTGTACTCGGCCCGAAAGAAGTTTACGCAATTAGGCCTGCGGTGGGATGTATTCAGATTTGCCGACGGGCGGCGAGACGGGGACTTTCGCTCTCCCTCTGCCGACGCCGAATTGAAAATTACAAGAGTTTTGTAACTATGTAGTATTACTCGTGAGTTACCAAGTATACTTTTCAGTTTATATTAAGAAACGATTGCTCTGTTGTGAGGCTGTTTTTTTAATTTGCAGATCCCTGAAGCTTATTTAGGTAACTTGTATTTGTGCTATTTTATGTGTTAACCTTTATTGTAGTTATATACATGTAAAAAAATTGTAGGATCTATAAAAATTATCGGTATTTAATTAGTAATTTGTGTTTCTTGACAAATATGGACTGTTATACAAAGTTTTAAATTCGACATAAAAGCATAAGCATATAAAGAAGTTGATAAATTGTAAGAATCAAACGTCAAAATAAAAAAAATCATAATATGGCAGATGAAACAGTTTTTGGTTCTGGATGACACATTGTAGAAACTATACCTAATCAGAAATTTATTTCAACGTAAAGAATTTACATTCTGTTTGTTGAATGTCAATGTACTTATAATGTTAGCCGCTGCCTTGAGGCCGAATGTAGTGGAGAAAAAGGTATCAAAAAAACACCACTCTGACCATCTTTTCTCAAATCCCCTTAAATCTAATACATAAGTTGGTATGAATGTCAATCTACCTAAGAAACTCAAGACCCATAAGTGCAATCAACTAACACATACCTACGGCCTACAGTAGACATAAACATTGTGCCAGGCACGTTACCAAATAGCAGTTGTACCATATAAACGTGTCGAAAAAGATACTTTACAACATCTTCTAGAATATCAGCAAAAGTAGAATGATACAAACCAATTCGACCGCAGTAAATTTTTCAATCATCTCGGAGCTCATTGAAAGGTCCAAGGGGAAAGCAAATATTTTTTTCTAATAACATACTTTCGTTTGATACGGCTATCCGCAGACCGAGGGCTGGTACATATTCGAACATAGCGCGTAGGTAGTAATTTCCCGCTTCCATTTTATTTTCTTGGCGTAATCGGGAATCTTCTGTGTTAAAGAATATATTTTGTAAATCTTACAACGATGTCTCATCACAAGCGTGGATAATATAGACATTTCATTGTTTATAAATACTAGAGTTTATAAACAAGATGTTTAAATACTCGAATTTGATGCTTCACTTAATTAGTATAATTGGTAATCCCTACGTTAAAGATGCCACTAAAGCGTATCTGGAGCGTTTCGTCGGAAGACAATTCTTAAGAGTCGTGCAATCTGATCCACAAGCTACCGTAGCACCCTCTCACCAATTTTCTTGCTAACTGAATGAGTAAAGGATTACATCTCATCGTTTTTTCAATTGTTAACATTGTTAATATCTGAGAAGTATTGATATTCTAGTTCTATCGCTATTTCTATATTCATTGTTCTAAGGTATAACACAATTATAGGGTATACTGCGAGAACCGAATGAGTGCAAAAATTAGAAAAAAATAGTTAATTACACAGGCATACATAATTTTTTATGCTTTTTTATCTGGCGAAACCACATATCTGTAGGAGCAGTTTTAACGGTTATTTTCTTGTTGAGAAACGGCTTTTTGACAATCTTTTGTATAAAATTACGGGCAAACTATGTTATCGTCCTTTAAATTGGAAACTAACGAAATATTCTACAAGGAGAACAAAGTAAGGAAATATATTATTTTATCGTTGAAAAACAATCGTTAGGGAATGCCGTTATACGTAGCAGGTAGATCAGTGCATATGCTTTTATTTGGTTTTACCTGTCCACAGATGCCAAATTTTCCGTTATCATTGACAGGTAAAACAGAATAACAGTGCTTTATTTTGTTTTGCGAGTCTGCGAAATTATGAAATTCAATGCTACCCGTCAATGTCAAAAGCGGCTAAGGTCCCATACTATGTTCTGTTTTAAAGTGATTTTATGTTTCTATTACCTGGGATTCATTCGAAAAAGAAGAAAAGTGATATTCTACAACGCATTGTCGTTGTAGTCGTCTAGAGGAAAGAAGAAGTGTCATTAATAATTAATAATAGCGACAAAGCTTTTTAAGATTAGACTTTTTTGCTACTTCGAAGTGAGTGAATAGTGGATCTTAGCACTTAATTATAATTACAAATGTGCTTCGTCTTCTGAAAAGAAGTCTTGAGGAGCCACCTGGACACAAAATCACTGCCTTTGCTGAAGTGCATGATATCACAAAACGTGCACCTTCGAAGCGTTCACTGTTGGGTATGTAGTTTCTATATGATATTAAAAATAAGTATATTAGGTACTTGGACGCATTTTAGTACGATGATTATAGGATCCACTGCTATGGCGTGACATGAATAAGGCCTACGTTCAGCAGTGGGCATAGGCTGAAGATTTATTAAAATATTTTATTCACCTTTTTGTGTCAGGTTAGTACCTACTTACCTATTGAATTTAACAATATAATTACAGGTTCTTCTTCGTCTACTGATAGTGATGAGGAGCCACCAAGACACAACGTCACTGCTATTGCTAAAGTGCATGCAACTCATGAAACCAAGAAACTGGAAATTCCTCAGAAATTTTCTTAGTTATATAGATAAAAGTAATGCTTAGTAGGCCATTCAGATCTCCGACCACACTACTATAACAAGACTGCGGTTTCCTTACTGTTAGACAGCTTTTTGTGTTGCAAATTGTTCTCCGAAAGCACATCTCTATGCCCTACGATCCCCTAATGCTTAAGAGGCGCCGTTTGACCGAGTATGTCCAATAGAACCGACCTGTTTTTATGTGCTGGGCACTTGCATTTATAATAAAATAAATAAAGGCCTTAATATATACTCTCTTCCTCTTGGAAAATGCAAAGACCTAACAAAGAAATGGCTCCTTAGTCTTGACTACCCAAAAACGGAAGGATCCACTGAAAACTATACAGTAAAAGACTCACAAATGAAAATATCCTAGCCCATTTCTGTCATTCCCATTCTTTCTTTTTTTCCTTACACAGACAAGCATAACACAAACACCGGGAGTGTTTGTGTTTCTTTACCTACATCTCACAACACTTACCAAATTGTATAAGTAATTTAATTTGTATTTTTATTTATCCAATTTATGTTACATTAATTATTTAAATAATGCATACAAGTGTACAGTTTATTGAAAGCTAGCGGTAGTTGGCGTTGACATCTGAAATACAGTGCTTACCACTAGTTCAGATGTCGTCGTTTTTCCTTAAATGTACGTAATTTGGACTGTAAATGAAGAATGAATGAAGACTGTAAATGATACAGAAGAAGTTGAGGAGAAAGCTTTGTCTTCTGATGAAAATTTATTTTTTATTGCTAATTTTGTTTTCTTGTTTGGTATTCTTAACCATTATAACGGTGCAGTTATTGCTTCGTTTCGTTTTTGTGCTGAATTAAATATAATTGACACACTAAAGCGGATATATCGTTTTATTATGACAAACTTTAAAAATACGTATATAGGTAAAAACGATTAACTGTGGGAAATTAAGCTAATTTCCCTCTTAATATTTGGATAATTTGAATTTTTTCATGACAAATATATGTAATAATTCGCTATGCACCAAAATTAGTATTCCAGTATACTAAATTAGGGTTTCTAGAGGAGTTATAGCGTATTGAGAATATACAGGCAAAACCAGATATCTTCACCACCCTGGTACCTCATTTCCCATTTTTTTATGACTTTAATACCATCTTATGTACTTTTAATTGGGCTAAAATATTGTCAAATGACATAGTTACTTACAGAAGTTAATATCTTTTTCATTATAATGTTACATGATGTAACTAATATTTTTCAAATATTCAAATCCCTTTTTCTCATTTTGACAAATCATTCACTTATCCGGTTCTCGCAGTATACCCTCGATATATTCAATTAAGTATTAATATTATGTACACGATCAATTATTTTCCCTGTCAAAGATTTTAATTAAACAGACTGTGTTATTTGAAATGACAAATAAATGACTTTTGATTTCCATGAAAAAAATGTTTTTCATATAAATTGGATTGGATTTTTCACCAACTCTATGTGTATTTAATTTAAAACTGACTTATACATGGAAAAATAATAAAGTATTCAAAACAGAGCACTAAAAAAAATATTGCTGTCCCGATACGCAATTTGTAAAAGAAAATAAATCACATACAAAAAACGTAGTACTAACTAGAGCCTCAAAACGGCTCGTAAGCAATGAAACAGCGCAATTTCATGAGAAAAGCGGCCTGCAAATAAACCAGAGCGGAGCACATTCCCGCCCCCATAAAATGCAGACTGAAATATATACGTAACAAACTCCCTTCTTTAAAATATTCGCGCGACGACGCGACTGACGACCGCAAAGCTCAGCAAAAATCTCGAGTGTGAGTTAAATTCCTGCTTCGGAATTTTCATAACCGCTGGTCGGAGTGTGACGGTAGCATGGGGTGCGTTCGACAGAGCGTTTCCAGGTGCGAGATACCGAATTTATGTCCTGAGGCGTCCGGGAGACCCCGGCCGCGGCCGGCCGGAATCCAGTGGTGTACGGCTTCTTTATTACGGAGCGCAGCGCGCCCCTGTTGCCTTTAACAATATATGTCTGCGGCCCTCCTGACATAGTAAACACATCCAACTACTAGCCACATGTGAAGTTAAGTTTCCTCAGGCCAATACGCCTGCTTAATGCAGATCTTCGCAAGTTTTAACGATCACAACTACAAATATGTTCATTATCACCGTAGCTAAACTAGGATGATTTAATTGAGGGATTGAAACATAATTTGAATAGCGTTATTTGAACGAGTACCTGCTTATAGATCACGCCGTAAAGCGCGGCAAGTTCAGGATATATTGTGGCCCAACAGCGGGAGGAAGATTACGCGACTTTTTCATATAAAGCCATTCAGCCAATTTCCTCATATCCTACACGCGAGCATAATAAGGGAGCTATTGTAAGGGTAAGAGGTTCGTGCACATACAATGCGTACCTACCGTTTGTGCTCACTCCTGAAAAGGGTATGGAAAGGTAGGTTGGTAGGTACAATATTTTGCGAGTCGGATCGGGTAACTTTTGAATATGGTCTATTATAGTGGAGTGTTGAACCAATTTGAGCTTCGATGGAGTTTACCGATAAGTGTATGAACTAAACGCTCAGAAAGGAATTCCTTCAAAGTTCGTGCTTGGCCAAATTTCACTCGGCTACCCCTCGACTTTAGTAGGTGCGGGTAAATTAATATGTGAAAGTGGAACTTTGTTTGTGATACCTTTTGTGTCTGGAGAGGATTATGCAAATATATTTCATGCCTACCAGCGTCGCCGCCACGGGCGTCGTTTATTTGATTACTCTTTAGGCTGCTGGAGAAGCAACTAAACAATTTCCCGCCTAATGAAAATTCTGTCGACTACCCGCTGTCTCGTTTCCTACCGGTGATGTTTTAAATGATATGCGACGTGATTTTGAAATAACTCAGAGCATGTTTCAATAATTAAACATCGTCTAATAAACAACAGTTTAAAATTATAATCAATGTTTGTCTGTGCACATTGTGAAGTTTCAAGTTTTGCTTATTTAACATGGTTTGATTGCCGACAGTGTAGAAATACGTTGTGGTCAGTTAAGTATAGGTCTGTTATCTAAAGCTGGCACGTTCACAGTACTCACACTTATGCAATTTCACTATACAGGATGTTTAAAAATATATGATTTTGATTCAAAATACGACTCTAGTTTAAGTGTAGACTAGAGTTAGGTTTTAGTAAGATAGGTGCGTTGTAGATAAATAAATACAAATATATGGGTTACTTGTTATAAATATTTTTAGCAAATTCGAGCGAAAAGTATTAAAAACAAGGTGGAATCAATGGTCACAAAATAGTATTAAATTTCAATAAATTTTCACATGAACAAAAATAATTTCACCTAAGAAAATCTTTACCTAAACAGAAAATAATTATCCCAGAAATCCTGAACAATTTAATTATAATTTAATTATGTAACAAAGGGTAACGGACGCTCAGTGGTCAGTAACTGGATGAATTACCCTACCTTTTTTTCTAATTGCTTGCCACAGATAAAAACTTTATTACTGTTCTGTAATTTCATCAACTGAAAGGAATCTGTGATCAAATGAGCAACATCATTCGGTTTCTATTGTGGTTACGCGAATGTTCTGTTCTCCTATTCTTCTTCTTTTTCTTCAACGTTTTTTCCATGATTTTAGCAGCAGTAGCAGTTGTTCGAAGTCCAATCACAATCAAATGAAAGAACCAAAAGAAAAGAGGAAAGACCACAGAATAAACTGGCAATTCCCATTAGAAAAACAAAAACCCTCTCTTAAAAATGGCATCTACTGACTAATGAGCCGTTTTAAGAAAAAAAAAACGAATGGCTGTCAAAGGAATGCAGTTTTGGACCTCAGCCCAATAGCCATGTGTGATGTATATATGTTATTTAAAGGAAAAGGACAAACATTTGGCTGTTGACGTCATAGAGTGCGACAAGTGAGTCCTGGCACAAGCCTTTGGCGGGAAATTTAAAAATATTTTAGTTGATAACCCTGCATCTATATGCCATAAACCATGTTGATACTTTTGCTTAAGTTTATTATTTGTTTAATTAGTTTGGAGTCTCCAATGAATTTTGTCCAAACATAAATAAATATAAGCAAAACGAAAACATTAACTACATCAAAACCAACATTTCCACTCCACCAAAAACAGGGATAATAAAGATGCACCACATAAACTTATAAACATTTATTAATGCTGAACCATAATCAAAATCTGATTCATATCTTTTTTCTCCAACATCTTTGAGTTCTTTGACTAAGTCTTCGATCTGACGTTTAAAATTTTCGTCATCCGACAGACCTTACAACAAGAAATAATTCATGTTTGTTTTAAAACATTATTACTCGTATGTATATACTAAGACATAGGTAAAATTATGTTGAATAGAAACAAAAGTTCTTGTTTAAATCTAGGACGAGTATCAAACTGTTTGGGCTGTACTACTTGCAGCTGAAATACCTAAGTTTGACAGTCAGAGTGTGGCCATATGAAGAATTCGAAATAAATCACGTCCCAGGACTCGCTTGTCAGACTCTAGTAACTTTTATTCTATTAGACTCTAGTAACTGTCAGAAAAATCCCTCATTGAAACGCACATACGGTTGAATACCAAAAAGATCACGCTGTATATATAAACAGTAGTAAAGCAAGCCAAATAAATGGTATGCGGAATAAAGTTAATAACATAGTAATACAGCAAACGTATCGGATTATACTCTAACTACGACATGTACGATGTGGGTGACCCGACCGTCGGCCGAGGAAACAGCTGATTATGACAGCGGACCCCGCGTTTGGGGGATCGCGTCACAATTTATTATATTCAACTAAACATTCATATGTCACCCTGGGGTATTTTCACCGGCCTTCAGGGAAACACTTATAAAGCCAATGTAGTCTTTTAAGTCGGTACGAGTATGCGACGTATATAATTGCTGTATATAATACGAGTAACCTATGACGTGATATGCAAATTTTAATACGATACGCAAAACCTTTACTTCAGTAACGGCAGTTAAACCAACCCTTTAAAACAGAAGTTTAGAATACGCAATTGTTTTCATAGTTTAAATATAGTGTACAATAAAATCTATTTATGAATATATTTTCTATTTATGACAAATAAACAATAAGATGAGATTTAGGAACGTAACTTTCATGTATGTACATATGTATAATTATTATAGGTCCTATGTAAATCCTTATGTGTAATAATAACTTCCACACAACACAATAATTTGTCCTGGTTCCAAACAAGGAAGTGGTGTTCTATCTATCTATCTAATCAGCCCGTAAATAGAGCCCACTGCTGGGCATAGGCCTCTTCTCTTTCACGCCAATCCATCCGGTCCAGTGCTAGTCTCGTCCAATGTCTCTCAGCCACTTTCACAATGTCGTCGGCCCATCGGGCAGGTATGGTGGTAAGAAGTGGTTTTATCAGCCTTAATTTACTTTTTTTTAGAGCTGGTTGCAAAATGTTTAACATTACTGCTATTACTGTATGTTAGTTTTAATTGAAGGAAATAAATGATCCTTACTAAACAGTTCATATTATATACCTAACATTATTATAGATACCACAAAGCAGTATGATTCCTATAGAGCTCGATGCAACCATGCCTAGATACTGAGGGGCAAACCACATGTGGTTACGATCTGTCAAGCACAAAGCCCAGATTAACGTAAAGTCAGGAACGCCGCCGAAAATTTAAATTCATCGAGATTGTAATGCGACATTTATCGACCAATTGTATTAAAAGTATGTACCTATATTGAAATTGAAACTAAAAAATTGGGTACAGAATGTAAGGGTTTGTTTGTTTGAAGATTTTTATTCAAATTAATATGTTGGTTTCTGCCAAACTGCATAACAGTTTGTCGGCAGATGCTCTAGATTTAACAATTTAAATTAATCTTAAATGCTAGGTAAGTGGTACATACAAATACAAAAAATATATTTGAAACTCCCTACACACCACCCTCTTGCTTGCCCTACGCCTAAGGCTTGGGTTCGGTCAGTCACATGACATAGGTAGGTAATAGAAAATTAATTATTTTATTGTGCCTGATTATCATAATAGCTGGGTATCTCACAGAGGGAAAGAATTATCCCCGATTTCTCGAACGCTAATCTGTTAATCTACCGAGCAGCTATTAACAATAGATTAACAGACTGTTAGCGTTCGAGAAACCGGGGGTTAGGGTCCTTTAAGGAAATAAAACCGGCCGAGTGCGTGTCCGGTCAAGCGCAGCGTAGGGGTCCATAGTTGGCCATTGAAATAAGTGGACTTAGAAAGTGGGATTTTCTGATTGATATTATGCGTAATCGAACATACAATGGGCTAGTTGCCCTAAAAAATGTAATCAGTCCGTCTTTTAGATTATTCAAAAATAAGGGACACGTATTTTTTTATTTGTAAATAAGACCAAAAATGACAAAGATATACCCCATTAAAGTTACGTGTGACGTCACGCCGTGCTGCATTTTTAGCACGGAGTGATGTCACACGTAACTTTAATGGGCTATATCTTTGTTATTTTTTGTTTAATCGAAAAAAGAAAAAATACGCGTCCAATATTTTTTTATAATCTAAAATACGGACTAAATAGAATTTAATTATTTTGGCCCTGGAAACTACCCTTACGATACGCTACAGTTCTCTTAGCTTTTTTGTAATCGGTGTTGAAAAAGGGGGTTCACAGTTCGAAGTTCGAGATTGATATATATTCCACAATATGATCCAAGTCCCGACGGAAGCTATAAATCTCTATCTATGTCATAAACTTCGAAATCAAACACTCTTGTCTCGCTGGTTAGGTAGATAATGGTTGAGAAGGGACCGGTGATAATAACTAATATGTTTGGGCTTACGTGGTGATAAATAAAATAGAGTGCAGTTTCCTAAATTTACAGTTTTCTTCTAATGTGATAAATTGTCAATGGTTGTTTTAACTAAAAGTGGTGGTGAGTTTTAAAGCTATGTATATCCCATATTCGGCCAAGGTAAAACATGTCAAGCGTATCTATACAAACATTTACGATCGCTGTAAAACATGGTCATCGCACTTTTACGAGTGTTGCTTAACATATTGTGCCATAAAACTAAAGTAAAAGGGGAACACATCGATGGGCATTTCCACCGTTCGTTAGTGGTCGCGAAAACTTTCTTTAATGTTTATTTGAAAAGTTGCAAGCGTGAAATTATTTGTGCGCAAAATATTGCCCTAAACTGAGACGGAGTAATTTTATGAGCAAAGTTCTCATTGCGATGCACAATAAAACGTAATTACGTTTAGAAACTTGAGTAGACAGGGTCAAGCCAGGCAGACGCATTATATCATTGAATGTAGATGGAAAACCGGCAAAAGCGTAACGCTGAGCAAACATTTCATCAAATTACGCATTCCGTACGTTTCTACGCTATTATTCGGTGCGTTATTTTTATTTAATTCAAGGCAGGTGCGTTTCGGTCGGCCAGCCGTATTTCAGCCGTTATTTTTGCACGATTACCATGTTGATGGAACGCCAACATCAGGTCTGACAGGGTGTCGTAACACACGGTTGCTCTGAGCAGTTTTATTAATGCGCATGTTAAACGGCTCTTTGACAATGTAAACTGTTTGTGTTACTTTGTGCAAATGATATCCCCGACTTTAGTGTCGCTGCTCACCGCCGTACCTGTACTTCAAATTGATTGAATTACCGATATCAGCGCCATGAAACTTGACCAGTATAGGTAGTGCGACGACGCGAGTCGCGCGCCACAACGTCAAAAGTCGCGACTTTCCAGGACATTAACTATCAAATTCTGACGTTACTGCGCCACAAAACGCGTGACTTGCATCATCGTAGTACCTGGACCTAAAGTCTGTTTTTCAATTTAATGCAAAAAAAAATTCTCTTTGACAAATGAATATCAAGCCAAAGGCTCTCAATGTCTGAGTGTTGCTAGAACGTAAAAACAAAATAACCCTATTTTACTTCCAAGTAAAAATTGTGTGTGCTAACGTAGGTGTTTTGTTTTAGACTACGGTCTTATGAATAATTATTTAATGTCTTTCATATGATAAGGATTTTGGTCATATAGTCTTCTTTTCACGGTTAAAAAAAAATTACCGAGTAAACCTGTATATTTTATAGCGGTCACAGCGTATTTTTTTCGCATCGGATTTAAAAATGTACTTTATATTCTGTTAATGCATTAAAAGACAATGGTAACTGCACGAAAACGTGGCGATTTAGTTTCACTGCCGCTTCAAGTCTATGCATCACATATCAAATAATCTAGGCGTCAATGGTCTGAAAAAACACGTCACTTCACCCGACCATGTATCTGTAATAGCACTGATTAATTGATTGAAGATGTTTATTCAAATTAATATTCAGAAAAGTACAGGAGTTGGTTTCTGCCAAACTGCATAACAGTTTGTTCACAGATGCTCTTGGTTTTACAATTTAAATTACTCTTAAATGCTAGGTAAGTACATACAAGTACAAAAAATATGTTTGAAGCTCACCACCCTACACACCACCCTTGGTATTGGTTGCCCTACGCCTAAGGCTTGGATTCGGTCTGTCACAATAATATAATGCTCTAACAGAATTGAGGTCCAGAGGATTTGATGAACTGGTTACGGTGGCAAGGAGTCGCTGGATGAGGGCTCAAGACCGGGAAACTTCGAAAACCATGAAGGAGGCTTATGTCCTACAGTGGGTATCAAATAGCTGATGATTATGAAGTTTGAAAATTAAGTAACATATCATCATCATCATCAACCCATTATGTCTCCACTGAGGGGCACGGGTCTCTTCCCTGAGAAAGGTATAGGCCATACTCCACCACGGGGGCCAAGTCCGGATTGGCGGAGGCTTGTAAGACTAGTGGCTGGTCTTACTGTCAGAAGTTTTCAAGCCGCCCTAAGGCCTCTGACTTGGCTTAACGACTGCAATCTATCGACTGCAGCCGGCACCAACTGCTTAACATGCCTTGCGAAGCACGGAACCGCTCGGAAAAATGCCACTAGCGTTAGTTATAGACGGTGACCCATCCATGAACTGAACGCGCCGTATGTTGCTTAACATTAGTGATCGTTTAAGATCACTCGGCAGCCCGGGCTACGAACGATTCAAACTTGTGCGTTTAGAGCGTTTGAAACTTATGTAACACTAGCTGTTGCCCGCGACTACGTCCGCGGGGACTTTAGTTGAGTAAAGTGTTTGCAAATAAGATAGGGATACTTTTAGCGCATGCGAAAGAGCTTTCATACTAACTTCGCAACCCCCTCTTACCCCTTAGGGTATGATTTTAGAAAAACTAATTTGCACGTCTTTCATGTCTTTCAATGAAGGACCTTCATGCTGAATTTCATTCGAATAACTTCAAAAACGGCATAGTTTCATACTAACTTTACAGCCCCCCTTTTTACCCCCTTAAGGGATGATTTTCGAAAAACTATTTTACATGTTTTTAATAACTTTTAATGAAGGATCTTCATATTGAATCTCATTCGAATAACTTCGAAAACGGCAAAGTTACATACTAAGTTTGCACCCCCTTTTTTCCCTCTTAAGGGATGATTTAAAAAAAACTATTTTACACGTGTTCCATAATTTTAAATGAAGAACCTTCGTACCAAATTGCATTCGAATAACTTCAAAAACGGCGAAGTTTCATACTAACTTTGAACCCCCATTTTACCCCCTTAGGGGAAGAATTTTCAAAAATCCTTTCTTAGTGCTCCCCTACGTTACAAAAGGAACCCCTGTGCAAAATTTCAAGTTTTTAACTCTTATAGTTTAGGCCCTGCGTTGATATGTCAGTCAGTCAGTCAGTCAGCTTCTCGTTTTATATATATAGACTAGCTGTTGCCCGCGACTACGTCCGCGTGGGCTTTAGTTGAGTAAAGTGTTTGCAAATAAGATAGAGATACTTTTAGCGCATGCGAAAAAGCTTTCATACTAACTTTGCAACCCCCTCTTACCCCCTAAGGGATGATTTTCGAAAAACTACTTTACACGTCTTTCATGACTTTCAATGAAGAACCTTCATGCTGAATTTCATTCGAATAACTCCATAAACGGCAAAGTTTCATACTAACTTTGCACACCCCTTTTACCCCCTTAGGGGGTGAATTCACAAAAACGGATATCGGAAATAATCATTATTGAAAACTTATAACCCAAATACCACTTTTTATTGAAATAACTTTGAAAATCAGAGAACTTTCATACTAACTTTACACCCCCCTTTTTCCCCCTTAAGGGATGATTTTTAAAAAACTATTTTACACGTGTTTCATAATTTTAAATGAAGAACATACGTACCAAATTTCATTTGAATAACTTCAAAAACGGCAAAGTTTCATACTAACTTTGAACCCCCATTTTACCCCCTTAGGGGATTAATTTTCAAAAATCCTTTCTTAGTGCTCCCCTATGTTACAAAAAAAACCCCTGTGCAAAATTTCAAGTTTCTAACCCTTATAGTTTGGGCCCTGCGTTGATTCTAAGTCAGTCAGTCAGTCAGCTTCTTCTTTTATATAGATAGAAGATAGATAGATAATATGCTTTAATATAAATTGGGATCGATTAAATGTTCCCCTTAGACCGATAAAAAGAAGCAAAGAAGTTTTCCGTGGTGGCTTTTTCCAATAAATATGTCGAGATGAGACCAAGATAAACATATCGGAGCGAACGGGCTCTGCATTGGTTTAAAATATGCAACCTTCCGCGCTTCGAGAAACTCATGTAAACAAACGGAACGCCTCGATATAAATCTTCCAATTCATATAGGCATTTATACTACGGCAGCTGTATTACTAGTAAAGTGTGAAAAGAAAAAAAATCTTCACTCGTTATATCAAGAAAATCAATACACAGCACGAAGTTTATAGTTTAGAGCTGATTTCGAGTCTGCAATTGCAATAACAATAAATGATATCCCATATTATCTGCTTGTCGTTTTTTAAGACTGCAAGTAGCGAAGGTGCCTGATACCATAGCTACCTTCAGTTTGCTCCTTTTGAAGAATGAATCCAAATTGTACTACTTCACTGTACGGAAGATAGAAACGAAACATAATGAGTTTTAGTGAGCTGCAGGTCGGAAACATGAAAATAATAAACTTATCCCTATAAACTTTCCCTTTCACATCTACGCAATGGCACGATTTATATAGCGTCTAGGAGCGCTTACACTCATGCCTGGGCCGCACTCATCGCGATAACATTCGGGCGATAAACTTCATCTTCGGTCTACGGCGAATCCTCGCGGCCACACAATGCGCGATGTAAAGTTTATCGCGATGTGCAAGCGATGTCAAATGCATAAAAACAAAATGGACGCCGCGGTTGCTCTGTATTTTATGGCAGCAAATAATGATTTTTTACATTTATGTCGTAGTTATTATTTATTTATCGTAGTTTGCAATATATTCTAAAATTTTATCATTACTCCAATCCATGTTACGCTTCAACTTATGCACCTACTCTGTGAAATAACACATCCGCCACGTTTGACAGGTGCACGCTGACTGAAGTGTGGCCGCTCAAGCGAAGTTCATCGTGATAAAACTCTTTGATCTGTGAAAGTTTACCGACAGCTACGCGAAGTCCTGACGAAGCTCCGAAGTATACGCGAATACTTGGCTACACACATCACGATAGCTCGAATCTTCGGGTTATCACGATGAGTGCGGCCCAAGGGTCACACAATATGGGTAAAGGGACCACTTGGACTGTACACTTGTACAGTGTCTGGTTTTGGACATTGTTTAGATGGAGTAGGCTTGCCCAGGACCATAACATCCTGACATCTTAGTCGGCTTAGACCACAAGAAACACAAGGCATTACGTGCGGAGCGAACCAAGCCGCGGGTTAAACCATATTCGAAGAAATAATAACACTAAAATAATCATTGAAACCTCTGAACTATTTTGGCTACATTAACTTTTAGCGCAGCGCACCCACTCACTCTCAGTTTTAGATAAATATTTGACTGTTGCTCTAGTTCATACACGTTTACACAGGTAAATCACTGGTTTGTTCAAACAAAGTGCAAAAAGCTATCATACACCACTCGCTTAGTCGTGTATTAGACTTCTTATGTTAATAAGAGTAATAACCGTAAATCAACACATCGAGTGTGTATTCAGTTTTGTAACACGGACACTGCTTCATGAAATATTTGGCTGACGCTAAATTGATATGTCCCTTTAAGCGAGCAAATAAAGTTCCCCTTTAAAAGGCCTACGTGGAAAAATTGTCACACGACTGAACTGCGTCAGATTCATATGCAAATATCGGACCGTGCCCACGGTAGCGTAAGCTAAACGCCCGTGTAACTGGACCTGTTGGAGCGAATAAAAATTATCACCCCTATTCAATGTCTTTAAACGCTTTGCGCTGGGGCAAACGGAAGAGCAAAATCGTTTACAGTGAGAACTTTTAAGTAAAATGTTAATAAAATCCCCACTACGGCACGACACTATTATTACAGCAAAAAGGTATTACGTATGAAATGTAACAAGCTGAGCAATTATGTATTTTTAAAATCAATTTAATTGATGCACACCGAGCGCCGATGCGTCGGATAAACATTTGGCCATTCATTCTGACGATGCCTTTGTCAACCGTTTTAACTGAACTCAAAACATTAATTAGTGAAATTGCCGTTTTCCGAATTTAAAATTATCAGCGATTTTTCCGGCGGCGGATTTTTGTGTGTGTCTATCGGCTGAAGGCAATACAATCATTTTTAATTTCAGCCCGTGCCGTCCGAAGCACTACATACCAATTACGGAGGGGGCCGTAACTACTGACCACATGGGATATACATACATACATAATGCTCGTTTAAAAAGGGATACCTAGGCTTAGACAGCTCTGCTTTGTAACTGACTTCAAAAATAGGTCAAGGTTCTCGTATGTTTTTCACTTTAACCTCCTCAGTCCCGTGTCGACAAAATAACAATAGAAAACTATTGTTCTTTTCAAGGTCCTCACCTGAAGAGGTTATATATATTGTAACCTCAGTTACCTATCGGCTGCAATGAAAAAATGTATCTCCAAATAGTTTTTACGAAAGCCATACGCATACACACACCTTCCCACATAAGTACCTATCTGTCATGCGGCGACAATCAACACACAGTGTCTCATTTTAAATTACTATTCAGTATAATTACTTTTATTTGGACCCACTTAAAGGTCCTGTAAAATAATGGCACCAGTGTAAATAGGGTCACAAAAATTAGTCCGACTACAACATAAATTAAATTACATTAATTAGATCTTCAAAATCTAATCACTCTTAATTGTAAACAAGAAGTGGGCTTAAAATTATGTTCTTGTTTGCGTCGTGATATTGCATTAAAATTCTAGTTGGAAGTTAAAAAATTAAGCAATTTTAAAGATGATTCTATAAAGTTGTTTTCGGAAACCATATAGTTCAATACTATGTATTAAATAAATATGATATTCAAAGATGATTACGAAATAGTTAAATGAAAATCTTCAGTTTAAATGAAAATGAAACAAAGACTAGTGGTGAATCCAGATCTATTCTAAGTACAAAACAATCCCTTTATTTGCAGTAGTTTATCTTTGTGGAGTAACCCAGTTTACGATTTGACGGCGATCGTTCGAAGAGTGTCAATTTCCGGTTTATTCGTGTTCATGACGTAATATCTAATTGCACTTTACAGACATTGTACTTCTTAGTCTGCGCTGCTTTAAAACTGAAGCAGAACTTAACTACTAAGGAATAAACAACGCTTCAGTTTTAAAACCTATTTCAGATTACCGTCGTAAATGATTTGAATTTTAAAACAATTAGCTATAGTTCGGATTATCGGAACAATCACGGTGACGGACCAAAAAGTACATCGCAAGTAAGGACAGACAAGTACAAAAGTGTTGTCAGACAAACGTTCTCAAACTATAACGAGCTTACAGGTGCCGGTAACATGTCTACGGAACCATTCAGTGATTAATGTTGCGCCCGTGACACAGCGTATGGGACTGAGTGGTACACTCGGGAAAAAGGTACTTACTTCCGAGACAAACAATGAAAAAGTTATATAAAATCGAAGCGGAGTTTCGTAGGTATGCAGCACGATGAAATTTTCAGCCATAATAGTCGGTTTCGTATAACTTTATTATTATTGCATGATTGACGACCTGGTGTTTTTGTTCGAAGACAATTTTTCATACTGATAGAGGGATCGGTGATTTGAACAATATGATAAAACTTACCTACACCTGTCGCGGAGGTGTTGGCACCAAGCGAGTTGACAAGTAAAATCATAAGGGTCCATTAGAATGGCTAGTGGACTACAAACAATATCAATCAATAAAATAAACCTATTGCCGTACAACTAATCTCAATAAATTACTCAATAAAAAACTCAAATATTGGCGTTTAGAGGCCTACGTGTGGGTTAGTATGCTTAGTATAACATTTATGGTACAATAAGATACATCAAAGAGATATATGGCACGGTAATCAATTATTAAATAAAACAAGTTACCGATCAGGTTCAAGTCTAACTCAAGCACTAAGGTTTCCATGTCACCACGTAATATTTTCGTAATATAACGTATTAGTGTTCCTTTCATTCACTTCGTGATTATAGCGGTATTTCGACTTGTTCAGTTATTATTATACAGTATGTATGTATACAGTATGCACTACTATAGTAGTAACACTAAGTTTAACACTTGTAAAACTGCGCTTTGCGACAGACTGTTTTCAAAGTTACGTCTATTTGTGAAGCTACAGCAGCGATACCATCAAAACTCCCTAAATAATTATATAAATCATACCTCGGTCGCTAAAGAACTTTCTTCGTCTTGAGCATGCCGCAATCGCGATAAAATGTCTTTTAGACTAAACACCATGTTTCACTTTTTCACAAACACTGCTCACAAAGATTGCCGGAAATATGAAAAAGAAGTTGTACTTTTTACTGTCAAGAAGAACCAATCAAATTAAGTGTTAATCAGGAGAAACACATAGTAGCGACGGAGACTAAGAGATGTGATTAGAGAGTGACGCGTCGAGACGGTTGTAAAAAAAGGGATACCCTCCTTGTAGCAGGAAAAAACAAATGACGATCGGAAAGGCGCGTTCCGTTTTATTCAATTGTTTTGTAACTTGAGCGTAATCCCATTAGTGCCAGTCACTCGGGAGAGGTTTACAGTTGCGAACTATTTCCAGGTTGGTTTTCTTCGTTATTTTTTTTAATAGAATCCTGCCAGTAGTATTTAATAATAAGCTTCAGAGAAAACACTTAGGTAACGACCTTTTATTAAGCACGAAGTTCAGATAATGTTTTTTACGGCCAGCATTACTTTACAAAAACATTGTTACATCTCGTTCCGCCATATGCAACTCGATTTTGTATGAAAATAATGACTTTAATAAATATTTCAACTCAATAAACTGCTGTGGTGTGGACATTTTCTTGTTTCTGATCATTAATACTATTTGCGACGGAACTACGTGCTAGAAAAAGATAGAACGAAATGGCACGTCCCATGTCCTAATACGTCTCCACTATCATATTTACTGAAATAATCGCAGCGGAAAAAATTGCCGAGTCGACTCTTGCGAGCCACTGAACTGGGGGTGTCAAGCGACAAATTTTACGGGGCCCCGCTCTGTGCTTCAGCGATCTCTCGCTTTGCAACGCAGACACTACCTGGTGCAAAAACCAAACGTGAAATGTACATTTGTATGCTCGATTTTAGACCTTAACTTACAGGCTATAAGGATCACATGAAATTTAAGTTCTCTTGAATGGTGATGTACGTGCTGGTGACAATCTGTCCCCTAGGCGGGGCGCGGTGGATATTTTTATTTAAACTTTCCGCACAGCGATTGTTCAAGATTTGTTTGCAATTTGAAAACTGTATTCGTCTTCCCGCAGTTTATTTCCCAAATATTCACATGGTTTTTTATAGATTTTCGGTAACGAATTATTTATCATCAGCATAATTAGGTCTAAGATTTTTTTAATCCTACTATTATTGTAAAGATTCGACTACAGACACACGGGATTAAATAAGTGGTTTTTCACAATTTAAGAGTGGCATTGCCAAAAAAAATTCAAAAACGTCATCGACGTCAACGTCGTCTTTTTTTTTGCTTTTGCGCTACAAATAATGTTATTTAAATAATGTTTATTTTGTTTCTGTGATGTGTCTTGTTGGCATAGTAAAGGTTTTTCTTTTTCTTCTTAATTAAATGTTGGAAACTTAGAGAAAGTCAAGACTTAATATTACCTGTTATTTAAGTAATATTATGTATGTTCTTTTGTGCAATAAAGTGTAACGACAACAACAACAAGAATATTAGTTATGTGATTTATATAGTATTTTTATGATCAGTGATTTGTCTGGATCATGGCAGGTGGCAGTCCCTGGTCTCTGCCTACCCCTCTGGGACACAGGCGTGAGCTTATGTATGTATGTATGTATAATATGCATTCAACTCTGTTACACTGAAAAATGTTAAAGTTTATTGATTGTCCACTAATTTGAGTTCTACTTATACATATTACTTTTTCGTGTAAAATCTACAAATGAAAGATTTCTTTAATTTTTATTGTAAATATTTCGGACCAGACATAAATCATAATTTTTCAAAATTGTCATAAATAAAATAAAAAAGAAATCTCAAGTATCTCGAAAACCAAGACGCTTTTACAAACCTATTTGTTGTTTTTCTGATAGAGGATATTCCAACGCGTCCAATCACCGCAACCAATTACCGTTTGGACCACTCATAACGGGACACCCTGTATTAGTACTACCTACTTAACTCTTCTTTCCTTTTTCTTAGTTATGTAACACTGTGTACCAAAGATAACACTACCTTTATTCTAATTAAAAACCGCGCACCGGCGCACCCGTATGGGGTTCAATGTTATAACGAATATACAACGCACCATAAAGTACAAAACAGAGTGGCGGGCCGATATAAGCACGCATTCGAAACAGCTGTCAATTACACACCGTCGTGTGACATTGTCCCGGGGAGCAAAGCGCTGAGATTGGATTCCGATTGCAGACGCATCTGCCACTAATGAATGAAAGGTACGTGCATAACCTGCCTAAATTTCGGACAGTTCCACGCGCAGGGATTTATGGATTGCAGCAACGTGCTTCTTTTTGGTCGCGTAATAAGGCGGGTCGGGGCTTTAGCAGGTTTTGCGTCGGCGTCCCGACCGCTTTGGGTACGAATATGTAGTAAACTGTAACTGATATTCTGCATTCGAGCACCGATTATCAGTCGATATTTCCATTGCGGTTGGTTCTGATGCACGGCTGCCGTTGCTTTCTTATGGCGAGTTTACAGAGAAGAGTGTGAATGTGAATTTATTTTATTAGTGTTAATCCGATCGCGTAGGTAAATTAAGACAGTTTACAAAATTGTAGTTGCAGTCTTCCATTCCGTAACTGAGTAGAGTGCTCGGTTAAGGTTCATGTGCTGTTACAAGCAAAGGTGGTGTGAGGCGTATTTAAATAAAGTAGGTATTATTTTATCGTTATGGTAAATAAAAACAACAGGTACGCGCTTGTAACCAAAATATTCTGAATAATTAGTTTATCGCTAAAACCTGAAGTAAAACAATATACATAGATTCCAAGCATTTAAAAGATTTTCGCTCACCTCTATCAGAGTAACATGCTAGAAAAAATAATGGACGATTCCTAAAATGATAAGATAATTAATGTTTGTTAATATTGGTTGGCTCGAAGTTTATAAATATGCTCATGCACTACCTAGGTGACGGACCCAAATGCTGGCACTGCACCAGTTTATCGGCACCCCGAAAAAAACCTCAAAATATAAGATATAATATCTATAAATTCAAAGTTGCAAGGATAAGAAACAAATTTTGATAGTTTAATTATTGTACTAACAACAATGTGTATAGTTTGACACTTATCATGGCGCTTCTATCTTGAGAAGAAGTGAACGTTGTGTGATCAAAAGTGATTTTCAACCATTTTGAGCCATCAAAGGTAAGGTTTTGCTTACGTTTATTAATAATTGAGTAATACTATTAAAGCACTATCTATAAATACTAGTATTTGAACACATTCTTAATGTTTTCCGCATCCTAAATTGAAATATTTTTTAGGTTATTTGTTACTTACAATAGATACATAATGGTGCCAATAACTGGATGCAGAAATTTCAAGTTTTCCAATTATCAGCACCCTGCTGGTAATAGGTTAAAATAGACGTAATTATAAGGTCTTCTTTTAAAATGGACTGCGTGTAACTAAAAGTATGGTTGAGTGTTGTGTATAAAGTGATTTTGGCCTTGTTTTCCAAATTTTAGCCCCATGCTGAAAATCCATTTACCATTTATCATCATGGTGCTGATATTTGGTTTCAAGGTAAAGTTCCTAATTTCAAAGATCTGTCCATTATAGTCGACTGAAAGTTGAACAAATTAGATGTTAAGGCACATTTTGACGTGCTATAATTAATAGAAACGTAAAAGAGTGATTATCACTAAAAAGAGTACTCATTTCTAAACTAAATTTTATTTTTTTACCCTTAAAACGTATTAGATAGATAGATAGATAGATAAACAATTTATTTGAACTTCTTACACACACACACACACATTCTGAAACATAAAATCAAATAATACAAGTACGAAAACTTAAAACGACAAAAAAAAACACATAGAGTAGGAGTTCGGCATGCACAACAAAGTTGAGGACACCAAAGTATGGCGTGTGTGTGGTGCAGCAGTACAAAATGGCCGTATCTCAGCGTCATTATCTGCTCGGTAGAACACATCGCTGATTTTTAGCTACAGCCAGGAGGATGTGAACGGAACATTACGGATTACTTAGTGTTTATATTGTATGTAAGTGCACATCATGTCAGCAAATTAACGGTAAAATTAAATTCATGCGTATTGAATTAAATTAAACATAGATAACTAAATAAAATTAAATTCAGTTACAAATATTTTAAATGAATTCCATCCAATTAAATACCTATTCAATTCCAATTCAATTCTATTTAATAATCTAAATTATGTCATTATCTATCTAGATAGAAAGAGAAGACTTCATTGCACATAAAAAGGAGATTGCACATTTAATTGATTTAATTGAAATTCATATTGTTTTATACATTTAATTAATTTACTTAAAGTCATTTATTTTACTCTAATTCTTCAATTCAATATTATATAATTTATTTTCTTAATAATACAGAGTGATGTTTCCCATATGAAGCAGAACCGCTACCTGCACCAAGTGTCAGAGGTGGGACCCCTAGCTTTTGTAGTTCAAGAAGGTAAGCTTTTATATGGTTTTTGAAAGAAAATTTAGAACTAAATTGCCTTATAGGAGGAGGAATATTGTTCCAGCACTTGGTTGCATGGTAGCGAAAGCTACCTGTAAACGCAGCACTTCTATGATGATGGAACTCAAGTGGTTGCCTTGCCGACCGTGGATGCTTAGTTGCCCAGTGAGAAAATTTGAGCTTAGAGAAAAGGTAATCGGGACATTTAGTGTTGACAATATCAAACATCAGTGACACCATATGCAGATATCTGCGCGAAACCATATTGAGCATGGAAGCGCTATTTAGGAATGGAGTCACGTGACTACGCGACTACTACGGTGGGATATTAAAACAGAATCTGCAACAGGCGTTCTGCACACGTTGAATTTGCCTTTGAGATGTTGTCAAGAGTCTTGGGCCATAGACCAGATCGCCATAATTAAGCCGAGATAAAATGAGTGACTCACAGAGGGTTACACGTGCTTTTTCAGAGAGAAGGTTGCGAATTTTATACAAAACTTTGATTCTGTAAAAGCAGCTCTTAATCAACTCTTCTACGTGAGCTTCAAAACGCAAATTGCCATCCAACGTGATTCCCAGATCTCTTACTTGATAAGCAACACTAATATTTTCGCCAAAAATCGTAACACCAAGCGATTCCTTTGTGATTTTAGACAGCTGAGCATTCGTACCAAACACCATGCATTTGGACTTGTCTGGGTTAAGTATAAGTGCGTTATTTTTAGACCATAAAGCTACATTTTGTATTACAATTCACAGTGCTGATAATTGGGTCAGTAGGTGCTGATAATTGGTGACAGGCTTCTTTTTTGATAAATTCAAATTTTGACTCAATAAAAACTACAAATATTGAAAAAGTCTTACTTTACTCCACAGGTGATTATATTCCCAACATTAATAACGCAACACAAACGTTATTAAATATTGTAGTATATGAAATATTTAGAGTTGAAATTTAATGATCTCTTAGAGTGCTGATAATTGGGTCCGTCACCCTACTTAGATATTATTTTCAGAGGAGACGTTTTGCGTAATGACCAACGTTACGATAATACCAGCCAGTGATTTAAAACCGGTAATAAGAACGATTATTTTCTGCAAACCTGTTTTCACTCTGATTCTTTCTAGTACAACAGTCGATTAAATAAAGGGACTAGACAGAATATTAGCCGCCCGCCCGAACAATATGGTGTATTTTATAATATAGTGTGTGGTAGAAAAGTAAAGATTTATTCAGTTCTTTTTATGTATAAATAAATTTCATCGTTTTGCCTTTGTAACCAACCTATAAATACCTTGCCAGGTACTGCTACTATATGCGATTAAATCCTAAGCTACTCCAATAGATTCACTGTCAAATTCCATACGTATTGCTATCTCAATCGACAGGACTTTAACACCATAACCATAAACGAATCGTACTTTCACCCCTAAACGTTTACTAACTATGAAGCTCTAAAAAACTGATACATTAAATATGGACTGGCCCCACATCGATAATGCAACGAAGAAAAAATGCAATATCATTAAACTAAAGAGATTGTTCTGGGGCTAAGTAGCCGTAAATTGACTTAAGTATTCATGGACTGATGAATAAGTGATGGGGGTGAGCCGGGCCGCGATCACGTTAACCCGATTTCAATGATCGGAATAAGTTTCCCTGAGGTTTTCCCTTATCCGGGTAGCGGACTGTATTCGTACCTTAGGCCGCAAGCCGCAAAAGTTAGTGCTGGTTTTTCTCTTTACTAGCGAAAACATATTGGTGGCCTTTTTTTCGGAAGTAGGACTTTCTTCCAACTGAAATAGCGTTGATTATTATATAAGATTAAATCCCTCTTAAGTGATCTTAAACGATCACGAAGGTTAAGCAACATACGGCGCGTTCAGTGCATAGATGGGTGACCGTTCTATGACTTACGCTAGTGGCACGACTTGGCCCCCGTGGTGAATTATGGCCTATAACTTCCTCAGGGAAGAGACCCGTGCCCCTCGGTGGGGACATAATGGGTTGATGATGATTGATTGAAACACACCAACGCGGTTGCGGTCGCAGTGGTGGTGGAGTTAGCAGGTTAGTGCATACACTAACTTAAAAAACTTTGATTCCTTGTACATATACGAGGAATCAAAGTTTTTTAACGAATATTAACAATCCAATATATTTTCATACTTAGTCGACAGAAAAGTCTAGTTTTCATGACCCATCATCATCAGGTCACCTCTGCTCACTGTTAGGTTTAATGCCTTTTCCCCATAAAGCCTCACCTCGCGATCTCTCGCCATACGCATCCACGGCCCCCCGCCAACCTGGCCACATCGTCCGGTCATCAGGCTGTTGGTCTACCGACTGTCCGCCACCCGCTTCTCGGCCGCCACTCCATTACTGCCGTCTTCCCGCCTCGCTAGCTGTCCCGCCCAACACCATTTCAGTCTCGAGATTTCATGTTTAGATCTCACAGATGTCATATTTAGTCCAGTCAGTTATGATCTAAGAGCCTGTCCAGACGAAGCGTTCTACGCGCGAGGGTACTCACGCGTAAAACGTACTTGAGCTACATACACCGCGTCCAGATGCGCATTTTACGCGCGAGTAGGAATATGCGCGAGAGTATCTGGACGGGGCGCGCCTTGCGCGTAAAACGCTCCGTCTGGACAGGCTCTAAGTGTCTACCTATACCGTCCATGAAAGATGCCCAGTCGCTCACTCTTGGGCAATGGGCCCACTCTCGCCTATTCATCATCACGCCAACCTCGCTGAGAGGTTTTTTTAATTATTTATTCAAGATAATTTTTCGTTGGAACCTAATAAACTCGGCAAAACGTTGGCCCAGTTCTAGTAATTGGTGCCTCTGCCTACCCCTTCGGGGATAACGAGCGTCAGTTTATTTATTTTTATTTACTATTATAATTTTTCTAAACATATATTTTGCTAAAAAAAACACTCACTGAAACCTTTATAGGTAAGGCCCTACCCGATGGGTTGATCACATTAAAATGGCAACAGGAGGATCCTTGGACAAGATTAGCATACCCTTTATTTCTGATCATACCCTTTACACTGTGATACCTCTTTAATAATATTTTTTTTGTTTCTTAGTTGTCTATAAAATTCTATTTGTATGTATTTTTCCACCTAATCTAGCAAACATTGGTTTTTATTTGGGTTACGCAAGGTCGTCGATCCCCTGGGCATACCTAATGACTCGAGAAAACAATGACGGTGAATCAAAAGTTTATTCCATTGCCGTGGTAATGGTTTTAAGGTGTTATGGATTTTTATTTATATTTTAGAGGAGAACAAATTTTTAACTTCTTTATCCTATAAGATTGGAGAGACAAGTAAAAAAAAATATCAATGACTGTTATCTACGAATATGTTCAATCCGTAGATACTGCGCACGGGTGATATTTTCTCGTCCGTTGAATCAAATTTTGTTGAAGGAAAATCAAAATTTATTGAAACTGCTATCAGGTTTGAGCAAAGATACTACCAAAGTACAGATATGTACTACTTTACTGGTCGTTTGTCGAAAATCTGCAACATTTTAGGTAATTTAATAATACTTTAAGAAACTCTATTAATTTAGGCACTTTCTACTTAGCTAAATAGGACCAGGCTGCAGGTTAACATTTACATTCTTCTTGCAAGGCCTCCTTGACGTAACTGAGAGTGCACTCAAGAACCTAGAGGTTGTGAAGTGAAGAAGGCTGTGTACAGATTAAGCCTAGATAACAGTGTTCTATACAAAAATTTTACTAGAAAATGAAATATTTTTTATGCTAATACGATGTAAGTAAATTGGTTTTTAATTCTATTAATTATATTATTTACCAAAAAAATATATTGTAAATCTATACACCACTCAAAATTTTAATCAATGGGGTTTATTTTACATAAATATAAACATACACATTTGTACACATTTACAAACAGGGACATGGATTGCTTCCGGCCCAACACTATCCCAATTAAGTGCTTTAATCTTAATTTTTTGTTTACAAGCAACCGTTGAGTTTGTTTTTAAACTTTTAATAGATTACAAAGATAGAAATGTTATGCAACACTTACGAGTGTAAAAGTCAAATCTCAAAACGACATTTCATATCTTAGAATCATTATTAATCTGTACCTAAACTTCCAAATTTAAGCTCAACTATGTTATAAACTTTATTCGGGATAAACTTCCTCAATTTTTTGGCGGAAGATAACTAAACCATGTTTATTTCTGTAATTACTACGAAACGAACTACATAAAAACACTTTCACCTACGTTTATGTCAAGCAAAATCTTTATGACTCGAATAAAATAACTCGGTAGGCAGCAACTTATCAAAGAATCCCAAAGAAATGAGCATACTAAATTTCGCAAGTCGTACTCACTCCATTTGCGCTCTCCAACTCGTATAAAGTCTCACAAAAACGCCGCGTATATTGGGGGAAGTAAGCACGCACGGCTAAAGTAAGGCATACAAAAATCGCTGACTCGAAATCGAATATAAATAAAATTACGTGCGTCCCCGTGGATTATTTAAAGTAACTCCCGTCGGAGAATTTCAATGAATATCCTTAGAGGAACAGATTAAACATGGAAAAGTTTTTGTATTTGCTTAACGCTTCACGGCTGATATAAGTGGATTGCAAAAGTTCCAAGATGAGTATAAAATGCCCGAGTCGCGAGAAGAAAAGAGAATCAGTATTAAATGAGAGTGTCGCGATAACAGCGGGTATATTTTTGCCGCTACAGAGAAGTTCGCCAACTACTTTATGGCGCGGCATTTGGCCGGGGACGGTTGTTTGCGGCCATTGTATGACATTTATGGACGTCGCAGACCTCATTGCGACGAGACACTTTTTCGAAGGTTAATTGAAAATTTGAAACTCGTGTCCCGGTAGAATGAGACCTTACGGCCGCGCGCGAGATAGGTAAAGACACACATGACCATCGCCCGCTCTCATCCGTTGTGCGACCGCGAGATGGGATGGTTTTGTCTATTTCCCGCGCGGAATAGAGGATCATGCTAGTGGAGCCACAAGATCAATAAATATATAAATTACATAAGTTCCCGCCGGTATCATGGAGAGGTAAGCAGGGTCTAGGCTATGCCACTTTGTATGTCACTTGCTACGATCATGAGCGATCTCCGTCCCTTCAACATTCATATAAGAAACTAGCTGTTGCCCGAGACTACGTCCGCGTGGGCTTTAGTTGAGTAAAGTGTTTGAAAATAAGATAGGGATACTTTTAGCGCATGCGAAAGAGCTTTCATACTAACTTCGCAACCCCCTCTTACCCCCTTAAGGGATGATTTTCGAAAGACAACTTTAGTTTTCACGTCTTTCATGCCATTCAATGAAGGATCTTCATACTGAATTTCATTCGAATAACTTCAAAAGTGGCAAAGTTTCATACTAACATTGCACCCCCCTTTTATCCCCTTAAGAGTTGATTTTCGAAAAACTATTTTACATGTGTTTCAAGGCATTCAATGAAGGACCTTTATTCTGAATTTCATTCGAATAACTTCATAAACGGCAAAGTTTCATACTAAATTTGCACCCCCCTTTTAACCCCTTAAGGGAAGATTTTCGAAAAAGTATTTTACATGTATTTCATGGCTTTTGATGAAGGAACTTTACATGAATTTCATGCGAATAACTTCAAAAACGGCAAAGTTTCATACTAACTTTGCACCTCCTCTTACCCCCTTAAGCGATGATTTTCGAAAAACTATTTTACATGTGTTTCATGACTTTTAATGAAGAATCTCTATTCTGAGTTTCATTGTAATAACTTCAAAAACGGCATAGTTTCATACAACTTTGCACCCCCCTCTTACCCCTTTAAGGGATGATTTTCGAAAAACTATTTTACATGTGTTTCATGACCTTCAATGAAGAATCTTTATTCTGAATTTCGTTCGAATAACTTCGAAAACGGCAAAGTTTCATACTAACTTAGCACCCCTCCCCTTTTTACCCCCTTAAGGGATGATTTTCGAAAAGCTATTTTACATGTTTTTCATAACATTTAATAAAGGACCTTCATATTGAATCTCATTTGAATAAATTCAAAAACGGCAAAGTTTCATACTAACTTTGAACCCCAATTTTACCCCCTTGGGGGATGAATTTTCCAAAATCCTTTCTTAGTGCTCCCCTACTTTACAAAAGAAACCCCTGTGCAAAATTTCAAGTTTCTAACCCTTATAGTTTAGGCCCTGCGTTGATATGTCAGTCAGTCAGTCATCAGTCAGTCAGCCAGCTTCTCCTTTTATATCCTCGTGAGGCCCAATGTCTTCAAGTGATGACAAAATCAATTGTTATTTTCAAGGTCGGGCCTTACGAGGATACATGTCGCAGTAAAGTAGTTAAATCAGAGAGTCAATTGTCACGCTGCCTTATTTAAATCAAAATGCTAGCGACTTGATTGAATATCGATCTTTGATTGACTGTCTAGAGATTCAATTGACTCCCTGATTTAACTACTTTACTGCGACATTTATATAGATAGAATAGATAGATAGAAGTGATCTAAATACGCATTTCGTTTACGATAAAAATATTGCACTAGAATAAATACAAGTACGGACGAAAGAAACTTCTTTACATTACGGAATAAATATTATATGTTATTTCTATCTACCAACGCTAACAAAGATGCTGGTTTCTTTTAGTTTGTTCATAAAGCAAACAGGCGGAGCGAAGCTTCTTCAGACTACCAATAGAAAACAGGCAGTGGACCACGCACGCGCAGGACAGAGAGAAGTAAGAGTAACTTCTCGTTTCGGAGAAAAATCCCCTCTGAAAATCGCAAGAATAGACCCATTTTTTTCTAATTTTGCCCTTGTTATAGCTATATCTCTTGGTTAAGTAGAGACAACATTTTAGTCTATCCCTGCCACGTTGAACCTACAGGACTAACTTTGGGACATTAAACTGGCGAATTTTTTTGACGCGCGAAAAACATTTCATTAACTATGAATTGGGAATTGAAATACCAAAATAAATTTTACCTAATAATCGCGATTAGACCCGTTTAATATAATACGTGTATAACGAAATCACGAGTAGCGAAGTATAATAACTGTACTTAAATTGCTTATATACCTCAATCTTACGTTTCACGCTATTCGTCATGCGCTATTTTTCTTCAGTCCAACGTGGACTGGTTTGCTGCTGCCGAGGTCCATGCCTCTGAACGCCCAGGGGACCGCTACTTATCTGAACACGGTACCAGGTAACTGAACAAGGTACTGGAATCAGTTTGGGCGATAGCGCATCATAGTGCTTTACACCCTTTTCGATGTAAAAAGGTGAACCAGGCACGTGTAATTTTACATGGGCAATACTAAAATATTGCAATGTATATTTTCGAGATAATTAATGTACGAGTACATGGGTTCAATGTTTTGGTTCAGAAGTACGACGAAAATTGACTTGTGCGATAGACTGTCGAACGCTTTTGAGTAGTTAAAGAATGCAATTTAAAGGGGGTATAATTACATTCGTTGACGTTTTCGATGATCTGGTTAATTGTGTGTAGGTGAACTGTGGTTGAAAAGCCGACGGAAACCCGCCTGCGCTAGGGGCGCTTACCTTTTAGGCTATTTGTGTTAATAAATAGAATAACTCGTAGTAATAATTTGAACCACCAATTTTTATCTGTCAATGAATGACTTGAGACTTCCAAAAGCGTCAATTCACAAAAGAAAACATAATGTTAACGGAATGTGGGGTAAAGAAGAGGGTAGACTGCCGTGCTCCACACTGTAACTAGATGGATGTTATCTATTCATTGAAGCCTCGTCCTCCCCCGTCATTGCAGCCTTCCCCTCCCACCCCTCGCGCTGCGGACCCATCGCCTCTCAGACTCAATGGAACCACTTTCGAGGAAAATGTATTGAAATCACAATGTGAACATTAACCCGAAACCTTTTGTCCATTCAACAAACATTCTTGTATATTCACAATACCTATGAAAGAGCTCTCTGACAATAGACGTTTAAGAGAAATTACTTATTCATGGCACGTCTGCTTTGTAAATTTATTTAGGTAATATATTTCCATTCTTTCCTATCGATATCGATTACGTTATTGTCGAATTTCGCTTTGTCCAAGCGCGGGGAGACGTTTTCCCGATCGGTCACGGGTTGCAAATTTTAAAGCGAAACGTTCCGGTATTTTTCACACAGTAAAACTCCGGCTCAGACGTCAGTTTAATCGATAAAATGAAATAATGAACTGACGGGAGGTCCGTCCATAAAATACGATTTTATCATACCGTGGGGACAGAGGGGACAGGTTTTCGAATATCGTAATAAAAAAGTCGTGGATGTCAAATTTATGACGACGGACTATTGTAAAGAGATTAAAAGATTTAGTAGAGAGCGCGGAACGAGTGGATTTGCGTCCTCGTAGCAAGCGCTACGAGCTACGGCTGAATGCCCCACAATCGCTACGACGATTTTGGTAATAGGCGTCTTGCAACTTTTCTTTTTTTTTCGTCTACAAAATAGAAATGTGAATATCAAACAAATGAAAACAAATATGTTTAATTAAAAATCTATTTCAAAAGTCCTTGATTATCCTGTACAATTGTTATTTGGGCCAATGGGCTCACCATAACAATGATTTTTAATTGTTCTTTTCAACAGAGTTTACATAATGACCTTAATTCATGCGTTGAACTCGCTTTCGCATTAAAGAAGATAAATCCTGACTTACCGAATACAGAACACAGAGCGAGTAAGATCAACATACCTGAAACAAATCAAAGACATCATTAGTAAAATTAAAGGCGTTATTCCTTGACGAGAAAATCAAACAAACAAGTTCAAAAGCCTAGAGCAGTTCTTTTGTTGCCTTGTAACGTCGCTGGTTCACCTGCAGGCCATCCTTTGCAAGCCTGCCCTTACCCGCGGCTAATGTAAGGCGGCAGCCTCCGCAAATTATAAAGAAGAAAAGAAATTTCCCCAGAGGTAGATGGGGCCTTATTAATGTCCGTTAACTGGGACAATAAATCACGGTTAGCGCTAACGCTGCCAAATAAATAATTTTCTTTATGCATCAAAATTAAAAGGAACAGTTGACAAAAGGCCCTCGTTAATTAGAATCCGCTCCGCCTCGGGCCGGCCTCGTGGCGGCATAGATTATCGAGTTGGTGAACTTAGTTTGTACTCGTACTTGTTACCCGGAAAGAAGGCAGAACTTAATTGATACTCCAATTTGAACCCCGGAAAAATAATAATAATTAAACTCACGCCCGTTCACCCCGAGGCGGGGTAGGCAGAGGCACCAATAACTAGAACTGGGCCCACGTTTTGCCGAGTTTATTAGGTCCCAAACGTGACAAGTGGCAAGCCTGTCACCGTGGCACAATTTATCAGCAAACGTAACTAAAAGTCATTGGTACGTGAACCCCGGAAAGAAAGCAACAAATGCGATTATTGAAATTACGCAACCGATTTTTTCCGTGCAGTGGAAATTTAAACATCGTTTAGCTTTGGAAGATGTTTTTTCCGATTTGAGTATCATTGATTAAGCATCTTTTAAAAAACTACAAAGAAGATTTCCAGTTTCGAAAAGTACAAGTGTGTAACTTAGTTTAACTACGAAGTTAAGACCGAATTATCATAACGAATGAAATGCGGTGCGAAATTATTGCACCGCGAGAGCGGGGAAAATGGAACAAGATTTAATAAATAAACAACACAGACTTACAGTAATTTGTAAGTAAATGTTTTGCCAAAATACAAACATAAACTCACGCCTGTATCCTTGAGGGGAGAAACAACACACTTAACAGAAAATACTTCCAAATATGCGCGATAAACTGCCCTTATTTGTGCCGCATGGAATCGATAGCCCAACTACTACGAGTATAAGGGGATCCAGTGGACTTACATATTATTTTACAGATAATATTTGTAAAAAAATCTGTATAATCTTTTAAAGGATAGTAAGGAGTGAAAATCTAAAGGGAAGCCCTTCGCCCGCAAGTGGCACACAGTCATCCCTACTCAAAAAAAACTTTGAATAATGTTAACAGTGATTTTAGGACCCACGACAAAAAATCATGGTTTCTTAAGTTACTGAACTATAAAGGAAGAAATCTTGAGGAAATCTGAGTGTGTGACGTGTTCGTGTGAAATCTCAGCGCTTGAAATGACCCATGCACGGTGGGCACGCCAAAATTCATACACTCTTTCTCTCTCTGAGAGAGAAAGTCTGTGTGCTGCACTGGGACGTATATAGGCCACATAAAAAAACCCTGCAACTACTGCAACATCTGACGACTGTACCACTATGAATAAATCGTGCAAAAACCTTTCTGCGAAAATGGCCCGTTTCCGTTCTGCAAAGTACAAACAGTGCAATAGTGGTTACTGTTGACGACACTACAGCCCCATTCCATGATTAATTTCCAGTAGCGAGCAACGATTCATTGCGTCTTTATTTTTCAAGTGGGCAAGTTTTTACGGCGTCTCGGCCGGAGTGCAGTAATTTAAAAGTACCTACCTACTGGAAACCAACTCTAGAGAATGGGCTATTCCTGATAGAATACTATACACAATTTTTTGCTTGCAATCCTATTTTATCTTCTGTTTATTTCTGATTAGTTGCACGATGTGTTCAATGAGTGTATTTATGTTTTTTATGACTATTTCAGAATTCTTCTTATTAAAGTGCCGCTCCATGACTGGAGGTTAGCAGTCAGCTCTTTGCAACGGCCTCTGTTCAGTGTAATTCTGAACAGCTCCTCCGCAGTATATAGTTAAGTATTATACTATTATGATCACTTGAAGAAGTGTAAAGTTTACTTTCATTTACTACTTATGTTTTGTATTTGTTTTCCCTGGTACAATAAAGAATATTCTTATCTTATCTTTTCAGCCCAGCTCCACTTTCAAGTCTTCTTCTTCTTCTTGTGTTCCGAAAGCATCGATTTCTCAGATAGTCCCTCAAATCTTAAAGTTATGTTAGGTTATGTAATTTTGAATTTACGTACTTTTGGAAAAGTAAGCCTCTCTTTTCAAGAGATGTTCAGTTATCATCTAAGAAAATAACAGGCGGAGATTCCAAGCAAGTTTAATATTCAGCATTAAGAGGTTTGACTTGATGAATGTTGATAAAGCCAAAGAGATCTGACAAGATCGTGGCGAGTGGCAGTATCTTATCTTTGGCTACCTCTTCGGGGTATACGAGTGAATTTATGTTATGTTTTGTAGGTTTACAATAAGAAGGATTGTATCTTACGCAGGGGTGGATAAAGAAAGGGGTCAGAAACAAGTTCTTACATTGTTTGCAAGCCACTCGTAATCACTTAAGTCACTAAATACAAGAAGACGTTACAAGTAAATAAAAAAAGATACGAGTGGGGGAAATGTAGCGATCTCCACTGATTCTTCTTTATAGTAACTGGCTGGCACAGCCGTCTAGCATGAATTTAAATATTTTGAAAAAGAATCGCTACGTTTTTGTTAGAGATATCAGTGGAGGGCTAGCTAGGCTAGACTTTCTCGTTAAAAAGATAAAAATAAAAGTAATATTATTGCGAAAAAGCATATTTTAATCAAATTATTCGCTACAGTAAGTAGGTAGCTAGGCTAGGTTTTCTCGTTAAAAAGATAAAAATAAAAGTAATATTATTGCGAAAAAGCATATTTTAATCAAATTATTCGCCATAGTAGGTAGGTATGTAGAGTTGTTAGAAAAAAATGTCAGTACAAGTTACTAAAAGGCAGAACTTAGTGAAGGTTCAATTATGTAAATAGGAATGGATCGGATAAGAGCTCGCCGAGGGAACAGCATTAGCCGGATCTAGCAAATGGAAGGGTCTGGAAAATTACTCACTGACCAAAACGACGTGCAATAGTCGTAGCAAGAAATAAAGGTAAATACAGGGTGTTTCCGAAAGAACTGGAGAAGTTTCAGGGGTTAATCACCCCCTGGAGTTTCACTGGACCTTTCTCCAGTGAAACTCCAGGGGGGACCAAAACATCTCCAGGTATCGCCAATCAACTCTTATCACCACAATAACACCGAATTACCGAAAAGAAATCACTTGTTGCATACTTCTCGTATAGAATAGAACAGGCAATTATGATATTCGGCATTTACAATCAAAGTAGTTTGTATCGATAAGTACAGTAACTCACTTATGTTACAACGAAACCCTTCTGAAACATCCAGTAAAACTGGAACTGAAGGCTGTTGAGCCTAAATTCCCGATGCAAAGCCACCATTTGGAAAATAAAGCCTCGAAAAATATTTATCTAGCAATAGATATCTATATACAACTCCATATATACACAAGGGAGGTAGCAAGCATGTCTAAAACTTTTAACTACCTATAAGGTAAGGAAATTTGGCATTCAGGAGCTCCATCCAGTTCATTAGCGCCACTAAGGGAAAACAATCGTAATATCCTTTTCTAGAGATCGAATTAAAAAAAAAGTGTTTCTCGATGATCTTTCAATCATTATGATCATAATAACAGTGATTTTTAGGAATCAGACAAAGAACTTATTCAGCCGCAGCAATTACGGGCAAATTTGTGTACTAAGATAAAGATTTAAGAACCATCTGTTCAGGAGTATAAAAGAAAAGTCTGAATTACGGTTCCACTGTCCTTATTAGCTATAAGAGCGGGTACACACTAGGCGTTAGGAAGCGCGCGCTTTTTTATCGCGCGTTCTAAGAACTATGAGGTCTGATTGAAGTGTACACATGCAAACGCGCAGTAAGCGCGCTGTAAGCTGACAGTGGAACCGTAATTCAGATTTTTCTTATACTCCTGAACAGATGGTTCTTAAACCTTTATCTTCAAAACGCCTAGTGTGTACCCGCTCTCAGCATGAGTTATAAGCTATTTCTCGTGTAAAGTCGTGTATTGATTTTTCATAAGTATTTTAATGTTAACCTATAATTGGGCCTTATATCGCAACTTTTTCATTTGCTTTTTTGTTTTGTACTGTGTCTGTTGGTTTCTGAATAAACAAAATAAAATAAAAAAGTAAAAACGTAGGATCACGAGCATGGGACGAGATGGCATAATAATAATTTAATATTATCTAGTAGATAGCATAATAATAGTTAATCTTATCTAGTCCTAGGTGTTCTGCCTTAGGTCGACGGCCATTAGTGGGATGATTGAGAGATTGTACAGGCTTGATCTGCAAAAAAACAAAGATTTGTTTGAACCAAATCTCGGATCTGATCCCTTTAAGCCAAGCGTATGAAGTGGTACGAAAACATATCCTGTATAATATTAAAACTAAGGTCATATAGCGGCAAGTAACCTACTCTTATGACATATGACCCTTGTCGGCCCAAGTAAGGATGACACGTCCAGGTGGGGGTTCGCGAAAAACGATAATTTGATAGAAAATACATTCGAGCTGTTTGTGCGGTTCTAACTGTAATAACAAATTAAAAAAACAAATTTCAGCGCAATAAGTTGAGTGGTTTGAGCTGTGCATATTGCTTTTTATTTGTATACGCATGCATACCTAATAGTAAAAGAAATTGATACCCACCACCCGTGGCTCTCATAAACAAAATGCGAAAAATTGCAAGCCAACAATTCGGTTACAACACACGTGGCACAAAGAGCGACAATATTGTGAGGCGCTAAAGATTTATTTGTAAACGTCCGCCGAGTGGGAGTGCGCATCGAGTTTTCAATTACACAAAGTGTGCCCCGGCGCTGCAGCCGCGCCGCGAAAAACACTGCGGTCAGGCCACCTGACCGATTGCACAACACTACACCAACAAACGTTGTCGTTTAAAAAGAACCCCAAGGCTGGATAAAAACAAGGTCCCTTTTTCAACGGGAGGTGCGGCGGCCGCACCAATCAAAATCCGCCGAAGACAACTCGTTTTCGAGAGGTTGAAGGAAAACTCGATCCGTTTTCCGTGGGGGAGCTCCTCTGCGGTTTATTGCGTTATTACCTGGACGTGTCCGTCGCCTCGGCGGGACAGCCCCAATTTGGGGTGAAAAGAACGATATGTTGCGGGGAAAAGGGATTTTATCGAGCTCAAGTGCACCGGGAGACGGGAAAAGACCAGCGCCACCTGAACTGTAATTTTCTTTGATTGAAAGCGCCACTCGATGGCCCGAGTTTTTGCTCTTATTTGACTCAATATCTTCCATTGTTCACACGTAAACGTCCGTCCACGCGGCATGAGGACATCTCATGCGATGTTTTTAAGAATCCCTTAAAACTTTTCGAGAAACGACCTTGTACGAGACTGTGGTGTCCGAAAACTTGCCAAGAAACCTGCAGCTTGTTAATAAATAAATAAATCTGGTTCAAATCCCGGCTGGGAACAATAAAAAAAAGAACCCCTGGTCTTGGATGTTTGGATGATTACATGTTTGTGATGTCGGTGTTATTGGTTTCCCCGAAGCAGGGTATCCTAGTGTGGGATTAGAGGCAATATATGTGCCTGTATGTAAATGTTTAAACAAGTAAATGATGCTTAAATAATATAAAAAAAAATCCTTCATATATGTGACACTTTTTGCAGACAACGCGACGAATGAATATTTAGGGAGTTCACGCTTCGTTTATGTTTCGATACTGTAGAAACGAAATATTATTGTTATTTAGAATACACACATAAAAGTGTAACTTTCACGAATCCATCACTGCACAGATAATAAGTTATTGTGCAAAAAATATATAAGTAAAGACGGAAGTATACGTTGTGCAGATATCAGAATGAACTGAAAAATACTCATAACGACTTACGACGATCTTTGAGCGACAAATCGACATCACATCAGGGCAATGAAGTTTGAATGGGTTCAGGTTCATAAAATAAAACAATAATCGTCCAATAAAGTATTTCCCGACGTCTGAGCTCAGGATACACCTGTCAATATATCCGCTTGAAGGAAAAGTGTATTAAAACGGGAGCACGTATATATGTATCTAAGAAGGCTCCATTTTCCCACAAAACCTTTATATTTAGTTTAAATTAGATAAGGTGTGAAGTAGGTTTATAGGTTTCCCAAAATCATTGAAAAATCTGAACCGTGGCGGATGTTGATCAAGCAAAAGAGTTAGGATCGTGACAGGTGGAAAATTCAGGTCACTATCTACTACTCCAACATACGGGCATGAGTTATATTGACTGTCCCGTTGCTCTGGCCTTGAAGGTGCTTTGCTTACCAAGATGGAGGTCGTGGGTTCGATCCCCACTGGGGGCTGCTGTATGATTGTACAAATTAGCTCAGCCTGGGTGTTTGTCCATGTTTGTAATGTGCTTGCCTGGTTATCATAGCACAGGGTATCTTAGTTGGGGATTATGTCAAGTGATTGTGTGGAGTGCAAGTTATTATGAAACAGGGTGTTGATTTGTACAGTTTCGACTCATGGTTATTTACATGATACTGAAGCAAAAAAAAAAAAAACACCCCTGAGTCGGACGAAACTGTACAAATCAACACGCTGTATAATGTAATGTATTAAAATCTGATAAGCATCCCTACAAACTATTTACCACTAAATATATAGTAGTAATGAATAGAAAAAATAGCAGACAATCTAATATTGACCTCGGAGTCAAGTAGCCCATGTAAAGATTTTATTTTATGAGCGCTTGAAATCGGCATTCCGCGGTATGCACGCGACTCTCCCTGAGAGAAGGCCTATGCTCTACAGTTTGACGTGTATAAACTTCTTACATACATACAATTGGATATTATAATATTCGCGATATTTTTCAAAATTTTCTTTTACCTAAACTCAGCTGTTCCATACATTTAATTCCGAATACGGTGCGTAACTTAAGTGTGGAATAGTTGATCATTAAATAAAAAATTAAATAAACTCACGCCCGTTATCCCCGAGGGGGTAGGGAGTTGCCGAGTTTATAAGGTTCCAACGTGACAAGCAGCAAGCCTGTCGCCGTTATCTGGGTACAATTGATCATTATTTAGTGATTTTATAATTTTCCCCACAGAAATATTGTAAAATGGAATTAATATTATTGGTGAACATGGGGATTTTAAATAAATAAACATTATTAATGCAACCTAGCGATTGAACCACTTGTTGTAGATCTTTTAGATTTTTAGGGTTCTGTAATCTACAAGGAACCATATTAGTTTGGCCATGTCCATTCATCTGTCTGTGTCCGTGGATTAGCTTAGAGACGATTAGTACTAGAAATCGGAAATTTTGCATATATATTTACTTATTAATTACGTCAAAACGGTAGAATATCCCTTCGCTTGCCAAATGCCCGCAGCGAGCACGAGGCCATTGTTTAAGTATTGTTATGCTAATTACCGCCAAATGAAGGGATATAAACTTAAAAAAATATCTTTAACCTAAATCAGGGATATCATTATTTTTCTTGCCTACACCACTGTATGGGGTGTCGGTAGTCGTTTAAAGGTACTCGTTGTGGGTTTAGGAAGGGAATTTTTCGATTTAGAGTTCCGTATGCAAATTACAAAGCTTTAAACAGCAAATTTTTGCCCGAGTAAAAATTAAAAACTAAACAATAAAATAAAAAAAACGGCTATTTATTTTATTTGACGTTTAATTATTGTGTGAATAAAAACTCTATTTGATCCGTTTTTTTTAATAACACTATACATCATTGACTATTAAGACCACACAGCCTTATTTCCGTCGTTGCTCAAAGAATACAAAGAGGAAACCGGGGAAAAGAGGGAAAGTGGCCGAAATTTGATCGGCGACAGGTCGCGACTGCGGCCCCCATCAATCGGTCCGTAATTGGACGGGTTCGGTGTCAAACGACCAAACGATACCGCGGTAAACGATGATATTTATTGGCGCTTATGGAAAATCTGCGGTTTTAAGAGATGTCATGAAGATCAAGTGAGAGAGTTTAATAAAAAAAAAAATTAAAAAAAAATCACGCCCTTTATCCTAGGCAGAGGCATCAATCACTAGAACTGGGCCCACGTTTTGCCGAGTTTATTAGGTCCTAAACGTGACAAGTGGCAAGCCTGTCGCCGTTATCCGGGCACACAATTCATCAGCGAATAGTGTTGCTGTACAAACAAACAAATGTACATAACTAAAAGTCATTGGTACATGCGTGGTTCGAACCCAGACCCTCATGATCGAGAAGCAAGGGTCAATCCCACTACGCCACCACCGCAATAAATAAATAAATTTCATACAAATGTACAGACGCTGTGTTTGCATACCAAAACTATGCTATTGTTATAAATAACTGACCTTTTAAGAATATTAAATAATGTTTGACTTTGCAAGTATTGATTGCACTCATGGATCTTGAGGTTCTTGGTAGATGAACATTTGTATTAGCTTTAAGGTGATTTGAGAAAAGATGGTCAGAGTGGAGTTTTTTTCGCTGCCTTTTTCTCCACTACACGCGGCCCTAAGGCAGCGGCTAACATTATACATAAGTTTATGTACATTGACATTCAAAAAACAGAATGTAAATTCTTTACGTTGAAATAAATTTCTGATTTTTGATTTCTAAAGAAATTGTCACGGCTTTTGAGGAAGCTCGTGAGTAATACGTGGGGTAAATTAAAGATAACGTTTTCTTCTGTCTAAAAGACGGAATATGGCTTTGGTCGGGTATGCACTAAAAAGTAGACGAATATTTCATAGTTTTGTAATGCTTACTGAGTAAGCGAAAAATTTGTGGGTGCTCTTTAATAACGTCGAATTAATTCTATGAACCTGCTTTAATTAATTAGAACTTTTTGGCTTTGCCATACCTTCCTCATAGAAGAGCCCCCTGCCCCTCGGTGGGGACAGGGTTGACGATGATGATTGTTATCGCACTTAAAAATAAGAGGGTTGCGTAAATAACTTATCATCATCATCATCAGCCCACCGCTGCTCACTGCTGCTTATAGGCCTTTTCCCTCAAATGCCATTTCACACGGTCTCTCGCCATTCGCATCCGCGGACCTTCCGCCCTCAACGATTACATCCGACCATCAGGCCGCAGGTTTGCCTACTGACCGTCGTCCTGTTCTCGGCCACAACTCTAACAACCTCTAACTCTAATAACCTATACCTGGACTTAATTAAAAAAGCAGACAAATGAAACTAGCCATCAAAATACACAATTCGCAACTCAGAGACTCGGCATACCTGCTAACATTACCGGAACAGATTGCCATAGAAACTAAAGGTGGGCGCATCCTGCTACCACTAACGTTGCAAGTACGTGCACTAATCGGCAAATGCGGGGTTTGCGCTCTGCACGTGACCAGCGTTCGCGCGCGTCACTAAGTGGGAAATACCTACGTGTTCCCAATTGCGTCTGGAACGCTCCGCTGTGGGGGTATTCCGTTAGATAATGCGTAGGAAAATGCTTTTTAATTGCCTGCTTCAGAGTAGTTTATTCTTTATTGCTATATAATGAAGGATAGTTCTTATTTAAGTTGTATTTATTTATTTATGTCTAACCTTCTGACCTGTTCATACACATCTGACTGTTGTCTATTTTAAGCCAATAACCATTCACATTGGTTAAATATTATTATTACGTTTATTGCTCCTAAGGAAAAATTACAATGGCAATGTGGTGGTATTATATTATTACATATTATATATTATTATTACTGTTACTAATATAGTTTGTAAGTCACCATTGTTACTAACACAATATGGGTAATGCCTGAAATAAATCATTCCCAGAATGTTTATTTTATTATTTATTTATTTATTAATGTGTGAATAGAATAATTATTGTGTAGCCCTGATGTATATAAAAGATAAAGTAAACATTATTTATTAACAAATATTACATGCAGCTAAACGTTAAAGAAATCATTATTTCGCAAAGGATTTAATTTTTTATTTTTCGAAGTATTTTCGTTATGAAACCGTACCATAGAAGTTTAACATTCTTATTTTCGCTTACATGGCTAAAGCATTGGTACTAAAAATATAATCTAGCTAGACAAACTTTTATCTCAGCATATAATTTAATCAATAGGTCTCATATAAAAATGGAAGGTTATAGATACTACACACCTATCGGAATCAATGCAGCACCCGACATTTTCTACATAATAATACCGTGGGCAAGTGAAGCGGCAAATTGTTGTACCCGGGCGGCATCTCGCAATAACCTCTGACTTCTGTTTATGCAGATTACTCTACGATACACCTATGCATGTTCACTAAACGTCTTATTGGCCGCCCGCTACACGTACGGACGTGGAGCAATATCGCACGGTCTGCAGGTCTGCTTTGGAGAACTTGCACAAAAAAAGGTTTTACTGAGACCATGTCGACAGTGAGAGTGCACGCGGTAATTTTTTTTTTCTATTCTAATAGTTTTAGTTATTGAAAACGCGAAATGTTCCCAAAGTATGAAGTCACACCTATGCACGTAACGCTTTAGACTGAAGAAGCGTTTATTAATATTAACATTAATAAGTTTTATAATAAGTTTATTAAGTAAATATAATAAGTTGTTGTTCCTAGAAAAAATCAGAAAGAAAAAATAAATAACTGCAGGATTTTTTTTTCAGTACTTTGAAGTAGGAAAAAATGAGTATTTCGAAATTTTTGAGTGTTTTCCGTTTTGGCATATTACTTTTTAAGAAGGATGTAAATTTACCATTCTAGCATCTCTTTTACTCTTGTAATATTTTTAACGTTTTATTCTTGACTTTTTCATTCTTTTTAATCATTGGTATTCGTACTCTTGACGTTAAACAATTTCACATTTGTTAAATAAAATAAATGACTCTTAGTTTGTTTTAATTGTTAAATTCTGTTATTTGAAATTTAGTTATGTTATTTTTTACCATATATACAATATGGGTATTTTAAGCTTGTGAGTTTAATCACTTACTAATTTTAGGATTGCTGTAGCATTAAAGATTTTTTAGATGACATCTTTGTCTGGAAACAAAGTCAATTCAATGCATTAATCATTTTTTTTCCGAAGAAACAGAATTTTCGTACAGTTCATACAATTTTTGTAGTAAAAACCTTTGCCAGCAGTTTTTTTAAATATAAGCCAGTTTGTTCTGTATTTTGCAGTTGTTACGTACAACGGAGCATTTCAATTGACTTGCAGTGAACATTATAATCTTTCGATGCTCTCCAACCGTAAGTCTACTGAAAATATTCGCAATAATCGTATGCGCATACCGTATCGCGTTGCCAAAATGAAAATGCAAATGGAAAATTGAATGTTCGGGAATTAATATAATTACAAGAGATTTATTCGAAGCACCGAGTTGTATAACTGAATATTTTTGTGGTTTTAATTTAATAAGCAGTTATTGGATACCTGATTTATTAATATTTTGCTTTTACTTTGCCGTTGGGAAAAGAGCGGCACCCGCAAAAATCGAGGAAAGTATTAATGTTTTATTAATGAGACAATTAATTATTGACGTTACGCCAGATTGCTGCAATAAGTTCTTACTGTAGCCTGTTGCTCGGAGGTAAGTAACTAGTAGGGCAATAACTATATCGTAGAGATAATCTGCATAATTGGAACTCGTCGAAGGATATTGCGTCCACATGAGGCGGCAGAGCAATTTTCTGCGTCATTTCCGCTGAATCGTCCACCCGGACGGGCTATTCGGAGCGCATGTCTCTCTGCCGACTACTTACCATGCAGCACCAAGACTCCAATTTATTTATAATTGATTTCAAATTAACATAACTATTACCTTATTCACGTTTGGTTACAGTTTAGGATTAGTGATTGACTTGGAAGCTATTTATTTATACAGGGTGTGTCGTAAATAATGGATAACCCTGTAGCTGCTGACTGGCCACATAATCATCTATTACATATCCCACTTTTATCGTCATTTGGCCATGCATTTTTGAAATATGATTTTTTTTTTAATTTTCAAAAGAAATATTGATATATTTACAAAATTGGCTACCATTTCCACAAATAAAGAGGTTTTTTGGTTCTGTTTTCTGTTTCTAATTCCTGAATATCTGTACTATTACTTGAATTAGAATAAAATAAGATAGTTTTAACAATTATTTAAGAATAAATAGTTTTTTCCTGATTTTAAGGTAATTTCTGCCGGATTATGTAACTTTGACTCAATTTTCTTAAAAAAAAATGTATGGCCAAATGACGATAAAAGTGGGATATGTAATAGATGATTATGTGGCCAGTCAGCAGCTACAGGGTTGTCCATTATTTACAACACACCCTGTATATACCTATATACATTACATATCTAAGGAAATGAAGCGTCCAACATCTTAACAAAATATTTTGTCGCTATGTTGGTTTGCTTGTGCAAACAGAGGGTAAATGAATTGCTCTACAAAAGAATTCCATTACAGCACGGCAATCTCAAGACATAATAACAACATTATATTTTACAAGAGAGCGTCTCATAAGCCAGTGTTGAAGTAAATTGAAAATACCTGACTTAAATCAAAACTCAATGTTTCAAAAACAGTTTCATTGTCTGCGGCAAGTCGCTTGCACACTGATACGGAGAAATAAACTAAGTCTTAAATAAATTGCATCCATCGGCTCAATATAAACTGTCCTGTTCCTAAATTACTATTAACAGGAGTACTATATAATAATCACTTCCAACCAGGTAAACCAGGCAAGGACATTACAAACATGGAAAAACACCCAAATTTGTGCAAAGGTACGGTGGTCCCCAGTGGGAATCGAACTCATGACCTCTGTCTTGGTAGATATAAGCAACATAAGAAAGAAATAAAAAAACGTTTTTTATACCAACAAGACACATCACAGAAACAAAACAAACAAACAAGTAACATAACAGCTAGACTAACGAGGCTGTCCAACTATGGTGATGGATGATGATGAGGTACTACTCATCATCATCATCATCATCAACCCATTATGTGCTCATCGAAAGGCACGGGTCTCTTCCCTGAGGAAGGCCATACTCCACCACGGGGGCTAAGTCCGGATTGGTGGAGGCTTCATAATTATCATCATCACAAACTACTCCACTCAAACGTAGAAAAATAAAATAGGCTTTTTTAGGCTTGACGTTGCAAAAGAGTCAAATAGCGTAATCGTGTCATAGTTTATAACGCGGGAGTAGAATTCCCCGTATTTTCCGCAGATTTGATGAGAGACAGTGTAATTTAATAAAGTACATTCTTTGAAGTGAAATCATAGTGATGTGTGCGAGTGAGATGAATGTTCGTGCTCTGATTACAGTTCCCGCCTGCCGGCTTTCCGGACACAGCTCAAGAATTTACAACAATAACTCCCGACTGTGTGCATCGCAATAAATTCTTCGCTAATTGTTGTTGGTGCGTCTCATTGCTTGGATAACAGTCATTGTTGTTGAAAACATTCAATGCATCTCTCTCAACTTTGATGAGCCCAAGTGAAATTGACATCATAAGTAAAAATACAGTCTGTTAGCTTTAAGAATATATATACCTCGGGCTCTAGAGTAGGCTTCGGTTTTCGCCGAAAGCACACGAGTGTAATACTACTTCATGCTCTGTATAAAACTTTTCTTCACTATTTTGAAAAGTTATGTAAAGTTATAATATAATTACAATACAAAATAAACCTTACTTATTGCAATATAATCGGTTTAATCGATAGTAGCTGAGGTATATCCTAAAAGCTAACAGACTGTAATAACATAAATTCTTATACGAATATTTGTTACGAAAATATTGTATAACATAAGTTTTTACGGATTTAAATAAACGGTAGAGTTTCTCAGTTTGTTCTGAAACAATTAATTGCAACGTCATCCCACTAATTTATTTTTTAAATTCACTAATGTTTTTTAGAAAAGAGGTTTTCCAGGTCTTGTTCAATATTAATTTACTCAAGATATATCCGGGATTCATAAAATCGTCAAGAAAATCATACCGTGATGAAGAAGACTATCAGCGCCACGTTCTGCTTAAATTAGCGAAGTACAATTTCTGTGCATTAAGTGCAATTGTAGGCGGTTTATCTTTTTTTAAAAGGTCATCTTGTTAAAAAAATTGCAAACATATATCGACTTCAAAGGCCGCTTTCTGAGTTGAGAATTTTGACTAAGTAAATACTTAAGCAACGTTCTGTCACGCTCTTTTCTGAGAAATTTGACGAGACACCACTACAGTTAAGTATCAAACGAAACAATATTTAAAAAAGAACTACTTAAGTCGTTTTTTTTCTCCAGAAAAGTTACGAGGACTACACAAGCCAGGTTTCTACTCCACGACGCTATGGAAAGCATTCGTTGACTCTTTGTAAAGGGGCTGGTAATAAAACAGCACCCTTTCCCGCGCCGCGAAGCAACAAAAACCGGGATCTGCCTCATCTGTCAGACGCATCGTGAATGCGTACCAAAGGCGTAGTCCACACGATCGATGACTCGGTCGCGCCCCGCTCATCCCATCGCAGCGTCACGCGATCTGTCGTGCCACCGCGCGTTTTTTCATCCGATGAAAGCCTCTATTTATAAAACCGGAGAATAGTTTCAACGGACCGCTGAGTTAGCAGTTTTTGTTGCGAATACCCCACGCTCGGTGAAGACGCGCCACGCTTTATGCCTTATGAATACCGTACGTGCTGCTATAATGTTTACCAAATGGACTTTTTCTTTTGTTAGATATAATTGTTACTCGTTGCTACTTTACATTGGATAATTTCTACTGAGCATTGGACTTGCAAACACGTGATTTTGCACAACTTCGCTGGAAGGATATTCATGCTCAAACGCTCTAGAAAATATGTTGCATAAAAATGTTGAACGGAAAAGAATGTAGGACGATATAATAGCGAGGCAGGTGTCTAAGGATTACAGTTAACGAGGTCACGTAGGGGGGTTCTAAAATGTGATGACAATGCAATTCTCCGACAACCGAGTTGCAGTTGCGTTCAAGCCGTTCCAAGCGGATTATCTCAAGCAATATTGTGTAATGGACCTTATAATAAGACCAAGCTAAACAATTATCAATGTGTATTGCTACGAAGTGGTATTGTGTCGGTATTAACACCCTCACTAAAGCTTAGATGCACCTGAAGCATTGATCCTATTACAAGGCGGTAAATACCAAGGCGGTGGGATTGATTCTAATGTACGTAATTGCTGGTTATTTTGGGTCCACTGACGCTCGTTGCAGATAAAGATCATATACATTTTGTTTCAAGATCATATACCTACATCGTTATATATTTGTTGGATAAAGTCACGTTTGCTAACCAGTTAATATTAACGATCATACTCATTAATAGAATAGGTATCCGTTTAATTTTAGAGAAAATAAATAAGACGTCAAAATTTGTTAATGATCGACTGAATGAAATTAAAATAAACACCAACAGTCTGCCCTCAAGATAATTCTAATCGGTTTAGAATAAAGGAATCCGTTTAAAAGTTTTCGAGTAATTAACGCTTTTAGCTATTTAGTCAAGAGTGATGCGGGGAATGCTTTTACCAGCGCTTTATTAAAATCGTTCTTAGCGTAAACTTTCGATAAATAAAATAGTACTGAACAATCTGTAATAGCGTTTGTCGGCGTTTGCCTTTCAGTAATACTTTCAAACTTAATAAAGAGTCTAAAGATGTTCGATGGACCAACAGCTGCAGATTAATTGGATTCATCGAAATTACCATGCATACTGCTTGCATAATTTTATTGCGCCGGTGTGGGTTCGATTCTCAGTTTGTAACGTCCTTGCCTGGTTACCATAGTACAGGGTATCCTAATTTACGACCAGAACATGATGGTGTTGTATGGATATTTTATCTTCTATCTTCGCTATATATATATATATATATATATATATAAAAGAAAGTCGTGTTAGTTACACTATTTATAACTCAAGATCGGCTGAACCGATTTGGCTGAAAATTGGTTGAAAGGTAGCTTAGAACTAGGAAAAGGACATAGAAAAGACTTTTTATCACGATTAGTGTGTCAAAAATTTAAATAAAATAAAAACTTTTTATATTACCGTTATTTATAAAAAAAAGAACAAAATACACACTTTTACTGGTGATGCATTATAAACATGTTGTATTTGCGTGTGAGTAGTTTCAAAAGGCAATAATCATGACTGCAGTATCAAGTTACACAAATGACTTAAGTGTTGTAATTGTCAAATTGACGGGTGCTGAATGTCAGAGTCGTAAGTGTATCAGAAGTAATTAAAATTGGTCTTGCATCATTTTAACTAACCATACCATGTACTTAAAAAAAAACTGCAATAAAATCATGTTCCAATATAAACTAGCTTTTGCCTTTCGTGACTTAACTAATCTAAATGATTAATAATGATATCTTTTCACTTAACTGGCTAGTAATATTGAAGAAATTGCGATGTTATAAAAAATAACTGAGTGGATGTTGAATTACAGATGAAGAACGGCACAACGGAAATGTAGTCTTTTTTCACACCAGGAAACCCTGAGGGAAATTTCCTGAAGCATTGTGCAAGCTTCAAAGCATTCAATTTGCGAGGGAAACTCGTATTGGCGTGTATCTATTAGTAAGACTCAATAAAGGTACCATATGGACAACGAGGTATAGACGGCCGATTTGCGGATTCATAATTTTAGTAACTAACCCTGTAATCTGAACCCTTAACTGGCCCCTCAGTTTGAGTGATATTTGGTAAAAAGTGATATTTGGTAATATACTTACTTAAATTCTCAATTATTATTAAAAAACAGGGGGCTTAAGAAAATATATAATATGATTACGGCTTATGATAAATTTAAGTTCAAATATTTTATTCATAGTCCAGACAACATTTTTACTTTATGAACGTCAAAGTTGTTAAAGATAGATAAAAATCCTAACTAATTTCTGTAGAAAAATATATGGGTTAAAATTGTGATTCAATGTGCTCTACAAGTACTTACGATATAAGCTGCATTTTTTATCCATTCTACACTATAAATTCTTCCTCCTAGTTTTTCTTAAGAAGGAGTACTCTTTCTTCTTTTTAGCGCGTCGATCATCACTACATATATGTACATTTCAATGAACAAAGTGATGATTCTATACACAGGCACTGCTGCTTACTATAATTAACACGATTTTATTAGCTTCACCCATACCTAACGCAAAAGCTGTCATTGTAAAACAAATCTACGAATTCAGCTTAAACCTACTTTTTTAGCAACTGTCTCATCGATTTGAAAATTTGTGTGATGATGCGGATGACGATATAATATATATATATATATAACGATATAATATAACGACGATAAATTTTGTATCATTGAGCTGATCAGATGATTGAGCCAGGAGTGAGTGGCAATTTTTCAATTCTCTCTATTGCGCCAACTGTTCTTAGTGTGTCGTTCATATATTGTTTAGAAAACTTGAACTTTTTGAAGTTCAACAGCAACAACATGAATGTTATGCCCGTTTTCACCAACAACACTTAATATTTAGGGGCCACCTAATCTTTTGTAGGGGCTACTTATCGGTTGATTCGTATCCCTTAAAAAAGATTAGGTGGCCCCTAAATCTTAAGTGTTGTTGGTGAAAACGGGCATAATTCAGGTATTGTTGACTACGAGCAATATCGCAATATTGCAGAAACAGATTTTTTCTATATTTTTTGTGCAACAACGCGTTTTTTTAATTCATAAACTAAAAGTTGAAAACAGTTAACCTACTTTTAAAATATTCAGTGCCCAAGTCAAAAATATTAAGGTGTTTTATCTATCCTTCAATTAATTTCATTCAAGTGTCTAACGCTTTTTGGCTTAGCATTAAATATTACCTTTTAGAATATTACCTATTTTGTACCTTTTAGTGCATTACCAAAGAAAAAGTTTATTTTAGTTCTTAAAGTAAATATTTATATCTATATTATTAAATGTATTGATGATAATTGTAACAACCCTAAGCAATCAATAAAAAGCTCGCATCGAACCTCTACAATCTCGGGTAGGTAAGTGATCCACAACAAAACCTATCATGTGATTTCATTGACGGGTACAATGATAAGGAGCTTTAGTAAAATCCAACGATGAAATATCAGATACATCTATTCTCCTTTATTCCGATTGTGATAGAACCTAGCAATAAGCTCTGGCCCCTCGTACAGCGCGACTAAACACACCTAACAAAAGAGCCGTAAAGAATAGCTCACCTACACATTCGCAGTAGTAAAATAGTTCTCTCTGTGCAACAGGTTGGTTCCCGTTCCTCGTCTCGCACAATACAATAGTGGAAACGTACACGTAGGTACGGCTCGGCCATATGTGGTGCACCATTCAACTTGACGTTAATTCTACAATATTTCCTTTTGCGAGGTGCGCAGTTTATTAAGAGGGCATTTAGCCTCGTGCTGTGACTTCATAAATATCATCTTAAAATATCACCTTCATGGTTTTATAAATATTATTTTAAATAACTTTTTCTTGGAGTTCCATTTTTAAGTTAAATAACAGGAACTGATATCTTACCGTAGTTAAGCCAAGTCAGAGGTCTTAGGGTGTCTTGAAAACTTCTAACAGTAAGACAAGCAACTAGTTTTACAAGCCTCCACAATCCGGACTTGGCCCCCGTGGTGGAGTATGCCCTATACCTTCCTCAGGGAAGAGACCCGTGCCCCTCGGTGGGGACATAATAGGTTGATGATGATTATATCTTTTCAATTTGTAAAGGTGACTATTTAAGTTTTTGTTGTAACATCGCCAGATGAACAGGGAGGTATGGATTTTGTACTTAGAGAAGTTCTTACTGTTTTAAATTCGTTATCGACTATCGATGTCGATAGAAATTATCATAGTCCGTTACACGGCTCCGTACAGCGTCTGATAGTCGAGTGCGTCAATTAGGGCCGCGTATCGTTTCATAGGATCGAGTGCTCTCGTACCCACTAGTGTTCATTGTTTTCGAATCAGGCCCTCTCTTCCCGCCCTTTGTCTACTCAACATAGAGTGTGCTACGGGGTACTTTTTACTTCATGTTTTTCGTTCCACTCTCTTGTTTGTCAAAACAGTGAACCACCATACGATCTGCTGAGCTTGAGCTATTTATTGGACTGCGGCGGAGTTCAAAAGGAGGGTAATCGCTCGTACGTGTATAAATCCGATTCTAAGCTCTTTTACCAATGGTCAGATTTTAACAAATAAGATCTCAATTGGTTCGTTGCATTTACGGGAGTTATGTTGGCTATAATATAAATGTAGCATAAATTAAAAAGAAGGTAAAAACACTAAAAAGACAAAAATAAATTTAATAGTGTAGAGAAAAGTGGGTCATCGTGCTCTTTAATGTAATTTCCCGCCAGGTAGATCGTATGATTGTTTGTTGTTTGTTGGACGTTGTATTTATCGTAAGTCATACGTATTTAATACTGTATGTGTGCTCGCCACAAGTGATTTAAAAAGTAAGTACTGAAAATTAATTGCTTAGTAGGCAGGACCCGAATTCAACAATATATCGTAAGGTATCTAGATAGGTGCTGCCTGCTTGCTAGCTAACGCTTCGGGACTCGGACGGATGGATGGACTATTTAATACTTATCCAGGAGAGTTGTGAACTGGGCCTCGATTTTGTTAGTGCATTACAGTACGATGACAGATCCACAGTCGGGCCACGTGACGTGTTTTTTCATACCATTGACGCCTACAATTATTAGTACATGTGCTCGCGCTGACTAGAAGCGGCAATGAAACTAAATCAGAATGTTCATGCAGTTGTCATTGTACTACAATGCAATAGCAGAATCTACGCCCTGGACCACGCTACACGATATAATAAAGTCAACATGTTCTTAGCACTAATAAGTATTACAAGCGGTTATACAACCTGGCCCAAGTTTTCCGTCGCTACAAAAACTTAGTAGGTGTCGTGTAGACTGAGCCGGCAGCGAGCGCAAAACATAACACGTAGACAACACAGAACAAACAAAACGGAAACTCGGCAAGACGGCGGGATTCACAAATAGTGAGCACCCTAATTCCCCGACGGTGTACCTTGCGGTAGGACTCCGAGATTTACAAGTTTTCTGCCATCGGCCTACAAGTTCCCATTGTTGCGGTTTGTGACAAGGCTTACCGTTTCCCACTTTACAAAGTGGCCGGGAAACTTGCCCGACTGAGCTTTGATGTCACTAATACGTGACAAATATTAGCTTTCGCTCAATGCCTAAGCGTTTGATACTTGTAACTACGAATTGCTTATACATAAAAAAGTAGATAGCGGGACCAGCGTAATATTGTCTTAGCAATAGTGAGAGCGACCAGCATTTTGTCATAATCACCCCAACCGTCCAGTTTATAGCTCTGACGTAAACTTTGGCCTTTGCAGCTACGTAATGAAGTGATTTATACAACGTCCAGTAATAGCTGAAGGGACCACTAGGACGCTGCAGTAGCTGGGACATTGCTTTTAGATCGAGTAGGTTTGCCTAGCACCGTTACTATCCTGACAGCTTACACATGCTCTGCTTTTATATATATCCAAAGAATACAGACACTAAGATTCTCTTTCTATTTTAAACAATAAGTAGCCAGTGAAGTTTTTCACAAAATTAATGATATTATTCAGTGAAAAGGTAGCTCACGGAAGGTTTAAACATAAAA